>CM021103.1:544469789-545952219 GCA_007115665.2 Sequoiadendron giganteum | reverse complement strand
CTCTCTCCTCTCCCTCTCTCTCCTTATCCCTCCCTCTCTCCCTCCCACTCTCCATCTCTTTATCTCTCCCTCTCTCCCTCTCTCTCTCACTCTCCCTTTGTCCTTCCCACTCTCCTTCCTCTCTCCATATCCCTCTTTCAATATTCCACTCTCCCACTCTCTACCATTAAGCCTTTGTTCTATGTGTGTAAAAATCGGATATCCGATTTGTGAAACTTTGATGTGTAGAGCTAAAATATTACCTCTCCCACTCTACTCCCTCTCTCACTCTTCCACTCTCCCTTTCTCCCTCTCCATATCACTATCCCACTCTCCTCCCTCTCTCCACGTCCCTCTCTCACTCTTCCACTCTTCCACTCTCCCTCCTACTCTCCCTCTCTCTCTCTTTCTCTCCCTCTCCCTCTCCCTCTCTCCATCTCCCTCTCCCTCTCTCTCCCTATGCCTCCCTCTCCCACTATCCCTCCCTCTCCCCCTCTCTCTCTCTTTCTCCCTCTCTCTCCCTATCCCTCACTCTCCCTCTCACTCTCTCCCTCTCCTCTCTCCCTCCTCCTCTCCTCCCTCTCCTATCCTCCTCTCTCCTCTCCTCCTCTCCTCTCCCTCTCCCTCTCCTCTCCTCTCCTCTTCTAAGCCCTCTCTCCCTCTCTTCCTCTCTCTCTCCTCCCTCTCCTCTCTCTCCCTCCTCTCCTCTCCCTACTCTCCTCCTCTCCTCTCTCTCCCTCTCCCTCTCCCTCTCCCTCTCCCTCTCTCTCAGCCTCTCCCACTCTCCCTCTCTCTCTCCCTCTCTATGTGTCTAAAAATCGAATATCTGATTTGTGAAACTTTGATGTGTAGAGCCAAAATCTTACCATTGCCGAGCATGTTTTACAAATAAAATATCTGATTATATCAGATATCAGATTTTTGGATCATAGTAAACCCCATGTGGGCCATTTTTGTGCATTCCAACGGACCCTACATTTTGTTTGCAGCACTTTGTAGGCAACAAACGCGTGGTTTTAGACATGAAGAGACAAAGATCAACTTTTTGGAGCATCTTGTACTCAAAATTGTCACAAGGAATGATTTTTTAGCATCTTTTATGAGGTATAATGGGGAGGAGCAATCGACAGAAGCAAAAGCGTAAGAGAAATCTTACAAAAGAACAAATATCAAAATATAGAAAAAGAGATAGAGAAGGTCGTAGGAAGAAAATACAAGGTATGTAAAATATTGTTGAACCTAAGCCCTATGGTCTTTCAAGTGAAGAGGAAATTGAGTATGTTCAAGGTGAAAATGTAGAACATGATATTGAAATTGGGAATGAAAATGTTCAAATTGATATTGAAAATTTTCAAAGTGAAAATGTTGGAATTGAAGATGTTGAACATGGTATTGATATTGGGAATGAAAATATTGAAATTGATAATGAAAATGTTGGAATTGAAGATATTGAACATGATATTGAAATTGGAATGAAATTATTCAAATTGATATTGAAAATGTTCAAGGTAAAAATCTTCGAAATGAAGATGTTGAACATAATATTGAAGCAAGTGTAAATTATCTTTCACTAGATTACACGAGAAATGAAGAACCTTGTGTGGAAGAAAGACATATTCCAAATTCAAGACCTTCAAGAACCCCTAAATGGTTAGTTTAAATTGATGATAACATTATAAACAATTTTGAGGGAAAGAGGTCAGCACAAACTATTCAGTTGTGGGCTAGAATACTTTTCAACCAATATTTTAGCGATAAGACATTGACCAAGAAATGCCAACTTTTTGTACAATTGCTAAAGATGCGAAAGATGAGACCTTTACTAGCCAAATTTAAGATTCATGTGAACAAGAGGACCGAAAAAATTCTATTATTGTCAAAAATATTTTTAATGCTCTCAAGTCTATTGGAAAAAATAACAAGGAAAAAGATAAGAGAGCTACTCGAAGAGTCTTTACAACCGCCCTAGTAAGCCATCAATTGAAAAAGGCTCGCTTTATGAGACAAAATTGTATTGATTTTGACTTAAATTGTAAAAAGTTGCATAAAGCACTTGCAAGAAGAGAAAGAATAGATGATCCTCTTCAAAATGATACATGGGCTTTTGCCGGGAGGGTTCCACGTGTTGATAAGAAGCTAACCAATAATGTAAAGCAGATAGTTCAACACTTTTGGCATGATAACTCTAGAGTATCCCTCAATGCAAAGGATGTTTTAAAATTAAGAATTGGTAGTCGAAACCATACACTGTATCCTAAACATTTCTTGGAATCAAGCCAAACAATGTTGTTCAACGAATTTATTCAAACACATCCAAATATGGGAATCTCACAAAGAATTTTTGAAGGTTTGAAGCCATTTTGTTGTGTGCCTCTTAAGATTCGTAATACTTGTTGTTAAAAATACCATGTGGAGTTTTCAATGTACCATGAACTATTATTCTATATCGGTTCTAATTTGCATACTAATGAAATGTTGCAGGAGTGTGGTGCAATGCATCTTCCGAAATCATCAAGGGACTTGCTAGATCTATTTTTATGTTCTAGGGATGATGGTTCCTTTTTCTACATAAATGATTGTTTAAATGTGAAGTGCTCACAATGTGGTGGCTTGTCAAAGTTTGTTCAATATTTTCATGAGGGTTTTGAACATGAATTTGGAAAGAATCTTGTGGAGAAAAAGAGATATGAGATAGTCAAATATACTTTGCAGAGTGGAGGTGAAGGTTCTAGATGCGAGTTGCTTACAAAAGAATGCAGTGTTGCTGAATCTATTTCAGATTTTAAGGACAATATTTTCTACAAATATGCAAGGCATAGTCATAGGTCTTAGTGGTTGGATCAACAATTCAGAATATGTAAGGACTCTTTTTCAATTGACACTATTATATCAGTTGTTGATTTTTATGAAAACTACACATTGCAACCACAAAACAAGGTACAATATCAGTATTACAATTCCATTCAGATTTCTATTTTTTTCCACATAACGTTTAGACATGCACCTGATAGTACAGATGAGGATCGAAAGATAATTAGAGAATATCATTTTTATATGAGTGATGATAGATCTCACTCATCTGAGTATGTCCAACATTGTTTCGATAATTTTTTTGAGTTCTTGTAGGAGCATGATGTAGCAGTGAGCCGACATCTCATTTGGTCAGATAGTTACACAAGTCAATTCAATAATGCTCGTATGTTTTATTGGATGAGTAGAATGCATGTAGAAAGGGGTGTACCTAATATTTGGATTTTTTTTAAGCTAGGCATGGGAAAGGGGAGCATGATGGAGTAGATGCATGTGTAAAGTAAGCTCTAGTTAAGGAGCAATTAAATGTTTCAAGAGAAAAATTCAATGGTGCACGTTCTATTGTTGATTGGTGTAGTTCAACATTGTCACAAGGAGGGACACTTGATTCAACAGTGCACAGATTTTTTTGGTTGGTTGAGGAGGGTACAGTGGGAGGTAGATTGGATTGTCATACTATCAAAGATTCTTCAAAGATGAGTTCGTTTCGAAGTTTAGATGCAAGGACATGGACCATTTGGACACGATAGTTGGCTTGTTTTTGTCAGAGTTGTATTTAGTGTGAGTGGGATCAATGTGAGTCATGTGAGTGGGTGGATAAATGGGTTACATAGTATCTAACTCCTTTATCTCAAACTATATCCATGAAAAATTACACAATGGAAATTTCACTTGATTATGACCAGCTTTTAGATCTACTACATCTAGGACATGTTTTTGCAGTTGTTGCACCATAGGGGAATGAAGAGAGATCAAAATATTGGTTGGCTCGATGTGTATGGGTAAAGAAAAATCTAACACAATCGATGGAATATGATGATGGGTCCATGTATCCTACAGGTTCAGTTGTGGTTGTAGGAACTTGGTTGTGAACATACATGATTAGAAAGAATGGTATAGCTACATTTGAAGACTATGAGAAACACAAAACCATTCTCATGTATTCACACCTTGTTATAGCAACAAATGTTAAGTTGTTGAAGCATCATTCCAAACCAAAGACAAAACAAATATGGATACTTAGTAATGTTTATCATGAAGCAATATTGCATACTCTTAAGGAAAGAGATGACCCTTCAGGCACACTTGAATAGCATATTTTAGAATGGAAGGTACAATGCTCAAGCATTTTTTTTTTTGTGACAATATAGATTTATCATTTGACAAATTTTGTGATATTCCTGGCATAATTGATCATGGACCTGCTGCAACAATAGCCAACTTTGATCCTTTCAAAGAGGTATGCGATAAATTACAATAATATAGATTGGTTATTCAAATAATCTTTTATAGTTTGCATTACCAATTCATCATCATTCTAGTTGTTTAGATTAATATAGATTTGTTATTCTAAGCATTTTTTTTTTGTGACAATATAGATTTATCATTTGACAAATTTTGCAATATTCATGGCAAGATTGATTATGAACTTGCTGCAACAATAGGGAGTTTGATCCTTTCAGAGAGGTATGTGAAAAATTACAATAATATAGATTGTTTATTCTAAGCATATTTTCTATTGTATGTAGTTTAACTACTACTTTGATGGTTTGCACAGGTGCTTGTCACTCCAAAATGCCAACATACTACTCTTGTGGAAGATTGTGCCTTGAATGCCTCAAATAGGCAAATTTTGAAATGTGAAACAATGTAAAAAGGGCATAACTATGTACAAGCATAATCTATATCCAGTGATGTTTTTTAAAATACGGGTCAAATGTCTGGCATTTTATAAAGGGTATGTTTAAAATGTTAAAATATTTTTGAACTTAATCGACCTACAACCGAAGGTTTTCTTCTTGGTTATTTCCTATTGATATGTTCATTTGAACTAGATTTTGTAATATATCCTATTTATATATAACAAATTACAGTGGCTTGCCACATTTTCGAAAAACAAAAATGTAAAAATTTCATGTGAATTTTATTTCCCATGTAATTGATTCAAGCTAATTGGGTAAGATTTTTCTAATGCAATAGCTAGGACTTTATCCAACCTTAGATATTTATGCCCCCACATTTCATTGACATTAGCACTTTCAACTCTTAAGGAAAATCATCGGTCTAATGCAGTTCGAAGTGATTCGGTGTATTTGGATGCAACAGAGGACCATAACTAGAATAAACATACCCATCCATATGTGTTCAAATAGTGTGTTTGGTCGTACGAGTTTGAGAATGAAAGTTGCACCACTTTGCAACTTTACACCGTTTGCATTTGGCAACTTTTCCCTCAACTAAAAGCTCATCACCACGGGAAAACGCCTTCGAGATAGAAAAAACTAAGAGAAGTTATTGTATATGGCCCCAACATGATCCCATATCATCAAACGAAGAGTCTGTAAGCATTATGGTTTCTGAGGAATATTCCATCAAAGATTGTTGCCTTTTAACACTTTAGACTCTTAAGGGAAATCATCAGTCCAATGCAGCTCAGAGTGATTCAAAATATTTGGGTGCAAAAGAGGACCATTCCTAGCATAAACGTACCCATCTATATGTGTTGGAACAATGCATTTGGTCATACGCATTCGAGTATGAAATTTGCACCACTTTGCAACTTTTCCCTCAACTGCAAACTCATCACCATAGGAAAACGCCTTTGAGATAGCGAAAACTGAGAGAGGTTATTGTATATAGTCCCAAAAAAATCCCATATCATCAAACAAAGATTCTGTAAGCATCACGATTTCTAAGGAATAGTCCGTCAAAGATTGATTGCTTTTAGCACTTTGGACTCTTAAGGCAAATCGTCAGTCCAATGCAGCTCAGAGTGATTCGGTGTATTTGGGTGAAAAAGAGGACCATACCTAGCATAAACGTACCCATCCAGATGTTTTGGAACAGTCTATTTGGTCATATGAGTTTGAGTATAAAACTTGCTCCACTTTGTAACTTTACACTACTTGCATCTGGCAACTTTTCCCTCAACTGAAAACTCATCACCACGGAAAAATTCCTTCAAGATATAAAAATAGAGAGATTTTATTGTAGATGGTCCCAACATGATCACATATCATCAAATGAAGAGTCTGTAAGCATCACGGTTTTCGAGGAATAGTCCGTCAAAGATTGTTGTCTTTTAGAATTTTAGAATCTTAAGGGAAATCGTCGATCCAATGCAGCTCAGAGTGATTCGGTGTATTTGGGTGCAAAAGAGGACCATACCTAGTGTAAAATTACCCATGCAGATGTTTTGGAACAATTTTTTTGGTCGTACGAGTTTGAGTATGAAAGTTGCACAACTTTGTAACTTTACACTGTTTGCATTTGGCAACTTTTCTCTCAACTGAAAACTCATCACCATAGGAAAACATCTTCAAGATAGAAAAAATCAAGAGAGGTTATTGTATATGGTCCCAACATGATCCCATATCATCAGACGATGATTTTGTAAGCATCACGGTTTCCAAGGAATAGTCCGTCAAATATTGTTGCCTTTTAGCACTTTGGACTCTTAAGAGAAATCGTCGGTCCAATGTAGCTCAGAGTAATTCATCGTATTTGGGTGCAAAGGAGTACCATACCTAGTATAAACGTACCCATAAGGATGTGTTGGAATAGTTAGTTTGTTCGTACGAGTTTGAGTATGAAATTTACACCACTTTGCAACTTTACATTGCTTGCATCTTACAACTTTTCCCTCAATTAAAAACTCATCACCATGGGAAAACATCTTCGAGATAGAAAAATACAAGAGAAGTATTGTAGATGGTCCCAACATGGTCCCATATCATCAAATGAAGATTCTATAAGCATCACAGTTTTTGAGGAATAGTCCATCAAAGATTGTTGCCTTTTAACACTTTAGACTCTAAGGGAAATCATCGGTCCAATGCTGTTCGGAGTGATTCGGTGTATTTGGGTGCAAAAGAAGACCATACCTAGCGTAAACGTACCCATCCAAACGTGTTGGAATAGTTCTTTTGGTTGTACAAGTTTGAGTATGAAAGTTGCACCACTTTGCAACTTTACACTACTTGCATTTGACAACTTTTCCCTCAATTGAAAACTCATCACCACGAGAAAACACCTTCGAGATAGCGAAAACTGAGAGAGGTTATTGTAGATGGTCCCAACACAATCCCATATCATTAGATGAAGAGTCTATAAGCATCATGGTTTCCTAGGAATAGTTCGTCAAATATTGTTGTCTATTAGCACTTTGGACTCTTAAGGGAAATCACCGGTCCAATGCAACTCAGAGTGATTCAGCATATTTGGGTGCAAAAGAGGACGATAACTTTAGTAAATTTACCCATCCGGACATGTTAGAATAGTCTATTTGGTCATACAAGTTCGAGAATAAAATTTGCACCACTTTGCAACTTTACACCTCTATAGAGATATAGGGATGTCCTCTTCAGATCACTCTATTCTGAATAGGTTTGCGGAGCTACCAATGTTAAATCCAATTTGACTGACTTTGAGTAAATCCAAGCTGATTGACTTCAAGAAAATTTGATTCCTTGAATGTAAGACTCCCAAGACTAAGGAAGACCATTAAGAGCCAACATGGTCAAATCTTTGTCATCAACAATATGACCAATGGTAGAAAGTTGATCTCTCAATTCGGAAATCTTCATGAAATAGGTGATGAAAAATTCTCCTTCTGCCATCTTAACATGATGAAGTTGTTGCTTCAAGACTAGAGCATGACTTGTTTTGTTGTTCTCATACATCTCCTCCAAAGTCTTAAGCATTTCTCTCACTATCTTCAACTTAGAGATGATAGGAACAATATGGTCCTTCACGGAATCAACTAACATCTTCTTTGCCTTGATATATTTCTTCCTCCATTGAACTTTCTCTTCCTCATCCATAGGTTCAGAAAATTTTGTCTCCACACTCAACCAATTCGTTTTGCTCCAAAGTGAGCATAATTCTAAATCTCTATGAAGTGAATTTTGATGCTCCTTTGAGTCTATCCTCAATTTTAAGACCATTCACCATCTTGACTAAGATAGAGATAGACAAAAAAAAAGGGAATAGAAGTATCGCTGCAATAACTAGTCCCAACACAATCTTTTTCAAACCCACTATGATACCATGTTAGTGTTTTAATGATCAGATAATATAACTGAAAGCACTCAAAAAATGCAACACATAAGAAAATAAATATAGCAAGAAATTTTCTTGTAACTCAGGCCTAGCTCATGGCTGAATTTGATACAATGAATAATAGCACCTCTCCTAGATGCAAAGATACAATTGAATATGCTTCTCCTTGAAATCAGCCTGCTGCTGCAAGATGAAGCGTTGTTGCTCAAGTGCAAACTTTTGCTTGGAATATGAATTATGTTGAATGAACTTGATTGAGGAAATGAACAAACATCACCTTGTATTTATACAAAATAAGGTGAATCTTCAAGGAGGTCGACCTCTCTTGAAAATAATAAATTACAAAATAATATCAAGGAAGTTCAGCCTCATCCATTTAAATAAAATCATTATAAATGAAACAACCATTATATATCATTTAATTTATTACAACTTAATGTGATTGCTATCATGTATGAAAAATTTGGTAGCATAGACAAGGTAGTGGACTATTTGAAAAAAAAAACTTCGAAGAAATGTGGTCTCACAGAATTCAATGACAAACAAATGCAATTGAGAACTATTCATAGTTTTTAGTTATGCAATGTAAAGTAATGATTTGAGTTTGAAAGATGTGTAATGCAATGTAATCAACGATATAAATATAAAATACACAATATTGCCATTATTTTTTATGCTATTGTACATTGATATTTAACCATTTCTCAAGATAAAATTTTCAAATATTTTAATCATGCACATGAGGAACAAATTAAATTTCGATTGTCAACTTCTATATATCAAATTATGCAATAATCAAGTGTATATCCATATACAAAAATGACATCATTGCTAACTCAAACAAAGTTTCCCAAAATGTGGCATATGGTATCTCAATATGTATTCAAAATTTACATGCCAAAATGTCTATCTCATCCTAAAGTACTGGTGGATCATCAAAATAGAGCCTCTTTGAAGCACTCGTTGGCTCTAAAGGTAGCTGCACAAGAAAAATTCAAATGACAATTGAGATTAGTTATACTATATAATTTAAAATCGAATAATTAACATCAAAATCAATATACATTCAATTTTAATTGAACTCTAAAATTGAAATCTTGATTACCTTAAATATATGTCTCTTCAAAGGGTCAAGAGTCCTAGAATATACCAAACACACATTTGAAATGCCAATCTATATATGTGAACAAAAATATAAAATTGACCCAATTTAGCATACGATTATTGGTAATAGGAACATATTTACCAAACACAAAATAAAATAAACACATACCTCTTTAGGTTGATCTTTTTCCTTTATCTCCTTCAGGTGTTTTGACACCTCCTCCTTGAGGTGTTTCAACACCTACTCCTTGAGGCAGTGTGTCTTTTGTCAACAAATCTGTATAGCTCATAATTGCCTATACATAAAATTGGCAAGTACATATGAAACTACCAATCTATGTCGATGTATGTATAATCAATATAAGATCATAAAATTTTTAATTCAATCCAATTTGAGTTCAATTACCTTCCCCTTATCTAACTTTGCACCTCCATATTGTGGACGAGGCTGCACCTCACTTGCACTAGGTATTTCCTACAAGACTAAAATAAGATAAGCATATAAGTTATTATATAATTTCATTAATGACAAATCAAATGACAAGAAAGTATATAATATAAAATTTAAACAAGTGAGTACAAAAATATATACTATGTGTATGTCCAAGCCAAATGAAATGGCCCTAAGGGTGCTATCAGTCAGCCGGGTGAGCTCCTCCTCAGACATCAACTATTAAATAGACATTGTAAATAAATATTAGTACTTAATACTCTCTCTTATTAATATTCATTTAAAATATAATGCAAGTTATGAAATTACAACTTAAATCTTACTTGTGTCACTATTCCAGCATCCCCCTCTCTAAAAAGAGGACTCTGTCGGGTGCACTCCACTCCCCTGTGACTTATCTATAATTTCCAAATCATGGAGGTCATAATCATAAGTGTCCAAGGGATGCTTAATGGGTTGTACAAGAGGACCCAACAATATCTAGCAGCACATAGTGCAAGTATGTGGCACACAAATATGTGGACCTGAGGAGGAGGATGCACCAGCACTCGAGCCTTTGCCAACATCACAAAAATGTGGCTAAGCTACTGTAGAAGCATGCAAAACCAAATGACCACTCAAAGAGTGAATATCCCAAATAGTCTATGTGGCTACATCCTAGATAATCTTTGGATGATATATTGGATGTGGCGAAGGAAGGGGAGGAAGGGGAGGAAGGGGAACATTTGGGCATGGGACTACCCTAACAGCCCCTAGTCTATCCTGGGGCATACCTCCACTGACGCCCTGGAAGGGTTTAATGTCAAAGTAATTAACATGATGCCCTAACACAAACTCAGCATATAATTTTTTAATAAAGTAAAATGGTATATCGGAATTATTGTTCAGTGGTTTATTAGAAACCATACACCAACAATCCCAAAAGTTAGCTACAATGTCCCTATAAATGCACCATTTATAGAAAGTTTTATTTTATTAACATTCACTGGCAAACCGGTGTGGGGGTCAATGAATAAAGAGGCTATTTAGGCTTTGGTTATTTGGAGATCTTTCACATCATCATAAGACAATCCACATCCATAATATTCCCTCATGTCTTCTCACCATGAATGAAAGGAATTATGTTGGGTGGAGAGGGTTTCTATATTTTTTATTATTTCCTTTGAAATGTGTTTGTCATATCTCTCAATCGAGGGATTGTCTTATGAACTTCACAAATGCCCCTCAATTGCCCCAATTTTTCACCAATTAAGTCTTCAATTGGTGGTTGTAGAGGTGGTGGAGCATTTGGCTGTAGAAGTGGTGGAGCGTTTAGCATTTGTGCATTTTCATTCTCAACCATAATACCTGATTAAAGTTAAAAACTAATTAATCTAATTGAAATTACACAATATAAATGAAATTATTGTAAAAAAAACCTTAGTTTTTAATAAAAATCCCCAAAAAACCCTACTTTTTCACATTAATCCATAACAAACTCTATTTTTTGATTAAAGTACATCAACAACATTATTTTTTAATCAAAATCCATTTAGAAACACTAATTTTTAATAAAAATTCATTGAAAACTCTAGTTTTTGATAAAAACATATAGAAAACCCTATTTTTGGTAAAGAAAAATTCATAAAAAATACTTCAAATTAAGAGAATCTATTTGAAAAATTGATTACAACATTTAAAAAACCAAATACTTACCTTTGAAATTGGATATTTGATGGAAATGGATATCGAATTTTCGCTTTTCCTTGTGCTCCCATGTGCAAACAATGAGAAATGAAGTTATAAGAGTCGATTGGCTTTTATATAATGTTTCCACAAATCAAATATCTGATCCAAATCGGATATCCGATTTGTAGAAACTAGGTTCGGGCTTTGGTTCAGCTAAATGTACTGACACTCAAACCTAGAAAATTCAACTCGGCATTTCCGCATTTTTGAGTCAATCCAAAACGTGATTTTTTTCTCATTGCCACTTTTTGGCCCATCATGATCCTGCACATACCCTAAGGCTAGACTCTAGGGAAAGGCTAGATATTTACTATAAAGGTAGATAACAATGTAAGTCAGTTCATTAATGGTAGTTATAAAGGCATGTGTAAGTCCACTAAGGAAGTCTTTGTTTTGAACAGGAGTAATGGTTTTTTTTCAGGGTTTAATCGTCAAGCCTATGGCCATTTTGTGATATGTAAGAAGTAGGACTGAAAATCCATTTTGGTACAAGGGTAGAACTCTGTCTAGATCAGGTGAAGGTAGTCTTCGGGAAATTTCCAAAAAAATTGAAGACAATGTAATACTATTTTGATATCAATATAGGGTGTTCCCCCTTAGTAGCGACTTAATGATAGAAAAAAAAAAAGGGTGATGAGATAAACACAACTGTTTTAAAATATTATTTACTATAAAAATATAATTTATTGAAAGTTACATAAAAACTCATAATTTATTTCTTTTTTTTTTTAAATATGTATTTAGAATCTACACACAAATCCTCAAAAATAAATAGTTCACATCATCTCCATTTTTTTAATGGTTTAGTTGCTATAGGTCTTATGAAGTGAAAATTTGGTGAAAAAAGTTGATTTCAATGTCCATCCTTGGCCAAAAAGTGGGACATGGTATTGTGGGTTGACTCAAATATAATCATGATAGTTATAGATTATTTTATAAATCAAGTCACACATTTATAAAATTTCTCATGTTGGTATAGGGACGCATGAAAGGGAAAATATTGATATTAAGATGATGCACAAGATGTTTATCAAAATGTGCACAAAAGAACCCATGCACCTTCATCATTTTTATAATAAAACCAATCAAAACTAAGGCCAACATTTCAGAGTTTGTTGAATCGATCTATGAATGGGTTCTCCTAAGTCAAACCCCTTTGTTGGGTGGGATTAATAACAATGAGAGATATTAAAGACGATATTCAGCAACATGTAGTTAGCCTTTATATAGATTCAAATTTGTCCTCTTTAAAATTTGAATTGTATTCTAATGAAATTCCTTTTGATTCCATAGATGAAATTATATGCACATTGAATGTCTTTTAAAACCATGGCATAGAAACATGTCACATAAAATTATTTTAAGTTGGTTCACAAAAACTAGTAGAAAGAGGTATGAAGCTTATAATTTAAATTTAAAACATGCAAACTTCGATTTCATTGTCACACATCACAAGATTGAACTAGGTCTATCTTGACCCACTCAAAGTTCACCTTGGAGTAAAATGATACTTTTAAAGTAGGGGAAATGTATGGAAGTGTGATTGAGGGTGCAAAAATAATGAGTAAATTATAAGGCTTGATAGAGAATTAGAGCATGACCTAAACCTATCACAAAAGTATACCACTTATGAATATGTTATTATATTAGATATTTTATAAATACAAGCACAAATCTAAATGAGAAATGATATGGATATGTAATCAAGTGTATTTTTATGAATTTTAATTTTTTAATGGGTATGTGTAGGATCATCATGGAAGAAGAAGGCCCTTAAGTAGAGATGAAAATTCAAAATATTAGAGTTAGGCAACATGATGTAAAAATTTGAAAAATTTCTCTATATTATTTCAAAATTATGTAAGAATAAAATCTATAGAAAATTGAATGCAGTTTGTAAACTTCTACATTTATTTATTTTAAAAAAAATATTTGGTGAAATTTTGAAATTTCAATGGAGTAGTACTTAAATTTCAAGGAAAAAATAAGAAGTAGGTGTCTATCTGACCAACCTAGCCACGATAAAAATTATAATATTTTTTCATAAGATTTTAGATATAAGTAGAGGACTCATGTCCCGATGTGATGCATATTTTTTTGTACTATTTTTCCAAGTAAATAATTAATTGTGATTTTTTTATTACAACTTTTAAAAAATATAAAAACTCATATGTTTGACCACCTTAACTTGGTCAAAATTTCATGAAATTTATTTATTTAGTAATCCTATAGTATGTGAAGCATATAATTTGACACATGTTTTAGATTCAAAAAATGTGATACTATTTGAAAGCTATAGATATTTTTCAATTAGCCTATCAATCAGGACTTTACTTGTAATTCAAATATAAAATGAATAATAATTATTTATTCAATTCAAAGTAAAGCATAATTTATATTGATGGAAATGTGAGAATCTCATTTAAAAACCCTTTTAGTTTTATCAATTTTGGGTTAAAAAAAAGTCGTCAGCCACATGGGCCATCATATCACTTACAAATCGCCACTTTTTGGCCCATCATGATCCTACACATACCCCAATCCTTTTTGTGACTACATGGTCATGATTTATTATACTATTTTTATCTTTTTTTATAACTAGGAGTGTACTTCATGTGTATCATTAATACAAGTTTTCTATTCAATTTTTTAAGAAAAACTATTTTGAGTTTCAGAGAAACAAATTTTCTTAAGTACATCTAAATTTGGTCAAATATTCTTAGATGGTCCAACACAAGTAAACATCACACTCTTTAACAATAAAATGATCAATGAAAATCTTAAGCTTCATCCCTACTATTAAATGATAGATAATGATCTTTCTTCTTTTTTCTCTATAAGAAGTTGTGGATATGGGGTTCACTTCGATATAAGAAATAGTAAAAATGAGAATCATATTAACCCTCTAATAAGGGTGCATCTACAGTTCCCCAACTAGGAAACATCAAAATAAAAGGTTATTTTTGCCACTTAAAATAACATAGCCTATACTAAATAAACACAGTACTCCTACACCCAAGCAAGAGGAAAACATTGCCTCTCCACCCAAATGATTGTAGCAAACGAACTTATGTTACCACATTTTCCCCCTTCATAGAGGATCTCAAAGTCATTTCATGTGGTGGAATACATTTCCTCCTCTTTACTTTTTTCTAACCTTGATCTTGTGAATGACTATTCTCTTATGGACTTTCCTCACAGTCTGTCATGTTTGAGGAGGCTCGTGTAGCTTGGAGTGAAAGAGTACTTATTGCTCCCAAGTTTTTGGACCCCTCATCCAAAGGAGAATCCGAAGGATGTTTTGTTATTTTTCCAAAAAAAATAGTAAGAGATGGACTTTGAGATCACCTTTAATTCTGGAGAAATCTCATTAACCTTCTCCTCATTTTTCTTCCCAATATCCAACTCTGAAGGAGAGATATTTTGTTTGGGAGAGCTCATTATAGAATAATATTTGGGGGAAGAATTCTTCCACCAAGTGGCCTCACAATTTGGCTGGGATTTGACTATTGGGTATTTTGGTGCAATGTGCCCAATTTGATAGTGTCTTATGCACCTAAAGATTAAACCTTTTAATACAAAGGTTGTTTCCAACATTGACCATTAGCCCACAAGATATTTTTTGTTAGGATATCCTTGGAGATGTCTAGTTCCACAAAAATATTGGCATAAATTATGTGGATAAAATTTCTTGAGTTGTCATCTATATACACAAAATTTCCCATAGAGTTTCCAATAGTTGCAAACATGATTTAAACCAAAATTGAAGGGGGAGATTTGGGAGGGGAACCCATATTGGTAAAACCGAAAATGATTTGGTAGATAAATTTAATTTTAGATGCCAAGATTTCAACTATAACATATTTTCTTCCCAAAACCAAACATAATTAAGAATGGTGTTTTTGTCTTTCTTACAATTAAAAACCACAATGAAAAAACCTCTTGCACTAGGGTAAATGTATATATTTCCTCCCATAAGAGGAAGCCGATATTTTTAAATCCAATCATGGAGATCTAGAAGGTTGGGCCAAATATGGTTGAACCTTCCAATTAAACCATGCTTTAAAAATAATTCTTCATTTTCACCCAGCTCCATGAAAGTGGCGTTGAAGTCTAGGGGCAGGGGTTTTCCAGAGCACTGAACAATTCTCCCATTTCCTATGAATTTATTTAATTTTTGCATTGAATTAGGGGGGAATGAGAACCAGACTTGGCCACCTCCAAAAACAAATTTTTATTCCCTGTCGACCCCTACCTAAGGGGAAAATATCTAAACAGGTAAAAACTTATCACATTTGAGCCTTCTAAGATATCAAACCTGAGCCAATGTTTTTGAATCTAGCGGTGTTCCCACCATGGTCAAGTAAAGGTGGGGTGTCAAGGACAAGAAGAATCAACACCTTACCATCCAAGCTACCAAGAGTAGCCAAAAATTCAATCAAAGAGGTAGTGTAAGCGATCAAAACATTAGATAAGCCTCCCTTTATACCATGTGAACCTATGGCATTAATGATCATCATTGCAAACTACTTGTTCTATGGAAAAAATGTAAGTTTAACATATAACCCCTCTATAGAAGCTCCAGTTGTGACCATTCCATTCATTATAGTTGTGTGTGGAGAAATCCTAGGTTCAAATACATTTGGTGATTTTGGGATTGTTTTGATTATATGGGAAAAACATGTTTGGAAGGGAATCAAAACCCTTTACAACATTAGGTAGAAAATTTTGTTCAAAAGATAATACAATAAACTATCAAAAATAACCCAAAACCCTAAACAACATAAGTTACGAAATGTTGCTCCAAAGATATAACACTAAACTATCAACAACAACCATCAACAATAAAGCAGAAAAATAACATGAAAGAAATTGTAACCCAACATCAGAGGAATAAAAAAAAATCAACATAATAGGACACTACTTCATCCTTCTTAAGGTTTTTGCCACCTCAAGTTATAGTTCCTATGGAGCCCAATCATGTCCAACAATTACTTGTTTTCATCCTCAAGGGACTTCCTCCAGTCACCTAGCCCTCTTGATACAGGGCATTTACCATAATCCTTTTCACCTTTTCCCCTTTACCTTTAGCCACTTTCCCATTCTCCATCAACTTAGAAAAATACAACTGGCCCTCTCTAAGCTCACCGATCTTGTGAAACAGGACTTCCAAAGAATCTGCACTATTATTCACAAAAATATGATAGGAGTGGATTAGTTTCTTGATATCTACATTGGTATCCATTACTTTGGCTTCTAAATCAACTAAGTCCTACTCACAAAGGGACTTGAAATGAGTGAATGAACACTCAAGATCAAAATTTATATTAATCAAAATATATGAGGTGGTCCCCTTTAGAATAATCTTCACGTTCTCCTTCAATCCCCTTATTTTGATGTTAACCCTATTAAATTCCTATAGATTCCATTTAGCCAATTTGAAAGTGCCAGTGGCCCTCGTTCTCGCCATGTCGAGAAGATCAAACATTGAGGTGGTGTCATCATTAAGATAGGATAAGTCCTTTGGTAGGGGATTAACCTTTAGAGTCTCAAGCTTCACTTGCTTCTACTCAACACCCTCCTCCTTCTACATTGTATTCTCACCCACAATTTCCACATTTGGAGTTTTGAACCTGGGAATCATTAATTTCCACCACCTTCTCCTCCAGAGCCTTCTCCATGTAGAGCTTTGTGGTATCCTTTACCATATCTTTTGAGGTCTGGTTCTTCATCCTGTCAACACACTTATAAACCCTTCTAGGCTTTTCATTGGCCTCCATGGCCACCAAATTCTCCTAAAACCCCTCCTCCTTACCTCCAACCTCGATATCAATCTACACAATGTTCACTTCTTCCTCCTTGGCCTCAGAATCCCTAGAACCCACCTTTGTGTCATTACCATCAGACTAGGATTCAAAATCATGTAGAATAAGCCACTTGGCTACCCATTTTCCTCTAGGGTTACCTTTATTTCTCTTTTTAGAAGGGGCAGCCATATGGGATGGAGTCCCATCCTCACCTTCTTTATTCCACTCCTCTTCCTTAACCACATTGGTATCCGAGCTAGACGAGTTACAATTCTCACTAAGAGTCTTTTCCTTGCCCTTAATTGAGGTGGCAAGAATTAGGGCTTTTACATGCTCCATAATTAACAAAATAAGGCCCTCATGTAGGACCAGTGTCCTATTTTTTAAGTGTGCATACATAGAGACCTCCATGGAGGAAAATAGAAAGAAAAGGAAGGAAATAAATAGCCTGTGCCTAATATGATTTAAAAGAGTAAAATAATGGCCAAGGATAGTAGTGAACCTACCTTCTAGAGTCACATATAACATTATTATTTCTTCTATATCCACCCATATCTTCTTGAGAGACTTCCGCTCATAGCCCAAAGCCTCCATCTTTATGAGTTGTTTTCGTTCATCATCTTTGAATAATTGAGTCATTTTCTAGTCATTACTCTTCTTGTCTAAATAATTTATGGCCAACCAGAGGAAACCCAGCCACAATAGCTATAATATTATCATTAATGTCAACAACCATTCCCTTAATCTAGATTTTATGATTGTGCCAATATGAATAAAACTCGCCCAAAGTGTTTGGATCATCTCCATGTAGCCTTTCCAAGAAAGATGTAAAATTCCAATGTTGGAGAATTCTCCAAATTTTCTTCTTCTTTCTCAAGATCACACAAGAATGAATTTTAATTATACTTTGGTCACCTCCCATATTCACAAGAATTAGTATCTAAATACCTTGGCAAGAAGTTTTCGTCTGAGAGCCAACAAGCCGAGTCATATCCACAAAGCATGTGAGTATAAAGTTGGTACTAATGGTAAAATAAAGCCACCACATAAACTCAACAAAATCAATCATTTCACATTAAGATCTTAGCTACCTCAAGAAGTATAGAGTACTCCTTCCATGATGTATACTCATTAACTCTAACAACTTCATTAGCAAAAAAATCTTCCAATTAATTTCCTTATCGATATATGTGAGAAACATGGGTTTCCTCGCAAGATCTCAACATTATAATAGAATCCTTAATTAATCGATCGACACTCTATCTAGGCTTATGGGATCCATGTGGATAGTTAATGATTTTTTTAACAAGTATCCTTCCACCCATAATTTATAGTAGCCCCTATCCACAACAAATTTAATACTTATAAATGCAGCCTCTGCCTCAGCACACTAATTTTTATGATTTCCCAATGAGAGTGCTATTGCACCTAAGAGCCTACCATCCTCATTCCTCAATAGTCCCCCACAACCAAAAGGACCAAGGTTACCCATGGATGCCCCATCAAAATTAATTGTAACCCACCTTAAAGATGGTGGCCTCCAATCAGTATTCAATCTATAATTCAGACTAGAATTGGAAAGCTCAGGCGGTATTGAGGGGATCTTCCAGTTAGAAATCATCAACAAGTCATACCTAGCTAAGCAAGAGGATGAGGCACAACATGGTGACTCAGAACCAATAAGAGAAATTTTTTCCAATATTTCGCAATGAATCTTGATGAAAATACTATTTATCTTGATTTTAGAATCATAGAAAATTCTATTCTTACATTCTTTCCAAATACCCGAAGCAATATGTGAGGCCATAATCTCCCATATCTACCGAAGAGTGGGGAGGAGGAAGGACACTTCCACTATTCAAAAATACTACAAAGATAATCCAAGAAGACCTAGTCGAGGTTTCAAAGGCCAAGAAAATTAATCTAAAGAAGAGAAGAAAAACTACACCCAAGGAAAATTTGGAAGGCACTCTTTGCATCAGCTTCATAGAGGACACAACTATTGAAAATTGTGAATCTTGTTTTATAGAGATTATCTTGCATTAATACTTTACCTTGCATGAGCAACCAAAAGAAAACATTCACCTTAGGGATCAACATATTGTTCCATAATTTCCCCAAGAGTGAAATTTTTTTTGGCTTCTCCAATGAATTAACAAAGGAAGGGGCCACCAAAAACTTACCATTAGCATAGGGGGCCCAAAAAAACCTATCCAATCTCAGATAAAGAGGAACATGAACATTAAATAGGAAATATTGTAGGGCCCTCAATGTCAGGTCCAAATCTAGGAAATCCTTCCACTCCCCATTATGAATATAGTCAGCCATCAAATTACCAAAGAGACTCTTGCATAATGGAACAATGGGAGGGGCCCAAGGATGATTGATTAAAGGTTCTAAATCACACCAAGTGTCTTACCAAAAGATAATTCTGATACCATCACCCAGCAGCCAACTAACACCATTAGCAATTAGGTCCCTAAAAGGAATGATATTTCTCCAAAAATAAGAGCCAACAAGGATTTCATCATAATCTAGCATATTCCAAGTCCTCCCAAAGCCATACACATATTTATTTCTAGCCAAAGATGCCCAACCATCTTCCCCACTGAGAAGCCTCCAAATTTTCTTCAACTGTAAACACTTATTGAAAGATTTTAAGTTTCTAATTCCCAGACCACCCCACTTCTTAGGCTTACAAACCAAGTCCCATGCCACAAGAGGAATTCTAGCTTTAGATTAAACACTCAACCATAAAATTATTCTCATGATTTGTTCTGTTTTCTCCTCGTATTTAACAGGAATTCTAAAAAGACTCATAGAATATAAGGGAAGATTCTAAATATTGGAAGAAATGATTTCCACCTTCCTCACTTGATTGAGAAGAACACCCTTCCAACCCACTGGCTTTCTACTAAACTTATCTAACAAATAAAGCCAGAAGGACTCCAAAGTCTTGTAAATACATAAAGGTAACCCCAAATAGGTTGAGGGAAGATCACCCCTATTATAGGAAAGGATCCTGGCTAGCTTCAGTTGGGAAATTTTGGGGGTTTTGAGGAAACAAATATGACTCTTATGAAGATTAATACATTTGCAAGACACCTTCTCATAAGCCTCAATCAGCCCCTTCATAGTTCTGACCTCACGAATAGAAGATCCACCCATCAATATAGTGTCATCAACAAATTGTTGATGAGTAACAGGCTCACATATGGAAGAAGGGGAGACACCCCTCAAAGAACCTGTAGATAAAGCTTTCTAAATATTTTGATTGATGGATTTAACCATCAAGATAAATAACAATGGAGACATAGGGTCTCCCTAGAAATAGGGTCTCCCTACCTCAAACCACATGAACTCCAAAAAAAATGAGAAGGAGAACCATTGGCCAGAACAACAACAAAAATTGAAATGAGATGTTCAAAAAGTTGCAGAAACTTCTAACAAAATCTAAAAGGAGCCAAAACTACAATCAAGAACCTCTAGCTGACCCTATCATAAGCCTTAAGAAGATCTAGTTTCAGAAAAAAAACTTGGCTTCTTATTAGAATTAAGAGAATGAGAAATTTCATGAACAATAATAATGGAGTCCAAAATCTATTGCCCCTTAACAAAACCACTTTGTTTTTTCGAAATCAGATTAGGGAGAATCCTCTGAAGTCTAGTTGGAGTTGTAGAGACTGATTCGACGATAGTCTCCAAAGCTATTGGCATCAGTAGTCTTGGGAATCAAAATAATGAAGGTCACATTCAATTCTCTGAGTAATCTTCTAGAACCAAAAAAATCCTTGTTGGTCTTGATCACATCTTCCTCAAAAATCTCCACCATGACTCAAAAATAGAAAAGGAAAACCATCAGGCCCAAGGACCTTGTTCCCTTTAAAAGAGAAAATTGCATCCTTGATTTCCAAAGCAGAGGGGATGGTAGTTAGCTTCCTATTCAAGTGCTCTGTGACCAAATAGGGGATAACATCCTGAGAAGCATCCACATTATTTTGGTCCCATGCTAGATCATGTCTAAGAATATGCTTGAAATAATTTGCAACAACTCTCCTAATAACCTCCTTATCAATGAACAACAAACCATCAGCCATAATGGAGGAGATTATGTTTGACGATTTATGCCTGGGGACAATAAGATGAAAGAACTTGGAGTTTCGGTCCCTAGACTCGAGCCATATGTTACAATATCTTTGCCTCCAAAATTCTTCCTCCTTTACAACAATGTCATGAAGTTGAGCTAAAAGATAATCCTCCTACAGTTGGAGCTCCTCTGATAAACCCTTTGATTGAATTTTGTCTTGAACACTATCCAACCACTAAATAATAGAATTCTTAGAGTAAAAAATGTGACCACATGACTTTCTATTCCACTCATTGAGATTTCTCTTCATAAAATCCAACTTCTTAGCCACTCTAAAAATTGCACATCTATTAATGCTCACTTGCCACCAATTCTTGATGCAATCTGTAAACCTGGGATCCCTCAACCACATAGCTTCAAAATGAAAAGGAAACCATTTCTTACTCCCAATCCTATCAGCCAAATGAGATAGGGAAATGATTTGAACCACATCTTGTAATCATCAAGAGAGAGCAAGAAAAATCCACAAACCATGAGGCCGAAGTTAGGGTCGGTTCAACTTGACTTGGATATTTTCAGCACCAACGCACCTGTTAGACCAAGTAAACCTGGCCCCTGTCATATTAACATCAATAAGAGAATTATCATCTATGAAAATTCTCAAATCTAGATGGTTGTCAAGATTTTCCTAAGAGCCACCCACTTTCTTATTATCATAATAGATGTTACAATTCATCAAGTAGATGTTGCAATTATCCTACTTTTATTCATTAAATCTAAGAACAACTCTATATATCAGAGCTCATGAAGCTTAATTTAAGTTCATACAACTATTTGGAAACCTTGAAAATGTATCAATTGGTTGAAGGGCATAATATTTTGTACAGAAAAAATTCTCCTATTTGGATAAACTAATCAAAATGTGTTTGAACAATAATTATTGATCATTAAGTTTCAAATCAATGACAATCAAATAATGAGTGATTTTTTTAAAACTCACATAAACAATCTTCTAGGATAATTTACTCTTAAATTATATTCACATAAACAATATTTATGAAAAACCTATTTTGAAACTAACTCACATAAAGGATCTCCTATAATCAATTTCAAGAAACATAAAAATTATCATTCTTGTCTCATCTTCATCATCTTGTGCATTTCACTTACAAATGTGTGGATATTTTCTTTAGAATACCCTCCATCTTCAATAAATTTTGTGAATATCCTACAACCATAGCATTCCATGAGGTAAACAATTTGTGTGCCTTGTTTGTACTTCCAAATTTTGCATACATGTCTACCAGGGTAGTTGCAAATACAATTTTCTTTTTGTCAAAACTACTTTAATTTTTAAAAATTTCAATCATTTTCCAATGTAGTTAAAATTTTAAGTTTTTTTATATAGTCTTGATCCATGCTTTGAATATCATTTCATCTGAGGAACTTAGAGGGATTAAATATTTGAATAAGGTAACTCAAACTTTTGGCTCTAATGAAGATGATTACATTTATGCTTTCCATTATGATGAAGTGAGAAACTATTCCTCTTTAATTACTAATGATAAAATCTTGTACATAGTGCATCTCTGGATATCAATAGTTCTTAAATTCCCATTCGAATTTTTTCGAGTTTGAAGTGATACTATACAATGTTATAGGAGGAGGAGAATGTTCATCTAGGTATGTCACAAGCTCTAAATATCTCATTAGAATGGTTGGTGAAGGCCTTTTTTATCATATCAAATATTTGATTTATAGGTGTTATTGTATGCAAAACAAATAAAATATTTTTTTCCACATGTCACTGTAAATATTTTAAGAATGGAGATAAACCTTTACATTTTAATTTTTTTGTTGGAAGGGCCACGATAAATAAGATAAATGTAATATTTTGATTGAACAAATATTTGTTGAAGTTATGGATAAGATGGGCAACAAAGGTAATGAGTCATGATTGTTTCTCTTATGTTAAAAGACATCTTTTTTTCTTTATAAATGACTTTTATATATTAAAAGAAGCACAATTTTGATATAATATGCACTTCCAGAAGATAAATAAATATGATCAAATATTTTAATTTAATCATAATGGAATAATTATGAAATATAATATATGTGGCTATCATTATCTTCTGTTACTTGGCTAATAGTATGAAGGCTTTTCCTCAACTAGAAATTGCATCACATTTTGATGTTGCACAGCCTAGAGTAGAGAATAAGAGAGCTATGTTATACTTCTAGATGAGCTCAAAATATTGTTGTTTTAATACACTTCGTCACCAAGAAAAACCCTTATGGTGAAAAATTACACAAAATACCATTCCACTATAAAACACTTACTTTAGGATTTTATGGTGAACTCCTCAACACTCCAGGATCACCTACAAGACAAAATAAATTCCACAAGAGAGATGGTAGAAATATCATGCTATGATTATGGATGCAAGATTTCTAAAATAACTTGATTGTTGTTCATGGTTGTTGATTGATAAAATGTGCATATGAAACCTTTCTTATATAGATCTAGGGTGTGATGATGTACCAACACTAAATGAGTGTCATATAAATTCCCATAATTTTTGTTAAGAAAATCCAACAATTTTTTTTAAACAAACATTAATTAGATAGTTATCGACAACCAAGGGTGCATGCACCAACATTCATGTAAGACTTAAACATGGTTACTTATATCTAGAGGTAACTTACTTAAACGATCATATAATTACAACATTATTCCCTATTTAAACCACACTACATATATTAAATTTTATATAATCATTATTAATGTTTATTTACTTTCTCTAAAACAATTATATTAATGTAACACTTGTATCCTTAATTCAAATATTGATATCATTATTAAATTGCATATTTACAATAATGTTGTAACTATCATTAAAACAAATAACTACATTAATATCAAATCCCATATTAACCTTATTAATGTTATCATTCCTAAGAATATTATTGTTAGATATCAAATTATCATGTATAAAATTATCATCATTACATCCAAGTAATGATTTTATTCCTATAATAGTATCATAACCTTTAAAATACCCTTATTACACCCAAGGTGTTCCTTATATGAAGTGCACAAGCTAATTTTTTAGATCAATGGTTCAAACTAGTTAAAAAAGGTTTCTAGACGATTAGATTCATCCTTCACATTCATTTACTATTTTGCATATTACTTCCTTTTTTTTTCTTTTTACTATTTTGCATATTTTTTTAAATAGTATAATTTTAGTTTGTACAACTTTGGTTTTTAAAATTTATTATATGTTATAATTTATATAATGTGCCTTATATGAAGAGCACAAGCTAATTTGTAAGATCAATGGTTCAAACTACCTAAAACGGGTTTCTAGATTATTAGATTTATCCTCTGCCATTCATTTACTATTTTTCATATTACTTGTCTTTTTTTAAAAAACTTTTACTTGGTACAACTTTGTTTTTTTAATTTATCATATGCTATATTTTATATAATGTAAATTTATATTTAAAATGTTATTATGAGTATACTTATTACATATTATATTCTATATTTAATATATAATTTATATTAAAATTATAGATAATATAATGATGCTTATTATTGTATATATAATATTTTATATATACAAATTACTTTTTTTTTTGCTAGGTAAACTGTGGGAAGGGCCCACTCCCATATATTAAATCATAAAGAATAAGTTACAAATCTGCCACAAAGAGAAACATGGGGCAGAACAAAGAGGACTGAGAATCAAAAGCTTCTCAAAAGAGAATGGGAAAGAAAAAAACTTAGGAGACAAAACATAGATCAAAAACCAGTCAGAAAGACACCAAACCTCTGTAGAGAGCAACTAGGTTCTTTTATTGTTTCAAGAGAGGAGAGCATCGATGGCCCATTGATAGCCCTCCTCCATAGCCTCCTTGCCTTAATTCTTAGTTTTTCAACCTTAGACTTTCTCCCTTTTTTCTTTTTGGGTCCACCATAATATGGTTTAAGGTTTTTGCTTGCAGTCTGAAAGAGCTCGAGTTCACGAGGTGGATCCAAAATGAAGTCAGGATCAAGACCATCATGGTTGAAATCTTCTACATCCTCCATGAAAGGAAAGGTTTTATTAGACTAAAAATCAAACTCTTCGAATTTTGGAGAGGCCTCAGGAAGATCATTCCAAGCACAATTTTCCTGTTGAGGAGGAGAAACCAAAGGCTTAGCAGAGTCCACACCAGATGCAGGATAGGCATCAACAAAATTTCCATGGTTATGCCAAATAAAATCAGCATCTGGAGATCCATTTTTCTTAACCCATTTTTTTCGACTAACATATCTGAACCCAACCTACCATTTGCACGTGCACGCCTCAATTTTATGACCCAACACGTTGCAACGGAAGCAATGAAATGGAAACCCTTCCAAATTTAGAAACTAATTCCAAATTCCATGAGAAGAATGAATTTGAATAGAGTGAGAGAGGGGATTAGAGATTTCAACCATTGCGCAAATCCGATAAAACTGGCTATCTAGAGCAATCGTCTCAATGTCAAGCTTGAAAAAGGTTCAAAATTGATTAATCATATTTCTAATCGTATAAATATTCCTGAGAACCAAAGGAAGGTTATAAAGCTTGATCCAAATAGGAATTACATTTATCTTGGTAGTGGAAGGATCGAAGAAAGGGATCCATGAAGAGATAAATAGGCCAGAGTGACTAAAGAACCACAGACCATTCTGAAGAATAAAATTGCAATCTTCAACAGTGTGAAAGATAAATAAAAATAAACCAAAATCCAAAGGTTCAATCTTCTAATAAGCCAAGTTGTTCCAAGTAGATTTAGCCCATTCAAAGATAGAGTCCATTGACAAGCACTGATGTAAGCATCTCAAAACCAAAGAGTGGTTGCCAACCTCTTGAGCAATTGCATCCACACAGTCATTTGAGATGCAGAAGTCCAGAGGTTCGTCGAAAAGAAGGACCTCTAAATCACCCAAGGAAAGAGATAGGTCATCTAAGGCAGGCTCCACAATGGGATAAGCAGGAGGAACAGGTGAATAAATGGGAGAAGCCGCGCAGGGATTTGACCAACTAATCCACTCTAGGCAGAATGTCGAGAACTCATGGTACAGGTTGGAATTGTTTTTGAAAGTAGGAAGTTTGGAAGGACACAATGCTGGAACCTCCATCCCAACACCCGTCACCCAAGATTTGGAAGATGAGCTAGGGTTAGTATGTCGAATCTGCCCAAGGAAGAAATCTAAGCACTCATTGTACGAGTTACCACTATTTTTGTAGGCAGAGGGAGGGTAAGGATCCAAAATGAGAGCTTCAAGTTCATCGCCTGATGCAACAACCAATGGATCATACCCCACTAGTGGCAACGGACGAGCCAGAGGAAAGAGATTCTCCTACGAAGCGTAGGAGCGAAGTGCATACCGTCGTTGCCCATCCCCATGTGATTCGCAGGAATCAACCTTCTTAGATTGTGTCAAGTGTTTATCCTTCTTCTTCTTCGCACCCTCCGCACGCAGTGAATTCCCTTCCAAGTCATTTTTAAAATTTTACTTTTATTCAGTACAATTATATTAATATATCATTTTGAAAAAATAGAATACACATGATTTTTTTAAAAAAAATTCTTAAGGACTTTTTCAATATCAATTTAGAAAAAAATTTAAATAATTGTAATAATAAATTAAATATGTTTTGTATTTTTATTTAAATTCATTTTGAATGTATTTTTAGTTATAACATTTGCATCTCTATTTTTAAAAAGAAAGAGATAAATTTAATTTTTTTAAATATTAATTATCAAATTAAATATTTATTTTATTATAACCATAGGGATTTCCTCAAATTTATAATAATATATTAATATTATAAAATGATATATATTAATATTATAAATTAGAATATTTTATTATTATTACGTTGAAAGCAACAAAGGAATATTCGTAAACTTTTTGAAGCTTCATTGAAAATGACAGGCAGTGGAAGTATGTGCTACCTAAGAATAACAAGCACATAAAATAAATAAATAAAATCTATTTTTTGAAAAAGATTTAAATTAAAAACTTCCCAATAAATAGTTTTTAATTGAAATACTTTTCCATTAAAATTACAAACTAAGATATGTATGCTTAAATAATTTTTTATATATATTATTAATTAATATATAAATATAAAATAGTAAAAGTAGTTTTTTATATATATTATTAGTTTTAAATATATTTTATTAATTAATAGTATAATAAACAATGTTATGCGCTCTTTATATATATTATTAATTAATATATGTATACTAGTGAGAGGCATTATACAGTGAAAGCAACAGAGGAATTGAAGCTGCATTGAAAATGATAAGCAGGTGGAAGTATGTGTTGCATTGAAAATTGATTACTAGAATTCATGGGAGATGGTTATCCTAACAATCCATACCCAACCATTTTTTAAGTTTTCAAAAATAAAATCTTAGATTCATGGGAGATGGTTATCATAACCACCTCATACCCAACCATTTTTTGAGTTTTGGAAAATAAAATATTTCATTTTGTGGTGGTGAAGAAAGGAGAAGAAACGTTGGTTTTGATAGAAGGAACGAGATTTTCTTGAGAGGAGAAGATTAATCAATTTGAGCTGAGAGCAGAGGATTTAGCTAGTGTGTGGCTAAGAACAAGAAAAGAAAAGATTTAGGAATCTGAATTGTGAGGAGAAGAATTGTATTATGAAAATAGATAAGCCTTCTTGGATGCTCGAATAACATATATAGGAACAATAGTGGAGACTTCCTCAATAAGAGTTGACTGAGCTAAGGAATTGCTAGGCCTTCAGCTATTCATATCCAACCCTTTTAAACTTCAAAATTTAATTCAGGAACATTTTACCGTAAAGCTCTTTCATTTTGCTAGCTATCTCTTTGTTCAACATTAAGTTTGGCATGGATATAGGGGAGTCTGTCTGTTAAATTTAATGGCTTGTATTTGATGAAAAATCTATTAGAATAGCCATTGCATTTGCATTTTTTCAGAAGTCGATTCTCATTGTATTATCTACAATCTGAAGAGAGTATTTTCAAGAAAATCAGAACAATGGTTTCTCAAAACTTGTTATCCCCATTCAAATACAGTCAGGTTTCCTACTGCTAAAAAATATGTATCTTCTACTACTCTATTTTCTAGATCAAGGTCCAGTTTGTTATAAAATCTTCCATATGATAGATATTTGTTGGATACTAGTATAGAAGCATGAAACGTAGATGTGGAAACACAATAGATTCACTCATGCTTCATGGAAGGGTAAATGGTACTTTTCTATTACCTAGGCACAAAGATACTCTTTCTTAATAGCTTCCACATGAAGAAAATATGTGTTGTGTTGCATTCGAAATATCTTCCCTACTCATAACTACCGAGTGACTCATTGCTTGTCTAGAGATGTGAATGATATCCCTCTTATGCTGATTTTTTCTTTATCCTTGTGTCTCTTTGGCCTTCGAATTTTATGTTGTGTACCATCCTATGTGCCTCTTTTATCTAATTTCGAATAAGTTTAACTTTGGTTGCTACCTATATCTTTTGTTCAACATTAAGTTTGGCACAAATATAGGGGATTCTGTATGTTAAATTTAATGGCTTGTATGTGGTGAAAATTCTATTAGAATATCCATTGCATTTCCATTTTGTCAGAAGTTGATTCTCATTGTATTATCTACAATCCAATATCCTTTATTATGTACAATTATGCACACATAAAAATAATCATAGAAAAAAACAATTATTTGATTTCTTCCTTGTGTAGTAAAAACTATAATATAAATCAAACACGGGTAAGCCTCTCTTTCTACAACCATGAAAATTTTACTCTTTTGAAATTGGTTGCATTTTGTTTCTACAACCATGAAAATTTTACTGTTTTTAATTTGGTTGCATAAGGCTCAAGTTGAAATTATATCTATTTGCACAGAGCTCTAGAAAAATCATAGTCTCCATTCATTCAGTTGGCATTTTAGTGAGGCTCTAAGTACAGATATTTATGCCCAAATCCATAACAAAAAATTACATGTATCTTCAACAATTATGTTGAATTGTGTTATGTGTGAACTATGAACCTCAATTGAGAGATCAAATAGAATAGAATAGTTGATTACAAATTAAATAGATAGTGTCAATAGTGAATTTTAATGAGTTGGTTTATATTGTTTCTACTCACATTATACAATGTATGTTAAATGGTCAAATTCTAGAATTTAGAAGAATTGTATTTTGAAAGGAAATCCCACCTTTCCCTAGCAAGAAATGAATAAATGCCACTTATACATATTTGAAATAAATTTCCAATGACTTAGCACTATTTAATTAGCACACAATTGATCATTTAAAGTTTGGTGAAAGGAAATCAAAGGAAGGTAGGATTTCATTTATTCATTTGCATGAAAAACAAACTCAAAGAAATGTAAACGTAATATTGTATGATTTATGAGAAAATAATTTGTATGCCAAGCTTTATGTCATATTATTTTTGGTGTCTTTTTCAAACTATCTCATCAAATCTAATCAAATCCAAACATGTCACATTCTACATGCTATGTTAAATATCCGAATTCTAGAATTTAGCAGAATTGTATTTTCAAGAATGCTATCCCACCTTTCCCTAGTGATAAATGAATAAATGTCACTTATACATATTTGAAATAAAGTGTCAATCCCTTAGCACTATTTAATTAGCACACAATTGATTAAGAATTACATTTACACATAATTTTATCATATGAAAAAAATTATATACCATTATTATTTACTATTATGTTTATGGCTATGAACTAGTTAGGACTATAATTATACTTGGGTTATGATTATGGTTATATCTTAGTTAGGATTAGGGTTCAATTAGAATTATAAGATAAAGCTTGCAGTAAGAGTTAGCATGCGGTTAGATCAAGGTTACAAATAGGGTTAGTGTTGCAGGAGCACCTAGAAGAACACCTAGGAAACACTAGGTCTAGGAAAGCTTTGTTAATTTTGTTTTAAATGTGATAAGGTCATGTTGACCATTGAAATTGTGGAAGAGACTTAAAAATTTCTTGGTCAGGAGCTATCGAGAGTGGCAAAGGTTTGGAGTTTAGATATCCGATTTGTTAGTTTCTAGGGAATTGGCAAAAGTGGCAAAATGGCGCATTTTGCACTTTTGCCACCTTGTAACTAACATGTACGACCAAGGAGGTCATAACCACTTTGGGTAACCTATTTAAGGATTGCCTCGACCTGTGTGAAAGGTTGGAAGGCATTTGAAGTTTTGTAATTTTGAATTTTTCATGAAGGAGAAATAAGAACAGTAGGAGTAGTGGCTTAATTTTCTGTGTTTGAGATCTTGGCAGTGTGTTAATGGCATAACGAGGCATTGGAATACGTGTGGAATGTAGTTTAGTTGATCTCAAACTGTTGGTTGGTCAATAACTAATTGTTTCATCATTCAAGTTTCTGATTTCAGTTCTCTAGGTTCTTATTTTTTGGTTATTCTGCTTGGCAAGCTGCAATAAATGGAGTTCTAGACCACTTGCCCCCTGTACTTGGTGTATGGGCTCTTGTAAATAGTGGCTAGGCTCCATGCCTATATTTTTAGTAGTGTTAGGATTCATTAGGGGTCAAGTGTGCATGAAAGAAGACCTTTCCTAGGCGAGCTAAACAGTTCCCGGCTAGGAAAGTCAAGGGATGTGAAGCACCTAACTTGCAGGGAAGACCTCTCCATGCTAAACCCCATGCTAGGAAGGTGGAAGGAGGCCATACATAGGTTTGGTAATAGTTAGGAGGCTACACCAATCCATTTGATGGAAGAACTCCATGACAGTTCACCCGGGTGGCCAAGAGTTGACAAAAAAACCCCATATTTGCTAAATTTATAATGAGCCTGTGTACGGAAAGACAAGGACTAAGACCTTGAAAATATTGAAGAGCTTGGTATCAGGACAAAGAAACCACAAGGAAGTTTTGGGGTACTTTGCGAAAGTTTTGTGAAACATCCACTTTTCTCAAGTTAGGGGCTCTAGGCTTGTAGCCTTTCTAACCCTAGGTGAGGGTTTGGAGGGAGTGATGGAGAAATGGAGCCTAGTGGTTGTCCAAAAACCCTAATAGGAGGCTAAGAAGCATGGTTTCACATATCTACACCCCTGCAAGGATCTAGCTGAGAGTTGAGAGTGTTTGGCCTTTAAGGAAGATTAAGGGTCAAGGGTGAAATAGTGGCAAAGCACCAAGTTTTGGTTGGGTTGTGTGACATGGATGGAAGTGGGGATGGCCAATAGAACCAGGGGTACCTACATATGAGATAGGACCTATAGGTTGAGTTGGTGGGAGTGCCACCAAAGGGGATTGCCAAGGTGAGACCCAGAGCATGGAATAGTGAGTGTTCCATCCAACCCTACTTACACCAGATTGGTATCAGAGCAGTGAAAGATTTGGGATAGTGAATTGTATGTCAAAGGTTGAATCAAGTGGTTCCAACACCATGGTGACCAATGTTGAATTGGAAAGGGATCTGATAGAGAAACAAGAGAAGAATAGGCTACGTGAAGAGACAGTTGAAGAGATGAAGCAAAAGTTAGAAGAAGTGGTAGAGGTTGCAGACAAGATGAAGGTACAGCTAGCAGTGGTTAGAGAAAAGGGTGAAGATCAAGTTGAAGAGGACATTGAACTAGACCCTGATCCTCCACTAAAGGAGGAACCCTTCCTCGAGGTGTTGAAGGCTTTGAGTGGTAAAGCATTAGAAGGCATTCCCATCTTCACAAGTAGAATGGATGCAAAGTTGGTCATGGAGTGGATAGAAGGAATGGAGAATCACTTTGAGTGTGATGGAGTGACTAAGGCACAGAAGGTGAACATAGAAAAATCAATGCTAAGGGTACAAGCACTGACTTGGTGGAAGTTCCTACAAGAAGAAAGGGAGAATGAAGGCAAGAAACACATTTCTAGTTGGAAAGCTATGGTGGCTAAAGTGAAGGAGTATTATCTACCTGAAGACTATGAAGTCCAACTACATAAGGAAAGGCAAAACCTTAGGCAAAGAGACCTAGATGTAGCTGCTTACACTGAGGTGTTTCAAAAACTGAGTCTTAGGTCTAGGGTGCAAGAAGTGGAAAGCATCAAGGTGGCGAGGTATCTAAATGGCCTCAAATGGAACATCCAAGAAGAGTTGAGTCTCTTTACACTCACCAATCTCCATAGTTGTTTTCAAATGGATTTTATGGTGGAGGAGAAGCTGAAAAAGAAGTAAGACTCCAATTCTAAAGGTAGAGGTAAAGGCAGGGAACAAAGAGATTAAAGAGGGCAAAGGGTTGGCTACCAAGGTAGAGGCAATGACCAAAGACACCAAGGAGAGTTCAAATCCACAGATCATGGCAATGAAGCACCTTCTAGAGGAGGGTATAACAGGGGTAGAGGTTCTCAAGAAGGATCCACTAGAGGAAGAGGAGCAGGCAAGAGAAATTCCTATTTTGCAAACATGAAATGCTATCATTGTGTTCAAGTTGGACACCTAGCCTATAGGTGCCCAGAGAAAGCATCTTCATAAAGCAATGAGAAGAGAGTGGATTATGCACAAGAGGACACCATGAGTCCTAAGTCAACTGAGGTCAGTCATATTGAATCTGAGATGGGAGAGAGTCTGATGTTTAGAAGATTCTTGATTAGACAACTGGTCAAAGAAGAACCAAAACAAATGAGAGCTCTATTCAGGGTAAGGTGCAAGATACTTGGTAAATTATGCAAGGTCATATTAGACTCAGGTTCAATAGATAATATTATCTCAGAGGAGGCAGTAATGAAACTAAAATCTGAAAAGGTACCCCACACCAATCCCTACAAGGTCATATGGCTTAACAAAGGGAAAAGTGTTTTAGTGAATGAGCAAGTAACGGTGGAGTTTTCCATTGGAGGGTACAAGGACAAGTTAGTTTGTGATGTCTTACCCATGGATGCATGTCATATACTATTGGGAAGACCATGGCAATATGATAGGAGTTCCATGTATGATGGAAAGGAGAACACAATCTCATTTAAGAAGGATGGAAAGACTTTTAAGTTGCAATCATTGTCAGAGGTGGATGAAGGATAGTCAAAGACACCAAGTGTGCTAATAAGTAGTGGAAAAGAGTTCCTCAACACTCTATATGAAGGTGGAAAAAGATATGTAGTCTTAGTGCAATCCAAGGAGGAAGATAAGACTAAAAAACTAGTCATACCCGGAGCAGTCCAAAATTTACTTGAGAAGTACAAGGACATAGTAAGTGATGGCGCACCTGTAACTTTACCTCCTAAAAGAGATATTAGTCATCAAATTGACTTCATACCTATAGCATCCTTACCTAACAAAGCAACATATAAGCTTACACTGGATCAAAATTTGGAAGTGGCTAGACAGGTGCAAGAGTTGTTGGATCAAAAATTGATTCAAAAGAGCATTAGCCCATGTGCAGTACCAGTAGTTTTGGCAACCAAGAAGGGAGGAAAATGGAGGTTATGTACGGATTCTAGAGCAATAAATAGAATCACAATTAGGTATAGGTTCCCTATTCCCAGAATTGAAGACTTAATGGATTGTCTTGGAGGAGCTCAATATTACACCAAGTTGGATCTCAAGAGTGGATACTATCAGATCAAAATTAAGGATGGTGATGAATGGAAGACAACATTTAAGACAAATGATGGGTTATATGAATGGAGAGTGATGCCATTTGGTCTCTCCAATGCCCCTAACACATTCATGAGGCTCATGAATGAAGTGCTCAAAGATTTCACAAGAGTATTTGTGGTGGTATACCTTGATGAAATCCTCATATTCAGTAAGATAGCAGAAGAGCATTTGAAACATGTGGAGTTGGTTCTTAGAAGGTTGCAAGAGGAGAAGTTGGTAATCAATCTAGAGAAGTGTGAGTTCTTTAAGCAAGAGCTTGTATATTTGGGTTTTGTAGTGTCTAAAGGATCATTGAAGATGGATCCAAGCGAGGTGGAAGCTATCATAAACTGGCCTACACCAACCACAGGGACTGAGGTAAGAAGTTTCCATGGATTGGCTCAATTCTATAGAAAATTCATAAGGAAATTTAGTGGTATTTGTGCACCGGTCCTAGATACAATCAAAGGTGGTTTGAAAACCAAGTTTAAGTGGACATAAGAAGCTGAGAAAGGGTTTGAGAAACCTAAACAAGAAGTGGCAACTCAACCTATTCTCTTGTTACCTAGCTTTGACAAGTTGTTCACTGTGGAATGTGATGCTAGTGGAGTGGCAGTAGGAGGAGTTTAAGTCAAGAGAGCAGGCCTATAGCCTTCTTTAGTGAGAAGCTCAATGAAGCAAAGAAGAAGTGTTCAACTTATGACTTTGAACTTTATGCTTTGGTTCAGTCACTTAGGAAGTGGAGACATTACCTTCTACTGAAGGATTTTGTAGTTTTTATAGACAATCAAGCACTTAGCTATATCAACACTCAAGAGAAGTTGAGTAATAAGCATTTGAAATGGATGGAATACAACCAAGCTCTTACCTTCATCATCAAGCACAAGAAGGGGAAGATGAATAAGGTAGAAAATGCATTGAGCAGGAGGTTGTTGACAGTGCAAGAGATACAAGTGAAGAGCATAGGGATTAAAAACTTTAAAGATCTCTATGGAGAGGATGAAGATTCCGCAAAAGCCTATAAGGTATATTTAGACTTTGAGAATCATTTTCATAGTCAATATGCTGAGTATACATTGCAAAGTGGATTATTGTTTAAAGGGAATCAGTTATGTGTTCCAAGAGGGTCAATGAGATAAAACCTCATTCAAGAGAAGCATAATGGCAGTCTTAGTGGACATTTTGGCATCAACAAGACTTTGGAACTAGTACAAAGGTTCTACTATTAGCCTAAGTTGGCAAAAGATGTTAGAAAGTATGTGGAACAATCTGTTGTATGTATGAAAGCTAAGGGAGGAGCTAGTAATGCTGGTCTTTATCAACCCCTACCCATTCCTAACAGACCATGGGAGTGTGTGAGCATGGATTTTGTGGTAGGACTCCCTAAGACCAAGACTGGTTTTGAGAGTGTGTACGTAGTGGTGGACAGATTTAGCAAAATGAGTCACTTTATTCCTTGCAAAACCACTCATGATGCTAGCTACATAGCTCATCTTTTCTTTAAGGAGGTTGTAAGGATTCATGGCTTACCTTTAAGCATTGTTTCAAATAGGGATATTAAGTTCATGAGTCATTTTTGGAAGACTCTATGGAATAGATTGGGTACCAACCTGTCATTTGGATCAACTTACCATCCTCAAACCGATGGTCAAACAGAGGTGGTTAACTGGGTGTTGGGTAAACTTCTTAGGTGCCTAACAAAGGAATATGGATAGACATGGGATATGGTCATCTCCCAAGCTGAGTATGCCTATAATGATAGTGTCAACCGGACCATAGGGAAGAGTCCTTTTGAGGTTGTGTATGGGATGCACCCAAGAGGAATTTGTGAGCTTAGGGATCTAGGAACCATGGAGAATAGGAGTGGACATGCTGAAGACTTCACTCACACCATGAAAGAGATTCAGGAGCGGGTCAAGAGGGCGGTCACCGAGGCTACTCAAAAATTGAAGGATAAAGTAGACATGTCAAGGAATGATGTACAATTTGCAATGGGGGACTTTGTCATGGTTCACCTTAACAAATCTAGGTTGCAAAAGGGAATGGAAACTAAGTTGCAAATGAAAAGAGTAGGACCATGCAAGATAATACCCAAGTATGGGAAGAATGCATACAAGGTGGAGTTACCTTCTGACTTGGGAATTTCACCAGTTTTCAATGTTGCAGATTTGATCGAGTACAAGGGATCAGTCCAAGAAATGGATCAGAACAGTAGAGAGGTTTTCAAAGATTTCAGTAACATAGCATTACCTATTCAAGACAAACTTCAGGCGGAGAGGATCTTGGAGTCAAGAGTGTAAAAGTCTACAAGGAAGAAGCTGTACATGGAACACCTTATCAAATGGAAGAGCAAGCTTGAATCTAAGGCTACATGGGTACGAGAGGACCAATTCAAGAAGCATGGCATTGATATGTCATTGATCTCTCCTTCCATTCTTTAGTATTTGGTAGGGAGGGGGAGAATGGTGCAGGAGCACCTAGAAGAACACCTAGGTAACCTATTTAAGGATTGCCTCGACCTGTGTGAAAGGTTGGAAGGCATTTGAAGTTTTGTAATTTTGAATTTTTCATGAAGGAGAAATAAGAACAATAGGAGTAGTGGCTTAATTTTCTGTGTTTGAGATCTTGGCAGTGTTTTAATGGCATAACCAAGCATTGGCATATATGTGGAATGTAGTTTAGTTGATCTCAAAGTGTTGGTTGGTCAATAACTAGTTGTTTCATCATTCAAGTTTTTGATTTCAGTTCTCTAGGTTCTTGTTTTTTGGTTATTCTACCTAGCAAGCTGCAATAAATGGAGTTCTAGACCACATTCCCCCTGTACCTGCTATATGGGCTCTTGGAAACAGTGGCTAGGCTCCATGCCTATATTTTTAGTATTGTTAGGAGTAATTAGGGGTCAAGTGTGCATGAAAGAAGACCTTTCCTAGGCGAGCTAGATAGTGCCCAACTAGGAAAGTCAAGGGGTGTGAAGCACCTAACTTGCAGGGAAGACCTCTCCATGCTAAACCCCATGCTAGGAAGGTGGAAGGAGGCCCTATAGAGGTTTGGTAATAGTTAAGAGGCTACACCAATCCATTTGATGGAAGAACTCCATGACAGTTCACCCAGGTGGCCAAGAGTTGACAAAAAAACCTCATATTTGCTAAATTGATAATGAGCCTATGTACAGAAAGACAAGGACTAAGACCTTGAAAATCTTGAAGAGCTGGGTATCAGGACCAAGAAACCACAGGGAAGTTTTGGGGTACTTTGGGAAAGTTTTGTGAAACATCCACTTTTCTCAAGTTAGGGGCTCTAGGCTTGTAGCCTTTCTAACCCTAGGTGAGGGTTTGGAGGGAGCGATGGAGAAATGGAGCCTAGTGGTTTTCCCAAAACCCTAATAGGAGGCTAAGAAGCATGGTTTCACATCTCTACACCCCTGCAAGGATCTAGCTGAGAGTTGAGAGTGTTTGGCCTTTAGGGAAGATTAAGGGTCAAGGGTGAAACAGTGGCAAAGCACCAAGTTTTGGTTGGGTTGTGTGACATGGATGGAAGTGGGGATGGCTAGTAGAACCAGGGGTACCTACATATGAGATATGACCTATAGGTTGAGTTGGTGGGATCGCCACTAAAGGGGATTGCCAAGGTGAGACCCAAAGCATGGAACAATGAGTGTTCCATCCAACCCTACTTGCACCAGTTAGGGTTCAATTAGGATTAGAATTCAATTAAGATTAAGGATAGGTTAAGATTAGGGTTAATATTATGGTTATAGGATAAATATTTGGGTAAAGGTTAGGATTAGGGTTGGGGTTAGGGTTAGGACACAACTAGAGATACGGTTAGGTTTCCATTTGGGTTAGACACAATTAGGATTAGAGATAGGATTAATTTTAGGATACGATAAGGATTGAATAAGGGTTGGGTCATAATAAGGGTTAGGGTGAGGGTTCAATTAGTATTACAATTATAACTAGGCTTGTCATGATAATTAAGGTTGGTATTAAAATTTATATCATGAATAGAATTAGAATTAAGGCTAGGGTTAGAATGAGAATTAGGGTTTGAATTAAGGCTAGTGTTAGAATTAGAATTAGGTTTAGATTAAGGCTAAGATGAAAAGTCAAATAGGGTTATGGTTCAATTAGAATTAAGGTTCAATTAGGGTTATGATAAAAATATAGCAACTTAAATAGAGAAAAATTTTATAACATTTATGCACATCTATAATCAATTGAAAAGTTGAAAATTAAATACAAAAAATATATATAATAACTTATTATTACATATATTAAATATTTTTTAAAATTAATATAGTTAGAACTAGCATATCTATCTTTAAAAAAAAATAATGTGATTAAGAATTACATTTACACATAAGTTTATCATATGAAAAACAATTATATAACATTATTATTTACTATTATGAAATTATGATTATGTGTTAGTTAGGATTATGAGTATAATTGGGTTATGATTATGGTTATGAGTTAGAATTAGGCTCGTCATTAGAATTAAGGTTACTATTAAACCTTTAATCATGAATAGAGTTAGAATTAGGGCTAGGGTTAGAACTATAATTAGCGTTAGATTTAAGGCTAAGATTAAAACTCAATTAGGGTTCTAAGATGAATCTTGAGGTCAATATGAGGTTCAAGATTGGTGTTAGGCTTAGGGTTACAGTAGGGTTATAATTTTAGTTTTCATTGAACCATTAGGACACCCCTTGACATTAGACAATAAACCAATTACCAAATTTTTTGGTTTACTATTTTTCCTTGTAAATGTACATTTTAACAAATTCCATTTTTATAAGAAAATTTAATTTTTAAAAGCCTGCTTGGTTTCTTCAGTTATTTTCATTAGTTGTTTTCATTTTTCTTTCGGGTCTTCCTCATAGTCTACTGACAAACACATTATATAAGATAACCACACATGACAACCATATTATATAATGTGGTTGTGACATGTGGTATATAACCTACACGTCCCATGTTGCATTCTAGGGACTATGAGTCTAGTATGCAAATATAGAATTGTGCTTGTGAAACTAACGTGAACCTTGATGTGCCAGACATGGTGTGCTTGAAGCATATCGCACGCAAGTCCATAGTTGGAAATACTTGTTACTTACAATGCAAAAAGGAGTGAGCCGCATTGACTAGAACCATAAAAGGAAAAAATGTAGAAGGTGAAGATTGGCTCAAGGACAAGAGACCTTCACTCATGTAATGGAGGGAATTCAAGATGTTAGGGCATAAATTAAATGGTCGAAGAAAGCGGTAGTTTCTGTCCAAGCAGATTTGGACAAGAATTTACCCCCTAACCATCATGTACCAAGTGAAAATAGTTCTAATAATCCTCCTAAGAAAAATAAATAAATGAGGAGCGCCTCCTGGTGCAATGTCCCCCCAAAATAACTATGATAAGTTCTGATGAGTCTGAGGATTATACTCCTCTGACACCTTAAACAAGTGAAACATAATTTATCTTTGTAATGTATGCCTTGATGTGGAAAATAAATAAAATATTATTAAAATGTTGTTGAAATGAACACTTATGTGTTTATGAAATTCATCTTGTGTTGGGAAATATTTATAAATTATAATTTAAGTGGTAAAACTATGTTGGCATTGCAATTTTTCTCAAAAAACTTATGACTATTAAGTAGCTTATGAATCTTTCATAAAATTAGTACCACTGCTACCATCTCTATCGATAACTCACCAAAATCCTACATTAAAATAAATTTAATACCAAAAACTTTATTACACTTCTCTTTGTAGTCTTGTTAGGTTTGAAAATTCTATTGAAAATCATATATGTAAGATTCTACAACTTACAATCATACCTATCTTTATAACCGCTAACTTATTTACGAGTTTCATTTATTGTTTAGATAATGGCTACCCACAATGAATCTCCTTCTAGTGAACCATCATTCCAACAACTAGAAGCCCATGAGGAGTCAACAAATTCAAACACACATGTGCCAAGTCCAATAGACAAGTTGTACATGTCAATTGAAGACCACTCAAAATAAATAATTAGAGAACTCCATGATGGTGCACTACTTGCACGTGCAATAGAACAACAAGAGATTGATGGCATGGAAGACATTTCCCATAAATTGCATGCAACATGCAAGAAAGTTGCGAGATTCTCTTATTTTTTAAGAGAACTTTAATATGCTGAGAAATACAAGGAACCAAGAGTTGCAAAAAGTGATATTGATGAATTTATTTTGTACTTGTATCGTAATTAGGTTAGGCACATGTGAAGAATATAGAGGGTTTTTCAATGGTTAGGTCACTATTATGAAGTTTTTTTACAAAATAAACATGTACGAGCCTGTGATACTAAAGTTGACTATTTATTAGATATTGCTAGCAAAAGTTTTGATATTCCAGTTGTGTTTAAAATTACTATGACTATTAATTATCTTATGAAGCTTTCTAAACATTAGTACCACTACTATGATCTCTATCTATAACTCACCAACCTCTTACATTAAAATAAATTTGATACCAACAGCTTCCTTACACTTCTCTTTGTAGTCTTCTAAGCTTTGAAAAGTGAATTGAAAATCATACAAAAAAAATCTACAACTTAGAATCATACATATATTTATAACCTATTACTTATTTATGAGTTTCATTTATTATTTAGATAGTGGCTACCCACAATGAATCTACTTATAGTGAACCAATAGTGTGTCAACTCCGATAGACAAGTTGTACACGTCAATTGAAGACCACTCAAAACAAATCATTCGAGAACTCCATGTTTTTGCATTTCTTGCACGTGGAATGGAACGACAAGAGATTGATGAAATGGAAGAAATTTCCCATAAATTACATGCAACATGCAAGAAAGTTGCAAGATTCTCTAGTTTTTAAAGAGAAATTTATTATGCTAAGAAATATGAGGAACCAAGAGTTGCAAAAAGTGTTATTCACGAATTTATTTAGTACTTGTATCATAATTAGGGTAGGCACATGTAAATAATATAGAGGGTGATATTGTTCTTTGATGTTGTAAATACTAAATAGAATGATTGATGAAAATTTCTCACTGTAAATTTATTATTCTTTGTTGATTGTTGTTATATACAAGTTGGTATAATTTCAAATTTGAATGTGTACCCTTATATATGGGGATTGAAATAAATAATGGAAAAAATAATTATGAAATCAAATTGATTTCTTTTCAAATTCATATTCATGAAAATGTAATATTTTTCCCTCTAGACAAAAAGTGTCTCGATAAAGATAACTCTATGCATGTTTTATGTATATTAATAATTAATATAGGTATGTTAGTATTAATTACTTCGAGAGGCTTATTACAATGACATCCATCAAAAACCAATGCTAAGGAAAAACTCTTCAACTAAAACTTGGCATTCAAATGACATGCACTATAGAATACTCAACAAATTCATATCCACTCTTAAATCTTATGTTTTTATCTTAAAAAAATAGTTTTCAATTTTGTTCTAGATTTTGTTTTTTAAACTTTTTAAATATTTTCAATAAAACCTAAATATTATTTTTAATCTATTTTAATATTATTTTTGGGAAGATAAATATGAAGGGGTAATCTAAAGCAATAGAATGGTTACAATTTAAAATAGAATTCAATTAGAGTTAGGATTAGAGTATTGATTAGAGAAAAAATGATGAAAATAGGTGCCTCTAAAAGATAACTCTCGCACATTTTATATACATTAATATTTAATATATGTATCTTAGTAGTGTATTTTGTGACAATAGCTTTTAAGAATTTATAAATAATTTAAATTTCATATATTACATTAATTATTAGATTACAGTTTATATTATTTAGGATTAGAGTTTTTATTAGAGAAAAAATGATGAAAATAGACCTCTAAAAATATTTAATGTATGTATGCTAGTATTATATTTTGTGACAATATTTTCTTAGAATTTATTGAATATTTAAATTTGAGTATCATATATTACATTAATTATTAGATTATAGTTTATATTATTTATTCCACAAATCCATATCAGTCTTAAATCTTATCTTCTTATCTTTTGAAAAAAATAAATAGTTTTCTTAAATAGTTTTCTTTTTATGAAAGTTGAAGTTTTGTTCCAGATTCTGCTTTTTTAACTTTTTAAATATTTTCAATAAAACTTAAATATTATTTTAATATTATTTTGGGGAAGCTAAATCTGAAAGCAAAAAAATCATTACAATTTAAAAAAGCATTCAATTAGGGTTAGGATTAGAGTTTTCATTAGAGAAAAAAATGATGAAAATAGACCTCGAAAGATAACTATGATGTATTTTATATATATTAATATTTAATATATGTATTGCTAGTATTATATTTTCTGACAATATTTTTTTGAATTTATTTTTAACTTTTTATTTTTTATTTTTCGTATAATTTATTAATAATTTAAATTTCAAGTATCATATATTACATTAATTATTACATTACAGTTTATATTATTTATTGTGTAATGTATAATATCTAAGGGGGCTTCCTAAAAAATTCAATGGGTGCTCCTAGAATTTTTAGGATTATTTTACCAGATTTCAAGTGAAATTGAGGTGGGGCTAAAAACTACCCCTACAGCTTAAGAAAATTTTAGAAATTTTTGTATCACTTGTTTATCACTTAAAATTTTAAATTTCTATAAAAAAAAATTATAAAAAATAATCTAGTTTGTTTCTTTAATTTTGGAGCTCAAACTTTTAAGCTAAATTGCAAATTGAATTCATGGGACCACCAGTCTTAAAATATTCATAACAAATCTAAGCAATGCCCACCAAATTTGTTTAGGAAGCCTTAAAGTGGGTAGTCCTCGGAATTTTGTAGTGTAGTTTCTAAATTTATGGAAGCTAGTGTCATCAATTTTATTATTTTGCATATTCAACTCAAGAGAGTAAATACATAATAAATAAAATAAAAATTAACTCGTGAGAATTTAGAAACTTCATATGATTGACAAGTGGCAGAAAAAGATTAAGTTAGTGGGGCAATTTTCAGCCCTCCCTCATTTGCACCCACTTAGTATGGTCCCATGGGGACCCAAGTGGTCCCATGAAGCAAAAAAAAATATGCTACAAGATTAATAAGAATCTTTTCCTAAAAATAGCAGCTCTTACAACTTAGGGATTTTTTTTGCCACTTGTCTATCACTTAAAAATTTTAATTCTTAAAAAATAATTTAAAGGCTGAGAGTATACATATATTAATTTCTAGAAATATATATTTTAAATGTATACTCTCATTTTTATTTTAAATTAATATATATTTCTAGAAGAAAAATGATTTTAATAAAATTATCTTTTTAGAAGACTTTTTTAATATCAATTTAGAAACTTTCTTTTAATTGTAAAGTCTAGAGGCATCCTATAGTCACATAATGGATTGAAAGATCTAAGTACACAAAAAGATTTACTTAAAAAAAAATCAAAATCTAAGACATTTAAACTAACAAAAAAATCAAAAAGATTCGAAGAAACCAAAAATCAAAACAAAAAGATTTAATGAAACAAAAAATCAAAACAAAAATTTATTAAAAAAAAAAAACCAAAATCAAAAAGATTTGATCACAAAAATAAATCAAAGTTAAATCAATATTTATTATAAATTAAGTAAAAAATCAAATAATTAAATCTGTCTGAACTATAAGTAGTCGTCATTTCCCACAGACTACATCATATGTGCTTGCTAATCTGTGCTTGCTCACATGGCGAAGGGCGTATTTGTGTTTCTGATATTTTTGTTGCTCACAGTTTCTGGTAATATTTATTCTTCCTCTCTTCAATAGTAGTAGATTTTATATGTTATACCCATGAAAATATATTATTTGTCCTGGAACTATTTTTAAAAAGTCTAACTAGTTATTCATTTGTAATATGATCAGTGAGTGTTGCTGATGACCACCCGGGGCTTTGTAAGAGCTTAAGCGGTTCATTTAAGAAGGCATGCATCTTATTTAGGGAGTCAGAGTGCAATCATACGTGTATACATAAAGATCATCAACTATTTGGACAATGCGATTGGGGTGAAGGCTGGCGGGGATTGGCTTGTTTCTGTTATCATCGTTGTTGGAATTAAAATGATATCTTTTTATTAATATAGATAACTGCTTATTCATCAAAAAAATGGTACTTCTCTGAATAGTACCAGTTGAAAAGTATATCAGAACGAAGTGGATTAGATTAAGCAGTATCGAATAAAAATATAATTATATTACAAATAATAAATTAATAGAGATTGTTTAGTTTGTCATTAAATAAATATAATGAGATCTTTGTAGTTTGAAATTTACAAAAATCTTCATCAATCATGTGTATGGATCAAAATAAAATTTTACTATTATTTTATTTTGACTGAAGTGTATTTTTCTACATCTAATTTATAAATAAGAATTTACTTTGTATTGACTTAATAACATTCTGTTGTTTCCACAGTTCATGATTTAGTATACAAGATTTTTGGAAAAATTGTACAAATTTTTATATCAACGTTTCAAACATACTCCATGATCCATCAATGTTTTGTATTGACTTAGTATTCAAATTTTATATCATTTGATTCTTAAATTATTTGTTGATAATGTTTGTCAATTTTAAAACTTGTTTTACAGTTCATTTACTTAATGTTAATGTTTGCTTTTAATATAAAAAATGATTAATTAAATATGAATAAACAGATTTAATTTAATGTTCATACTTTTGCTGCTTCCTATTGCTATACTACTTCTGCTCATGGTATTGGCTTTCATGTCTTATAATGTTATCTCTTGCGTTGTTTCCTTTTCATCTATTCTGCTCGCCTTTGTGTTAAACAAAAATTATAAGCTGCAGCACTTTTTAATATTTTAGCCCACTTTTCCTCTTCTGGATAATATAAAATCTTCAAAAAAATGAAATAAACGCCAGAGCCGTTGAAATTTATGTTTATACAGACTAAAATGTTACAAAATTGGCATAAAAATAGCATTTAACTGTACAAATAAGTAAAATTATTTATATAGTGAAAATAGAAAATAGAAATGGATTTCTGATTATTCTTCTTAATTTGATTAATGTTCATTTCAAAATCATAAACAACTGATTTTAGAAACAATCTTTTTGAATGTTTGATTGACTGGAAAATTAATGTCAATTATTTTTTCTAAGATTTTATATTAAATTCACATAATCATTTAGCTAAATGTTTGATACAACAACAAACATGTTTGGAAGAATCCAGTCATAATTTTTTTCATTAATAGATGCAAATTGGCTACTACTCAGTCACATGAATTTACTTGTTTCAAAACAATGAACATATCCACAACAGTTATATAATGTAATTATATAGATTTGTATTTAAATATACTAAATTTTGTAATGTTCAAATTTATTATTGTTTTACCTTTACTTTCTATGGGCATATTCCTTGAACCTCTTATGTGCACAAGTTAATTTGTTAGATCAAGTTGCTTAAAGAAGGTTTTTACATGATAAGATTCATTTACTATTTTGCATATTACATGCTTCTTTTTTTCTTGTTTACATGTTTTTTTTTTTAAAAAAACAATTTAACAACTTTATTTTTTTAATTTATTATATATGCTATGTTTTATTGTCATGCCCAAAATTTTACACCAAAAACCTGACAATTTTTTTTTTAATATTAGTTTACAACCTAACACATACCCATCATACCAATTTCTACACAACACAACTTCAAAAGTCTTCACAATAGTTCATAATATATCATGCCCTAATTTTTGCATGAAGGGAAAAACACAACCAACTTTTTCTTTTTAAAAAAATAAAAAGTTTAGCATAAAACCACTATTACTATGACAACCTAGCCCAACATGAAAGCATCCTATAAGCTTCTATGACTTAGATAACCTTGACAACTTAGTGCACACACTTACACACATTAATGTCACTATAAGGAATGATAATTTTAATAATGAAAATATTATACTATTGTTTTCGATAAATTTCATTATAATTATTGTGGTGATTATTTATGTTCACAAGACATAAAGAGGAGCTAGCATCTCAACTAAACATATACCATACTTGTGAGTATACATGCTCCTAATCACACTAATGTTATTATAATTATTGTGGTGATTATTTATGTTCACAAGACATAAAGAGGAGCTAGCATCTCAACTAAACATATACCATACTTGTGAGTATACATGCTCCTAATCACACTAATGTTAGAGCCCCATAAACAGTATGCAATCATCATTTTGCTAATAACCATAGAAATAGTAATGCTAACCTACATTGAAGTATAATATCATTAGTGGATATAGTATTGAATCATGACAATGCCAATATTAATAATATTTTTCAAGGAGATGTTAAGGTTAAATTTCCTTTAATATTAATACTCTAATGATTATCGGGAGAGGTGACATGCCCCCAAAAAAAAAAAAAGTTAGACAACCCAATTATTTTTTTTAATCATATATAAACACTATTACTGAACAACCATTTGTTACTTGCAACACTTTTATTACCACAGCAACAAAACAATATATATTATTATTGTCAAAATAGATTACAACATATATATTTATTTATTTAACTAATATTTGTTAATTTTTTTTATTTTTTTATATATAAAAATGATAATTATCCTATAATTAATTTATTTACTTAAAAAAATCCAAATTAATAAAATCATCATAAACAAATAGAATTATCATTTCCTTCCCATATTATTTTACTTTATGGAAGAATAAAAAAACAAGAGGAAAAGTCTCTCTTTTCTAAAATTCTAAGAAACCTAATATCCTGTATATAATTCTATTTTAAATTAATATGATTCTCTTTATAGGGGAATGGGGATATATTCCCACTTCCCTAATTTAAGGCATAATTTATTTTCAATAGGAGGCTTTGACTTAAGTCGAAGTCTTCTAATTATTTAAGTGACTTCTTAAAAGGCATCAGATTTTCAAGAGAGTTCCGTAATACCAATTTCAATTCTTTTAAATTGTTAATCTTGCAATTATTATAACAAGCATCGGGCTTATATATAAATATATCCAATACTATACATCATTCCTGGAAGAATACATTAAAATAAAAGAGTTTAAAGATTTTGCGATATTAAAGTTGTGAGTTATATATTTATTTTTTAAAACAGCAATAATAAAATTTGTTTATCTCTATCACCAGTTGCCGTGAAGGATTGGGTAGAGATGAATATAACAAGAAAAATTAAATAAAATTATATTATACTTATTCAAACATAGAACAGTCAAGAAATTTTGCTTCTTCAGAACAATATTGAAAAATAAAACTTTTGTCACTTCAAAATTACAAACACACCCATGTATATAAGATTTACGGGCATAGACCAATAAATACAATATTAAAGGCAGTTAAAACATGCCAACAAAAATTCATCCAAAACATAATTAAATATAGTCCAATCGATATAAAGACAAGTCCTTTTGAAATAAATAAACGTACTTCTATCTTAGTTGTCCTCCAGCACACCACCCACTAACATCTGTCATCTAAAAACAACACACCACACTACCACGGGTGGTTAGAGAAGGAACCACGGTACTGCGATAGACAACAAAGATATTTAACCGCCCAACCACAAAAGGAAACAAAGAGGATGTGGTAGCTACGATGACGAGCACAAAATGTTAGCCCGCGTTACCGCGGTTAGGGAACAGGACGGTCGTGGTGTGGCAGTAGTCACCTCGCCACCACGAGTAGTTAGCGAATAGATCACGTGGTAGTGGTAACGGCTTCCTAGCAGTTAACTGCATTGCCACAGGCATCATGCGGTTAGACCGCGACAATGAGGTAGATGAAGAATGAGACCACCGTGTCACCGCCGATAGTGAAGAGCTCGACCACGATAACGCGAGAGACTATGGGAGAGATAGTCACGAGATCGCGGATAGAAGAGAGAAGGGGTGCGGTAGCTCAGTAGACGTCGTTGAACCGTGAACAGGTAAGTTTGATGGCACGGGGGCATGGTAGGAGCAAGAGACAGGCGTGGGAGTGGAGTGAAACTCCAACACTCTTCCTTGAACACAGCTCCCGCAGAGTTTAATGCCCAGTCAGCTTCTTTGGAAAGCAAACGAATCTTTTCCCAACACTTTGGTAAGAATATCTGCCTACTGCTCGTCTAACCCGCAAAACTCCAAAGTAATCTCCCCAATATTAATCAGCTCTTTGATGAAATGGTAACGTGTGTCAATGTTCTTGCTGCATTTGTGGAATAGTGGATTCTTTGACAGAGCCATGGCTGAGTTGTTATCACAAAAAAAAAAAATATGGCATCTATCTGCTCATTCTGAATCTCTTTCAATATTTGTCTCATCCACACTGCCTGGCAAGATGAGCTAGTGGTTGCAACATACTAAGCTTCAGCTGAAGACAATGTGACAATTGGTTGTTTTTTAGAAGCCCAAGCAACAACTTCACTACCAAAGTTAAAAACATAGTCTATTGTGCTTTTTTTGTGATCAATACTTCCAGCACAGTCACTGTCTATGTAGCCAACTAATTTAAATTCTTCTAATCTAGAGTACTGAATGCCAAAAAAAAAAATTCCATTGATATATCTCAATATTCTCTTTCCAACCTTCCAATGTGACTCCTTTGGTGTTTCCATGAATCTGGAGATTAAACTTACTGCAAACATAATGTTTGGCCTTGTGGCTATCAAATACATTAAGCTCCCAACCAATTGTTTGTACAAAGTTGAATTCACATTTGAACCTTTGTCCTCTTTGCTCAGTTTCAGACCAGTAACCATTGGAGTGGGTGTTGACTTACAATTCACCATATTAAATCTCTTCAAAACATCATTGGCATACTTTTCCTATGAAATAAAAATGTCATTTTCATTTTGTGTTACCTCAATGCCCAGAAAATACTTCATGAGACTTATGTCTGTCATTTCAAACTATTTCATCATTGCTACTTTGAACAATTCAATTGATAGATTCCCAGTCAAGATTAAATCATCTACATACAGACAAATGATTAAAATTTCACCATTTTCATTTAACTTGGTGTATAGAGTTGGTTCACTGCAACATCTGGTAAATCCATTTTATATAAAATAATTGTCTATTCTACTATACCAAGCTCTTGGGGCTTGCTTCAGACCATACAGTGTCTTCTTCAGATTGTAATCTTTGTCTTCTTGTCCTGATACTTCATATCCAGGTGGCTATTCAATATACACTTTCTCCTTTAGATAGCCATTGAGAAAAGATGACTTCACATCCATTTGGTGAACTAACCAACTATTTTGTTTTTCTATGGTAAGTAACATTTTGACTGTGTCAAGGCATGCTATAGGTGCAAAAGTTTCATTATAGTCAATTCTAGGTTGTTGTGCATAACTTTTTACAACCAATCTTGCTTTGTGCTTCTGCACTTCTCCATTTGCATTCAATTTAGTTTTATAAATCCATTTAACACCAATTACATCCTTGTCTTTTGGAAGACTCTGCAACTCTCATGTCTGATTGTTTTCAATTGAATTAATCTCATCATCCATTGTTGTTATCCACTTTTTCTCTTTGATTGCGTCTTCATAATGGATTGGATCTTCATCTTGTGAATAAAATGTAAAAAGTGTGAACTACTGTGAATCATTCTCACCTTCATTTTGATTATAAATATCACTCATGCTTTTGATTTTTTGTCTCCTCATGCTTACTAAAGTTGTGTTTGAAAGATCACTCGAATATGCAAAATGTGGACTTGAAGGTCTTGTGCCAGAAGTTCTTGTTGTTAATGGCATCTGCAGTCCTCTTGTTGCTGCTCTAACATTGCTTGTTGGTGTCAATTGTTGACCACTTGTCTGAGGTTGAATAGGGACAGTAGGGACATTAGCTGGAACTAAAATTTCATTTTCTTCTTAAGGGATATTGATTGTATTCTCTTTACTTTCATCCCATACTTCATCTTCAACAAATTGAACATCCCTGTTGATTATAACCTTCTTAGTTGTTGGATTAACTAGCTTATATCCTTTGGATTCATCACTATATCCAACAAAAATACATTTCTCTCCTTTATTATCAAGTTTTCTTCGCAGTTCATCAGGTACATGTGCATATGAAACACATCCAAAAACTCTCATGTGAGACACACTGTGCTTTTTACCATTCCATGCTTCCTCAAGGATAATATTCATCACACTTTTTTTTGGGTATCTATTCATGATATATGTTGCACAAGATACAGCTTCAGCCCAAAACTCATTTGTTAAATGCTTGGCTTTCAACATACTTCTAGCCATCTCCATTATGGTTCTATTTTTTCTCTCAGCTACCTCATTCTGTTGAGGTGTGTATCTTGTTGTGAACTGTTTTTGTATTCCATGCTCTTTACAGAAATTTAAAAATTCTCTTGATATGTATTCACCTCCTCTATCTGTTTTCAGCACTTTGATAAAATAACCACTCTATTTTTCAGCAATAGACTTAAACTAAAAAAAGAAATTAAACACTTCACTTTTTTGTTTTAGAAAATAGACCCATGTCTTCCTTGAATAATCATCTATGAAATTCAGAAAATAATAACTACCACCTATTGAAGGTGTCTACATTGGACCACACAAGTCTGAATGAACAATTTCTAATGGGGCTTTTTCTCTTGTGGATTTCCCTGCTAGGAAAGACTCTCTATGTTGCTTTCCTAGTATGCAACCTTCACAAACTCTCTCGGTTTTTTCAATTAATGGAATTCCTTTAACCATACCTTTCCTATGAAGAAAATTCATACCACCAAAATTTAAATGACCGAACCTTAAGTGCCATAGCCAGTTTTCATCCTTCACTTTTTCCTAAAAGATAGTTTGTATCATAGTTGACACCTCTTGTGCTTGTGCCTAGTTTGTGCTTAAGGCTGGCTGAATTCTCAAAGGAAACATTTTATTGTTTGTCATCTTGATCTTAGTTATCAACTGACTACTTGGGTATTTATCTAAAATTGTGCACAACCCATTTTTAAAAGTCACTCTATAACCGTTTTGAACTAACTATCTTACACTCATCAAATTGTGTTTAAGACGAGGCACGAAATACACATCTGAAATATATTTTTGCTCTCCCTGATTTGTCAGAATATTAAAATTTCCATTTCCTTTAACTGACACTTTGTTGTCATTACTCAGGGTGACATTTGACTTAATATTCTCATCTGGACTTGTGAACAACTCTAAATCTCCTGTCGTATGATTACTACAACCTGAGTCTAAGAACCAAACTTCTTTCTCACTAGCTTGTGCTACATTACAGGCTAAAAACATTATTCTTTTATTTGGTCTATGGTCTTGACTCTCCTTACTAAAATTTAGATTTTGTCTACCCATGTCATACTACTTCTTCCTACACTCATTCATGTAATGTCCAAACTTTTTACAATAATGGCATTGGACCTAAGATTTATCATACCTTTGACCTTGAACAAAGTTTTGAGATGGGTTTTGGGTGCTTCTTCTTCCACTTGAACTTGACTGGTTATTTCTTTCACCTTTGTTGAAGCCTCTTCCTCTTGCTCTGGAATTCATTCTACCTCTACCTCTTCCTTGGTTAATTGGAGCTTGTGACTTGAATGCATGCTCCAATGACATACTAGTCATCCTCTTGAGTCTGTGCTCATGAGAAATAAGTGAAGCATAAATCTCATCAACTGAATATTGTGTAAGATCCTTTGTCTCCTCTATGGTGACTCAAATTGATTCAAATCTTGTGGGTAAACACCTCAGAATTTTCTCTACCACTTTGACATTTTCTAATGTTTTTCCATGTGTTCTTATCTGGTTCACCAATCCCATTATCTGGGTGAAATATGAATCTACAAACTCATTATCTCTCATATAAAGAGCCTCAAACTCTCTTCTCATTATTTACAACTTTGCAGTCTTAACTTTGTCCATTCCTTGGTAAGCTATTTGTAAAATGTCTCATGCTTGCTTGGACTTGGTTGTGGCTGAAATTCTAGGAAAAATACTCTCATGTGCTCCTTGTAGAATGAAAAAGTGTGCCCTTGAATCCTTCTTATTGTTATCTTTCAGTAAATCTTTCTCTGCTTGAGTTAGAGCATTATATGCAGCTGCATCTACAGGCTCTGGAAACCCATTTTCTACAAACTCCCATAAATCTTGTGAATAGAACAATGCTCTCATTTTAATAGACTAGTAGTCATAATTCTTTCCATTCAGCTATGGATTTTGGGGATTAGAAAAGCTTGTGCTTGCAGCCATGATTTACAAACTCTCTACAAATAACTTTAGGCTCTGATACCACGTGAAGAATTAGGCAGAGATAAATATAACATAGAAAATATATATATATATATATATTATACTCATTCAAACATAGAACAGCCAAGAAATTTTCCTTCTTCAGAGCAATATTGAAGAATTAAACTTCTATCACTTCAAAATTACAAACACACCCATGTATTTAATATTTACGGCCATAGACCAATAAATACAATATTAAAGGCAGTTAAAACATGCCAGCAAAAATTCATCCAGAACATAATTAAATGTAGTCCAATCGATATAAAGACAAGTCCTTTTGAAATAAATAAACGTCCTTCTAGCCTAGTTGTCTGCTAGTGCACCACCCACTAACATCCACCATCAAAAAACAACACACCGCACTACCATGGGCGGTTAGAGAAGGAACCGCGCTACTGCGATAAACAACACAGATAGTTAATCACCCAAATGTGGAAGTAAACAAAGAGGGCACAGTAGCCACGGTGACGAGCACAAAATGTGAGCCCGCCTTACCATGGTCAGGGAATAGGACGATCATGGTGTGGCGGTAGTCACCCCACCACCGCGATCAGTTAGCGAACAGACCGCATGAGAGCGGTAACAACTTCCTGGTGGTTAACCGTATTACCGCAGGCATCATGCAGTTAGACCATGGTAACGAGGTAGACAAAGAATGAGACCACCGTGTCACCGCCGAAAGTGAAGAGCTCGACCGCAGTAACGTGGGAGACTATGGGAGAGACAACTGCAAGACCACGGATACAAGAGAGAAGGGGCGTGGTAGCCCGGTAGACATCGTTGAACCATGAATAGGTATGTTTGATGGCGCGGGGGTGCAGTAGGAGAAGGAGACAAGAGCGGGTGTGGAGTGAAACTTCAACAGTTGCAATAGAATAAATTGTACATTGGGTTGTCATTTCTTTCATTGATCTAAATGATTTATTTATTTTGCCTCTCTTCCACAGTTTGCATATTTAAATATAAAAAAATACTTTAAGAATATGTGTATAGGAAGATGAAATATTTTAATACATTGGAAAGGGAACCTGATAATTTATTTATCTTACATTTCTTACAGATCCCTAAATCTGCATTTGGATCAGCCAAGACACAGGAAATTTTTTTGTATCAATAGCAACGATATAAAATTTTAGAGACATGGACTAATAAATTGCAATCAAACCAGCAAGTCATTGGATCAACCAAAAAGATTTGAGGATTTGAGCATTGAATGTTGGATAGTTAAGTGCATTCAACTATTATTGCTGATAAAACTAACCAATGATTATTAGTTGCACCTGTATCGTTTAGACAGCTAGGGAAGTTGATTTGCCTACCATCATTGATACTATACTATCATTCTGTTGTGTAAGCTTATAGACAAAAGCATTAAATTGGTGTGATATTCAAATAATCTCTTAAGTTATGAGTTCACCGGACATAAACACCACCCAAGAAAAGCCAATGGCATTTATCAAACACAACCATTCACACTGACAGACAAAACACACTGACCGGGCCATTGAAACTGATTGTAGCATCTATAATGATCTAACTAGTATGAGCTCAGCTAGATGTGAGTGAACCAAGACTCTAAGGATACAGTTTACCTCACCTTTTTATAGCTATGGGGCTGATACAAGAAGTTGGGTCCACAAAAAGCTCAAAAAGTGGAAGTGTTTTTCCTGTTTTTCAGAATTTGTCACACTTGAACTGAAAATTTGAGGCACTTACACAATGAATTTTTAAAAAAGTCAGTAATATGAAATTTAGAGATTTGAATCTAGTTTATAAATATGTAAATTATTCAAATACCCAGATTGTAGAAACTAAATTTTGATAAAGATCTATAAAAACCACTTTTTGAAAGTCCTTGTTTTTTTACCATACCATGCACGTGTACGGACAACACTTTTTGAATCAAATAAAAGTATTTTACTAATTCCTTTTGGGGAAAGAGAGCTAACAACATGAAGATTGATGAGGAATTTTTTTTGTAATTTTTTGTAGAATATTTTTTTTATTATTTAATTTTTATTGGCCTTAATTGTTATTTTTAAAAATCAACGTGTACGGACAACATAATTTGACCTAAACTAAACTTTTTTTGAATTTTTGTTTTTCATTGTGTAAAGAATTGTCTAAAGATTGATGTCATATAATTTTTTTTCTAAAAACTTTAACCAAAAAAAAGTTATTAAAAAACAAAAAAAGTCTGATATTTCAAGTTTAATGACTAGTTTGCTTTGAAATTAATTAAAAAATAGAAAATATAATCCAATCTTAATAAAAATTATATATTTAAAAACTAGACATCATGTTCTATAATGGGTTTTAATTTTATAGATTGATTCAGAAAAAAAATTCATCAACCATATTGTCAAAGTTGAACATTCTTCTTCAATCTACCTTAGTTTTTTAGTTGCAGGTCAAAGGCTAAGGCTCGGATTGCCAAAGCTTTCCCAAACCTAAAACCAAGTCTCTAGGCGGGCTGGGAAACAAATTTTTTAATAACGCATACGCGTTATTGAAACAAAACGCGTACGCGTTTCATAATGCATACGCATTATGTTTTTACCCGTTGGGTAAAGGTAACACGTACGCGTTTCTAATATATCCGTTTATCCTTATTTGACATTTTCTGATATAGTATGGTTTTCCTACAACATTCTTTTTCTACAGTACGGCCCGCAAGTTCGATTTTCTGCATTTTTTATTACAAATTTGTCTTGTGCAGGGCATATTCTATTGCAAATTTGTTGAAAAGTCAAGTGTAGGTTGAATTTTTTAAAGTGGAATCAAGTACAAGAATAATTTACAAGAAGATTCAAAAAAACGTTTTTGGATGTATTCATGATATTTTTGTGTACTTCAAAGTTCAAAGAAGAAAGGATCTTCATAGTACAAAGTGTTATTTGAATATTTGAAGGAGATAAAAAATTGAAAATTGGTTACAAGTAAATCATTTGTTTTTTCATCAAAAAGCATTTTGTAACCATGGGATCAAAACAAAGACAAAGAAAAAAGTGTAGAATGTCAATGACACCCGAAGAAATTCAAGAAAATAAAGATATGGAGGCAAAAAGACAAAAAGATAGAAGAGAAAGAATTCGTCAAATGAAAAATTTGGAAGCATCTACTTCAATGAATGTTGAAGAGAAAGTCATGAATGATGAAATGAATGTAGATGATGCAAATGTGGAGATGGTGAATATAGAAGAAAATACAATTATGGAGAGAAACTCAACTATGTCGTTAACTACAACTTTGAATGATATGGAAACAGTACACATGCAAACAGCTTTGGGTATGTCTTCAAATCCACCTCCCAATGATATGGAAAATACACCTATTCAAAGAATCTCTCCAGGTATTCTTTCAAACCCAAGTCTTGATAATATTGATTTTTCTTGTTTAGATGAAGTTGGATACACCATTGATGATATCAATAATTATAGGGTTGAAAGAATGAAAAAACAAAAAAATGATGAAAATATATCTTATGAGAATGCAAATGCTAATCAAATCCCTCATATTGATGAAAATGAGAATGAAATCTTTTTAACTTTTGAAAATGAAAATGGAACCCCTTGTGTGAATGAAAATGAAACCCCTTGTATGGATGAAGATGAAAATGTTTTTTTTACAATTGAAAAAGATGTGTTAGATAACCTTCGTGGTAAAGTTTCTTGGAGACAAATTAGAACTTATGGAAATAAAATATATAAAATGTTTTTTTATAGAAAGAAATTAGGATTCCAATGTCAACTCATGGTGCAATTGATGAGAATGTGGAAAATGAGAAAAGTGATGAAAAAATTAGGTATTTTTGTAAAACCAAAAAAGAAAGATGATTCAGTAGAACAAGTCATTTCTAGTGTTGCTAATGCTATTGATTTTATAGGTAAGAAAAGTTGATCTAAAGATAAAAATGCGGCTCGTCGTGCAATAACAACTGCTTTAGTTGATAAAGCAACTTCAAATAAAAGAATGTTAAGTAGGATTAGTAAATGTATAAAAGTAAATCCCAAAACTTTGATTAGAGCTACTAAAAGAAGAGAAAATATTGAAAATGATCCAATTAATCAATGTTGGAGTTTTAGTGGTAGACTCCCAAGATCAAACATGAAATTAACTAATGAAATTAAATCTTTAATCGATAAATTTTGGCATGATAATACAAGAGTATCACCTAACATTAGAGATTTCCTAACATTAAGGGTGGGTTCCAAAATTCGTGTACCTCATCCAAAGCATCTCTTAGATATGACTCAAACTGAATTATATAAAAAAAATTTAGATGCTCCAATCTTACCATTGAATATTAAAATAAGTCAAAGATCATTCGAAAAGTGTAAACCTTGGTATGTTATAATTAATAAGCAACGAATTTCTTGTTGTTGTAAGACTCATGTACAATTTCGTTATTATTATGATAGTTTTCGATATATACGATGCACTTTGCATGTTAACCAAATTATGCAAGACATTTGTGGTATTAATATGCCACCTAAAAGAATCAAATATTTTATATTAGGTTTGTTTTGCGAACCCTCTAACAGAAACTTATTTTATTTAAAATCATGTATTTCTAGAGAATGTGATAGATGTGCTAACTTTTCATTATTAGGTGAATGTATGCATGAAAGTAGTTTAAATGAATTTGGACAACAATTAGTAGATGTAAAAAGATTCAAAAATGTTGAGTATTCTTTAAAAGATGGAAAAACTGGAAAACATTGTGAGCTAATTATGGAAAAAAATATTGTGCATGCATTTATTAAAGAATTTAAAGATAAGATTGTACCTAAATATGTTCAACACTCTCAGTATGCTCATTGGCTTGATAATCAATTTCGTTTATGTAAAAACACATTCCCAATTGGAACTATATTGTCAGTTATTGATTTTGCTAAAAATTATACTCTTGCTCCACAAGAAGAAATTCAATCATAGTATTATAATTCAGTGCAAGTATCTATTTTTGTTCATATTGTTTATAGACATGCAGATGATAGTAGAGAAGATAATATAAAAATTTTGAGAGAGTACCATTTTTATGTAAGTGATAATCGATTACATTCATCTGAGTTTGTTCAATATTGTTTTGATATATTTTACAAAAATTTAAAAGAAAGAGGAATTCAATAGCTAGAACATCTCATATGGTCAGATAATTGCACGGGTCAATTCAAAAATGCTAGGATGTTTTATTGGTTATGTAGAGTTCATAAGGAAAATAATATCTAGCACATATGGAGTTTTTTTGAAGCCAGTCATGGTAAGGGAGAACATGATGGAGCAGGTGCATGTGTGAAAAGAGCTCTTGCTAGAGAGCAACTAAAATTTGAGGATGCTGCAAAATTTAGAGATGCACATGCAATTGTAGATTGGTGCAATACCAAATTATCTACAAGAGTAAGTGAGAGCTCCATAATTCACCGCTTCTTTTGGTTAGTTGAAGAAAATGATATTTGTTCTCGACAAGATTGTGAAACAATTAATGGATCTGCAAAATGGAATTCATTTAAGAGTTTGAATGCAAACACATGGACAATATGGACAAGGGAGTTGGCATGCTTTTGTCAATTTTGTATTGCAGGTGATTGGGAGGCTTGTGAAAATATGGAATGGGTTGAACAATGGCAACAAAGAGGCTTAACACCTACATCGACACATGTTCAACATGGAACAATAATTGAAGATAATCAAGCGTTCGCATTAGATGATTATGATCGTGTTTATGATCTTGTACAAGAAGGTACATTATTTATTGAGATGAATTTTATATGTATGCATGTTTATATACATGAATTAAATATAAGTTGTGCTCTTTATTGAATTTTTTATCTATTTTTGTAGGACATGTGTATGCTGTTGTTGCACCCGAGGGGAATGAAGAGGAGACAGAGTACTGGTTGGCTAGATGTGTTGAGAGAAAATATAAGTTGGTACATCCTAGAGTGGATGATGATAACTTTGAGTATCCAACTGGTTCAGTCGTTGTTGTTGGCACCTGGCTTCGAAAATATTTGATAAGAAAGAATGGCTTGCCTGCATTTGAAGATTATGAAAGACACAAGAAGATTATACATTATTCACATTTGATTTTGGCAACCAATATAAAACTAGTTAGATATCACGGGAGGCCTGCTAATAAAGTTTTATGGACACTTTCAATGGATGATCATGAGACAATCATAGATGCATTACAAAAAAGAGAGGATGTGGATGGTACAACAGAGTAAATAAATATTGGTAAGTATATCTAGTTGTATGTATATATTTAATTGATATATATATTTGTCTTTAAATTCATTTCCTTATTAAAGTTTTATATCATTTTTTGTTTCAGGTCTCCCTTGATACAAAAAAGAGAGGAGATGCACTCTTATTACAATGGAATTCGAATCTACAGACAGGTAACTATATATAGTTGTAGATACATTTAGTTGAGAGTATAAATATAAAACTAAATTTAACTCATTGTCATTTTATAAAAAGTTTATAATTTATTTCATATCCCCTTAAGCCATCCTCGTATGTGCCATTAATCCATCCGCTTGCATCCCCTTTAAGTCTCTCTATTAATTCCCCTTAATTCATTCTATTAGGACCCCTTAATCCATATCCTTGTATATCTATCCTTAATCCATCCTCTTGCATCCCCTTAAGTCACTCTCTCAACACCCCTTAAGACATCCCCTTAAGCCATCCCCTTAGGTCACATGGTTTAGAGTTTAGGGTTTCTAGGGTTCATGAGATGCTTAGAATAACAAATTTATATGGATTAATGGTTTAGGGTTGATCTCCTAGGATTTAGGTCATGTGGTTTAGGGTTTAGGGTTTCTAGGGTTCATGTGATGCTTAGAATAACAAATTTATATGGATTAATGGTTTAGGGTTGATCTCCTAGGATTTAGGTCACGTGGTTTAGGGTTTAGGGTTTCTAGGGTTCATGTGATGCTTAGAATAACAAATTTATATGGATTAATGGTTTAGCGTTGATCTCCTAGGATTTAGGTCATGTGGTTTAGGGTTTAGGGTTTCTAGGGTTCATGTGATGCTTAGAATAACAAATTTATATGGATTAATGGTTTAGGGTTGATCTCCTAGGATTTAGGTCACGTGGTTTAGGGTTTAGGGTTTCTAGGGTTCATGTGATGCTTAGAATAACAAATTTATATGGATTAATGGTTTAGCGTTGATCTCCTAGGATTTAGGTCACGTGGTTTAGGGTTTAGGGTTAAGGGTTTAGGACCCTTAAGTCATATCCTCTTACATGTACCCTTATTCCACAATCTTGCATCCCTTAAGTCACTCGCATAATTCCCCTTAAGCCATTCTCATAGGACCCATTAAGCCATACCTTAGGGTTCATGACATGCATCCCATTCATCCATCCTATGGAAAACATCATTTGAATTTTTATGAAATTTATAAGATCCAATTTTGTAACTTTTACTATATATTTACTTAAATGAATCAAAAAAATTATAGAACTACTTACAGTTTACATTAATTATTTTTGCAAGTTCTCATCAAGTCGGTCTACCATGCGATTGTCACTGAAAAATTATTTTATCAAGAGACTATGTAAATATCAATTTTTGGTCTTCACGTAAAAATTGATAAGCTAAATAATTGGATATACATGTGCACACATATATGTTTCATCATGTTGTATAGTTGTATGATTTTCAATTAACTTATTAGTAGCATTTTAAAAATCTCATTCCAATTTTATAGATTATACATTTCATATAATTGTTCAAATATTTTCTAGAATTGGTAAATAGTTAAAATTACGCGAGCTCTTAATTTATTATGAATATAATCTAAACTATTTAAGGAATATTTAAATTTATCACCTTTAACCATGTGATAAATTATATATTTATGAAATTTGATTGTAGAGATAAGAATTTATATCTAGTGCATGTATTACTTGAAAATTAGATAAAATATCTAGATCTACATATACATATGAGTGCATATAATCATCAAAATGAACATAACATGATCATAATTGACTGCATATATATAATCATCACATTAAAGTCATCTGATATAAATAAACAAAAATATGTATATGTCAAGTCCAACACATAAAAGTTTAAATAAAACTAGAGATGTCTGGTCTATTTAAAATTTAAAACCATTTAACTATCAGGCTGATCAGTCAAATCAAGTCTCCTCTTTGTTCCAGGTCGATTAGATGTACCTACATCATGCTGTAAAAGAGTACAAGTAACTTGAAATTAGATTTAAATTTATTTATAAATTTTGATATAATTAAACATATTTAAACCTGACAAAATATAAACTTTTGGATAAAAAAATAAATAAATTAAATATCTAGTAAATACAATAAAAATGATTTTTAAGACATGAATAATTTACCATATGATCATGTGGATCTACTGGAACATTTTGTTCAACGGGTAGCATAACTGTCACTTGAGAAGATTCAAATGCCTGATCTACTATATCCTGCATATTCATATAAAGCAATCAATATGTTAAAACCTCGAATATATATATATATTAAAAGATCCGTAAAAATTGTTTAGGATATTTAGTAAAGTTTACAACCTTGAATGATATGACCTCAAGATCACGCACCTGAGATTGCCCATGCATAAATGCTGACGATGTCTTAGGTGCACCTGCAATGGGTGTCTCATGAAATGCCTACATATATATGTACAACAATTTGTATAGATCATTCACGCATGTGTATGTAAATGTAAAAATTAAATTAGATCTATGATGTGTATTTAATTCAAACTTAACAAAATTTTTGAAAGAACGCACCTGAGCTGATGATGACTCAGGAGCGCTCACCACAACTTGTGCTTGGTCAGCACTAGGCATGCTCATCTGACCTCCCTGCATCTAGATATAATATATATCAATCACACATCATGTGTAAACATTCAAAATAAATTAGATATATATATCCACACAAACTAAATTTAATATATATTGGTTTAAGTACCTGACCAAAAGGTGAGCCCATATCTACAACACTCGACATATAGACATGATCATTTTGAGTTTCAGGCATTGTCTGATCATGCGTCTACACCAAACACTTATTGAATTAATATTGTATTATATATATAATTTGATGTTATTATTTAAACATGAATTTTGCACATTCCAAAAATATATATTAAGTTCAAAAGATGAACATACCTGTGTAAGATGATGCTCAGAATATAGTAAATCCATAAATGACTCTGTCTCAGATGCAGGTGGGTCACCTAAAGTGGATGCCTGAGTATTCCTATTGCTAGAGCCTCCATGCTCTCTATTGACCACTTCAGCCACCACGTGTGAAGTCTGATGAGTGAGATGTCCTGAAAGTGAACTCAATGCTCCTAATGTCGATAGCATGGTTTGCTGCTGAAATGCAGCAGGAACACCAGGAGAAGCAAGAGGAACAATAGGAGCAATTGGAGCACATCTTTGAGGATCAACACGTGCTCCTAATCTATGTTGGGGCATGCCACGCCCAGCTCCCTGAAATGACCTCATATCAAAATAGTTGGATTTTAAACCCAACTCAATCTCTGCCCATAACTTTCTCAAAAAGTATAGGGGCACCTCAGAATTGCCATGTGGTGGAGTATCAAACACCATCCACCATCTATCCCAAAAATGTGCAGCTATCAAGGGGTGCCTACACCATAAAATTGAAATTCGTTTTTTGGTGGGTGGAATTGGTTGGCTAGTTTGGGGGTTAAAAAAATACTAGCACAAGGCTTCTTTGGTAATTTTATGGTCATTAATTTCTTTATAAGACAATCCATCTGCATAGAATTGTCTCCTCTCATCTCTCCATTGATGGAACCTATCTAGGTCCGCATCAATAGATCAAACAGATTTGACAATAATTTGCATCGTAGATGCAAACCGTGAGAGATGGGGGGGAATTCTAGGCTCATTTTTTATCAGATCTATATTTTCTTGAATGACCGTAAGATTTTCCCTAATGCTCTCTCTCAACTGATCCTGGTCTACTATAGGGGGTGGGGGTTAGGAGGTGGAGGGTTTGGAGGAATGGGGTTTTCTAGTGGTGGTGGGTTAGGAGGAATGGGGTTTTCTGGTGGTGGTGGGTTAGGATCTATGGGATCTACAGGAATATGTGGTTCAGGCATAAAATCCTCAATGCTAAATAGTGGATCCATGTGAATGTACAACCAAATGGCAACTGCACATGTTAAACAATTAAAAAATATATATCAACAAACTAATTAAATAATGCAAACAATTTGAAAGAACTATTTAAAAATCACATTGAACGTGCACAAATCCAAAATGCAATTCATTTGAAGACCATTAGATTTATCATTAAAAAATCCATAATGTTCATTAAAAATCCATAGCATGTACACATTAAAGTTTATAATTTAAGTTTGTACAAGTTTTGAAAATTTCAAATTTGTGGTTTACAATTTGAGTTTTGGGTAAGGGTTTGTGTTCATATTTTAGAATGTAGGGTTTAGTGTCTATGTATATTAGAATAATGTAATAACCATTAAGATCTAGAAATTAAAAAATTTGGTTATAAGGATACATTTAAACATATTAAAGATACATTTAAACATATAATAATAGAAACATAGGAATCATGGTACATTTGAAAAGGGGAAATGATAATAGGAGTTACCATAGAACATAAAATATTGTTCATATGAGAGACATAAAAGGTATGAGAATTAAATATTATTTTAATAATAAATTATTAAACAATAGTATACTACATGAAACTTAAAGGATGCAAATAAATTAAAATTATAGTGATTAAAAGTAATAATTATGCAAAAAAATAAGGAATCCAAACTACCAATTCGGTAGGGTCAAATCCAAGAAAGTTTGCAACCCAATCCTTCACCAATTATAGAATTTAGAGTTATACATTTTAATTTCTTGATTTTTTTAAATTTTGAGTAATAATAATGAAGGAAAATCTATAAGTTGATGTTCTAGGACCCCCTTTGACAAAATGGTAACAATCGACCTAGATTATGTTGAATCAAGAGTGAAGGAAATGAAAATTCAATATGTTATGACTAAAAGTCTATGGTTGTTATAACAAATTGAGGGAAATGCATTGTCTTGTGATACCTCACAATTATCTCTACTAAAAATAAACTTTGTTGATCACACCTAAAGACCCCATTGTTATATAAGTTTGTAAATAAACTCTTTCAAAACTAAGATTGTGAGAAACAAAAATTGAAGAAATAAGACTAAAACCCTATGTGTTTTAAAAATTTCCACTAGTATTCATGATTTTTAAATCCTTATGAAACCATCAAAAACCTTAGGTACCTAAGTACGGGGATTCAGTTCAAAAAGACATTGCTAATAGATTTATTTTTCAAGTTTAAGATAAAAAATTTAATCGATATAGATGAAGAATTTTTTAAAATACGATTTCATCTAGGGATATGTTGCCTTATATTAGAATTTTTATCACACTAATTCTAACTTGAACCATAGACGGGCTAATTATAACTTGAACCATAGACCCTAATTATAACTTGAACCCTAATGTATTATAACTTGAACTCTAACCCTAATTGTAATTAAATCGCGTATCATAACCTTAGTTGAACACTAACCCTAAATGCATATAAACTTTTTAATCATAAAACTAATTAAATATTGATTGAATGTTTAACTCTCACCAAAATTACAACCATTTAACCCTAGACTCTTAATTTAATTTTTACCCCAACCCTAGAACCCTACACCAATTGACGGGGCTAATTCTAACTCCAACCCTAACCTACATCTTAAATTTTAATTCATAATTTCATAATCCTAAACCTAACCCTAATAAAAATATAACCCTAACTCTAAACCTAGTTGAATACAAACCCTAACCTCAACCCTTACCCGAATATTTATCTTAGAACCCTAACCCTAGAATGAATTTTAACCCTAGAAGCAGGTAATTGAATTCTTTAATATTAAACAAGTAAACCTAATCATAACCCTAATTGTAATTTTGAAATCTAACTATACAATATATATTAAAGTTTAAGCCAAACCCTAATTGTACCCTAGATTTAACCTAATTTTAACCTACAAATAGGGTTTTAGTTTACGTTACGTTTTCTAGGGTTTTAGTTTGTAAATTCTTTAGGTTAGTTACGTTTTCTAGGGTTTTAGTTTATGTTTTCTAGGGTTTTAGTTTACGTTTTCTAAGGTTTTAGTTTATGTTTTCTAGGGTTTTAGTTTACGTTTTCTAAGGTTTTAGTTTATGTTTTCTAGGGTTTTAGTTTACATTTTCTAAGGTTTTAGTTTATGTTTTCTAGGGTTTTAGTTTACGTTTTCTAAGGTTTTAGTTTATGTTTTCTAGGGTTTTAGTTTATGTTACGTTTTCTAGGGTTTTAGTTAATGTTTTCTAGGGTTTGGGTTCAAAGATTAACGGTCTGAGTAAATTAGTTTTTTAGAACCTACAGTTTAGGGTTTCAAATTTCAAAACTAAATGTGTCAAATTTAGGTTTTCAATTTAAAATTTTATGTTTTTTGTTTCGTTGATGTTTTCGGTTAATTAAATGCAGTTTAAAAACTATTAAATATTAAATTAAAACAAACTAAACAAAAATAACTAAATAGCAATTATAATAATAGCAATTATAATGCAAAAATATTGTAGAATTCAACCAACCTGGAGGTCGCTGAGGTCAGGTGTGTCGACGGGAGGAGGTGAGAGTGAAAATTTGGCAGATTCTGGCTGTCCAAAACACGTACGCGATCTACTATTTCTTGTCCTGGCGCTCCAAAGTCAACTGTGAAAATGACTTTCACAATCGCTTATTTAAAAAAATAAATAGTCTTTAGAAACGCGTACGTGTTATGAATGCATATGCATTTTGGAATAACGTGTATGCGTTTCATAATGCGTACGCGTTTTAGGTTCGTATCCTGAACCGTAATGCGTACGCGTTACTGATTTAGGATCGCGTATGTGATACATAACGCGTATGCGATACATAACGCGTATGTGTTTTTGAAAAACGCATATGCGTTTTGCGCGATAATTTTTTTTCGTCCGAAACTTCCCCTCTTCGTGGACCCAACTTCTTGCACCAACCCTATGGAGAGGTACTACTTTTTTCAAACATAGAGCAACGTAACTTGGTTATTTTCCCAAAACAATGTTGTAGATAGATTTATGTACATGGTCAGAATTTTGCAGACGAGGATGGCAGAAGTTTAATTAAGTGAAAGAATTAGTGACTCTCAACACAATCTAGGCATGAAATGAAATATTTTAATGAATTCCACGAGACAAAAGAAGCCTATGGGACCCAAGAACAACACAAGAGTCCCCCATAGAAAGGCCCTAGTCAATTTGTAAACTCCGATTGAGATCAGTCCTTCTACAATATATTTTGATGATGAAGTTTGAAGTTTTGTCTAACCATGACTCTTCAAAAAAGGTATTCAAATTATCAACTTGCACAGTGTCCCCATATCTATCCCATATGTCTTTATACATTGGGTATGTGCAAGATCATCATGGAAAAAACAGGCCCTTAACTGGCAAAAAAATTAGAAAAATTAGAGTTAGGCAACTTGACATAAAAAATTGAATAAGTTATCTATATTATTTCAAAAATATGTAAGAACAAAGATTGTATCAAATTTAATTTAGTTTCTAAACTACTAAGTTTATTTACAAAAAAATAAATCTATTTGGTGAAAATTTGAAATTTCAATACAGTAGTACCTAAATTTCAAGGAAAAAATAAGAAGTCGGTGTCTGTCTGACCACCCTAACCACATTAAAATGATAATATTTTTTTATAATATTTTAGATATAAGTAGAGGACTCATGTCTCAATGTGATGAAAAAAAAATTGTAATTCTTTTCCAAGTAAATAATTAATTATAATTTTTTTATAATTAATTATAAATTTTAAAAAATATAAAGACTCATATGTTTGACCACCTTAACTTGGTCAAAACTTCATGAAATTCAAGTTTTTATTTTTTAATATTATAGTATGCAAATCATAGAATGTGATGCATATTTTGGATTCAAAAAATGTGATACCGTTTGAAAGCTATAGATGTTTTTCAATCAGCCTATCAATTAGGACTTTAGTCATAATTCAATAAAAAAATGAATAATAATTATTTATTAAATTCAAAGTAAAACATAATTTATATTGGTGGAAATTTTAGAATATCCTTTAAAAACCTTTTTCGTTTCATCAATTTTGGGTAAAAAAAAAGTCGTCAGCCACATACCCATCATATTGCAACTTTTTGGCCCATCATGATCCTACACATACCCAAATTGAGAACTCCATGATGAAGTGTCATTCCGTCTCCACCATACCTTTGATACAAAATCGACATATTATATTTTCCCACTCCACTTTAGGAACAACCCACCTACCTGTTTCACACCTAAGATGATGCGAACTAGTTCGCAATTGAGCTATTAGCATTTTTGCTTTCCATTTTATATTCACTCCTATATAGGCCTTTTCTTCATGGTCCCTAATGGGATTGAATTATTTGATATAATAATCCTTTTTACGCCTTGTTTTTTTCATCCATATAGCATATTTGAATTTTTCTCACATATTTTTTTATTTTGTCATTTTTGTTTGGGCACTCATGCATCTCCGCATCCCGCTTTTTCATCCATTTGATATTGTGTTTCATCGAGGTGTTCTTTCTTCTAGTTAGCCATTATTTTTGCATGAGATTTTTGAAAAGATTGAATAATTTGACGTATGACTATCTAGAGGTAAATGATGTTCATTGCCAGCCATTGGGAATTAATGGCACACCCACTTAACATCATCACCACCATGCCTTAATAGAATTCTTGGAAAAAAAATGGCTACAGGACTCGATATGGTTTGAAATTTGTTGCATTTTTTTCCTTGAGCCTAGGTGCCACTGTTGGGAGATCTCCGAGTTTGAGATTGCAATCACATTAATTCTAGGGGAAGTTGTACCATTTGAATGAATGAGATTTTAATGATGTCCACAAGACCAAACAATCTAAGGGACCAAGGGCCAAAAAGCTAAGAGATTTCCATTTTCTTTTCAATGTTGGATCTTCTATTATGAATTTTGACCAGAAAACTAGCCGTCTTGCTAATCCTTTGTTCCTCAAATAGCTCATGCAATTTGTCGGCCTTTAAGTTGCCCCCATACTGAGTACGGATATCCTCATAAGCCATGTATTCCATGATAAAGTGTCATTCAATCTCCACCACCCCTTTTCTACAAAATATGCAAATTCTATCCTCCCATACTTCCTTAGGCATTGTCCACCTTCCGGTTTCACATCTAAGATGATGTGATCTAGTCCTCAACTGAGCTATTAACATCCTTTATTTACCTTTAATAGCAGCTCCCAAATAACTTTTCTCATCGTGATCCCAAGTTGGGTTGAAATCTTTGACATAGTGAGTTTTCTTTCACCCAATTGGCTTCATCCAAGTTAGCATAGATAGTAGAAAATGGGACATAGACTTATGGAGGAAATTTGTTGTCAAGAGAGTGGTTTATAGCTAAGAAATTTTTCCCAACATTCTCTTGTGATGCTATGTAGATAAAAACATCTGGGTAGAAATTTTGTTAATGCCCCATGGATATCACGTGTATCCGTCTTACATTTTAGGTTTCTAGCGCTACCAAAGTTCCATTGTTGGTTTCTACAGGCAAGAGAGTAGCTAAATATGCAGCCAGTGAACAAAACCTAGTCACAACTGAAAAACAATTTTTATTTATTTATTTATTTCATTCTTACTCCTCTGTGTAGAAAACTGCCTTTTCTTTTGAGGGAACATATATGCTATATTTTTTTTGTGGCATTTCTCCAGGCTCAGAGACTCTCAAGGGAGAGATATTGGGGCTGACTGAGTGTTGCTCAGTTTAGCTATAAGGCCATTACATACCTCTCTTTTTTTTGTGAGCTACAAACCCCTTATCAGCCTATTTAATTTTATTATTCATTCATTACTATTCCATATTTATTTCACTGTGTGGCAAGGGAGGGCACGGCCTACAAAGCTCGTCCGAGGAGGTAGTATTAATATAATTTTTTTTTTCTTGCAATCCTTTATCAAAGTTATGGTAAATATTTGGGAAGTAGATGTATTGAAAACCCATGGTAGAGGTAAAGGAAATACAAAACACCTATTTTACTACACCATAATTTTCCTTGGGAGATGGTGGTTAAACATAGCTCCCCACGGATCAGGTGTGGGTATAACCAATATTGACTCTTTTAGTATTTTGAATATTTCCCCTTTTACAATTACTAAGATAACTATTATTTCATCTGTAAACTCCCATTTACATGTTGATTATTAATTTATTTGTTTGTTTTCCAACCTTAAGTTTGTTATATATTGTTTCAACGTATGCTTCAAGTAGAAATACACCATGACTACGGTTACACAAAGACACATATTTGAGTAGACAATAATTTTGGAGATATAATTCCCTATGTTATGCTATGCATTTCCACCATATGTATAAATGTAATTTTATGAGTATGTTTATATCTATAGCATAGAAGGATGTTTTAATCCTCTGAATCAATAACTAGTTATTGAATATAAAACATATATGTTCTTTTATAAAAGAAATGGAATTTTTCTTTCTCACTGGCACAAATGTTTAATTATCATAAACTTTGGTTACATATGCTCTAATGCGATGCTCACATGGAGCCAAGGATTTCTTTGAAGTTAAATTTTAGTGGATAAGCAACATAATGAAATTATCTTCCTTTAAATTATAATCGATCGTAGCTCCTTTAATTCATCAAACACAATCTGCGTAACACTTGAAAATAATGATTTGCAGGAGAAATTACATTCGCAGTGCATAGAAAGGACATAATAAAACATCTTCCACATATCAATAAGATACAAATATTTTATCACAATCAAATGATACGTAAAAAAAGACAATTAACATGCCCATAAAATCAACTTGCTCCTGCATTCTTTCCTTAAGCAAATGTGAAATCCATTTTTCTAAACTTGCAATATTATCAATATTATGAAAAAAATAATGATTTACATGCCAAGAACTTAGGCTTTCTCTCTACCCTACCATAATGGCATCATGGAGCCTCATGGGCTCTTGCCATAATCCCGAGCAAGGAATTCATTTAGCTCCATGATGATAAATGGAGTCTTTTCTCTTTTTTACAAAGGATAAAGATAACATAGCACAAATCTCATGCATCTAAGTTCTCTACTTTCTATTTTCAACCATAATCCATACACTTTGTCACCTTCTTAAAACCAATTAAACAAGGGTATATGGAAATAGGAAAAACTTATCTCTTTTCTTTTAGGTGGAGGGATTAAACTCTTTCATCCATCTTTCCTTTCCAATCCAAGCCATCTTGATCACTCTCTTCCCAAAGAGGGCTCCTTCTCTCCTCTTCTCATTTTTCCTACTAACTTCACTAAGTTCTCCAAAAGGAGAAGTGGGTAACACCCCACTCCTTCTTCCTCTCCCAATATATAGAAGTTTCAAAAATTGAAACTCTTGGATGGAATGGTGTGGAGTGTACCTCCCCCCATCAAAGAAGGTCATTTCCGATTAATGAGAACATGCCTTTGGACAATCACCCCATCCTCTTCTCAAAATTCGTCACTCTCCATTATGAGAGCTTTCTAGGGGTCAAATCATGTTGTAGGGGCACTATTGTATGCCTACTTGACCCCTACCACTATGGTATAGACCCTAGGGGGTTTATTTTTTCTCCCTAACCCAAAAATTTGACCAACAACTCTCATTAAAAGCCCACTCACGGCTCCATACGATTTTCATACTTAGCTAGGGGTTTCCAATACCTAATCCCCACTTACACCTCACATGAATCCCAACTAAATTCCCTCACAAACTTAGTTCCCCAATACATTAACTCCACTTTTTCTAGGCCCTGAATGGGGTCAAATTCATATCCTCATGAAGTAGTCTTTTGATTCACTCTTGATGGTTCTCCCTTCTCATGCTAACACCATTGCCTTCCTGCACATTACCAACATGATCGTAAGTATCAATTTTGTAAAGCATTAATTTTAGTTGAACATTCTAAGCTTAAACTATATAATAATCCATTTAGAATCTCAATTTGCATTCCACGGTATATGAGTGTAATCTTCCTTCATGGTAGTGACAATAGAACCAAATATCAAAATGATATGCAAGATTATTACCAAGAGATCACCCTATTTATTATCCACAGTATACTTAACCATAAATTCAAGAAAAACATAAAACAAATCATGGTTGTATTAAGTACATACGAGGCAGGGTCTTACATTTATATAATGTAAATTTATACTTAAAATGTTATTATGATTATACATATTATATTGAATATTGAATATATAATTTATATAATATAAATTTAAATTATACATAATATAATGATACTTTTTATTGTATATAATATTTTATATATACAAATTACATTATTATTATTATTCCTTTTTTATTGTCTATTTTTGTAAGAAAATTACTTTACTCAATACAACTTAATTTTTTAAAATTTATTATATGCTATATTTTATATAATGTAAATATATATTTAAAATGTTATTATGATTATACTTATTACATATTATATTTTATATTAAAAATTATTAAATACAAATATCATATAATATTAAATTCAAATATAATATAATATATAATTGAACCACCAAAAATGAAGGAGGGGAAAGATGATTCCCCCAATGAGCCTCTAGGTTTTTTCACCCTAGAAGCTAACTATGGGAGAATTTTTGTCTTTCACACCTTTTCATCCTAGGGTTCATTCAAAGAGAAGGGGGTTTGAGATTGGGGGTTTGTGTTATGAATGTGTATGTTATGTGGTTGAATGTTGGAAATGAAATGATTGTAATCTAATCTATGAAATATAAAGTAAATTAAAGTAAACTAATACAAGATAATCTAAATGGTCTAAATATATACGATATAGAAAGTAAATAGAAGGTTCGGGAATTGTGCACCTAGGAGTGAGATTTTGCAAATGAAAGGCCTTGGAATCCTCTAGAAAATGTCTAAAATCTTCACAAGGACATTCCCACCAAGTTGGGTGACCTAGTCCTCTTGTCGGCAAACGTTGTTGGAGTGGGTTTCTACCAAATGGGTGCTCAAAAATGTGAAAATCTTTGAAACACAAGCTCAGAGGGAATAGGTCACCATTATGGGCGACCTAGTCCTCTTTTGGGTTTTCAAGAATTAGAAAGAGGAGATTGGAGTTTTCAATCTACACTATAGATTCCAAAAAATATCTTATTCAAATTCTATTGAAAATGGGTAAACAGAGGCCTCCAAGCTTGAACAAGGGTTTGGTTGACTTGAATGCTTTTAATGAGTTGATGGCACCTTCCTAACATCTTTCTTCTTCACAAATGTGCATACAAAACCTACAAATCACACATGCAAAGAAGAGACAAGGGTTAGGATTAGAGATTAGGGGTTTTCCTTAGTCAAACCCCTTTTGAGTAATCAAACCAAATGAAAGTAGAAATGAAGTAAAGAATGATAAGAAGCATAACACAATAGAGTTTACCTTGCTTTGATGATTGATCTTGTGTTGTTGCAGCAATTTTCCCTTGAATGCTTCAAAAATAGTGTCTTGTTGACTTGGAAGATCAAACCCTAGTTGTTTTGAGAGGAAGAAGTGATGGGAGAGAAGAGAGATTAAGAGGAGAGTTCAAAATGAGTGGTGGATAATGAGAAATTAGGGTTTTGGAGGTTATTTATACAAGTTATTCACTAAATTTCTCGAAATAACTTCATACTAACCGACCTTAGGGTTTTAGAGACCAAAATCTTGAAATATATTAAGTTAAATTCAAATTTTAAGCCACATGGGACTAGGTCTCCCAAGGTGGCGACCTAGTCCACCTGAGCATTTTTAAGTGTTTCGATAATTGAAATGTTATTTTTTGTTTTTTTTGGGATTGTCTTCTGAAAACTCACCAAGATAGGATTTGTATGAGGATTAAGGAGTCATTAATGCATAATAATTTTTAAGTGATAGAAAGCCTAGGAGAGTGTGAAAAATGATTTGCAAAACATTACAACACTTAGTCACAAGGCTTGGAAAGGGGTAAAAATAGATTGAAAATGGTCCAAAGTCCATAGGAAAAGGTCCAAATGAGCAAAAAGTGACAAAGTCCTCACTTTTTGGCGACACAATAATGTATAATCTATATAATATAAATTAAATTATACATAATATAATGATACTTATTATTGTATATAATATTTACTAGCAATCACACATTTTGTGTGCAATGGGTTTGCAAAATAATTTTATGAGAATTTTAAAGTTGAATAGCTTGTTTGTAGAAATTTGAAAATGTGTCATAAGTAGGAAAAAAATAACATTGTTATAATTAAGGTTTTTCGTTAATTTAGTTTATGTGTGGAAGGTTAAATTTGTAAAACATGTATAAATTCATAAAATACAAATCAATTATTGTGTAGGAAAATTGGTTAATTTGGGAGAGTTTTGGTCTATTTTTTGCATACATTACACGAGGTCAATTGGTAGTCCATTTAGAAAATGATTTTGTTTTCGCAACAAAGGTTTCAAATTTCAATGTAAAAGTGACAACTTCAAATCAATTATGCATCCACTTACAAGGATCTACACACAACTAAAACAAAACCTCTAAATTAGGAATATAATCAAGTTCCATTACTAAGAGAGAGAGAGAGAGGGGTAAGGAGATAGAGATAGAGATGGAAATGAAAATGGAAATGGAGATGGAGATGGGGGAGAGGGACATGGATAGGAGAGGGAGAAAATAGAGAGAGAGGATAGAGGGATAGGAAGCTATGGAAGACATAAATATATAGATATGGAGAGAAAGGGAGAGAGAGAGGGAGAGAGAGAGGGAAAGAATGAGAGAGGGAGAGACATAAATAAAAAGATATAGGGAGTGATATATAAGAGGTGGAGATGGAAAGATATAGGGGTAGAGATACATGGAGAGATAATAAGATAGAGATAGAGGGAGTGATGAAAAAAGAAATATGGAGAGATAGATATAGAGATATGCGTAGAGATAGAGAGGAAGAAATAAGTAGTGTGTGTGCATGCATTTGAGAGAGAGGGGATGATAGTTATGTATAAATATATAGAGAGGGAGGGAGAGGAAGGAGAAAAATAGAGGAGAGAGGAGAGAGGAGAAGTATAAATATATAGAAAGAGGGAGTGATAGGGAGAGAGGGGAAGAGGGGGAGAGATAGAGATAGAAAGAGGGAGATATATGGATAGAAATGAGAGATGGAGAGATAGATACAATTGGGAAAGATAGAGGGGGTGAGATACAGAGAGTCAAATACAAAGACAGAGAGATAAATATATAGATGGAGAGATGAAAGGAGGGAAAAAGAGAGAGATGGATAAATAGAGACAAAAAGAAGGATAAAATGAAAGAGGGGGGGTTGGAGAGAGAAAGATAAAGATATAGGAAGTGATACATATAGAGAGGTAGAGGTGGATATAGAGAGAGTAGGAGAGATGGAGGGAGATATTTAGTGAATAAGTGAGAAAGATAGAGACAATAAGATATAAAGAGCAAGGGAGAGGGGTAGATGGGAAGATATAGATAGAGGGGGGAAGAGTGAGAGATAAAGGAGTTGATAGAGATAATTAATAGAGATAGAGAGGGGGAGAGAGATAGAGGGGGGAGATACATATATAGGAAGGGAAAAATATGGAGTGTGTGTGAGAGAGTGAGAGAAATATATAGAGATAAATATAGGGAGGGAGAAATAAGGAGTGTGTGTGAGAGAGAGATATTTAGATAGAGAGGTTGAGGGATATATATAGGGAGAGAGAGGGGGAGAGAAGTAGAGAGAGGATATATGATAAGTAGAGAGATATAGAAAGAGAGAATGATAGGGGGAGAGAGGGACATATATTAAAGATATATACATTTAGGAAAGATAAAGGGGGGAGAGAGAGAGAGACAAATATATATGAAAGGAGAGGTAAGGAGATAGAAATAGGGGAGAGAGAGAAAGGAAGATAGAGATAGAGATGGAGATGGATATAGAGAGAGAGAGAGAGAGAGAGAAATAGAGCTATAAAGAGGGGGAGACAAAGAGAGGTAGATCTATGGAGGGATAGAAAGATATAGGAAGTTATATATAGAGAAGTAAAAAAAATTTTAAAAAACATGAAAAATAGTAAAAAAGGAATAATAATAATATAATTTGTGTAGACTATCAAAATAATCAACATCATGTATCTAAATCTCGCTCTAATTAGCATCCAATTCTTCTATTAATCAATTAAAATGATTCATTGATTAATTCCCTAGCTTTATCATACTTAATTAAACAAATCAAATTATTTAATTAATTCCTTAAGTTCTTCTTATTTGGTTCAATAAATCAAAATCATTTAAATCAAATATCAAAACCCCTAAAAACCTCCAAGTTAATTAATCTGAATTAATTAACCTCTAATCATAATCACCCATTCTCTAGTTTTCGACTTAAATTGAGTCAAAGCTAAACTCTTAACTAATCCGCCCAATTGCACAATAAATCAATTTATTTGATTTATTATTCCATCTAATTTCATTCAAAAGGGCATCAAGATGGAATATTCTTCAAATTTGAATTTTCCCTCCCACATGTCTTGTCCTCCAACATGGCATTAACTCCTCTTACATTGTCTCTTACATGTCTCCCACTTGGCATTTAAGACTCTTGTTTCTCCCTCCAACAAGCTATCTTTTGAATTTCAAATCTCCCCCTCTTTGGCACATTGATCAAAATGTGCTCAATTTTCATCCTCTCAAATCTTGACAAGTGGCATCTTGTCACTGCCTCATGTTTTGTCCCACATCCTCCATGTTTTGCATTCTTCCATCCTTCTTGGTTATAAATAGAGGCCTCCTCTATTGTATTACTCCTCCACAACTCCACAACTTGACCTACAATCTCATGCATTTGCACTATCATCATCTTGGTATTCTTGCTTATCAGGGGGTGGGAAAGGGCATCTTTCCACATCATAAGGGGTACCATTCCCACTATGGAATAGAGTTTGGTTCATGTTTTCATATGCTTTCACTTAGCTTCCTTGTTTTATTTTATCTTGTTTTCATATCTAACATGGTCAAATATTTCATAGGGATGTTGTGATTTGATTTGTTTAAATTGACTAACAATGTCAATATATATCAAAGTTTAGGCATCTATAGATTTTAGCATCCTACAAATGATGCTAGAAGGAGGGCTATGTACATACAATATTAGAATGATGAATTTTATTTAAATCTTAGCATCTAATTTCTTTTGGATTCTTTAATCCATAACCACCATGGAATTTTACATGCCAATCTACATTGTTGTATTGTAATGTGTTTTTTTTCTCTCTCTTATCTCTCACACATCTACTTTACCTCATTTGTCCTCAACATAGACGACTATTCTCAATATTGAAATATTGATATTTAGCAGTGAAGGAAGGTCATCAATTCATGCATATGTGCTTTAATTATGCTAGATACTAATATGTGCATTGAAATTATTTACTAACTGTTGCATGTTAATATGCATTGATATCGATTGAAATTGAATTTATTCACATTAATTTTTGAATATTAAAAACAAAACAAAACCTGGGTACAATTTCTATTGATGAAATGAGGAATGCTTACAAATTTGGGAATGTTTACAAGATGACTGGGAGGGTTGAATTTTTTTTTTGAATAAATTAGGCTATGTTGATCAAGAATAACTTGCTTACTTCCATCTTAGCAAGTGCCTCTGCCAGAAATTATTGATTTTGGAAGAATATAGGCTATTTGAATCTTATTACTAGCTCATATGTTATCTTTCCTAGTATTTGTAGCACAAGATTTTCCGTGTAACTTTATGTTCACGGTATGTGTCTCTCACACTATTTGTTCTAAGCATAAAAAGCATTTGTTCTAAAAAAAAAAGAGGGGCAGAAGAATTTTGAATCCTTATTATAGTAGACATCCCTATCTATCCTGTGAAAATCTATTGGTCTAGTATAGCAGAGATTCTCCGAATAAAAGAAGTATACTAGTTTGAGCTATGCTCTTAAAAGGATCCGGACTCACCACTGCAACTATTCATTGTTGAATATGTATCTTGATGTGATCTGACTTCTTTGGGGAATTTTGACAAGTAATTTGTGTGCCTCTTCTAATTTTCTGCACAAATTTTCATTCTCATGCTCCATTATTTTGAGGATGTTGAATCGTGTTCCTAGTTGAGTCGCATTCAACATTCATGTGGGTCCGTTTGTGTGAATTGGATGCAACTACCTATATACAGTCGTTGCCTTCTTTTCATTCTTCTTTTGATTATCTTGCCTCTCTTTTTATTTTTCATTCAACTGAATACATTCGTCTAAATCTTACATTGACGTGATTTGATTTGTCACTTTCTGACACCCCCTACAAAATTGAATTAGTGTAAGTGTAAGCTCTGCAGATATTTCATGCTCCACTGCGCATTAAGCTCATTCTTTACTTCACATTTTATGACATATTCTAATCCCTAGTTGCTCACAGTTATGATACAACCTGTCTTTAGTTATCACTTTGGTAAGGGTTAAATTTAATACTAGTACATTATTTGAAGCGGCAATATGAGTTCACATGGATCAGATTTATCAAAGAAGTTAGAAACTACCATCGCAACAGGTAATCTATTGAAATTTGACATATCATTGAATTGAAATAATCGAACTTGATACGTAGTTGATGCTCTAGGTATTGCATGTTAATTTTCTCTGCATCGATTGAATATGTTGTTGTTGCATAGCTTTAGCTTCCATCTCTCTAATTGAAGACTCTCCTTCTTGAGGCTTTCCTACCCTCACATAAGCCATGATTATTGTACACCAAATGCTCTTTCCAATGGATTTGAAATTGCGAAACATTTTTTTATGGTGTGTTCATTTATGATTTTGTTGATGTGATCTTGTCTAATTCTTAAGTTATTATTTTTAATAATTTTGTCATCACATTCTATCAAATATTCAACATACCATATCTATGCTTGTACAATTTTGACTGTCATGTCATTTCTGCTGGTGGGATCGTTTGGGATTCTCAATAAATTCTCCTCGATTCATTTGTTACATTTCTATAATCTAAACAGGCCATCATAATGCTTGGGGCGGCGGTTGATCATTCACAAGATTTCATCTTTATCTATCCATATCGGTTTCATTAATTTTAGATTGATATTGCGGTGTATCTCTGAAGATTCATAGCTTCTATGTGTTGTGTCTATACATCTTTTGATTTTGTACCTTATCCATATTGCAATCCCTCATATCAACGTATATATCTTTCTAGCTAGTCTGGTACTTCACACTGAATTCTAGCCGGTCTTTTATTTGATAATCGCTAATGAAGACTTGGGAGATGCAGGTGACTGAGAGGTAACTTAACGCTTGATTTGATTTGACTTAGTTTTTCCTTCGTACTTTGTTCATATAACTTTCTGAGGATTGGGCATGGCCACCTTTTATCTCAAATAAGGGGTGACTCTTGCTAACATACCTCCATCAACGTGATGAAACCACCTTTACTGAGAGCGTAAGCGTTTGTGTAACCATATCTGTTTGCACCTCCTCAACTAGATTTTTGGTAATCTTCAATATCTTTATTGTACGTGGATGGATTCGGCACAAGCCTATTAATTCACAGCAAATGAAGTGTCTGTCAGGAAAATTTCATGTCTTTTCTATACAATTTCCAAAAGTCTAAGGAAGAAAACCATAATTGAAATAAATCGATAAACATTGACTATCTTCATTTTAAAATCAATCATTCTTGAGTGATGAGTAGGCGTGAGTCCTTCTCACAGTCATATCACCATTTACTGCCTATCTAGCAACCAGACGATAGTTATTTCAACAGTTTGATCCATTAAAGGGATGTACGTAGCTGGTCAGTTTTAATTTGACTAGTTGTTGATTCTCATATAAATATCATTTGCCTCCTAAAAATAGCCTTCAAACAGACAATTTATTTCAATCCAAAGATTATCTTTTGCATTGTCATTTTGTAAATATTCATTTAGCATCATGTGTTGATTAACTTTTAATGATCTGACCATTATTTCTTTTGCAGATACTTGACATGACAAGCATAAATTCTCTTGGTGTGATAATATTGGATTCTTTATTGTTCCCTCACATATAATATTTCATTTGAGATAATTTTTTACTGTTTGAAGGAAGGGTTTGCATAAAGAATCCGTGGCATTGGAATCAAGGAGCCACAAGCAGATTTAAGTTGGTGAATTAGACATTGAAATTGGAAAAGCATTTCTAAATGCTTATTGTAATAGCTTGAAGCATTCATTTACCACTTTCGTTTTCTATTTTAGGACAACTCACTTCAATTTGGTTTTAAAATCAATCATTGATTTGATATTTTTAAATTTGGGTTAAAACTGAACATTAGAAACTTATTAAATTTCAATTTGGGTTCTAAAACTTTGACAAGCAACTCTCACATTTCGATTTCGGAGCTTTAAAAAGAACTCAATTTTTCCTTTGGAAATTAAAATAAATATGTGCATCTTTGTCTTGTAATCACTTACCCAAAATAATATCATCAAAAGGGTGTATGCACTTCTCTCGCGCTTTATGGCGATCTTGAGAATCAAAAGTCCTTTTTATGATAGATTAAGTTGTGTAAGTGATTGCTTCCACATTTCGATTTGGGATTAAAAACTGAAAAAAAATTGTGATTGTGAGTGGGGCATATTGTGAGTGTTCTTCCTTTGTTTTTCAACAAAGTTTGATCGAACTATGGGATATGCTTGCTTTTTTTTTCTATCTTAGAGGGTCTGCCTGATGGGAAAAAGTAATCACCCCAAGGAATTACCCAACCAGTAACACACTAAATCCAAGCGACTTCCAGCTGATATATAAGTGTGGATTCTCGAAGAAAGTTTGAGAATCACGAGAATCATTCTGAGAAAAAGGGCAGCAATGGTCTCTCGCCACATGGATGGTCCCCCACAAATGAAATGCCCGCATTAAAACCCCTTGTTCAAAAAGGAGAAAATCCCTATCTTTTTGTTGATGCAAGAACGGTCATTCTGAAGCCACCCCACACTTTTACGGCTTTTAGTAGATATGGAAAGTATAACATGGGAGAGTCATGGGTACTGATGCTCGGCTGACCCGAGAAGCGAGTGCACTGTAAGGGGGAGCATGTATGGTCAAGCATCTAACCATCCACTGAAAGTAGGCATAGCTGGACTTGTCCAAGTGGGGACTCAACAACTATTGTCTCAAATATTCATAGGATTGTGCATGTTCTTGAAATCAAAACACCTTTTTGGATCAAAAACATTGGAAAAACAAATATTCAACACTATCATCAAAATTTCAAACCCTTTAGGAAGCAAATACCATTGACAAAATTCAAGTGTTATTGCTTTCCCTAAGAATTATATCCTTAAAGGCTTCTAAACATTTGATTTTATATCTCCATTTTCTCACTAAAGTCAACAATAGGGAACCTTTTCCCCAGTTTCCTTGATTTCCACATAATGGACCTTGTGGGATGAGAAGAATTTTGGACATTTGACATTTAGTTTGGAAAGCATAATCAAGAAAGTGTTTGTGGTAAAAATAACTGAACCTAAGCAAGATAACAGACAATTGAACCACACATGTGCTTGGTCCCTTTTGGGTCATCTGGTTTTCATGCAAATATTGGTCTTTTGGTTTGAAATACTCTTAGGAAAAAACATGTTCTTCACTACCTTGGTCTTGTAAACAAATTCCTCTTAGGTCCATTTAGGATCAAACCAATCATTTCATCCATCTCAAACATCAATCAAATCCCATCTCACCAACGAACTCTTGGAACTTTGAAAACATCATTTATGCTAAAATTCTAGGTAAATATCAAAATCATCTTGTTTGGTTAGATATGTGTAGATGAATCCTTCTCCACATGTTTGACCAAATTATCAATCCTTGTGAAAAAATTTACCTCTTGATAAAATCCAACATCTTGGGGCCTAGGAGTTCATTATCTAAAATCACTTTATTTAACTTAACAGACTTAGTCAAATTATCCTCTTGTGTACAAGTTCACTCTAGGACAACACAACCTCCTATATTTTACAAGTTCATTATCCAAATCAAATCAATTCCTAGAGTCTAGTATTCTTCCAAAGTTCCTGAAATTTCAAACACCCATATCACTCACCCTTTCATCCTTCATCTCATCATTGGTCCTAAACCCCTCAGAGGTCAACAAGGTCAAAACACAAGAAAAATATGGAATATAAACTTGATTCATACATTATGAGCAATCCAAGTCAACCAAACTATCCAAGTCTCACAATGCTAATTGATTATCGAAACTCACATTTATGCAATCCATACATGGCATCGTTTTCTTCTCCAAACCTCAATGATATAAATGTGAGTTTTCCCAATCTAAATTTTGGACCACCTTTCCCTATGGTAGATTTAAATCAAAGTCAAAACTCACAAATCTATCAATCAAAAAATCAAGGCATGGATTTTCCAAACAACATTATCCCATCCAATCCATACATACCAAATGTGAATATACCAAGTGCAAACTTATCAAACATGAATGTATCAAATCCACACTTGGTGAATTTTGGGATAGATACACTTGCCAATCAAACCATTATTGGTCAAAGACCAAGCAATATATTGACAACTCAATGTATTGATCCAAGTCAAGGTAACCCCATGCAAACTCAAAGTTGCCTAAATCCAAGCAATGTGTTTCCCAATCACAACAATGTTCAATATCAACCAATAATGCCAAATCTAGACATGCCAATTATGCTTGATCGACAACCAAGTGAATGATATCAAGAATGTCAATGTCAAATCTTTTGAAACAAAATTGCTACACTCAAAAAAATCATTGATTCATATCACCAAGAGACATCTCCACCCCAAAATCAATGCACTCTTCCATTGGTTGAACCATGTCATCAAAGCATTGAGTTATATCCCCAACCACATCAAGAACAATATATCCAATGTCAAGAGGTTAAATATCAACAACATCAACAACAAACCCAATCTCTCCATCTCGAAGGTCCATCACAACTATCAATCAATGAGCACCTTGAAGATGTTTCCATCTCCTATGATGATCAAATCAACATGTATCAAGAGTCACTTTTCAATCATTATCAAAACACACCAATGATACCAAACAATGATCCAATTCAAGAAACGTTAACATCATTTGATCTTATGGTTGAAAAAATTGACAATATATCAACCATAATTATTGAAAACAATGATCAAAATCTATCAATCAATGATCACCTTGAAGATGTTTCCTTCTCATCCAATGATCAAATCAACATACATCAAGAGTCACTTTTTGGTCATAATCAAAACCCCTCTACAATATCCAATGATGATCTATTTCAAGGAGTGTTAATAATCAAGGATCCTTCCACCAATGATAATTTTGGCAATACCTCTACATCACCTAATGAGTTAGAGGACATATCTCAATATTTTACCGCAAAGCATGATCAAAATCTTTCACCAAAGTCTAGCAATTGTCCTTTCCAAGACATATTGACATCCTTTGACATCATGGTTATAGATATTGAAGAAATCCTCAACTCAACACTTGATCGAAGTCCACTCAAAGATCTAGAGGATATTGAGCCACTTCCCATTCCTAATGAAGACATCCAAGAACCCTTTGTAAGCAATCCATCCTTTGAAACTGACCTATGTCAAGAACTTGATCCAAAGCATGTCGAAAGCAATTCTAAAATCATTCAATATCAATAATTTTTATCTCCAAGATACTACAATGAGGTAATGGACACTCTCCTATCTTTACAAGATGTCACAAATAATTATCATATCCATATAGAACGTACTCCTCCATCTACCCATGAGATGCTTTCTTTGGATGGACATGTAGATGGTCTTCATTTAGAACACAATTCCTTTACTCCTGGCATTATTATACAAAAGGAGCAGGTTATTGATTCCTACAGTCAAACTGAGTTATCAACATCAGGATCAAATTTATCCCAAATTCAGATGGAGGATATCCTGTATGAAGATCATATCCAGTATTATCCACTCAAAGAAACAAGTCAAACCAAACATGATATTCTTGAGTCAACAAAGCAGCAAATTGAAATAACATCATCTACAGTAGTCATTTATCAAAGAATGCATTTTTAATAAGACATCTCAAAATAGGGAGATTGAAGAACAAAGATGCTACTACCACCATATTGGAGGCAACTTCATCTCAAGCAAATGTCAACATAGGGAGCACGAAGAATCCTTATGGTGAAACCAATGCCAATACTACAACCAGCCACATCACAAATCTTCATCCACCCATCACCCCATCCACAAATTGGGACCAACGTCAAAATAAATATTTGAATCAAAGCACAAATAAATTTATCAAAGAAAAAGAAGAAGCAAAGAATAAAGGAAAAATCAAATACAAGTGGATACCAAAGAATACAAAGAAAAATTGTCCTTATCAAACTCCATTAGTCAAAGAAACTATGGGGCAAAATAAAAAAGGGAAAAGTATCCATCAAAAATGTCCAAAAAGGAAAAAGGAGGCTTCTCAAGTGATGTACAAAGTATATCAAGTAGTTGGTCCTAATTCCATATGCACTTTCATATCCACCCATTATTGCTCATATTCCCAAGTTTGGAGAGTCAAAGGTTCCAAGCTATCAACCAATCCATCTTTTATTCTTAAATACATTCCATCCATGCCTCCACGCATGATATCCAATTCTCACATTGACCATGTATTGGCAGCAACCCTTCATCATAAGGATTCAGAAGGCATTCTATTGTGATGTGCACATAAAAACAAAGTTAACTCTGGTATCAACAAAGCAGATTAAGAATCTCAAAAGTTGTATTCAAGTGCACGTATCTTGGAAAAGCAACTTCTTCAAGTATGTAATGTCCCCTTCTCAAACCTGATCGTGCATATGACCGTTGGCCTTTTTTCTGGAAACCCGAAGGCTAGTCGGAAGGTTAAATTAGGGTTTCCTATTTTTGAGGAGGTCTTGGCTCTGAGATGGTGGATTCAATAGTGGATTCCTTCTGGGTTTTCAGAGGGCTTCGCAGCAGTATGTTCATTTCGGCATTCAGAGCATTTTCTGGAATTTACTATTTTTAGTAAATTCTATTTTTGGCAGTATACAGGTTGGTCTCAGGTAGTTGACTTTCCCCTTCAGTTGTCTCAAGTGGCGTATTCAGTTTCGGGCTTCAGAATGCAGTTTTGGAGAGTTGAACTCATTTCACTTAAAAATAACATTATAATTTAAATGTTATTTTATCACCTTGGCCTAGTCAAATAACTTAATGTTATTTTAAAAGGTGGACTTGAAGGGTGGCGCCATCATTGAGGTTATATTAAAATTATATTGAATTTATCAAGTCAAAACTAAGCCTTAAGGAGGACGCATTTATTTAAGTGAGAAATTTAATGAAGTCAAAATTAAAGATGCTTGGAAAAGGACGCCATTTCTTGGGATTAGGGTTTTGACTTTGGAAAAGAAGTTAGGGTTTCCAGGAAGGTCCACAGAAGCTTATAAAAGACAGCCTTGGGTTCTCATTTGAGGATCTTATGTTTTATAATATTGTTATGCTGCCGGAATGGCTTTGGGATTGCTTCGAGGAATGAATGCCTCCTAGCTTGGCTCTTCTTCTTGCTTGAAAGATAGCAACTAGTTGAGAGATAGTTTGTAATAGGTTTATCTTGCATTTCAGTTGAGTATCTTGCATTTTTGGAGTTCTAGATTTGCATTTCAGTCTCATTTTGAAGTTGCTGAAGTCAAGCTGAATCTGTAGTTTCACTCATAAATCTGAAAATAAAAATACAGTCGTTCTGGGTATTGATTCATTGAGTTTCCTTGATAGGGGCGACCCTTCTTGCAAAGATTCAGATTTTAATATTGAGTGTTTATTTTTTAAAAGCAAAATCGCTTCTCTCTATTGGCCGCACCATTCTGGTCTGCCTGGCAAATGTTTAGAAAAAAGAATACTTCGATTTGTTAGCTGTTTCTTGGTCTAGTCCTCATTGCCATCATTATAGCTTTCGTTTGCATCAGGTCTCATGTCATTCTGGCAAGTATTGAGTGAGTTGTGAGCATTTTAGTGGATTCTAGGGTTGCTGGTTATGCATATTACGTTGCTGTTTGTTATATCAGTCTTGAGTAATCTGTATTTTGGTGAAGAGTTGTATCTGGAAGGTCATAATTAACCTTGGAATGATCATATCTATTATTGCAGCAGTGGAGAGCTTCTAATCTTGTTTATTGCAGGCATCTTCTGATATTTTGTAAGCTGAACAGTAGTACTGTCAGCATTTCTCTTAATCTTACTTTACATTCTGAAGCTGCATTGTATTTCTGTATATCTCCGCCATATGGTCGCCTCATTTCCACTCTGGAATTGGGTAGCACATACTTGGTGTTGAGTTTACTTTCAGCATAGTTAGCATCTCCGTCATATGGTAGCTCCCATTCCATCTTGGTTTGGAAAGCACATTCTTGACGTTGAGTTCCTTTCTGTATTTAGAGAAGAAGATCCTCTGACCATATGCTCGCCATCATCGGCGCCATCCTTGGTTAGAGTTGCTTTTTGCATAAGCAGTTTAATTCAGATCCTCTGACCAATGCTCACACCTTGCCCACATCGGGATCCTGGTGTACATTCTGGTTAGAGTTGCTTTCTGCACATTTTGGTTTATCTTCTAACCTTAACAGGTGCATTGTTTGAAATCTGTTAATTGAAAAATCAAAAAAAAAAATTGGTTTGGAATATTTCAAAGTAGGATACTGATGGCACATTATCAAAGAAGCATCTACATCGACACCACCAAGTGGTTCAACATGAGCTTAAAATATTTCACAGAAAAATATCAAAAAATATAAAAATCCAAAAGAAAATAAAAAAAAGGATTGAAAATAGTAAAGAAAAAAATTGTCCTCTAGTGAAAACCACTTTGGTGGCACTTTGGATAGGTACCATGATGAAAACCTGGAAAACATGCATCATGTGTAGAATCGAGCATCTACATGTGCCAGTTCAGGTGAAAGCATCTTATCACATCTATAATAAATCCAGCATTCCATCCATCTTATCCATAATAAATCCATTCATCCACGAACCATTTATCCCATTCATTTTCATCCATCTCCATCCATCTCCCAAATTATCTTGATCTTGACAAATTTTGGTGCACACTTTACAGTTGCTTGTGGTAAACATCTTGACATGGGTCATTTTTATTGATCCTATCTTACCCAATGTTATATGAGCCTTGAAGCATTATCCAAATGAGAATTATTTGTCCAAACACCTTATCTTATCACAAGATGATCCATACACCTATTCAAAGCATCCAACCATGGCATTCCCTGCATTGCTAGACACTGGGGGTAGATATTTATATCTTGCTTCATGAATAAATCTTGATCTATATCCTCTAACTTATGTGGTGATCCAAACATTGGTAAACATGAAATCAAATTTCGTCAAGCATTTGTGAGCCAAAATCTATAACACTAGCCCATGGCATATTTTGACGAGAATATGTTCCTTATCAAGCTTTATCTTTCATCGAACATCAATCTGAAAAATAAATATCAGTTGCATCTGATGTGTACTTCAACGTCACATCAAATCATTAAAACAATTTTGTTCCAAATCAAGCTTCATCAATCCTGATCAATCAAAATCTAGTCAATCCATCATCATCTCGGGATATCCTTCCCAATCCTTATTTTGCTTAAAACACTATCCTTACATTGTTGTGTATCCTCAATAATGTTATCATCATCAATCCTGATCAATCAAAATCCAATCCGACCAATCCATCTCGAGATATCCTTCCCAATCCTCGTGTTGCTTAACACTATCCTTGCATTGTTGTGTATCCTCAACAATGTTATCATCATCAATCCATCAATCTGATCAATCAACCTTAGCTTGATTTTTCAACAAAATCCTAAAAAATAGCACTGATATCATCACATATCCACATCCAAAATGTCAAAATCATGCAAAAATCCAAAAACATTGAAAAATCTCATAAATACAAAAAACATTGGAAAATCTCATAAAAGTCCAAAACAGCCTCAAAACATTTTAAAAACACCAAAAACATCCAAATATTTGAAAAACCCAAAATGGTGTATTTGTCTCATCTCATTTTCACCCACAATAATCATCACTCATAATAAATCATCATCATTTTCATCCTTTGATAAGTCAGTCGGAAGCAAGTCTAGCAGGTCTAAAGATAAAAGCTCAAATCGTCAAAGTCTCAAGTCTAGATCAGTAAGTAAACAAGTTGGTCAACTCGGAGTATCAATAGTTTATCATCCAGTCAAATCTCATCATCACTTGATCGCAACATGTCCTAGGATGCATCCTTACTACTATGGACATCAACATCAGGCATCACCGTAGTTTAGTCTTGGCTAGTGGTACGAAAAACATTAGCTTGTTTTTTTACTTTATTTTGGTCTTTTTCACTTATCTTATTTTGCACTCATTCCAAGGACCTCTCGATGATGCCTAATCAAAATGGTTTAGAAATAAAGTAATGGGGAAATGATCATTATCTTTTTGTTTGTTGTGCTTGTTGGATGTTCTTGTAATATAACTTCGTGAATCATACTTTCTTTGTTAGGTGTGTCCTAGCAATATTTTTGTATGTCAAGCATGAACAAGATCCTCCTATTTGTTTGACGAGTCAAATTCCATCACACTAGAAGAAATTCCATCTTGGTTCTTTATACCTTGATGCATCATACCTATGTGTGTTATCAAACATAAGGAAATTTATGCTCTTTATCTCTCCCATCCCTGAATAAGAAATACGTCATCATAATTCGTCATCATATCTAATAAAGTTTCAACGACTCATAGACTTGTGGGACTTCTGCATCTTCTTACATTCAGGGTTGACCCCTCTCATTCTTCTATCCTTTTTCACGCTAATATAGTATCATTTCATCAATGCATCCATCCTGCATCCACACTCTCATCCTACATAATCATGGCATATCATCATAGGACAACATCATGCATCTCATCCATCTCGCATGCATTGTATAATCATTTAAGTTGTTTAGGATAATATAGATTTTTTATTCTAATCATCTTAAAATAATCTCATTTGCATCATGATTATCATATAGGTATGTTAGTCTAACCATCCATACATCCATTTTGAACCTCTTTGTCGCGAGATCGACCTCAAATTGAACTTTTCGCTCAATCTCTCGAGGGGGCAATGTACCAACGTACTTATTTCCACTAGGTCATCCAAAAACATCAAAAAAAAATTGAATTTCGATCTTGGTGGCATCATTCTTTGAACCAATGCAAAAAGTACATTGCTTCAAAGAGGGGGAAAACGTAGACACTCAAAATAATCAACATCATGTATCTAAATCCTACTCTAATTAACATCCAATTCTTCTATTAATCAATTAAAACAATTTATTGATTAATTCTCTAGCTTCATCATACTTAATTAAATAAATCAAATTATTTAATTAAGTCCTTAAGTTCTTCTTATTTGATTCAATAAATCAAAATTATTTAAATCAAATATCACAACCCCTAGAAAGCTCCAAGTTAATTAATCTAAATTAATTCACCTCTAATCATAATCACCCATTCTCTAGCTTTTGACTCAACTTGATGAAATCTAAACTCTTAACTAACCCACCCACTTGCACAATAAATCAATTTGTTTGATTTATTATTTCATCTAATTTCATTTAAAAGGGCATCAAGATGGAATACTCTTAAAATTTGAATTTTCCCTCCCACATGTCTTGTCCTCCAACATGGCATTAACTCCTCTTACATTGTTTCTTACATGTCTCCCACTTGGCATTTAAGACTCTTTCTTCTCCCTCCAACAAGCTATCTTTTGGATTTCAAATCTCCCCCTTTTTGGTAGATTGACCAAAATGTGTTCAACTTTCATCCTCACATCTTGACAAGTGGCATCTTGTCATTGGCTCATGTTTTGTCCCACATCCTCCATGTTTTTCATTCTTCCATCCTTCTTGGTTATAAATGGAGGCTTCCTCTATTGTATTACTCCTCCACAATTGCACAACTTAACCTACAATTTCATGCATTTGCACTATCATCATCTTGGCATTCTTGTTTATCAGGGGGTGGGTAAGGGCATCCTTTCCACATCATAAGAGGCACCACTCCCACTATGGAATAGAGTTTGGTTCATGTTTTCATATGCTTTCACTTAGCTTCCTTGTTTTATTTTATCTTGTTTGCATATCTAACATGGTCAAATATTTTATAGGGATGTTGTGATTTGCTTTGTTTAAATTGACTAACAATGTTAATATATACCAAAGTTTAAGCATCTGAACATTTTAGCATCCTACAATTTGTATATAAAAAATATTTTATATACAATAATAAGTATCATTATATTATGTATAATTTTAATTTATATTGTATAAATTATATATTAAATATTAATTAAATATTATATTGTATTTATATTTAATATTTTTATTATATATTATATTATATTTGTATTTAATAATTTTTAATATAAAATATTATATATAATAAGTATAATCATAATAAAATTTTAAATATAAATTTACACTATATAAAATATAGCATATAATAAAAAATTTTAAAAAAGTTGTACCAATTAAAAGTTACTTAAAAAAAAACATGTAAAATAGTAAAAAGGGGGAAAAAGGAAAGTAATATGAAAAATAGTAAATGAATGGCCAAGATGAATCTAATTGTCACCTTTTTTAGGCAACTTGATCCATTCATCTAATAAATTAGCTTGTGCACTTCATATAAATTTACATTATATAAAATATAGCATATAATAAATTAAAAAAAAAAAAAGTTGTACCAAGTGAAAATTATTTCAAAAAACATGTAAAATAGTAAAAAGGGGGCAAAAAATCAAGTAATATGGAAAATAGTAAATGAATGGCGAGGATGAATCTAATCATCTAGAAATATTTTTTAGGCAGCTTGAACCATTGATCTAACAAATTAGCTTGTGCACTTCATATAAGGAATGCCTTCGGCGCAAATATATATTGTATATAATAGTATTTATTTGTAATATGATTATAATTAATATTATAATTATAAAATAATAAAATTAAGGATTAAATATAATAGTAAAACATATTCATAATATAAATTTTATATAAAGTACATATATAATCAAATAATAAATATATATAAAATGTTAACATAAAACTGATTTTAAAAGGAATGTTAGAGGAATAAATGCCTCTAACAAAAGAGCCTAGATCAAGCACCAATTAGAAGCTTGTGGGGCTGACCTAATCATCATACAGGAAACAAAGCTCTCTAATAGCATGTTTAAGGGAATAATAAGAAAGTGGAAGAAATGGTCTTCTATTCATACATCAGCTCAAGGAGCCTCGGGTGGTTTATCCATATTTTGAGATCCCAAGATCATAAAAATCAAATGCATATATAATGACACAAGTTGGCAATTAATGAAAGTAACTCACTTTGTGTTAAAATTTTGGTTGTTGAATGTGTATGGTCCTTCATTAACAGAAACCAAGAAGATTTCGTGGGACAACTTAAAACAAATCTTGGATCAAATAGGTGTGGAGAATGCATTGATAGCAGGTGATTTTAATGCCATAACCTCTCCACAAGAAACAAAGAGTGGAATAATACCCCCACACAAAGTCATAGAAGATTTCTCAGCTTTTATCCAAGATAATGCACTTCAAGACATTGTACCAACTAATGGGAAATTTACTTGGACCAATAGGTGGAAAAACTTACTTTAGATTCCATAAAGATTGGACAGATTTCTAGCATCTCCAAATTGGGCACTTGGAGACTTTTCTTAAATATCTAAGATTCTCCCACTAACAGGATTAGACCACTATTTTGTCTCACTCAACATATTAACACAAAAAGTGAATTATTCATAGAAATCATCCTTCAAATTTGAGAGCATGTGGTTGAGACATCCACAATTTTTGATATTATTAGAACAATGGTGAAGAAGTGCCCCATTTATAAAAGGATCCAGAATGTATCAATTATGCAAAAAACTTTAGTATGTAAAGCAACAAATCAAGTCCTGGAATATCAATGTGTTTAGATATATCTTTGTCCAGAAAGAGGAAGTGTACAATTAGTTATCCAAAGTTAATGAACACATCATCTCGCATGGCCTAGATGTCGCAACTTATGAGCAGCAGTAGAAGCTACAATCAGAATCGATGAGAGGGGCGGTGTTGCATCGCTCATCCATAAGTGCCCCGCTTCACTACAATTCTCTCACGGTTTTTTTGACAATCAATATATATTATTTTGACACTTGATTCTATGTAGGACTGCAAGTACTGGGAACCGACTCCACCCACATTGTCGGGTCTAAGCATGCCCTACACACCCAATGGTTATGATGTGGTTAGAGAGTTGACAAGAAATTATTCCCGTCCATGTCCCTTGTTTCGTCATTGTTTGACGATGTTGTCTATTTGTACCTCATTTTTGTGTGTATCATTTTTTTTCGTGTTTTTTTATTTTAATTATGATATTAATGTTCGGCTAGAGTTGTTTTGATATCGTTCAATTTAGTTTAAATGTTATTTTATGAGCATGTTAATTTAATTAATTAAACTTTGTTTGATGTGAATATCATTAATTAATTAATGACTTAATTGGCTAAGATATTACAACTCAATAATTATAAATTATTAATGTTATTAATATTTTAGTGGGACGTTATTTCTTTTATTAATACTATGTATTTTAAATTAATGATGAGAATATTATTTATTTTAATGCAAATTGATAAGTTTGTTTTAATAAAATATTTAATTAAAACATTAAATGTTATTATTAATGTGATTTGTAAAAATGTCAAGTATTTAATTTAATATTAAATTAGATTGTGAATTTAAGGTTTGAAGATTTAAATGATTATTATATTTTAATTTGTTGATATCAAATATTCAAATTAAATATGGAATAATATTTTTTATGATTGTATTGTTAATTTTGAAATTAGTGCTTTGATAATATTATTTATTTATTATGGACTTATTTTGAAAAGGGAATTAATGTCATATTGCCTAATTTGAAAGTTGGAAAAAGGAAATAAAATTAAGCAGCTATTTTCATGTGGAGATGTAATTGTAAATCAGTGGGCAACATTCTAAGTCTCGCTTTTTCATGATTTTATATCCGATTTTGTTTTGGAAAATTGGTGATTTTTCTAAAATGGTAATTGATTCTATAGGGATGGTCTCTCTGCAAAATCATCTCTCTGTCATTCAGAAAGAAAAAAATGGATAGGAAAATAGATTTGTGGTGTAGAATTATGTTTCTCAAAAATTGATATTGTAGAAGTAGTTTTTTTTAAATTTCGTGGAGGAGCGAAGCTTGATTGGAAACGCTTGATTCAGCATTTTGTCTCTGATTGTGGAACAAGTGAAGGACTCTAGGTAGCATCAAAGAATTCCATTATTCTTTTTAAAAATATATATATATATATATATAAATACAGATATGCAATCGAATAGTTTGCTTTCAAAAAAAATTGGATGTTAGAATCATTATGAATTGAATTCATTTCAATCCGTCCAATTTGGGATTAGTTTGTTTTATTTTGTATTTAGAACGTCATTTGCATTTTGGCTTTCCCCATCGTTTGTATTCTAGATTGCTTATTTTCTTGTCTCCAAACTTTAATCCCTTATTTTGGTGCTGATTTTTATGATTTTGAATACCAAATCTAAACTATTTTCTTACACCTCCATAAAATAATTGCTAAGCCAACCCTGTGCACCTCATGAGGAATGGTATAGGATACGCAATAGGGGTTTTCTTGGTTGTGAAGTGTCTGCAGCTCCCTGTCCATTTATTTTGTGTGTCCTATGTATGTTTTTTTTTATGCTTCAAAAGATATCCATATCCTATTTCTAAGCTCCCTAATTGGCGTGGGCAGAGAAGATGTTGGTAATGGTTGTAGGATTTGGCTTTACACTAGCCAACTATGTATTTCTTGAAAGTTCCCCTTTGCCTAATCGAATTTTTGGCTTTATAGATTTGCATCCTGCTTCTTTTTTTGCTAGTGTTTATTGTTGCTTGGGAGTGTATCGAACTTTGTAGGAAGGAGGGCGTAGCTATATTGAAGCCCTTTCTTAGCACCTAGCACCATAAACTAGACCGTTGACCCCTCCTTATGTCCTCAAGTCGGTCCTTTTGTGTTTGTTGGGTAGAAATGTGTAATATATATGTATATATTTATTTATTTATGTTGGTTTTGTTTTTGTAAAATTATCTCTGCTTAGTACGTTCAAACTGATTATGATTTTGTTATGTATTATGTAAAAATAACAGCTTTATATTTTTAAAACTTAGGATATATATAAATGGGTAAGTGCACCAATATGTGACACAATTCAGGTGCCAAATTGAAAAAATGTTAAAAAAAAACCCGAAATAATCCATTTGGCACTCGCCAAATTTGGCGTGCGCCAAATGGCTTATTTGACATAAAAGCCAAAAATTGGATTTCAAATCCTCATTTTGTCTTCAACCCACGGCTTGAGGAAGAGGATTTTAGGTTTGCAACTCGCGCTCACTAAATCTCTTCCATTGTTTTCATCCTTAGCTTGCCATTTTCCACAAGGATGCTGCCAACACGTCAGAGAGGTCGAAGATTGCAAAGAGGTATGTATTTTTATTCTATTTATTTTGAATTTGATTTAGAATGAAAATTTAAATAGGTTTTTATGATAAAAATTTGTTCTAATTCTCAGGGAATGAATCTCCACCTCGAAACATTGATAATTCACAATCACCCCCTCATGAAGAGCCTCCTATACAAGAACAACATGAAACCCCTCCATCAATTCATAGGCATCCTCAAGGAACACAAGAAAATATTCAAAATCAAATTGAAAATAATAAAAGAGACATTCAATAATTAATTTGCAAGATTAATCGAGCATGTTGAAACCCACCCTAATAGGAGAGGGATTTTTGAATCATTGAAGCCAATTGTAACTCATGTAGGAGAAATTAGCGAGCAAATGAATTTTTGGTCAAATAAGAGGCATGAGATGAGACAATTTTATGCTAGTGGTTTGTCATATGCAGATGTCAAAAAACCAAAAATTAGCAAAGTGTACCCTATTTATAGACCCAAAAACCAATGAACCTTTGTCTCATGCATGCAAGAGGTTCCCCGTCCATTGGTGCCACCATGAGTTAATTAAAAAAAAAAATTAGGAGCAGTAGTGGATGGTATTTGACCAACCTCCATGCAATAACCATGAGGTTCCACAATATTTTTTGAGGAAACTCTATTGTGAGTTTTTCCTCAATAAAATGCCAAGCTATTTTGACATCTTAGACTTTAAAGGTAGAGGTGGGGGCTCCACACATGATAGACCTACTGCATGACGTAATCCACATTTGGCACCGAGAGCCTTGAGTAGACCAATGGTGGAGCATGTCATTGTTCCTTCCATTGTTAAGGACAGTGTAGAGGTGGACACAATGAAGTTGATTGGCTCACTCACTCAGACCATTTTACAGTGTGTGAGTCCTCTAGTAGAGCCTGGTGTGGAGGAGATGTGTAGGCCCCAAACTCCACCCAACCATTGTGGCGCTTGTGGTTTTTTTTGCACGTACGAGTATCAAGGTGCTCATGATGCAGCTACACAGCCTACATTAGCTGTAGAGGCAATGGTTTTCATAGATGATATTCTAAATGATACATTCAGCATTAACACTCAAGTAAAATTTAGCAAGTTATTTTAATGTTGTATATTAAATTATATTTTGAAATTTAAGAATAACTAAATTAGTATAATTTTGATATGATGAAATTTCAAGGTTGCACTATTCATGAGGCATGTGTTATTCCTACACACCCTTATACATTCTCGACCATGAGTCCATAGGTATGCAACTGGTATTAAATAATTTCTTAGTACAACTTCTTCATCCACACCTCGTGATTCATATCCTCAAACAACTTACACTCAAGTATCCTTTATTTATTAATGGTGTTGTAAATCTATGTTAGCTAGTTTTCGTAATTTGGCGTATATACAAATCTAAAAGATTGATGAGAAACACAAACATTGCATTCAAGTATTCCTTGATCATGTCACATTATGTTCTCCTGATTCACTTTGTGTTCCTTTATTCCTTCCTAATCCCTTACCATTAACATTTAATAGTTCACCCTATTTTCCATGATCCCCTCCTAGCCCATCCCACTAATATCTTCTAGTCCATGCTATGTGTCATTATTTCCTTCTACTCCCATCTTATTGTACCCATTATTATATCACCCTAGATGTTCCATGATCCCCTATGTTCCACCCTATGTTCCTTTATATCATCCTATGTTATACCATATTTATCCATGTAAATCATCCTAGATAAATCTTGTCTATTATTTCTACACATAGGTCAAGTTCGCACTTCATGTACTATAGTCAAACCCTAGACACCTCATAATTCACCCTATGTTGCATTATTCCCTAATAATCGCACCCCATCAACCTTAAATTTTCCACCCTATATTTTTTTATCCCATCCTAGCCCATCCCATCAATCTATACTAGTCCATCCTATGTTCCATTAATCCCTTTGGTGCAAGGGCACCACTCTTTTCTATATTTCTTCACTAATTTTTTGATAGGCAAGGTGTGTTAGGATGTTTGAGTTGAGTCCTTGAGTCTTAATAAGGTCGACAATGTGACCATTCTATCGTAATTGATCGACTTTGAGGGGCTTTTGTATTCATCTTGTAAGGTTTGCAAATCATGTGGAATGAATTGTCAAAGTTGACAAGGGGTGTCAAGGTAGATAGGATGATGTTTTCTTGATTAATTCATGATTTATTAGTTTAATAAGGTCTCATTAGACTATTTTTAATAGTTTAGGTGTTTAAGAGGGTCTAGAAAAATATAAAGAGTCAAAACTTAAAAGTGCCAAATTTATGAGTTGTATAAATGCAACAAATTTGTAATGCAACAGTCATGAGAGGTTCAAAAAGTATTTGTAAGGAATTTGGGCATTTTTTTGATGAGGAAAATATTTAAAAAGGCATGAAAACTCGTTTCATAACGTTGGCTTGAAGTTTGAAGCATTGGCAATAAGAATATATCTTTGTTTTTCATTAAATTTTTGAGTTTTCTTGTCATTTGCAAGCTTGTACGAGCCCGTACAGATTGATTGTGCCATGTAAATCATTTTACTTTGTGGTGGTAGGTGTTAAAAATCTTTTGGAACAAGTTTGAGGGAGATCCATTGTGATTTGTGGTAAATATATCCTTTTTTTCCTATGGCAGGCCGAAGACACACTATTTGAGGGTTTTGTAACCAAAATCATGATTTAAGGTCCCTTACACCAATTGTACCTACTGTAACTAGTGTAATGGGCCCTAGGGAGTATGATTAGGTTGTAGGTTGCATGATTAGAGTTTTGGAGAAGGAACTAAGGAGATAAACTTGTTGTCTTGATGAGTTTTGTGAAGAAAAACACATGAAGATGGAGCCTCAGGTCTAAGGTTTATGGAAATCAATGAGAGTGTGGAGTTTTTTCCAACTTTTGAGCATATTGGGGTCAGAATATACATTTTTGAATTAGTGGCATGGTCTAGGAGGTTGTGCAATTGGTACTTTGAATAAACCCTCTTGACTTGGCATGAAATTGAGGGTTTTTGGAGTTTTCTATGTTGGAGGTGTCAACCCTGGTTGTTGATTGTGCTTTTAGAGGTTTTAGGTCATAGGAAATTCTTCCCCAAGGTTTCAAGGGTCTTTGTTAAGTTTAAAGGTATGTTTCTTTGTAAATCTAGCCTAATTCATGGCCTAAGACAACATTGAGGGTCTAATTAAAAGGGATTGGTCCAAAAGACTTGTATCTAGTTAAGAGATATGTTGTATATAACTCTGAAATGGGTATCTAAATCCACCTTCTAATTGTCAAAAGTTTTGGAAAGCATGGGAGTTAAATGCCAAAAATTGAGTTTGCACTACTATTAGGTTACATGGGTGAAAGTGAGAAGTTAGACTCTTGATTGTTGTCAAGCTTTGAGGATTGTTTCGATAACTCTAATAGGCCATTTTAATCTTGTTAGATGCCTCTTGAATGTTTTTGAGCCCCCTCTCTGCATCACCCTTCTATTCCCATCCCATTACCTTCTCTTATTTCACCTTATGTTCCATTATCCCCTCTTGGTCCTTATATCAACATGATACCTGAGATATTGTTCATTTGTAGATGTTGACACGAGACAGCTCTAGTGATGTTGGTGGCATGATGGACCATGGATTTGTTGCAGCAATAGCTAGTTCTGATCCATTGAGAGAGGTATGGAATAGATTAGTCGATTTGACATTATATTTGCTCTTTATGGTCTATTATATAAAATTTTCATGATACTTTTATGTAGTTTAATTTCTATCTTCATGGTTGCTACAGGTCATTGTCACTCCAAATCGTGCATGTGGTGATGCTATAAATGTGCATGATGACTATATGTATGGGGTAAGTGATTATATATTCTATTATATGTCATTCCACAATTCAATTTCTATGTTTTAACATCTTTATTTTTTATTGTATCAGTTGAAGGTCTAGAATGAAGAGAGGAGGACTAACGAGCATGTTTGAAAGACAAGAGAAGTAACAGTCACTCCATCCAGCCAAATTTTGAAGGTAACACAGGATCTATTTCCCTCCCCTAGAGGGAAATGAATATGTATTAGTGTTGTTTTTTGTATGCCTATGTGGCATTTTGGAACATATGTTTTGTACTATCGATATATACATGATATTTTATGTCCATATGGGTATGTGCAGGATCATGATGGTCCAAAAAGTGGCGATATCTAAGTGGTATGATGACCCATGTGGTTGACGACTTTTTTTTACCCAAAATTGATGAAATGAAAAGGGTTTTTAAAAGAGATTCTTAGCTTTCCAGCAATATAAATTATGCTTTACTTTGAATTTAATAAGTAATTATTATTCATTTTCTATTTGAATTACGAGTAAAGTCCTGATTGATAGGCTGATTGAAAAACATCTATAGCTTTCAAACGGTGTCACATTTTTTGAATCTGAAACATGTGTCACATTCTATGCTTTGTATACTATAGGATTAAAAAAATAAAATTGAATTTCATGAAGTTTTGACCAAGTTAAGGTGGTTAGACATACGAGTTTTTATATTTTTTAAAATTTGTAATAAAAAATTCATAATTAATTATTTACTTGCGAAAAAATTACAAAAAAATATACATCACATCGGGAGATGAGTCCCCTACTTATATCTAAAATCTTATAAAAAAATATTATCATTCTATTGTGGTTAGGGTAGTCAGACAGACACCTACTTCTTATTTTTTCCCTAAAATTTACGTACTACTACATTGAAATTTCAAATTTTCACCAAATAGATTTTTTTATTTTTTTTAAAAACCTAGTATTTTAGAAACTACATTCAATTTTCTACAAATTCTATTCTTACATATTTTTGAAATAATATATATAACTTATTCAAATTTTTACGTGAAGTTGCCTAACTCTAATTTTATGAATTTTATTGCCAATTAAGGGCCTGTTTTTTCCATGATGATCCTGCACATACCCATATGGCTCCTTTGTACTAAGCCTGTATGGTTTTTTTGGATATATTGTATATACTTTTATCAATATATATATCATTATATAGCATTTTGGATTTTTTATTAAAGAAAATCTTATTTTTCTACTGCCATTCTTGAATGATGTTATCATGTGTATCGTGTAAATTGTATGCTTGAATGTTGTAGGCATGGATTTTGTTTACATCTAATTCTTAATTAATTATTGTCGAATACTCAATAAGCCCCATCTAAAGTGTATTTTGTAAATAAGCTCCATTCGTGGTGGTTTGTATCCTTTGGAATGCTTCAATTACTTGTGTCTCGCTTATTCACATGTATGCTTCACTTATTCACATGTATACTTCACCTATATTGTGTGTATTCATGTGTATGCTTCATGCTTCCAATGCATAGCAGCAAAAATCTTTTGGGGAAAATTTTGACAAACCAAAAGTATAATAGTTTGTGAAAAACAAGGAAAAATTGTACAACAAGAGATAAAAAAAAAAAAATTTAAAATTGAAAGGTATTTCCATAGGATATAGAGATATAGAGAGCAAATAAAATAAATATTTTAACTAATAAATTGTAAAAAATGGATTTTTGTAGTTTATATTCATATCATTGATTACATTGCATTGCACATCTTTCAAATTCAAAGCATTACTTCACTTTGCATAACTAATAAGTAGATGTTGATAGATGACAAAATTTCTATTACAATATAGTTTGTACAAAGTCAACCTAAGCAATTATGCAATTTATTCACATTGCATAACTAATAACTAGGAGTAGCTTCCAATTGCATTTTCTTATCATGGCATCTATGAGACTAGAATTTTTTGAGGTATTTTTTCAAATAGTTCCCTACCTTGTCTATGTTACCACATTTTTCATACATGTCTACCAAAGCATCTTGTCAAATAGTTCACTACCTTGTTTCTATGGCTAAAATTCTAAAACAAGTGATTTTGAACAAGCTATGGATGCTTCAAAAAAATATATCAAAAGAATAATAGTAAGCAATAGCATAGACAATATAGTAAACTATTTGAAAAAATGCATCAAATAAATATGGTGATGGAATGCCATGACAAGCCATAGACAAGGCAGTTAACTAGTCCAAAAGATGCCTCAAATAAATGTGGTCTCATGGTGATGGAATGCCATGACAATAAAATTTCTTTTCATTGTCATGGCATTCCATCACCATCAGACCTCATTTTTTTGAGGCATTTTTTCAAAGAGTTCACTGCCTTTTCTATGCTACCACATTTTTTTGTACATGTTTATCAAAGCATTATATCAAACAATTAATTGCCTTGTTGCTATGGATAAAACCCTAAAACATTGATGCAGTAGGGGAGTCCTGCAATGTCACTAAACACAATTCCAATCATTAATCACAATCCTCAAGTCACAAATCCTCAGAGCTATGGATTTTCATGAAATTCCATCACCATGAGACCATATTTCTTTGAAGCATTTTTTTCAAACAATTCATTGCCTTGTCTATCATACCACATTTTTCGTACATGTTTACCAAAGCATTTTATCAAATAGTTCATTGTCTTACTACTATGGCCAAAAGCCTAAAACGAGTGGGTTTATTGAAAACCCTATTCCCAAAACTCATAACACCTTTCCAATGAATAAAACATGCTTAAAATAACCTGCACATGCTTAAAATTCCCTCACAAACTATTGCCCCAAAGGATTCCAACCATTTCCACTCTTAAACCACTGAATTTCACCAAAACTCATCAAATTGCCAACTAGGGCATCACACCAAACCACTCAACTCACCTCCCATACTCCAAAAACCATGCACATATGTTCCCTACCCATAATTATGCCATTCCACTAAGTTATAGTAGGATACAATGGGTGGAATGGCTATAAAGTCATTTTTACACACTCAACTACTTGCATTTGACAACTTTTTCCCTAAGCGAGAAATCATCACCATGGGAAAACGCCTCCGATATAGTGAAAACCAAAAGAAGTTATTTTAGAGGGGCCCAACATGATCTCATAGGCTCATACAAGAAGTTTCTAAGTGTCATGGTGTCTGAATATGAGCATGTTGAAGTTCACAGCCATTTTGCAATTTGGACCCTCAAGAGATCGATCTGGTTGAACGTAGCTCGGAGTGAATTTGTGTGTTTAGGTGCAAAAGACGACCATTACTAGCATAAAATTACCCACCTAGATGTGTTGGAACAATCCATTTGGTCACATGAGTTGTAGAACCAAAGTTGCACCACTTTGCAACTTTCAACTACTTGCATTTGACAACTTTTTCTCCAAGTGAAAATTTGTCACCATAGGAAAATGCCTATGAGATAGAAAACACCAACAGAGGTTATTGTAGAGGTGCCCAACATGATTTCGTAGGATCAGACGAGAATTTTCTAAGCATCATGATGTCTGAGTAATAGCATGTTGAAGTTCGCAGTCATTTTGCAGTTTGGACCCTTAAGGGATTGATCCGGTTGAATGTAGCTTAGAGAGATTCCGCATGTTTAGGTGTGAAAGAGGACCATGAATAGCATAAACATACCTATTCAGACACGTTAGAACAGTTCATTTGGTCACACAAGCTACATAATGAAAGTTGCACCACTTTGCAACTTTCAACTACTTGCATTTGACAACTTTTCCCCAAGTGAAAATTCGCTACCACAGGAAAATTCCACCGAGATAGAAAAATCCAACAGAGCTTATTTTAGAGGGGTCAAATTTTATCTTGTAGGATCAAATGAGAAGTTTCTAAGTGTCACAGTGTCTGATTAATAGCATGTTAAAATTCGCAGCCATTTTGCACTTTGGATCCTTAAGGGATTGATCTGGTTGAACGTAGCTCAGAGCGATTCTGCATGTTTGGGTATGAAAGAGGACCATTCCTAGCATAAACATACCTATTCATACACGTTGGAATAGTTCTTTTTTTACACAATCTGCAAAACAAAAGTTGCACTAGTTTGCAACTTTCAACTACTTGCATTTGACAACTTTTTCCCCAAGTGAAAATTCGCCACCATAGGAAAATGCCTCTGAGATAGAAAAACCAAGAGAAGTTATTGTAAATGGGACCAACACGATCTTGTAGGATCATATGATAATTTTCTAAGCATCATGATATTTGAGTAATAGCATGTTGAAATTTGCAGTCATTTTTCACTTTGGACCCTTAAGGGATCGATCTAATTGAACGTAGCTCAAAGCGATTCAGCATGTTTAGGTGCAAAAGAGAACCATTCCTATCATAAACATACTTAATCAAAAGCATTGGAACAATTCATTTGGTCACACGAGCTACAGAATGAAAGTTGCACCACTTTGCAACTTTCAACTATTTGCATCAAGGAAAACTTTAGTGGTAAATCTTTGCCAATTGGTGAATCTTTGAAATCGAGACCTCCAAAAATGGTGCATAATACAAGCTAGAAAGGATGTTGAATTGCCAGGTTTTTACAAAAAAATAAATTTGTCTCGATTAATTCGCCAATGCATTATTTTTTAAACGACGCATCATCGGAACTGATTCACCAGTAGTTTATACTGTAAATACAAATATTTCTTATATTCGCTAGTAATTTTATATTCTTACAATTAATTTTTGGGAAATATCGCCACTAATAATAGTTTACCATTTCATTTTCTAGATATTTTAGCCTTGAAAAATTTTATTATTTATTGTCATCGATTATCTTTTTAATCAAATGGCTACAAGTGAATTCTGTGACTTTATTTGCATGTGCCTTTTAAAAAGGTTGTTGAGGCCTAAAATCTATTTTGGGCCACACAATTAGATTTGATCATGTGGCCCAAAACAAATTTTGAGACTCAACAACCTTTTTAAAAGGCACGTGCATATAAAGTCATGAAATTCACTAAGTCACAAAATTCACTAAGTGCATATAAAATCGTTGTATCGGCAAGACATCCCTAAGTGTCCCATTGATGATGTTCACTCACATCGATATTCACTCACGGAATGAACTTGCAGCCGTCTGATTTAAAAGCTAATGGATGGTAAAAATTTCAAGTTTCATTTAGTCTTACTTTTCAAGTGAGATTTTTTAAAAACACTTCATCCGTGTGTACTCCAATGCATTTTCAATAGTGAATTTATGCTTGGTGGCGAGGGGCTTTGCCTCTCGACCCCACTTGTATCACGACAAGAGCGCGTTGGGGTCGCTATTCTCAGACCCCGTGAGGGGGCGTTGCCCCCTCAACCCCCACAAGGGGGCTTTGCCCCCTTGACCCCCACAAGGGGCACTACCCCTTGACCCTGTCGATGGTTGCCGCCCCTGAGCCCCTACTTCAATATTAAAAAAACAAAAAAAATATGGGGGAATTGCACTGACCAACTATGTAAATTTTTAAAGGATAGATTCACCATTGTAATTAATCATTTTACTGATTATTCACTAAGATTTGCCAGTGTGATTTTTTTTTTTACCAATTATTCATTAAGATTTGCCAGGATTTTACAAATTTTTGAATAATGTGCATAAGATTCGCCAAGTAAATTAATAATTTTTTCAAATAAAAGGAAAGATTCACCAAGATTTTACACCTTTACTGAGGGGGGGGTTTCTTAAATTTATCCCTGATTTGCATTTGACAACTTTTTCCCCAAGTGAAAATTTTTCACTACAGGAAAATGCCTCTGAGATAGCAAAAACCGAGAGAGGCTATTGTATAGGGGCCCAACATGATCTCATAGGATCAAACGAAAAGTTTCTAAGCATCATAATGTTCGAGTAATAGCATGTTAAAGTTCACAACCATTTTGCACTTTGGACCCTTAAGGGATCGATCCGGTTGAACGTAGCTTGGAGCGATTCCACATGTTTGGGTATGAAAAAGGACCATGCCTAGTGTAAACATACCTATTCGGATGCATTGGAACAGTTTGTTTGGTCACACGAGCTGCAAAATGGAAGTTGTACCACTTTGCAGCTTTCAACTACTTGCATTTGACAATTTTTTCCCCAAGTGAGAATTCGCCACCACAGGAAAATGGCTCCAAGATAGTCAAAACCGAGAGAGGTTATTGTATATGGGCTCAATACAATCTTGTAGGATCATATGAGAATTTTTTAAGTTTCATGGTATTTGAGTAATAGCATGCTAAAGTTTGCAGCCATTTTGGACTTTGGACCCTTAAGGGATCAATCTGGTTGAATGTAGCTCAGAGTGATTCCGCGTTTTTGGGTTTGAAAGAGGACCATGCATATCGTAAATATACCTATTTAGATGCATTGAAATAGTTCATTTGGTCACATGAGCTGCAGAATAAAAGTTGCACCACTGTGTAACTTTCAACTACTTACATTTGACAACTTTTTCCCCAAGTGAAAATCCGCCACCACAAGAAAATTCCTCTGAAATAGAAAAACCCCAGAGAGGTTATTGTAGAGGGGCCCAACGTGACCCCATAGGCTTAGATGAGATTTTTATATGCATCACGAAGTCTGAATACTAGCATGCTGAAATTCACAACCATTTTGCACTTTGGACCCTTAAGGGATTGATCTGGTTGAACGTAGCTCAAAGTGATTTCACGTGTTTTGGGTATGAAAGAGGAAAATTCCTAGCATAAAAAAACCCACCTGAATATTTTGGAACAATATGTTTGGTCACACGAGCTACAGAACAAAAGTTGCACCACTTTACAACTTTCAACTACTTGCATTTGACAACTTTTTCCCCACGTGAAAATTTTCCACCACAGGATAATGCCTCTAAGATAGAAAAAACTAAGAGAGGTTATTGTAGAGGGGGCCAGCATGATCTTGTAGGTTAGACAGAGGTTTTGTAATCACCACATTTTATGAGTAATACCCTTTCAAAGATTATTTCTCTTTTGCACTTTGGACCATTAACAGATCGAGTCGGTTGAATGTATCTCAGAGTGATTGTTCTCTCTTTTTCGATGGAATTAGGTGAGCAGCAGACTTAACTCTATTTTAGTTTTAGTTTGGTTGGATTTCAAGTAATTTTGTGCATTTTAGAAGCCAATTACTGAGGGTCGGTTTGTATACCCTATTTTAAAGGTTTTGAGTGCATTTAAATATCATATTAAGCCTTCCACCCATGATATGCTTCTCTAACTCGATGGAAAGGCTTAGCTAGGGTTATAATACATGTGTACAAAGTTTTTTGTGCAAGGGAGGCGAATAGACAGTTTTTAGGTGATGCCATAGATGTCAAATGGTGCATTTTTTAGTGGAAAATGGTGGTTTAGTGCTAGGGTTTAAATAAATCTTTGGGGGCAGCGATATATCTTGAACTTTTAATCTTATGTAGACCTTTTTGAAGGTGTTTCAAGCTTTGGTTGGTTGTGAGAAGGTTTGGAGTATGTTTTTTCAATAAACCCTTGCCTACGCCTCACCCTCAATATTTGATTATGTGATGGTCAATAGGTTGTTCAATAGGTTTTTGTGGCTATTTTGAGCATGATTTTCCTTGAATAAGGTCAATTAAGACCATTAGGTATGTTTTAGGATGATTTTTGGGTCAACTAATCAAAAATGTGAAAATTTCAATCTTGCACTAGAAGTTGTCTTTGTAGCCTTTGAAGGAAAATTTATGTATTTGTATATGAGTTTGTAAGAATGGATTTTTGTTGATGTAATAAGGCTATTTCCAATCCATTTGTGTGGTTTTAGAGGTCATTATTTGTATTCATTAGGTTGGAGGAGTCTAAAGTTGCAAATTTGTAAGTTGTTTAAAGCAACAAATTTGAAATGCAATGGTTACTTGTTTTAAAAGTTGGTATTTAGTTAGTTGAGCAGCCTATTAGGCCTACCTTGTAGCATTACCTTTTGTCTTGTTGTGACTTTACCTTTTGTCATCAAGAAGGGAGGCTTTGAGACTTTGTAGGGGCATCCATTTTTTATCCAAATTCAATGGTTTGGGCCAAGTACAGGCTTGTATGTGGTTTTTGTCTTGAATATCCTATCGGGCAGTGCTACAAGGGTTAATGGTAAAAGAGGCCTAAATGGTAGAGAAATGAGAAAATGGAATTCCTTAGGTTAAATTTATGGTGTTATTTCCTGGAGTGATCAAGAGAAACATGTTCTGGGGTAACAAATCTGGTCTAAACCTTTGTCTTAGTCTAATTGGCCAAAATCCCATGTCAAGTGGCAAGGTTACCCTATTGTGATTTTGTTGAGTTGATGTCCAAGTGGGCATATTTGAGATAATTTATGTCATCTATCCTATTTGGTTGATCCACTCTGCATCATGGGGAGTGCCTATATACCTTGGTTCTTGTTTGGAACAACCTCATTAGGTCCCCTTGTGGCGTTGTAGATTGGTCCATAGTAGTTGTTTTGTTGAATGTCATACAATGAGGTCTTGTGGTTTTGAAGAGGCATGCATAAGGGGTCTGAAACCTATGTCAATTTTTTGGTTCTTTCCTCCAACCAATTTTATTATTGGTTCTCCTAGTTGACAAGGCTACAAGGAAGTTAAGGCCTAATGTGTTAGGTTTTCAAAGGCAAATATCTAAAAGCTAAATGCAGATTTTATCAAATAAACCAGAAATAAAACACACATAAAACTAACACAGAGAATTTAATGTGGTTCACCCAATGTGGGCTACATCCACCAAACCGCAGCCATCCAATGATATTATTAACCAGTGCAAAACCCTATTACAATATCGCGAATAATCGCCTGTTTCTTATAATACTGTAACTCTATCCTAAACCCTTTATAAATTAGGGTTATACAAAATCGGGGATTTTTCCCTTTTTGTGATTTTTCCCTTTTTCGTAATTTCGCGAAAAAGCAGCCAAAAATTTTTCTCGGGGGCTAAGAGGCGAGGATACATGAAGAGTGTACAGTATAGAATGATCAGTCGCCACATACCAACAATCTCCCACTTGGAGACTGATCAGGCTCCACACCTAAACAATCTCCCACTTGGAGACTGAACCTGGACGACACCGCTGCACTTACAGCTCCCACTGGAAATAAGCACCTTGGACCCTGCTGCTTTCTTATACTTTAATTCAACCTTGAAGGCCAACCGAAGCTGAAGAGGAGCTCAACTTCTCCCTTATCACTGCCTTAGTAAACATATCCGCTGGATTTACATCTGTATGTATCTTTTCCAGCTTTACCTGTCCATCCTCCAACACTGACCGAATGAAATGATACCTCAACTGTATGTGTTTGGTTTTAGAGTGCAAGGCAGAATTCTTTGCAAGATGTATAGCACTCTGGCTGTCTGTGAACAAGTAATTTTCAGCCTGTTGTTTTCCCAACTCTTCCATGAAAAATTGCATCCATATCATTTCCTTTGCTGCCTCTGTTGCAGCCACATACTCTGCCTCTGTGGTGGATAAAGCAACCACCTTTTGCAATCGAGATATCCAACTTACTGTTGTCCCACCAACGGTAAATACATAACCTGTGGTACTCCGCCTGGTATCAATATCCCCTGCCAGATCTGAGTCAACATAGCCTTTTAAATCTGTATTAGAGCCCTCAAAACATAAATGTTTATCTGGTGTACCTCTCAAATACCTGAGAATCCATTTTACTGCATTCCAATGCTCAATTCCTGGATTACTCATATACCGGCTAACAACTCCTACAACATGTGCAATATCTGGTCTCGTGCATACCATGGCATACATTAAACTACCTACAGCTGAAGCATATGGTACCTTGGACATTTTTTCTTCCTCCTCTTGTGTCTTTGGACACATATCCTTAGTCAATTTTACATGACTGGGCAAAGGTGTGCTGACAGCTTTTGCATTCTCCATATGAAATCTCTGCAACACCTTTTTAACATAATCAACCTGAGATAAAAACAATTTCCTATTTTTCCTATCTCTTGTAATCTTCATACCAAGGATTTGTTTTGCTGCCCCCAAATCCTTCATAGCAAATGAATTTGCTAACTGTTGTTTTAACTCCTTTATGTGATCCATGTTAGACCCCGCTACAAGCATATCATCAACATATAAACATAAAATAATGTAGCTATCTTCACCTAGCATCTTAAAATAAACACAATGGTCTGAATTACACCTATTGTAACCTTGCTCAGCCATAAAACTATCAAATTTAAGATACCATTGTCGAGGTGCTTGCTTCAAGCCATATAAGCTTTTCTTCAATCTGCACACTAGTTTCTCCTTACCTTTGACCTCAAATCCTTGTGGTTGTTCCATATAAATTTCCTCTTCCAAATCACCATGGAGAAAGGCAGTTTTAACATCAAGCTGTTCTAAATGCAAATCTTCAACAGCCACAATACTTAACACAGTACGAATAGAGGTCATTTTAACAACTAGAGAAAATATTTCATCAAAATCAATACCCTGTTTCTGTGCAAATCCCTTTACAACTAATCTGGATTTAAATCTTTTCTTACCTCCATCCTCCTCTTTCATCCTATAAACCCATTTGTTTGCTAAAGCCTTTTTACCTGCAGGCAACTTGCATAATTCCCAAGTCTGATTTTTCAGCAAGGAGTCCATTTCTTCTTCCATTCCATGCTCCCACTGAACCTTGGTATCCACCTGCATAGCTTCATGATAACATTCTGGTTCACCAACATCAGTTAATAGAATAGAGTACAAAGAGGGAGAAAATCTTTCTAGAGGTCTACTTAACCTTGAAGATCGCCTAACATTCACTAGAGTTTGTGGTATTTCTTGTTGTTGCTGTTGCGGAGCATGAGGAACCACTGGAACATTGGTGTTTGTAATATCATCCAGCACTGCATAATCATGTTCTTTCTTCTAATGCTGCTGCAATAGATCTTTGTACAACATTTTCTCATTGAATATGACATCCTTGCTTCTCACAATTTTCTTATTTTCAAAATCCCAAAGCCTATAACCAAATTCATCTATGCTATATCCAACAAATATACATTTCTTTGATTTTGCATCAAGCTTGGTTCTATTTTCAGAATCTATATGTGCAAATGCTTCACAACCGAAGGTTTTTAGAAAAGAATAACTTACCTTCTTACCTTTCCATGCTTCCTCTGGAATACAACAACCCAAAGGATTAGAAGGACCTCTATTAATTAAATAAACAGCAGTATTTACAGCCTCTACCCACATGTTTAAAGGCAACCCAGGATGCAATCTCATAGTTCGTGCACGCTCCATTATTGTTCTGTTCATATGCTCAGCCACTCCATTTTCCTATGGAGTCCTTGGAACCGTTTTCTGCCTACGAATACCATTAGAGGAACAATAATCTTCAAACTCTTTGCTGCAATACTCACCACCATTATCAGATCTGAGACATTTCAACTTTTTACCTGTCTCATTCTCAACCAAGCTTCTCCATTTTTTAAAAGTTTCAAATACATCAGATTTCTGCCTAATGAAATAAATCCATACCTTCCTAGTTGCATCATCAATGAATGTGACATAATAATGAGAGCCACCGAGAGAAGATACCTGAGCTGGTCCCCATACATCCGTATGCACAAGCTCCAATTTCTCATCTTTCTTTTGTTTCCCATCCTTGAGAAAACTAACTCTCTTTTGTTTTCCATAAACACAACTTTCACAGAAATCCATATTAACACATTTTAGACCTGGTAAAACATTCTTTGAATGAAGTACTTTCATACCTTTTGCACTCATATGCCCAAGTCTATTATGCCATAGTGTTGATTCAGAATTCGCAGCAACTATCTAATTTTCTTCCTGCTAACTACAGCAACTGTTCCTGAACATTGATTTTTATCTGCAATAGCTAAAGTAGAAGGAACAGTATGACCTGTACAAAGATATAAGGTGCCTACTTTCACACCTTTTGCTACTACTAAGGCACCTTTTGTAACCTTCCAATTTTTATCACTAAATGTAACAACACAACCTTCATCATCTAGTTGCCCTGTAGAAATTAAATTTCTTTTTAGCTTTGGAACATGCCTTACCTCATGTAGTAGCCAATGATTCCCATTCTGCAACTTGATCTTGATTCTTCCCTTTCCAACAATCTGACAGGGTTCATTATCTCCCAAATAAACTAGCCCAAAATCCCCTTGGACATAATCAAGAAAATAATTTCTATGGGGTGTAGCATGAAATGAAGCCCCTGAATCTAACACCCAAGAATCATCAGCATTATCAAGAGAAAGAATCAAAGCATCCTCATCAGATTTATTACTTACCACATTTGCCTCTTTATTTCCTTCCTTTTCATCTCCTTCTTTATTTTTTCGAGACCAACAATCTTTCTTTAAATGACCTGGCTTACCACAGTACCAGCAATCCCTCTTGTCTCTAGATTGGGACCTTCTGTAACTTGATTTTCCTCGTGACTTCCCACGACTTCCATAATTGTTTCTTCTCTCCTTTGTTCTACCCCTGCTTTCTGCATTCAAAACACTTCCTGATGTGGATGTTCCACCTGAGCTTTTCCTACGAATTTCCTCGCTCAAAATAACACCAACAACATCATCAAATTTCAATGTATTTGAACCAGAAACAGAATTGCTAATAGCCATTACCAAGCTATTCCAGCTTTCAGGCAAAGAACACAGAATCAAAAGAGCCCTAACTTCTTCAACAAAGTTTACTTTTACAGAAGTTAATTGACTGGTAACTGTATTGAACTCATTTAAATGATCAGTAACTGATCCACCTTCTACCATTTTCATATTAAATAAACGCTTCATAAGAAATACCTTATTCGAAGTGGAAGGCTTTTCATACAACTTTGCTAGGGTTTCCATCAACTCTAGAGTTGTCTTTGCTATTGTGATATTGAATGCCACCGATTGTGCCAGGCATAAGCGAATACTACCAACTGCCTTTCTGTCTAAAATATCCCAGTCCTCATCCGTCATTGTTGTGGGTTTCTTGGTTTTCCCTTCCAATGGCCGCCATAAATCCTTCTGATAGAGATAGTCCTCCATCTGCATCTTCCATAACTGATAGTTTTGCCCATTGAACTTATCAACCTTCATCTTACCCTCGTCTGCCATTGCTCCCACTTAACCGTGAGACTTTCCTGCAAACAATAATCGAAAACAACTCGCTCTGATACCACTTGTTAGGTTTTCAAAGGCAGATATCTAAAAGCTAAATGCAGATTTTATCAAATAAACCAAAAATAAAACACACATAAAACTAACACAGAGAATTTAACGTGGTTCACCCAATGTGGGCTACATCCACCAAACCGCGGCCATCCAATGATATTATTAACCAGTGAAAAACCCTATTACAATATCACGAATAATCGCCTGTTTCTTATGATACTGTAACTCTATCCCAAACCCTTTATAAATTAGGGTTATACAAAATCGGGGTTTTTTCCCTTTTTGTGATTTTAACCTTTTTCAGTAATTTCACGAAAAAGTAGGCCAAAAATTTTTCTCGGGGGCTGCCGCCCTTGAACCCCCGCCCGGGGCCCGGCCCGGCCCCGGACCCCGACGAGGATACATGAAGAGTGTACAGTATAGAATGATCAGTCACCACATACCAACATAATGTTGTTTTGAAGAGTCCATGGTTGGGAAGTTGAGGTACCATGTTGAGTAAATTGAATGTTGATGTCTTAGTGGGAATATTTGAAATAAGTTGTGTCAAATCACATCTTGGTTGATCCACTCTACATCAAGAGGTGTGCATACTGATTTTTGGTGATGCCTTAGGGTGCATTTGGGGTATTTCTACATGAAAAAGTGAGGTTGGACAGTGTTGTTTTCAAGTTTTTAGCAAGTTGCTCCAAAGGATTCTTAGGTGGAATTGAGGTATGTTAGAGATGACCTAGGTTGCATCAATTTCTATGAGGCATACACTGCCCCTACCTTGTCAACCCTACAGATTTGGCAAGCTAGTGAGCTCACTAGCTTGCCAATTCGGTAGGATTGACAAATGGTGAGTTTTGAGGAATTCAATGAATCTGCCTTGGGGATTATGCAAAGTTGATTTAATTATCATTGTTTGGATGTTGACAACCTCTGTAGGGTCCTTGTTGAGTTTTATGTTATTTTACAAGGTTGAGTTAATTGAAAGTTGATGTCTTGCTTGGCATATTTGAGAGAAGTTGTGTCAATTTGTGTCTTGGGTTACCACCACCTCTGCATCAGTAGGGGCAGTAAAATATTCCTTTCTACAATTATATTAGACATTATTTCATTCTTACTCATAAATCCACATGCTTTTCCTTCAAGACAACTTTAAATGTAATATACACATTTAATTGAGGCATATATTAAGGAATATACACATTTGCATGTATTAATTTCTCATAATTTTTGTATATATCAAAAAATACACTAAGTCAATGACAAATATTACAATAGTGATGGAAGAACATCTTGAAAATATTCTCATTTTTCAATACTTGTATCAATACATGCAGGGAAATAATCCTTCCATTTGCAGCACAAATCATGAAAAATATTGTACTTGAGAAGAAACAAAAGGAGTTGCTGCCCAGATTCGTTTCTCCATTCCACCTCACTTGGCCCAATTATTTGCATTCCAAAATGGTTCAAAATCTGTACATCCCCTTCTCCCTACAAAGCACATGTGTAGTAGCCTCTCTCTGGTTGTGTAGTATCATAGGAATTCAGTCCACCAAAAACCTGCAAAATACTCTCAATCTTAGACATAAACTCACATAAAAATCATTAAAAGAGAAATAACTAAATAATGTCAGTCATATAGCTAACAAGACCTAATATCACCTTCATGCATGCTAGATAAGGAGGTCGATTGAAGGTCCTACAATGGTGATGTTCCCCTTCGCTACTTTATCATCTCTCGATGATCCTACGTATAAATTTCAAATATATCACTAAGAGGCTTAACATAAAACATGTAGCATATAAGAATTTGATAAATCTACGAGATGGAAAAGAAAGAGAAGATTAAAAACTAGAAAAGACACCAGCAACCAATGTTTCTCATACCACTGAACACTTGCACCACCAACCGATGTTATTTTCTTATATACTTTCACAAACTTTAGTATTACCTATAGTCACAATCAGAAAAGGATCAATGGCAGTCGTAAATGCATATGACATCAAACAATAATGGTGAAAAAGCCTGATTGCAAGGTGTTGGTCCAAAAGAGTGATCAATAACATGACTTTACAAATTCAATGTGCATACTTAAAAATCAATCTAGGGAACCATCTGGGTCTACTCTACTCTTTATTGTGTCAAGTATTGCCTTGTGGTTAGACTCACACACTTTCCACAAGTTCATGTTCATAGGTCTGCCCTTATATTTGGTAAAATGAACTTTGGTGGCGACAACAAGGTTCGAGTAGTGAAGAATTTTCTGATGTGTGTCGAAGTCCTCAAACAACCAAACTACAACATTCTTAATTGGATACCTTCGAAGCCATGTTCCAGTACCGAACCTATAGGATATTATATGTTTTCTCCATCTATAATTGGGGACTCCAATTTCTTTTTGGCCTTGATACAATGACACAGGTAATAATATGTACCCTCTTCATTGTCTTCATTTGCAATTACCACATAAATGTGCCCTGCATTGATATGTTCATCTTGTTAGATATATTTACTAAGCAACATAATAAAACTTGTAAGTAAGATATATTACCTTGTTCTAGTAGGTCTGAGACATGATCAAAGTCAATGGATGATTGCATCTCCATGATTTATAGAGCCTTCAGGAGCTGATAAGTGTCAAGTGGGGTCAGACTTCTTACAGAACATTTATCAACCCACTCTGTTGACTCGCAATCATTCCATGATTGAAGTGTACATGCATAACAAAAGCATACCATCATCCTTGTATGGATAGTCCATGTACCTGGATTAGAGCTTCTAAAAGAGTGTAGCTCGCTCGATCCTGTTAGTGTACAACAATCCTCATATTTGGCAATGTTAGTATCATCTATTAAATGAAAAAATCTACGAACTAAAGAATTACCTTCACTACCTAGACCCATTGCACCATTGCACCATTGGACAATTGATCTTGCATCTGTTAACTTTACACTTTTTGTGTACTTTAACTCTTCTCGTGCTAGGGCTCTTTTGATACATGTACCTACTCCATCATTCTTGACCCTTTCCATGCCCGGCTTCTGAGAAGTTCCACATATGTTGAACACCAATAATTCTATGTATCCTACTCAACCAATAAAACATTCTAGTGTTCTTGAATTGAGATATACAATTATCTAACCATATGATATGTTGACTAAATGATATGCCCCTACTAGCCAGATCAACATAGAACATATGAAAGCAACCTTGCAAAAACTCTATACAATGTGTGCAATCATCACTGATGTAAAAGTGATACTCCCTCAATAGTTTCCTATTTTCCTTTGTACTATCATTTACATGAATGAATGTTATATGCACAAATATAGCAACCTACGTGGAGTTGTAGTATTGTGATTGCACCTTGTTATGTGGTTTCAGTGTGTAGTTCTCAGTGAAGTTGACAACTGAAACAATATGATGAAGTGGAAATTTGTCCTTGCATAACTTGAACTATGAGTCCAACCATTATGCTATGTGTGTATGCCTTGCATACTCATAAACCACCTAATCATAGAAAATGACCATAAACTGATACACTGGAATTTTATCACTGACCAATTCACACTTCTTTGTGTCTTTCCCATCTTTTAGACTGTATGCCACTGTCTTATATTTGCCAAATTCCATAATTTTGTCTCCAATTGTGTGTGTACTAGCCATGTGTCATAAAATTGGAAAATGTCACATGCCACCACAATGATCACATGTGCCATCCAAACATGATTTTTTCTAAAAAAATTGACCATCCTCTCTTTCACATAAAATGGAAGACAAAAATTTCCTTGACGATTTAGGTGGAGGCATTATGTTACATTCCTGCAAAACATTGTCAGTATGCATATCTACACATATACGTCGATAAAAATCATAATTGTTAGAAAACTCAATATGAACCCTACAACAACAAGTAGTGCGTGTGTGATTTATTTTGACATAAAAAGGCTTTAGCATTTCAAAATACCTTTGACATATTTTAATTTCAGGAAAATTTGGTACAAAATCAGGAAAAAGTTGGGTTTGAGTGGTATCCAAATAATATTTTGGATGTGGCTCATGGTTTTTACTACCAATTCTCCTTCTTACAACATCTCTTTGATTAGGAGAGGTCCTTGTGTTATCCTTCCAATAATTCACAATTAAAGATCTCAAGCCTTGAGCAATTCTTATGTCTTTATGTGGCACTCTACCTAAGAATTCCCATAACTCATTGCTATTTGGATCCTCCACTCTTTCACACCTTCCTTTGGCTCTCATTAGAGATGATATACTTATTTTCAAATACTTACTTGCCTTTGTAAGGTTCATCTTGTTCCTTGTTTGACTGCTTAACAGTGTTGTTTTCATCACACGTCGTGTGGCACAACTATCCTTTGTGCATGAGGTGGAACCCACGCTCTCGTATGCACTCATCAAGTTCTTTATAATGGAATTTTCACTTGATTCATTCAAAACTCTTAGCCCAAGAGCCTTCATGGTGGGCCTAAATTTGAGTTGCCTCGTCATTTCAACAAATAGCTGGCATCTTCCACCCTCACATAGCTTTCTTAAAAAAGAAACTCCATATCCTCTATGCATATCTTTGACATGTACATTTTGAAATCTTATTAGGCATCAATTTCAAAACATTGGAATCAATATCAATAAAAAATGTAGGTTTTCTATGCAAAACTCTAGGAGGAGTTCTCAAATGTAAATTTGTGTCAACATTGGGAAGGTCAACAACATTGGGGATAGATCACATACCTTCAATTGGAGGTGCAATTGATGACATACCTTGAGATTGACATGTAAACGATGTTGTACCTCCAACTTGAGATGTCATTTGTGGAGTGCCTTTAAATAGAGATGTGTTTTCTGATGTACTTTGAAAACGCAATGTTGTTGATGGTGTGTCTTCAATTGGAGATGTGATTTCCGATGTACCTAGAAAACCACATGTTGTTGCCGATGTGTCTTCAACTGGAGATGTGCATTGAGCTTCACCTATGGTTGATGATGTGCCCCCAACTTCGGTATCCATTCCTGTCCTCCCACGAACTTTCCTCATCTTTGCCCTTTGTTTTTCCAATTTGACATCTCTCTTAGATTGCACGTGAATTATGGGTTGTATGGGCTACAATTCCTTTGCTTCACGAGCTACATTTTTTGATTCTCTTCTCCTTGCATTTCAATGTTAGAGGCTTTGTTTGTTTCCTCGGAATGACCTTGAATGCTACATGTTCACACACACATATAGAACAAAATTAAGTAATGCATTTTATGAAAATATCAATATTGTTGATTACATTGCATTAAATATGAAACACACCAAAGCATTTTATGAAAGAAGGCAGCGAGCTATTTGGAATTATCAAACATGTCTATGCTACACAATATTTTTCATACATGATGGAGTTAGATTTCTATAGGGTTAGATATTAGAGTAGGGATTTTGAGTGTGTTTGAAGAGTTGGCAAAGTAGTTAGAGGCCGATGCACTACATGTAGGGCTCCACAATGAACTTGTTCAAAGATTTAGAGGAAGGCTCTTAATAGACTTACACACAACTTGATCACTTAAATTACCAAGAAACACCATTTTTGATGCAGAGAGGGGTGGAAACCATTCAATACACCAAATCAATGAGAATCAATTAGATTCCAAAGAAAAATCAGATGTTCAACTGAAAATCCTAACTTCTACCAAGCTTTCCCTTGTAGCATAGGTAACCCGGTTCAAGGGGATTTTCACCAAGATTTTGCAAAACACTTGAAAAACTCATGGATGATTAAGATGCCCATTTACAAGTTATAAAACATAGGTAAACCCCAGCATCAACTCCTTTGGACCAACATTGACTTCCAATAGACCCACCTTTCAAAAAGCTATTCAATTAGCCTAATTTACAAAGAGAGTACCTTTTAAACGCTACATATTCACTCAAACTCCTCAAACAATAGTATTTTATGTTTCAAAACCTCCAATTTCTTGATTTTTTTCCAGGTCCAAGACCTCTAGACCCCTAATACACCAAACCCTCAATTCCAAGAAAAATACTTGGGGTTTTAATGAAACTCCTATCTCCCAGACCTACTAGACCCATACAAAGCACCAAACACACTTACCAAACCTTGCACATGGTGAATAATACATTACATGGATAGTCCTTCCCACATTTTTGTCAAAACACCACTTGAAGCCTTAATTTTCACCATGAAAAGACCCTACTACAGTCCTAGAACATCATTCCAAACACCCAAACTTGACCCCAAAACATTCTAAATATGTTAGGAACATATTTTAAAAGTTATATGACCCATTCCACAAGTTATAGTAGGCAGAAAAATTGTAATGGGTCGAATTACATAATGAAACCCTTCAATCCAAGAACACTATGAAAGTAGGTAGCAACAATAAAAACAATATAACTTTCGCTAGATACAAAGATTTAGAACCTCTAAATAGGTGAAAAGGAGATCTGATTCATTAATCTACAACATCCAACTAGTTTCATATCATCTTATAGTCCATACAAGTCGTACAACAACAAGAAAAGTGAGAGAAACTAGTAAATTTCTAGAAAATAACATTCTTCTTGATAAAAGATGGGGCACAAATCAACCAACAACCTCTCCTTCTAGGAATTGAAGGTTATTATACATATTTTTATTTCATTCTAACTCCCTCAAACTCTACAACTTTTGCATCTTTTAGCAACTTTTCTGACCACATTTAGCCAAATTGCAAGCTATGACACAACTGAACTCTCTTAGCTCCAAATACATTATAAAATGGTCTAATTGACCTTACTTAACACAATATAAACATTAACTAAAATCCTAGCATTTGACCATGCTCACTAAAGATGACCTTTTTGAAAAAATTGAGCTTACAAGTTGCTCCTGCACTAAAGGCCCGGAACGTTGATTTTGAATAAACCCACCTTGTTTCAAGAATAGAAAGGCCTAAAGCAAGGGTTTAGTGTTTAGATGCATTAGAGAGGGTTCCAATGACTAAGATATGATAAGATATGAAAAAAATTCTCTGTTGTGAATGTTACAAGAAAGTGAATGTGAATTGGTCAAATTTAGCATTGAATTGAGGTTTTTGAGATTGAAAATTGTTTGAAACTGATCTAATTATGATTGTTGAAGGTTTTGTCTCCCTGCTCTGCATCACAAACCTAGGGTATAAGTTGTTTCCACCTAAATGAAAACTAGAGAATCTTATGTAAATTGTTCTCAAAACCAAAATTTTGGTTGTCAACGAAGTCATGAAGAATATGAATTCAAAGAAGGGTTTGCGATGCTATATCTTATAATTATTCACTATTTATTTGGCAATGAGCTAACTTAGAAAGACAAAAAGCATTCTCAATTGCACAAAATTTCCCATTTTTTTATTTATTAGAAAGGTAAATGGTATGAATGAATGGAAACTTGCATTAACAACTATGTCAACTCACTTGAATTTATCTAAGCACATGTCATGAAGGTGAATTTTGTATGGAACAAAAAAAATAATGGACACTTGCATTAACATTGATGAAAGCTATTAGGTTTTCCAAATTACTTGAAAATAAAAAAAAATCAAATTAGTTGAAAATAAAATGAAATAGAGTGAATTCCACTAGCCATGTTGGAAATGGACTACTATAAGCAATGCAAATAGAATTCATAACTAAATTTATGTTAAATAAATGTCATGTTTTTCATTTTTTTGTTCTTAAAACTCATAAAAATTGAACTTTTTATGCAAATCCCATCTAATTCAATGTTGAATTCTATGTCCAATTGTTATGATTAATAAAATCATTAAAGAAATTTAGTCTATATTGTCAAAAACAAACAAATATACTAAATATAAACATTTGAATATTACCAAAATTAATATATTACCTCAGATAATGTAAAATCATGTAGAAACTTCAAAATGTCTTCTTCTACATTGTCTACCATGCAGATTAGTGGTAAAAAGGTGATGGATCAAGCATAGACTGGTACAATATGAAGTCAACTGCATAACAAAAGGCATTTCTGAATCAGATAAAACATTGAACCAGAAAAATACAGGAGATTATGGACCTGAATCATGGGGTCAACCCCTATTTTACAGTTTCAAGGTAAAACACATTTGGTGCTCACCAAATTTGGAGAGTGCCAAATTTGGTGCACGCCTAATTTGGAGAGTGCCAAATGTGGTGCACGCCTAATTTGGCACTCTCCAAATTTGGCGAGAGCCAAATATGTTATTTTGAAAAGGAGAGATCTGAGAGGGAGGGAGAGAGACAAATTGGGGGAGAGATAGACAGAGTGAGAGAGAGAGAGAGAGAGGGAGTGGGAGAGAGAGAGGGGGGGTAGGAGGGAGATACTTGAGAGAGAGAGAGAGAGAGAGAGAAGGGGAGGGAGAGGGGTGGGAGGGAGAAACCTAAGAGAGAGAGAGAGAGAGGGAGAGAGGGTGGGAGGGAGACACATGAGAGAGAAGGAGAGGGATTCAAAGTGAGAGAGGGGGTGGGAAGGAGAGACCTAAGGCTTGAAAAAGAGGGATTGTGAGAGAGGGTATTGGAGTGACAGATTTTATTCTAGATAGCATGGGAGGGAGTAAAACCCGAGAGAGAGACTTGAGAGGGAAATAATTTATTCATTATGTTGGGGGTAGACCTAAAAGAGGGAGTGGGAGAGAGAGGGAGTGGGACCCTTAAATTATAAACCCTATACCATTAACCCTTAACCCTTAAACCCTAATCCCTCAACCCTCAACCCTTAAACCCTAATCCCTCAACCCCTATACCCTCTTAACCCCTCGACCCTCATCCCTCAACCCTTAAACCCTAATACCTCAACCCTTATACCCTCTTAATCCCTCAACCCCTCAACCCTTAAACCCTAATCCCTCATCCCCTCTATAATCTTAATCCCTCAACCCTTAACCCTCAACCCTTAAACCCTAATCCCTCAACCCCTCTACAATCTTAATCCCTCAACCCTTAACCCTCAACCCTTAAACCCTAATCCCTCAACCCCTATACCCTCTCAACCCTCAACCCTTAAACCCTAATCCCTCAATCTTCTCATCACCTTAACCTAATCCTCATCCTCTTAATCCTCTCCCTCCCTTAACCCCAATCCCTGATATGCCCTCTTAATCTCTCAACCCTCAACCCTAACCCTTAATCCCTAATCCTCAACCCTCAGCCCTTAAACCCTAATCTCTCAACCCCTATACCCTCTTAATCCCTCAACCCTCAACCCTCAACCCTTAAACCCTAATCCCTCAACCCAAATACCCTCTTAATCCCTCAACCCCTATACCCTCTTAATCCCTCAACCCTCAACCCTCAACCCTTAAACACTAATCCCTATACCCCTATACCTCTTAATCCCTCAACCCTTAACCCATATACCCTCTTAATCCCTCAAACCCTCAACCCTCAACCCTTAAACCCTAATCCCTCAACCCTTAACCCTAAACCCTTAAACCCTAATCCCCCAACCCCTATACCCTCTAAATCCCTCAACCCTCAACCCTTAACCCTTATACCCAAATTCCTCAACCCCCATACCCTCTTAATCCCTGAAACCTCAACCATCAACCCTTAACCCTTAATCCCTAAACCCTCTACTTGAGAGGGAGAGGGAGAGGGAGAGGGAGAGGGAGAGGGAGAGGGAGGGAGTGGGAGAGATAAAGGGATTCACTATGAGAGGGAGAGGGGGTAGGAGGGGGAGACTTGACAAAGAGAGAGAGTAAGATGGGGTAGGATGGAGATATTTGAGAGAGAGAAAGAGGGAGAGAGGGTGGGAGGGAGAGACCTGATAGAGAGGAAGAGAGACAAAGTGGGAGAGAGATAGAGGGAGTGAGAGAGATAGGGATAGAGACAAAGTGGGAGAGAGATAGAGGGAGTGTGAGAGAGAGGGAGAGAGACAAAGTGGGAGAGAGATAGAGGGAGTGAGAGAAAGAGGGAGTGGGAGAGAGAGAGAGGGAGAGACATAGAGATGGAGAGAGAGTGGGAGAGAGAGAGAGAGAGGGAGGGAGGGAGAGGGGTGAGAGGATAAACCTTAGAGAGGAGAGGGGGAGAGGGAGACAAAGTGGGAGAGAGGTGGGAAGGAGAGACCTAAGAGAGGGAGAGAGGGAGTGGGAGATAGAGGGATGGGAGAGATACAAGGATTGAGAGAGAGATACTTGAGAGATGGAGAGGGGGTGGGAGGAAGAGGGAGTACTTGGGGGAGAGAGAGTACTCGAGATAGAGGGATTGGAGAGAGATGGAGGGAGTAAGAGAGAGAGGGGAGTGGGGGGAGATACCTGAGATAGAGGGAGAGAGAGCGAGAGGGGGTGGGAGGGAGATATTTGAGAGAGATAGAGGGAGTGGGAGAGAGAGAGAGGATGTGGGAGAGATATAGAGGGAGTGAGTGAGAGAGACAAAGAGAGGCCTAAAAGAGGGAGAGAGTGTAGAAGGGAGAGATTTGAGAGACAAAGAGGGAGGGAGAGGGGGTGGGAGGGAGAGACTTGAGAGAGAGGGAGAGGGATAGAGAGTGGGAGAGAGATATCTAGGGCATGAGAGAGAGAGGGACTTGAGAGAGAAAGGGAGAGGTTGTGGGAGGGAGATACTTGAGAGAAATGGAGAGGTAGAGGAAGAGAGATAGAGGGAGGGAGATAGGGAGGGAGTGGAAGAGAGATAGAGGGAGTGATTGTGAGAGGGAGAGGGGGTAGGAGGGGGAGACTCGACAAAGAGAGAGAGGGAGAGGGGGTAGGATGGAGATACTTGAGAGAGAGGGAGAGAGACAGAGTGGGAGAGAGTGTGAGAGAGGGAGTGTGTGTGTGTGAGAGAGAGAGAGAAGGGGGAATGGAGATACCTGAGAGAGAGAGAGAGAGGGAGAGAGATAGAGCAAGTGAGAGAGAGGGAATGGGAGAGAGATAGAGGGAGAGGGAGTAGGATGGAGAGACTTGAGAGAGAGAGACAAAGAGAGAAATATAAAAACCTAAGAGAGGGAGATGGAGTGAGAGAGACAAAAAGGCCAAAGAGGGAGAGAGAGAGAGAGAGAGAGAGAGAAAGGGGGTTGGAGTGAGATAGATTTATTTAGGTACCTATATGGGAGGGAAAGAGACTTGAGAGAGGGGATTGGACTGAGAGAGTATTCTAGGTTGCATAGAAGGGAGTGAGACCTAAGAGATAGAGACTTCAGAGGGATAAAGAGTTATCCAGTTAATGTAACGAGTTAGAGAAGGTATGAAAGGTAAAACTTCCACTATCCATCTATGATCATAAACTGTGCACTCTAAGCATTATCAAATTTGTTGACCAAAGAGGGGAAATTCTAGTTCTATGCAAAACAAGTCATTTGGGGAGTGCCAAATTTGGTGCTTGCCAAATGACTTATCACATTTGGCGCATGCCAAATTTGGAACTCGCTAAATGGCTTGCTTTGGACGTGTTAATTAACAGGATTTGCCAAATTTCCTCATATTTTTGTCCATGCTCCCCGTCTCATTTGCACGTCTTTCAATGCAAGTTTATAAAAAAACCATGATAGCATTAACCTCTCCCTTAGCTATATAAATATATAAAAAAAATTTATTTTGATTTAGTTAAGGTTTTGATCCATGGCTTGTATTGTAAATGCCTCCATTTTTGGTCAAAAACCAACATGTGCTAGTTTTAAAATAGATTTTTACCTGTTCATCGAAACATGAAAAAATTTAGATTTTTTGAAACTAGACTCCATTCTACACATGATGATGAAAAAAAAGAATCAATTTTTGATTAGTTTGAAAAAAAATTAATGGGGAGCACACTTAAATTTCAGCTTTTTAGGATGTGTCCACTTTGAAAATTCATAAAATATTATATATTCATTGAAAAAATTATCCAAAAGAATGAGGATAAACTACATGGTGTTAGCTAATTTCTCACCATTGGGATTTTTGAAATTCTAAAAAAAAATCAACCAAAAAGGGGGGGATCCCTCAGGCGCTATGCTACCTTTTTTTTATAAAAATAGGACCTGTTTTTCCCCCCCGCCCCTTTTTAAGACCTTAATCTGCATTAATTTCAAAAAACAATAGTATCTTAGAAACTAGACTCAGAGCACTTCAACTTTTGTTCTTGCCACATCTTGAAATTTTGAGCATAACTATCTTCATTTTATCGTGCAAATCAGATTTTGTTGATTTCAGAAAATAAAAAAGTAGCATCTTAAGAGCCAAAATTGTGTCACAGATTGGTGCACTTACCCAAATATATATATATATAGAAATTTTTGAATGTATGTATATTGTCCTTGACACTTACTTAAAGTGAATAGATTATTCATAAATTTTTGTTTGGAAAACTAATTTTTGGGAATTAAAATAATAATAAATCTTGAGTCAAAATTAATATCTATAAATATGGGTACGTATTTACTATAAATGTGTTTATTTCAGTGATTAGATAATGATGCAAATTGTAGGATTGTAAAGTTAAGTGTGATTAGTAATATTGAAATGATGAAGCGTTATCTTATCTTGTATCAATTTGAAAATTTAAAAAGAAAACATGAAATTGTTAGATGAAATAGTGAACAATCACTACACATGCATATTTTCAATTAGATTGATTTATTTATAGATGAATTTATGTTTATAATAATGTAAGTTAAATATTCGTAGATTTGAAAACATAATTATTTATTTTGGAATAATGTAATCATTAGTCAAAAATCAATATGATTGTTTAAAAGAAAATGTGATTTGATACCTATACTTGTGTTATTTTATCATTCTTGCATTCGTTTGATTAAGTTGGAACTATAAATTGAGTGGTTGCGTAATTAAGTAGTGTAAATTTTATTGATGATGTGTGATTAGTTGATATTCTTTGTCAATTATATTAATTAGAAAATGTGACTCTTTAAATGCATTTACGTGATAAATGAAATTTCTATGTTGATGTTATATTGCTCAAAAGAAGTGTGTCGTGATGTTTAGTGGGTTGGTTTAGCTTTGTTTTGAATTTTATCCATGGGAAGCCATGTTTTATTTTTGTTCTAGGTAGATTTTTTGGTTACTACAAGAGGCTTGGAGAAAACTTGTTTCAATTGGGCACTATGTTGTTTTAGTGTGTCTATGACTTAGTAGTTTTTGTTGTTGGGTGGTACCTCCCTTGTTCTTGTTTCAACGTTATAGTTGTGTTGGCAAGATGGAACATGCCTCACATGTTGTGTGCAATGATTACCCTTTATTTTATGTGGGATAAGGTACACCCCTTTCTTTATTTTGGTTTTGGGTAACCGTAGGGAGAGTGGCTCTTCATGGGGGTCGGCGCACAAAGGGGTTGTTAGGATAACCCATAGAAGAGTTTCCTAAACAAGTGATAATCTAATTTTTAGGAACTAGTAGGTTGGGGTAGTCAAACACTAAACAAGACTAATTGTGTGCCTCACCCATGTCGTTAGTGATCTCAAAGGCTAAGGATGGGATGAGAAGACCTGCTTGGTAAGACCACCACCTTGTCCTCGCGAAAGGTAAGTGATTTTGTATGAGTTACTCTATATAGCGGCACCTTGAGATAAGCAGTCAGGATAACCATATTAGATGGAGGTGGTACCTTGTGATAGGTTGTCTAGATAATCTATGTAAGGCCATGCAATGACACTCTCCTACTGTACCCATTTGTCTTCCCCTATTTTGGTTGCCTTTGGGAGTGTTGTTGCTTTCGTTAAATGTTGTTATGTGTGGGATGTGTTTGACCTTTTTTGGATGTGGGTTCTTTCTTGTCAACTCCTAGAACAAGGGGTGGGCCTTTGGGTCCACAAGGTTGAGTGGAACATGCTACGCACCCCATTTGGTTCCCAGGTTGTGTTTGTGATGCGAAAGCAGACACAGAGTATCCAGAGATTCACTTGATTCAAGATTGTTCTTTACTTGTACTTTATTCTTCATTGATATATTACTCTAGTACTTGATATACCCTTCCCACTGATACAAGGGAAGTGATTGTGATGTATTATTGTATCCTTGATGTGTTGTATCTATGGAAATATTCTCCACAAATTTAATATAGAACTTTGAAATTGTAATGTAATAAAATGACATATATGTAGATCTCTTCATCTCTATTGATCATGGATGGTTGTATGTTATCTTTATGTCATCTTGTGTATGAACGCTTCTTTTGTTTATTTACTTGGCATTTAGTCTTAGCAATATTTTGGTTGGGAACTTTCTCAAGTAATGCAACCATGTAACCCATGGGACTAGTTAGATGTCACTATATAATTTTCATGATGTTGTTTGATTATTTAATCAATGGTTAGTGCATAGATGTTATCTTTAAAAAAAAAAATGTTTCATTTTTGGTTATTTGTAGTTTTCTTGTGGGGTTTGCATGGTGGCGCATTACACTTTCAAGGAAATTCTTCTTAGGTGAATGGGTCTCCTCCAGAATTTCTAGACTTGAATGCTTCCAGAGTTCAAGTCGGCATAGAAGCACCAACAACAGGGGACGTTGAGGAAGTCCAAGGTGAAAATTCCATCATAATTGAGTGAATGGAAGAGTAAGTAAGGATCCGGGTTTGCATTTTTTTCTTTTTTTCCAATCAATATCTTTACTCCTACAAAATCCCTCCATCAAGATCAGATAATATGCATATTGTTAGCTACTACGCATGTCGGGTGATATGAGTTTTTTGATAGAAACCCATCCTCAATACAAAGCAATGTATATCAACTGTAAAGGGTGGGGGATGCAAGTTTTTTGTAAAACCAGTCTCAAATGCAAATGTAATGAATATGTAAAGTGGACTGGGTGGGAAATTTTCTCCTGGGAAATGTCTTTGGCAAAGTAGAATTTATAATGTAAATGCACGGATCTATCTCACCTCAACCATTCTATTGGCAGGAAACAAGCGCTAATTTTGTGTTATTTGTCAAACTGCCAACCTTCTAAAAGGCAGTCATACTTTGTAATACCCCTTTAAAATTAATATAATCTTTATAGGCTCTGTGCCTTTTATCAAAAAAAATGATTTTAAAAATATTAAAACATAATTGATTTTAAAAATATTTATTATTTGATTATATATTTATTATTTGATTGTATATGTACTTTATAGAAAATGTATATTATTATTATATTTACTATTATATTTTATATTTAGATTTTTTATCGACAAGTTGGCATGTTACCCTAATTTGTTATTTCACCTCACTACAATATGTTTCTTTGTTTTATTCAGTTTATTTATTTTTAATTATTATTTTTAATAAGTTTTATTAGATGTAAAAAACAATGGCTATTATTAGTTAATTACTATTATATTGTATATTTAGGTTTTAAATGGTATGTTATTTCACCTCACTACAATATATTTCTTTCTTTTATTTAGTTTTACTTTTCTTTTAATTGGTTTGTTTTAATGAGTGTAATTAGATGTAAAAACTAATGTCTATTATCAGTTAGTATTAGTTATTTTTAGTATGTTGTTTCTCGATTTTCTTCATTTCTTCATTTTTACTTGGTTTTTTTTATTGCTTCCCTATTTTTATAAGTTTAATTAAATGTCAAAACAAAGGCTATTATTATTTTCTTTTAGTTTTTTCATAATATTTCTTCCTATGTATCTTGGTATTGAGCTCTTTTATAGCTACTTTATTTTTCAAAGAATTTTACAATCTTTTATTTCTATGTACGAGAGTTTGTAAGTTTTTTTAATTTGGTATTTTTTTGTGGGCTACTAACTTCATTGAAAATATGATAGTTCATTGTGATAAATTATTTTCTAGATGAAACAAACATGTCTTATGAATAACCCTATTTATGGATCTTTTTGTATTGTGTTATGCTACAGGAATTATAGCTAGTTGCTTTGAATTTTAAGATAAAGGTGCTTCAAGATTCTTACTGAATTGTTAGCTTTCTGCCTATTGTCTCAATATACTCATCATTTTTCAACTATTTTTTGGAAGCCTTGTTATGTTTTGACATCAAACAGGTGCATTACTTTTGGCTTCAAATTCCTATATTTTTTTCATTTAAATAATATAGTTTAATGTTTCAATGTATTTCCACTAGAAAAAATAGGATAAGAATCTCTTATTGTGGTCACCCTCCCATGCTTTATTAATTTAATGTTTACTTAACCTCCATCTAGAACGAATCTCATGGATGGCATATGAATAAGCCTTTGACTGCAACCAAGAACACTAGATCATGAGCTCACTTTCCACTCAACAATACTCTATCTTTTATTACTAGTTGTTTTTTATTCCTCACTTCTAACTAGCGATACCCTCCCATTTGTATTTTTTGTTTTTGTATAGAAGAATGGATGCCAAGTAGTTGATGTTTATTATTTTCTTTTTGAATTCATTTTTCAATAGATTATAACAATCCACAAGATGTCACATATATTAACAAGGAATAATATTAGGAAAAAGGATACGAAGTGTAAAGTACCTAGGTTTTGTATATTTCTATGAAACACCAGTTGTTGTCTTATGTATTATGCTTAAGTCTTCTACAACTCCTTTGAAGTTGTCCTTGATACTCTGTTAATTTCTAAGTTTATTGTGAAGATTGTTAATTTGTTTAGTTTGTTGTGAATAAAAAAATAGGCCAACAATATGTAAAAATCCTATAGAGAGCCAAGTCTCAAAAGGACTAATAATTACTAATCATGTCAATAGAATGTAGAATTTATCAATAGAACTGGCTCAAATAAATAGTTAGTTTTGTTGATAGTTTGGCTAACAATAGGACAGATTACACCATACCCAATAAAACTTGCAACAATTATGATCAAAAGAATATTCCATGGTGGATTCGTATTGCAAAGATAACCACCAAGAATAACAAGAAGACTAAGATAATACTCAATTATTGTTTTTACTGTGTGTGAATACAAGAAAAAATTCTATGGTTTAGCCCTATTAGGCAATTTTGTAGTGGAGTAAACCCAATCTATGATTATCTTACAATACAATGTTCCCATGACCTCACTATTAAACAAAATTACTAGTGTAAAAGGAGTAGATTTACCTAGATAATATCATCTAAATTGAAGCTTAAAAAATTTATTATATCCAAGTAGAAGTAGAAAATCGTGCCCATTTAAGGCGGGCATTTATTTTTTGGTAAAATTAAAATCAAATTGCTCGAAAGATATTCCATATCCATGAAAAAACAATAAACAACATGACTGTTGTTTAGTTTCAACCGATTTATTTGTCTCAATTCAATTATTATTTATCAAATTATATATTATCAATAAAGAAAACACAACCAATTCCTATAAGAGTTTGCAAAAATGACACTTTTTCTGACATAAAATTATTCCTCTCCTAGCTCGATAAATCTATTTAGCGATAAACTATACATCATTCAATTATTTATAGAGACTTACCAAATGAATTAAAATAGGAAATTGCATGTGATAAACACACGATCAGGTATCCCAATAAATGATTTAGAAAACATGTAGGAAAGAATTCAGTTAAACATGATCATATGGTTTAATAAAATAAAAAAGAGGTAGTAGAGGGAAGGGGGCTCACATTTATCACACTTGTTCCAACAATTCTACTTTTTTAGCGGTTACAAACAAAGAGAAGTTGCCTAATGTGAATCATAGTTGTAGAGACAACAACTATAATAGTATTGGGATTAAATTCCATTAAGACATGGATTTGTGTAAAGAAGAAACTAAGTTTATCTTCATCACTTTTCTCTCCTTTCTATCGAGTTGTACATTTGAAAGATCCAAAGCATCCCAGAGTCCTTTCATCTCTCATAATATCTTGTAGCCATTGTCGTGGTTATCATTGAATGAGAAAGAGACGATACTTTTGAAGAAATTAACCAATCAACCTTTTCAGATTGAGTAAAGTAGTCAATTTTTTGACCATCACTAGTTGAATAATTTGAGAATATAATCAATTGGTGATAGCAACTTAATCAACTCCTATGGAAAATTCTACTCCTTTCTCCATTGTAATTATTTTCTCTTTTTGATCATCAAATGTCTCCTTCAAATACATTCTCGTATACTTCAATACCAAAATAGATACATTTTCTCTTACAATTTTTTTGGTTTCACTTTATGTGTATTTAGACTACTTACTGCAATATTTTTTAGGTTTATTTTCTATGTATTTAGACTTTTTTAATAAAAGAAAAATGAGTAGATATGTCATTCATAGTGATAATATACTTGGAAATATTACTCTTATATGCTTGAACCTCTATCCATACCTAGGGGGTTCAACTCTAGCAAGTGCTATGATGATCTATACTCCATCTATTTGTCAATTATTTTCCAGAAGTCCATACTTGATACAAGCATGCTAATGATAATACTGAATGCAAATTCTATGATATTTTTTTATCGAAGCAGAAAATGATTCATCAGCATGCCAAACGATTCTTTCTTATCTTATAAATACACTGCATGAGAAGGAAGGCTAGACTAGTATTGGGAAGCCTAGGACATATTTTAATATTTCAGTTGCATGACATATGTTGCTTCAACTTTTGACAAAACAAAAACAAACAAGAGGTCAAATTTATTTTTAAATTGAAGACACAGCAAGCCCCCAAATAATAGTTCAAATAATATACCATCTCCTCCAGTGATCCCTAGTATCTAGCAAAAATATCCACACCCACCACTTTTTTAATAAGATCAGTACAATTTATCCTCAAATGACCAGTCCATGTTGTCTTCCTGGTTGATTAAACCTTAAATTGTTTTGTTTTTTATACTTAAAATTTAAAAAAATTGTAGCAACTTGAGCCTATTAGGCGATTTCGATGAACAATTTCAAACATTTTTATTTTGAATGGTAAAATTTTAGAGGGTTTTGATTTTCTCTATTTTTTTAAATGGTAAAAGTTTTGTGGCTTGAACTTGTTACTGGTGGTCAATGAACAGGTTGGCTTAACATCCCATTTTTTCACTCACTTTGGTTTTTAAAATGGTAAAAAAAATTGCTAGGTTGGCTTAAACATTTGTCTCTCTTCTTTTTAAAGAATGGAAAAAGATTTTGTTGTAGTTTGAATTTGAGACCTGCTACCAAAAGAGATAGTTTATTAATTTTCTAATCATATTATGCATAGTATGTAATTATCTTATTTTAAGATAAATTAAAAATTAAAACTAAACAGATTTAAAAGCACAATGGGCAAACAAGCTATTTTTATTTCCCTATGAATTAAGCCTCTTCCATTTTTTTAAAGTTATTTATTAGGTATTTTATACTGTTAGTTTTATGTGTTTCATTCATCCTTTAGATTTTCATTCCTTGTATTTATTACAATTTCCAACCAACATCTTGAAAGACCAAAACCATAGGGATCACTTCATTTGGATAATGGAACCTAGCAGCAGAAATAAAGAGTAATGTTTAAATCCACATGAGTACACAAGGTTTATATAACTGTAAATAAAAAATGTATAATAAGACAGTTTAATAAATAATTCAATGACAATGAATGTGAAAATATAGAGGGGCATGTTAAAATCTTGTGATACTGCACTGAACCCCATTGGTCTCCAATATTGCATATCTCTACAAATATCCATTTGAACCACCATAAATATATGCCAAGAAGGGAAAGAGAATTCCCTTTACTAGGCTCCTAGGGTTTTTCACCCTAGAAGCACTTGGTGTGTAGGAATGACACTCTTTCACCTTGCTGATATGGGTATTTTAGTGATTTCATTCAAAGAGGGATTTGATTGATTAGGTTGTGATATGTGTGTGTTTTGTGTGGTTGAATGAAACTAATGCTAACTAAGAAATGTAAATGAAAGAAAATATGAACTAATGCAAACTAATCTAAAATGACCCAAGTGTGTGCAAAATAGAAAGGAAAATGGGGAGTTGAGATCTTGTGTATCTGGGAATGACATGTTATAGATGAATGACCACGAAATATTCTAGAAATTGTCTAAAATCAGCAAAGGGACACTTATGCCAAGTTGGGTGAACTAGTCCTCCTATCGGGAAAATCTGTCGAACCAGGTTTTGGAGAAAACGATACCCAAAACTACAAAAACCCTTTTTCAGGCTTAGCATAGGGACAAGGTCACCAATAGTGGCAACCTAGTCCTCTTGATGCTTTCTAAGGATTCAGGTTATGATTTTGTGGGTCTTGGTTGATACTTCCTTTTTCTACAACAGTCCATGTCTGAAACATCCAAAAATGACCTATAACTTGCCCTTTTTCTCCTCTAGGGTTTGATGATTTGATGTGACTCGAGTGGAATGTTGGTGCTTTCTCCAACACTTTGTACTTCACCAAATCTAAGCACAAACCTACAAATACATGCAAAGACCAAGAGAATGTTGAGGTTAGGGAATAGGGGTTTTCCTAAGTCAAACCCCTTTGATGGTAACTAAACCCAAATGAGAAAAAAAATTAAAGGAGAGATGCTTGAATGATAAACAATGTAAATTCTAACCAAATCCTTTGTTGTTGAGGTCTACAACATGCAAGGGCAACTCCAATGGAGGTTTCTTGTGAAACCCTTGTGCTTGATTGCTTTCTTGTGAAGTCTTGACTGCAAGAGTACTTGTGAAGAGATGTAAAAATGAGCTTGGGAGAAAGATAAATGAAGGTGAAAACCCTTATTTGTACATACAAAACCCTAATTTTCCTAAACTGCAACATGATAGGCCGACTCTAAGGTTTAGGAGGCAAGATGAACCCATTAGATTTTATTTTAATTTTAAAATTTATGCCAAAAGGAACTAGGTTACCCAAGGTGGTGACCTAGTCCACTTGGGAAATTTCAAGTGGTGGTCGAGAAATAAATAATGTTTAATGAATTTTATCGGCTTTGCCTCCCAAAACACACTTAAGTGGAGGCTAAAAGTACATTAAGGGGAAAAAATAGCATAAGAAAAGGGTTAATTAATGGATGATGAGCCTAGGAAGATGTGACAATTCTTTGTAACACTTTACAACACCTTGGCACAAGGCTTTGAAAGGGGTAAAAGGGTGTTGTTTAGGTGAATTATGTTGAAAGGGTCTTAGAAAAGTGAGGAAATGTGTTACAATGCTTCACAACAACTTAGTAAAACACTGTTAGATTATTGTTCAATTGCAAGCTTACAATACTTAATCAAGGTAAAACAAGGCCAAAATCCATGGAAAAGGCCAAAATGAGTGAAAAATTACCAAAGAATACACTTTTTGGTGACACATTTAGCCCCCACTTTAGTGAGAGGATGAACTTGCTTCAAAATCATGCTAAAGTAGTTGAATCATGCATGTCGAGTGTGATCTACTGTAATCATGCTAGTAAGGTGAGATGCCTATGGTCAAGTGGGATGATCAAGCCCCTAGGATCAAGATCCCATTGCAAACCGAACATAAGCACAAAATATCACGCAAGGAGTGATGTAAAAGGGTGGAGAAAATCTGGATCAAGCTTCGACCATTTGTCTAACTAGTTGCGGATCAAATCTAGGTTGTTTGTCTGAAAGAAAGGGATGTACTCACTCTGGGCTAACAAGACTTTTGGTTGTCTGTTGGGTGAGAATTCTAAAAGGTGGTGAGATACATACACATGATTGGTATGCACTCACACACAAAAAGGTGGCTATGGGGAAAGTCATGCCACTAGTTGGGCTTCCTACTCAACCATACCAAAGTTATACCTCCCGATAACTTTGATAAGGTGCCACAAAAGATAAGGGTGTGGTTCATGAGACAAGAAAATCCTTGGATGCTTAGAACTCATGAACAAGTGCAAGATGGTACCACGGGCACGCAAGTTGTGTTATGCAAGGTGGCCATGTATGCACAAACACAAAAAGTGCAACAAAATGAAAATGTAAAAAGAGTGTTCCAAGGAGTCTTGTTTATTTCATATGAGGTCTTCGACTTAGGGAAAATTGCATCTAATGTCTCCAAGAGAGGACCTATCGAAGGATAGAATATTCACAACTTATGGGACGTAGTGTGTCGCATTAGGCCACTAAGAGGAATGTAATATGCTAAGATAAGTCACACTTATGAAGGATACTACACCGAATGTCATCACAAAGTGAGAAAACACATCATGTGAAGTGGTAAGGTTGTACTAAGAACCAAGGATTAAACAAATGAAAATGAAAAATAAAATAGTGCCAATGTATGCCCCCACTTTAAAGGGATTGCTACACACCGTTTTGTGAGCAATTGCTTTAAAGTAGAGAAAGGAAAAATGAAAAAATAATGAAAGAAAAGGACATGAGAGCTTGCTTGAAAAGCCCTATGTCGAGTGATAGGTTTCCAAGAGAGGCTTTGTCATGCAAAATAAGAAAAGAAAGAAAAGAGAAAGGGGGTTGCCCCTAAAATAAAAAATGCCAAACACATAAGGGATCTATGGATTTGGAGTCAATATGTTTGTTGCTGCAATTTTTGTTTAGAGAGAGTGAAACTATCATCATTCCCCCAAATACATAGAAATGGAAGGACACAAAGAGAGCGAAAACAAATGAAAAAGAAGAGTCTGTTTGGATCAAAATGGAAGAGACATGGGATGTCTTGATGCTTTGCATCGTCCCCAAAAGGACAACAAAAGCAAAAGAAAAAGAAAAATGAAAAAGGTGCCTTATTTTTTAGTCAACATGAAGGAGACATTGTGGTCTTAATGCCTTCCATCATCCTCAAATAGAAGGAAAAAAGGAAATATTAAGAGGTTCATTTGGGTCAACATGAAGGAGACATTGTGGTCTCAATGCCTTGCATCATCCCCAAACAAAAGGAAAAAAAATGAAAAGGTCCATTTGGATCAACATGAAGGAGACATTATAGTCTCAATGCCTTGCATCATCCCCAAATGAAAGTGAAAAAAGGAAAAGGGGTCTATTGGGTTCAACATGAAGGAGAAATTATGGTCGCAATGCCTTGCATCATGCCCAAATGGAAGGCAACAAACAAAACAAAAAGAAAAATGAATGTACAACATAAAGAAGAAGTGAGAGACATATAGAAGAATGTCACAAAGACTAAGAAAACATCAAACAAGATGGGCAATATATGACACATATAAATGTAACAAGAAAAAATAAAAAGAAAGACTATTAAGGTGCATGCAAATTACTCTGTAAGTAGGCCATTAGCCTCCCAATCTTGCTCAGTATAATACTCGAGAGAGTGACTAGCGAGAGGAACAACAACAATCACCGAACTAGCATCAAGATCAATGCCTGTCCTAGGGTAATTTTCATGAATGCTCATGGAAGAGGAGAATAGTGAATTCAAGGTCTGGTGTACTTCTTCATTGATCCGATCATTTTCATCATCATCATCATCTAATTTGATGACAATGGTAGGTATAATGACAATGTCAGTATAGTGGCATGTAAAATTGGTGGTGTGGGAGTGATGAGATCTGGCTGCGGGGGTGGAGGAGGAGGTTTAGTAGGCATGGATTTTGGCACAGGTGGGTTGTGATTTTCAATGTTTTCTTCCTCACGAGGTTGGTGAGAAAGGGCACGACGATGACGACAATGCTCCCTAGCTTCTTTATTCATTTTTTTCTTTTGTGTCAAGGTGCATGGGGGAAAGAGCGGGCCAGTCCACCATAGGGTTCTTGTCATCCTTGGGAGGAGGGACAATAGGAACTAAGGGTGGCTCATCCACTTTCTCCATAGCTTTGTAAACCTTTCTAGTGTGGGGAGGGAGAACGAAATTGCTATCAGGATCCATAGGCCTCTTGGAGGATTTGGAAGAGGTTTCAAGTGTGGGGTGACTAGGCATGTCAGAGTCGGGTGGCAACATAGCTTCATCAAGGATAGGTGAATCCAAATTAGAAGGAGGCATGTTGTGGAGAGAGAGTTCAGAGATTTTCCAAGCTTTGAAATTTTGATATGTAATGAAAAATAAGTCTCGTCTAGGGGTGATGGACTCCATGGGCTTGGGCCAAAAGGCTTCCAAATAAAATTTACCTTTGGAGGATAAAGGATTAAAGCCACTATGGTGGATAGTGAATATGTCATCAATGGGATACTTCACACACTTGTGGATGATAGATGGGACCACTTTCATTGAATGAAGCCATGGCTGGGCAAGTCGCAAACGAAATTGGTTTGATTGGGGTATGATGGATAAGGTATCGTCCAATGTCTTCAGACCTATTTGTAATGGGAGGGCAATCAATCCAATCACCAGGAATACAAAACCATTATGTGTTTTGACCCAAGCAGTAGGTCTATTATAAACATCTTGAGCAATATCATGTAATACTAGAAATTCTTTTGTGATAATGTTCTCACCATAGGCAGGATCTATGAGTATCCCATTAGTGGGCTTATCATAGATTCTACCAGCTATGTAGAGAGGACCATCAAGAAGATTTCATAGTATATCTTGTTGTGAAAAGGTGATCTCAAGAGGTCCTTTTGTTGAGCCCTTACGATGGATAACGTCAATTTCTCCTACCATTTCATTAATAGGTGTGACATAGGCTACCATGGGAAGAGAAGAAGACTATGTATCTTGTGCATCAACATTCATAACATCAGGTGGTGAAGTTTCACTTGCTTTGACAAATGGCACATTATGCTTGGGCATGGGGTTGGTGAATATTTAAAAGTTTTGATTAGGGGGTGACACAAACTTATTGCTTTTATCATTGACACCAACAACATATAGACAACCTAAATCAATTAGGTCTTGCACAAGGTTCTTAATATGCTTGCAGTTTTTAGTATCATGTCTGCTCTATCGATGAAAGTAACAATAAGCAGTGGAATTATAAGATGTCCAGGTAATGGTTTATTGGGATCAGGTGTATGGATGGGAGGTAAAGAGAGAATTTTTTGTTGGAGTAATTGGGTCATGGTATTATGAAGGGTGTCAGGCAAGGGTGTGAAGGTACGCTTAGGATCGCCATAATTGAAGGGAACTACAGACCTAATAGCAACCACTTGGTTATTAGCAGGTGGAGGGGTTTGGGACAAAGGGTTAAACTGGAGGAACGCTTTGTTTGGTTTACAAAATGGTTGAGGGTTGGATTTGGAAGAAGCATCGGACTTCTCAACTCTACTAGAAGTGGATCGTGAATCATGACTACAAGTTGAGTTATGATAGTCACAAAGAGCTTGACACAAGAGCATAAAAGAGGGAAACTTCATGAGGGTGAGTTTATCTTGGAGAGGTGTTAAGAGGTTTTTGGTAAACATCTTTTGCAAATGGGTGTCAGGGATCTTAACATAAATCAAGGAATAAAGGACCAAATAACAAGAGATCAAATCAGTTATCTTCTCGTTAGTGTCCTATTTGCATCTCATGAGGTCGGCCAAGGTTTTCTTGGGGGCTATATGGACTTGGAAGTGATTAATGAAGGCATCCACTAGTTCATTGAATGAACTAATGGAATTATTGGGAAGGGAGGAGAACCAGTCCAAGGTAGCATCTTTGAGAGTCCTTGGGAATAACTTAGCGAGAAACTTGTCATCAAGAGCAAAGACACTACATAGGGCAATATAGTCATTGACATGATTAGAAGGGTCGCCCTTCCCTCCGTACTTCTCGAATCTAGGGATCTATATTCCTTGTGGCAAGGGGGTGTGTAGGATGTCAAGGGATAATGGATTACTACAAATGTAATGGGTAGGGTAACCATGTTGGCTTTGATGGATAGTGGATATTTTTTGTTGCATGGAGGTGACGGTGTGAAAAAATTATGTAATAAGAGGGTCAATGTAACTGCTATCAGGTGGAAGGGAGAGAGGTGAAGGGATGAAGGCAGTGGAAGGGAATTTGAAGGGATAGTAAGAGTAGGGACAATGGAAGAGGTTAAGGGGTGGGATGCCATAGGGAAGTAGATATGTTAGTGGGGATGCCAAGGGAAGGTACCACATTACTAACCTGTTGCACAGTGGTCATCACGCTAGGAGAGGCATAAGTGGGAATAGAAACAATGGTTGAGGGGGGAGGTGTAGAAGGTCCTCCTTAGCCAATCATAGGGGTGGGTGAGTGAGATACTATAGGTGTAGAAGAGGCATGTTTTTCATAGATTTTTGCTATCCTCTTCATGACACATAAGCCATCATCACGGTCAAGTAAGTGGTGAAGGTTCTCGATGGTAGGGATAGTAGTGCCGAATATGGGTTCAAGGCTTATTTCATGTTGATAATTGGCTAGATCAGCATGGATGTGAAAGAGATTATCATGTGGGAGTTCATTTTTATCACCAGTTGTGTCTCCTAGGTGCAAGGAATTGCTAAGGATAGTCTCTAAGCCTAGTGTACTATTGTCAATACTAGGAGTTGAAGTCTGAGAGATCCCAAGATCTACAACAATAGTGTTGTTGTTAGATTCCATGATCCTAGAACTTCATCTCACAACTGTATTGGCAAGGGGACAGCAAAAGCTCATACAAGGTTCCCTAAGTATGGGGTGGAGAGTAAGGCAATGTAAGAAAAAGTGACAAAAGTGTGTGTAACTTAAATTTTGTAACAAAACATAGAAATTCAAAACTAGGGAATTGTAATGTATAAAATACTAGAAAATTGCTAGAAATTTCACAGTAAACAGTGCCAAAGGACTAGGTTGCCTAGTGTGGAAACTTAGTCCTAGTAGTGTCGTTTTTGAAAAAAAAAGAATTTTTAAATACTTTTAATGCTTTTTTCTGATTTTCTAATACAAACAAAGAGTGGAAATATAAAAATTTCTATATTTTCTTATTGAAAATGTAATACAAAATTCAATTCTATTATGAATTTTCACTAATGTACTTTTTCTACAAATCCTAGAATACAAACAATACAAAATTTTCAATGCAATACAAGCTATCTCCTAAGATGAAATGCAAAATCAAAAATTTAGCAAGTGGTCTATGGTTGGGTTCACCAAAATGAACCACCAAAAACATATGCAAAGAAGGGAAAGAGAATTCCCTTTACTAGGCTCCTAGGGTTTTTCACCCTAGAAGCACTTGGTGTGTAGGATTGACACTCTTTCACCTTGTTGATATGGGTATTTTAGTGATTTCATTCAAAGGGAGAGTTGATTGATTAGGTTGTGATATGTGTGTGTGTTGTGTGGCTAAATGAAACTAATGCTAACTAAGAAATGTAAATGAAAGCAAATATAAACTAATGCAAACTAATCTAAAATGACCTAAGTGTATGCAAAATAGAAAGGAAATTGGGGAGTTGAGAGCTTGTGTATCTGGGAATGAGATGTTGTAGATGAATGGCCTCATAATATTTTGGAAATTTTCTAAAATCAGCAAAGGGACACTTAAGCCAAGTTGGGCGACCTAGTCCTCCTATCGAGAAAATCTATCGGATCGGGTTTCAGAGAAAAGGGACCCAAAAATGCAAAAACCCTTTTTCAGGCTTAACACAAGGGCAAGGTCGCCAATAGTGGTGACCTAGTCCTTTGGATGCTTTCTAAGGATTCGGGTTATGATTTTGTGGGTCCCAGTTGATACTTCCTTTTTCTCCAACAGTCTATGTCTGAAACTCCCGAAAATGACCTATAAACTTGTCCTTTTTCTCCTTCTAGGGTTTGATGATTTGATGTGACTTGAGTGGAATGTTTGTGATTTCTCCAACACTTTTTACTTCACCATATCTAAGCACAAACCTCCAAACACATGAAAATACCAAGAGAATGTTGGGGCTAGGGAATAGGGGTTTGCCTAAGTCAAACCCCTTTGATGGTAACTAAATCCAAATGAGAAAAAAATAAAAGGGGAGATGCTTGAATGATTAACGATGTAAATGCTCACCAAATCATTTGTTGTTGAGGTCTAAAACATGCAAGGGCAGATCCAATGGAGGTTGCTTGTGAAACCCTTGTGCTTGATTTATTTCTTGTGAAGTCTTGACTACAAGAGTACTTGTGAAGATATGTAAAAATGAGCTTGGGAGAGAGAGAAATGAAGGTGAAAACCCTTATTTGTACTTAAAAAACCCTAATTTTCCTGAAATGCAACTTGATAGGCTGACACTAGGGTTTAGGAGGCAAGATTCCTATTAGATTTCATTCTAATTTTGAAATTTATGCCAAAAGCGACTAGGTCACCCAAGGTGGTGACCTAGTCCACTTGGGAAATTTCAAGTGGTGGTCGGGAATTAAATAATGTTTAATGAAGTTTATCGGCTTTGCCTCCTAAAACACACTTAAGTCGGGACTAAAAGTATATTAAGGGGACAAATTAGCATAATAAAAAGGGTTAATTAATGGATGATAGGCCTAGGAAGATGTGAAAATGATTTGTAAAAATTTACAACACCTTGGCACTGTTAGAAACCAAGATCATACATGCAAACCTAAACACCTTCCACAAAAGAGAAAAATAGTGAAAAAGCAGAGCTTTGCATGAAATGTGCAAATTGATATTATTCAGGAATTCAAAGATTCCAAAGAGATGATTTACTTTATAAAAGCAAAGTATGCAACCCTAATGTTGACCTAAAAATAGCTCAACTAGATAAAGCTTACTTATTAATTAAGTAAACTAATTATTACCTAAGAAAAACCTAAGTAAAGTTATGCAAGTGTAATTAAATATTAATTACACTAACACCCCCCCATAAGTGCAACTTAGGGAGACTAAATAAGCATGCACCTAAAACTAAGATGAATGCAAGAAAGCATGAATGGGTCTCGGCAACAAGGCCTGATCAGGTACCCATGTACAAATGCAATAATGAGGTAGAGAAGGAAAACCCAATGGGACAACCCCCCCTACAATGAGATGACTAATGCAAAGAAGCACTGGAAGAACACTGTGAAGTAACACTAGAACCACAATCTGGAAAGCAAGGAAAGATACTTATGTCTACAAGAAACCATATCATAATCAAAATAATGCAACAGCAGACTCGATGCCACGAAACACTCGAAAACACCAAACGGGAACAACCTTGGAATACATAAAGCAATAGTAGATGATATGATGAAAGAATCTGGAAGCCATGAATCTCGATGTTGATGCCAAAGTGAGACTAAAACTTTTCCATGGGAACAAGTACCATAAAGACTCTGGAACATTAACCACAAATTTAGTGGCCCTCAAACTGAGATGGGTCCAATATGAATCTGATATGTGTCAAGCTCAGACAAAATATGGCCAAAATAAACTAAGAAACTAGATTACAACCCATGTGATTTTTCATAAAAATGAGAAGAAGATCAAATTTCATGCATACTCTAATCAAATTACTATGCAAGAAACCCCCTGATGGAACTTTATATCAGTTCATTTATTACAATATGCAATGATTTCAAAAGGAGATAATTCCTAAACATTCATAAATAGAAAATAAAAAAAGACCTCAGATCTGTGTAGAGGACTGAACCAGCTTTCCAATGCCGCAAGAATGGTGAAAAAAGGATCACCGAGTCAAAAGATATGCCCTCTGGAGTGAAAACAACAACATCTGAGTTCAAGGACCTGCAACATAAAACTAGAACATAATCAAGAAAAATAACCTACACCAACAGAATGGGCTCAAAACTAGCTTTCCAATGATATCTCGTTTGCAAAAAACCTACTCTTTACACAAAAGCTACAGCCGTTTGAGTGAAAGGTGCTCCAAAATGACCAATATGGCCTGCAGGTAGCCCAGGGGGCTTAAAAAAAATAAGCCCCTGGTCCTATGCACAACCAAGGGTTGGCAGACTGGGGGCTGGGGCGGAGCCCTTGGTCACCCATGTGACCACCGGTGAATGCAGAGAGATGGAGCCTGCAGGGGCTAGCGAACTGGCTAGCGGATCTGTGGGGTGGCACCGCCGAGCTGAGCAGCCTCCGATGGCCGCTTGGTGGCCGGTGGGCGGCACTCATATTTTATACCAACTTCTCAGAAATTGACAAAATGAAGGGCGATCTTAGGGTTTTGGGGCGCTACGAACACGATGGAGGTGTCCGTTTTGCTCCAAGATGCTCCAAAAAATCAGCTACCTCCTGAGCCTGTAAAAAAACACCGTACTTGAAACCCTCATAGATCTGGCAAATGATGACCAAAATCTACAAAAATAAAAGTCAATCCTGACTTTTTCCACTACTCTGAATCCAATGGTGAAGCCCAATCTAATCCAAGATGCTACATAAATGAACTTAAGGTATAATACCCTCGAGGAACCCCAAACGAACTCTGCAATGATTTTCTCCAGAATTTGAGAAGGGGCTGCATGTTAAGGCTCTAATACCATTTTAGAAACCAAGATCAGACATGCAAACCTAAACACCTTCCACAGAAGAGAAAAACAATGAAAAAGCGGAGCTTTGCACGAAATGTGCAAATTGATATTATTCAGGAATTCAAAGATTACAAAGAGATGATTTGCTTTATAAAAGCAAAGTATGCAACCCTAATGTTGACCTAAAAACATCTCAAATAAATAAAGCTTACTTATTAATTAAGTAAACTAATTATTACCTAAGAAAAACCGAAGTAAACTTATGCAAGTGTAATTAAATATTAATTACACTAATAGGCACAAGGCTTGGAAAGGGGTAAAAAGGTGTTGTTTAGGTGAATTGTGTTGATAGGGTCTTAGAAAAGTGAGAAAATGTGTTACAACTCTTCACAACACCTTAGTAAAACATTGTTAGGTTATTGTTGAATTGCAAGCTTACAAGACTAAATCAAGGTAAAACAAGGCCAAAATGAGTGAAAATTTGTGAAAGACTACACTTTTTGGTGACACGCCATCAAAGACACTAATAAGAACCATTGTAGGAGAAAAACTATTCATCTTTTGCCATTTTTTTTAATGACACTATCAAGATTTAGCACCAAAGTGTTCTACCAATGGAAAGGGCGATTATGCTATGTTGTGCTAAGTGGATTATTTTTATTTGGGCAATGAAGTGTGATACTTATATTGACTATCAAAACTCAAACTGTCATGGATTTGCTTGCTAATTTGATGCAAAATAATTGCAAGGATTCTAGGCTACTAGTTGCAAAGACATGAGAAGTGCAATCCAAGGTTAGAGGTAGAGATATATCCATTCACCTATTATGTATAAGAGATGAATACCTTAATAATATTTGAACTTTATTATTTATGTCGTATCTCCTCCTATCATAAATGTTGAAATCATTAAGCTACTTTCTTAAAATTTGTATATATGGGTTCTACTTCAATTAAATGAAAATACAATTCTTAGTTATTTGGCCCATTGGATTCTCTTGTACTCATATCTTAATCATTTATGATTCTATTAATTTGAAAGGGAGTTCTAATGCATAGCAAAAATTATAATAGAGGAAAACACGTTTTTGTTGGTATGGTAAAACATTTGTTCTCTTCTCTCTTGTATCTAATGTTCTACACAATTTCAAGCCAGATGTGGAGGGAAGACATGGTGTTTAAAGGTGAACTAAATCTTTAATTGATGCTGAGAATACCCATTGTCTCCCCAACTTCTAGATGTTGAAGATCCTAAGCATTGGCTAATTATAATTTCCTCTTGATCTTGTCTGGCATGGTCAAGAGAAGAAAAAGGGTGGTCCTTTTTACTAGTTCTTAGGTATTACTTAGGGTTACTCAACAAGATAAATGAAAACAAGGACCCTACCCTACACTTTTTAAAGAAGAATAGAATTTGATAGCTGATAATTGGTCTTATGAATTATAATTGTACACTCTTTGAGCCGCATTTTATAAAATTATTGATATTGTATCACAGAGAATTGATTTTGTTAATCAATTGTGTACACTCGTGCCAAAGACTCATATAGAGAAATCAATTATGAGAGTATGTATAATATTATGTTGAAGTTCCTTAAGGTAATCAAATTTGAGTTTTCATTACTCAATATACCTGATATCAAATGAAGTTTCTTGTTTGTTTGATATTATGGCATACCCTACTTGTAGGAATGCTTTTTTATCCAACCTCATAACTTTATATTATATGGTATAGATGAACCTATTTCTAACTTTGCCACATTCGTTGAATTTTGTTCTTTCCATGTGTTTTAAGGAAATCATTTTTTTCTTGAGCTTTTGATCTTTTCTTCATATATTTCTATGAGATTGTGTAAAACTTATTGTCGATTAATCACAATCTCTACCTACAACTTTTTGGCTTCCGCCAACTTAATTTCTTGTATGTACAATTTTATGTCCATGAAACCACCAATGCTCCTCTCTAAAAATATTTATCTAAAACATACAACAATAGTTGTCATAAAAGAGAGTATCTGATAAAGGGTTGTTCAAAACCTTGGAATGAAGGGACCTTTAGTTTTTCCCTTATAGAATCCATGGCACCAAGTTGTAGTATATATTTTGGATTTATCTCAAATAACTTTCCTAATTTCTTCCTTAAAACTGAAATAGATAACAAGTTTACTAGATCGACTAGATTTACTAAGTTCTTTATTCAATTATTGATTTGTACCAATTTCTATTGTTTATACATATCGTCAACCTTGATGTTTAGCAGTCTATAGAGTTGTGCATCCTTATCTTGAGCGGTTGGGTATGTAATGATAATTCAAAAAAGTTTTATCTCACTTTTTCAAATTCTATTGGGTGATGTAAATGTATTCATCTAAACAACTATGAATTTAGCATCAATCTACAAAAGATGCATGCAAATGACATAAAAAAAGATTGAGAATGTTGTGCGAAGTTGTCTAAGTTATATATGTTTGGGAGTGTTCTTTGAACATGTCTCAATTGATATTGTACAATTTTCTAAAAAATCTTCATTTGGGTTATTTGTGAACACATAAAATTCGGTTTGTTAGTTTTTTATGAAGTAGCTTCAATATATCCACCTTTTCCTCAAGTTTTTAATTGTCACCTTTTTTAGGTATCTTGAACAATTCATCTAATAAATTAGCTTGTGCACTTAATATAAATTTACATTATATAAAATATAGCATATAATAAATTTAAAAAAAACAAAGCTGTACAAAGTAAAAGTTATTTTTAAAAAAACATGTAAAATAGTAAAAAGGGGTAAAAAAGCAAGTAATATGCAAAATAGTAAATGAATGGCGAGGATGAATCAAATCATCTAGGAAATTTTTTTAGGTGGCTTGAACCATTGATCTAACAAATTAGCTTGTGCACTTCATAAAAGGAACGCCTTTGGCGTAAATATATATTGTATATAATAGTGTTTATTTGTAATATGATTATAATTAATATTATAAAAAAAATCAAGCAATATGCAAAATAGTAAATGAATGGCGAGGATGAACCTAATCATCTAGAAACCTTTTTTAGGCAACTTGAACCATTGATCTAACAAATTAGCTTATGCACTTCATATAAGGAACGCCTTTGGCATAAATACATATTGTATATAATAGTATTTATTTGTAATATGATTATAATTAATATTATAAATATAAAATAATAAAATTAAGGATAAAATATATTCATAATATAAATTTTATATAAAGTACATATATAATCAAATAATAAATATATAAAAATGTTAAAATAAAATTGATTTTAAAAGGAATGTTAGAGGCATAAATGCCTCTAACAAAAGAGCCTAGATCAAGCACCAATTAGAAGCTTGTGGGGAAGACAATCATCCTACATGAAACAAATCTCTTTGATAGCATGTTTGAGAGAATAATAGGAAAGTGGAAGAAATGTTCTTCTATTCATACATCAGCTCAAGGAGCCTCAGGTGGTTTATCCACACTCTGAGATCCTAAGACCATAAAAATTGAATGCATATCTAATGACACAAGTTGGAAGTTAATGAAAATAACTCACTTTGAGTAAAAAATTTGGTTGGTGAACGTGTATGGTCCTTCATGAACAGTAGCCAATAAGATTTTGTGGGACAACTTAAAACAAATCTTGGATCGAATAGGTGTGGAGAATACATTGATAACAGGTGATTTTAATGCCATAACCTCTCCACAAGATAAAAAGGGTGCAATACTACTCCCACACAGATTCATGGAAGATTTTTTGGCTTTTATCTAGGACAATGCACTTCAATACATTGTACCAACTAATGGGAAATTTACTTGGATCAATAGGAGGAAGAACTTTCTTCATATTACAGAAAGATTGGACAAGTTTCTAGCTTCTCCAAATTGCAAACTTGGAGACTTTTCTTTAATATCTGAGATTCTCACACTAATGGGATTAGACCAATATGCTATCCAACCCAACATATTAACACAAAAATAGAATTCTTCATAGAAATCATCCTTCAAATTTGAGAGAATGTGGCTGAGACATCCACAATTTTTGATATTATTAGAAAAATGGTGGAAAAGTACCCCATTTATAAAAGGCTCCAGAATGTATCAACTATGCAAAAAACTTTAGTATGTAAAGCAACAAATCAAGTCCTAGAATATCAATGTGTTTAGAAATATCTTTGTCCAAAAAGAGGAAGTATACACTCAGTTATCCAAAGTTAATTGACACATCATCTCGCATGGCCTAAATGTTGCAACTTATGAGCAACAATAGAAGCTACAATCAGAATGGGCAGAACTCCTTGCAAGAGAAGAAACTTACTGACGACGGAAATCCAAGGAGCTTTGATTAAATGATGGGGACAAACATATGAAGTTTTTCCACATATCTACACAGATATAGAGAGTCAAGAACTCAATCTTCACAATCTAGAACAGTGTCACGGATGAGTGTCTCACTAAGGAGAGTGATATCCAATAAGAAGGTGTCAAATTATTTGCAAATTTTTTAACTGCACCCACCCCACAAGCATCAAAAAGGGAAAAGGAAGAGCTACTAGAGGCTATTCCAAAGTTAGTTCAATAGGAAGACAATTAAAATTTGATGGAGCCTTTCACCCTAGAATAGATCAAAAAAGTAGTATTTTCCTTAGCACCAAATAAGACCCCCGAGCCAGATGGTTTCATGGATCTATTTTATAAAAAATGATAAGAATTTATATGAATTGATCTCTTTCATGCGCTTGAGGAATCCTGAAAGATAGGTACCATGCTAAAAAAATAAAATCTCACACACATTGCAATCATACCTAAAGTGCTAACACCCAAACATTTCTTAGATTTTAGGCCAATTTCATTATGTAACACCATATGCAAAATCTTTACCAAAGCCACGTATCTTAAACTCCAACAACTCATCCCTAAAATCATTTCAAAGCAACAAGGGGGTTTTGTCTCAGGAAGAGAAATAGCAGAAGGATCCTTGGTAGCCCATGAAGTCCTACACTCCATAAACTTACATAATCTACTTGCTTTCATAATAAAATTGGACATGAAAAAATCCTATGGAAAAGTGGATTAGGATTTCCTAATCCAAGTACTAAAACAATTGGCTCTTGGCACAAATGGTGTAAATGGGTGCTTTCATGTTTGTCAACAGGGAAGTTCTCAGTTATTAGAAATGGGTCACCTATGGGTTTCTTCAATTCTACCTAGGGATTTAGGTAGGGTGACCCCTTATCACCCTTCTTATTTATCATTCTAGTGGAAGCACTAAGTTGATCCATTCATAAAGCTAGAACTCAAGGCACTCTAAAATTTATATCTTTGTCATTCACTAATACAATAGTTTCTCACTCCCTCTTTGAAGATGATACCCTCTTATTTAGGAAATCCTCCCTGCAAGAAGCCAAAAAATTCAAGACCATTTTAGACAAATATTCTCTAGCATCTGGCCAAAATATCAATGCAGCAAAATCAAAGATTTATATCTTCAATGCAAATTCAGTTTTGAAAACTTGGCATATTGTGAAGCATCTTGGATTTCAACAAGTAGAATTACCTTGTTCCTACCTGGGTATGCCCTTCTTCTTGGGAGAAAACAAGGTATCATACTGCAACAAATTCATTGACAACACTCGAACCAAAATTTCTTCATGGAAAGGCCAATGGTTATCTCTCTCAGGGTAAATTTTAATGGTTAAATCAGTTCTATCAACAATACCTAACTACTACATGGTAGTATTGAAATCCCCCAAGTTAGTGATTTCAAAAATAGAAAAATTAATCAGAGGTTTCTAATGCAAAGGAAACATGGACAACAAGAGGAAAATTTCGTTGGTAGCTCTAGATAAAATCTACAATGGCAAGTAAAGGTGGGACGGGGATTCACAGTATGTCTACTAGAAATCAACCCTTATGGGCTAAGCTAGTATGGAACATGTACTCCAAACCCCATTAAAAATGATGCAGAATAATGCAGGAAAAATACTTGGACACTAATTCACTCAGTAGGATATTCACCATCTCTGATCCACCAAAAGGATCCATAATGTGGAACTTCTTGATAAAATGTAGAAAAGTGATTACCCCATATCTAACATGGGAAATAAACAGGGGTGAAGAAGCCATGTTCTGGGAAGACTCGTGGAATGGCTTCCCCCCTTGGAAGCATCACCAAACCTGCAAATGCCACAAAAAGTTCTTTAAAGCCATTGGGGTAGCAAAGTGAACGACTACTTTAGAGTTGTGGAAGATAACACAGGAAAAGTCACATGGAAAGTATTCACCATGCTACCAATACCTTTTGATCAAAGATCTATAGTAGAGAACCTACTACGGGAAATAATAATATACAAATCCTACAATCCAAATAAGTTGACATGGGCCCCCTCTAAAATAGGAGAATACCAAGTAAGTCAATGTTATAAAGTTTCCTCATACAATAGGGTAAATCTACCATCACAGAGAGGCTTCTTCTTCTATTGGAATGTAATGACACTTCCAAAATAAATTTGTTTTGCATGGCTTGCACTAAAAAACAAAATCCTAACTAGTGATAAACTATCAAAACTAGGAATATTTGCCCCCTTTCAATTTGTGCTATGCCAGGAAGCTTTGTAAGATGTTGACAACTTGTTTAAATAATGCAAATTTTCCCAATAATGTTGGTCTTTCATCTAGAACAAGTTGAGTTGGTACTCCCCTTTACATGACTCACTCTAGGCTATGTTTACTAGTTGGCCAGTACTATACAAGAACTCACCATTTGCCTAAATTTGGAGAGTTACACCAAAAATTGTCATCAAGGGTATCTAGTGGGAAAGAAACAAATGGATATTCAAACAAAAAATAACAAGGGCTAATCAGGTCATAAATTCCATGGAAAATTTAATTGCAAAAGTTGTAAATGCATATGTCCTCAAAACCAAGACATTATCATCCATGTTCATAGATTGGGATGCATCTCTTCTTAAAGGGTGGAAGTCACTATAATTACCTTTTAAAGGTAGCCTCCACCAACCACAAAAGAACATAGACAAAAAAATTAATTTCATGGGTACCCCCGCCACGATACTTTAGTAAGCTAAACTTTGATGGAGCCTCTAAAGGAAACCCAGGCAAATCAAGATCAAGAATAGTTATCAGGGATTGGAAGGGTGATTTGATAGAAGCTCAATCAATCAGAATACCTCAGGGAATAAACAATATGGCAGAAGAACAAGGCCATCTCTTGGAGCTCAAAATGGTAATTGATAGAAAAAATCTAAAACTCCAAGTAAAAGGTGATTCCCTATTAATAATAAATGCAGCTAAAGAAAGAAAAATGCAGAACTAGAAGCTGCATTTCCTTCAATAGGTGTGGATCCTACTTACCAAATTTGAAAGCATTCATATCATGAATGCCTATAGAGAATGCAATAAATTAGACGACTTCTTGGCTAATATGGCATGTGAACAAAATGAGGAAATGGTCACTTTCGACAATGCAGATAATAATAATGCACATTTGAGGGAGCTCCTCCTAGCGGACAAACATCTCACATGTTAAAATATGGGTTACCACCTAATTATTGCACTACAACATGCAACAAGGATAATCGTATTCAAATGTAATGGCAACTCTCAAATACATCGTCATTAAAGGAGGTGGTACCAAGATGATGGTCAGCATAAATAACCTCACGTGCCAACAAATCATGCAAAATATAGGCAAATTCTCCTAGTAATTTGTTCCATCAAGCCAAGTCATCACTTGATCACCCTCAGCAAAGAGTTTTAGTACTCTCAAACCTGCCCAAACGCAGCCACTTAAGCAATGTTTCATTTGTTCTTTCTTCTAATATGTTTTTTCTAGGTACTGAAGACACATTATAACAAAGAGCGAGCCCAAAGGAAATATTTCAGGCACACTCATTCGTGATTCTCACATAAGCTTGGGTAATTGCTTAACACTAGAATAATTAATGACATGCAAGGATGTGACAAGGGTTACTATCACTTTCCACCTAGCGCACAGTTATTCGCCATCTCTATTGGCTCAAGCTTGAAATGCCTCCCATGCAATTTCTTTTCACATTTACATAATTATCTATCAACTCTGGCCAAACCAAGAGCAGTGAAGAGAGCACGGTGGAAGAAAAATTGTGTCAAATTTGCATAACAGAGGAAGGTAAAAAGGAAAGATGGAGTACAAGCCCTAGAACCTTCGAGTACCCATGAAAGTGCAGGCATGGGAAAGGCCATTTGAAGGTTTCCTATCACATGAATATTTGGATATTGTTTTTGATTTGGATTGTTCAAGAGTGGAGGACTGCATTCGCACGGTTCTGGGAATAGAAATCACTAGCCCACCACCACAAAGAGCCCTGCTTCCCTCACAAGTTCTCTCTGTACTTTTCTCAAATCTATATGACTTGCTTCAATCACTTAGTGACCTAGAATAAATTACAAAAGAAATTGTGAAGGAGATATTCTTGATGGATAATGCACTTCTAAAGGGGGTCCAAGAATATAACCTTTACAGAGGAAAAGGGTGTGTTGTTGGATTATTCCCAAGGAAGTACCTGAAATAGTGCCAAGGGTTTGTAGAAATTTACATGGCCATCAAGTAGGCATTCGAACACAAATGTGACCACATTCTCCTTCGTGCTATGTGCCAGAATGCCAATTTTATTTGCACAAGTATGGACATAAAAATAAAAGAAAAATATTATGCAATAGCCTTCCTCAGAGCACACTGACACCACCCTCCAGTTAGAGGCTTTCAAGGAAATTCTTCTCAGGTGAATGGGTCTCCTCTGGCAGTTCTAGACTTGAATACTTCCAGAGTTCATGTCGACACAGAAGTGCCAGCAACATGGGAGGTTGAGGAAGTCCAGGGTGAAAATTCCATCATCATTGAACGAATGGAAGAGTAAGTAAGGATCTGTGTTTGCAAATTTTTCTTTTTGTCCAATCAATATCTGTACTCCTACAAAATCCCTATGTCAAGATCAGATAATATGCATACTGTTAGCTACTACCAATGTCGGGTGATGTGATTTTTTTGATAGAAAGCCATCCCCAATACAAAGAAATGTATATCAACTGTAAAGGATGGGGGATGCAAGTTTTTTGTAAAACCAGTCCTAAATACAAATGTAATGAATATGTAAAATGGACAGGGTGGGAAATTTCCTCCTAAGAAATGTCTTTGGCAAAGTAGAAGTTATAATGTAAACACGCGGATCTAGCTCGCCTCAACAATTCTATTGGCAGGCAACATACTCTAATTTTGTGTTATTTTTCGAACTGCCAACATTCAAAAAGTAGTCATACTTTGAAATACCCCTTTAAAATTAATATAATATTTACAGGCTCTATGCCTTTTATCAAAAAAATGGTTTTAAAAATATTAAAACATAATTGATTTTAAAAATATTTATTATTTGATTATATATGTACTTTATAGAAAATTTATATTATTATTATATTTTATATTTAGATTTTATCGACAAGTTGGCATGTTGCTCTAATCTGTTATTTCACCTCACTACAATATATTTTTTTGTTTTATTGAGTTTATTTATTTTTAATTGTTTTGTTTTAATAAGTTGTATTAGATGTTAAAAACAATGGATATTATTAGTTATTATTAGTTAATTACTATTATATTTTATATTTAAGTTTTTAATGGTATGTCATTTCACCTCACTACAATGTGTTTCTTTTTTTTATTCAGTTTTACCTTTGTTTCAATGAGTGTTATTAGATGTAAAAAATAATGTTTATTATCAGTTATTATTAGTTATTTTTTAGTATGTTGTTTCCCTATTTTCTTCAGTTTTACTTGGTGTTTTTATTGTTTCCCTATTTTAATAAGTTTAATTAAATGTCAAAAGAAAGGCTATTATTAGTTTGTTTTAGTTTTTTTCATAAGCTTTCTTGCTATATATCTTTGTATTGAGCTCTCTTAATAGCTACTTTATTTTTCAAATAATTTTACAAAGTTTTTTTTTTGTGTACAGAGAGTTTGTAAGTTTTTTTAATTTTCTATTTTTTTTGTGGGTTGCTAAATTCCTTGAAAATATGATAGTTCGTTGTCATAAATGATTTTCTAGATGAAACAAACATGTCTTATGAATATCCCTATTTATGGATCTTTTTGTATTGTGTTATGTTATAGGAATTGCAGCTGGTTGCTTTGAATGTTAAGATAAAGGTGCTTCAAGATTCTTACTAGTTTTTTAGCTTTCTATCTATTGTCTTAATCTACTCATCATTTTTCAACTGCTTGTTGGAAGACTTGTTATATGTAAAGAGCGAAACTCTTTAATTCCAAACAATTTATATTTCCATTAATAAATTCATTTATGTTCCATAAATATCATAACTCATTCATTTAAATTACTTTAATCCAAAAGATTTCCAAATATCGACTTTAAAGTCTACAAAAGATTATAATACATCCAATTGATTTCATAAATGTGTCATCTTTCATGACATCAACAATACAAAAACATTCTAAAAGAAATTTACAATTCAAGACTTAGGCAGGCATTCTATCGCCTTAAGTTCAACAATAATCATACATGAATAAAATATAATAGATATATGAAGAAATCATCATTTGATCTTCATTCCAATAGCATATCTTCAAACATGAAGACGAGAACAAGGTTCAAGCACTTTTTCCGCCCAACCTCGAAGCTTATGCTTCCCTGGAATTCCTTAGTCATTCAAATAATACCCGACCCTACACGAATCGCTTAGCAAAAAGAAGTCGACAAGCAGGATGGAATCTGGTGTGTGCCTAGTATAACTAGTAAATCCACAAGAATTTTCAGTTTTCTAATTCATTTAAGAAACAAGAAATTTTGATACTAGGATATGGTAGCTCGAGTTATACATATTCCATCTATTTCAATGGTCCTTAAGTTACTTGACCAAGCAAAATTTCATGCACGCAAAAATAATAGTAGTTTTGGAAAAGAAAAACTACGCTCTCTAATAACTCATATTCGGCACCCGTCCCGGAAGGTGACTTTCCAAACACATGTCATGTGCATTCATTTATCAAGCATGCATGGTTTCATTCAAAAAAAAAATTATCTTTCACAACCACATGTCATGCACATTCAATTATCAAGCATACATGGTTCCATTCAAATACCATAATCTTGCATATTTAAATTGCAAATAACATTATGTTTTTTCTGGTTTAAATAAAAGAAGGTGTAACACACGAATACATTAACTAAGTACATTTAAAACAATACTAGATGAGCACACATTATTTCAATTCATTTACTCATAAAATTGAATAACACTTCAATATAATATTTTTATATTTCGTTTCATTTCAAAGTATGGGTATGTGCAGGATAATGATGGGCCAAAAAGTGGCAATATGATGGGTATGTGCCTAACGACTTTTTTTTTACCCAAAATTGATGAAACGAAAAGGGTTTTTAAAGGAGATTCTAAAATTTCCACCAATATAAATTATGTTTTACTTTGAATTTAATAAATTATTATTATTCATTTTCTATTGAATTATGACTTAAGTCCTGATTGATAGGCTGATTGAAAAATATCTATAGATTTCAAACGATATCACATTTTTTGAATCCAAAACATGCATCACATTCTATGCTTCACATACTATAAGATTAAAAAATTAAAAAATGAATTTCATAATTTTTTAACCAAGTTAAGGTGGTCAGACATACAAGTCTTTATATTTTTAAAAATTTGTAATAAAAAATTATAATTAATTATTTATTTGGAAAAAAATTACAAAAAAATATGCATCACATCATGAATCCTCTACTTATATCTAAAATATTATACAAAAATATTATCATTTAAACGTGGTTAGGGTGGTCAAACAAACACCTAGTTCTTATTTTTTCCCTAAAATTTAAGTACTACTCTATTGAAATTTCAAATTTTCACCAAATAGATTTTATTTTTTGTAAATAAACCTAGTATTTTAGAAACTACATTCAATTTGCTACAAATTATATTCTTACATATTTTTGAAATAATATAGATAACTTATTCAAATTTTTATGTCAAGTTGCCTAATTCTGATTTTTCTGAATTTTTTGCCACTTAAGGACCTGTTTTTTCCATGATGATCCTGCACATACCCGTATTTTATATTTTTAATTCTATTTCCTTTTATTTTCTTTTTTCATATTTCTCTAAATATTATCTTTTCAAAAACATACCTCATATTTACTTTTGTTTCGTAAACAATTTTAGAATCTTTCCTTGAGAATTATCAAAATCCACTTTTACTTTTCAAGCATATTTAAATACACAGAATTATTTAATCTTTCATTTCGGAAAAACATTCAATAATTTTAATCTTTGATATTTTAATATCTTCATGTTCTTTTCTTGCAATTTCCAATTTTTTGTTTGTACAGTTAACAAATATAGTTTTTGTTTGGGGGGTTTCCTGAATCTAAAACATACTGTTTTCTATGCAAATATTTTAATATGCTAAAACAGAATTCTCTAAATAAAGAAATCTACTATCTCTTATTGTTTTATTTTCAAGATCGTTCTTTCTCTCCATGAACATACAGCCTGGTGTATAAACTGTCTTCTAAATTTGATTAAACAGTAATATGTTTTATATTCAAGTTAAAACATATGAATAATATAAATGGTTAAACTCAAGCATATTAATATTGTGAATTTGGATAAATAATGTTTTACTTTGTATCTACCTAGCAATCTCCTGCAACTATGTGTTTTCCTAAATCTGGCAATGAATATTTGTTTTTTTGTTCTTTCTGTGATATATTTTTTGTAGTTACTCTCAAACTATCTTTCTCTATATTTTCTCCTCCCTGTTGGCCGCGCCCTATCCTCCCTTCGCATGTGTATTCTAGAGATTGATATCTTTTGTTCTCCCTCTGACCACGTCTTGTCTTCTCTTCTCCTCCTTCCCCTTTCAGCCTCTACGCATTCTTTATTTTTGTTTAACACTCCCTCCTCTCTTCCTTTTGTCACACCTTTTCCCTCTTCTTCTTTTTCCACGCACTTTTCTCCCCACTTCTCCTTACTAACTCCCTTTCTCATAGGCACATGGGAGAGATTCTGGTCTACATTTATCTTACTCTTTTCTCTCCTCCCTGTTGGTCGCACGCCCTTCACCAGTCCTCCTTACTTTCTTCACTTAATTTTCTCCTCTACTTCCCCATGCGTATGATGGAGAGAAATATGTTTTTCTCTCCCTTCACACTTGCACATGAGTTAATTTTGATTTCAAACAAAACTCTCTCCTCCTTAATACTTGCGCACATGGGAAATCAACCATAATTCTCAAACCAACTCTATTTTTTAATGCTTTTCTCTCCCTCTTTCCAAAAACGTATTTTTCCTGTTTCAGATGCACATGCATTTAGAAGATCTTTTCTTCTTCCTCCCTTTTTTTTATCATGCAAAATGGTGAAGTCCTCAATAAATTTGATCCATAAATTATGCCAAATTTCCAGCAATGATGGCCATAACTCAGAGTTTCATCTCTTCATTTGCATGCGAAATTGAATGAGAGGTAATTGTTTTCAACTTGTTTACTACTGTTTTCAATTCAATACATTTTTAAAATGTATTGTATTTATTTCTTCTAACTTCCATTTAAATAATCAAATTTAATATATATTCATTATTTTAACATATATATTTCTTCTATATATGAATATTCTAATAATTCAAAATTAAAAAGCATCATTATTTTCAACTAAAAATAAAATATTTTCTATTTTAGTTTTCAAAAGGATTTAAATTTTTCTTTCCACACAATAACATAATATACTCAAATTAGCTAATCTTTTCTCAAATAAGCAATTTTTCCATTTCAAAACAAACATATTCATTTTCACGTATATTTGAACAATCAGATAACTTATTTTAAATTTCCAAATATAATCATCACGAAAATACATTAATAATAACTAAGTGGTGTGTGAGATTTCATCATCCTTATTAACATCTAATGGCTAAAATGACTCTACCTGATCAATGTTCTTGCCTTCATTCTCATTCACCTATTGTTGCATTCACTTGCACTCAAATTTTCATTAGCAATGACAATCCCTGAATTTCATAATAATGAATTTCAAATCATTTCAATTTTGATTTTGATTTTTATAATCATCTAACATAAACATGCAAATCTCATGATTTATATTTGCAATTAAATAATTGATAAAAATGAGTACGTGACATGTTATGTTTTGACATCAAACAGGTGCATTACTTTTGGCTTCAAATTCCTATATTTTTGTCATTTAAATAGTATTGTTTAATGTTTCAATGTATTTCCACTAGAAAAAATAGGATAAGAATCTCTTATTGTGGTCACCCTCCCATGCTTTAGTAATTTAATGTTTACTTTACCTCCATCTAGAACAAATTTCTTAGTTGGCATATGAATAAGCCTTTGACCAAAACCAAGAAGACTAGATCATGAGTTCACTTTCCATTCAATAATTCTCTATCTTTCATTACTGGTTGTTTTTTATTCCTTGCTTCTAACTAGTCATACCTTTTCATTTGTATTTTTGTTTTTGTATAGAAAAATGGATGCCATGAGTTGATGTTTATTATTTTCTTTGTGAATTCATTCTGAAACAAATTATAACAATCCACAAGATGTCACATATATTGTACAAGGAATAATATTAGGAAAAAAGGTAGGAAGTGTAAAACACCTAGATTTCGTAGAATTCTATGAAATAGTAGTTGTTGACTTATGTATTATGCTGAAGTCTTCTACAACTCCTTTGAAGTTGTCCTTGATACTCTGTTAATTTGTAAGTTTATTTGAAGATTGTTAATTTTTTTAGTTTGTTGTGAATAAAAAAAATAGGCCAACAATATGTAAAAATCTTATAGAGAGCCAAGCCTCAAAAGGACTGATAATTCCTAACCATGTCAATCAAATGCAGACTTTATTAATAGAACTGACTTAAACAAATAGCTAGTTTTGTTGATAGTTTGGCTGACAATAGGACAAATTACAACATACTCAATTAAACTTGCAACAATTATAATCAAAATAATAGTCCATGGTGGATTCATATTGCAAAGATGACCACCAAGAAGACCAAGAAGACTAAGATAATACCCAAGTACAGTTTTCAATGTGTGTGAATACAAGAAAAAATTCTATTGTTTAGCCTTATTAGGCAATTTTGTAGTGGAGTGAAACCTAATCTGTGATTATCTTACAATACAATGTTCCCATGACCTCACTATTAAACAAACTTACTAGTGTAAAAGGAGTACATTTACCTAGATAAAAACGTCTAAATTGAAGCTTAGGAAATTTATTATTTCCAAGTAGAAGTAGAAAATTGTGCCCATGTAAGGCGGGCATTTATTTTTTGATAAAAGTAAAATCAAATTGCTCAAAGGATATTCCAAATACGTGCAAAAACAATAAACAACATGCCTGTTATTTAGTTTCAACTAATTTATTTGCCTCAATTCATTTTGTGTTTATCAAATTTCATATTATCAATGAAGAAAACACAACCAATTCCTATAAAAGGTTGCAAAAGTGACCCTTTTTTTTGACATAAAATTATTCTTCTCCCAACCCGATAAATCTATTTAGTGATAAACTATACATCATTCAATTATTTATAGAGACCTATCAAACAAATTAAAATAGGAAATTGCATGTGATAAACATGCGATCAAGTATCCCACTAAATGATTTAGAAAACATGTAGAAAAGAATTGAGTTAAGCATGATCATATGGTTTAATAAAATAAGAAAGAGGCAGCAGAGGGAAAGGGCCCCACGACTACATTCTTGTGTGGTGGACCATGGGGTTGACCCCTCCCAGCGGGTTATCTGAGTTCTTCTCAATATTGAGAATCATTCTTTCGAGATTATTAATGTTTATGCCTCTAATGATGTCGTGGAGCACTGTTTGCTTTGGCGATAGATTGCTGATTCTTTGTCAGTTGCCACCTGGTTGCTCTGCGGGGATTTCAACATGGTAGAAATGGCGTATGACAAGAATGGAACCTTGTCTTTTCGTTGGGCAGCAGGTGAAAGGGAGGCATGGTTTTGCATGCACAATAAATTGGAGCTTTTTGATCCCAATATGGGTTGCCACCATTTTCATTCTCTTTGGCACACTTGGTGCAATTACAGGGCTGGTTCTGACAGAGTCTTTAAATGCCTTGATCATGCTATGATCTCGACTCAATATTGTTTTTCCTTCAATAGCTATGCCTTGTCTGTTAAATTGTTAGTGGATGTGACCCTTTCTGATCACTTCCCAATTCATTTTCGCATTGAATGGGCGTCTTGTCAACCTCGCACGTGTAAGACTCAATTCTTCTTGAACATGTCTTTACTTTGTCACAAGCCCACCCTGGCCCACATTCACCGGGTGTGGAATTTAGAGTGCAGGCCTCCTGGCCGTATGGGTTGGATTGCTTGGTGGAATGATGCCATCATTCGTACTGCATGTTTCTTGCTCATTTATGGGCGCCAGCTTGCTATCTTTTGTCAGTGTTCTTACGAGGCCACCATTGCCGACTTGCATATGGCTATGGAGGCTTTAGTGGTCAATCCTTTCTCCCCATCACATCAAGTTTGGGTGGCAGATTTAAGACATCAAAAGCAAGTGGCAAATAATTATTCTGCCAAAGGCGCTCAAATCAAGGCTTGACTTCACTGGTTCAAAATTGGTGATTGTGCCTCCAAAGAGTTTTTTTTGGCTCTTCGTGCTAGGCACTCTTCTCCAGGCATTAAAGCAATCAAAGATGGTAACCAGGTGCTCTCTAAGCTACCATAAATTCTCCAAGATTTTGTGTGTCACTATGAACAGGCTTTCACTGCTTAGGACCCCATGCCTGTGCACTAGTAAGCCCTTCAGGACTGCCTTGTTGTTGTGCCACAGGCTTTCTTCAGCCCAGATTAATTTTTGTGATCAATTGTTAACAATTGAGGATCTCAAGGAAGTCGTTTCCTCCATGACCAATGATAAGGCTCCTAGGATTGATGGTTTTCCTTGTGAATTTTACAAAGCTCTTTGGGACTGTGTTGGGAGTGATTTGTATCATGTTTATCTTGAAGCCTTTCAAACCAATTCTCTAGGAAATTCAATAAATAAAGGAAATATTAAATTCATACCTAAGCCTGGGGATCCAGAGCATATTTGCAACTAGCGGCCCATCACGCTTCTCAATGTTTCTTACAAAATCATTGTCAAAGCCCTTGCTCTAAAAATTCGCCACCTCTTGCCTCAAGTTGTGTGTCCTAAGCAGACTGGTTTCATTAAATCCAAGTTTATTCTTAATAACATTATTGCGGTTTGGGAAGGCATGGAGTGAGCCCGGCGGTCGAACCAGAAAGCGGTGTTCATTAAAATTGATTTTGTCAAAGCTTATGACCGCATTGAATGGCCTTTCATTCTTGCGATGTTGCGGGCCTTGTGCTTTGGGCCCAACTTTATATAATCTGTTCGTATGCTTTTTTTCTGATGCCTCGGCTTGCATTTCCATTAATGGTCGCCAGTCTTCTGTTTTTGGTCATTTTCATTCTATTCGCCAAGGATGCCCTCTTGCCCCTGCTTTGTATGTTTTGGCTGCTAAGGGCTTTGGATATCTCCTGGCCAATGTTGTCTCCCAGCAACATGTTAAAGGGATCTCTCTCCCAGACTCTCAAGAGTAGCTTATCAATGGCCACTTCGCGGATGATTCTTTTCTCACTCTCTTAGAGGATGAAGGTTCTATCATTGTTGCCCTTGAATGCCTTGATACCTTTTGTCTTGCCTCCGGCTCTGCAATTCAATGGCACAAGACCTTGTGCTACAGATAATCGGTGCTCCCCACTCCTGCATGGCTTCAAACTTATAACTGGAAGTGGATTGGGTAGGGAGAAATCTTTCAGTTTTTGGGCATCCCCTTTGCCTTTCAGGCTTCCCCTCGGGAGCTTTGGCAAGTCGTGCTCTCCAAGGTTGAGCAGAAGCTAGCCTATTGGATTACTAAGCCTCTTTCACTAGCTAGTAAATTCCAAGTGTGCTCTAAAATTTTGCCTACCACCCAAGTCTACTATTCTTCCTATTGGGCTCCTTCTAAAGCTACCTACAGCAGGCTTGAAATGTTGCTTCGCGATTTTTTATGGACCTCTTCTGAAACCCACAAGGGTTTTCATCGGGTCGCTTGGGAATTTTTTTGTCTCCCCAAGGACTCGGGAGGGCTTCGATTTCTCTCCACTCAATGACAAGGGACTTCTCTTTATGTCAAATGGATTATTCGAGCTCTCACCGGGGATGAAGCCTGGAAGATTCTCCTCAGGCATTGTATTCAGTCTTGTTTTCCTGTTCACAGGGCCGCCTGGAAAGGAATCGGTCTCCAAACCCTCCTGGTTATTAGAGAATCGGTTCAAATTGTTGGCTCCTTTGTGGTCAAGAGCATCTGGCGCTCTTGGGAAACTGTTAAGCCTTGGCTCCATTGGGTCGGGGTTAGATTTCATGATGGGTTTTCCATCAACCAGCATAACCTTTGGTGGTCTCCCCTTTTGGCTCAAAATGGTCAACCCCTGGCCAAGTTGCCTTGGCTCAAGGCCCTCAGATTTCATAAGAAGGGCATTCATACACTGCATCATCTCTTTCATCGGCTTACCATGCGTCTCTTACAGTGGGATGCTTTTAAAGCCCAGTACAGTCTTCAAAACAAGGACCATCTTACTTTTGACAGGCTAGTGAGTTGCATTCCAACGGAAATGCTTCACAAAGTTGGCATTCATGGACACAAACCTTGGTGGAAAGACTAGAAATAGTTTCTAGATACTCCTCTCTGGAGCTACAAGTTGCGGCTTGGCTACAGGTGGCTTTCACCCCATTTTCCTATGATCATCTTTTTGAACCAAAGGTGGCTTCTTGATTCTTCAACCCATACTTGGCGTAAGAGGTTTGATGCTACTTGGTCTGCAATTGTTAATCCGTAGTTGGCCCATTTTTCTTAGTGTATTCTTTTCCAAAGCTTGTTTGTGGGTTCTCGGCTTGTTCATTTGGGGGTTCCTGACCCTCGCTACCCTTTTTGTAGGCAGTCTAAAAGCTTTAAACACCTTTTTTGGTTTTATCCCAGAGCTCAGCAGCTTTGGACTTGGATTCATGACTTCTTTCAGCCTTTTTTGGTCGAAACCCTTTTCTTGGCATATGGTTCTGCTAGAGGACCTGCCTGGAACCCCGACTAAGTTCACCCAGCTTTGACACAATTTTAGGGTGGAAATCCTCTTCAATATCTAGAAAGACAGAAATGCTTGTATATTTTCTCATTCTCATTTAGATGTTAATGTGTCTCTTTATGCTAAAGCAGTTATATGTTCTAATGTTCTCTTACAAATTCAAGTGCAAGCCAACAAGGTTGCACTAGAAGTGGCTCACCTGCAGGTTCTCCTAGACCACTGGGGCAATGTTCCTTGTACTATGGCTCGGATCCTTGATTCACCCTCCTCCTCTCACGGTCGGTCGCCTTCTCGGGGCCAGAAGCGGAGTGACTCTGCGTGATCCCGCTCCCAGCCTCCTTCTCGGCGAGATTCTTGGCCTCCCAGGCGAGCTCGTTCTCCTCCGTCGCATCCTAGTCAAGGTTGGCACTCTAATGGTGCTCCGGGGAGTGGTGGTGGCGGTTCTGGGTGGCCCTCTGATGCTCTGCTTGTTTCTGGCTCTGGTTGGCCCTCTAGTGGCAAAAACTTTTCGTGGCTAGCTCTTGCAATCTCGCTTCGGCGTGAGGAAAAAGAAAAAGAAAAAGATGAAGATAAAGTTGATGATGGTTGAGGTGCTCCTCCTGACGTCACTCCAAACCCCTCTAATGTATGGGGGAAAAATCTGGATGACAGGGACCCTCCCGGATCTACTGGCACTACCTTGACTGCTTAATTTTTCTTTCTGTTATTAAACTTCTGGGCTAGGCCCATGTGATATTTTGGCTTTTCTGGGCTCTGCCCATGTGACATTTGGGGTTTGCCTTTTCACCACCCGCCCCTTTTTTGTGAATTTGTAACTATATCTTTATATTAATATAGATATCTGCCTATTCATCAGAAAAAAATAAGATAAGTTGCCTAACGTGAATCTTAGTTGTAGAGACAATAACTATAATAGTACTGGGATTAAATGCCATGAAGACATGAATCTGTGTAAGGAAGATACAAATTTAATCTTCATCACTTTGCTCTCCTTTCTATCATTATACATTTGAAAGATCCAAAGCATCCCAGAGTCCTTTCATCTCTCATAAGAGCTTGTAGCCATTGTCGTGGTTATCATTGAATGAGAAAGAGATGATACTTTTGAAGAACTTAAGCTGACAACCTTTTCAGATTGAGTAAAACAGTCAATTTGTTGACCATCACTGGTTGAAGAACTTGAGAATGTAATCAACTGGTGATAGCAACTTAATCAATTCCTATTGAAAAGTCTACTCCTTATTCCATTGCAGTTATTTTCTCTTTTTTTTCATCAAATGTTTCCTTCACATACATTATCATATATTTCAATAACAAAACAAATACATTTGCTTTTACAATTTTTTTTGGGTTCACTTTATGTGTACTTAGACTTCTTACTACAATCTTTTTTAGGTTTACTTTCTATGTATTTAGACTGTGTTACTAAAAGAAAAATGATTAGATGTGTCATTTCATGGTGATAATATACTTGGAAATATTACTCTTATATGCTTGAACCTTTGTCCATTCCTAGGGGGTGCAACTCTAGCAAGTGCTCTGATGATCTATACTCCATATATTTGTCAATCATTTTCCACAAGTCCATGCTTGATATAAGCTTGCTAATGATAATACTGGATGCAAATTCTATGATATTTTTCTATCGGAGCAGCAAACGATTCACTCGAATGCCAAATGATTATTTCTTCTCTTATAAATACAATGCATGAGAAGGAAGGCTAGACGAGTACTAGGAAGCCCAGGACATATTTTAATATTTCAGCTGCACAATCTCTGTTGCTTCTGCTTCTGACTAGAAACAAAAAAAAAAAACAAGAGATCAAATTTATTTTTAAATTGAAGACACGACAAACCCCTATGTAATAGTTCAAATAATATACCATCTCCTCCAGTGATCCCTAGTATTCAGCAAAAATGTCCACACCCACCACTTTTTTAATAAGATCAGTACAATTTGTCCTCAAACGGCCAGTCCATGTCTTTCTGGTTGATTAAACCTTAAATTATTTTGTTTTTTATATTTAAAATTTTAAAAATTTGTAGCAACTTGAGCCTGTTAGGATATTTTGATGAACAGTTTCAAACATTTTTGTTTTGAATGGTCAAAATTTTAGAGGGTTTTAATTTTCTCTATTTTTTTAAATGGTAAAAGTTTTGTGGCTTGAACTTGTTACTGGTGGTCAATGAACAGGTTGGCTTAACATCCCATGTTTTTGCTCACTTTGATTTTTAAAATGGTAAAAACAATTGTCAGGCTAGCTTAAACATCTGTCTATCTTTTTTTAACAGGTTGGCTTAACATCCCATGTGTTTGCTCACTTTGGTTTTTAAAATGGTAAAAAAAATTGCCAGGCTGGCTTAAACATCTCTCTATCTTTTTTTAAAGAATGGTAAAAGGTTTTGTTGTAGTTTGAATCTGAGACCTGATGTCAAAAGAGATAGTTTATTAATTTTCTAATCATATAATACATAATATGTAATTATCTTATTTTAAAATAAATTTAAAATTTAAAATCAACAGATATCAAAGCATGGTGGGAAAACAAGCTATTTTTGTTTCCCTCTGAATTAAGCCGCTTCCATTTTTTTTAAGTTATTTATTAGGTATTTTATACTGTTAGTTTTATGTGTTGCATTCATTCTTTGAATTTTCATTTCCTGCATTTACTAAAATTCCAACCAACATCCTAAAAGACCAAAACCATAGGGATCACTTCATTTGGACAGTGGAACCTAGCAGCAGAAATAAAGAGTAATGTTTAAATCCATATGAATACACAAGGTTTATATAACTGTAAATAAAAAATGTATAATAAGACGGTTTAATAAAGAAGTCAATGACAATGAATGTGAAAATATAAAGGGGCATGTTAAACTCCTTTGATACTGCACTGAACCCCGTTGGTCTCCAATATTACATATCTCTACAAATATCCATCAAAGACACTAATAGGAACCATTGTAGGAGAAAAACTATTCATCTTTTGCCATTTTTTTTAATGACACTGTCAAGATTTAGCACCAAAGTTTTCTACCAATGGCAAGGGCGATTATGCTATGTTGTGCTGAGTGGATTGTTGTTATTTGGGCAATGAGGTCTGATACTTACATTGACTATAAAAACTCAAGCTATCATGGCTTTGCTTGCTAATTTGATGCAAAATAATTACAAGGATTTTAGGCTACATGAGAAGTGCAATCCAAGGTTAGATGCAGAGATATTCATTCACCTATTATGTATAAGAGATGAATACCTTAATAATATTTGAACTCTAGTATTTATGTTGTATCTCCTGCTATTAGAATTGTTGGAATCATTAAGCTACTCTATTAAAATTTGTATATATGGATTCTACTTCAATTAAATGAAAATATCATTCTTAGTTATTTGGTCCATTGGATTCTCTTGTACTCATATCTTAATCATTTATGATTCTGTTAATTTGAAAGGGAGTTCTAATGCATAGTAAAAATTGCAATAGAGGAAAACACTTATTTTTGGTATGGTAAAACATCTGCTCTCTTCTCTCTTGTATCTAGTGTTCTACATAGTTTCAAGCCAAATGTGGAGGGAAGACATGGTGTTTAAGGGTGAACTAAATCTTTAGTTGGTCCTAAGAATACCCGTTGTCTCCCCAACTTCTAGATGTTGAAGATCCTGAGCATTGGCTAATTATAATTTCCTCTTGATCTGTCTCGCATGGTCGAGAGAAGAAAAAGGGTGGTCATTTTTACAAGTTATTAAGTATTACTTAGGGTTACTCGACAAGATAAATGAAAACAGGGACCCTACTCTGCACTTTTTAAAGAAGCAAGGAATTTGATAGCTGATAAATGGTGTTATGAATTATAATTGTACACTCTCTGAGCCGCATTTTATAAAATTATTGATATTGTGTCACAGAGAATTAATTTTGTTAATCAATGGTGCACACTCGTGCCAAAGACTCATATAGAGAAATCAATTATGAGAGTATGTATAATCTTATGTTGAAGTTCCTGAAGGTAATCAAATCCGAGTTCTTCATTGCTCAATATACCTGATATCAAATGTAGTTTCTTGTTTGTCTGATATTATGGCATACCCTAGTTGCAAGAGTGCTTGTTTATCCAGCCTCATAACTTTATACTATATGGTATAGATGAACCAATTTCTAAATTTGCCATATTCGTTGAATGCTGTTCTTTCCATGTGTTTTAATGAATTGGTTTTGTCTTGAGCTTTTGATCTTTTCTTCACATGTTTCTATGAGATTGTGCCAAACTTATTGTTAAGTAATAACAATCTCTACCTACAACGTTTTGGCTTCTACCAACTTAATTTAGATTGTATGTACAATTCTATGTCCATGAAACCACCAATACGCCTCTCTAAAATATTTATCTAAAACATACAACAATAGTTGTCATAAAACAGAGTATCTGATAAAGGGTTGTTCAAAACCTTGCAATGAAAGGACCTTTAGTTTTTCCCTTATAGAATCCATGGCACCGAATCAAGAGTTGCAGTATATATTTTGAATTTATCTCAAATAACTTTCCTAATTTATTCCTTCACAACGAAATAGATCACAAGTTTACCAGATCGACCATATTTACTAAGTTCTTTATTCGATTATTGAATTGTACCATTTTTTGTTGTTTATACATACTGTCGACCTTGATGTTTAGCAGTCTATAGAGTTGTGCATGCTTTTCTTGAGCGGTTAGGTATGTAATGATAATTCAAACAATTTTATATCAATTTTTAAACTTCTATTGGGTGACTGTAAATGTATTTGTCTAAAAAACTATGAATTTAACATCAATCTGCAAAAGATGCATGCAAATGACATAAAAATAGATTAAGAATTTTGTGTGAAGTTTTATGTGTTATATATTTCTGGGAGTGTTCTTTGAACATGTCTCAATTGATATTGTATAATTTTCAAAAAAATCTTCATTTGGGTTATTTGTGAACACATAAAATTTGGTTTGTTAGTTTTTTATGAAGTAGCTTAAATATATCCACCTTTTCCTCAAGTTTTTCCTATTCAAGAACTAATGAATGATAAATACACCTATTTCAATCTCATACATGGAATAGGGAACCTGGTAAGTGTTTTTTGAGTGCCATAAACTTTCTGCATCTACTACTGGCAAACAACTTAATAAACTTCTTTGTTTTCTTTATATTATAATTCTTTGATAATTTAGATTGATAGAATGATTCTCAAGTCTTTGATCTTGACACAAGACAGTGAGTCTTGGGGTAGTTGGATTAATCTCTTTCTCTAATAAATATGAAACCCTACATGCTATAATTTAATCCATCCTCATAGAAACTCAATTGTTTTTTTGATCATTCTACAAGAAAACACACTATTCCTATCCCATTATGGCTATCATAATTGGATTTGAATTTACGTAAAATTAATAAAATTCAATGATTTTAAACACTATTCACATTTTAGGACAATAGTATGAGCCAACCTTAATAAGAACAGGGCCAATTCTCTCATAGGGTGATTCTATAGAGCCTTCCTTCTTTGGTACAGACAATTCCCTTTAACTTTTATAATTAGAGTTTTTCTTCTCTCGTCAAGGTGATTTAATTGGCCATTTATTATTGAAATTGTCTTGTTGCTTGAGGCGATTCTATTGGGATTTCATCATTGGAATAGATTGTCTCATAGAGGCATATTGGGTGTTTTTTGCAAACTAATTGGTGAGCCAAATGTCCTTCCATCAACTACATAAGCCATATTCCAAATATCTTGGAGTAAATCCAACAATTCTTTGTGAGGTATTTTGTCTGCTGCACAGTTTCCTCCATGGGTTTTTTCCATTCCCTGGCTGAATTGGGATTTTATCATTTGCCTTGATTTTTCTTATAGAGGTGATTATATATACTATTCCGAACTACTTTATTACTAACCTAAACCATAAGTCATAATTTATAATACTGAAATATTCTGAATTATGTAGCATTTTATTACTTTTTGTTTTTCCAATGTGCATTGTACAAACAACATTGATATTACAAAATATTTTATATATTTTATAATACTGAAATATTCTGAATTATGTAGCATTTTATTAGTTTATGTTTTGCTCCGTTCATATAAAAATTTCTACCACTCGTTGAAGCTTCTCAATGTGTCTAAGGTTTTATTGACTGGATCTTTGATATTTTGTCTTTGCTTCATATATCTGAATCCTATGAATCTGAAGAGTCGCTAGCAGACCTCTTTGAAGATGAGCTCCATGTGTAGGAATCAGATCTGTTGTCTCCCTCTGCACTCACGTCACAGGTACTTCTGAAAAGAGATATACACTTCTTCTTAGAATTATTATCAACCTTAGTTTTCTTTACAGTCTTTGTTTTTGGACTGATGGTGTTTATACCTATTACCCTATTCATAAATACTCCATCATGAGTTATCCCTACCATTTGAGGTTTCACAGGATTACAATCAATGCCATGTTCCCCTTCTGCATGCTGACTATCTAAATAGACATCATTAGCAATCTTCTTTTGACTGTGACAACTAACAGAATTGTTCTTTTTGCCATTAAGTTCATCTAAACCTTGATACCGATCATTGTCAGTGATCCAATCAATATCTTCCTTCTTTTTTGAAGATTGAATTGTACCTACAGTAGAAGAGCTCATTGTTTTCTTTGGATTATGACTACAACTCTCGACAATATTTTTTTGAGAAGCAACTTTCTTATTTTTTAGGCTAGAGATTTCTTCACATAAGACATGTCATTAGTGTCCCATTTATCTTTTTGTTTCTTTCCAAGTTATATATTGCATTCTGCTTAAACTTACTACCTTTTGCAACCACTTCATCCATCCATCTTTCCACAACCTTTGTAGTCCTCTCTTGGTTTATTTTGGATGGGCTATTCTTCGAGGATTTTACTTTCCAGTTTTACAGTCTTTATTGTACACCATATATGTAGTTCCTATCGTCTTTGTAATGTTTTCAAGATCTCTGGAATCATTATTTTTTAAATGACTTGCATTCAGATATTTCACTCTTCCATTTTCACCATGAGTGTCCCTTCTATTTTCATTTCCAGCATCAAGTATGCTTACATCTCTTTCACCTTTGCTAGATTTCACAATTATGTCATCTTTTTTTTCCTTATCTATAGTAGTTCTTTCTTGGGCATCTACCAAGGTAATATCATTCTTAATATACTTAATAATAACTATTAATATATACACACAATTTAAATTATGAAGATTAATGATAAGTTTAATGTTTATTATTAATTTTTAAAATATATTATATACTATATTTTATATAATGTAAATTTATTTTAAAATAATATTATGATTGTTTGGTCTAAATAGTTATATTTATATTTAAATTTCAAAAAAGTCACAATTTTTTAATTTACTTTGAAATAATTATATTAATTTACTAAAAAAATCTATCTATTCAAATATTTTAATTATTTCTTTAGTTTTTTAATTACATTAATACATAAATTTAATTATAAGTATTTCAATTTATAATGATCTTTCTTTTGCTAAAATGTGAATTAACATGTTTTTACTTTTGACTCAATTTGAATTAAAAAAAAATTATGTTACACCTCTTACAATTACATCTTGATTTATTCTTATACCTTCTATGTATTCATTTTTGTCTCGAGAAATGACTAAACATGCAAATAATAATGGCATAATTCCAAGCTCTAGTGAAGATACAACCAAAAGTATACATAGCCTCTTCATTCTAATAGATTTTGCAACCATGCTACCAGATAAATGCCCATCTATCAATAACTCAGAATGCTTTGGAACTAATGTTCAAAATATTTATTCACATATTATAGATAGTTGTCATGCATTTGTATGCAAGTTCAAACTTGCATGTGAAAAAACCCCTCTTGTCAAAGCAATGGATATCAAAAAACTTCAAGAAACGTTGACAACATTTCAAAATAGATACATAAAACTTAAGGGTTTATGTGCCTTCCTTAGGGAGGTTTACTATAAGCAGCACTACCAAAATGAAGCAACCTATAATCAACACTACCAAAATGAAGCAACCTATTCTATCATTCGTGCATATGAGATGTATTTGCAAAATATGTGAAACAATTGTTTCTTTTTATTATGTAAACAAGGATGCTACTATTTTGTTACTATGTAACCTCGAGTAAACAAATAAGTTACTATTTTGGCATTTTATAACCAAGCTATACCTATATATGTATAATCTCTCTACAATAAATAAAGACACTTCTTTTGTATATCTCTTTCTAAAGATGCTCATTGTAAAGTTAATAATGAATATTTTGATGTTGTGTTAACTCATTAATCAATTTGTGCAAATATTAATAAATATTAAATTTATTATATAATATACAATAATTATGAATAAACTTATGTTAACCAACATTTGCAATTATTCTAGAATTACGTTTAAATTAGAATATTGAATTGATCATATATAAATAGAAAATTTACAAATTATATTATTTAAATTATTTACTGCCACATTTTTAAAAATATGCATCTTTATTCTTCTATATTTTATATTTTATGTTCTATATTTTATCGTTCCATTTCTATGATATATAATGTGATTCTTAATGTTTGTGTGCATTTATATGTTGTAAGGGTTTTGATCAATTAGGATAAGGTTTGGTTTATTTTTTGCATACATTTATGCAGTACATTTATGTTGTAAGGGTTTTGATCATGTATATGAAGAAAGCCTCTTTTCCATATTTTTTTATCTTCTAGGAACAAATTTACATTTTAAACATTAACATAATAGCATATTTCAATATAGGGACAGTGGGCCTAGCTCGATTAGCTAAAGCATCTTGTTAAAGGAAAGAGGTCACGAGGTCTAGTCTCCCCACCGTCCCCATGGTACTAGAGGGCGTGTTGTGCCAGTGCCACCGGTCACGTGAAATTTTTTTACCAGGTGCACTACAATTTATAGGGGGACAGATACCTGACCAATTCCTGCAGTCTAGAAAAAAATTATAGCATATTTCAATTTGCTCACAAGTCAATTTCTTCAACACAAATTTAACTTAATGATACCAAGATTCGTTAATTTGTAAAACCTAATTATCATATTTCAACTTGTCGCAGGCCAATTCCTCACAATTAATTCCAACAACATTATGACAATGTTAACTGCAAATACCATTACCGATATTCTTGCAAGTATATCTGGTTTGGGCCCTGTTTTACAAGTTACATCTATCGAACCCATTCAACAAGCTCATTCTACACTTGTCAAATATCGAGTTCAACTATCTGATGGTTTACACACACATCATGCTTTGCTTCCTGATAAGTTCAAGGAGCTTGTTTTGGAGGAGGCTTTAGTCAAAGGTTCTATTGTTCAACTAAAGCAATATACTTCCAAGATGCTCCATAAACTTACGTACATCCACACTTGCAGAAAACTATTATATTCCTCTTTTTTTTTTATCGGTAATCGCTTTTGACTAGATCTTTGAACCAATGGGGTTATAATGGGGGACCTCATCGAGGTATTAATACCTCCTTGATTTTCCTCTTGTTGTTGTCTCATCCTTTCTCTCATCTCTACTTTCTTCTCCTCGGGTCTCCCTTCCTTTGTCCCTCCTCCTTCCTCTGTTGCCCCTCCTATCTCCTTTTTTTTTCTTCTTCCTTCTTTGTCGCCCCTTCCTTCCTCCTCCTTCCCATCTCTTCGAGCCTCCTTGTCTCTATCACCTCCTCCTTCCTTTGTTTCTCCACTTTCCCCTCCTACCACCCCATTCACTATCTCCTCCTTCCACCTCTACTACCTTCTCCTCCCGATTCTTCCTCCAACTAGCTTTGCCTCCAAACTCCACGCATTGTATCACCACACTTCTACACCTCCTAAACTCCTTCCTCTATTCCTCCTCGGTGCACACCCATCCTCCAACAAGCTCAACCCATCAATAGTCAAAGTGGCTTGAACACCACTTGACGCCAGATCCTTGCATCTTCTGCGGGAAACACTTGGTCTGAACAACACCTAATTATCCTTCTTGTGTCCTTCAACCGCCAATAGAGCCTCCTCCTCCTCCTCATGCGATGGGTGAGATTTGAACCTGAAACGCCCTATCAATAGGGCTCGTGACTCTACCGTCACGTTGCGTGGTGAACCCCTGTATTCCTCTTGTTTATTACCTTCCATTTTACTGAATTAATCATTTTATTTCATTTCAAGGATATCATAATTGATAACTTGGAATTAAATTCAAACAACGCACCAATTATTGGAACTCTAACTCCTCTCCTCTAATCTAGAATTTTCCTCCCTTCAAATAGCTCTCAAGCAACATTCAACTCCTCTCAATCTACAAATGATTCAATCCAACAAGATGGAGACTCTACAACTCAACATAATGTATCCCCTTTTGAACCAATTCTCATTAGAATGTTAACCCCATACCATAAGCATTAGTCCATTGAGGGTCAAGCCTTGAAAAAATCTCCAATCCACCAATTCCAAAATGCTAGACATGATGGAAAAGTATTTGGATCTGATTTCATAGACAAAGCAGGCTCTGAGATACATATTTCTTGCTTCAATGAACTTGTTGATGAGTTCTACCAAGCTATTCACTCTAATCTTCTTTATGTGATCTCCAACGGTCACATTAAAGTAGCTAGCACAAAGTACACTAGCTCCACACATCCATTTGAAATAGTTCTCCTCAACATCAACAATAACTCCTTCCACAACTGTAGATTCCACCATACCTACATATAAATTCCATATAAAGAAAATAGATTCATTGGCCCCATTTCCTATTAATTCTCTTGTTGATTTTATTGGCATACTTTTATCTATCTCCCCTACATCAACCATTCGTAAAAGAGATGGTACATAAACAATCAAACATATAGCTACAATCATATACTTGTCAAGTTGTACCATTGATGTTACCCTTTGGGGTTGTCAATGTGAGATTGATGGGAAGAAAATATTTGATACGCCAATGCATCCAAACCCTCTTATTTTATTGATTAAATCTAGGTGTATAACCTCTTGGTGTGGTAAAGGCATTGATACTATTTATCCTACTATAATCTTAATCAACCCAAATATATCAGAGGCCTCAAGATTATAGACATGGTATGTTGCACTAGGGAATGCCAAGCCTTCTAATTCCTTGTCCAAAAGCCACATTTCTCTAAACAAGATTGAAAATACAATCAATGTCTCATCTATTGCAAATATAAGCTTTCTTGAGAAGAAAACTGTTTGCATAAAGTCATCCATCTCAAAACTACACTTGGACAACTTCTACTACCTTTCATGTCCTCTGTTAGTGGATAATAAAAAATGTAAGAATTTTTTTTGGAAACTTCACCCAATACTTTTCAATGCCCAAAGTGCTCTAAAGATCTATCTAGATGTGATTTTAGCTACATGCTTAAAATGGACTTGCAAGATGGAACTAGTGAACTTTTAAAAGTTACTGCATTTGAAGGACCAACAAATTCCTTGATGGTTGAACCTAATGTTTCTAAACACGTTTTAGATAATGTTGTTGGTTGCCAGTTTTTCCTTGAGCTCACCATCAAAATGATTCCATTTGGTGGACAAGAAACACAAAGCGTTGTTATTACAGCCATTAAGGTCATTTAATATTTGCATTTAATTTTTTTAAGCATTATTGTATAATTTAAATGGCCATCTATATGGAGATGATCAACATTTGTATATATTTTTCGAATATTCTATACATTGACTCTCCATATGTGTAAAGACAATCATATATTTAAAAATATGTTTTGATATTTATTTGTGTTCCAATTTTATTATTTGCAATATTTTATCTCTTTAAATTGTATATAATAGTTGGTCATGGTATTCCAAATATAAAAATGAAAAAGTTATTCATTTTTTTTTTAGGAACTTTATTTACATTGAATTTTTCATATTTAAATTTTTGGTTATCTGTGTTTGTTCCAAATTATTTATTCATGTCATCTTATCTCCTTAAGTTCTATAAAATATATGCTCATGTTATTTGTAATGTATGTTTCAATTTTGTATTTAAAATATATATTGTTGTAATTATGACTCATAAATATATTACATTACTTTGATCCTCGAGATTCCTTAAAATGGAGGTAGAAAATGAAAGGGAAAAAGAAAAATGCTTGTGTAAAAATGAAATGCAATGAGCATACTCTCATGCAAGGAAAACTAATATCAAGAAAAGAATATGAGAAATCCTTCAAAATGACATTGATGGAGCCTCTGCATCTACACTCTCTTCTCCCAATAACACATCGCACCTACAAACACCTGCACCTCAACTACAAAGTATAAATCAACCCAACCCATTTGTTCAAATGCACCCTTGTATACCTACATCCCATGATTTTTTGACTGCTAAAAATAATTTCCATTTAAAATTAGATAACCTTTCAAATACATCAACTCGTATGGTCTACATGGAAAGATATCCATGAATCAAAACTAGAAATTCAAATGGAATCACTACTTGTTTTAGATGTACATCTGAAAAATATAATCATCACTTCTCAAATTGGAACAACATGGACCCAAGTCAGCAATAAATGTGTTTAAAAATTCTATCTCAAGTTGAGGATATGTTGATAGCAAGGTTTAGCCCAATCCTACAAGTTAGATATGCAAGGGGGGACAACTAAAATACACTGGGCACAATACTTTTTTTCCTCAAGATATATCTACGATTGCAACCTACTTGCCTAGGCATATTAATGATTTAGATATACTAATAATTATCAGGAAGAACATCATGTTGCAAGAATGAAGAAGAATGTCTAATTGTGCATACTTTGTGTGGTCATTGATGTCACCATGTTGATTGATTCGTTAGTTTGATTCGGTACTTTGAACCAGTATAAAGAACCAGTTTACATCCTCTGATATTACCAGTATACATCTGAGGACCCAGTATTTTGTTCTGCAATTCTCTTCTGGTGATTATAATTTCTTACAATTTTGAGAAGTGGTTTTTGGATGTTAGAAGATTGTAAGTTCAAAATTTCAGATGTACAGGTGCTCGTATGGAAAGTTGGCATCGTTCTATTATTACATTTTTTTATTAGGTCTATCTTTCGCTGATCTAATAAACAATTGGTGGTATAGAAAATTAATTTTGTATTTTGGATGTATGTGCAACTTATCCTACATCCAAGCTGACATGTTGTAGTGTGCTATACACTTGAAGTGTTTTTGGAAAGGTTTTGTACTAACTTGGAGCTGACATTTAGTCTTTTTGGTGAATAAAGATTGCATCTAATTAGGCCGACCTAATTGATGCTTGCAAATGTATTAGCTATATATATTGGATTGTTTTGATATTGTTGAAATATATAGAATGGGAAGTATAGTGAAAATGTGAAGTGAAGTGTGCAAAAATGATGAAGTGTGTTAAGTGAGTTTATTGAGCTTCAAAGGAACTGAATCAACACTTGTTAGGTGTACTCTTACCAATTCATTCTGGCTATGAAGCCACTTCTATATTGTAATCCTTTTTGTAGGAAGTGAGCCTCCTTTCTTGGACAATGAGTCCTCTTTGTAAACAGTGAGCCTTTTTGTATTCAGTTTTGGAACTATACTATATTGTGAGCTAATCCTCACTGTGGTTTTTCCCATTCTGGGTTTTCCACATAAAAATTCTAGTGTTTATGTGTTGTGTGTTTTTATGTACTGTTAATGCTTTTTCTCATTCTTACTGTTATATGCATTGGAGTAATTGGATGGTGTTTGTTCAAGTTTGAGAAGATACTGATTCACCCCCCCCCCCCCTCTTAGTATATTGGGTATTCAACAATTGGTATCAAAACTTGGTTACTCTAGAGCAGCCTAACAGCTTGAGGAAGATTCTGAAGATTGAACAAATGGATGATAAAGAAGAGCTTCGGGCTTCTCTTGAAGATCTTGACAAGGCTGAAAATGAAAATAGAGATTTGAAAGAAATCTTGATGAGGCAAATAAATGCATTCAGAAATTCAAAGAGAAATTGAAGAAATTAGAAAGCTATAGAGAAGTAAGTGAGCAATTTAAACAAGCAAATGAAGAGATTACCAGATTAAAGGTTCAAGTGGAGGAAAAGAAAATAATTCAATAATATCTAAATACAGTGGTGCAAAGCAAGACTGATGAATGCACTAGGCTTGAACAAGAAGTGGTAAACCTAAGAACTGATCTGGAAAAAGCAAGGGTTTGTGAAGATAGATTCAAAACAAGCTCCACTAAGCTTGATGAATTGATTGTGGGAAAAAAACCATCTAAAGACAAAGGTGGTTTGGAATTGGAAGCAGGTGAAAGCTCAAAGGCTGTGAACAATCAAAAGACTCAAGGTAAAGGAAAATAGATAAAGAATTCAAGAAGTTTTTCGAGAAGATCGCCTATCAGACAACCAAATGCTCAAAGGTACCCATCTTTTAGTGGTGTTTTATTTTCATGTAACAAATTTGGTCACAGGGAAACTGAGTGTGAAGATAGGATGAATCATTTTTTTGGTCCCTTCTTTAGATAATATTTTTCATGCAAGAAAGTTGGGCATAGAACTACTGAATGCAAATCTCGGGTGAGGATGATTAGTCGAGTGATGATGAATAGTTTTAATAATGAATCAATCTTTTGTTGGCTACTACTATACATGTAACAAGTTTGGAGACAAAGAAAATCAGTGCAGATTAAGGATTAGTGGAGTTCAAACAAATCAAAGAATGTTGTCTACTACAATTACAACAAACCAAGACATATTTCAAGAGTTTGCAGGAGTAAAAGCGGAAAGCAGTTTGCTCCGGTAAAGAAGAATGAACCAGTGAAGAGAATTGACAAGAATAAGGTTAAGCAAGAAATGAAAAAGATATGGAGGAAGAAAGAAGAGTCAGAGATGACAGATGTGTTTGATCCCTCATTTGATGTAGACAATTCCTCTTGGAATTAGACCTAGCATGGTCTTAGGGGGAGTATTAACAGAAAATTATTTGAACCCCCTGGATATATGGCGTGTCAAATTTTGGCATGAGGATATGTTGTAAGGAATGAATAGGCAGAGGTTATGAAAAAAAACCAAAAGAAAATATGCAGGCATGTTCATTTGCGAAGCAAATTAGGGTTTCTCAGTGTAGTGAAGAAGGGTTTTTTATCAGCTTTTTGAGGCCTACCGCATTTAATGCGTAGGGCAACACGATAGTGTATAAAGCAAAATTTATAAGTCATTTTTGATCTCTTGTGAAATTGAAGAGTTTGAAGAATGATTTGGATCAATCTTAAAGCGATCCTAAACCGAATTGGAGTGATTATGAGGCAATCTAGAGAAATCATTATGAATAATTAAGAATAAAAGACGAAATTTTTCAAAATCATCTCTCTCAGTTTACAAAAAAAAAGGGAAAAATAAGAAGTTTCGTTGAGCAAGAAAGAGTTTGAAGAAGATAAGCACGATGATGGAATCTATTGACAGATGATCGAGTGGCGATATTCCGCTAAGGCTGAAGGGAGTTGAGTTGGAAGAGTTTAATCATCAGAAGATGAAGGAAATGGAACTAGGGTTGAAGACAAAAGAATTGCAGACCATAAATACTCTGGGTTGGATTTATAGGGAGAATTTGCTTGGTTTGTAGATAAAGAATCTATCTTGTTCATGTTAATTCAATTCAAGGATGGCAGCATTATTTTGGACAAACCCTATCCGATCGCGAAGAAGGCAATTGAAGCTATTACTAGTTTGTGCAGTGTTGGTGACCTCCTCGGGAAGAAAAAAGTGAAATACAGAGACGTGGAAGAACTTACTAGCATCAACAAAGACCCCCGATCTCTATTGATAAATACCATTTTCGATCCTACAGTATAGTATGTCTCCTATGGCATCACTTATAAAGTTTATTTCAAAAATAGTGAAGGTTATAATTCAGCTATTGTTGTATATCTTGCACATAAAATGGTGAAGGAAAACAAGAAGTTTGATTTGTGTAGCCTAATTATGGAAAACCTAATTGAGAATGTCAAAATTTCTTTGGTCGAGGGTTATCCTTTCTGGTTTGGGTCTCTGCTTATATATTTGGTATTTTACTTTCTAAGTTCGCCTTCGAAAAGAGAGAATGTTAAGTAGGAATCTGGCATCCTTGTTGAAAAGCAAGTTTACAAGTATTTAGAATGTATGGAGGATAAAGCAAGTGCATGCAAAGTCTATTTCTCATCCTTGCAGAAGGATTTGTGCTTAGGTGTGATAGTGTCTAGTGCTATGCCCAATAGTCAATTTGAGGAGGGTTCCTCCTCCAATAAGAAGGAGTTGGAAGTTGTTATATGTGCTTCCCCTCTGAAACCTAAAAGGAGAAAAATTATCACAAAATATGTCATCACTATCTCGAAATAAAAGGAGAATGAAGAAGAGTCCCTGCCTAAATTTGATTCCTTCAATCTTGAAGACATTCAGACGATGTTAGATAAAGGTGATATGAAGAAGGTTGGTGAAATGTGGTGTGCCTGCTCTCTGATCAAAAGACTTAAAATTGATGATGTGTTGATTGATTATTTGCTCAAAAAGGGTATTACAATTTCAGATGTGTCTAACTCATTACCGAATGATCTAGTAGAAGTTATTGAAGAAACAATATTGTTGAAAGGACCTAAAGGACATAATTTTGAAGCTATGATTAAGAGAAGATGTGCCAAAGACAAATAGAAGTTATCCAAATATATTGATGAGACAAGAATGTGTTAAGGAGATGTTTGACATTTACAGGTATTGTCTTCGATGGCCTGCAATTGTTGATAACTTTAGAAGTAGAATTGAAGCTATTGAATCTGAGATAAATAATATTGGAAAGAGTTTTGATTTATTCAAAGTCAAAAATGGAAAGAAGAGATAATATTTGGTGAATTGAAAGTAGAGTTGTTGATTGCTCAGAGATAGAGGGAAGACTTGGTTAAAACCTTCTGGCTAGTTAAAGAAATTTTTGAGGTCTAGTTGGATCATCTCTCTGAAATACTTTCTGATGCAAAAGATTGTGAACAACAATGTCTATCTTTGGACCAAGCATCCTCATTTGCATTGTCTTTATTGGATAGTATGAGTGCCAAAATGGGTTTGGCATGTTTTCTTGGAAGAGGATTCTTCTGATCATAAGAGAAAGGTACAAGAAATGTTCTAATGTAAAAAGTGTTGTTTTCACTTGAATGTTCAAAATGGGGAGTTAGAATTTTTTTGTATATAAATTGTCACCATGTACATACGTTTACACCTTATTTTTGGTTGCCCTTTATCCTTCATGTCAAAGGGGGAGATATTGTCATGTAGAAAGGGAGGTGTGAAGTGAAAAGAATGAAGAATTGTGTGAAGGTGTATGGAGGGTCATACATTCTTTTGGCACATGTTTCCATCAATGACAAAGGGGGATATTGTTGGAAGAATGAAGAAGAACATCTAGTTGTGAAGACTTTGTGTTGTCATTCATGTCACCATGTTGATTGAGTCATTAGTTTGATTTAGTACTCTGAACTGGTATGAAGAACCAATTTACATCCTCTAGTATTACCAGTTTACCTCCTCTAGTATTTTGGTATGCAATTCTCCTATGGTGATTATCATTGCTTGTGGTTTTGGGAAGTGGTTTTTGGATGTTGGAAGCTTGTAAGTTCAGAATTTCAGATGTACAAGTGTTCGTATGGAAATTTGGCATCATTTTGTTATTACATTTTGTTATTAGGTTTATCTTTGGCCAACCTAATAAACAGTTAGTGGTATAGTGAATTAATTTTGTATTGTGGATGTATGTGTGACCTATCTTAGGTCCAAGCTGACATGTTGTAGCCTGCTACATGCTTGAATTTTTTTTGGAAAGGTTTTCTACTAACTTGGAGCCAACAATTAGTCTTTTTGGTGAATAAAGATTGCATCTAATTAGGCCGACCTAATTGATGCTTGCGGATGTATCAGCTATATATATTGGATTGTTTAGAGATTGTTGAAAGATATAGAATGAGAAGTATGGTGTGAATAAATGATCCTGCATTGTTAAACTTACCCCAGTCCTCCATTGACATATTAGACCTCCTATATACAACAAATTCAAATCTTGATCCCATAGATATAGACTTAACGGAAACAAGTGATACAGAATATGATACCTTAGAAAAAAACATGCCAATTATAACTTCCTTTGTGGAAAACTTGCCACATGCATGAACAAAAGTTGAAGAAGTGTGCTCTTTATTACAACTAGGCTCAAGACGACCAACACTTATTGCTACATGGCCACCCATTTCTCCATCTCCTATAAATTAATACACCACCAAAGGACTATTTATGATGGCATTTCCCACTTTGTTTCCAAAAGGGAAAGTTGCATTCAAACAAGAGTGTATCAAGGAAGTTAAGCTACATGAGTATGCTCTCCACCTTCTAAGGTACCATGATAATAGGTTTGGCCAACACCCAAGATTTAGGTACTTCATACTAAATGTTATAATGCACCACCGTAGCCAAGCAACTACAACTGAATTTATCAGTAAACAAATCGATGGTTACCTACCATCAACAATCACTGGCCTTCACCAAAAATTAAAGGACATACCAGATGATAAACTTGCAGATCACCTCATGCAATTTAGCTTGTCAATTCATGGCACCAAACCATTTTAGAACCAACATCGAGGGGATCTTTCATACATGGTCATTCAAATTGGGTGTCCCGCACTTTTCTTCACCCTTAGTGTAGCAGGCACAAAATGGACAGACTTGCATTCCATCATGCCAACCAGATCACCTACAAATCCCTCTATGGATTCAAGATGGAGGATACAAAATATTATTCAGAATCCACACCTTACTACACTGTGCATGCACCACAAGTTTACTGCAATCTGTGAAGAGGTCTTGGAAAAACTTCTTGGGGCAACAAAATATTGGTACAAGTAAAACCCTTTTTTTTATTATCTTACAATTTGCTCTTACTTTTATTATTTACTAAAAAAAGAATTTTTTAGGTATGAATGGCAACAAAGAAGATTTGCACACATCCATGGTTTCCTATGGCTCCAACAAGCACCTGACATTAGCATATTAGAAAGGATTAATGAGAAATAAGTACAAAATGCACTTGAATACATTGATAGATATGTCTCTACATGGAACCCATGAAGCATTGAATTGAGAAACCAAACATTTCATCGATATATTCTTGATGATCCTTGTTTGGTGGATACAAAAATGATCATGTCAACCAAACTTTCAACATACTATATTGAATTAGTCAACCATGTTGATTTCCATAGAAAATGTACTCTACAAACATTCCTTAGAAGGAAAGGGACATTTGTTGCAAATCATTATAAAGCATCCTGGACCATGCAAGATAGATCAAATCTTTCAAATGATGAGAATGCCCAGCCAAAGCACACCCCAGCACGCAATGATGAGTGCCTGAACCTTCACAACCCATATATACTAATCATATGGAGGGCCAATGTAGACTGCCAACCTATTCTCTCAATCGATGTTATTCTCAAATATATTGCAAATTATGTCGCTAAAGATGAGCACAAATCTGAAATATATCATGCCATGTTATCTCACATTTCAACAAATTTTGATTCGAAAATGCTTGCCCCTATAGAATTTTTAAAAATGCTTATAGATAGCCTTGTTGATCGAGACATTAGTACCCAAGAGATTTTCCGCCTCCTATTAAAGCTCCCCCTCTCCATATCCAATAGGATCTTTGTTTCTTTAAATGTCAATCAACACAAATTCCAATGTGTATCAGTTTTGGCCACATTAATGACAACATCACCTACCTACATCAATGCTTACATGGCATGACCATTACATCTAGAGATAATGCCTCTCATGAAGTGACCCAAAAATGGACCTTTAAAGCATATCACAAAAATAATCAATGGAAAGAGTTCCCCAAAGAAGCAAGTGTTTGAGTCTCTCCACGGTTCACAACTGTCCCTATAAAAGAAGACAAAATCTTTCATGAATTTTGTTGGATTGAACTAGTACAATACAAGCCATTTTGTAACATTGAAAGTGAATTCAGATCCACGGAAGATCAAATAATAGAACAATGGGGGATGTTCTCTTCTACCTACCAGCCATAGCATGTCCATCGCACACCAGCAGAACCAATCGAAGAACTTGATGCAAGAAACTCATCCATCCCTGAGTCTACAATGCAAGAGGACAACCTTGATGAATGGAAAGTATAGCAGGTTTACATCCAAACCTTCCTATTTAGCTATATACACTATCCATGCTTGGTTGATGTAACATTGACCTGAACCATGAATAGGGAGATAGCCACTTCAACCCACAACAAAGAATTGGAGCTACTACTTTTATAGACTCCAATTGCACAATATTTCAAGTACACCATGTTTTTAGTGAACACAACCATACCACCCTCTCTACAGACCAACAAAAATCTTACAATATAGTTATATCCCATCTAAGCAACAATCCTTTGCAACCACCAATTAAATTAATTGTTCAAGGAACTATAAGAACTTAAAAGTCATGCCTCATAAATAAAATAAGAATTTCACTCATGATTTCAGCGCCAACTCACTAGTCACCATTACTACTTCTTGCACCTATAGGTACTACTGCATTCAACATTCAAGCATCAATAATTCATTTTTCCCTTCGAATACCAATCAAATAAATGACCCCCCACAAGGACAAACACTTGCAACCTTCCAAGAAAGCATGTACTTCATTTGGTACATTTTGATATATGAGATGACCTTCATTGGGCCCAATTTGATAGAATAAAATTACATGAGGCTACATGAAGCATTCCCCAGCCACAACCAAAAACCATTTGGAGGGTGGTCAATCATTCTCTTTGGTGACCTAGGCCAACTACCTCCAGTCAAATATATCGCCATGTATGCTTCTACTTCCTATGGAGGAAAACTATGGTGCACCTTCACAACAGTGATAACATTGACACAAATATTTTGACAAATTGGTGATGATCCTTCCCAAAAAAATTGTGGACTTCTCTCAAATCTCCTAAATGTAGAGCCTACAATAGAATATTAGCAAGTTCTAATGTCGTGTTCAAGTTCCTCACTCACCTCTGCAGAAAACTCAACTTTCTCAGATGCCATATATCTATTTACAACAAATGAAATGGTCTCACTACATAATAAACATATGTTGTTGTCTTTGGCAACAGCTGTTGCACTATCCATTGTAGAGAAACTTAGGGTGTTACCATACTCAAATCTAGATGAAGAACAACTTCAGGCTAAGATACTCTTATCTATTGGTCAAGAATTTATATTGTGCTCAAATTTATGGGTGGAAATAGGGCTCATGAATGGTGCACTTGGTCAATTCAAAGCAATTACATATGGTGAAGGAGAAAAACCACCACAACTTCCCTTATTTATTTTTGTTCATTTCAAAAATTATATTAGATCAGCTTGGGATCATAACAACCCAAAAAATATACCTAAATATACCTATAACCCCAGTGATCTATGGTTGCCGCTGTCAAATTCCATTAAAAATGACATGGGCCTTGGCAATTCACAAGTCACAAGGCCTTACACTACAAAGGGAAACAATCGATATAGGAAAAACTGATCAACAAGGGTTGGCATTCACAGCTATTTCAAGAGTCTGTGAACTATCATGCATTTGTATACAACCTTCCTTCACATTCCAAAGATATGTTATAGATTGAAGATTGCATCAATGGTTGTCATTAATGTCAACAGTTTGTCATTGTTGTCAACACAATACTATATGTATGACTCATTTATCGAAAGTTATTTCCCATTGAAGATGACTATTATATGTGGTTTGGTGTGTTGGTTCTTAGGTCTGGTTCCTACCATGTGACAAACTATGATTCGAATATTTGAAGATCTTGGCTGACATAGCGTGTGCAATACTTTATGGATGTTTGTTCGACCTAATTGATGAATAAGATACATATATATAAATATATGCATATGTGTCTCTCTGAAATATAGGTGTGGATGCGAGGTTATGCAAGAAGGATATAGAGACATAAAAGGGTGTGAATACAGCAGATCAGAATAAGCGAAGCAAGCGAAGACAATAAGTGTGTGATCAAAGCAGAACTATTGAGTGATTACTGATATATAGTACTACCTTTACAAAGCTTCAATTGGAACTGAATTCAGTGCAAGAAAGGTGCAATCCATCAGTTCAATTTTGGCAATAAGCCATAACTTTTGTACTCTAGCAGTGAGCCATCTTCTTTGTATCTTTTTGGTCAGGAGTCATCTGAGTTGTAGCCCTGTGGATAGTGAGTCTTTATTCCAGGAAGTGAGCCTTATTCCACGTAGTGAACCTTTTTGTAATTGGTTTTGATATTCTCTATAGTGTGAGATAATCCTCGCCATGGTTTTTCCCTCATTGGGATTTCCACTTATATCCAGTGTTACTATGTTTATGTGATGACTTTCAGTTTTTGCATTTATAGATAAATCATTTATGTGGTATTTTGATTTAGTTTTGGTAAATGTTTAAGGTATTTAATTTGGTGATAGTTGATTCACCCCCCTCTCAGTTTTCTTGTTCAACAATTGGTATCAAAGCAAGGTCCTTTGGAATAAGTTTAACATCTTGAAGGAGATCTTGGCAGGTTGAACTAAATGATGAAAGGATCTGACTTAGATGAACAACTAAGAACAAAGACCTCAGAGCCTAGGAATGAAGATTTGAAAGAAAATGTCAAGCAAGTTGGTGAATGTATTCAGAAACTAAGAAATCGGATCCAAAAATTTAAGTTGAAGCATAAAAAAGTTTATCAGGAACTAAAAGAAGCAAAGGAGACTGCTGAAAATCTAAGGATGAAACTTGAAGAAAGTAGAAGAGTGGAAGAGAATTGGAAAATGGAAATTGAACAAAGCAAATCAATTATCAATCAAAAGATAGAAAAATGTGACAAACTTGAACAGAAAGTAATTACTCTTAAATCTAATCTGGAAAAGGCAAAAAAAAAATTGAAGACAAATTCAAGATAAGTTTTGGATTGCTTGATGAATTGATTTCATCTCAGAATCCTACAAAGGATAAAGGTGGTCTAGGACTCGAAGAAGGAAAAAGTTCAAAGACTAATCCAAGTTTCAACAATATGAATAGTCAAAGGAAAGGCAACACTTATCAAGGCAAGAACAGGAGGATCAATACCGAAAGGATACCCAACCGACAGCCTAATAACCAAAGGTACCTATCTTTTAATGGTTTTTGTTACTCATGTTATAAATTCTGACATAGAGCAATAGAATGTAGAAGTATGATAAATCAAAACAGGTTAAGTCATAATGTTGGATTCTTTACTAGACAATGCTATGTGTGCAACAAGTTTGGACATAAATCTGTTGAATGTAGAAGTCAGATAATGATGAACAGATTCAATACCAATAGAATATTTCATTCATTCCAAGGTTATTGTTACATATGTAATACTTTTGGAGACAATGCTAACCAGTGTAGGACAAAGATGAATAAAAACTCTCATGATCAAAGATTTGTTGTGTGGCACTCTTGCAACAAACCAAGAAATTTTTCAAAATTTTATAAGAACAAAGTTGGGAAGAAATTGAATCTGAAACGGAAGGACAAGTTTATAAACAAGGTAAATCTAGAGGAAGTGAGAAAAGAAATGGAAAAGATTTGGAGAAAGAAAGAAGAACTTGAGAACAAGGACAAATTAGATAAATTTGTATCTGCATCTGGTGTAGTTGCCCCTTCTATGAATTGAATCTAGTAATGGCTTCAAGGGTACCAATCATAAAAAAATATTTAAAATCCCCTGGCATAAGAGGTTTCATGCAATAAGGATATGTGATGAAAATTTTCATTCTAAGGCAATGGAGAAAATTCCAGTAGAAAACAAGCAATATAGAAGTTTTGTGGAACCCTCTTTTTGCGTGTAGTGCATTTCACAATATGGCTGATAGCTTCGGTGAAAGAAGGAACTAGTAGACTAAAAGTACAGATGATGATGTCACAAGCAATAAATTATCCTTTATGATGAAACCCTAAAAGTGATAAGTTAAATAAGTAAAATTGAGTAGTCATTTTCATTTTCAAGTGAACGAGTTGAGAAGTTAAAGAGTTAGGTTTTTAGCAAGGGAAAGTATGGAGAACAAGGTTGAAGTAATGGAGTAAAAGGCAATGGTGATATTCAATTTGCATAGCAATGAATTATAGAAATTGAGTAGGTTACAGATTGATGAATTTGATCATGAAAAGATTAGGAATCTCGAGATTTCTTTTTCAGCTGAGCAAATGCAAATGGTTAAGAATCTAGGGCACAAGGGTTGAGACATTTGGAGTGAATTTCCATACTTTGTGAATGTGGAAATTGTTTGGATTATTTTAAGAAGAATTCAATGTGATCAGATGATCTTTAACAAACCCTATGAAATCACGAAAGAAGCAATTGCAGCAATAGAAGGATTATGCAGTAATGGACCCGTTCCAGTCAAGAAGTATGTAAAGAACAAAGAGGTTGAAGCCTTAACTGGGGTAACAGGAGATCAAAGAGCACTTATAATTCACACCATAATTAACCCAGTAACAAGGTATGTGGCATATGGCATCTCATATAATATTTAATTCAAGAATAGGGAAGGTTCTACCTCAACGATTGTTATTTATGTTGTGCATCAAATGGTTGAGAAAAAGGAGGATTTTGACGTGTGTGAGTTGTTAAGAAATCAATTAATGCAAAATATAACAATCACAAAGAATGAAAATTATCCTTTTCACTTTGGATCTCTGGTTATATGATTGATGATGTATTTTTTGAATTCATTACCATTGAAATAAAATGTTGTGTGGAAGTCAGATACACCTATTGGGAAGCAAGTTTACCGATATCTGAACTATCTAGCCGAAAAGTAAAAGGTTTATAAATAATACTTTGAAATCAAAATAAATGCATGGAATTCCGATGTGGTTTCTAGTCCAGTTATGATGTCTGAAGAAGGATTCTCCTTCAGAAAGAAGAAAACAAGAAGAATCAGTTCATGTTCCCCTTCTAAACTAAAGAAGCAGAAGGAAAAGGAAAAGGAAGCAAAAATTACAGAGGAATTTGATCTGGTATCAATAGGTGATGACGAAGAAGATGTAACTAAAAAAAAGTTGTTAAAGATTCTTGAACAACCTGATGGATTGAAGAATATTGGAGATATATGGTTGTCCAGAGAATAATATGAACATGATGAGATTACAGATGCTCTAGCCATTTACATAATTCATAATGATATTGATCTAAGAAAATTGACAATTAATTTACCAGAAGTATTGATTGAGCATATTGAAAACAAATTAAGGGAATAGTCACCTAGTGAAACGGCAAGAAAAAATGGAATTCACCTGGTGAAACGGCAAGAAAAAATGAAATTCAATTGGCTATGGGAGAAATATACCATAATGCAAAGAATAGGTTGAATGAGAGAATAAATGAACCAAAAACTTGCATCAATAGTGTAAACAATCTGTACAAGTATTGTCTCCCGTGGCCCACTGCTATTGGGAACTACAAAACAAAAATTGATACTATTGAGCATGAATTGAACTCTATTGGAAAAACATATGATGTTCTTAATGACATGGATGGAACGCAAAATAAAAGGATCAATTCCTTACAATCTGATCTTGCAGTCATTATGGTAAAGAGGGATAGTATTATGAAGACCTTTTGGAAAGTAAAAGAGATAATTGAGTTAAGATTGGAACTTTTCAGTCTCCTGGTGGATGCTGAGAACAATACACAAAATATTGTTATTTTGGATACTCTTCTAGAAACAATTGATTCAATAACAAAGAACAACATTATTTGTCTACTCATCAGGCTGGAAGTGGATTCCTGGAAGACATGTCTTTCGAAACTGACTAAAAAATACAAGGAAATGTTTTAAAGAAAGAAAGATTGAGCTAAAGAATCATTTTTTATAACCTTTTTGTAGAGTTTTTGAATTAAAGGGAGAGATAAAGGAATGAAGAGATAAAGAGTCAGAGGAAAAACTTTTTGTGAAGAAAAATTTTGATAGGGGAATTAGTCAGAACATACGGTTGTAGTATACCTGAAAAGTTTTTGTCATTGATGTCAAAGGGGGAGAAATGAAGCATGTGAAAACTGAAAATCATTTCATCTCATCAAAATATTTACAAAGGTTGTTGTTGTTGGATTCTCACATCTTGTGTTGCCATCAATGACAAAGGGGGAGATTGTTGGAGATTGAATATTACATCAATGTTTGTCATTAATGTCAACACAGTATTGGATGTATGACTCGTTTTATCTGAAGTTATTTCCCATTGAAGATGACCATTATATGTGATCTGGTGTGTTGGTTTTTAGGTCTGATTCCTACCGTGTGACAAACTATGATTCAGATATTTGAAGATCTTGGCTGACTTAGCATGTGCAATACTTTATGGATGTTTGGCCAACCTAATTGATGAATAAGATACATATATATATATGCATATGTGTCTCTCTGAAATATAGGTGTGGATGCAAGGTTATGCAAGAAGGATATAGAGATAGAAAAGGGTGTGAATACAGTAGATCAGAATAAGCAAAGCAAGTGAAGATTAATAAGTACGTGATTAGAGGGTGATCCCACAATACTGGTTTACAATTTTTGGCCAAACTGGACACTGAATTGATTTTTTCTAACTAGATCTTCACTTTCAGACACCTATAGCAGCTAAACTATGAGGAATTTGAAGATGATGCAAACTACTGATTTGTTAAATTTTGTCTATAGATTCTAAATACTTTTTTTTCAAAAAAATTGGAATCAGATTGCACTTCTTTTTCCATCTCCTTTGAAAACTTGATTTTTTTAGTAAGCACCATTTTTAAGGAGTAACGCTCACCGTATAACACATAAATTTTTTCCATGAAGCATAAAATTCTATTTTTTTCGAATTTAGATTTGCAACTACGATATCTAGTTCTTCCAATTGGTTTCATAGTATTTTATTGAATATTTTTTCCTTAATCAAGTTTTGAAGTCAAACCAATTACAATTCAAACATAGGCGGACCGTACAACACAAATTTTTTTGTATGTATCAAAATTCTTTCTTTTTTTTTTTGTTGGATTAAGGACTTCAATATCTGGTGCACTCATATTTTTCTCTTTTTTTTTATAATCTTCTATTTTTCTACATGTGTAGAACAAAGAGTTTGATTTTCAATGAAAAACCTACATTCACAAGAAATAAAAAATAAATATAATAATTAAATTAAATTTATTTAAAATTATACTTTTTGGCAAGCTTATAATAAGGACTACATACTTACAAAAAAAAAACTGAATTCATTTGATCCCCCAAAAGGTAAATCAAAAGTGGTTTTTTATCAACATTTTGAAAGGTGTAAAGGAGACTCTATTATAGGTATGGTTTAATACTAGCGGGATTCTATCCAAGGGGATTTGATCTAAGGCGGTTTGATGAAACCCTCTTCAATTGGAATCCTTAAAATGGAACTTTTTAAGGCTTAAATCATTATATTTTCTAAAAATATGTGATTTCAACAAAAATTAGAATCTCCCAAAAATTGTAAACCAGCATTGTGGGATCACCCTATAGAAGAACTATTGAGCGATTATTGATATACAGTACTACCTTTACAGAGCTTCATACGGAACTAAATTCAGCACAAGAAAGGTGTAATCCATCAGTTTACTTTTGGCAATAAGCCATAGCTTTTGTACTTTGGCAGTGAGCCATCTTCTTTGTATCTTTGTGGCATTGAGCCATCCGGGTTGTAGCCCTATGGACAATGAGTTTGGACAATGAGTCATTATTCCAAACAATGAGCCTTATTCCAAGCAGTGAGCCTTATTTCAGGCAGTGAGCCTTTTTGTAATCTATTTTAATATTCTTTATAGTGTGAGCTAATCCTCACTGTGGTTTTTCCCTCAAAGATATAGAGTTGTTTAAAGTGCAAAAAATAATATTTTATTACAACTTTAGAAAGTAATCTTTTACAATCCCCAATAATTGATTTTTCCATTTATCTAAAATAAACATATTATACCAATATATTAGTTTTCTTTAAAGCAAGGACTTTGAAAGAGTTCTATTGTAGACAATATTTTATTCACCAACTAAAAGGTTATATTCCTTACTCAATAATATATGTATTAACTTGTTTTCAAATATTTTACCAAAAAATTTGTAGATTAAAGATTATTGAACAAGTTACGAATATTATTTTGTTATTCCTAATAATTTATGAATTAATGAAGGAGACTAAAACTCTCATGAAAACTTGTATTGTTAATAATATTATAAGGTCATATTCAACATACATAATAACTTCATAATAATATAACTTTCCTTGTATGGTTAAATAAAAATCATTCCTTCATTGAATAAGAAATTGTTTCATTCCATTTTTTTTAGAATATAAACATGAGATTTTAAAGAGATATATCAATAGACACAACTTTTTATTTTCATTCTTTCATTTTACAACATAATACTAGTTCTTTCATATTGTAACCAACATTTAAGGATACAAGAATGACACGCAAGTAATTAGGGTTTTCTCTTCACCCTACCATAATGGCATCTAGGGATAAATTTAAGACCCCCCCCCCCCTAGGCGAAGGTGTAAAATCCTAGCGAATCTTGTATACTTCCAGATCAAAATATTAATTTTATTGGCGATTTTTTTTATTTTTCAAGAAAAAATATCTCAATTGGCGAATCTTTTCTAATTGCTAGAAGTCTGTGGAAAATCTTAGCGAATTGCAATTTTTTCAATGCAATAAAATATTTTCATTGGTAATTAAAACCTTTTTTCAAACCAATAAAATATTTCCATTGGCGAATAAACCTGTTTTCAAAACAGAAAAAAAAAAATTGTTGGAAATTAAAACTTTTCTTCAAACCAAAAAATATATTTTCATTGGAAAATTAAACCTATTTTCAAATGAATTAAAAAAAATAGCGAATTGAAAAAACTTATGCAATGCAACGCTCATGCGTATCTCCAGAGGCTCGGTTTTTTGTAGATAAGAATGGCCGACAAGGCTCAGATGGGTGTCATTCAGGGGAAAAGAATGAAACAAAGAGAGAAGATTTCACCCAACTTATGGGTTTCGGTTCCTGTGATCAATGGAGCTCAACTGCATGGGGAAAAGACTGCTTTCCCATGCCCTCTAGCAACGGCTTGGGTCGAGGTCTACCTAGACTGGTGGGTAAAAGCACAAAGATGTGTCACACTTTATAAAGGAAACAACCAACACTGATCCAACTTTTAAACTTGAATCATTGAAAGTGGCATATATGTTTTGAATTTTGAAATGATGTAAACTAATAAAATGTGTATTTTTTGGTATATTTTATGTTTGTATTTTTTTGAAAAATTTAAAAATTATTTGAATATAGATTTTTATAAATTTAAACTACAATTTTGTTGCTGATAAAATGCTAAAAAATGAAGTTACATGAGACGCCAACCTTTATATAGTTAATTTTATTATTTCTTCAAAAAAAAATTGTGTATTTATAACTTTAAACTTTAGTGCATGGATTGTTTTTTTCAATTTTGATGAATATATATTTTTAAATAAATATTAAAATATATAAAAAATTATACCATCTTTATGTAGATTCTTTTATCTATTGTATCATATTTTAAAAAATAAAAATTAATAAGTTTTAGTATTTTTCTTCACAGGGTAATTAACTTAATATTTTTGTGTTGATAACCTACTTTCAGTAAAAAAATAAAATATAAAATATAAATAGTAGTCAAAATATTTAAATATATATATTTTTGAAAACTACACTTATGGATCTACAAAAAGGTATTTTTATATTTTAAAAAAAAATTATTTACATGACTAGGAGTTGTCAAAACATCAAGTTTTACAATTAATTTGTTTTCTCGATAAATTGGCTTCAAAGTGGTGCTACATATGTATTTATCTAACAATTTTAGTTGGAAAAGTTATGGACATATATAACTTAGCTTTAATGAATCTTACTAGATCATATGTTTGACCAAAATTGATTTTTAGTTAGAAATACTTAAATTCAGTTGTGCTGATAAGTTGGTTGAAAGTGTGACACAACTTTGTACTTTTACCCTAGTGGGTTCGAGTCTGGAGCTTGCAAGGCCACTGAACAAGGCTTTTGGGCTCCTCTGTAGTGATGGCAGACCGCTTAATCTCTCAACATCAAATGCTTCTTCTCCCACTTTCTACCCAATGATTTCAGAGGTAGGGTTGGCGGTGGGGAGAAATCTTAAAGGTGACTCTTATAGGGACGATGTTGTTGGTTTGAATTAGTCGATTAAGATTTTTCTTGTGGCTTGGGATGCTCGACCAAAGAATAGTAGTTTGGGCAATATTCAATCAGGGTCAATGAAGATTTTCCCCAAAACTCTCATCAAGCGAGCTCGCTCCTCCCCCGTCCTGATTTTTCCTAACAATTTGAAGGAAGAGGTTTTTGAAGGGGAAATTTTTTACAAAAGCAATGCACTAACTGGATAGTTCAATAGTTTGTGGCCAAAACTTTTAGATCTGCACAATTTGATTTCATCGGCATGGCAACCAACGTTGAATGGTAATGTTGAAATTTATCCTTCTGCATAAGGTTTCTTTATTGTGGTGTTTAATTACAAGAAGGATAGGGGCACAATACTACAATAGAAATGGTGTTGGGGGAAAAATCTCCTTCTTCTCAAACCATGGTTTCCATACTTTAACCCCATTACTAAATCTTTCTCGGTGAAGCCTATTTGGGTCCGTCTCCCAAATCTTCCTTTATAGTTCTGGTTTGAGGGTTTTTTTTAGGTGATTGGCGATTCATTGGGTTTTTTCTTGGCTATTGATTTAAATACTTTCAATTTCACCCATACAACATTTGCTCGCATCCTTGTGGACATGGATGTCACAAGGGATCTTCTTGCTGAAATCACTTTCAAGATTGGAGACCGTAGCTGGACTCAAATTTTGGATTATGAAGGTCTACCCTTTAGATGCATAAGGTGTTTTGATACTGGGCACTTGGCCTCCTTTTGCTCCAAGAACATCAAAAAATCAGAGCAGCAATCTTGGTGGTCAGAGGCTCTCCCTCATCACTACTCGATTTTAAAGCTTGCTCAAAGGTTGGGGAGGCTGGTTTGAACTCAAGGGGAAATCATTCTGGACCTACAAGAACCTCCTCTCTATCTCTGAAAACTTCAAACATACCACAGGTAGTAGCTTCTAGATTAGAGATAGATTTAATGCCAGGGAGCAAAACAAATGAAACCAAGGTGGAGGTTTCCCCCTCGAACACTAGGTATGAAGCATATACAAATGTACTAACGACATATTTGGGTATACCAATGTATGTTGGTATATTGGGTGGGAAGAAGCCCCTCAAAGAAGCTAATTCTAACTCATTGGTTTCTTCTCCATCAGAGACGGAGTGGACAGAGGTGAAGAGGAAAAAATCATCTCAGGGAAAACACCACATGGTGCTTAGATCAGCCTCGAAGGGAGCCAATGGAGGCAAATAAAATAACTTTCCAGAGATGGGTTCTTTTGGGATTTCAGCAAGTTAATTTTGTCGTGGCTGCTGGGTGGTGGCCCAGCTTTGGTGTGGCCTAGAGGGAGCTTTGTGGGTTGCATTGGGCTCAGCTAGTATGATTGGGACTTTGACAACGTATGGCATCAATTGAATGCAAGTTTGTTAAGAAAAGGAATAAAAAGTTGTTGTGATGGCCTGGACGGGTGGTGGAATGTGGAGAGGCAGGTCATGGTGTTGAAGGCTTTGCAACTGGAGTTTTTGAGAAAATTTTGGTATAGCATGTAGTAGAAAGTAGGGTGTTTAGCATGGAGCTTTTCTATGTTTTCTTGAAACTTATGGAATGGCCGCCATGAAAGGGCATGATGTAATCACTTTTTGATATCAATGAAAAAATATTTACCTATCAAAAAAAATGGAAAATTAAACATAATCTCAAACTAATAAAAAATATTAAGTGGTGAAATAAACTAGTATGCCAATAAGAAATTATAGTGTGGTTGGTGAAACTATCAAATTCCTAAACAAATTTTCCACACATCCAAATTCCTTCATAAAGTGTCTGGAATCTGGACAAGTGTCAACATATTTATTATGTATGAAGCTAGATGTTAGTGCAAAATAATATAACCCACAACCATTTGATGAATTTTTTATGGGCGGTTGTAGTTGCATTCTGGAAGCAAATCTCTAAAGCACTAGACTTGTGAATTGAAACCTTTGGAATAACACTAGAATTGTTAGATTTCCAGAAATCAATGCTTGTCGTTTTATTACTTATTTAATCATTTAAAGTCATGACAACCAAAATAATATTTTATTGTTGACTGGCTACCAACAGTTGAAGGTCGGTTAAGTTATGACTTAAGCCTTTGGAGTCATCATGGTGATCGGCCCCTCAACCTAGGCGAATAATGGGTTTGAGAAATGAACAGTCGAGATAGGGTGATGTGGGTCAACCTTGACCATTCCCTGCTAGCCCACGGGGACCACTTGCATCTCTCATCCCTCAATAGCGAGGCAAGGAAGTTCCACTGGGAATGATTAGAATCGTCAAAGGAACTATAGAAAAGTGCAAAATATTAAGGAACTAGTGTTAATAAAGGAGCCTTTTAAGCACATGTTTTAAAGGTAAGCAAGACATCTTAATCTAGGTCATCCATCTGGTTTGAGGGTTATGCACATCTGAATGGCCTTAAGGTAAAGAGCACACAAATGTGAAGCGCCAGATTTAATCTGGGCCGTTCTCCGCCTCCCAATTGCTAAAAGTTACACACGATTTAAACCCAATAGGGAAGCGGGGAGGCCAAAACATGGATTTTCTCGCGGGTAACTTGAATAATATTGTCACAATTTTTTTAAATAATATTGTCACATAAATGATTAAGGATTCAACTGGTGAATTAAATGTTAATTATCACATCAATGATAATGGTGAATTAAATGTTAAGTGTGAGTATTTGATGTCATTGTCTTCATTCTAACTTTTATATATACTTCACCAACTTGATGTTCTTCATATCATTTATAATATATTAGGCTCTGATTTATTTCTTCTCTATTCTCAATTTAACTATGATATTATGGAGTCTTCATGGCATGTCATGCTACCCATTTAATGTTTTTGGGAGAAAAGAAGGGACGATGCATACGACAGACGAAAGTTGGGTATGGTTTTTATAATTCCTTGTGTGCAGGTTAAGGATACTATAAGAATGATTGTGGGTAGGAAATGGCTTTAGAACAACCCATGTGCTCTATATTCTGAGGTAGATTCAAATTTCTTGTCCACTTGCATGGACAGTTTTCTCGATAAAGATTTGGCGAAGACGTTGGTAATATGTTAATTGCAGCCTTTCATTTACTCTATTTCTTCGTCGGAGTTGGCACTAGAGCATTATGATTTTGAAAGTGGGTTAGCACCTATTAGTGGAATCTTTTGGAAACTGGAATTGCATGCTTCTACAGTGCAGGCTCTTGCCCTTGTTAATATGAGATGGGGTCTACTATGTGATACAAAAATAAAATCATTTAAGAGTCTGGAGTTTTGGAGGAAGGTTTTGGGTGATTCTCTTTTCTTCTTTGTTGTTACTTTGTTAAATTTGATTCACCTTCTACTCAAACACCCAATTCATGGCCTCGGCTAATGTTACAAAAAAAATAGTAATGAATTATGTTCCATGTCACGTGTCTATATTTTATTGTATAGCATAACAGTTCTTGTAATATGTATTTTGTGATTGGTTTTTTGTCACAATTAGTGGCTTTTTGGCCAAGTTGGCTATGTACTATGTACTTCAGACTTTAGCAATAGCTACTTAAATTAAAATAATTTTCGTGGCTCCATTCTTATAAATCCTTTTTTCTTTGATCAATATAAAAACGTGGATTTTAAAACTAATAGTAATTATCCACATATAGTTTTGATCATAAGTGAGCGAAATTTATTGTGACTTATTAGTGGACATTGATAATAATTAAGGTAAAACAAGCCATTTAATTCTCTCTTTTCAATGTGTCAAAGTACTCTACCTTTCATTTATTTAATTCTCAATCTTTTTAAGAAAGTGTGGTTGTGGTACTGCAGGCGACAGTGCAGATTAATGTCATATGAACATCCGAAGTGATTGATTGGATAGCTTTATATTGAAAACTACACGATGTACTGTAGAATCATAGATGATGATGTCATTAATCCAGCGATCTAGTGAAATAATATTTGTAATGATTTCATATCGTTTGAGTGGCACTGATGATTTTGACAGCTTGTCAACTTTAGGTACAGTTTACATGTAGCCAAACATCAATCAAATTAAACATTTTAATTATAAATGTAAGGCTTAAGTTACACGAATTGATTAAGTTGGTTTTTTGGTTTATGTAAATTGCGATTATCATTATGCCCAACCTCACACATGACACGACTCACAAGTAAACAAGGATCAGGCTGGTAGTGGCACTAGTGCCCCATAAAAAGGGATAGTGAGCACAACTAAAATCATTCATTGAAATCTAAAGGCTTTACTATTGAGTGCAATGTTCTAAATTGTCATAAGGGTTTTCATTTTGTAGGGTTAATAAGGATTTAGGAAGAAGATGATGTGGTATTATTGGGTATACTCTAAATTCTCATGCCTCCAATTATGTAGTTATCAAGTAAAAGACCAATTTCCTTCAAGATCAGAATGCGTGGAATTGGAAAGAAGTTGATCTGGTTGACCTGACTTCTCAAACAAGTTTTGAACCAAGATGAGGAGCTCTGATGGAGATAAGTGGTATCCCAATGCATGGAGGCTGCATGCAAAATATGGGAGCAATTTTACTACCCCTTGTCTTCTGCATGACGCTGGTTCTTAAAGGGGATAAGTACATTTTGTATCTTCACAACTCCCATTTCCCCAGCATGGTTCGCTAAGTAAGCCCCATGCATTTATTTTGAGAGTGCATAGTTTCCTAGGCAAGTCTCATTATTTATTTCCAGTTCCCATGGTCGACTGGGCAAGTACCATGCATTTAATTTTAGAGTGCATGGTTGACCCGACAAGTCCCATCACCATGCAATTATTTTCAGAGCGACATTTGTATTACATTGTCACTAGCGGTCTAGCAGAAGCTTGGCACTTACATTTGTATTTGTATTATGTAAAGTAACATATGTTATTTATACAAAATAGGAACTTGGTGCTTGCATTCTCTACTCATCTTTAAAAAGATATGTAATAATGTGACATTATAATTCAGTTGTAATAAAATAAATGGTTGTGTTATTCTTTGTTATTCATTTACAGTAAAGAATTATTTTTAAGTTTAGTGTCTATGAATCTATTCAAATCATTTTATTTTTCCTTTAAGAAATTAAATATTATCTATTTATCAAATAACTACATTTAGATCTAAAAGTAAAACATAAAGAAATACAAATGAAAAAAGAAAGTTGCCATCAAATTGACAAAGAAAACTATAAACACTAAAAGTTGTCACTCTTGTTAGGGTTTACTAAAATGTTATCGATTTATAATTCTTTTTTGACCTTCTCCCCTAGTTCCCGGTATCATTATTCATTTTATTAAGTCCTTTGCAATGTTAAGTTATCGACCCCTTAACCTTGATGTCAGTCCTAGCTCACTAAAGTTTAAAACAACTTTAAAACACGTGTTTATTGTTTATATCATAAATTACTCAACCGTTCAATGAACATTTGATGTATGGTTGTAGTTGCATTCTGGAATGAAATGCACAGAGTGCTAGGCTTGCAAACTTAAACCTCTGGAATCACCCTATAACCGTTAGATTTACAAAAATCAACAGTTTAGAAATTTTTATCAATGCAGGACAGCCATGTACTAATTGTGTAGTACGGAAGCAAAATGTTGATGTTTCAATGTTTCATTCACTTTAATGTTCAAAAAAAAAAGCCAAACTTTCTATTGTTAAGTGCTAAGTGATTTTATTTTTAAGTGAGAGGGTCAACAAACGGGGAGATTTCAGATTGCTCATAGCAGTGTGCTAGGGAGATTTTGGGTTCCACGTCCAACAAAGCCAGACCACACCTATCAGTATTAATCTTTTCAAGAATCAAAATTTGGCTAAGTGAAAGACATAATTCCTATGACTATGTTTCAACATTCATCATTTCTTAAAATCTTAATTTGTCAAACTTTGAAGTTTGGGTTTAGGGTTGAGAGACTTAAGAATTAAGAAAAATTAAGGAGGACTAAGAGGCAATTCACAATTTCACATTGTATAAATGTCTACCACCAATACCACTAGAGAAAAATCGGATAAAAATACACATTATGCAAAATTGCTTAAAACCCCAGGTTTCACTAATGAATACCATGATATTTATGATCGTGAAATCTATGGTAGGTGTACCTCAGAACTTATATTTTCATCTCATAATAAGGCTATAAATAAAATGCAAGTTAATAGTATCAGTGCACTGTGGGTAACTGGATTAGGGCGCATGATTTTACATGAGGTTTTCCCTCGCCCAGAATGTATCATTGTCTGTGCCCAGAATTATGATGATAACAAAAGAGAAATTGTTAATAAAGATAGCAAAGAATAATTTTTATCCATTAATGTAGAATAAATTGGAAAAGTTTTGGGGTTTACAACTGGAGAATTTGGAAATGTCCACATTGTCCTAGAAAATCTTGCTAGTGATTATGAAGCAGTGGATGAAAGGGAGAAAAAATATTTCATAAATAAAATAGTTCTAGATAGCATACAAGTTAGAAACAAATTGAAAGGTAATCATAAGCCTCCTTATGATTTTGATATTTTTAGACCGTGGGTTCAAGATACTATTTTCATGCTAGCATTTTTCCTCAGACTAGATAGAAATCAAGAAGTGGGTGCAAGCCTCCTTGAAATGGTATATAATATCCATTATGGTATTCCACATCTCAAATATAACTTTATTGAGCATGTTGTAGAATCCATGCATAAACAATTTTTAATGATTAAAGGAGGTTCCACCAAGACAATTAGGTTCACAACCTACTTGTGCTATTTTTTTCTATTCAAATTTAGAGGAATATTTTAGACCAACAAGCTTCAGATTCAACCCTATATTAATGTTCAAGAAAATAAAATGGCTTCAATATATGATTGGACCACTAAGATAAGGATGCATGATTTTTGATGGAACTACAATCATTTTGTAGACTACTTTTTGGCTCCATTGAATCAAGCAATTACAAATACTCCAATGCCTAGATTGCCTATGTCATGTAGAAATTGCATTCAACTAGGAAAAGAAATGCAATTGGCTGATTAGTACTTAATGGAAGAATATAATGTGCTAAGATTTTATGGATCAGGAGTAGAGCCATACAAAATCCCAATACATGTGACAGAAAGGGTTTTTACATTGGAATTTATGTAAGGTAGATGAAGAGTACTAATGAACTACACTTTGTCAATCAACAGAAGAATACCTTATTTCCTTATTTACCTTTTACATGTGGAGGGTTCACATTTGAGAGAAAAGAATTTAGTGTGGCACATGAGCTTTTGAAAAAAAAACAAAAATTAATGATGTCTTTCACTGGCAGTATGATCCTTGTGACACCATTAAATCAATGATTATGGCCAATAGGAATGTTGCAAGTAGAATTCAACATCAAAGTAAACCCTTGCTTGAAAACTTGAGAAATAAGGATTCTTGGGATGAGGTCAAAATAGCAATGGAGAAAAGTGTTGTTAAGAAAGGTATTCCTTTTGAACAATTGTTAGCAGAAATTATGGCATTACATCAAAAGAAAATCAAGAGGTACAACATTTTTTATGAAAAAAGTGATAAACCATCTAGTAGAGTAAAAATTATAGATTCTCTAGATAAGGAATTTACAGCTAAAAATTGGTCACAATCAAAAATTACTACCTTTTGGTCTATGAGGAAGGAGCTAGGTGATCCAAGAGCTCTTGCAAAGTATGGAGATAACAAAGAACATCGTGAGTTTAGGAAATTGTGGAATATAGAGCATCCCAATGAACATGAAGATCAAGAAACTGATGATGAATCTAATGATGATAGGGAAAAACAAATTCATGTCAATTTCAAACTTGGTTTAAGTGAGGCCACAAAAGAAGCATATACTTCAGGAGTAGCCATAGCTAAAAAAATGGGTTATGAAGATGGTCCTTTGGGGTCCCAAAGACAAGGCCCTTGGATGGTAACAAATGTAGAGCATAGAAAATTAGTTGATAAATCTGGCCTTGGAGGTGAAAAATTGGACCAAGGGAATACAAGTAGAGTTGAAACAATTCAATTTGTTAGAGCTTCAAATCCTCATCATCATGATCAAATACAATCACAACTAGGACATGCCCATGGTGGAGAGCTTAGTACAACTAGCACTGTCACTAGTGGTGATGGTATGGGTAGTAGTACTAGTAGTGGTCAACATGTGCTAAAACAAAAAATTACACACAAGAGGACAACAATACAAGATACCACACAAACACCAGGTGATCAAGGCATACAGAAGAGGCAAAGGATTTTGACATGTCCAAGTTACACTACCGTGGATCCACCACAAAGGAGTTATTTCTAAGCACTGCCCCACTTCTAATTAGCATGGCTACAACATCATTAGCAATAGAAAGTACTCTTATTCCTTCGTCATTCAAGAATTCTATTGTTCCTGCGTCCCCAGGTTTTGATTACATTGAAGAGTTTAAAAACAAATCAGACTTGTATAAAAAAGAAAAGAAGAAACTGATGGAGATTTCATCTGTTGTAACTTCATATCTTGAAACAACCATGGTATTACCCACATTTGACACAAATAAATAAATCATGGGGTACACAATTGTTGTTTCCACAGTTCAAAATAAACAACAAATCAAATGGATCGATCTGAATTTCAGGTGAGCAGTTCACAATTGGATTTTTCTGGACTCAAAAATAGTGACAAAATTAATGTATCAAAGAAGAAAAATGAATTGGTGTACACATCATTGCTAAAGGAAGATAGAGAGAAAAAAAGGTTGCAGACTCAAATAGAAAAGTTACAGGAAGACCTAGAAAATGAGAAAACAAAGAGGAAAGCAGCAGATAACAAGAGCAATGAATTAGAGAAAAGAATAAAAAAATATGCCTCTACATCAATAAGAAAAGAGGATAAACAAAATGAGAGAGAAGTGGGTGAACTGAAGAAAAGGCTAGATGGGAGCAACAAGAAATATGATGAGGAAAAATCCACTTCAGAAAAATTAAGACAAAGCATTGTGAATGGAAATGCATAGTGGGAACAAAAATTGGAGAAAGAGAGAAAAAGAAATAAAAGATCGGAGGCAAAGCTAATGGAAGAAAAAAATTAAATCAACTCTTGTCAAAATAATTTATCTGCATTTTGTAGAGAAACAACGAGGCATATGAAACAAAATATTTGGGATGAAATAATGTAGAGGATTGATCATTTGTGTGAATTGTTTTAATTGATTGATGCTATCAGACTACATTATAAGAAGCTCAACAAATATTTAGTGGACAACAAAAATGTGTTGGAATTAGATAAATCTACAAATCAAGTTCAAAAAACAATCTACAAATCCAGTGGTAGTGATTTAAAATCAAAAGGGATTAATAATCGGCTTGTTGCCTCAATGACATTGTCATCTATCATTCAAAAGTGTTTGATAATGTGTGAAACAAAGGAATATGTGAATCCGGTTGCAAAAAAAATGAAGAAGCTGGATAAAAAGGTAAGGAACTTCACAGAGTTTGGTTTGCCAGAGGCTTTTGACATAAATGAGTGATTCATTGGAAAGGATGATTTCAGAAAGAAGATGGAGGGTGCAAGGAAGATTAATTTGGACCAGTTTCCTCAAAACCTAGATGTGGTGAACTATTTGGATTCCATCAAACCACTGATAACCTTGAATGCAAAATTGACTTAAGAATTCAAGACACGTTCCAATTTCAATCATGAAATGTTAACAAATCTTCAAGTCAAACAACATCAATTAGAAAAAATGACAATTCCACCACCTAAACAGTGGAAGTTGCTAGAAAAGATGATATAGTGATTTGATATTTGATAATATGAGTTTCCAAGTTCCAACTCAGCTCTGTTCACAGTTGTCTTTGAACAATATTTTGCATTGCCAATGCCTCTATGTATTCCTTCATGTGAAAATCAATTAAAAACTCAAATTTAGTAATGTGTTGATGTTCAATTATCTATATTATTTATTTTATCATTTGAAGAAAAATTATGGTTTCAACTACTAGATACACATTAAATGATTGTTGATGTTCATTGTCGTATATGCTACTATTGTTAATATGTTATTAAGAATTGAGTTGAGTGATGAATCACTGAGTACATGTTTAAGTTTTAACACAATTAAAATATGAAATTATTAATAATATGTTAATTTAGTCATACAAACCTATGATTCCATCAAAGCATTTTAATTAATTCTTTGAATTAAAGCAGAGACAAAATCATACATTCAACCAAAATGATTGAAGACCAATAAAAGGATCCTTGATCATTTTATTAATAATTCATATGAAAAAATACAAGAGTTGAGAATTTGTTCCAGAATATGCATTTTCTCATTCAAATGCCATCACTATTGTAAAACCATTATGCCTATTACAAACTTGAATTCATATCTATGACTCAACACTAACTCTATTTCTTTGTGCTTGAATTATAAAATTCTCTTACATGAGTTCAAAAGCTCTTTCAACGAAAGAGCTGTGCAATTGGCCTTGAATTCCCTTTTATAAGAACAAGGAAGCAAACAAGTTTTGGGCCAAATTACACATTTAGTCACATTTACATTTGACATACAGTTGAATTTCAATTTCAAAACATCCCCAAAGATAGTTACATTTGCATTTCCAAATACGAGGGAGAATTTCATATGAGAAAAAATATTTCCATTTGTTGGTGAATATTCTCCCGCCTTCAAAAAGGCTCCTTTAGTCAGTCCAAAGTGATGGAACCCCTAAAATGATTTGTGTTCCATATCTAAATTCTATGAAATTTCGTTAAGTTTTATTTCCTATGGCTTAGGGATTTGTTTAGTGGCATGCCTCAGGGTTTGTGTTACTAAAACCTTTCCTAAAAACCCCTAAGTTTGACATCTTCAACAATTGTTATGTTTCATCGTTGACCCCTTGTTGTCGGTTCCCGATTAGTTAAGTTGTGACTTGTGCCTTTTGGATCATTCTACTGACTAGCCCCTCAATCCTAGGAATCTCGTTGTTACCCATCGTCTTAACAATAAATTTCCTTTATAATATGTAGGTAACAAGTCAATAAAATATTTTCTAGGTCTAATCTTTCATCTAAGTTAGGTTTTATTTCTTCGCCCAATGTTTTCCTATTCATGGCCCCCTTTTATGAACTAACAAATTTACATGTGCAGATTGCATGTTTTATGAAGATTGTTTGATCACCGAGAAATCATCTTGCTCGCTCCCCGCACCCCCATTTGATTTTGTTTTGCAATAAAATATTATCACGGGATGGAAGGTGAGTGCCACGTATCTTCTGCACGAGAGGGCCTGACATCATTAAAAATTCAACAGGCGGTGAGATGGTGCACATCAACGGTGGTGATGAAATGGCACGATTGCATTTGGAGCATTCCCCACCTCCCCACCTAAATTTTTTTGGCTTTTAAATAATATCACGGGGCAGTGGGCAGATGACCCATGTCCCATTGTCAGAAGGACCCACTGGGTGGTGAAGAAAGCAAACACTCCATTCGTATGAGATCAACAGTTGAAGGTGGATGGCATGGGTTAATCTCAACTACTCCCCGCCATCCCATGGGGGACCCACCTTTGCCTCTTGCCTCTCAATGGGGAAATGAGAGAATGTTGTGTGGCATCACTTGAGCTACAAAGGAAACATTAGAAAAATAGTGAAATATTTCACCACATATTGAAAGTGTTAAAGTTTTGGTTACTAAAGGGAATTCTGGAGGGTATGTGTTGTAATAACAAATGGATCTTTTAATCATGGTCGTCAATTGTGCCAAGGGATTACGTGCACAGGCAGGTGAGCTTGTGTTAATACATGCATAGGTTGAGGATGGGAGATTTAATCTTAGCCCTTCCCCATCTTTCTGTTGATAGAATTTGCACAAGGATTAAGATTCACGGGGAAGCAGGAAAGTTGATGTGTAGTTTCTTGCTTTAGCAACAATGTGATGGTAGAGCTCGTAGATCATTGGGAAGTGGTTCCACATGGCTAGTTTTGTTTAAATGATGGAAATGGCTACTCATAGTTGGCTTATTCAAACTAATCTGACTTAATTTGAGTCAGTGGTCTTTTCATCTCACCATGAGATCAACGGATAGTATTCAAATTTTAAATCAAGGGCAAGTGAGTTGTTCTCGTTCACGCGAGTGAGCCATAATGGTGGATAGGACGCTGAGCTACCAAATTTAGAATTTGTAAGTCTTTAAAAACTTGTTTTAAATCAGAATTAAGAATTAATAAAAGTACTCTACACATCCAGGGAAGCTCATTCTTTATTTTCGAGCCTGTTCAATGTCGGAGTTAGGGTTTTAAAGCTCGCGCCAATCTAGTAAGTTGATATATTGTCCTAATTTTGAAACTATTAAGAACTTGCTCAATTGTGTTTTCTCTGTCATCCTATCACTAGGATTTTCTTTTTTTTGCATTTCTTTTAAGGTTTGACGTTCATTTCAAATAATTTGGCAGTTTTGCTTTGCAATTGTTTGTGTCAAACCCTTGCTCAAGTCATAGGTTTTAGTTTGTGAAACCATAAACCCCAGTTTACAAAAACCCTTGAGTCATGGCTCCTCAAACAAAAGTGTCTTCATCAAAGCAGGAGGCATCTACTTCCAAAAGACCTTTGAGTAAGGACCTAACTGACCAGGTGCCACCCTCAACCAATGAAAAACCTAAGGGTCAATTTCTTTTTTGGGGTAAACAAGTTGTAGAGGGATTGAATGACAAGTATAGTGCTATTAGGGATGTCGCATTGCCTTGCATTGGGTGGGAATTATTCAGCAACTAGTTTGGAAATAGAAATTGTGATGTTCCAATTGGTAGCCCTTGGAATCTTGACTTAGGAAAATTGACTGTGCCAAATTTATACCTAGATATTGATTTTTTAAATCAATAACTGTCAATTATGACTCAGTCACCAGGATTGTGAGGTCCTTTGATAGAATTGACATGGTTAAAGCCACTAAGGAGGAAATTTCTCATGTTTTTGATCTCACTGAGTGGAGTGAGGACCTGGTTAAGATCAATGAAAAGGATCTTAGAGAAGAATATAAGAAGACTAGGCATTCATTCAAGGTCCATATACTGCCAAAGTATCTAGCAGAGACTAGGGGTTGAAAGATTACATTGGGACCATTTGATACAAATCCCTATCCTGTTAACTATTTTGTCCCTTATTTCCAGAAAACATTCTACTCCATTTGTCAAATTATTGGTTAGGAAGAAGTCACTAGAATGCCCATGACATGGATGTATATGGTGGCCCACATCCAACACCCCCATTATTGCATAGTTTATGATTATGAGGGGTTTCTTGTAGAGAAAATTCATGAGGTTCTGGTAAAGTTGAAGAAGGGTGAAATGGGAGTAAGATTCGGCTAGTATTCATTGCTCATGCAAATGTTTTTTTTCAAAGGTGCACCTTACTTTGGAAAGAATATGACACTAGATAGGGTAGAGGGTAAGATGGAATTGCATGTCCAATGTTGGAGCACTGTCCTAGACAAAGATGACAGAAGATTTGACTATGTGGTATTTGAGAATTTATTTGCCTCTAAGTTGAGAAGAGCTTTGGGTATGAATGTGCCAAGAATTAATAAGGCCATGCATGATCTTTTAAAACCCAAGGACAGGAGGCCTGAATTGGGGGTTGATCATAATTGGGGAGATGTTATCCCTTATCCTTCATATATTGTTTTGAGAGTGTATGGTGCTACTATCTCACCTGACTTATTGCCTAGATGTGTTCCAAAAAGAATTGGGTTCCTTTAAGTGATGTGGCAGTTGGGAAGTGTGGATAGCAAGCATTTGAAGGATCAGGGAAAAGGAATTTTTTTCCCTTCATACACATGCTTCTCTGACTTTGTAATGATTAAGGGAGGTTGGAATAATATAAATGATATACTCAAGACTTTTCACATGAAAAGAGCGGGAGCAAGGGAGTGTCATTGAAACAACCTCGGTGTTCTTCACAATAAAATTTCTAGTGTTTTCACCTTAAGTGAATAAGACATGATGCCATGACATAGCAATAAAAACATTTCTTCCAATAATGTAAATTACATGCACAATTGAAATAACACAAACTCCAATTTTTCATTGCATTCCAAAGTAATTTTATAAGTCTTCCAATAACATAGATATCATATTGAAAAAATATTTCAGACAATATTCAATAGAGATTCCATTCCATTATAATAATTTCATGAATTACAATATTCCAAGAATATACAAAATTATATACAAAGCTCCACCGATCTTTGCAGTATACGATATAGATGGTCCAGGAATCCGCCTTTCAAAACCTTGGTCTTCTATTGCTTGCTAAGGAGGAGAAGCATCACTCAAGTGCTTTTCAACCAACCATAGACTCATATACGGTCCCCCACACATCTATCAATGATAGATGGCCCTTCCCTTTGATGAAGGTATTGGTTGGGTAACCCCATACGACATAGCATTCTAAGCTTAGTGTTGTGTCCTACATGACTAGGACTTATAACCTATGCTAGGTATCCCTCATGCATTTAAATGGAAACGGTGAACTGACAGTGGTGTCTCGACATTCACACTATCTACAATGGAGTCTTCGTACATTCACACTACTTTGGCCAAAGTTTTCTCACTCGGTATAATCGAGTGATGGTCTACCATTCACCTACACTATGGCAAGCTCATTTTGACTTAAGGCCATTATACCTATTCTTAGGCAATCCCTCTCCACGGGAAAGCTACTCCCCAAGATAACCTATCTCTTTAACACAACCTAAGGTAACACAACTCAATAAGAAAAGTACTAGTTCCCCTCCTTCACTGGAAAACAATCCCAAGAGCAACCTACTAGTTCCCTCTCTTCACTGGATAACATCCCAAGAGTAACCTACTATCTAACTAGCATAATTAAATTATCTAGCTTTGAGTGTTCCTTAAGCTTGTCTATGTTTGATCATATCTAGTATAATAACAATACTTATGATAAAAAATCTTTCTTACCCATGTCTAATCATGTCTAGTATAATAATAATACCTAATACAAACAATCACTCCTATCATGGAGTAAATACAAACTCAATGCATGGCCTCAATCTAAGAATTGTCATAACAATAGAGGAATCCATTCGAGAGTATCACCTCTTTGACTAAAAAGGGTAAATGTTATGTTTAAGCCTTATGCATCTCATGTTTATTCATATCTAGTATATAATACTTATGATAAACATTATCCTCCTATTAAGGATTATTTACAAGCACCTCATAAAAAGAGTAAGCATCTTCTACTTTTCTTTCAATGCAAGTATTTTTTTTCCTCTATGTGCAAGTAACAACAAGACTAGTTTACTCAATCAAGACATAGCTCATTCAAAAATAGAATAAAAGAAAGTAGAATATCCTCATGCATGTGTTTAAGCTTTCCGATTCAACTGACTACAACCATAGCACTTTAGAACATCTACTATCTTGATATTGATCCTCCAAAAAAGTCTCACAACTCTTAAATCTCAAGTTGGCAAATGCTTCTTCTCAAAGGATAATAAAACTCTCTCAATATTCAAGGCTTTCACTCACTATTATGATAGAATATTGAAAATAGGTAAGTATACAAAATTCAGAGACTTTTTCACAAGAAATAACGCATGGAAGAAGAATAATGATGTGTCCCAAAAAAATGAACTCTTGTTGCTATTTATACAACAAACTAGTAACAACATTGCCTACAGTTTAGGCATGATTTTCATAGCAGCAAGCATACATAGCAACACCACTAACACAGCTCAAAAGGTGTCGAGCATTTAAGCATAGACTTAGCTCAAATATCAACAAATTGACCCTCATATTGACAAAAATTGGAGACCAAATCAACTCTCTATGTGATAGAATTTGGCTTGAAACTCAAAGCAGACTTCTACACCAAGTGGGATTCATAACTTGGTGCCACCTGCATGAGTACATGGGTTTGACTATTTCTCAACTCCATAGATTGGCTTGAAGACTTCTATCTATTTTTAATTAGAGTTTAAACTTTTTTTACTTATTCATTGCTCACACAATCAACACATACTAATAGTGTTGTTGTGTTCTTTGAATCAACACACCTCCTATCACAGTCTGCATTTTTTATCTTATGCTACAGATTTAATATCAGTGTTCTATCGACTAATATCCTTACTCTATATGCAATTTATATTTAGCATTGTGTTTTCATGTATACCCTTAGTATAGCACATCATATACACATATACTTTTTGCCTTTAATACTTCTTAATTTTGTGCCTTCAATCATCCATTTTGTGTGCTATGCAATACAATAAATTCTTATTATTGTGTGCTTTATATACTAGCAAGTATAATACACTAGCAATCGTTATCATTTATGCTTATATATATATACCATCTTCAATATATATATTCTCAAATTCATATGATGTGTTAATGTTTGACTAACATTATATATTCACATATCGGAATATATTCATATATTAAAATAACAATATTACACATATGTAATATCACTTATATATATATATATATATATATATATATATATATATATATATATATATATATGTATATGTATTCACTTACCCACCAATCAATAATTATATTATCATATATATATATTTCAATGAATAGCATTAATGCTATATCATATATATATAAATATATGTATGTATGTATGTATGTATGTATATGTGTACATATAAAATATATTTATAGATTTCCATGATAATCAAGTACGTATTCATTTAATATACAAAATAATACGACAAGATAATATTCACACAATGATAATATACTATATATGTATATATATATATATACACACTCCTCTATTATTAAGCATTTATACTTATATGTGTATTATATATATATATATATACAAATATATATATACTATATAGTAACATGATAGTCCAATGATTCATTCGATATCCAAATGATTATGTCCTATATAATTATAATGTCATATCAATCATTTTATATACATATATACATCTCTATACATATGTCATCATACACATATGGACATCCCATTATATCCATCATACATGTATAGAAATATGCATATATCATGCGTTTATCCCAATATTTATCGCAAGCTCAAATAGATAAACATCATCCAAGCATGCATTCAGTGGTAATCAAGACCCTTACTAATGCAGACACATTATGCCAAGGATGACTTACCTACTTCCCATATGTTAACCCAACTCAATTACTCTATTGTAGTGTGTGTAAGCTCGGATAGTTTACGTTACTAGTTACCAGACCAAGACCTTTTCCTGAGTGATACTTCCCCTCTGCTTGGAGGAATGAACATATACCTGCATCCACATTCTCAAAACATGTCCAAGATAATCAGTTATTCAACAAAATATGCATTACACATAATACATCTCCATAGTTAGAATATCAACACAATATTCATCCAATCAAATAAATGCATTCCTTCATATAATATTAAATTAGATGGAATTCATTCATAAAGTAGTGATAAAAAAGTACAAATACAATTTATTCATCCACTGAATTCACATTGCATTCACATTTTACCGTACATAGTAATAATAAATAGTAATTAGACAATTTGGGATGTAACATACTTCCCCCCTTGTGAATCATCATCCCCAATGATCTATAGCACTTTAACATACAAATAAAGTCAAATAAAGTTTTACTTACCATTCTCAAAATATGTAAGATTTATAAAAAATTCATCCTATGTAGCATCACTCATTGCAACCTTGTCCCCCTAGTCTTTACATAAAATGTCCAGGTTGCTATCGCATAGGGAAAACTTGTATTTCACACACATACCTACTCTCTCATGAGCTTATGTATTATATTCATAATATTTCATATGTATATACCATGTACAATAATATCTTAATGACACATGACACCTATAGTATAGTGACTAGAAAGCACATTCTCATTGTCTCACGAATTTACCCTTAGTAAAATCCAAATAAAAAAGGAATAACGATGCATTGCACACTACAACATGGATCCCATCCTTCCCTTTGGTATTTACACCTTGGACAACTTAGAAGCTGAGACCATCCATCACTTATGCACTTACTTACTTTAACCAAAATTAATGGTCTTGACCACTTATTCATCTTGAGCACAACATTGCTCTTGGACATTTGTTAATTTTAATACTGCTTCATACTTAAGCTTTGTATCGACAAAGTTTCATTGATCTCTTCAATCTATTTACTCATTTTTGAAATACTATCAATTCTAAGGTTCACCCTATTTCCTAGCCTATTTCAACCTAATAGAGTTTCCAACTTTCCATTCCATATAATGGATCAAACCTTAATGTTAGAAGTTTGTAAGTCATTCAAGATTTGGTTTTCCTCTTTTGCCTATTTGGCTACAATAATATATTTCTCATTCATTCACTTGAATTTTCGTAGAATGATCATGGTCCACACAACCGTATCATTATTTTCTCATTCACAACTGAGACAACCTTCTTAGGAATACTAAGCAACTACCTCGAACAATATGTTATTTAGGATCAAAATACCATAAGTCAGGTTTCCAACCAACATTGGTTACCTTGGTGAGTTTTTCCACCACAACATTATGTCAGTTCTGCTGACTTAGATAGGTTTAAACTATCTTGTATTCTACCAATTCCCCTCTGAAATCTCAAAAGAGTACACATGTCCTGCTAATGACAACATCCTGTCTTCATTTTCTGGCACTCTAGAAATTATCTTGCTATATACTCAACAACATATTACTCCATCTTTTCCAATTTTTAGTGGTTTCCCACCCAACAAATAACTTTTTCACCCTAATGTACTACCTCTGACATTAACTTTCTCATTCCATCCCTTAATTCTCCAAAATTTTCGGTACATAGGCTCTTTTTACATCCATAATAGTCTATTTTTTGACTAAGTGAAAACCTATTTTGTGGTCTCATCCACTTTTATTCCCTGAATAATAATGGTTATGTTGGAATGTGGCTTTTATTGTTGTCATTGATGGCAACCTAAGTCATGGATCCAGTACGCACTTTTGTATCTATTCATACCGGAAGTTAGAGTGAAGAACAAGGTATCCGATTAAAGTTAAGTCTGTCGATCAATATGCATTATCAGTTTATTAGTTCATGTTGCGCATCTTAGGGAAGGTCGTTGGGTATTTGGAATACCTTATTCTTGAGTTTTGTGCATGCACATCAATCGGTGTACAAGTTTGAGGATCCGGTGTATTAATTTTCTATTTATCAAGACTAGAAGGCCGACTTGGTGGATATAGTCGTTGCAGATGTTTAAGGAGTAATTGTTTAAATGTTTTTATGTTCGAACATATTTATTTAGGTCCTCACCATGCTATGGACAATGTTGGCTGGTATACATTAATAATCATTTGAGGATTTAGCCGACGATTGGAAAATATTATGTTTTGTTAAAGCCGACATGAAAATAATATTATCCTTTAATGTGGATATATAAGATCGATTGTTTATATATTTTTGGTGTCAATGTATGATAGATGTGAAGTATATTTTTGTGTGATGCGAAATTCAGAAGGGAAGTTGTGTGATTTCATCTGCGCACAAGAGATTTGTGATGCGAGTTGCAGCAGAGCAGAGTAGAAGTGCAGAATCAGACAGAAGGTCTGAAATTGAATAATGTGCTTAACCAAAACTGTAACTTGGCATTAGCAGATGTTTTTCCTTCAATTCAATCCTTCAGATGGATTTAATCTGAACATTTTTCAAGATAGTGAGTCTTCCTATTTTGAGCAGTGAGTTCTAGGCAGTGTGCCTAAATGCAAGTGCATTCCCATTTTGTAAAACTTATATCTGAGTACTCAAATTGTGGATAGACCTCCACCGTGGTTTTTCCCCTAATAGGGTTTCCACATAAAAATCCTTTTGTTATGGTGTTGTGGATGATTTCTTTGTGTGTTTACATCTTTCCTTTGGTTTAATGTGTAAATGGTTTAAATATCAGAGTGATAAAGTAGAAGATTGCAAAACACTGATTCACCTCCCCTTCTCAGTGTTCCCAAATTCCAAAAATTGGTATCAGAGTTGTGTTCCTCGAAAGAAGTTTGACAACTTCAGGTGGATCTTGAAATGTAATGGAATCTGGTATTCTTTAGCAATAGCTTGTGGTGGCACTTGATTATTTTGATCAGTCTAAAGCAGAAGTCCAGGAATTGAAAGAAAATCTTCAGGATGCTGATAAATTCATTCATTCATTAAAAGATCAGATTGTAAAATCCAGGGAAAAGAGGATGGATCTCTATGATCAAATTAAACAGAAAGAGAGCGAAAACATGGATGATGCTCATCTAAATCAAAACTTGAAGGAAATAACTCAAGAATGTGAAAATCTTGCCAGAGACAATGCTACTCTAAAGCATGAAATGGAATCTATGGTGATGAAGCTAACTAAGGAAATTGAAGAAAGGAACAAGAATGAAGAAAATATTGCTCAGTCCTTAAAAGAAAGATCTGATGAATGTAGAAGAATAAATGAAGAATTCATTCAGTTAGAAAATGAACTGCAACAATCCAGAAACAATGAAGAAGAACTTGAAAAACAAATTATTATTCTCAAGGATGAGCTTGCTACTACAAATGAATACAAGGAGAAGTTTAAGATCAGTTATGTTAAGCTTGATGAGCTTACTCAAGGACAAAAGAATGGAAAAGACAAGCGAGGCCTTGGATATGAGAAAGGAGAATGTTCTGGATCTGGAAAAAGAAATTTTAGGCAAGGAAATCATATGAACAAAGGTGGAAGGTATCCGGTAAGACAACCTAATGCTCAGAAGTTTAATGGATATTGTTTTCCTTGCAATAAATTTGATCATATGGTAGCTCAATGTAGAAGTGAAATAAAATTGAGTGATCCATCATCCTCTAGTCAGTGTTTCAATTGCAAAAAGTTTGGTCATAAATCAATCGAATGTAGAACTATGTCAAACAACTCTGTCAGTAGAAGGAATGTTGAATGTTATACCTGTGGAAGATTTGGTCATATTGCTAACCAATGCAGATCAAGAAGAAATCAATGGAATGATTGGTCTTGTAGATGCCAAATCTGCAATAGAGATTTAAACTAGTTCGTGTTGTTAGCACAAGTTAGTTTAAATCAGCAAACTCAAACATCCCTATGAAATATTGAATCATGTTAAACAATGCAACTAATGAGAACAAGACAAGCTAAGCAAAAGCATATGCAAAAACATGATTAAACCCTTATCTCATAGTGGATTGGTGCCACTTTGTTGTGTAGGAAGCAGCCCTTTCCCAATCCTTGATAAGCAAGATTTCCAAGAAGATGATAATGCCAATACTAAGATTGTGCATCAATTTTGTGTTGTTCTCCAATTGTGTTGTAGTTGTGGTGTTAATGCATTGCTTTTATAGATTCAAGGTTAGGAGATTGAGTGTTTTGGATGAATGTGGGATCATTCACAAGCCAATGACAAGATACCACTTGTCAAGATGTGAGAGGATGAGGGTTGTGCACATTTTGGCCAATGTGCCAATTTGAAATTTGAATTTGCATGAAATGACATGTTTAGGGGGGATGAAAGGTGAATTAAATGCTAATTTGACTTGTGTAAGAGATGTGTAAGAGAATTTAATGCTTTGTTGGAAGGGACAAGTCCTTTGGAGGGAATATTCAAATTTGAAGAATATTCTATCTTTGATGCCCTTCTGAAAGTAATTAGAAGAAATAATAAATCAAAGAAATGATTTATTGGTGCAAGTGGGTGGGTTAGTTAAGAGTTTAGATTTGACTCAAGTTGAGTCAAAAGCTAGAGAATGGGTGATTATGTTTAGAGGTTAATTAATCCAGATTAATTAACTTGGAGGATTTTAGGGGTTTGATATTTGATTTAAATCATTTTGATTTATTGATCAAATAAGAAGAACTTAAGGACTTAATTAAATAATTTGATTTATTTAATTAAATATGGTGAAGCTAGGGAATTAATCAATAAATTGTTTTAATTGATTACTAGCAAAATTGGATGTTAATTAGAGCAGAATGCATGATGTTGATTATTTTGCATGTCTACAGGTCTGGACAAGGAAATATTGTGTGCTACAATTGCAATAGATACGGTCACATTGCAAGATTCTGTAGAAACAAAAATGTGGATAGAAGAGGTTTGGTACATAAAGGCAGAAATGCATAGAAATATGTTTAAGGGAAAGGGAAAGTGATTGTGGATGAAATAAAAGATCAGATGAAGAAGACATGGGTAAGGAAGAATGAGTCTGATGCTGGAAATTATTCTGCACTGGAACCTTCTTCCGGTAATTCCTTCGGAAACTGATTTCAGGCCATTGGCCTAGGGGGAGATTTTTTCAAGAAAATCCTTTGTTCCCCTGTCGGTAGTTAGCACTGGAATGCAAGAGATTGTCAAAAAAATTATTGATAGTTTACAGCTACATTAGAGATCATTTGTACAAAAATCTGAGAAGTTAAAGGTCCGAAGAAGAATTTTTCTCTCGCTGTCTGAGAAAGCAGGGTATCTGGAACATCTAGGGAAAAAACATTTATTACAACTAAAATTTAGATAAAGGACATGTTGAAACCCTCATTTGTCACTTTACATCGCAGAAAAGAAGGAGAGTGCTCTGCAAACAAAATTTCAAAGGAATGAAGATAATTCGATGGTGAATTAGGTATTTCAGTCATTTGTGGAATTTCCATTTAATTTGGCACTCAGTAGAACTTGTTTGGTACGCAAATGGAATAAATCAAAGGAATTGTGAATTTAGATGAGTTTAGTAGTGAGAAGATTAGAGTTGTAAGAAAATTTTTATCACCCGATGAATTAAAATGGCTGGAAGATGCGAAACACAAAAGCCTGGACATTTGGAGTAAATTCCCCTATTTCAAAAATGCAGAAATTGTTAAGTTTATTCTGAGTAGATTGAATGATGATACTCTAAATCTGGACAACCCCTATCATATTTCAAAATATGTAATTGGAGTCCTAACTAGATTATGCAAAGTTGGGGATATATTGAAAAAGAAGTCTATTCGGAATAAAGAAGATGAAACCCTAACCGGAGTAACTAGAGACCAAAGGGCGTTGATAATTTTGACAATCAAAGATTGTGTAACAAGGTACATTGCACATGGAGTATCCTATAAAATATTTTTTAGAAATAAAGAAGGAGCTACCTCAGCTGGTGTAGTTTACATCTCTCACAAAATGATAATGGAAGATCAAGACTTTGACCTATGTAGATTTCTAAAGGATCAACTAATGGAGAAAATGCAATTAACAAAGGAGACATGTTGTCCTTTCAGGTTTGGCACCTTGATTACATGTCTTGTGATGTATTTTCTGAATTGCTTGCCACTAAAGAATAATGTTGTATCGAAAGAGAATGGACCAGTTTGCAAGCATATTTATGAACACTCTAACAATTTGGAAAACTATGATCAAGAATATGCAAGTTTCTTTAGAGGTTTACTAGAAAAATTTGGAACAGTTTGCATTTCCCTTCCAGTAAGGGAACTTGAAGTTGGTTCCTCTTTCGGTGAGGTGGAGAGAAAGAAGAAAAGAGAAAAATAAATTACTTTATGTACTCCTTTGGTATGCAAGACTCCAAGAGTTGAAGGAAAAGGAAAAGAATAGGTGGTTGTAGATATTCTAGATGAAGAATCTAATAAGGAAACTAAGGTCACTCAGGGAAAATAATTGGAATCAGCTAAACCAGATCAAGAAAAGACTGAAGGAAGTGAAGGAGAAGGTGATTTATCCAAGGCAAAGATACTGCAACTTATTCATGAGGAATATGTGTTGGCCTTGTCGTTGCACCAAAAGATTGACCTGTCAATGCCCGATACAAGTGTCACTTAAGATCCACGGGAGGCGATTAAACCATGTCATGAACCCAAAGGGAGATGCAGGCAGTTAGTCCAACAATCCCCCCCTCGGCATCACCCGAGGAGTTTGAACCTGTGACCTTCTCTGACACCAATTGTTGAACTCAAGGGAACACTAAGAGGGGGGGGTGAATCATTGTTCAATAATATTCAAACTTCATCCATTCAAAAACTCAAAATAATTTCATCATTGTATTAAAGAAAAGATATATGCATTGAAGGTAAACATCCATAACATTATGACAAACAGATTTTGTGTGGAAAAGTTGTTAGGGGAAAAACCACAGTGGAGATTAATCCACAATTTGAGTACTCAAAGTATAGTGTTTATAGAAGGAATGCACTTACATTCAAGCACACTGCCTAGAGCTCACTGCTCAAAAGATAAAGGCTTACTGCCCACAAAATTCAGATTAAAACCATCTAAGAGATCAGCTGAGATAATAGCATTTGATCATGCCAAGTAACAGTTCTGGTGAAGTTCATAAACTTGATTTTGGATCTACTTTCCAGTTTTGTACTTCGCTCTGCTCTGCTCTTCGCACCACTTAGAGTCAAATTCGCATTACTACTCTACTAGATCTTGGAATTCACATTTCATACACACACATATATATTCCCCACTTTGAATGACAAAACCAAACTCATATATATATTTGTGATCAAGGATTTACTCATCCAACAATCGGCTTCAAAAGATATTAAGATATTTTAACTTGTCAGCCAGATCCACCACAGAATCTTTATGCACATCCTCTGAAGTTGATTAAGACAAAGAGATGACCCAAATAAAACTTATTCAAGCATGACAACTTATAATTTATTATATCTTATACATCTTTGAATTTCACCTTTGTCGAGTCGGCCTTTTAGCATAGATAATTAACAAATTAGTGCATTGTACCTCCTAGATCACTTACAAGTGCATGCGCATCAAAACCAAGATACTACAAGCCTCTATAGACCTTCCTCAGAGATCCATAACCCAAAATATCTATCCAGTCGGATGACTAGATCACTTTTATGCCTTTTAACCGGATCCTCTGTGCTTTACTCTGTTCTGCCGGTGGGAGCCAAAATAGTGTTGCTCATTCAAATGCAAGACTTGGGTTGCATAACTTGGGTTTCCATCCATGATAACACTTATAAACCAAACTCCTTATCCATATTCCAAAAATCTCCCCCTTTGGCATTGATGGCAACACTTAGTGAAAACCTTTACTGCACTTTCTCCCCCTGAGATTTATAAGATGTTTTTCACTGCATCCTCTCCCCCTTTGACATCAATGACAAAGCTAGGATGCCATATGCCAAAAGGTTGACCAAAAAAGTGACAAAACACGTGTTCAAAATAATCAAAGAAATTTGGCATATATACGCTTGTAGTTCTTCACCTTTAAACAAAATTGCAAAAACTTGAAAACACTTTACTGCTTATATTTAGAAAATTAGCTTGTTGTTTTTCTTCACTTCTAGAAGAAATTTCTCCCAACTATCAATTGAAATTCCAATGTTGATAATCAATTTGTTGTTCTTGGAAGTTTTATTGATAATCTCAATGAGAGATTCAAGAATTGTGATTCCTTCTTCCAATTTTTCACCATTTTTCAGAATTTCCACCAACTGCTCCAGCCTGCATTCAACTAAATATTTTACCTTCCAAAAGGTGTCTGCGAGAACATTCTTGGATAGTTGAATTTTTATTTGATCTTCTTGTAATTCCCAGATTCTCCTTCTGATAATGCCATCTGGATCTTGAGACATATCAAAGTTTTTACCAATATCGTTCAATTTTGTTTCAATCTGATTCAACTTCTCCTTGTAATTGTTGACTGCATGAGGCTAGCAGACACAATACTTGTACATCTTTATGTTTGAGCTAATGTACTTCCTTAACTCATTCATTTTATTTTTAATCTTAGAAAGGGATAGTCTAAATTATTCCTTCAGGTGAGAGATAATTTCACCTTCTTCTCTGCCTTTGTTTTCAGAGCCCATTGATTCTCTGCTACACTCAATCATTTCTTCAAGTAGAATATCTTTTAGACTTTCCAATCTTATCTTGAAATGCTCAATATGAGCATTCAGAACTTCTAGAATTAAGTCCTAATCATAAGATGGTCTGACTAACCATAACCTTGCAATCCTCTGCATACCACCTACACTTTGGATAAGTTGCAGTAGTTTTTCCTTTGACAGATCTTCTTCTTCATTTCCTTTTTCAATACCAGAATCATTTTCCAGTTGGTTCTTAGGATCTTCGTTAGATTCTTCATCTGGAATGTCCAAAACTTCCTTCTCTTTCCCTTTTCCTTCAATCTTGGGGACTTTACTTTCCGAAGGGTTGTATTCAACAATCTCCTAACCTCTTTTATGTCCTCTATCAATGCTACCAGAAGAGGAACCAATTTCCATTGTCCTTGTCGGAGGGGAAATAATGATTGATCCACATTTCACAAGCACATTCTTACAGAAAATTTCAAATTTTGAATCCCAATTATACAGACTCTTAGCATGAGAGTAGATTTGGGTGCATACCAGCTTATTCGATGTCCATGCTACACTGTCAATCTTTGGCAATGAATTCAGAAAGTACATAACCAAACATGTAATTAGAGTTCCAAACCTGAATGGATACCTCGATTCTTTTGTCAACTGGGTATTCTCCATCATCTGATCTTTCAATAATCCACATAGGTCAAAGTCTCAACCTTCAATTATCATTTTATGAGCAATATATACTCCACCAACTGATGTGGCCCCTTCCCGATTTCGGTAGAGTGGACCCTTCATGATTTCGGTAGAAGATTTTATAGGTTATGTCGTGTGCAATGTACTTCATAACATGATCTTTGATTGTTTCTATCAGCAGAGCTCTTTGATCTCCAATTATCCCAGTTAGGGTTTCTGCCTCCTTGTTTTGGATAGATTTCTTTTTAGGAACATCACCGACTTTGCAAAATCCAGTTAATTTCTTAATTACTTCTTTTGAGATTATTTAGGGTTTGTCCAGAGTTAACACATCATCATGCAATCTATTCAACAAGAATTTTACAAATTCCACATCCTCAAAGTACGAAAACTCATTCCACATATCAGACGTTCATATGAACAGGATATGATTTTAAGTGTACTAAGTGCTCATATTGTGCACAGCTAGATCAAATTGGAAATTTTGCAGAATTTTCTACCTAAAGAGATGACCGAATGCATCAAGGAAATCATGGACTCTAAGTCTCAGAACAAGAAAGAAGAAGAAATAATTCTACACTTGAAGGATTATTTTAGGCTATCACTTACCAAGTTGAAAAGGAAAATGAATGAGCTAAGGCAATGCATAATTACAGAAAATAACATCTATAACTATTGCATCCATTAGCCTCATGCAGTTGGGAAATACAAAGAAAAGTTGGAGAAAATTAAAATAGAACTAAATAGGATTGGACAAATTTTTGATATGTTTCAGGATCAGGATGGTGCAATCGAGAAAAGGATTCAAGAGTTACAGTCTGAGCATACCAAAATTCAATTCACCAAAAATAATCTTGTGGATTCTTTTTGGAAAGTAAAGGACTTAATAGAATGCAAATTGGAGCAGTTGATTGAGATACTGAGGAAAGGAGAAAAACTAGAAGAAACCATCACTATTCTGGAATCTCTCATCAAGATTATCAACCGAACATCTAAAAATAACAGCATGATCAAAATCATTGGGATTGCAATAGAAGCTTGGAAGAATTTTCTTCTAGAGATGAAAGAAAAACACAACATAATCTTCTGACTCAAGTAGCAGTTGTTCTTTTTCAAATTTTGAATTAGTTTTGAATCAACAAGTTTTTGGTCATATTTCAAAGGGGGGTATTGAATAAGTGTTTGACATTGATTTCAAAGGGGGGGGGAGAGCAGTGAAAAATTCCTTATCAATTTTAGGGGGAGCTATGTTTTGAAGTTTTGAAGTTTGGTAGCATACTCATATTAGTTTTGACACTTAGTCATTTTTCACTAAGTTTTTTCCATCAATGCCAAAGGGGGAGATTGTTGGCATATGGCTTCTAGTGTTTTTATTGATGGCAACCTAAGTCATGGATTTGGTATGCACTTATGTATCTATCCATACCAGAAGTCAAAGTGAAGAATAGGGTATTCGGTTAAAGTTGAGTTTGGCGATCAATATGCATTATCATTTTATCAGTTCATGTTGTGCATCTCAGGGAAGGTCATTGGGTATCTAGAATACCTTATTCTTGATTTTTGTGCCTGCACATCAATCAGTGTACGAGTTTGAGGATCTAGTGTATTTATTTTTTGTTTATCAAGACTAGAAGGCCGACTTGGTGGATATATTATGACATTGCTATCAAAATTCAATCATGTAGTTTTCGAGTCAAACTCATTGACCCATGATTCATGAGTAGTGGTTCACAAGAACCCATCTCTCATGATAATGAATGGTCCACTTAGCACTCATTGCATCTAGGTGATGCTCACAGAGGTGAAGCATTGGTCTGTCCTGGGAGGTCACCCATCCCAATACTACTCCAGCTCAAGCGTGCTCAACCATGGAGTTTCCCCAAAGGTTAAGCCCACTTAGCTTGCTAACCCATTTGTAAAACCTTCAGTAAGTGTTATGCCTTATGAACCATTCATTATAGAGCCCCTTTAGCTCATCAATTGATAAGTAGGATATAGTCGTTGTGGATGTTTAAGGAGTAATTGCTTAAATGTTTTTGTGTTCGAACATGTTTATTTAGGTCCTCACTATGCTATGGCTGACTTTGGCTAGTACACATTAAGAATCATTTGAGGATTTAGCTGACGGTTGGAAAATATTATATGTTTTGTTAAAGTCGACATGAAGATAATATTATCCTTTGATGTGGATATATAAGATCAATTGTTTATATCTTTTTAGTGTCGAAGTATGATAGATGTGAAGTATTATTTTTTGTGATGCAAAATTCAGAAGGGAAGTTGTGTGATTTCATCCACGCACAGAATATTTGTGATGTGAGTTGTAGCAGAGTAGAGCAAAAGAGCATAATCAGATAGAAGGTCTAAAATCAACTAATGTGCTTAATCGAAACTATAACCTGGCATTAGTAGATGCTATTCCTTCATTTCAACCCTTCAGATGGATTTAATTTGAACATTTTGCAAGGCAATGAGCCTTCCTCTTTTGAGCAGTGAGCTCTAAGCAGTGTGCCTGAATACAAGTGTATTCCCATTTTGTAAAACTTATATTTGAGTACTCAAATTATGGATTGACCTCCACCATGGTTTTTCCCCTAACAGGGTTTCTACGTAAAAATCCTTGTGTTATGGTGTTGTGGATGATTTCTTTGTGTGTTTACATCTTTCCTTTGGTTTAATGTGGAAATGGTTTAAATATCAGAATAATAAAGTAGAAGATTGCAGAAAACTGATTCACCCCCCCCCCCCTCTCAATGTTCCTAGATTCCAAATAGGTTAGGGGTTTATGGAGGTAAATCTCATTTATCTTAGGACATCCATACTGTGGATTCCTTCTGTCCTTAGATTATTTTCAAATATGCAATCCATCTTTCAACTCAATCTAATTTTCTCGATAAGATTTAGTACTAATTTTGAGTATTAATCCTCATTCAATCATGTTGGTTCCTAGAAGATATCAAATTTGATTGCATACCTAATTACCAAGCACAAAATTTTCTTGTTAGCTCAATTGATTCACTTAATCACATAGGTGAGTCTCAATCTCATTATATCCTAATCTTTATATTAAGTCATCAACCAATGGCTAGTCTGATTATATAGGTTACTCTAACCCCATATGTTCCAATTAAGACCAAATGTACAACTCAACCAAGTAAGTTATTCCCAACCTATAGGTGTTACTAAGTATTCTAGTACATATTCCAATCCAGAAGGTAAAACTTAACCTAAAGTTTCTCTCTTTAATCAATGAACTTCTCGTCCCATATAGGTTATTCTAAACCTAGGGTTTCATTCGAGTATAAAGTATGATTAAATAATCATTCCAATAAAGATATTTGATGTGGTTCACATAACATCGCATTGCATCTTATATACCTTCTCAATGGATTTATAGCTAAACCTTCATTCCTAAGGTCCCTTAGCATAGTAAGCTATAGTGTCAAGTCACTTCACAACATTGACATATTTCACAATAAGTAGTATTACTACCAATGTATAGAAATAACATCATTATCTAAATCCCCCATATTAGATATATAGGAGTTTAGAGACACTTAAATTTAATTCATGAGTAATCTAGATCTTCCCTTGTCTATTCCATAGACAATGATCTTTCCTTTCATGATCAAATTATTTGTCAATCCTTCCTTAAGGAATCAATGATAATAGCAATCAATTTAACAATCAATATATATGCAATGTATGGTGTGATAATAGTTCATAACTCTTGAACTTTCCCACTATTTTTCTCCAAAAATTCCAATACCTTATCCTTGTGGTCATGAGGTACATGAATTAATTGTCACCATGACTTACTAAGAAATCAAAGTTCTTCCAAATTGAAAACATATACATGTGTTTCGTTGGGTGGGATACTTAATCTGAGTCAATCCACTCTCTTCATTTCCCCTTAGTTTTTCCATGACATTCATTCAACTCAAAGTTGAACTTATAAAAAATATTTTGCTTTCACGAAATGATTTTAACATTCCACATTGTTGGCTTTCTATTTCCTTTTCTTGCCTGAATGGCATGCCTTGAATATAATTTTTCCCAAAGTTAGGTTCATTGTTGATTTCTATCACATAGATTCAACATTTTGGATCATCCAATATGAGATCTAATGAATAATCGGCAACTTTACAAGCTAACATTAATTTTTATTATCTTCCTAATATCCTCTTTGTGGAGGAATATCCATTCTCACAAGCCTCTTTTTTTGATGTACTTTTCAACTTAGAGAGTTGTTTCTTACAAATTCTATGGATTTGGAACATAGCATCATACTGCATTCCAATTCCTTTTGGAACCTCTATCTTATGTTGGTTTTTATTGACATGTTGGTGAGTTCTACTTATACTTCAACCCATATATGTACTATACAAACCTTTGTCATATCAATATGATTTACCTTTTTAGGATTATCTTACAATCACCCTTCCAAGTGACTTTGTCCCAACCCTTGGTTACTTATTCTCTCATAACCCTTAGAGATACCAAGGTTGTTTGGTTTTCTTCTCCTTATTTTAATAAAAATTGTAAATTGTTCTCTTCAATTTTGGTTGATGGAAACATGTCCACTTTGTTGATTATTTATTTCCTAACCATTCTAGTATGTTCCCTTATTCCTACGGTACTATCTCTTTTCTTGTAAGATCCTATCCTTGTACAAGAATTACACTAATTTCAAGAGTTCTCCAACCTCATGGATACCTCCTTCGTTTACTTTCAACTTGAATCCAAATTATTCCAATAATTCATACTCACAGATTCTTAATCCAAGAATCCTTGACTCTTTGAAGCTATAGGTTGCTATCAATAAGGGAGATTCTCTCAATCCTCTCTATCCAAGTCAGATTTTTATATCTATTTTGTAGGATGAAGGTATATATTGGTTATACTTCCTAACCTTCCTACATAACCTAATTGCATAATCTTCTGCAATCCAAGGGGATATAATAATAAGTTGTTGGTTTAGGAGTTTTCACTCCAAGGATGACTCTTAACTAGTCCCAAACTTAAACAAGTTTGTAGGAATCTCATCTTCCTTTTAATTTCATCATGTTCTTTTTTCTTGCCATCTTGGCATAAGAACATTTCACCCATTATCTTTTTATATGGTTACGTAACACTTACGTAATGAGCTCATACATTTCAGTGTTGAACCTGGTAGCTTTGATACCACATGAAACAACCTTGATGTTCTTCACAATAAAATTTCCAATGTTTTCACCTTAAGTGAATAAGACATGATGCCATGACATAGAAATAAAAAAAATTCTTCAAATAACATAAATTGCATGCAGAATTGAAATAAAACAAACTCCAATTTATCATTGCATTCCAAATTAATTTTACAAGTCTTCCAATAACATAGATATCATATTGAACAAATATGTCAGACAATATTCAATAGAGATTCCATTCCATTATAATAATTTCACGAAATACAATATTCCAAGAATGTAAAAAATTACATACATAGCTCCATCGAGCTTTTGAGCATAGGATATAGATGGTCCAATAATCTGCCTTTCAAAACCTTGGTGTTCTGTCGCATGTTGAGGAGGAGAAGCATCACTCAAGCACTTTTCAGCCAACCACGGACTTATATGTGGTCCCCCGTACATCTATCAATGATAGATGGCCCTTCCCTTTGATGAAGGTATTGGTTGGGTAATCCTATACGACATACCATTCTGAGCTTAGTGTTGTTTCCTACATGACTAGGATTTATAATCTACGCTAGGTAGCCCTCATGCATTTAAATGGACACGGTGAACTGATAGTGGAGTCTTAGCATTCACACTATCTACAGTGGAGTCTTCGGACATTCACACTACTTTTTCCAAAGTGTTCTCACTCAATATAATTGATCGATGGTCTATCATTCACCTACACTATGGCAAGATCATTTTGACTTAAGGCCATTATATCTATGCTTAGCAATCCCCCTCCATGGGCAAGCTACTCCCTAGGATAACCTATCTCTTTAACACAACTCAATAAGAAAAGTACTAGTTCCCCTTCACTAGAAAACAAACCCAAGAGCAACCTACTAGTTCCCTCTCTTCACTGGATAACATCCTGGGAGTAACCTACTATCTAACTAGCATAATTAAATTATCTATCTTTGAGTGTTCCTTAAGCTTGTCTACGTTTGACCATATCTAGTATAATAACAATACCTATGATAAACAATCTTTCTTAACCATGTCTAATCATGTCTATTATAATAATAATACCTAAGACAAACAATCTCTCCTATCATGGAGTAAATACAAACTCAATGCATGGCCTCAATCGAATAATTGTCATAACAATTTAGAGGACTCCATTCGAGAGTATCGCCTCTTTGACTAAAAAGGGTAAAAGCTATGTTTAAGCCTTATGCATTCCCATGTTTATTCATATCTAGTATATAATACTTATGATAAACATTATCCTCCTATTAAGGAGTATTTACAAGCAATTCACAAAAAGATTAAACATATTCTACTTTTCTTTCAAAGGAAGTATTGTTTTTCCTCTATGTGCAAGTAACTATAAGACTAGTTTGCTCAATCAAGATATAGCTCATTTAAAAATAGAATAAACAAAAGTAGAATATCATCATGCAGGGTCTATTGTTAAGCTTTCCAATTTGACTGACTGCAGTCGCAACACTTTAAAATGGCTACTATCCCGATATTGATCCTCCAACAAAGTCTCACAACTCTTAACTCTCAAGTTTAAAAATTCTTCTTCTGAAAGGATAATAAAACTCTCTCAATATTCAAGGCTTTCACTCACTATTATGATAGAATATTGTAGATAGGTAAGTATACAAAATGTAGAGACTTTTGCACAAGAAATAACGCACGAAAGAAGAATAATGATGTGTCCCAAACAAATGAACTCTTGTTGCTATTTATATAGCAAACTGGTAACAACACTACCTATAGTTTAGGCATGATTTTGACAATAGCAAGCATGCATAGAAACACCACTAATACAGCTCGAAAGGTGGTGAGCATGTAAGCATAGACTCAGCTCAAATATCAATAGATCGAACCTCATATTGATAGAAATTGGAGACCAAATCAACTCTCCATGTGATAGAATTCAACTGGCAACTCAAAATAGACTTCTACAAAAAGTGGGATTCATAACTTGGTGCCACCTTCATGAGTATGTGGGTTTGACTATTTCTCAACTCCATACATTGGCTTGAATACTTCTATCTATTTATAATCAACATTTAAACTCTTTTGACTTAGTCATTGCTCACACAATCGACACATATTAATAGTGATGTTGTGTGCTTTGAATCAGCATGCCTCCTATCATAGTCCACATTTTTTTATCCTATACTATAGATTTAATATCAATTTTCTATCAACTAATATCCTTATGCTATATGCAGTTTATAATTAGCATTGTGTTGTCGTGTATACCCTTAGTATAGCACATCATATACACATATACTTGGTTTCCTTTAATACTTCTTAAGTCCGCTCCTTCAGTCATCCATTTTGTGTGCTATGCAATACAATAACCTCTTATTATTGTGCGCTTTATATACTAGAAAGTATAATACACTAACAATCGTTATCCTTTATGCTTATATATATATACTCAAAGTCATAAAATGTGTTAGTGGTCGATTGACATTATATATTCATATATTAAAATAAAAATATTACACATATGTAATATCACTTATATATATATGTGTGTGTGTGTGTGTGTGTGTGTGTGTGTGTGTGTGTGTATAATAATATATTTATACACTTCCATGATAATCAAGTATGTATACATTCAATATACAAAATAATATGACAAGATAATCTTCACACAATAATAATATTATATATATGTATATATATATACACACTCCTCTATTAAGCATTTATGCTCATGTGTGTATTGTATATATATACAAATATATATATACTATATAGCAACATGATAGTCCAATGATTCATTTGATATATGAATGATCATGTCCTATGTAACTATAACATCATATCATTCATTTTATATACATATATGCATCTCTATACATATGTCATCATACTCGTATGCACATCCCATTATATCCATCGTACGCGTATGTCAACATATACATATATGCACTTATCCCAATATTCATTCAACTATGCAAACAAGCATAGTAGGATAAGGAAGGAATTGTAAGCTCTAATAGATAAACATCATCCAAGTATGCATTCAGTATTAATCAAGACCCTTACTAATGCAGACACATTATGCTAAGGATGACTTACTTCACATATGATAACCCGACTCAATTACTCTATTGTGGTGTGTGTAAGCTCAGATAGGTTACATTACTAGTTACCTGACAAAGACCTTCTCCTGAGTGATACTTCCCCTCCACCTAGAGGAATGAACATATACCTGCATCCACATTCTCAAAACATGTACAAGGTAGTTATATATTCAAAAAAATATGTATTACACATAATACATCTCCATAGTTAGAATATCAACACAATATTCATCCAATCACATAAATGCATTCCTTCATATAATATTAAATGAGATGGAATTCATTCATAAAGTAGTGATAACAAAGTAAAAATACAATTTATTCATCCAATGAATTCAAATTGCATTCACATTTTATCATACATAGTAATTACATAATTTGGGGTGTAGCAATCATGATCCTAAGGGTTTAATAGCCTGGTTAAGGTTAAGGAACAGGAGTTCCAAATTTGAACACATTTTCCAATTTCCTGAGGATGTAATAAGGAATATCTTTGATCTTTTGGAGCAAGATGATAGAAAATCAAAGTGGATTTCTTTTTAAAAAATGCAAAGAAAGGCAAGGGAAAAGAAACCTGAATTCACTACTCTTACAGAAATCCCCAATATAATGCAAAGAATGGAACATGTTTTCCAAAATTTTGAAATAGTGGTTGGTCACCTTGAGGGTGAAAGGATGATTCAAGATAAAGGGAAAGCCCCTATGTAAGAGGAACTGGGTGGAGGATAAATCCCTATTATGGAAGATAGGCATACATATCAACCTCCTAAGGAGCAAAAAATAAAGTTTTTCATAAGGAGAAATAATAAAGCAAAGAAGGATGATGCATTTTTTGCTTCCTCTCAACAACATGAGCAAAGAGCACCTTCTCCAGTGCCACAAGTGCCACCACCATCTCCTCCAAGGTCAGCTAGACCTGAAATTGTATATTTTGATTCCCCAGCACAACATGCCTTGCCACCAAAAGAGCCACCATTGAAAAATAAAAAGGTCAAATCAATAGGTTTGGTGGATTATGATGATGATGAATCAGATGAGGAAATTGGGTATCTGAGTAGGAAATGCAACAGGGAATGCCTTCTGCACCAACAATGATTGTTCCACAATAATTAGGTATGAGGTTGAGCAAGGTTGACCTCACTGGGATAAATAACACTGATGATGTCTTGGTGGAAGCATGCACAAGATTCATGGATGATGATTCATTTGTGAAATCACAAGCTTTCATGGAGTTTTCCTACAGGGCTAAGAAGGATGAGTATGTTACTATTGTGGCTAAGCAAAGAAGTCTTCACCCAAAGTTTCTAGAGGAAACTATTTAAGCCCAGGTTCTAAAGGAAATGAGAGCTAAATTTCATGGAATGACTACAACAGAAGGCAGAGCGCTAGTAAGAAATAGTGGTGTCCTATTGTTGCCAGAATGGGATCTAGCTTCTACCATTTCTTTTGATACAATAAAGAGGTTTGATAGACCCCTCTATAATTGAGAAGAGGAAGCTACAATTGCACTGCAAGGTTCTTCCTTTAGTGACTAGTGTGATACATTAGCTATATGGGCCTTAGCTCCAAGTACAAGAAAGCCTAACATTGCATAACCTGCACCAGACTACAGGGGAGGCTTGATAATAAAGAGAGTGTCAGAGACATCGGCTCCTGAGGCAGCAACAATATTAGTAAATGTTGCTCAGTTTACAAAAGCCACAATAGAGTCAGTAATTTCAGAGAATGAGCGGTTTAGATAGCACTACAATGACTTGCTAGTTGATTATGGAAAGACTGAACAATAAAAAATGTAGTTGCAAACAAAGATAACATTATTAAGGGAGAAATTGTAAGACTTGCAATCAAGAGAAAAAATGCGGACTGGTGTTGCCTCCCCTACTACTTCACCTAAGCCTAAACTTACTAATTATACCCTTTCAACAAGTTCCTCATGGTCCATTGAGCCATACAACATGGGAATTGTACCCATTTCAATGGTGCAACCAAACACATCAGAAGCACCACAAACAAAGGAAGGTGCTAGCAAGGAGGAGTTGCTTATGCAGCTAAATGATTATAAAGAGAGATGTGACAATCACAATAGGGAAATTTTTTACAGTAATATGAAGACTGTCACTATAGTCTTGGAGAATTTAAATAGAGGGGTTAATAATAGACTGAACAACATCCATGCCAACTATTCTTCTATGAGATTTGTTATAAATAATGTTGACAATGATAAGGAGAAGGCTATTCCACTTATGGAGACATGGATCCCCAAGTTGCAAGAATTGATAATGATGTCTATTGGAGCGAAGAAAGATGTTAATTCCCCTGAAAAGCTTAAGCGCACCATTCAAATTATAAATGAAATTCTGGAGTTCAGGGGAAATATAGAGCCTTTGGAGACCAGGATAAGGGAATTGGTTAAAAAAATTCATGAAATGCATCATGGTCTCTTGCCATCCATTTTAAGGGATGATGGTAACATCAAAACCTTGTAGGATTGGAGAAAATAAACTAATGAAGTCATTTTGAATCAAGTTGCTTCAATTTGTCAGGGACATGATATGGGTACACTAAAGAGAAACATGGACATGTTGGGCCATGTAGAGATTGTCCTGACAAAGATCAATAAGGAAGCCAATTAGGTTGTTACTAAATATTCGCCTTATAGGAAAAAGGTTGATAGAGTCATGAGCTTTAGTTGGCCCACTAAGGATGAATTCCAAGCCTAGAAGAAAAAATACTTGGATGTATTAGAGGAATGACTTGTAGTTGTGAGATGGTGAGTGTAATTTTGGTCCTGAAGTCTACAACCATGGTGATTAACGGATGAAAGAGAAACAATGCATAGCCTAAAAATAGTATAGATTAGGCTTTTGTTGAAGTATTGCAAAATATTGTTCCCTCCCCAACATGGAGATTGGTGGCCCAAATGCTGACATGGATTGGTTTTATATCTTTCTATTGCTTCTCATGCTTTTAGAGTTTTGTTGATTGGGGATGCACGTGGTTAACACTTTTGGCCCATAAGGAAGATATTTTGGAAGTTGTTACAATGAATGAAAGATGCCTTTTGGAAGGCAGGTGTATCTTCTTCAGTAAATGAAAATGGTTTTTGTCTTATATGCTTTCCCCCCACTTTCAAAGGTGCAAATATAACTGTCTAGGGAATGTTGAAATTAAAATGAAATGTATGTCAAATGTAAATGTGAGTTTAATTGTAATTTGGCCTGATGCTTGTTGCTCCCATATTTCTATAAATGGGAATTCACGACCAATTACGTGAGTTTTTTTATAGTTAAGAAAAATTTTGAGCTCATGTAAGAGAAATTTTGTAATTCAAGCATAGAGAGATAGATTAATGTTGAGTCTTAGGAATGCATTTAGATTTGTAATGAGCATAATGGTTTTACAGTAGCAAATGGAATATGAAAGATAATTGAAAGTTTTGAAAGTTCGGTTATTTATCAAAGATTGTGTGAATGGGAATGCAATAGGAATTTATAAGTAGTGTGATAAGTGTCATTCTTTAAAAATGATGCAAAATCACATATCAAATTCAATACTGTGGAATACAATATAAAATATAAAATATCACAATTTCATGGAATACAATATACAATATAAAATATCACAATTTCATGGAATACAATATAAAATATCATTAACTATAGTTTGGAATATGATTCATGAAGTGCAATGATTCACAATTTCATGGAATACAATATAAAATACCATCAACTACAGTTTGAAAAATGATTCATGAAGTGCAAAATAAATACCTAAAAGCTGCTAATTCATTTTCATTTCCCAAATGGAGTTGGGGTCCTGAAACTGGCGTTCAAATTGAGATAAAGTAAAAGAGTCGTCTTGATTATGAGTCAGCTCTTCATTTTCTTCGGCCTCCATCTCAAATTCAACATTCATTGTATCACTATCATTTATCCCACTGCCACTGCTAGTGCCACCAGTACTAGCATTTGGAATTGGAGTGTTGCACAACCTAATCCCTCTTCTTTTGCATGTGGACCTCTATATTGTGAGTTCCCTTTCAAATGGAAATTTTTTGACATTGTACACAGTTCCTTTCATCCTCAAGAAATTCTCCAAATTCTTGTCTAGTTTGTTTCTTAACTTTGATTTCAAAAATTCCAATGAACTGAAAAAGTCTCTCATCCTCCACCGACCCCAATATCATTGTTTGACATAAATCGATAAGTTTGAAATATTTTGATATCGTACCATGCAATATTTCACTCTGACCTAAGTTTATCCAAACCTTTGTTATTGATCCTAGTTCAAAGGCCTTCTCCATGGCCATCGAATTATACTGGTCCCTCATAGTTATTGCAAAATTCTATTATTTTCTAAGCTTATCTACATTTAAATTCCTTCTATTTTCTGCTCATTGTATGTTACACTTTTTGAAAATTGTTCGATCAAGATATTTACTTTATCATGAAAATATTTCGGGCTATCTCGGTTTACCCAAACTTGAGGATACACAATACCCGTGGCTTCAAGTATTTCATGTCAAGGGAATCTTTCATAAATCTCTAAGGAAAGAGATTTTGTATTTTCCTTCAAATTATCACTAATAAATTTAACAATGTCATTAAAATCTTCCTCTCTAATAGGTACTTCTCTGATAGAGCACCTAGTTGTCTTATAATGGTACATTGGTATCTCATATCCATGTACACAAATACATAATTTCCCGCTTGCATTAAACTATAAATAATTATCAGGCTTATTCAAATTAGTAATTTTCTGCCACATGAAAAAATTTGGGCTTTCTTGTATTAGATATAAATATAGATGATTGAGAGCCATGCATGTATGTTTAATTCATTTGACATATTCATAAATATACATAGTTCTATCTTGGGCTTTCTTCACAAGATTGTTCATTTCATCCAGCATGGGAAGAAGACTAGCTAAAGTCAAGAGTATCTATATATCACTTAACCTATGTAAGAGGTCAGAAGCTTTGTCTATTATGTTGTGATGCGCGTACATTACTCTAATCAAGGTTTGATATTCTAAAAGAACTCATTGCGTTGGTCTATACAGGGAGATCCATATGGTATCGACATCCTTGAGAAGCTTGTTTCTTATTGTTGTTCCCTCAGCAAAATTTTAAAATTCCATGTAACATTTGGGACTTTAGTAGAAGTATGTGTAGAGCTCATGGACTATATTTCTATATTTTCAACTTCTGATACTGTAAGAAAATTTCTTACAATTTTTTAATGCTAAATTCATTTTGTGGGTCATACAGTGAATTCCAAGCATGTATGGTGCACAAGTAGTTTGTAACTTTGTGAAAACAACTCCTTTGACCTTGCATCACTACAGCTCCATCATCTCCTACACACACCAACGTTTTGGCAATTATCAACTCATCCATACTTGCAATTTCATTCAAAGATTTCTTGAATAGTTCAAATAGATTTTGTGATGTTGAATTATCCTTCATTTTATGAACACAGAGAAGATGAGCTTGGTGGACATGTTGTTTTACAGTATACACATGCATACAGACCCAAGAAGTATTATCTACAGTAGTAACTTCATTTAAAGATAATGCAATGAAGTTTGACCCTTTTACTTTCTCCTTTAAATCTTGCTTTTCCACTACAACAAAACTGTTTTCCCATTCTCATCGAGCATTTACTGAGCAATGTTAGCCAAGAAAGTGAGGAACACCCAAAAAAGATAATAAATTAAAATATTCTAGGTAGTCTATCATAGGATGCCCTCTAGACAAAATATGAAGAACAACACTCATTTGAACAATTTTTGACAGATTTTCTCCTTCCATTTTTTTTCCAAATTGAGCCTCAAGTGTACCTTGACATGTAGAAAGCTTCAAAATTATTTTCTTATGCTCTTCATATTCCGCAGCATACTTAGCATTAAGAAATTCTTCTTTTGATTTCCATCGTACAACTAATTGTTCATTTTCGTCTATGATTTTATTTTCATAAACTTTATCGATATGCTTTTCTATAGTGTCAAGCTTTAGTTGCAAGTTCTTGTCTCTTGTACATTTCCAACTACAAATCGTACACATGAATTCTATTGCAGTTTCAATATTGTTTTCTTTCCCCACTGGTACAATGAATGGGTACTTTGACAATCAACCAAGTTTAAAATTCCTTGTCATTTCCCACCCGTGCCCACTTTTGATTTGCCTTTTACTTTCTTGCTACCAACATCATCCTGATCCAAGTTAATTATCTCATTTTGACTAACCAGGGTATCCCTTGGAACATCTTCTACGGTATTGCCATCCTCATTTGACACATTTAACTCAATGAAAATCTCACCTTGACCTTTCGATGGCGGTGAGGTATTTTGAATGCCTTCTTCATTAATATTTGGTGGACAAGTAGTTTGTAACTTTCCTATTGTTTTCCCTCTAGGATTTCTATTGTTTAAAAACAATTTCCTACAGAGGCTCTAAAGATTTTATGACTATTTTCCAATTCCAAACAAATATAAGCTTAAAAAAATTTCTACAGAAGCTCTAACTAAGCTTTAACGAAAATTTCCAAACACGACAATCTTTCAAATTTACAAAATATATAAAAGCTTCTACACAAATAACATATTCTTCTTGTACAGGCAATCTTTCCAGAACAACAAATTATTCTAATAGCCTTTCCAATTTGAAATTAAATAAAACAATTTTAGAGAACCTATTTCCAGATGTTTGAGGAAATGATGTTTGAAGTAGAGCTTCACCTTCAGATTCCAATTTACCAAAGCTTCTTCCAAATTATACACTTTTCCAAAAAGATGAAACAAAACCAGAGCTGAAATTTCTTGAGAACTTCCCCAATTTTCAACCACCTCCTCCAATCTTTAACAACCTCCCTAAAATATTTGTTCTCATTGTCGTGAAGTAGTCTCTTTCCTCTTTCAGTTAATACAAATATTCTCTCCGAGAATTAATTCCCAACAACAGTGTTTAATTTTCCCAACACATGATGTCACAATTAAAATATCTTTCCCAAACAAATCACAAATATTTCCTCTAAGATTTTTACAAGATATTTGTGCATTTAATAATTCATAATTCACATATTAATTTCTAATTAAATTTAATATAATTAATTTAATCACTTTATAAAATAAATTTAATCTTAAAGATTAAATCACTTTATAAAATAAATTTAATTTAATTAATTAAATCAAACACAAAGCTTCTAACATCATTAATCAAGATTAATTAAATAATCACTTTAAAACATTATAAGCATTAATTTCCCACAGAACATACCTTGCAAAATAAATAAACAACAAGGAAAACATGGACAACTAGACAACATAGCATAACCAACAAAGACTGGCGACACACTGTGACTAGGGTTGTGGTTTGACAAGGAAACCAGGTTGCTATCTCTCAATCAACTATCCGTTGGGCAATGGACATGCTCAAACCTGTGAATCCAGGTGGATTTGATGTCCTACACCTGCAATCCTACAATCAAACATATGTCATACATATATATTTAAATCATAATCAATCACACCGTGAAGAGAAAATTGTGGAATCACAGGGCGCTCGCAAGCGAGTGATGAAATCCCATTCCCTTCACCAATACAATGTCACATCAAAATTGACGAAACTAAAACATCAACTAACTATAGATGAGCATATATCAATATCAACTCAAATAATCATCTATGCTAACCATAAAGCATGTCATAATCCATAGTCATTCGTAAAGTGTACCATCACATCTAAATATAAAAACCATCATCGCTCCAATGTCAGCGATCAAATAACAACAACATAGTATCATAGTCTATCAAAGTAAAAGCATTGTCTGAAAATATAAGCAAATCGGAGGGGTGCTACAACTATGAAGAAATGATCACTCACCTTTAAGTTTAGGTTTTCGTTGACTTGTTATTCATTAATGCAAGAATACCTATGTTGTAAGTTTGTAACTTGCCTACGATCAACTTCAAGGTTCCAAGTCCAACTTTTGAATCAAGAACTGAACAAAATGTGTAAGAATAAATTATGACAATTTTGATTGTATTTATATCAATCCATATTTGGCGAATTATGTAGGATTTTTAAATGGTATATTAAAAATTTGGTGAATCTTGCGTGCTTATACAACGGTACATTGTAATTTGCAAGGCGATTCTGGCCCTACGATTAGCATGGAGGTGTCATGACAATTGGCGAAATGTGTCCTCAAATATAATTATTTTTTAATGTTATTGGTGAAGTGGGTCCTCATAAGCAACTATTTGTAAATTTTAATTGGCAAAATGGGTCTTCACAAGCAACTCTTTGTAAATTTTAATTGGCGAAATGGGTCCTAATGCAATGTTTTTTTAATAGTATTGGTGAATATGTAGGTGTTTTATTACATTCTTTCGAGATTCTAGGTGAAAATATTAATCGGTCCATTTTAAATGCGTAGTTTTTATGGAAAATTTGTTGCTTAAATATGCCTCATAAAAAAATCATTGGTGAATGGACATGCATTGGACCGATAATTCATAAAATTTAGGTGATTTGGACACCCTATTGGGTGCGATTAATTCACCAATTTTGACTTGGCCAATTTCTAAAATTCACCAATTGGCGAAGATTAATCACTAAAGTTTTCCCTGATGGCATCATGAAGCCTCTTGAGCTCTAGCCATACCCCCGAGCAAGAAACAAAAGACTACCAATGATCTTGGTAGGAAAACTAAAAGAATATCTTATCTATAATTTTCTATTTACCCATTCAATAAACAAACTCTAAATTCACATACACAAAAAACTTGGTCTCTTTCACACTTGTTTTGAAAGCCATAACAAAATAACACAAACAAAAAAGTTCCTACTCAAACAAATTTGATAGAAATGAGGAAAATAACTTATCTCCACAATTTTTCCCCTTGAACACCTCCTTCACAAGTGAGAGCTCTTTGATTCTCTTCCAAAATTTTCTTTCTTTCTTTCCCCAAGCTTCCAATTCAAAAATAATTCTCCAAAAGGAGAAGTGGGTAACATCTATTTCCTCTTTTACATCCAAGTATATAGGAATTCGCCTTGAATTCACTTGAATGAGGGAGCGACATTTGTCACTCTCTGTTTCAATCTTCCAACACATATCCCCACAAGTTCTCACACATGTGTAAGACTTTTGGGGAAATGGGGAATGTACAATGACACTCTACCCAACATCCCTTACAAGGTGGCTTCACATATGTGAAATCCTTGATGCTCTTCCCAAGTTCATTAATGAAATTTGGGGAGTGTGGTGGGAGAGTGGCAAGTCACTTCTCCCAACTCCCAAAGACTCAAATTCGTCACACTCTTTCAAGTGGACTTTTGAAGGGTCATATCATGGCCCATAGACAAAGTCACATGTCCAAAGGATCCCCTTTACATAGGTATAGGCCCTAGGGATCTATTTTTGCACTAATATCAGTAAAATTGACCAAACAACACCCTAAAAAGACCACTTTAAAGGCCAATCCGAAATTCAAGACCTAACTAAGGATTTCAAAACCCTAATTATACTTACACCCTTAATCACTTGAATTAATTCAATAAAGCTCCACAAAACATGCTTACACTAAAGTACTACTCACTAGAACCCTAAACACAATTAAAGCTTACACAAAACCCTAACTACCTCCTAAATCATAGGGTCAAAATTTAAAACTTCAAAAGATAAATATTTAATTTCGGTCTAGATGGTTCTCCCTTTTTACCCTTCACATTACTCTCACATGTATTTTTCCAAATACATGTTAGATTAGAAATATAATAAATACCTGTTCAAAATATCAATAAGATCAAATTCAATAGTTAGTAAATCATAATACACATATATATTCATTTCCTTTCCCTATAAAAGATGGAAACTTTGAGCATGCATGAAATAATAATGAAAACCTAACCTTAGCTAAATAATTTATTTACACTACTAAATTTACTCTTGGACACTACTTCCGCTAATAAAATTCATCATGCAACTTGATATCTAGTTTACATAATTTTTTCTCAAATTTTCCTACCTTAGGTATACCACTCATTGATTAGAGTCATCCTTTAAATTTACCTCGATGGTGCTTGGCTAGAGTGATCCTTCTAGAAACTTCTTCCTAATCTTCCAAGTTCCTACATTTTTCCTAACTATTATCATTTTCCAAGTAACATGAAACTTATTAGTGAGATTCAAACCAATACATTAGGTACACAAAATTTCTTAGCTCATATCGATCTAAGTGTATTCTTCATAAGATACTTGTTCAAGAATCTAAATATTATCTGCTCACATTCATTCTTAACGTTTTTCCCATTTTCATTTAATAAAGATAATTTGTCACAATAATCATTTAAACTATTTCATAAGAAAATCAAAATATTAAACATGGAATTAGGTTAAATCATCAATTTATTCGCCAAACTAGCATAATTGAAATTATCAAGGTGTCACACAATTTATAGATGAGTTTGGGCCTCACATCATAGTATAATGACATGACTCAATATTAAATGACCTAAGACACATGCATTAAATAAAAGCCAACTAGATAAGATATGATAAGACCTTATCTAGACAACTAAGAATTCTAGAATAAACAACTAGGACCTAAGTGGACTTAACAATATAAATAGGACCTAGATAGGTAAAAAAATTATTTACACCAACACTTACATAATGATCTATTAAACATAGAGTAATCCTAGGGAACCACTTCTCTTTACTTCTACATGACCAATAATACCTCTTGTGCATAGTGATAGAATTCACTATTCATTTCCAAATTCCTTACCTCTTAATGAGAAAGAACATCCTTAGATACAATGATGCAATCAAGGATCAAGTCTAGAGGAGCAATTAGTCCTTGCAACCTGTCAACAATCACATGCAATATTCTACCCAATGGATACAAATCAATGGAAAATACAAAATTTTATATTTTATTAAACTCGAGTATGATAAAAATTGATTTACAATAAAATAAAATAAACTACAACAATACAACACCAAACTTTCCCTTCCATGGTCCCCACTCTCCATCTCACTCTCTCCATGTTTCTTCAACACCATGCAACTTCTTCTCTATCATGAATGCAATATTACATAATTTTTATTTGTTGTTCTAAAATGTATTTTATAGTTGTTCAAAATAACACCATGTATGGGTTTCTCTCTCTCTTATTTCCCATAATATTTCTCCAACTTCTCATTCATTTTCGTCCTGCACTCCTACCCCTCAACACTACTCTATATATATTTATTTTATTGTTGTTGTTTTATGTTTTTGTTGCAGCCAGTAGATGTCAACTCTTAATTTCCCACACTCCCCTCTTTTCTACATATTTTCTTTATTAAGAGGTGTTAAATCCCCCCAAAGAAGGCACCTTGAGAAGATTCCCAACACCTCTTTTAAATGGGAAAAAAACTATTACAAATATTCAACATAAAATGCATGATTCCCCTCTCCACTCCAACCCCCAAAATAGATGATTTTGATGCCAAAATAGCCAAGATACTAAAGCATTTAAAAAAAAAATCTCTTGAATTGATATTTTATGGCCTCCAATAGCAGGTCCACATTTTTAACTTCATGATTTTCTATTAAATGGAAATAAATATCATGTTTGAATTGAGATTTTATGGATCTACAGAGAGAATCAACCTTTGGATTTGGATGTGCTCTTTTCTTCCCAATGTTGAGTGGGCTTTGGGGGAGTGATTTTAACATGGTAGAAAAACCTTATGATCGCAGTTGGGAATCCCTTACTTGATTGTCTAACCTTGAGTTTGAAGCTTAGACCCTAGCTTGAAATTCCCATGGTGTTCATGATCCTCTTATTGGTAAATTTAACATTCAAATGCCTCATTGGTATACTTGGAGTAATTAACGTGAAGGGTCCTTAAGGAAATTGAGTTGACTAGATCGATTCTACATCTCTCCCATCTGCCCAATTCTTCCTTCACATGTTGGTCTCCTTATCTCTTTAGACCTTTTTGTCACCCTCTTTGACCACCTTTAGATATTCATCACCCTTTCCTTTGTTGAGCCTATCCCCATCCCTAATGACCTCCCCTACAAACTTAATGTCACCCATCTCAAAAACCAAGATTGTATTGATGGGCTCTTAGCCATTTGGAATGTTGAACCAAGACCGCAATAGAGCAATTGGATTAGGTGGTGGGAAAGAACAATAAGTTGATGCACCTCTTTCATTTGAGACTATGGTAGGAGAGTTACAGCAAAATGTCATGGAATTGATAAATCCCTCAAAGGACAACTAGAAAATTCTCATACTTGTTTAGCATACAACCCTCATGATTTAACCCTCCAGTAATCTATGATTAATGCTAAAAATCAGCTACATAAAATGGTTGTCTACAAAGGCAAAGGGGCTCAAATTCGTGCTCGACTACAATGGATTAAAGAGGGAGATCGGGGCTCTAAATTTTTCTTCCAATATCTTCAACATAAGCATAAAACTAAACACATTTCTACAATTAAATTAGTTGATGGAAATTTGCAAACCAATCACACTAATTTAATTCATACTTTCTATAGCCACTTCAAGAACCTTTTTATTGATAACACAAAAGATGGCATACTTCTCCCCATTCTTGAAGATAATGTTGATGGTTGTATTCCTAAGAAAATAGATGTTGAATATAGCAGATATCTTGAGATCACCTCCTTTCAATAGAGGAACTTGATGAAGCCCTTCACTGCATGGCTTTAGCAAAAAGTCCAGGAATGGATGGTTTGGCGATGGAATTTTATAGAGCCCTTTGGCCCCACATTCGTGGTGACATTTTTAATGTGTATCTTGAAGGAATTGAGACTAGATCCTTAGGAAGTATTATTAATCAAGGTCTAATTAAACTCATACCCAAAGGTAAGGATGAGGATAGCATCAATGGATGGAGACCTATAACTCTCCTCACCGACACAAAGAATTAAATACATCTCTCAAAAAATTGTTCGACCAAAGAAGATAGGGTTCTTAGGGGGAAGATTTATTTTACACAACTTGGTCGTTGCATGGGAGACTTCTAAATGGGCTCAACAAACAGTGCAGGATGCTCTTATCATTAAATTAGACTTTGATAAAGCTTATGATCATATTCGTTGGCCCTTTATTCTCAAAATTCTCAATTGGCTTGGTTTTGGCTCTAAAATATGTGACCAAATTAGAATTCTTTTCATGGATGCTAATGTAAGAGTTGTTAATGGAGTCTTTTCTCCTTCATTTCCCTTTCAAAGATCCATTCGCCAAGGTTGTCCACTTGCCCCATTCTTTTATTTTCTTGGTGTTGATGTACTTCGTTATGTTTTTCAGCATGTGCTTACAAATAAAATTATTCATGGAATCACTCTCCCTAGAAATACTACCGCTCTCAATTCCCAATTTGTTGATGACAGCATGCTTTTCATCCAAAACTCAATAGAAGAAGTGACTAACACGCTTGATATTTTAGTTATTTTTTTCTCTGTTTCAAGTTCTAAGCTTGCCATGCATAAAATAGACTTTTTCATGACACTATCCAACCCTCGACCCCCTTGGATTCTGAGTGAATGGAGAGAAGTCAAGCATGGGTTTATTACTAGATACCTTGGAATTTCATTTGGTATTGGAGTCTTGTTGAAAGATGTCTGGAATTGGTTCTTGGCTAAAATTAAGAAAAAGCTCTTAAATTGGACAAACAAATTTCTCTCCATGGCTAGTAGATTACAAGTTTCCAATAAGATTCTTATTGCTATCCATGTTACATTTCCTCTTGTTGGTTTCCTTCCAAAGCTTGTTACAATTAGTTGATGCAACTAATTAGGAGCTTCCACTAGGCTAAGTGGGGAAACAAAAAAGGATAGCCTACCACTTCATGGGTTCACTATATTCAACCAAAGGATAAATGAGCTTTAGGAATCATTGATCCTTACACACAAGGAATATGTCTTACCACTAAATGGATTGTTCGGGCCTTGGATGGTGATGCCCCTTGGAAATACTTGGTTCGGAATTGAATTCAAACAACTACTGTTGGGTAGTCATGGGATTCGGTGAAATGGATGGATAAGCTCTTACTTGCTCCTTATTTCAAAGCCCATGGTTCACCCCCCTTCAATTCCATTTGGAAAGCTTGTAAAATTACTTCTAGCAAACCTTCTTGGTATGCCCAATCCTTGAGCCATGGTTTAAGTTTTACCTCCTCCTCAATCTGGTGGAACTATCTTGTCCAGCTAGATAATGCCCCTCTTGCCTTTAGTAAACTCCTTAAAGGTAAGCATCTCTTTAACAAAGGTGTTCAAGTCTTTAGAGATCTTTGGGATTTGATTGTATTTAACTGGAAAACATGGTACCAACTTAAGGCACAATTCAAGCTTGCCTCCAATGACAAACCACCAATCTTCATATTCAAAGTTTTTTTCCTCTTGAACTATTCTATCTACTATCCACATTGTGCCATGACAACTTCCTCATAAATTGGAAATGGCCTAGCAATCATCACCTTCATGCATTCCCCCTTAAAATTGTCTATAGACAAATCCTCCCTTTTGTTTCGTTGGTTGCCCATCTCAATTGCAAATGGCACTATAGATTTCAACGAGCCAAATGGAATAAGTTGAGTGCTCTTATTTGGAAATCCAAAGCTGAAGCTCAAGCCAAACTAATTGCCTGGAAAATTTTGCATGTTAAAGTACCCGATGGAGACTGTCTTTCCTTCATCTCTCCAACCCATCATGCCCTTTTTGTTCTAAAAAGGAGACTATCAAGCATGCTTTTTGGTTTTGTTCCCATGCCCAACACCTATGGAATTATATATTTGTCAATCTTCTGGATATGTGCCCTCAAGCTTGGTCTTGGAAAACTGCTCTCCTCCGCATTGTCTCACATCTCAATATCATTTCTCAGAATTTCAGACATATCATTTTGAAGAACATTTGGAAACTTTGTTGCCTTGTTGCCTTTTCACATACCTTCTATACCATTCAAATGGAAGCTCAAATCATTTGTGTGAATCTTGCCCCCCACCTTTCCCTTCTATAATCCTCACCCCAATTCAAACCTTACCTTCACACTACTTTGAGAGAGATACAATTGTAATTTGAAGCTTTTGAGGCTAAAACTGGAATTGACTATAGGTTTAAAGACAAAATCTGATTTTTTAGTGTATCTGGAAGGTTAGAGATTCCTAGTTTTAGTTGGTTGCTAAGGAGTAATTGGCTGCTTGTGATGGTTGAGCACTTTTCAAACTTGGATGGCGGTTGGGTAAAAGTACAAACATGTGTCACACTCTATAAAGGAATTGGCCAACATGAGAAAAAGTTCTCAACTTCAACCACATAAAAGTGGTATTTCTATTTTGAATTTCAAGCTGATGTAAACTAATAAAATGTAGAACTTTTGTTGAAGTTTATTCCGGTAAATTTTCAAAAAATAAAAAATAAAAAAAATCTATTTTTTTTATCAATTTAAAAGCAGATTTCGTTATGCTGAATATTTCAAGAAAAAGTGACGTCCAGTTCACGTTAAGAAACAAATAGAAAAAAATTTAATTTTCTCCTAATTTTTTTTCCAGATAGTTGACTTCAATATCTAGGGCATGGAAAAAAAAAAATTGAAATTTTGATGTATATTTTTCTCGTAATAACATTTTAAAGTCAAACTAACCCGAATTTGATAGTTTTCAGTTCACATAAACTATTTTCTTTTTTCATTTTCAAAAACCAAAATATACCCTTTTGAAGAGGAATGTCTCCTCTAAGGCATCATATATTTTCCAATTTATTTTATGATGATCTACTATTTTTTTATTTAATTTCAACTAAGCCTCTTTTTGACTTTGAACAACCTACTTGCAATATTTTAAAATATTTATATACTAAAACTAATCAAAATATATATATATATATATATGTGTGTGTGTGTGTGTGTGTGTGTGTGTGTGTGTGTGTGTGTGTGTGTGTGTGTGTGGATTCAACACTGTGAGCTCTACAAAAGGGTATTTTTATTTATTTTTTAAAAATAATTTTGATTGAAGAAATATTCAGTAGAAGTTGAAAATTTGAGAAAATTTGAGAAAATGGTGACTTTGCTGCCATGTCACCTGCCATGTGGATTTATTTGACCGAACAAGATTCAACTGAATCCTAATCGGTTGAAAACCATCTGGACGAACAATATTCGGTCAAATACGTTTCGGTCGGATCCTATTCAGCCGAAACACTGATTTTTTCGAATTTGTTTTTTTTATTGTTTCCATATTCATTGAATTTCTTTCCATTTTCATCCAATTTCTAATGAAATATAGAATGGCCGACTTTCTATTTTTTTAATATTTTTTTTAGATTTCTCTCATTTTTCATCCAATTTTTATTGAAATAACTATTTAAGTAAGCTTTTATTAGTCTTTTTTTTAGGTTTTTTCCATTTTTTACTGAATATTTCTTTTTTTTTAAAAAGATAAACTTTTATGATTTTATTTTTTCTCTTAAATCACTAAGCATTTAATACTGAACAATTGATACTTTTCTAATCATTTGCATTTGTCACAGGCTATCAAGTTGAATAGGAATTTCAAGCATTTGAAACAAAAGATTTGGTAATTTTCTTTAATTTATTTTTTGTTTTGATGTTTATATGTTCATTGTTAGATTATTTTGTGTTCATGCTTCTATTTTCATTGTGTTTTACTATGAATATTTTGAGCTAACACTTGGACTAACAAGTGGTGTAGATGTCGATTGTCGAAGACTAATATTGAAAAACTAGTAATTTGTGGTTTTGCAGGACATTTGGCCAAAGACTTTATTTTTGAAGTCGATTGTCTTTTAGCTTATAACACATTTCAATTGGTGTTTTAAAACGAACAATTGTCTTTTGTCATATAGATTTAATTAGGGGATGAATGAACATTATTTGTTATGCTTGAAGGTGAAGCCACAATAGTGGTTTACAATTCCAGTGAGGAAGGAAAACTCACAAAAATGACCCCATGGCAAAATTTTACATATTGGGGGTTCGAACAAACCAAAAAAGGGGTTCGAGCGAACCCATTAATTACATGCCCGGAAAAAATCCGCATGAAAACCCCTTTTGGGAAGGGGATCCGGTCGAACCTGGGTTTGATTGAACCCAGGTTCACTTGAACCCCCTATTTGCCTGATGTTTCACAAAATTCACAAAAAAAACCTAATTTTTTGCACTTTAAAGCTTGGTTTGAACATGAAAATGGTGGAGACTTCACAAACCCAACTAGAATCAGGTAGTCCTCTGAATGAGCTACCCAACGAATATAATTTTGATATGTTTGGTTTTATTATATTTGTTTTTTTAGTTTTATTAAATATAGGTTTTTCACCGAAAATGAAGGTCTTTGTTCTACACATGTGGAAAAATTGCAAATTATCAAAAAAAAAATTAAAAATATGAGTGCACCAAATATTGAAGTCCTTGATCCAACAAAAAAATTTGAATTTCGATATATACAAAAAAAGTTACACGTTATATGGTCGCGCTAGGTCTGAATTATAATTGGTTTGACTTCAAAACTCGATTAAAGAAAAAATATTCAATAAAAAACTATCTGACCAAATGGAAGCACTAGATATCGGAGTTACAAATCTAAATTCGAAAGAATTAGAATTTTATCCTTCATGGAAAAAAAATTATGCATTATACGGTGTGCATCACTTTTTTAAAATGTTGTTTTCTGAAAAAAAAAAAAAAACTAGTTTTCGTGGGAGATGGAAAAATAAGTGCAATCTGATTCCAAAAATTTTGAAAAAAATATTTTTAGAATCTACAGACAAAATGTGATGAGACTTTCATTTGCATCATCTTCAAATTCCTCATGGTTTAGGCGCTATAGGTGCCCGAATGGGAAGATTTAGTTAAAAATAATAATTTCAGTGTCCAGTTTGGCCGAAAATTGTAAACCAATATTGTGGGATCACCCTTGAGATGGTATGGAGTATGCTCTCACCTTGTGCAAACTTGGTGATCAAAAACCAGACCCATCATCTTTGTATGTGTTTAATCCTTTAGAGGGATTTCCTTGGTGGGAAAAAGTATTCACCCCAAGGGAATGACCCAACCGATAACAGGCTAAAGCCAAGTTACTTCCAGTTGGTATATAAAATGGGTACTTGAGGAAAGTTCAAGTACCACGAGTGTGGATGTGTTATGCCAACAAGTGAATCCCCATAAACCTTGTAGAGCATAACCTCTACAGGCTTGGAATCCTCCTTATCGGAGCTAATCTTGCCGCATGTATAACCACTCAAACGGATGCCCTTACTAGACACCTCTTGTTGTAGTTTCCAAAATCCCTCTATTTGTTGGTGCAAGAGGTCGGACCTCTGAAGTTGTCCCACATACTTGCGGTTCTTAGTAGAGATGAAGAGTTTGTCATGGGAGATTCATGAGAACTCAAAGCTTGGTTGACCTGAGAAGTGAGTGTCGTGTAAGGGGGAGCCAGTGTGGCCAAGCTTCTAAATCATCCACTAAGAATAAGTGCAGCTGGAGAAATCCAAGTGGGAACTTAGCGAATATTTTCCTTGCCAACCCTAGGATTGCGCATGATTGTTTTCATCTTGAATCAAGAACAAACTAAAAAATATTTTGTCTACTATGTCTTGTCTGTGTGTTCAATATAACTCTCAAACAAACATCACACTTAGTAATTTGCAACATTTCAAACTTTGCAAACCCCAAAAGGTCAAACAACCCAAACATCTAACATGCACCTATCACTAAAATCTCTTGGGGGCATCATCTTTCAATTTTTATCTTTCAATCCTTTCATTCCACCTAGTCCTTACATATCCATTATTGCTCAAACAAACCTTTAGCTTGCACTTAGACTACTCTTCCTAGGTCTTGAAATCAAACCATTGGCTATCTATCACCCGCATCACTTGAGGTTCATCATCCTTAAGTTAGGGAATATACAATTATCCTTGAATAGGGAAATCCTTTTGGAGTCCATCATAACCAACTTTGGACCTTGTTTCTATCCATCATAACACAAGTAAAGCCTTTACATCATAACCAACTTTGGACCTAGAGTTTCCTTTGAGCTCTTGCATTCTTAGCTTGTCATATCATACCATACCATTTTCATATCCCATCTTAGAATCATATCCCTTTATTTCTTCCTAGTCTTAGGACTCATACATTATCTTACCTTAGATTGAAGATCAGAACAATCACATATGACCCCTAGATCAAGAAGAGTCGATCATGAAAAATGATAAAGCCAAAATATCTTATCAACTAGGATCATCCACTTTTATCAAATTAGGCTTTCTCACAGAGGAGAAGATTCCAAACTATAGTTTTCACATAAATCTTGTTTTCAGAGTAAAAAATAGTATTACCTCCATGATATTAGGGGACACTTTATCCATTACAAACATCAAAAAGTTTGAATGCATATTATTTTTGTATGCAGGTGAATTCAAACCTGAGCAATTTGTGATGGGGAATAAAAATACAATAACAAGGTTGTATGATAGAAAAAGAGATAGTAGAAATGTGGATGAAGGAACATCTTTTGAAGAAGAACCCATGGAAATTGTTGATGACCAAAGAGTACAAGTACCAGGACAAACTGAAGGTGGTCATAGAAATATTTTCCTTGGTATAGAAAATCTTATAGAGATCGATGAGGAATCCCTTTTTAATAATATTTCATCTGAAGATATGTTATCTGAAAGCACAATAAAGTTACACAATAAAATAATATGGGATGAATATTTTTGAAGAAAAATCTATAGTTGGAAGAGCACAATTATTTGCAAAATTATAATTTAGGAGGAAAAAAATGACCCCTGTTTTGGAGTTGTTAGGGATTGATAATAAGAAAAAGTCATTAGGATCATTAAAGAAAACAATAGTTGAAAACCTGCAAGAAGCATTGAATTCTATTGAAAACAAGAGTCGAGTTGTTGATTTAAGTGTTGCAAGTAGAGCATTGATGACGGTAATTTCTAGTAAGAAATTATCATGTAGAGAAGTTAAAGTAATTTCTTATTTACTCAATGTTTCTAGGAGAATTGTTCAAAGATATATCAAAAAGAGAAATAGATTGGATGGAAATCTTGAGAATAATTGGGTAAATATTTGTAGGGTTCCCCGAAAAGATAAAATATCAAATGTAAAGGAACATGTGATTGAATATTGGACCAGCCACTCTTGTGTTTCTTCCATTAGAAGGGACACTATATAAATAAAAGGTGCAGATAGTAAAAAAAATTCACATCCGAAACATTTTATAGATACAACTCAAAGTGAGCTTTTTGAAGCATTCAAACAAGAATTTTCAGATGTGAAGATTTGTCAAAGGATGTTTGAGACACTACGACCAAGTTTTGTACGTATAAATACGATACGTGAGACTTGTTGTTGTTGAAATCATTTTGAATTTCATCTACACCTTCAGACATATAGAAAAGCTATGACAGTGATCAATCCAAATATTGTCATCCCTGGAAGTACAACACAATTTGTGAAGTCTCTTCTATGCAAAAAATCAAAAGATTCAAATGAATTGAAAGTGTAGTGTATAAAAAATATATGTAATGAATGTGGAAATTTGAAGAATCTTTTACAGGTTGACAATATTGAGCATTCAATGCAAGTTGTGTGGAAGAGATTTGAATATGAGAAATACTCAACAAAGTCAGGATTTGAGACTAGAAAAATTGTTCTCAAAGAGAGTGAGTTGTCTTACAATGATTTTATGAACAAATATTGCAATATCATATATCCATATATTCAACATTTTCATGGTGCTAGATGGAAAGCTAAGCAATTTCGTGAATCAAAGAATTGCTTTCCAGCGAGTTGTATTCTCTCTATTGTTGATTTCTCTGAGAACTATACATTTAGTCCTCAAACTGAGATCCAAAGTCAATATTATCATTTAGAGCAAGTTGCAATATTTATAAAAGTTTGTTATAGGCATGCCGAAGAACATCTGGATGGTCTACAAAGTAGCAAAGATGAACGAATTATCATCAAAGAGGTTCACTTTTATATCAGTGTTGATGCAGGTCATGATAGAAGCTATGTATCCCATTGTTTTTCAATATTTTTTGAAGACCTGAGACGATGTCAAATAGATGCTTCGCAACACTAGATATGGTCTGATGGATGTGCTAGTAAGTGTTGATTTATTTTTATTTTAATTATATGTTTATTTGTTTACTTAACTTGTTCAGTCTTAATTAGTTGTACACATATAGTTTATTTTTACTATCTTGGTTTTAAATGAAACTAGTTGTAACATCACAGGACAATTTAAGTCTGCAAAAGCTTTTAATTGGTTAAGCCAACAACAAATTAGATGTGGCATAAAACATTTTGTGGAATTTCTATGAGAGTGGACATGGAAAAGGAGAGCATGATGGAGCTGGAGCATGTGTGAAGTGTGCACTTCACCAACACGAACTTGCAGGTAACACCATATGGATTTTTAGAAAAAATCTAATTATGTTTTTTCAACTACAAAACCTCTTAACTTGACATTTCACCAACATGAACTTGCAGGTAATGCCATAAAGAATGCACATGAAATTGTTGAATGGTGCAAAATTCATTTTGTTGCCCGTGACTCAATATACAATGCACGATATTTTTGGGAAGTTAGAGGTACATAAATGAATTTGTTTTATGAATTTCAATGTGTACATGAATTGAATTTTCAATTTTATACACTTTTTAATTGGGCGTTTGAAATTTACGGATATTGATCGGTCAACTCTTACTAATTGTCAAAAAATTAGTGGTATTAGAAGTTTGCATCAAATCACATGACAATAGGACATAGTAGGCCTCCAATAATTCAAGTGAGAGAAAAATCATGTTTTTGTGTTGATTACATTGAGAACAATGCAAATAGTCTACAATGTGAGAATATTAGAGATGGGTATGTTTCACAATGGGAAACAAAACAATTAGTGGACACATCGAACCCTTTTGAATATAATGACATTGTAGATATCTATGATCCTCTGTATTCAGCTGATTACGAATGTGTATTAGATTTAGTTGTTATAGGTAAATTTTAAATTTTTAAATTGAATTTTAGTTCTTACAATTGATTTATATTCTACCTAAGTTGAGCATGGTTTACTACATGGTGTGTACAAGAGATATTTTTGTTGTTCTTGCAGATCCTAGCAATACAAAAGATTACTATCTACTAAGATGTACGCAACCAAAATGCAAATTTTCAGAATCAATGACAGATGGTGATGGACAAGATTATCCTACTGGATCAGTGGTTGTTGAAGCTACATACTATCAACAAACAAAGATAGATACAAATGGAAAATTATATTTATTGATTATATCCCAAGTCAAAAGGTTTTACATTATAGTCATTTAGTTATAGCAACAAGATTAAATCTTGAAACTTTACCAAAAAGAGGGTGTGCCAAACAAAGGTGGAGGTTGCCTATTGAAGACCATGAAAATATTTTAGAGATAATAAAAGATAGAGAGGATCCAGATTATATGTACCAATAACTTTAAGATATTTTTGTACATATATTTTTTCTATGACAATATATACATGTAACATTTGGGGATGAGGTCTCCCATTTGTGACCTCACCGGTTCATAGCTCTAGGTCAAAAGTATTTACCTCTTGAATAAAAAAACATCTGGACCTAAATTTGAAAATCTTTTTATTTTATGTTGAATTCAAATAATTTCATTTAATAGTAGCCCATGAATCTTTCTTTTTTGTGATCTTATTTGCCTAAAAAGCTTTCTTAAGGTGATCTTATTTGTGATCTTATTTGCCTATATAAAGCTTTCTTAAGGTCAATTTAACCTTGTGTTTGTGGATATCTTTGGTGCATAATTATAACACATAATTTTGATCTTAAGGTCCCTTCCTACGTTGGATTGTGAATCACAAACACATACTTGTTAGCATCGAAATGTTCATGTAACATCATAGTATCAGAGATAGAATATTAAAATTTATAAATAACTTTATCATTTTCAAGTGAATTAAATATTTATTTGTAAATCTAAATATGAAATCTAATTTTTGGTTAAAAATAAATATTTAATCCTTTATTAAGCTCAAGCACCTTAGTTAAAATGGAATTTTACTTGATTTAGTAAAGTAAAAATGAATGAAGTATGGTATACATTTATCACTATTTAAGTTTTAATTAGACCAGCTATAAGAGACCTTTAGTTATGTGTCTAGATTTAATCCAATAGCATAACCCTATTATACAATAAATGATCAATCAAATACTTTATTAAAATAATCTTGGAAGGGTATTAATTGGAGTATGTGAATAGATAAGTGAAACTAGTTATAGTAGAAATTTTGGTGCCTAGCGCAATGTATTTTAGAAATATGTATTTTAAAGGATGACTTACAACTCAATGTAAGAGTATGACTATAGTTTCATTTAAATGCGCCACTTAAATATATTCATAAAATCATGCATTTAAATGAAATTATCTCTAATTGTAAGTCATATCATAAAATACATTGTAGGCACCAAAATTTCTACTATAACTAGTTTCACTTATCTATTCATATAACTCCAACTACTACCCTTCCAAGATTATTTCAATAAAGTATTTGATTGATCAATTATTGTATTGAATGTACACCATCACCAAGCATGACCTATTAAACATTCATTTAGTGTGAAGCATCTAAAATGGTCAATTATTACCCTTCCAAATTATTTCAATAATTGTTATTTAATATTCTTCTATATTTGATTGGAATTTTGCATGTTCAAGTGAATTGACTACGTTTGAAGGTTGATATGTAAAAGAGTGAGTCTACAAATACATTTTGAACCCAATTTTTCCTACATTCAATACATTAAATGATCAATCAAATACAAAAGAATATTAAATAATAGTTTATTAAAATAATTTGGAAGGATAATAATTGGCCCCTTTCACCATTCTCGATGATGGTATACATTGAATACAATAAATGATCAATCAAATAATTTATTAAAATAATCTTGGAAGGGTATTAATTGGAGTTATGTGAATAGATAAGTGAAACTAGTTATAGTCGAAATTTTGGTGCCTAGCACAATGTATTTTAGGATATGACTTACAACTTAATGTAAAAGTATGAAGCTATAATTTCATTTAAATGCACCACTTAAATATATTCATAAAATCAAGCATTTAAATGAAATTATATCTAGTTGTAAGTCATATCCTAAAATACATTGTAGGCACCAATTTTTTTGCTATAATTAGTTTCACTTCCATTTGCATATTCCAATTTAATAAATCCAATTACTACACTTAGTAATTGGAGTTATGTGAATGGATAAGTGAAAAATTAGTTCTAATAAAAAAAATTGTTGCCTAACACAATGTATTTTAAGATGACTTACAACTCTATAATTTTATAATGCATAAAAGTATAAAATTGTAAGTCATATCTATAATTTCTACTAGGCCCACATCCTAAAATACATTGTTTTAGACACCAAAATTTCTACTATAACTAGCTTCACTTAGGGTTGGTGTTTGTGATCTTTCATTTTTCATCAATGTTTACTAACTCTTTTGCTTAATCTAGAAGACTCTCGTAGATTTTGAGTAACATAGGTTATATGGTTTAGGTTGTGTACAAAAAGAGTTTCATTTTTAAATCTAATATCTCATAGATTCTTCTATTTTTAAAAAAATATGAAATTGGTTCATATTGCCATATCTTTCTACTTTTATTGGTATGGTCAACAAGAGAGCATTAGTTGGTCCAAGCATTTTGGAATAACCAAGATGTTTGGACCAACTAATGCCCTTTTATTGACCATGCCATAGTTCTATTTTATTTCATGAGCTACTTTATATTGGGTGAATTCTTGAGACATCAATAAATCAGGATGTGTAGCATAGAGATCTTGAAGGTCTAGTTTTTGTTATTAGGAATATGGAAGCTTAGATTACAAAATTGAATGAAGAAAATTTGAGATTATGTGATCATTATAGTTCAAGCATAGGATTGGTTTTAGGTAGGGGAAGAGACGTATAGGATATATTATGTAAAGAGAGGGATATGTTGAAGTTTAGGTTAAATTTTTTAAAGAAGAGCTTCAAAGGAGGAGGGGGGTTAAAAAATTTGCAAAGGATAATGGAGCTCGAAAAATATTTTTTATTTGATAAAGAATATATTATAGTATAGGATAAATTTTATTCTTACCATCTCAAGAGGAAGATGGGAGAGTTATAGAAGTTTTCATGATGCATTAAGAAATCATATAAGGGTGGGAAACATATTAAAGTGTTTCCAAGTTAAATTGTGTAGTTAAATTATAATCTCTAAACTTTTATTAGAGCAACCATTCCTTAGAAGCCACCAAGGTATATAGGTCGCCACCTAAAACAAACTATACTCCTTTTTAAACCAATCATTCTTATTTTAAGAATGATATATAGAACTTAACCCTGATTCCAAAACAAAGCAGTGTTTCCCTTTCAAAGTCACCCTAAAATATCTAGTGCTAATTCAAAACAAAACAAACTAGATTTTTTGTTTCATAACTATGTGGATTTTATATTCTCCAATGTTTTTTAGCTTTTCTATCATCAATGATAAGTTCTAAAATTTATAAAGATTAATTAAAATAAATTAGCACAAACTTAAGTCCAAGAGGATGCATATCATCTTCCAAGCTGATGAGAGATATCCAGCGTTATCTAGAAAAGACCAAATTTCCTAATTGCACTGCAATTAGCTATGTATTAAACACATCACATTTTCCCCAAACCATGAGTAGTTTAAATGAAATATGGTAGATGAAAGCCCTTACACATATTTCCTTTTCAATTATTAACACACAACTAACAGTCAAATTATTTATCAAGATTGACTTCAAAGCTATTTATTGCCATACAGTTTTTTCAGCCATTCAAGGAATCGAGTCAAAGAACCCTCAAATGAGCACAGGTTAGCAATAATTACAGTTTGGCAAGTTGATTGATGTACCCAATAAACTAAGTTAACTCTTCTTGCTCATGCAGTAGAATATGTTTTTAACTTTTTAACAACTAAAAATTATGTTTCATTGTTTAAATAACAAAATTGCAATCTAAGATGTGATTAAAATAAGTACATGCCCACTTTGGAAAAGTTAAAAAACAAACAGCTAAATTTTGAAAATGGAAAAAATGAATTAGTGTAGAAAGGAAGATGCAAGGCAATTTTGCTGAATGAAAAGGAAAATCATTATCTCCATACGTACAATGGTGATGCTTTACAGATGAAGCTCTAGAATAAAAGTGCAATCTAAGACATGATTAAAATAAGTCAAACATAGGGAGCAAAATATAAAACAGCAAGAATTTTGAAAAGAACTTGACATAAAAGGCTGAGAAGATATTAAGACTAGAGAACCAAGAAATGGCCAAATAGGAGCATAATGTTACTGAAACGTCCCTGTTTGAAAAAGCAATCCAAAATGGTTTTGAATAGAAGTATTATAATCTGGAAAACTCAATGGTAAAATACAATGAAGATTAGAAGTCAAGAAGAATATATTATAAGAAGACAAAACAAGGATCAAGAACATTCAAAAGAAGTGAAACCGATAAACTATGAAGACATGATGACCAAGCATGAGAATGTCATAGAACATATAAAATAAAAGGCCGAAGGGAAGGATGAAGACTTGCCATAAAAATGAAGCATGGAAAGACAAACTTATTGACATTTCCATTATCATGAGACTAGCCGTTAGAAACTAGAAAGAATGAAAGAAGATTACTATATTAAAATCCAGAAGAAAGCAAAATAGATCAATGAGACTCGGAAAGTACCAGTTATAAGAGTGTATACTACCAAGGTATTTATAGACCCTAAATTATGAAAAATAAGTAAATGGAAGGTACAAGAGAAAGCTAGAGTTAATACAACATAATACATATCTTCGTAGGATTGCTAATGCATCCACCATCATAATTCAGATCATTGTGTGATAGCCAGTATACCCATCATTAATGTATTATGCTAGCAAGCAGTGCTTCCCTTTCATAGTCACTCATCCTTATCATCATCCATTAAGACTTAAAATCTGGATTATAATGACAATGATCTAAATCATGTTATTTTTTCTTGTAAGAGTTGTTGTGATCTGGGTAATGCGTATGACCACTTTCCTAGTGGCCCTGGTTATGATTGTTATTTTTTCTTACTGTTTTTGCCTTTTTAATGGTATTTGGATTTATAGAAGGAGTTTTCATGGTAGCAATCATTATGCACTTCCATGGTACTATGGAAGGCAGAAGAAGAAGAAGTATGAATTGGAAAACAAGATAACTGTAGATACTCTGAATGCATTCTTGTCTACAGTAAGAATCCACCGTTCATAAGGAATATGCTTCTTTTATACAAGTCACCTCTCAAGGAGAGAGGATTCAAAGCAGTGTTAAAAAGTGGAAACCAAAACAAGGGTTGGGTTTTCTCATTCACTGTGATTTTAAGGGTTTATAAAAGGGTTTATTTATAAACCCTTAAAATCACAGAACAAACCCTACTTTTCAGTCATTTAAAAAAAATAAACCCTTTTAAAATGACATTAAAAACCCTACAAAACAAACGCTATTGTCTAGTCATTTTTTAAAAATAAACCCTTTTAAAATGACATTAAAAACCCTATTTTCAGCTTATTAAAACTTTCAAAACACATTCAGATACCAGAAATGCAACCTATCTTGCAGTTGCTTCAACACAACTAACACCCAGATAATGAAAAACTTGCCATTTCTACCAACTGAAAAATACTTGCACTACAACTAAAACATACATGTAGATGAACCGTACTCAAGAACATTAGGAACACAATGAGAAAAAACCTAGCTTCGGGTATTCTTATAGAGTTGGCCTTCGAACGAGCCACCTGCAGTCACACTCCCTTCGGCCGAACAAGCAAAATGCCCGCGAGTGGTTTTTTTTTCTTTTATTTTCGTATATTTCGGCTGAAACATATTCGGCCAAGTAGGTTTCGGCCGAAACCTACTCAGTCAAAACAACGAGGTCATGTAGGCGCCATGTCATCACCACATGGTTTCGGCCGAATATCTTCTGGCCGAAATTGTGGTTTGATAGAATTCGTACAATTGATCCAAAGTGTGACACAGGTTTGTACTTTTACCCGATTGATTTTTAGATATTCTAGAACTATGGTTGAGAGCTTATTTTGACAAGAACTTCATAGAGGATGATGTCTTCAACAGATACTAAGCTTTAGCAGCAAAGTTCCTAACCATTTGTTGGTGGCTTCTGTAGCAGAGTTCCTTGTGTAACTTGGTCATATGTGAGTTGTTTTGTAGATCAGTTTGTATGTCTATTTTTGTACAGCGGCATGTAAGATCTATTGGTAGTTTTGTTCATCCGTTTGTATGTTTTTTCAGCTTGCCAAATGAGACTCACAACAGCTATTCCCATCTACTCATTTGGTTATGTCTTTGTATTGTTGTCCTGTGTGATTTGAACTTATTTTCTACACCCTGTATTGTGTTGTGCAGCTGATTGTCTTTCTTGATTGCAACTTTATGTTGGTGTAATTTACTTTATGTTAATCCAATACAAAAAAAATCCTTATGTTATGTGGTTGCCTAAAAAAATGGAGTTTTGTACATATATTTTCATTGGATGCTTAGAACCACTTGAAAATGGATTAGGATGTGTGCAATGGCCTCTCGAAGACTCTTGTAAAAATAATTCATTCCAACTATGATAAATCTTCAAAATTAATATGTTCCATAAACTATCAATGAAACCAAGAAAATTAATTTATCTCAACTAGTGAATAATCTAGTGTCACTTACCGAATTTTTTCTTTTATAGTTTTAACATTACACTATCTGGAAAACTAAATTTGACCTTGGATCTATGACATATGCAAATATATGAGTGATGTTTATTGATTTTAGCTAGATGTATTTTAAAATTTGATACATATATTAGATTTTATGATGATGTAATGCACATGTTTCACTTTGATTATGGTTTATAGGCTAACACAATTGATGAAAATTTAAGTGCAAGCATGTGTAGGTGCATGTCGAAGAGAGAACATGGTCAAGGTAGGGGTGTTTAGCCGATTGATATTGGTAAGTATGATGGAATATTGCACACACCATGTAGGTTCATAAGTTTCACATTTTACATGTAGTTGGCCAAGTATAATGCCTTGACTATTTGCTTTGTGTTTGTTTGAAAATGAAGAAAAATGGTTGATGTACATTAGAATGTGGTAGTAAAGTAAAAATATAATTTAGTAATTAAAAAGTCTAAATATGCTTATGTGATATTATGCATTACTTATTATGGATATTTTTTTTATGATGATGCGAATATGATGAAATGTTATTATTAACCTATTTAGTATTTAAAATTGAAAACGTGCATGATTAATGAAACTAAACCAATTAATTTAAAATTAATTTAAACAACTAAATAAATAATGGATGAATTAGTTTTAAATTAAAAAGAAAATTAATTAAAATTTTATTTAAAGAAGAAGTTAACTAAATAGATTTATTCTAAAATTATGCAAATTTCATTTAAACACGTCAAGAGAGAGTTCTTTTATAAATGTTTGCATGAATAAAATTTGCCATGAAGGTCGTGATTGGAGAAGGGAATGAAGAGGTATTTAATTGTTTATTAATGAATTGGAAGTGTGGAGTTGGGAGTATTGTTCTTCCATAAGGGGGCGCTGAATTGAATGGGAGAGGGGGATTAAGCATTTGGCTGCTGATTTTCAGAGAGGGAGGAGTTTTTTTTCACAGGAGGAATCAGGCAGCTGATCGACGTGAGGGGGAGAGCTCCAAGAACACTTCGAACCAGCTCTTGCTCTGTCCAGATTGGTTAATATGATTTATATCTTGTCATTTTTTCCTTGCAAATCCTATTGAGATCCTTGGGTAGAAATCTTGCTTTGAGTTTGTTGGCTACGTTGGATTATTTTCGTCATATTCATTGGCTGTGTAATACGGGAGAGGATTTAGTAGTTGTGCATCCTAATTTCGCACTACTCAAAATCTTACGTGGAAATTTCAAATCACTCCAAATTTTTTACAGCAGCTTACATGACAAGTCTCCTGCTTATAACTTTCGTTTTAAGGCCACATCATCAAATATGATGCCACATCAGCATTTTTTTGTCAAGGTGTCCAAAAAGGCCAAAACAACAAGTGCTACCAATACTTGTGCATTCACATCATGGGTAGTTGAGCGCTGATGTGGCATCACATGATTGGTTGCTTTTTAGATCAAAGGGATACATTTTGTTTAAGCTAGGATACTTATGTCACAACTATTGGGCATTATATAAACAACTACTATCACAACTATTAGACATTATATTAACAACTACTATCACAACTATTGAAACATGCTCAGCTACTGGGTCCTCTCCCTTATTTAAAATTGCTTCTAATTTTAATGATATCAAGTTTCCACACTTCATAATGTTCAATCAATAAATTTTCTGGATTAGATTGTGTGAGAATTTCTACATCAACATTTCAGATCACACTCCGTTATCCATCATCAAAATGAAAACAAAGAACTCAAAGATTTCCATATATAATTCTCCTTTTATATTTAAACAATTCATGTTATCTTCCTACCATGCTAACAGCCATCGATCTTGCGAATACTATAGTATCTTTTAATTTAGCTCTCCTCTGCAAAAACAACCTTATGCCAATCATGATTTTCAGTTACCAATTGTACAGACTTCTGAAAACTCCAATTCCAATTTGAATACAATCCGATTATCAATCTCACGTTTTTATCATTCCATTGGTCACGCGGCTTATAAGAGAGACAATCCTCTGCAGACCTTTCCGCATTATGCCAATAGTAATCGTAACATAAGGAGATTAGGACATAGTGCGACCTTCTCTTCCCTGAATTTTAACACATGCATAGTCAAGTAACTGATCGTGGGGTGGGAGTATACATATTTCATGCTAAGAGTCTCAGTAGTCTAGTAATCAGATGAAACTCATTCCTTATCATTAACTTGAGGTTGCTGCTAGAACATCGACGTGCATCCTAATGAGGCAATAGTCTAAATTATTATTTGCTTGATTTAAATTCTATCTAAGTACCTCAAGGTATACTATTTAGCATCAGAAGCAATCTATTGTATATGTTTTATTTGGATTACCATATAATATTAAAAATTAGGAACTGAAATCCCTAGAAGCCCTAAAAGCCCAAAAATTTGTTTACATAGATATATCATATATCTACTAATTTATATACGTATTTTTTTCTTTGGCTTATGATGCAAGCTTGATTTGTTCACTTTTTTGCATCTCATTCATCATACGGACTGAATTGTGAGATGTGCTTTATTCTGCTTGACGTATTTAATTATGTCGAGGGTGTGTCCTTATTTGAGTTCCACGAACTCATTTTGCCTGTCAACGGTGGAAAAACAACTAGAGCCCTTGCAAGGTTGTTGAATAGTTGGGAACTGTTGATCATTTCTTGCCACTTTTTCGGCTGTTTTTTATCGTTTTTTACTGCTTTCCCACCGCTATTGGTTTCGGATCCTTCTAACATTTTTAGGAAGATGGATATTACTATTTTTCTTGCAACATTAAACATAGATTTAATGTTTAGAATAGAATTATTAGTTTACGTTAATATTGCTTTTAACTATTATAACTATTACTACTAAATCATTGTTCAAAATAAAATAATACATATAGTTATAGAAATGTTATCATTCAAATTATCGTTTTGAATTAATAATGAGAGTAATGATAAAAGTTGATTGCATGACAAGATAAATGAGTAAATGCATGTTAAAAGTATATTAAGCGATCAATATTGTATGTATAGTCAAATATTGGAAGGATGTACATAATCATTAGCATCGAAGAAAGGATTAGTTATTTATTTTTTTGCATGAAAACTATGCAAGTTAAATTCAAATGTTTAGCTAGGGAAATATGTTTTCTCTGTGTCTGTGGAAAGTTACCTTCCGGGATAGGTGCCAAATATGGGTAATCAGGGAGCGTAGATCCTACTTTTTTCCAGATCTACTTTTATTTTGATGTATACAACATTATGCTTGACCAAGCTAGTGACTATTTCAAACCATATAATGGTCATTTTAATTTACAAACCAAAAGGTCCTTCCCCTTCAAAAATTGTAAGGATATCACATATAAATCTCTCCTCAAGATCTCCATGTAAGAAAGTAGGCTTAACATTTATTTTCTCAATCTCAAAATCAAAAGCTATAATAATAGATAATAGGAGTCTAATAGAAGTTATTACAAAAAATGAATCCCTCTCTCTAGAAGTAGCCATTGGCCACCAATATTTACTTGTAAAATGTTAACTATCTATCTACACTAATTTTCTTCTTATGCACCCACTTAAAACCAATGGGATTTCCTTTTTTAGGAAAGCTAACAATATCCTAAGTCTCAAAAATGTCCAATGCTACTAACTCCTCCTCCATGACTTGCATCTAAGATTCACTATCCTCTAAAGAGATAACCTCCCTAAGAGATCTAGGTTCTCATCAATACTCATTAAAACAAATACACAATATAAATCTAGCGTGCTATACCTATCAACCATATTTTGTTTTCTTATGGACCTCCTTAAGGTAGGAGCAAGGGGATATACATGTTCTTCTATATGCTCATCTTACACATACTCATCCAAACCCTCTTATTCCTCTCCATCATCTAATAATATGTTCTTCCACATGTGCATCTTTTGGTTTCTCGACCTTAGCCTCAAAATGCATTTTTTTCTTCTCATAATTTTCTCTTGGTTGTTTAGAACCTAAAAAAATATCTAAATTCCATGGAAATCACATCTATTGAGTAAATCATTTTCTAGGTTAGAGGATTCCAAAAAAAACCACCTTTTCTATTTTTATTGTATTTTGTAAAGATGTATTTCTTTAAAGCTTTTAAATTTAGTTTAGATTGCTTTTCTTGATCTACATGAACATAAGAATCACAACTAAAGACCACCGGATATGAAATAGAAGTCCATTATTACCTATCTACACTTCATAAGAAATTTTATCTATAAGAGCCAAACACGGAAGTCTATTAATCAAGTAACAAGTAGTACTTGCAACCTCTACCCAAAAGCTCACTTATCCAATTGTGTACCACTCAAAAAATTCTCTCTCCTTCCATTAGAGTTTGACTCATTCTCTTTGTAACCCCATTTTGTTGAGTTATATATTGTATGCTCCTGTATTAAACACACTTGCGTACTTACAAAATTAATAAAATTCCCTATAACAATATTCGCCATCATTATCGAGATTCTCTCATAGAAATCAAATTCGTGTCCATCAAACACATCCAAATGGATGATTTCCAATAATCACTTTGATCTATAGCTTCCAACAAGAAACAAAGATCTATTACATTTACCAAGCACATAGTTCACTCTTGTAAAAATCATTTTCACCAATACAGTCTAGTCAAAAAATTCATTGACCATTTTTATTAATTATGGTCCTAAGACCTTTCTCACTTATGTGAACCAAACTTTGGTGCCACAACATACATGCATTTTTAATTTTACTTGTTACATTGGCAGAGTTATAGAATTTGGAGGTGTTCAACCTAAACAAGGTCCCAATCCAAGATCATTTAACTACCACTAAGCTTCCTCACACTAACTTGCAAATAGACTTGCCAAGTGCCACATGTACACCAAAATAATTCAACTTGGATAAAGAAAATAAGTTTCTTGCAAGTCTTGGAATATATAAAAAATTACAAGGGTTTTAACTCTTCCATCATTGAAACACAACTTTTCCTTTCCCTTACCAATAATGCAATTAGTACTATTCTCACCAAATAAAACAACTCCTTGTGGGGATTCATACGATAGGAGAACCCTAAATCAATGAGCCAAGTATTATCATTAATAATGTTAGTAGAAATAAATATAACATCATTATCATAATAATTAGAAGATTTTTCTATATAGGAATCCAATTAATTTCTTTAAATATTTGTGTATTCCTTCTTTTAATATAAAATTTTAGCTTTTTTTTTGCATACTTGCAAGCCCAAGACCTATTCGAGTGTTTGATACATGTTGTTACTCCACTTAGAACATTCTAGTTACATTTCTTAGAACACTTCTATGTATACAATTTTCTTCTTTAGTGGTATCCCAACCTAGAATCCCTTTTCTTTCTTGCAATAAACCAACTATATATGGAGGTAGTCTATATAATAAAAAACCTCTTATTTAAAATTTAAAATTTACAACTTAGACATGTGGACTATTCATGGCATTTATTTCAAAATACTTAGATTAACCAGTTACATAATAATCGATCACTCGTTGGACTATACGTATATTACAAAAATTAAATGATTGTATAGTTAAGATTTAACATATAGATATAAATCACTCTCATGTGAAACTCAACTATATATATAACTAGTAACCCTCTTGTGCATGAACATCTTATAGGTAACCATAGCATTGAATCACTCCTTGATAAATGAGTGAAATATTTCCCTCACAACATGTAGATCTATAATATGGTGGATTTAGGGGCACAAATGTACCACTACCCTTCATTGGTTAAATGATTCTAACTCCCTCGCCACTCCATAGGTTACAAATAATAGGATGTAAAGTGTGGCTAGGCCTACAAGGGTGCTCCAAAATGCTACAAATTGTGTAATCCCAATTTTTATGCTTAGGGTAGACTCCTCAATGGCTAGTTGTAGTATTCTTTATTGTGCCAATCAAGGAAAGAATTGGTGCAACTCCCAAAACAACATCAAGCTTCCTTCAACAAATTGAAAATCAGTGGCACTCTTCAAGTTAGTGAATTATCCTCCTAGATTTGTTGTGCAAACCTGATCACCTTAACTTGAAATTGGAACAAAGATCTCAATGAATACTAGAATCCCTATGTAGAATTTACCAAATGAGGTAGGGCTCTAATCCTAACCTCAATGGTTTGTAGTTGAGGGGATTTCATTCCTGAATGTACACCTAAACTAGAACTCAAACTGAAGGTTAGAAAAATGGTAATTCAAATGCACAAAATAGTTATTGAAACTTGTAGCTATACTTTTTTGTTTGAGACCCATGGACCCAATTTTGGCACCTTAATTTGAATTTGATTTTATTTTTATTATTTTATATTATAGAATATTATAATATAGAGTTAAAAAAGCACTATTTTTAATTAATAGCAATAAATCACTTGCAAGAGAAATGGGACATGACATCTTTACAATAATATTGAAAAATATAAATTAATAAATTAGCGAATTATAAATAATATGAAATTTTATTTGAAAATATAGTAGGTTTGGACACTAATTAAATAGTCTCCAAAATTTTGAGTGTGATGCACTTTGAGTCTCATGTATACCTTTTTTTTTAATGAAGGTTTTATGTCAAATCCACATCATTTTTATTATTCAATATGTGAACATATAAATTAGAAAATAATATGAAAATTTGTTTATACTATAAACATTTATTTTAAAATAAAAAAAAGTTAGAAAGTGATTAAATAGTCTCTACAATTGTATGGGAGTGTGATACACTTTTACTAGTCTCGTATACATTTCTATAAGAACCCTTGCCTAATTCTGACCCAAATTTTCTGATTTTTAGCTTTAGTAATTTTGTCAACACTTGGCATGTAAATTGTCCCCAAGCTAATAAAGGTTTCTGATTTTGTTTCTCTTCTTGATTCAATGATGTTATGAGTAAAATAACTAACTAATCAATGTCAAATTCTTGTTAATGAATCTATAATGAAATGCAAGTGTTTTCTGACTTTTTCCAATGCAATAGATGCCTGAATACTAAACAAATATGCACCTATAGCAAACTGACATTTTGTCAAAAAAATCATATGCAACCTCCAAACTCAATGGTATATCTTCATTATGCTTCCAAACTGACTACAATCTTTGTCTATAGTTATTTCAATAGTTTTCTCTTGAGAATAGAGACCGTACAATATCAAAATGATGTATTACCATGCAACTACCATGACTGATCTGAATACAATCATCTTTCAATATCTTCTTCCAATTGCCTAGAAATGCAAGTCTGGTTGTTGTGCCTCTAGCAGGGAAGAATGCTACAATTTCCACCTTCAAACACTTGGAAATATTGTCTACAACTCCAGAATGAATCGCCTTCTTTCCAAGTTGGAATCGCTGCCTCAAATGATGAAATTGCTACCTCTAATGATGAAATTGATGCCACCAAAGGGTAGTGCCCAAGTCTGACCAAAAACGTCCAAATTATGGCAAAATAACCTTCAAAAGGTGGAATCATCCTCCAAGAGTGTGGTGCCTAGGTTAGGGCATGAAACCCTAATGCAAATTGTTGATGAATGGTAGCTTCGATTAGATATAAATGATGATTGCTGAAAGCATCATCATCATTTATATATGATCAAGATTATTCTTCAAATAAATATTTCTGGAAAATAAGTAATTCGAATTTATAAGCATATATATAAAATTCAAAATAATAAATGATGTTAAAATTTTGCATTTAAATATAAATCGGAACTCTTATAATATCCGCCACATAATAGAAGGTTATATGTGTGTTAAATGTATTAACCGAATGTTAGTCGATTTTGATTATGAACCCGTGCGCCCAAAGGGACACATCCCATGAGCGGACGTGTCTCCACTTGTGGAGACACGTCCTCTCATGAGACGCGTCTCTTAGAGGCGGGTCTCCAAACATACATATGGTGGTTCCCTCATTGATATGCAAACATTGAAATTTATTAATGTTTTGCAATCAACACATTCAAGAATAAGAGAATTAAATCTGGAAACTTAGAATCTTGACTTAGAATTCTTACACAGAATTTCAGACTTAGAAATTACTTAGATTTCTTAGGATCCTATCTGATAAGATTTGATTACATTTACATGGTATCAGAGCCAAGTTGTGTGAATCCAAATCAAATCTAGATATCAGATTGCTTTAGAAAATTCGTATTTTTAAAATCGAATTCACATCACATTCTTCATAATGTCAAGTGTGATCAGATTTGAAGATCGTCTTGCAGGAGCAAACAACTTCACATCATGGAAGTTTAGAATAATGATGATTCTTAAGGAGAACAAATAAGACTCACTTGTGAGAGAAAACAAAAAGGAACTAGAGGCCGATCCTGAGAAAACTCAATGGATTGAAAACAATGAAAAGGCCATGAAAATCTTAGTAGATGTAGTTAGGGATCATATAGTGCCCATCCTATCAAAACATGAAATTGCATATCAAATGTTCAAATCTCTTGAGAGCACCTATGAGATCAACAATACAAGTAGGACTCTTGCATTAAAGAGGCAAATCAACAATATCCAAATAAACAAAGGAGAAATAATTAATGCATGCTTCATGAGGATCACTAAACTAAGGGATCAACTATCCATAATTGGATATCAGATTGATAGCAAAGAGTTAACTCTAATTGCTCTAGGAGGCCTACCAAACTCATGGGAGTCATTTGTTCAAGGAATAAGTGGGAGATCTAAACTCCCCAAATTTGATAGGCTAAGAACAGACTGCCTTCAAGAGGAAACAAGACTCTCCACAAAAGAAAATAAACAGAAGAACATAGATGAAGACATTCATGTACTCAACACAACGTCTAATAAAAGGAATAAGAAAAACTCCTGCAAGAGAGGATCTTTTAAAAGAAAGAGAAATTCCAATGGAAAGGGATCTTCTAAGAAGAAAGACATCTCTCGAGTTCAATGCTTTAGATGTGATCAATATGGCCACTATGCAATGAAGTGCACTGACATATCAAAGCAACAAGCATCTTTTGCCAAAGTAGGAAAGACAAATTCAGATCATGAATCTGAGAACTTTGTGTTCTATACAGCCTTATCTAGTCAAGTATCTAATAACACCCACAACTGGGTAATTGATAGTGGATCCTCTAGACATATCACAAGATTCAAAGAACACCTTGACACTATGACTGAAAAGACTGATGAAGAAGTAACCATTGGGGATGATTCTACACACCCTGTAAGATGGGTTGGAACTTGCTCCCTCAAACTGAAATTCGTCTTTCTCTTCAACTCACTAGAGTCTTATTTGTACCTAGAATAAAGAGGAATCTAATATCCATCTCTGCCCTTGAAGACAATGGATATAGAGTTACCTTTATGGATGGAAAAGTTCTAGCATGGCCTAAGAACTCAACTATCAAGAAAGCCTAAACCATAGGTTTAAGACAAGGATACCTTTACAAACTATGCACTGAAGTTAAACAAGCCCTTACTCTTGACACCTTTGATTCAAATGAGATTTGGCATAGAAGATTAGGACACCTTCATTTCCATGCCCTACCTTCTATGGAAAAACTTGTAACAGGCTTACCTAAGTTAAAACCATCTCATGAAGGAACTTGTAAAGGTTGTGCCCTAGGAAAGAATACAAAGGGATCCTTTCACAATAGCTTGAGCAAAACCCTAAATATGTTAGAACTGGTTCACTTAGATTTATGTGGACCAATGTCTGTACCTTCTAAAGTAGGATTTCTATACTATGTCATATTTATAGATGACTTCTCTAGGAAAATCTGGATCTATTTCCTTAAGTGTAAAGAGTCAATAGAAATCCTCAAAAGGTTCAAAGAGTTTAAAGCCCTTACTGAAAACTTCTCCGGGAAGAAAATAAAAACCTTAAGGACAGACAATGGGAAAGAATACACCTCTGAATTTTTTAAGGAATTCTGCATGAGTGTTGGAATTAAGAGGGAGTTCACAGTTGCCTACAACCCTCAACAAAATGGGGTTGCTAAAAAGAAAAATAGAACCATTGTAGAAGCTACTAAAGCAATGTTGCTTGACCAAAACATTGAAACCTCTTTCTGGGCAAAAGCCTCTAGGATTGTTGTTTACATCCAAAATAGATGTCCTCATTCTCATCTTGATAACAAAACTCCTGAAGAAGCCTTTACTGGCATAAAACCTGACATTAGTCATTTTAGGATTTTTGGTTGTCCTGTCTATATTCATGTGCCCAAAGAGAAGAGATTCAAACTAGAACCTTTCAGAAAGAAAGGAGTATTTGTGGGTTATAGTGAAACCTCCAAAGCCTACAGGATATTTGTACCTGGGCATAAACAAATTGAATTGAGCAGAGATGTCATCTTTGAAGAAGACATTGCATTCAAAAGGGCAAGAAGTTCTAGTGAGATAGAAACCTATTCCCCTAGAGTACCTGAAATGGAACCTGCTCCTGAGATTCAGAGGGAGTATCCTGAGGAAATACAAAATGAACTTCTATCTACTTCAGATGAGAATACAGATGACAACAATAGAAAGAGGCCACTTTGGGCTAGAAAGATGATCAAAGAAGCCGAGAATCATGTAGCACCCAAAGGAACATTTAGGGAAAGTAAAAGACCCAAACGGTTCTCAAGCTATGTTGCTCTAATGAACAACATCATAAATTCAGAACCTGTCAGTGCTATAGAAGCCTTCAGACATCAAGCATGGAAGGATGCAATGACGGAGGAATATCAGTCCATTCTAAAGAATGATGTATGGGATATAGTGCCTAGACCGAAAGAGAAATTTGTCGTCTCTTCCAAATGGCTCTTCAAAATCAAGCATGCAGCTGATGGCAGTATAGAAAAATATAAGGCACGTTTTGTGGCAAGAGGTTTTCCTCAAAAGGAAGGCATTGATTATGAAGAAACATTTGCACCTGTTGCTTGTTACACATCTGTGAGAGCCTATTTGGAACAGCTTGAAGGTTTTGTGATACATAAACCTGACTCACATGTGTGCAGACTGAAGAAAGCCCTCTATGGACTTAAACAGGCTCCCAAGGTCTAGAGAAGATCACCTCATTGCTGAAGGAAAGAAGGATCTAATTTCTGAATTTGACATGAAAGACTTGGGCATTCTACACTACTTTCTAGGTTTGGAAGTATGGAAAAAATCAAAGGGCATTATACTAATCCAAGGAAAGTATACTATTGATATTCTGAAGAGATTTGGAATGTTGGACTGTAGACCGATGTCTACACCTATGGAAACCAACCTTCACAAACTAAAAGAAGCAGCAGCATAATCCAAGTGTGCAGATCCAACCCTTTATAGATAAATGATTGGATCCTTGATGTATCTGGTTAACACCAGACCTGATATTTGCTACGCAGTGAATGTTCTCAACCAGTTCATGTGTGAGACAAAGGAAATTCACCTAATGGTTGTGAAACATATTTTGAGATATCTTCAAGGCATTATTGGATATGGTCTTCTTTACATAAATGACCAATTAGATCTACATGGATACTCTGATTCAGATTGGGCTAGAAGTGTAACCGATCGGAAAAGCACATCAGGATGTTGCTTCAGTTTAGGATCGGCTATGATCTCCTAGATTTGCAGAAAACAGTCTTCAATTGCACAGAGCTCAACAGAAGCTGAATACATTGTAGCCTCTATGGGGGCAAGAGAAGCAATTTGGCTTCGTAAATTGCTTGTGGGACTCTTTGTTGAGCCCTTGAATCCTACAATTATTCATTGTGATAATCAGAGTTGCATCAAAATCTCTGTAAATCCTATCTTCCATGATAGATCTAAGCACATTAAGATCCCCTATCATTATGTAAGAGATGTGGTGGAAAGGAAAGTGATCTAGTTGGAGTATGTTAGTACAAATGATCAAACTGCAGACATTCTCACCAAGCCGCTCTCCCGAATCAAGGTAGAGCACTTCAGGAAGAAACTTGGTATGGTTGAAATGTAATTTGATATTTTTGTTTGAAATTCAAACTGTTTATAAATTGTACTAATATATAAAGATGTTTAATGTGTAAACTCTTTTGTCATGTGTGTGACTCCATGACCTTATGGGCCTACTCCCCCTGTGTACATTATTGAAAGGTGACGATATTTCTAATAATGAACACTTGTATTTGACATTGTAAAGTGACGACTCTACAATGATGAGTTGAACTATCATGATAGATATCATGTGACTTGATATATGTGGACATGTCATGATAGTATCGCTTGGATGCTTTGATGAATATCATGAGACTTGATATCATTTGAAGATCATTGTGATCCTTAAGAGATAATCATGGTGGATAATTATATCCATGGATATGCCATGAATTATGGTAGACATCATGTGACTTGATATTAGTGCACATACCATAATGAAGATGTGCTATGAAGAATGTCATGTGACTTGACAATATTGAGAAAACATACCATATCTTCAATATCACGTGTGAAGGTGATATCTTCACTTATTTGATTTGAAATATTTTCCCTAGCTAAGAGGGAGTGTTGATGAATGGTAGCTTTGGTCAGATATAAATGATGATTGTTGAAAGCATCATCATCATTTATATATGATCAAGATTATTCTTCAAATAAATATTTCTGGAAAATAAGTAATTCGAATTTATAAGCATATATATAAAATTCGAAATAATAAATGATGTTAAAATTCTGCATTTAATATAAATCGGAACTCTTATAATATCCGCCACATAATAGAAGGTTATATGTGTGTTAAATGTATTGACCGAATGTTAGTCAGTTTTCATTATGAACCCGCACGCCCAAAGGGACACGTCCCATGAGCGGATGTGTCTCCACATGGGACATGTCCCCACTTGTGGAGACACGTCCTCTCATGAGACGCGTCTCTTAGAGGCGGGTCTCCAAACATACATATGGTGGTTCCCTCATTGATATGCAAACATCAAAATGTATTAATGTTTTGCAATCAACACATTCAAGAATAAGAGAATTAAATCTGGAAACTTAGAATCTTGACTTAGAATTCTTACACAGAATTTCAGACTTAGAAATTACTTAGATTTCTTAGGATCCTATCTGATAAGATTTGATTACATTTACACAAATGATTGCCAACACACCAAAAATTGCTCTAAAAATGATGCACTTAGGTCTGCTCTGAATTAGCTAGGGTTTGCTGCTCCAAAGTTGTACAAATATCACCACAACAATCTCCAAAAAGCAAGTGAACCCTTCCCAAGTATGGCGCACCAATATAGGGTAAAACCCTAATGACAAAAATGGTCTCAAAATGCCACCTTATACTTCTCCAATACTGATTTCAATACCAGGATAGTAAAAAGACTTCAAAAACCAAACCCTAGAGGGTGAATCCTCTATGGAAAGTGCTTAGGGTTTGTTGTTACAAATTTATGAAATAACCTTCCAAAATGGATGCTCAAATCTACTTCAAGGATGACACTCCAAATTAGGGCAAATCCTAATGAATTCCCTTAGGGTTTGGAAACCCTAAATAGTTGAAACAACCTCCTCCAAGACTGAAATACAAATCTGAATATGCAATCAAGTTTCTCTCATAAAGTTGCCAATGAAGCACAAGTAGGTCTCCATGATGAAACCTCCACAAGGATGAGCTAGGGTTTCGTCCAACTCATCTTATTCTTAGGGTTTTCATCCTTAGAATGAAAACTAGCAATATCTAGCTGAGATAATTCTCAAGAGAAAATGAAATATCAAATGGAATGAATGAAATGACTCCAAAGTCTTATATTTATACCCACCTTTTCTCCCTCGCTTGGTCGACCTAATTCTAGTTGCTTTTGTCCTTTTCCTTGGTCGCCCTAATCTCCCTTTTTTTGATAACTTTTCAATTTCACAAGTGGCCACCCAACTTTAGTGCAATAAAATAATATTTTGTTGTCTTTTACTTAAATATCCATTTTAATATAATTTCACCTCATAAAAAGTGGCTCCCACAAAAAGGAATAAACTATTAATTTAATTGCCTTTATAATTTCTCTATTCTTTTTTGAAGTGAGATCACCAAAATAGCTCTAGAAAGTAATATAAGTTAGCCAATCATGAATTGTCTTCACCCATTCATCTTCAACCAACCAAAAAGTCATTTTTGCCACTTTTAGCCTACGGGAATGAAGAATAGGCTAATCGAATCATGATAGATGATTACTCAAAAAAAGAGAACATTACACTTTCCTTTTAAGATTTTATATCAAATCCATTCATTTGAAAATACGAATGTTTGTTGATATTTAATTCAAGTATTAAGATTTTATGTCAAATCTAAATCATTTAAAAATACGAATGTTTGTTGATATTTAATTCAAGTTTTAAGATTTTATGTCAAATCCAAATCATTTAAAAATACGAATGTTCGTTGATACTTATTTCACAAAGATTCAAGTATTAAAATATCCATTTCACCTAAATGTGGAGAGCACAATCCTCATCCGATCTCTTGTTATTGCACCTAAAAAAATTACTCTTTAATCTTTAACATTATTAAAATCTTTCATTTCCTTCCTTATACACTGAACATAGACTCCATTAGATCTACACTTATCTAGAGAGCAACATTCCATTAATCCCCATATCGAGAGAGTTAAGCATTGAGACACGTATTTTGTTGAGAGCTGAAATTAATAGAAAGCCATTAAATTCAAGAGCGCTAGCATTCACGCTTGGGAGGAGGGACAGAGACAATATGATGTCAGCTAATGGAAATGATTCATCTTCGGCTGTTGAGGCGGCGGCATTGTTTGACGCCTCTACTCATGACGCAACATTTCCAAGATGCCTTGCTATCGCAGCTGCCCTGTAAGTTTTTACCCTGTTACACAATTAGCGGTCCAGGAAATACCATTTTATGTTGGCATAGTTCTCATTTAGTATTAAAAATGTGCTTAAGAATTGCTTACTGCAGTCACTTACAGTACTGATACTTACATTACCCTATGAATCAATTAAACTTAGTGCAGATCGATTTTAATTACTCGTGACACTTATATACCAGCAATATCCTACTACTACACGTTCACTGCCACTATAATGAAAATGGAAGATGTGAGGCGCCCCGCAGAAGGGGCGAAGACGAAATTGAGCAAACAGTTTTTTATTCTTTTAAATCTATTTTAAGCATTTTTAGTTTATACTCTCTAATTATATACGTACGGTCTGCTGCTACTGCTATTTGTTTTTTTAAAATAAATCTTAAACAAGTCTTTCAAACTTCCCTGAATAAGGAGGAACTGCTCCCCGCTCAACCATACGGCATCATTAAGATTAACTCTAGCCAACCCCAAGCCTAAGGGGATCCATAAAATCACAATTCCCCACAAAACATCCCTGTACTTTCTTAAGGATATTCAAAGGGTTTGAAGAAAGCACAAGTGGAATAACACTTAAGACACCCCCTGAAAGCTCCCTCAATATAAGTGGGGTTTCCCTCTTTTCAGCACTAAAACCCATAATAGTACATTAAAGGTCTGAAGAAGATTGTAGCATAAATCCATCCAAAAATATAGAAGAAAACAATAACATTTAATTTTTCCCAAAAGAATATATGGTAGGGGAAGGATACCCCGATTGTAGTTTGTAGTTTCCTCTAAAATCATCACAATATTCTCCAAGACTTCAGGCCCTATCCCTCCAACAGCTTCCTATGAAGCAACAAGCAGCTTTCTCAAGAGCCCCAGGTCCAATAGGGTTTTCAGGCTTTCAGCAGAAAGAGATCAGCAAGCAGCCTCATGGGCCCAAATCTCTCCCATCCTTCCTTACCCAATTATGACTCAAAACAACAACCCGTGAAACTTAAAAGGGCTCAAAAGAATGGTAGAGTGATGGTATTATCAAGGGAAACCTGATAACCTCATTAAGGCTAGGATTTTAAAACAATTTTGTTCAAGGAATAGCCAATTAAACAAAGAAAGTAACAATTTGAAAACCATCCTCGGCAAGAAGAAAAAGAAATTAAGGAAAAAACAAGGGGAAAGCAAGACTGTTGGGTGTTGAAGCCCAACGGTCACCTTATCCGTTGGCTATTCTTCCCTCCAAGTGATGTCTCTCAACATTCTGTGTTACTTGTAATTGGTTATTACAGATAAGGCATATTATTGTTGTTGTATCTTGCTGCTGCAATCAGCTATGATGTTGTATATATCCAAAAACAAAGATTAATAAAATCGATTCCCCTGCTTCAAAGTGGATGTAGCCAAATTGGTGAACCACTATAAATCTTCGTGTCTTTGTGTTCTTTTCTTTGTTGTTTATATTTCATCTTTCTGACTTTGATTTTCTGCAATCTTCTTCTTCATTTAATCTACAATAAATCATCAACAATTGGTATCAGAGCTTGGCATAATTGCTGTTCCGGAATTGTGATAATTTTCGGGAAATGGAGGAAGTAGATAAATGGAAGATAGAGAAGTTCGCGGGGCAGAATTTCGGATTGTGGAAAGTGCAGATGGAGTCTTTGCTGATTAGAAGCGATCTTTCACTCGCATTGGAAGGAAAAGCGAAGAAGCCAACTACGATGTCAGATGAGGATTGGGAGAGACTAGACAAGAAAGCGAGAGCTATGATTATTCTTTCTTTATCAGCAACGTCCTCTTCAGCGTCACAACAGAGAAGACCACGAAAGAGTTGTGGGACAAATTAATGGACATGTACGAGATGGTTTCAACTTCAAATAAAGTTTACCTCATGAAAAAATTATACAATCTGAAAATGAAGGAAGGTGGAATCATGTCAAACCATTTGAACGAATTTAATACTTTAATCAGTCAATTGGTTTCGGTAAGTATCAATTTGGATGACGAAATCAAAGCCAGCTTATTGTTGTGTTCTCTTCCGAATAGTTGGGAAGGTGTTGTGATGGCAATCAGCACTTCCGTATCCGGGTAAGCAAAAGTCAAGTTTGATGACGTTGCTACAACTCTTCTCAGTGAAGATATGCGAAGGAAAAATCAAGGAACTGCATGCGGTGATGCCTTTATTTTTGGTAATAGAGGGAAACACCAAGAAAGGGGCAGAAATAATTATAGAAGAAGATCAAAATCAGCGAAAAGATCAAAGTCCAGGGGCAGAAATGGAGGTTGTTGGTTTTGCAAAAAAGAAGGGCATACAAAGAAAAATTGTTGGTCATACAAAAAGGTGCAGAACCAATCGAAGGACAGCGAAGTAAACACCACGTATGAAAAAAATGAAGGTGTTCTAGTCTTGTCAACGGGTGAAACTACAGAAAATTCATGGGTGTTGGATTCCAATGCATCCTTCCACACAACCTCATGTCGGGATGCCTTCCAAAACTATCAAGAAGGTAAATTTGGCAAAGTATATCTTGGTGATAACAAGGCATGTGAAATTGTTGGCAAAGGTGACGTGATGTTGAGATTGAAGAATGGAAACAAGTGGTTGTTGCGTGATGTAAGACATGTTCCAGAGCTAAAAGGAAATCTGATTTTTGTGGGACAACTTGATGCTCAAGGATGTAGCATCACCTTTTCTTGAAATTCATGGAAGGTGACCAAAGGGGCATTAGTAGTTGCAAGGGGCAGCAAATTGGGCACAATATATGTGCTAGATAGTCTCACTAAAGTGGGAGCAGCGATGGCGCTTGTGGACAGCGAAGCGGAACTATGGCATAGAAGGCTCGGACACATGAGCAAGAAGGGGCTTGAAATCTTGCTCAAAAGGGATCATCTTCTGAGTTTAAAATATGTGGATTTGGACCTATGTGAGCATTGTCTATATGGAAAACAGAGGCGGATTAGCTTCTCAAAGACCAAACATGACAAAAAGACAAGGCCTTTGGAGCTTGTGCACTCTGATGTGTTTGGTCCTATAGAGGTAACCTCGTATGGATGAGCTAATTATTGATGATTGCACTTGAAAGGTATGGATTTATATGCTCAATAGGAAATCAAAAGTTTTTACCAAATTCAAGATTTTTAAAGCTATTATTGAAAACCAAATGGGGAACAAGATTAAATGTTTGAAAACAGATAATGGGGGCGAATTTTGTTCCTTGGAGTTTGATGGCTTTTGTGCAGATAATGGTATTCAGCTTATTATAGTTGTACCATTCACGCCTCAAGAGAATGGTGCAGCTGAGAGATTGAACTGCGCAATTCTAGGAAGGGTTCAGAGCATGCTCTCTAATGCAAGTTTGGGCAAAGAGTTTTGGGCAGAAGTGGTTAACACAACAGTGTATTTGATTAATTGCAGCCCCTCTTCCATATTGGATTTTGATATTGGAAGGCGAATTTTGTGCAATCATCTGAGGGTGTTTGGCTGCGAAGCTTTCGTTCATGTCCCGAAAGAGAAGCGAACGAAGTTGGATTTCAAATTTGAGTGGTGTATATTTGTCAAGTATGGAGAAGATCAGTATGGCTTCAAGTTGTGGAATTCGATCACAAATAAATTGGTTCCCAGTTGGGATGTGGTGTTTAACGAAAAGATGTTCTAGAATCCAATCACTTTCAACTTGCCTTCTTCAAGAACATTTCGGATGAAGTGATAGCGCAACTCAATATGCTTGGTCTGATTATGAAAAGCTGAGTTCTTTTCCAAGTGAATAGCATTGTTGCTATCACAAAAAAGAGTAAAAAGATTTTGTTTGAAACCCAATTCACCCAACAGTCGCTGCAACCAAATCATCTGCTTTGCACCTTCACTGAGTGCAATATATTCAGCCTCGGTAGTGGAGAATGCAACCACTTGTTGCAAATGTGAAACCCAACTAATCATTGCCCTAGCAAATGTGAACACATAACTTGTTGTAGACCTTTGTTTATCCAAGTCTCCGGCCATATCAAAGTCAACATAACCACGCAGTTGTCCATCTCTACCTCCAAAACACAAAACATAATTTGAAGTGCCTTTTAAATACCTTAGTATCCACTTCATTGCTTCCTAATGAGTCTTGCTTGGATTGCTCATAAATTTGCTCACTACTCCCACTGCATGGGCAATATCTAGACGAGTGCTCACCATCGCATACATAAGACTCCCAACCGTTGATGAATAGGGAATACCCTTCATGTTTTCCTGATCCTGAGGTGTTTTGGGGCGTATTTCGGATGACAAACGAAAGTGAACAGCAAGTGGAGTTCTCGCAAGCTTAGCACCCTTAATGTTAAATCTGTCCAACACTTTGTCAACGTATTTTTCTTGTGACAATTTGATTTCCCTCTTATGTCTGTCCTGGATTATAGTCATGCCAAGTATCCTTTTCGGTGCCCCTAAATCTTTCATTGCAAACTTTTGAGCTAAATATTGTTTCAAATCACGAACAACTCTCATACTAGTACCAGTGACAAGCATATCATCAACATAGAGCAGCAATAAAACAAACACCATTATTCAAAACCTTATAATAAACACACAGATCAGATTCGCAGCGTGTGAAATGTTGCTTAGCCATGAAAGAATCAAACTTCAGGTACCACTGTTGTGGGGCCTAATTGAGCCCATACAAACTCCTCAACCTGCAATATAAATCTTCTTGACCTTGTTGCTCAAAACCTTCAGGTTGATGCATATACAACTCCTCTTATATATCACCATGTAGAAACGCAATGTTCACATCAAGTTGTTCTAGCTCAAGATCATACACCGCTGCGAGACCCAAAATCGCTCTAATGGTGGTAATCTTCACAACTGGTGAGAAGATCTCATTGAAATCAATTCATTTTTGCTGATCATACCCCTTGACAACCAATCTTGCCCGATACCGTTTCCTGCCTCCTTCCTCTTTCAATCTGTACACCCATTGATTCTTCAATGCTCTTCAACTGGGTGGAAGCTTCACCAAATCCTAGGTATGATTGGCCATCAACGAATCCATTTCCTCTTGCATTGCATCCAACCATTTATGTCGATTGACATCTTTGCAAGTGTCTTTGAAGGTTGCAGGCTCTAACTGATCAGAAATTAATAATTGATAGTTGTCAAACATTGCCAAAGGTTGGTGCTCCCGGGTAGACCTCCGCACTTGAGGAACCGTTGCCTGCAAATTGCCCTGTTCCTGCTAGTTATCTCCAACATTTTGCCTCTGCAAAGCATTATTTTGAGTAAAAACACTGTAATAAACAGCTTCTATATTACCAACATCAACAACATCACCAGTGTTATTATTTTGCATATTAATACTCCTTTGTATACCCCCTGTCGACTGTGGCAGCGAACTGAAATTTCTCCTAGCTGCCTGCAAATTACCATCATTTGAACTTGTATCATTCACCATATGTTCCTCTAGGAGACTATTATGCAATTGGGAATGGACTTATGAAGGCAGCGATGAAGCATCTAAAGGCTGCATGGGATATTGAAAATGCTTCAATGAACTTATTGATTGCGATGACTGTGGGAAATGCTCACGCATGGCAAGAGCAGGGGAATATGAGGCACGCAAGGGAATTAAATTTCCCATTAAAGACTGCATTGAAATTAGACCAGGCTCATATTGATGTGTTGGAGTTAAGTTTCCAACATCATCAGATCGCATGGACTGTGAAGGAGGCAACATAAGATTTGAAGAGGCATGGGTGGGTGCCTTTAAAGGATGTGTGGGCATCAGACCTAGCATAGACTGCATGGGAATTAAATTTCCCAAAGATGCTTGCGATGAAGGTAATCCAAATTCTTTTTGTTGTGTTTGATAATCATTATTTTGCGTTGAATATTCAAGTCGCAAGCATGAGGCAGGGGCAGGTACTTTGGTCATTTGCTAATCACACGATGGCATAGAGTTTGACTGAATACCCATGCCATAATCTTCATCACAATTAGCAGATGGAGAATAAAAAGATGGTTGCATATTGACAGAAACAGGGGCACCAAGATGTGAAGTTTGGGACTGTGAACTTGAATGAGACGATGGCTGCAAATTTCCTCCAATTTGAGTGTTACTAGTGTGTTGTTCAGGCATAGTTGATATATTTTTGGGATGTGAAAACTGCAAATTGCTCCCACTGACAATATCATCAACAAAGACAACCAACCCATAATTACAGAAGAATTCAGCTAAATAATTGCAATATACATGGCTTTAAGGCAATTTAATTCTAAAAACCATCCTTGGCAAGAAAAAAAAGAAATTAAGAGAAAATAGGGGGAATGCAAGACAACCAACACATAATACAAAAAAATTCAATTAAATAATTACAATATACATGGCTTAAAGGGAATTTAATTCAAGGCCCAGCCAACTCAAAATAGTAATATGAAAACCATTTGCAACAAGAAAACAAGAACTCAAAAGAAAATAGTATTAAGGGCCTACCTCAATCTGCTACACCTGAAAATTCTCCTTCTACTTCTCCAGGTTTTGTTTTCTCAACAACATAAATGTATACAAGAGAAGATTTCAAGCATATATAGGAGGGACCTCCTTCATGGCAAGTGGTAAAGAGATGTTTTCCCTTTTCTTCCACTCTATGAAAAGACCCTATAAGGTGGTTAACACACTTTTAACACTTAATAGCAATTAAAACATGCGCCCTAGCTATTGTCCCCATAAAACCCCTTTTTCCCTTCCTAGGAACCATTTTCCTAGCACTATACATCTACCAAAAAGTGGCATTTGAAAAATTAAAATTCTTTAAAACGTTCCTAACAACTAAGCTTCTAGTTGTGTAGCTAGGGTTCCCAGAAAAAAAGATGTATTACTTTGGGTTTAGAAGAGGTGGTGTGAAAATGTGCAGTTTAGAGGATCCCCTCATCCCCTTATTCTTTTACTGTATCTGTAGTCTACACACTTATCACACCCATCAATACATCCAAGCATGAATGTATACATCTAAATTACTTAAACATCAAATAATCTATATAGAATGATATCACAAAATAAGTAGAACACATCATAATCAAAACCTCAAGTACTCATATTACGTAAGGAAACAACAATGCACACATGTGAATCTAAGCCTTATCCAACATTAGTATCCATCAAAAACACAAGTAATGCCAAACCATCCTAGTCTCTATTTAAAAAGAAGGTAATCACAAATAGTCTATCGGTATAAGTATAGATACAAGTACATCAAAATCATATGACTGGAATGATACTGCTAAATCTATAAAATTCAAAATTCATGTGCACAATACAAAACATATCTAAAATATTCAATGATCATAGAGCATTCAAATCTGTTAGTCCACATGTGACAAAGTGAGGATAAATAATAAATATGGTGAAGTGGGGCATTGCATCTCCATCCCTTAGAATTAAACTTCATCTTGGAAGTCACTAAAAATAGTGTAGCTAAGTTGCTTGAAGAGGTGGTACCTTCTCCCAGGTGTTCATTGTCTAATTGTACCTATCCCACTAGACTCTAACTTGGTCCATCTCTTGGCCTCAAGGCCCAACCTCTTATGCTCCACAATATGTAGGGGCTCCAAAACAAGCGGCCCATCTCCCTCTACTTGTAGGGTCATCCAATCTAATATTGGGATTAAGGTGTCTCAACCTTTGAGTCCTAGCATTAATTAATTGATTATTGAGTGCATATTAATTTATCTTTATGTATTAAACTTCCTAAGTTGTCATTCACTTTGTGGGTCCTATTGTTGAGATGGCATCATACATGGCAGGTGATGACATATGGCAAGATCCCTATTTTTTATTCTTCTATTCTTCTTCTTTCATGTTCTTAAAGTGTTAATTTGCAAGTTGTTATGCTACCGAATTTATTTAGATCTGCAAACTACATTATCTTTCCTCTTAAGGGTTAATGTGATGGGAATTCGACTATGTTTATTTCCACTTTAATGGCATGGCAGCATGTGCTTGTATAAAATTTGGCATAAAAGAAACATAAGATATTGATGATGCATATTGGTTCTCAGAGGTCTTTTTGGGTTCATCTTTCCTTTTCATCTTACACATGACAATTGTCAAGTATATATCCCCTCAAGATGGATAGATGGAAGATGTTGTTGATCCCTAATTGATTGGATGGTAATATTAGACAGTGAGCTACTGACCCCTTCAACTCAAGGAATTCATAATGAATAGGTGCAAGCTTAGAGCCCTTTTCATAACAAATAGGACTCTTGTGGGGTCACATTTTCAAAAATACCTTATCACTGATTGAGAAATGTTGATCCAATGTCTTGGCATCAACGTGCTTCTTCTTGTGATGTGCCTCCTAGAGGTGTCATTTGATCAAGATCACCTACTGCTTCATGTCATGCAATGTACACCAATTTTTTTTATCTGTCAATATAGAAAATGCAAATTACAATTCCATTGATCGCCAAGTTCCTAATGTGGGCAAGGTGAAAGCATATGATGTTTTGAACAACACACACTCTATCTAGATGAATGCACTACTAAAGTGTAAAGGCGACAAGCCAACCAGAGCATGTAGGTGGTACAACTGACCCAAATCAATACCTCTTTGATGAACAAGCATGCCTAGAAATGCAGAGCCACTGGCAGATTACAATGGAGTCTGATCAAGCCAAAATTACTAATTACATGCAGATTCAATCAATGCCAAAATAGGTTTGAAATGTAGAGGGCTCTAGCAGTAATCCAACCAAGACCTTCAACAATAAAAGCATATAAATTGGCGGTAAACCATCCTGAATTACAAAATAAAATGCATATGAGCTGGCAGTTAAACCATCCAGTTTTACAAGATAAAATGCATACAAATATATATATCCGGTGGTACTACCATCTAGGGTTTAAAAGACATGCATGGATGCACTACAAAATAGAATAAATAATTGATATATTGCTAGAACAAGTCTGATATAATATTTTGATTATAAAATCAGATTGCTACAATAACATAAATTAGTCCAAAAGACTCAAAATGAACATGGAATATCATACTTAGAATATGTGTTCATCAACCCAGCTGAAGTATACATTGAAAGTTGAAGCAAGAGGCTGATATAGTGCTGATACAACTCTATACTGCTGTAAAGTACCTTAGCAAATTTATACCCAATTGTTTTGCATTTGCTCACTATTTATCGAATTGACATTTTGTCAAATAGTTTTACCATATGCTGACCTTGCGTTTCCCACCGATTCTGGAATTGCAAATAATTCTCAAATATAGATTTTTCCATACAATGCAAATAATATCATTGTGCATATATTACAATTTAACCCGGAAATGTATTTTTCATTCAAAAACTAACGATGCTGCTACAGTTACAATTTTCAAGATAATTTATTGTCTGCTACAAAAAAAACAAGAATTGTTCAAGTATTGTTGCGAATCTATGATATGCATTCAAGTATTATTGCTGACCTGTGATATGCTCAACCCATGTGATGTGCATACACAATTCTTCTCTAAAGGAAGAGACTTTCTCCCAATGGCCACAGACTTGGTCAAGCTTATTTGAAATAGACTCCTTACACTTTGGCGGCAGGAGCTCCTTGCTATCATGCTACACCGGACCCCTTAATTCCTTCCATACAAGTCGTACCTCCTATAAATGATTAAATATTCAACGATCACCTTTGGTTAATATGCTAACCCCAAATTAAATCACAGACTTCAATATTTGGCAGCTATGTGGTATGGCGACACTAAGAAAGGAAATTCGGATTCCTTGACATTTTGATGACCACTTTTCTATGATGCTTGTTACTTGAAACGGCACAAGGGAAATGCAATTTGAATATTCGTCAGCATTAGTTGTGAATTTTGCTTGGCAATTCAACTCTTCACTTTGGAGGTAGCTTAGGTTGAAGGTGGCAACTTCACAAGTACAACTTCTCCTTGAAAAGGTTGGCAGCCAGTTTAACTTGGCCTATCTCAATGTCACCCAATGAAGATTTAATTCTGCGATGTAGATCAAAATAATCAAGCCCCCTTTTGCAGCTGATGTGTTAGCAATATGGTGGTGAATATGTGAGCCATGGTTGGTAAAAGAGGCGGCTACTTTAGAATAGGGGTAGTAAGCAAATATATTCTTCAACCCTTATCTCCTATGCATACGAGCCTCTTGCTTAGAGTCTCCGCCAAGCATAGAATTTACAACGCTCAACAACAATACCGTTGATAAGTAGGAGGTTTCTTCCACAGCGTGTCAAATTATGATATTGCTATCAGGATTCAACCGTGTAGTTTTCGAGTCAAACTCATTGACCCATGATTCATGAGTAGTGGTTCACAAGAACCCATCTCTCATGATAATGAATGGTCCACTTAGCACTCATTGCATCTAGGTGATGCTCACAGAGGTGAAGCATTGGTCCATCCCGGGAGGTCACCCATCCCAGTACTGCTCCAGCTTAAGCGCGCTTAACCACGGAGTTTCCTCCTACTTATCAATTGATGAGCTAAAGGGGCTCTATAATGAATGGTTCATAAGGCATAACACTTGCTGAAGGTTTTGCAAATGGGGTAGCAAGCTAAGTGGGCTTAACCTTGGGGGAAACTCCGTGGTTAAGCACGCTTAAGCTGGAGCAGTATTGGGATGGGTGACCTCCCGGGACGAACCAATGCTTCACCTCTATGAGCATCACCTAGATGCAATGAGTGCTAAGTGGACCATTCATTATCATGAGAGATGGGTTCTTGTGAACCACTACTCATGAATCATGGGTCAATGAGTTTGACTCGAAAACTACACGGTTGAATCCTGATAGCAATATCATAACAATATCGTTGTCTACGTCCATGAGTTAATTAGTATACTCGACTCCTTTAAAAACTCAATCGATCCTTGTTTACTCACTACGGGTACAATGACGTACGGAGTAAACGGAGATATAAAATAACATTGACAGCATATAATAATCACATGGCAATTGCACAGAACATAGATATATTTCTTTATTCAGTATTCGGCAATTACATCATAATGTCTCCAAACAAAACATAGCATAGCATAGTAGATCCCTCAAAAGTTTGAATTCATCTTGAAATGCCTGCATCAGTACTCTCCACGAAGCTTTCTGTGTTTGGTCCAACTCTGAGTACTAGTCGATGGCACTGTCTCTGAGTGTTGCCGGAAACGCTTTCAGCCAGTTATCCGGGTCATCTCCTCCACTCGCTATCCAAATTGTCTCACATGTTTTGCAGTGTCGTACTGGATCCTTTGACCCATTCCTTGTAAACTTCGGCAGCTTCTGTCATTCTGGAGTCACCATCCTGCCCCGCTATCCTCCTTGTATATTGAACCCGACTGGACCGGTTTCCCCGTTACGTTCCGGTGCGTCACTTGCACTCTCGGCCACGTACGAGTCACTCTTTCGTCCTCCATCAGCGTCCTTTACACCTTGGGTTTCCTGGGCTCCACTTCGGTGCTCCCTCTGCCAAGGTGTCTTGGGCTCAGATCTCCCTGTCCTTAGCCCTTCGTCGTCGTCCGATATGGACAACTCCCGAATGCATTGGATGTTGTTCTCAAGTTCACCACTCAATTCATCTTCATTTTCTCGACTTTTATATTTTTCTACGTACGGGCTGACGAATGGTTCCTCATCCCTCCCTTCCACAAAACTCTGATGTGCTCTACTTAATCTTTGCCGCCGGTTTTCTTGCTCCTGTACTCTTAATGATCTCCGAATTCTTTCCTCCTCCGCTTCGTGCCCGAATGGTATTCGGTTCTTGTCCTTTTTCGGTCGTACGGGCATTACAAGTCTTTCACGCGATCATTGTTGGTTGCCAGGGGTACGTCTCCGGCTAGTGTCTCGTTCCTCCTCTTCTTGTTTGGTTCATTCTTCGTACCGCTGCAAGATTTGCTGCCTTCGGCGTTCCTACTCTTCCTCCGCCCGAAGGTCTTGTAGGAAGATTGAATGGCGAGCCAATAATCTTGGCATGCAGTGGAGAAGGTGATCAACCTCGCCGTTCACTTCGAGTCAATCCCAAACAACTGCCTCAGGGATTTATCGCCTAAGGGCTTCTCTCCGTACGTGATCTCGTAGGGATATGTTCTAGAGATTTATCAAATCTCGTGTCAAGTCGTCCTCTCTTTCTTCATTCGTTTCTACGGGTTCCTCCGTCGATCGGCCCATTACGCTGCCATTGTAACGAGTGCTTCCCTGGTCCGCTTAGGCAATGACGCCAAATGTTTGCCTCACTGATTATTTATATCAACATACTACGTACACAGGAAGTAAACTGAACTATATGCAAATATAGAATAAAACAATACAATATGCTTGAATCATGAGATGCTTGTATTCATTTCCAGTAAATATCACCATGTACAATCACAAAGTATTCCCGTACTATCAATCATGGAATCATAGTAAATTCTCCCGACTACAAAACTAAGTACATATAACGTGCGGTGGTGGTTGAGCAACCAACCGTTGTGGCATTCCATAACAACCCGCTACAACTAATCGGGACTTAATTACCCGAATGCACATGCCAATAATTATTCCCCACTACAACTATAGTTTATTGAAATATAACAACTGGCCGACTACGACCGACTACACTAAAGATATTTGACCACTTACAATCCTCTATCGACATTTAATCATCCAGTGTAATGCCCCGCCACGTAACCCTAGAGGAAGTTGAAATTAACTACTCAAACGCACAATTTTTTTTTTAAATTAAAGTACAATTAATATGCAAGTTCACTACCCAATGCCAACAACCTCTAAGGTTACGAGACTAAGATTACTTTTAAACCCATTCATACATCATAATTTCATCCATAACATTAATCTAGTTAAGAAATTAAGTACACATACATTCCATACATGATAAATTACATCATAACAATAAGAGATACAATAAGATTTCATATAACAATAATTTAACAAAGGAGATTACATCTCTCATACCCCGAATGAGGTAGAACCAATGAGTATGATTACAAAATACAATCTTCCACCTCGATTACAAATGAGGGGTAATAATTACAAAAATCAACCGAAATGAATATAAGGCATGAAATGTAACTGGAGACCACGAGCTCTCCAACTGGAAATCTCGCCATCACGAACAAAGAAGAGAACCCAACGGAGTAAGGTGCATGTTCCACCCAACCAAGTGGTATCCAAAGGTCCACCCCCCGTGCTAGGAGATAGTAACAAGGATTCCTAGACAAGACCATCTACCTCTAGACACAGGCTAAAACATAACTGAACTTCACCAAATACAATAACAACACTATCACAATGGTTACATTGCTTCCAAAGTTAACTAATCAATTGCATCACTGAAACAAACATACTACTGACTTAGGAGAAGTGTCATCACAATGCTACATGGGATATCCTAGTAAGTCTTCTTAGGCCCCGACCCCCATCTTGGGATCTCCTGGAAGCCTCTAACGACTCTCGGCCCCTCATGCAAACCAATGCGGAATCAGTTATCTCTCATAGAGACAAGATAATGATCTTGCCATTCCAGGCCTTCTCGTCCCATCCCAAGTCTGTACAAGCCCTTGAGTCCATGAGCGAGGCACAATTACTCTTATTAAGTGTTAAATACTACCTATTCTTCTAATAATTTTATTTACATTATCACTGGATTAACTAATTCACAATGAGTTACCCTGGCACCACTTTGTGTGTCGGCCCTCATTGAAAGCCACTCCTCTAAGACAACACTTGGAACAACTCCACAACCCAAGGGTAAACTAGTGCACACTTAAGGATATTAAATCCCTATCCAAAACATAAAGGCAACACATCCCCGTTTGTGGTAACCGGGTGATTAACTAAATGCAACTATACGCACTACCCAAGAAAAATTCAAGGGCTGACAATAAGATACAACAACCCCAAAGATTTAAATACCCCATTTGGAAGTCTTACTAACGCTTCTAAACAATTTCCCCCAAAACGAAAATAGAAGAAATTACATTTAAAAGAACAATTTAAACAAGAATTAAATCTATTTTTCAGATTTCCTAAATCCACTTCCCTCAATAGAATAGAGTAATTTATTGCCTCAATAAACTAATTTAATAAAGTCTCTTTCAGACAAAGAAGAAAATTGAAAATATACATTTCAATTCCTTAATTACTTTTAAATTAAAAAAAACATTTATTTCTTCTATTCAAAACATATTACTTTTAAAATCCTCTATTTCTTCTTTTCAAAATATATCATTTTAAAATCAAATATTTCATCTAGTAAAACATATTATTTTAAAATCAAATATTCCTTCTATTATAACTTATTATTTTAAATTCCTCTATTTGTGCATTTAATATATGCACCTATTTAAAATAACAACTAAATATATATTTAAATATATACATTAATCATTATTTATTAAAATTTCCAAAACAATATATATAATATATAAATATATATACACAAATATACATATAAATATATATATCATTATATATAAATATATATACATATATATATTATATATATTTATTATATATTTTAATAATATAAAATATTACAAAAAAAATGAAAATAAAAAACGAATTTAAAAACGACCAAGGTGAAGTCAAAGGGCACGCAGCCAAGGCTTTTGGGGGGGAGGGGCGGAAGGGAGGGGCGGGCGCCAACTGTTTGGTGGGGGCGACTGTGTTTATACACAGCCGAACCCCCATTCACATGGGGCACAGTTGTGTGTAAACACAACCAAACCCCCAAATGGGTGGGGCGTGGTTGTGTTGAGGGGTAGCGCTAGGCGCTACCTCCTTCACAGCGCCTCCCATGGGGGTGGCTATGGGGAGAGCCCCAACCTCCCCCTAAAAAATTTCAAATATTTTATTTTATAAAAAAATTTAACAGTCGGCCTCCTCCTGCGGATTTCGAAATCCGCCCAATGAAAAAAAATGAAATACAGGGTTTCTTTTTTTTAATACAGCCATTTCTCAAAAAAATAAATATATATATGTATGTATATGTATATATACTTTCCAAAATATATATATATATATACAGATTTATTAAAACTAATGATTCAGTAGAGCAAATAATTTTCAGAAATGGCCATCTACAGCAAAATACTCAAAATGTTTTTGAGAAAATAATTTCAACCCAGAGGTTTTCCAATCTCTTTTCCCAAATGAATTTACAGAGAGTTAAATTTCTCCCAAACAGAGATTTTTCCAAAATTTTCTACACAGATTTAACATGGAATTTTTTTCATCTTAATCAAATTCTGAGTTTGCACAGTCTATCATTTTGCAAACAACATATTTAATCTATGAATCTTTTCAAAATAAAATTTATTTAATAAACAAAGAACCTGATTTCCAATTGCTTGAGAGGATGTGAAATGGTGTAAAGACTCCTCCACAGATTCAAGCTCCTTCCAAGCAACAAACAGAGCTTCTCCACAATCAAATTCAAAATCCAAAAACCAGAATTTCTTCTTCCTTCCTTTTCTTTCTCTCCCTTTTTTTCTTCTTTGGAATTTCATGGTTATAGCCATTAAACTCCATGAAAATATCTCTTTCAACCACCAACATTAATATTTTTTAAACAAAAGAAGTATCTTTTCAAAATCCTTTTGCATCAAATCGTCCAAATAAATTCAAAATAAAACATTTTACTAATTTCAAATAAAATACCTAGCATTTCTAAAATAACTTAATTCAATTAATTTAATTAATTTAATAAAATAAATATAATCCAAAGATTAAATTATTTTACTAATTAAATTAAATTAATTAATTAATTAATTAGCATCTTCCAACGTAATAAACTGGATTAATTTAATAAACTTAAATATTTAATTCCATTAATTTACCTTTTTTCAACTTGCAATTTAAATAATATCAAAGCAAAATTGAACAACATTAAAGCAACAAACCCAACTTAAAACTAACGACACACTATGACCAGGGTGATGGCTTGACACGGGAAACCTAACTACTATCTCCAAATCAAAATACCGTTGGGCAATGGACATGCTCAAACCTGCGAAATCAGGTGGAGTCGATGTTCTGTACCTATAAACTTGCAAACAAAGCATATATCGAACATGCATGTATATATCATAATAAAACACACCGTGAAAAAGGAATCACGGAATCGCAGGGCGCTCGCAAGCGAGTGGTGCAATTTCGTCCCCTTCACCAATACAGTGTTACAAAACTGACGAATCTAACATCAATAATCTAATCAAAAGCATAAAACAACATTAATTCAAATATCCTCTATGCTAATCTAAAGCATGTCATAATGATAACATCAGAATAAAATACCATCACATCGCTTTACAGTTAGCGATCAAATAGTAACTAAGTATCATAGTCAAGTTACTAACAGAAAACAAAGCATAACGAAGAAGAACATTGTCTAATCAAAAGAGTAAAATGGAGGGGTGCTACATCTAGTTTTGTATTGTAGCTCTTGTTCATATATTCACCTAAATCATAATCTAACTGGATTGAGGAATCAACATGTAATATATGTATATTATTTCATTCACAAGATGTTCAATCAAAATCTTGTAAGAACAACTCCTGTAAGTGCCATTGATATTCTGCCTGTACCTTACAAACCCTTTTAACTTTGAAATTCGTCTTGGCACAAGACTTTACAAGTTTCAAACAACCTGTCAAGTTGAACTTTGAAGCTCTATGCGAATTCTTATATGAATTCACCTGCAAAAGATTTGGGTTTTCATCCAATCCTCCGGACTTGAGGGTTTTCGTCCCCAAGTTTCCAGACCCTGTAAACCAAGCTCTCCAATTTTTCTCGATAATAATTTTCCAATTTTTATAGTCCACCGCCTTTTAATATTTTAATATTAAATATTGTGCCTTCATAAAGTAACTTTATTTAATATTTGAGCATATTATTCAATAAAGTCACTTTAACGTTTAATTAATTAATTAAATAAATATAAATGTCCACAAATATTATTTTAGGACAATTTAATATTTAATTAATTAGGTTAACTCAGAGGTGACTATTCGGAAAGCGAGGACATTATAGTCCTCTCTTCCCAGAGATTGCTTGTCCCTAAGCAATCTGTATCTGTATACCATGATCCCATATCAATTTTATGAATGCTTCACTATGAATTTTCTGCTCCACTCCGATACAACCAACATCTGCAATTCTATCTCCCTGCATAACCCTGTGAAGCAATCTAACAGTTATGCAGATCCCTAGATCTAAAGCCTCAAAAGCATCATCACTCAAACTCCACATACTGAAGGGACCATCCCGTGCACACAAACCCATGTAATCAGCTGCAATCATCAATGCCAAATCTGAAATTTTTATGCTCAACATTATTGGACAGCCACCAGACATCCATGTGTGAGATGAAAATCCTTGAACCAAATTTGAAACTTCTCTCACCTGATGCAAATTGATGGATTTATGCCAACTCAGCAAATTAGGAGTATGATATACTTGACCACTGATTAAAAATGAACGAAGAATAGCTGGCTCAAAGTTCGAATGCATCAATGTCTCATTTGAAAACTTCTCAATAAGAAATCTCCAATGCCAACTCAACATTCTTGCCAACCCCATGATGACAAAATTTTTAATATAACATTTTAAATTTCAGTTTCAATTTTTGTTATGTTTAATATATACATTCTTTGTAGAAAAGAAAGGCGGTCTTCAGATCAGAAATTGATAAGTTCCAAGAAAATAAATGTGTTTCATGAAGGTTAATAGGAGTTATAAAACTCCTTTAGGATGGCAGTTAACTCCTTTAGGATGGCAGTTAGCAACTTTTCAAGAAGCAAAAGATTATCTTGAGAGCATTAAGAAGCAAGGCCTTCTCCAAAAAAGGGATAGAGCTCATCTCCTTGATGGTTGGATTAGTGGTCCATAATATAACTTCCAAATTGAAAATACTTTCCAAGTTTGCATGGACTTCATGCTTGTTATTCAAGTTCTGATGGAAGCAAATGATTCGCCCAATAAGTATTATAGATTTTTCTTTATTCAATTGAAATTAAAATGGTGATAGATATTTTTGATGCACCATTTAACAAATCTATGAGGTATGGATTCAGGTAATTCAAAAAAGATAGTTTACAATGACGTCATTCTCACTAAAGAAGGAAAGCATGTGGCATTATCTCTATGTGGATGTGATTGGAATTATGAGGTAGTATATCAGCTTCTTAACTACTGGGATAAAACACAAACCATGGACACACAAGATTTGAGAGATGGGAAGATAGCCCTCAACAATGCCTCCATTGTTGAAGAGAGGATTCGATTGAACAACCTGATGAATGACCTAGCGAGAAAGTCTTGGGAGACCTTTGTCGATGACAAAACAAGAAAAAATAAAAAGTATAGACAAGATTCATTTAGATATGTGCTATATGATGCGACGACTTATGTTTTGGAAAAGTTCAGGGTAATTGATAATAAATTCTTGCATAGTACATTTCAAATGTGCAAAGAATTTTACAAAAATAATCATAGCTGGCTTGAAGCTTAGTATTCCAATAGGGAATTAATATGGGATCACTTTTGTGCCTTTCATGTGTTATTTTCTACACATAATTTTATCATTAATAATAATAAATAAATTTTGAAAAGACGAGCCTCAGGTGACCACGAGTCAAAATAATTCCATCCTTTCCACATCCATTCTTTATTATATAATTCAGATTTCCCTCAAGTTCCATAATGTAGTGACCCTCCTGATGACATTTCTATTTTTAGCTGTTTTGTGATCCTGTTAGCAGTTAGATGTTTTAGTCTGTCATTTGGATGCTTTATGTCATGGTTTACATGACCTGTTGTGAAACTCAGTTGATGATACACTTTACCTTATGATGTGATGTTTATTTTCATGAGATGACAGTATTATGATGATCTATGATGCTTTGTTGTATACATGATGATATTATGATGTGGTTTATGTTAGATGTATGTTTACGTCAGTTGGAGAAAGAGATGGTCTAGCAATACTCATTCGTGAGTGCCCTACTACATCGCAATTCTTCTTCACGATGTGTCTTCATATTTATACATGTTCATTTAATCGTGCAATGTTTTGCAACTTTCAGGTACAGGCATCGACTCCACCTGCTTGTCAGGTCTGAGCGTGCCATGGCCCAATGGAATCATTGAAGGGAGATAGACTTGTCCTCTGTCATGAACCATTGTTTTGGAAAGAACAAGTATCCGTCGTCACCCTTATGTCTTGTTGTTCGTTTGTTGTGCGTTTGTAGTTGTAGCGTCATGTTGTGTTGCTATGTTTCTTAATGTTGATTTATTGATTAATTGAAATGTTATTTTTAGATTATTATGAAATTGAAAGTGCAACATTAAAATATATTATTTGCAAAAATTAATTATTCATAATTGATTTAATTATGCAAGTTGATGTTTTCGAAAATTGAACTGTCAATTGTGATTTAGTTGCAAAATATCTTATTTTGATCTGAATGTTTGAAAAGTTGAACTAGTTGCTTTAATTGCATGCAAACAATGATTTAAGTAACGGATTGCATTGTAATCTAGAAAAAAGGATATATCATAAAGGAAAAATTGATTTTCAAAGAGGTGATTGGGGGGTTTTGAAAGAAAAGTTTGTTTTTTTTGTTTTACGACAATATTTCCTGGAAGATTTTCTTCCTCTGTATTTCCTGGTTGTTTGGTTGGAAAGCTTGGCGAATTCGAAGGCTTGCTAGTGTTGAGAAGTTTCTGTTGTTTGAACGATTGGTATTAGCTTGTCCGTTTTACGTATCCGGAAAAGGAATCCAGGTTTTTCTTCTTTAAAATTCTTGTATATTCTTGAATTGTAACATGTAAAGAATTTTGTTGTGTTTTGGTTGTTACGCGATGCGAGATCTGGTTTTAAAATCTGCACATACAACAAAAATGGAAACGTATTAATCATGCATCGAGGAATTAAAGAATTAATTAATATTGAGAAAAGAAGATCTATGATAACTCTGCTAGTGTGCTTAAAATATTCAGAGAATTGTGTATGATACTATGATTTGTATTGTGGGATGAGTTAAATAGTTTTCCTGTAGATTCTTCATCATATGATCTTGTTATTTTTGTGTTATACTATCGGTGATGTGTTCACTCACTCTCCTCTAGATCGGAATAATGTTAATGCTTGAAATTTATCTAAGCTCTGGTGGTGTTAGTTTAACGGAGTAATCATGGACTTGTTGCTTAGATTTTGTTGGGAACCTTGCTATCCTCATTCTTGGTCTGGCATGGCGAGCATTCTTACCTGTTCACCGTAAATTTTATTTGATTTTTATTTGTTTCTCCTGATACAACCTTGATCTGTTTGCGTAAGATTAATCACTGGGGTCGGCAGACTATCATTCTTACTCTTGTTTCTTTATTCCCACGAGCTTCCGATTTCTTCTGTGGAATACTATCCGGCTGTGGAGTCGCATGCATGGCATGCATATCTTGTTTGTGCCGCCCTCTGTGAGAGACTTAAGTGCGTTCCTCTATTCTTGATTTCTTTCTTTGTGTTGTATAATACTCTCCTCTGCCAATGGGTTCAATTGTCCGGAGACCAGGTATCGTGTCGTTTGGCCTATTCTTCTCTGCATTACCAGTCGACTCTTTACTATTTCATATGAACAAATGGATCTTTGACTGTGAGAATAAGTATTTATTGAAACCCTATCTTAAAAGACCATTGATCTGTGATTCTTGGCACCTGTTAGGTTGACTATCGATGCTTGGTATTTCCTTGTTTATTGCCTATCGCGTGGGGGTCCGGGATTGTTTGAGTTTCATGCCTCCTGGTTTATTCTTTACCTCCGGTGTCAACTGCTTATGTTTCCTCGTATGGAGAGCATTTACTCATCCTAACTGTCGTTTTCAAATACGTATTGTTTCAATCTTTCTATAGATCTGTATAAAATTCATACATTCAGTTTGCATGCATTTTCGTTATCTTCTATCGCGGGTCTTCTTTTAGTCGTTTTGTTCGTTGATCTACTTTCTATCTTACCTACGTGTTTATTGTCAATTGGTCACCTCATTGAATTGCTTGCAAACTTACCGCGTCCACCCTATTGATTTGTCTTTCACCTGCACTAGCCAGTCTGCATGTTACGATACTCTGTTTTCTCTTATCAGTGTATTAACTCTTGCTTGAGTTGTGAACTTCTATGGTCCGTTCTTATCCTCCTAGATTGACTGTAGTTATTATTGTTATCCATTATATGTTCGTGTCGCCTACCTCACATATGAAATCGCGGCCTATACAGTTAACTTTAAGTTCAAATTGGAAGTTTTCCTTTACCTGGTGTTATCCCATACTTGCCACAGTTTCCTTAGGAACGTCTTTTCTTTGAGTTGTTTTACTGTTATACAGTGCGTAATTCTTTGAAACTGAATGTGCAATGCCAAGTCAATGTAGTTTTAGAATTATCAAAGGTTTAGATGTAAGTTCATTAACCTTTGTGATGTAGGATGATGACCGACTTATTTGAATAAGTGAAAATAATAGAAGTAAATGAATAACTACTTCGATATATTTTTCTATGAATAAATACCTTGATATATTTTTCTTTAATAATGGTTAATCTTAAAATCATAACTTTAGGCAAAGATTAAGTCATATAGTGTGTTAAATTATTTCTTATGATTAGCAAAAGATGTATGTATAATGTGTTCCGCTTAGTGTTAAATAATTATGAATTATTTTATTGAGTTGTGATAAATATACGTGTTTGTATAATAGAGTTTTTAATATCTAGGTTTATCTTAAATAAGATTGTGTAATAGAAGCATCAATATTGTAAGGAGGTATTTATGGTCTTTACACTCATTAAACTTAAATGTTTGTGTTGGAAATGTAATATTGGAATTCTTGAATAAGATTTCTAAATGTTGTTTAAAAAGTGTTCATACTTGGTGATATTCTTACTTTGTATTGAGGTTTGGTGATTAAGTGAATTGTTCCCCAGAGGTTTGGATTTGTCATTCATTGTGATGAAATATGTTTGTTATTGCGAAGGTTCTTGTCTTGTGAATAAAGTTGGAACATAAACCATGCACATTATGTCTTATGTGTTATTATTTTCGATTAACTTGAAGTCCATGTAATGAAGGTGTGTGTTTGCGAATGTTATGGTCATGCATATTTGCGAATCACCTTGTGATATTTAATGTTAATGTTTAACTCTATTGACACTAAGTCTTTGTGTAATAGGGTTTTCTTTTGCATGCATGTTGTCTTATTGTTTTAGTTTTTATGAGAAGTTGTACCTTAGGAGGAGTGGCTTCCGATAGGGGCTGGATACAGAAGTGGTTGCAGGAGTAACCTCTCGGAAGTGTGTTAATCAAGTGATAATTAAAATAAGTTCTTAGGGGTTTGGATAGTATAATTTAACCATAAAGATAATATTGCCTCGCCATGGACTTTATCGCTTGTTTAGGTTAAAGTGGGTTGAGAAGGCCTAGAATGGTTTCTTGAACACTTTGTCTTCTTGAGAAGTGATTCGAGGCCACATAGTTCGTATAGGGGCCAAAAGTGGTAAGAGGTTGCCAGGGTAACTCTGGTAGAGGGTCGGAAACCTAGGAAGGCTATCTAGGGTAACCTATTGCGTTTATGTGATGACACTCTTATCCTAGTACACTTGATTGTACACTTGTTAGTTTTCTTGTGTTGTGAGTCACCTCTGGGAGTATATCTATTGTCATGTCAGTTATGATGTCATGTATGTCGACCTTGTATTGTGTGATGTTCTTCTTGTTGTCAGTTTGACTTGAAGTCATGTTCTATCTCCTAGCATGGGGAGTGGGCTTTCAAGTTCCACACGGTTGGGAGGAACGTGCCACATCTTCCATTGGGTCCCCTATAGGTGATTTTGTTTGTGTCATGGTTGTTCTTGGCAGGATCTTGATTGCACATCGTTTACAGAGTTGCTCGTCGGGCGAGTTCGTGGACGTGGTCGCTTCACATTCTTGATCTTATTCTTCATTGTATACACTCATGATGTTACATGAGGTTGCCTTGTAGTGATACTTGTATTGTTTTGAGATTTGTTACAATCTCAATTATTGTTATGTAACTCTTGATATATATATCTGGACGTGACTATTCTCTTTAGTTGATTTATTTTTAGTTCTTGTGATGTTATGATGTTATTACTTTAGTAGCGTAGTTGTGGAACCCTAAAGCGTTTATGTTAAATTGTTGTCACATGTGTTTATTCTTTCCAAAAAAATTATTTTGGTTGATTTGTGTTTTGACGTAACGTTTCTTGGGTTCCACGGCGGGGCGTTACACATAAAAAAATGATCACGATAACTAGCGATGGAAATTTAAATGTTCTTGATGAGATTTTACACGTGGCTGCGCGAGATGGGGATGTTATTATCACCAAGAAGATGTTGGACTGCGGAGCTTCTTTCAGTCTTGGTTGAGTACTTGAGCTTCGCAGTCTAACATCTTCGTGGTGATAATAACATCCCCTTCCCGTGCAGCCATGTGTAAAATCTCATCAAAAACATTTAAATTTCCATCGCTAGTTATCGTGATCATTTTTTCATGGAACTTGAGGGAGATTTGAATTATATAATATAGAATGGATGTAGAAAGGATGAAATTCTTTTGATTCGTGGTCACCTAGGGGCTCTTGTCTTTTAACAATTTATTTATTATTAATGATGAACTTTTGTGTGTATAAAATAACACATGAAAGGCACAAAAGTGATCCCATATTAATTCCCAATTGGAATATTGAGCTTCAAGCTAGCTGATTATTTTTGTAAAATTCTTTGCATGTTTGTGTATAGGAGCGAATTTGCACCCCTTAGGCAAATTCCCCTTTTACCCTCCTTCACTTTAGAAAACCAAATCCGAAGGCGAAATTCCACATAAGCCCGCTGCCTTCATTCCACTTGGTGTCCGTTATGTGTGTCGATAGAGGAATAACTGTCGGGGACGCCCTCACGGCACGCAGACGTCCGCGCAGCGCACTTATGTCCCTGACAGATTCTTGCATTTGGAGCCTACAGAGGCGTTACACTTCCCATTGGGGGTTGACTTGTAATGCCCTCTTCGGCCAACCGACTTGAATATGGCCGTTTTCTTCACTCTTTCCTTCAAATTCACCCATTCTCATTCCATTTGTGTCTCTACACTCTTTAGCTCTCTACGCAATCTCTTCCACAACTTCTTCACAAGCTCTAAGCAACTTCTTCATCATCTCTTCAATCCCCAAACACTTTACACTCCATGGCAGCAACATCAACACTCCATCACTTCAATAGAGCAAGTGTGGAACAAAACACCATTGCAGCAGAGGCTTGAGTTCCTCTCATTTTCTCCCCCACTAGCCTTGAGCGCTTTGGGCGGAGGTAGTAAGCTTTCACTCCTCTCCTCTATTATTTGGTTGAATAGCATAACATTGTTTTGTAGTGCTTTAGTGCTCTTTACTTCATTTCCTACTTTTCTCTCTATCTATTTGGCTGTCTGTGGAGGTGGGAACACCAAAACGAGGTTTGACTGAGGCGAACCCCTATACAACCCCAAGAATTTCTCTCTCTTGTGTGTAGGTATTGAAGACATTCACGAGCTAAAGGCTTCATCACTCGCACAGTTGTAAGCATTTCCTTTCCCTTCTTCTCCTTGTCTTTATCATTTCTATCTCATTCTATTTCAGTTCTATTACATTCCATTACTTTATCACATTCTAGAAATTCTTAGCAATCAGAGTAGAAGTAGTCGCTTAGCCATTTTTTGTGATAAAATTGCTCTCTGGTCCGTACGAGACACCAGCGCACCTTTGGGACGCCAATGCGCTGCACTGTCGTCCGTATTGTGCGCTTCCATCCTTTGGCCGAGAGCTTGTCGATTTGTCCAAAGAATCTCTATGACCTGCTCTTTCTGGTTCTAGAACTCTCGTCGCTATTCTTTGAGGTAGTTTAGGGAAATTCGCCCCGTGAGGCTCTCTGAGTGAAGAGAACTCGTGAGTAGCGAATCCCCCTTCTCTACATTTTGGTGAACCCGACGTGAAGAATGTCTTTTTCAAAAACTAGGAATTTATTTACCCCTACTTGGCGGGGTCATAACTTTTGACTCGGTGCTCAGAATTCATAACCGTTTGCACCGTTGGAAGGGTCTCCTAGAGAACTAGTTCAATCTCTAAATTATTAGTGCCTTTGGCAATCAAATTTTAGGGACCAACACAAGTTTTAACCTCAAATTCCGCTCCGAAACCTCTGAAAATGCAAATTACTAGAACATAGAAAATACCGAAAAAATCATAATGAATTTAATATCTTCTTTTATTAGTTTTGTATCTAATTTTGTTCAAAATGTTAATGATATCCCATTTTATGCATGCAATGGTGACTTGGCTTTACCCATGTCACTTAGTGTCTTTGATCCTTCTCATTAGAATCCTCTTTCTTCGGAGGATATTTTGTCGCAAGAAGATAAAATCAATGATACCTTTCTTAATATTACTCTACCTTCCATTCATTCCAATGCACTCTCGTCTAGAGATGATTCATTTGTGAATGACAAATCTCCTACTCATTCCAATGTACTCTTTTCCAGGAACGTTGCATTTGTGAATGATGAATTTCTTATCTATTCTGATGCACTCTCCTCTAGAGGTGATACATTGGCGCATGATGAATCTCCTTCCACGTTTGATCTTGTTTGGATCGATGTTAAGAATATGTCTTCAAATAATTATTCTACTAGTTGTAATGATTCTGTAAATGTAATCTATGTCTCTGCTACCCCTCAAAGGCCCAAGAGACCAGTCATTTTCGTGACTCTAGCTAGTCCTTCTCCTGAAAGGGTTTGTTCTATCGATGGTGTTCCATGTGATGGTGATTCCCTTGACCTTTCTAAGGCTCTCTCTTATAGAGCGATAGCTCGTACCTATGATACTAGAATGAATAAACAACTAAGCCTTCCTTGAGCACCTAAACCTATAGCTAAAGCACCTGGTAGTTACGATCTTGTTGAGCAACTTCAAGTTACTCCGGCTAAGATCTCACTGTGGGGCTTGCTTCAGTCTGCTCTGGTTTACCAAGGTATGCTTCAGGAAGCCTTGCAAAAGATCCTCTCGCCTTCTTCCGCTAGGCCGGCAGATGCTGACGCGTTGATAGCTTATATTCATGCGGATTCGCCGAATATTACGTTCTATCCCCAGGAACTCCCGCCTCCAGAAGTACAGAAGCAAGCAAACCCTTTAATGATTGTAGTTAAAATTAATAAGATTGGCATTAGACGTACTCTCATTGACGTCAGTTCAACACTCAATGTATGTAGTAATGATCTATTACCTAAGATTAATATTGATCCATCTTCTCTTAATACTTCTTCAATTGACATTCGTGGGTTCGATAATGTTGGTCGACAAGCCCTAGGCACGATAGTCTTGCCTTTGAGGTTGGGACCCGTTACTATACCTACCCTTGTATACGTTATGTCAGAAAGCTACCTTATAACCTTCTTCTTGGTAGACCTGGATTCATGCTATGGGTGTAGTCCTGTCTACCTTACATCAATCTATTAAGTTCATTTGTAATAATCGAGTAGTCACAGTTAAGGCTAACCCTGATGCTATGCACTTGTGTGAGATGGCAGCTATCAGTCAGGCTTCAGTTGTGCCTACTCTTATCCCTTCAGTATCTTCCAATGTGTTTACTCAAGCAGTACCTACTACAAAGGATACTCTTGAGGTAGATGTCCCTAAAGAAGATTCTTCTGAAGGAAAAAATCTTAAGTCTTCTCCTTCTACCTCTTCTCAAGAGAATGCATGTCTTGGTAATGATTGGGGTTCTCTAGACTTTACAGATTCCTTCATTCAGGAATATAAAGTCAACCCGATCCACTCAAACCTTCCGATAACATCATTCACACCTGCCAATGAAGATGATTGTTCTTCTGTATTGCAAGATAATGTGAATGTAAATTGTAACGCTCTTTATGGAGATCCTCCTCCTTTATCTTCTATCTTTGCATCTTCTTCTTATGAGAAGTCAAACTTTTCTCCACAAGAGAAAGGGTTACTTCCTGCTCCTCGTCCTTTATTTGAGCAAGAGTGTATTTTGTTGAGGCTTCTCAAAGCCCGCTTAATTACTCTTCCTCCTACACGCAAGAAATCTCTTAAACATGATAAAGCAAAACATTCTTTTTGCGCATACCATCAAGTGCCTGGCCATTCCACTAGTGAATGTAAGGCCTTGAAGGATAAAATACAACAACTTCATGATTCAGGTGCCTGCTAATGCACCTGCCTTTTCTTCGCATGACAAGTGATATCGAAGTTTACCTCTATTCTGTTCTAAGTATATGGCATAGTTCTCCTACCCTGTACATTGGGGGCAGTGATAACTTGTTCTCGAGATGTGTGTCCTTCCAAGGACCCCCTCTCTTCTCTATGTCTTTCAAATGAAGCGTCCCTTGAGCGAACCCCTTTTTCTTTTGAAGGGTTCTCGAGGGACTCCCTTTGAAAGCTTTTATCTCAAAAAATATGGCATCTAGCTCGGGCACAGCCCGACTAGACCCGCTTCACTCCTTTGCATCTAGCTTGGGGGCAGCCCGACTAGACTTGTTTCTTATCTTTGCGTCTAGCTCGGGGGCAACCTGACTAGACCTACCTTACATCCTTGCATCTAGCTTGGGGGCAGCCTGACTAGACTTTACTTTTCAAACAGTGTGTCCCTTGAGTGGACCCCTCTTCCTTTTGAAGGGTTCCCGAGGGACCCCTTTAAAAGTCTTCCAACTTGGCGATGGTCTACGTGATTGTCCATTCACTGGCCTGGGCGGCTGCTTCCTGACGTGTTCTATCTACGGGTAAACATGTCACCGCTTTCCAACTCTGCGGAGTCCCCTTCTCTCAGTCTCCCTCATGTGAGAGTTCTTGGAGGATACCTTTCCTTGCAGGTTTACAGGTCTATAAGGCGCTCTCCCTGGTTTCCTTCATGTGAGAGTTCTTGAAGGATACCTTTCTTGCAGGTCCACGGGCCTATAAGGTGCTTTATTTCTTCAACTTCATAGTTCTGCGGAGCTATGAAGTCCTTTCCTTGTCCTACACTCTCGGGTTCGCCAAATCGCGGTCTGCTTCCTCGACGGTTCAGGTATACATTTCTAACTCTACTACTTCTCTGATCTACTTTACCGAAGCACTCATCAGTATTCGTGCTCGCTAAAGTGGGGGAAAAATGTATAGGAGCGAATTTGCACCCCTTCGGCAAATTCCCCTTTTACCCTCGTTCACTTTAGAAAACCAAATCTGAAGGCAAAATTCCACATAAGCTCGCTGCCTTCGTTCCACTTGGCATCCATTTTGTGTGTCGACAGAGGAATAACTGTCAGGGACGCCCACGCGACGCACAGACGTTTGTGCGACGCGCTGACATCCCTGACAGATTCCCACGTCTGGAGCCTACAGAGGCGTTACACTTCCCATTGGGGGTCGACTTGTAACGCCCTCTTCAGCCGACTGACCCAAATATGGCCGTTCTCTTCACTCTTTCCTTCAAATTCACTCATTTTTATTCCATTTATGTCTCTACACTCTCTAGCTCTCTACACAATCTCTTCCACAACTTCTACAGCTTCTTCACAAGCTCTAAGCAGTTTCTCATCATCTCTTCAATCCCCAAACACTTTACACTCCATCACTTCAATAGAGCAAGTGTGGAACAAAACACCATTGCAGCAGAGGCTTGAGTTCCTCTCATTTTCTCCCCCACTAACTTTGAGCACTTTGGGCAAAGGTAGTAAGCTTTCACTCTTCTCCTCTATTATTTGGTTGAGTAGCATAACACTGTTTTGTAGTGTTTTAGTGCTCTTTTCTTCATTTCCTACTTTTCTCTCTATCTATTTGGCTGTCTGTGAAGGTGGGAATACCAAAACGGGGTTTGACTGAGGCAAACCCTTATACAGCCCCAACAATTTCTCTCTCTTGTGTGCAGGTATTGAAGACATTCACGAGTTGGAGGCTTCATCACTCGCACGGTTGTAAGCATTTCCTTTCCCTTTTTCACCTTTTCTTTATCATCTCTATCTCATTCTATTTCAATTCTATTACATTCCATTACTTTATCACGTTCGAGAAGTTCTTAGCAATCAGAGTAGAAGTAGTTGCTTAGCCATTTTTTGTGATAAACTTGCTCTCTGGTCCGTACGAGACACCAGCGTGCCCCTGGGACACCAGCGTGCCACGCTGTCATCTGTATTCTACGCTTTCATCCTTTGGCCGAGAGCTTGTCGGTTTGACCAGAGAATCTTTGCGACCTGCTCTTTCTGGTTCTAGAACTCTCGCCGCTGTTCTTTGAGGTAGTTTAGGGTAGTTCGCCCCGTGAGGCTCTCTGAGTGATGAGAACTCGTGAGTAGCGAATCCCCCTTCTCTACAGTTTGAAATGTATTGTGCAAGACTTTTTTATTAGCTGTCTTGAACTTTCCCAAAACGGAAGTCGCCGCATCACATAGCACATATCTAAATGAATCTTGTCTATACTTTTTTATTTTTTCTTGGCTTGTCATCGACAAAGGTCTCTCAAGACTTTCTCGCTAGGACATTCATCAGGTTGTTCAATCAAATCGTCTCTTCAACAATGGAGGCATTATTGAGGGGTATCTTCCCATCTCTCAAATCCCGCGTGTCCATGGTTTGTGTTCTATCCCAAGAGTTAAGAAGCCAATATACTACCTCATAATTCCAACCACATCCACATAGAGATAATGCCACAAGCTTTCCTTCCTTAGTGAGAATGATATCGTCGTAAACTGTCTTTTTTGAATTACCTCAATCCATACCTCATAGATTGGTTAAATGGTGCATCAAAAATATTCATCACCATTTTAATTTCAATTGAATAAAGAAAAATCTATAATACTTACTGGGCAAATCGTTTGCTTCCATCAAAACTTGAATAACAAGCATGAAGTCCATGCAAACTTGGAAAGTATTTTCAATTTGGAAGTTATAGTATGGACCACTAATCCAACCATCAAGAAGACGAGCTCTATCCCTTTTTTGGAGAAGGCCTTGCTCTTTAATGCTGTCAAAATAATCTTTTGCTTTTTGAAAAGTTGGTAACCGTCATCCTAAAGGAGTTTTATAACTCTTGTTAACCTTCATGAAAGACATATCTATTTTCTTGGAACTTATCAATTTCTGATCTGAAGACTGCCTTTCTTTTTTGCAAAGAATGTATATATTAAACTCCTTTCAGAAACTAAAATTTAAAATGATATTAAATCATTTCAGAGTTGCAGAATTATAAGGCAGCTAGGGGGAGGTTGTTTTCTTCGCAATTAGCTATACGAGGAAGAGACATCCAAACAGCAATTAAGAAAAAGTGAAGCCTTATATCTTGCAAGTTGTTAATTACAATTATTAATAGAATATTTGTTTATTTACAAAACTTGAATATCTAATTTGCAGGTTCTTGGTGGGAAGACTGGGATGGAAATACCTCAAATTTGCAAAGGCTAGCCCTCAGGATTTTGTCTCAACCTTGTAGTGCTTTTGGTTGTGAGCACAACTGGAGTTTGTTTGATGCCATTCACTTTGAAAACCTGTTAGAATTAATCAAAATGATCCGCAACCAAAAACTTCACATAAGTTACAATGTTGACATCAATGACAACACATCATTATGTACCTTCCATGCTCATGTTGTCAAACAGCATCATCAACAACAACCTTCCAACAATCTCCCCAAACTTCCAACAGTATATTATAAGATTGAGCAGTTCTTTTAACTACATTTTATTTGATATCAATAGATAGATCAAGAAATAATTTACACGTTTCCTAGTCAGAAGGTCATAAATGCTTCTTTTTACTTTCTTCAGTTGAATTCTTTGGTCCTGGTGAATAATATTATAGTTCTCATTTCCCTTGAATTCTTTCATACAATAATATTAAATCTATGCTTTGGTTTGGATTTTGTTTGTTTTGTTTCTATTAGTTTCTGGCTTTCTATCTTTGATTAGTTTCTGAATACAAAATAATCAAATGGAATAACTTGAGGATGGTCATTTTATTTGTGTAGGTATCTTTTAGCCTCGTGTAAAGAAAATTGGCGGCATGTCAACATAGGAATTATGCCACTTGTTGCATTAATAGTATTGAATTTGCCATCAATACTGTTTAATATTATATGGTACGTTCAATTATTTTGTCTTCAAATTGCTTTTCTATGCATTATGCTTGCATGCACATGTACACATGCATGCCCCCCATAGACACTCAATTATAGTTATGAGGTAATTATTCCCACCATGTGGAAAACATAGGAACTGTTGCATTGTGTCAGCAGAAGGGAGGTCCTTAATATTCAAGACTCAAATCTACTAGAGGAATATCACACTTTTGTAAGATACTAAACAATCAAGTCCAGTCATTGCTGTATCAAATTCTTAAGATGTGCCCATGGTAAATTTATTTGGCAGCAATAATCTGACACTAATTGCATCTTTTTCTTGGACACACAATGGAATTTGGCAAGTAGTAGTTGACATGACAGGGATCGGATAGGTTTATGTGATGAAGACAGAGAATAGCTTTATCTCAAATGAAATATGCAAGTGACTAATATTATTCAAAAATAGGCCTAGGAGGTAAGGAATAACTAATCTATACAGGCTGATTATGTGAGATGTCTTAAATTTTTGGAGGAATTAAAAGAACTGGAGAATGCATTGTCACTGTGCAGTTCTATGGTGTAACGACCCGATTCTTATGTAAAAAAAAAAATCTCTTAATCTACAACTTTTAACATAGGTAACATGCATATAAGAAAGTACTGAAACATTTCTTTCCATTACATTAACAATTAACAAGACACATGCTAACTAACTATTTCCCTTCCAAATGAAACAAGACAACATATTTCAAATAACGAAACTTTTCCTTTTCAAATGAACATCAGAGAAAATATACATACGTGCACATACATAGCTCGATTGAACTTTTGAACTAATAGTGGCAAGGTGGTCCAGGAATCCACCTTTCAAATCTCGGTGCCTCAGTAGCCTGGAAAGGAGGAGAAACATCACTCAGACGCTTTTCCGCCAACCATAGACTTTAATGCGGTCCCCCGCACATCTATCGTTTGATAGATGGCCTTCCCTTCAACGAAGAGATTGGTAGGGTAACCAATACTGTTTACCGACTAAGCATAGTGGTGTGTCCTACAAAACTAGAACTTGCTATTTCACAATCCCGAACTAGCTTGCTTTAAGGATCACGATGAATTGACAGTGTAGTCTCAACTATCTCACATCTAAGTGGATGTCGTACATTTCACTACTTTGGCCAAAGTGTTCTCATTCAGTACTTCGAATGAAGGTCATCTATCATATACACTATTCAGGGTTGATTTGACTTAGGGCTATTTTACACTACGCGTAGGTCTTTGTCCTTCACTAGGTAATCCGTACCTCAAACATCCTACATCAAACTAAACTACTAGAAATGAAACAGCATAACAAGTAATCATAAATTCCCTTCCTTTACTGGACATCTTCATCCTAGGAGTACCTCAAGCTGTCTAAGTTAACCTATTAACTTAAGCTGTGGTTCGTTACTTGACTTAATGCCTTCATTTCCATCCTAGTATTTAGTAATTAATACAATCATATTCTCCATATATAGAGATCATACAAATAAGCAATAATACTAAATGCATTGCCTACCTTTCAAGATAGATAAATGTTCCTTTAAACAATCATGCATTACATATACCTTATTTACTTATTGTATCTTTTAGACATTCAAAATGCAAGCTTTATATAACAACAGCATATTATATTTGCCTAACGTGTCTTTACAGGTTCTAACTATAAAAGCAGAATAATACTTCAAAGGTTTAGCATGACTTCTTTTGTAAATCAAGAAGAAATAAGAACAAGATAATCATGCTTGTAAATTAAGCTTCCACAGATGATGATGATGATCTTTCTGCAGTAACTCAAGTAGCAGAGTTTTCCCTGTCCTTTCTCACAGTAGAACACTCTTTCCGGATTTGGCTCACACACAACAAATTGATGATTTTACTCAAATGATGGTTACTCACAGCAAAGATGAATTCTTCTCAGAATATAGGTTACTCACAACAATATGATACTTCTCAGAATATTGCACACTCACAGCAAATGATACTTCACAAAATATTGGGCACTCACAATACTGGATACTCAAAGAATATTGGACACTCAAAGACAAAATGATATTACTCAGAATATAGAATTCGTATGAACTGGTGAGGAATTGGTAAGTATTTGCAGCAAATGCAAGCCTTTATATAGACTCAGGAAAGCAACACATTTCCTTATGCAATTGACAACACATTCATGTAGACTTATTCAAAAGGCACTTGGTGGGTTTCCAAGCCCTAATTAAGCAATTTGGTAATGATTCGACTTGAGTTATTGACAGCATTATCAGAATTTTTCAACCATTCATTGAAATTCGCCACTTATAGGTGATTACTGAAAAAATGGCGCAAGCAAGAAGGTGATTCGCCTCACTAGAAAAAGTCTTGGTTAAATAAGCAACAGCAACTATCTCATGGCTGTGTCGCCCCTGTAGATGCGTTCTCCCTGGTGAAGTGCTCTTTGCATTGCCGTGCGGTTTAGTTTCATCCGTCATTTCTTTTCACGAGAAACTCACAAATATTTCAAACTTGACTTTATAAAGTCCAATGTTTTATGCATCGATTATTTCCTTTTTAAAATTTAGAGGAGCCTTCAGCTATTTCGAACTTATTCAAAGGTGGAAATAATTAAATTCGATTTCCTTTATATTTGGCAATGTTCGATTTCCAAATATACATGATGAGAAAAGAGTAACAATAATCTTTGTTAATAAAATAATATATATATATATATAATATTAATTTATATAACAAGAAGCAATAATAATATAATATTATTAATATCCTTCATGCTACAGGTGATGTATATACCTATACATACATAGCCTAATTACTTGCATTCAAATACAATCCATTGTAATGAATTTAATATATGAGACAGTCAACAGATAAACATCACTTACGAAAGGTACAAAAGAAGACACGACTCCTAATGCCAGTCTATGACTATGGATGACTTATCTAACTCAACTGATTCAGTTACTCACTCCATAGTGAAGTGTGTATATGCTCAGTTAGTACACATTACCGGTTAACCGACCAAGCTCCTCTCCCAAGTGATATTTCCCCTCCGCCTAGAGGAATGGTACCTATACTTGCATCCACTGACATATGTCCACGGAAATCAAATGCTCACAACATAACAGTATAGATACAACATTTCACAAGTTAGAATATTAACAATTCTATAACTTAATATGCATAATTACACCAAGAATGACATCAATTGAAATACTTTAAAATGAGACAATCATTTAATTGTAACAACACTCATATTGACAACAAGATACACATTTTATTCAAGCATTGAGTTCAGATTACAATCTTTCGGCCCTTTGCAATACTATTACGTAGTAGCTTACAATTTGGGGTGTAACATATGGATTTGCAAAAGATGGACTTTGAACGCATGTAATAATACACATTTACTTCCATATAATTTCTTAATTCCAGAAGTTCTTAAGGAGCTTGAAAAGAGTGCCAAGAACCTGCTGATTTGTGCAGATTACTACCTCGGTTCTCCTTTTACAGTACAATTGTCGTAACTTTTATCAGCAAAATTAACTTATATCTAAAGGATGTGAAACGTTTATCCTTATGTCTGTTTGACTTTGTTGAGGTGAGGATGTGATGTGGTTAGTCTGACCCATTGTAAGTTCCACATGATTCAACCATCCAAGTCAGAACACAGAAATGTCAATGGACTGAACCTTAAAAATTCTTGAAAATTTGACGAAGGGAAAAGGGGAGAAATTATTTTGCAGCTTGGAGAACACAAATGAAAGTGGAAAACTAATCAAAAGTTCTTAATCAATGCATAACTTTATTCTTTCACTTTACTTCAGAATTGTGATTCTCAGCTTGGAATTTTACTAAATAAGCATTGACTAGGATATCAAGACTTCCAGAAAACCAAATTAGTAAATTACCCATAAGTGGTGGATTAAGTAAGGTGTATTTGAATACATTTCTTATATGTGATAATTAACATTCACTTTCAAAAGCAAACCCAGATATAATCAAAAGGTCTTTATACCAAGCTGTGCAAAATCTTGTGTCTCTTAAATTATGCAAATGTCTATTTGAATACATTTCTTGTATGCCATAATTCACATTCAACTTTCTAATGCAAACCTAGAAATGAGTTATACGGTCTTTATAGTGAGTTGTGCAAAATCCCGAGTGTCCCAAATTATTACATAGTTCTTTTTTTCCCTGCAGAGTTCTTTGCAAAGTAATGTTGGTGATTTTTTATGAATTTAATGGACCTCCATTAGTACTATATATTTTGTTCTTTTTATAAATGTGAAACTCAGACAATTTTTATGCAACACTCTTGGGACTCTTGTAATCTGTTGTCATTATTCACATTCAAAGTTTAGAACTTCCATTCATGGATACTAAGCGGCCTTATGCAATATCTAATATTATTAAGCATTTCCTTTTTTTAAACTATGATCCTTTGTATGCTATCATATATATCACAAGATTAAACTCACCACTGTCCTAACCATCTTTGTTGTACTAACATTTATACTTCTATTTTTCTCTTCAAGGTGGATTACATTTAACCATAATTGCTACACTAATATTATATACTTATATTTTTCTCTTCAGGGAGGATTTTGGTAGGTGGATTACCTTTCTAATTATCACATTGCATCTCTTCTTTCGACAATACATTCCGGGTAGGTTTTCACTAGTTTTTCTGCTATGGAAAATGGAATCCTTGCCTGTTAGCCAAGTTTTATTGTAGTTAACTCTATTCTCACATCCTACCCTTCATTCTAGGGAATCAAATATAATTATTTTAAATTTTGTAACTTTATATTATCAGGAAATCAACAAGGTCTGAGTTCTCATACTATTTGTTGATGCTAGACATACATGCATGTTATATGAAGTTTGAATAGACTTTTATGTGCAAAGTTTAAGTTGAGTATGATGTTTCGTCTATGCAGATTTTTGTGGATTTCCTGTTGCTCTATTGTTACTAATAGTGACAGTTCCACAAATGCTGGCAAGATGTCTTCGCAACAATATAATAGGGGCCATAATTAGTGTCGCTATGGGTTCAATTCTTCTTGATGGGCATATCAGATCCCGAGGGCCTTTGCCAACTTTTGCTAGAGTATGCAACTGTGTGAATTCCCTAGCCGTTACGGTTTTGCTTGTTTCTCCACTTCTGGAAGTTTATCAGTTCATTAATGAGGTTTGGCAGCAATCTAGTGATGGATAGATTCTATATTGGTCTGCTGGAAATTTTCTCAAGCTGGATCCTGAAGCTGGCAGTGTAGGCTGTGTTTGAGTGACATTTCTTTTCTGATCAAAGAGCATTCCATTTTCTTGATCCATGCCTCTCTACTGCAGATGACAGTTCGTTACATTACTTGTAGTGTACAAGTCCTTGATATTCAAGAATTTTCTAGAAAATGAGGATGTTCAACTGCAAGCTTTCTACTTTTGTCTGTTGTGCATCCCCTGCTTTTGAAGTTTTCTGTTGTCTTCCGCGATATTTGTGAGTTATGCAAAACAAGCATGCCTTAGATTGATATTATCTACCATGAATATCAATTCAAAGTTTAAGAAAGTTTTGAGTCAGCCGAATTTCGCTGGATATATGTACCTTATATTTCTATGCATAACAAAAGGCCCCAAGAGAATGTATAGGACTGTATTTTTACCAATATAATTTTTTTTCAATTGGTTGATGACTTTGTTTGGTACTGTTGAAGACATCGTAAATTTTACTCTTCAAGACATAATTTCTTGATGGACAAAGCTGCTTACCTCTTAACAATACCTGCCAGTGCATTTTTTTGAGACATTTTTCAAACACTCAAACAATACCTATTGGCTTTCCTCTCCAGTACTGGAGAGTGATAATATTGTCTTGCATGTTTGGCATGATTGCAGACGTTTAAAATGATTCTGGATTGTTGCGACGTTCTTAAGTGTCCGAACACTAGTTTTTCTTCACCGAACTCAAAATTATTTTAGACATGGATATGATAGTTGTAATTAATATCACAAGGAGCAAATACTTAGCATGCCATTGCTCAAGTCATGGGTCAGCTAACTAGTGGTGACTCAAAATTGATAATATCTTATTCAATAATTGATGTTTGGTATATAGTTGTTGCAGCTTGCTCATCATTTTATCCTGCTGGCAAATCCATTCTCATTTTTTGTAGAGAAGCTATATTTTAGTTTGCATTTCCATATTTAGTTTTATTTGGAGAGTGATAGATACCTATGGTGAAAACTTCGACATTTTGGTGAAATCTTGCTTTGGCATGGCCTAATTCTCTGGGTCAGGATAATAGGATTCTCTGTAACCTGCATACACCCCAAATATTGGCTACATTTCAGTAGAAGTATCAGAGTTAGCGTTTTGGACTTCTAAGTTAGTATAAAGATTGACCAATGGTTTTTGAGTCTAATATTCAAATGTCTTAATTTCTAAGACCATTTGTCAATTCTATTCTTCAAGGAAGCATGAGAATATCGGCAACATTTAAATTATCGAATTGGATGGTGGAAACGAGATATAATTCTTCAAGATATACCTAACAGAATGCAAATTTATTGGAATGTTATAAACCAAAGTTCAAAAACTTGTCAATGGTCCCTTGGTCTATTCTTGAAGTTGAAAGGTTCAAAATGAGCCCACCAGGGATCAAGTCTTGCTGAGTGCAAAGCCCCGACGCTTAACAAGGGATGAGGTCAAGATCGTGCCCTGGGAAGATTTTGGCAGAATGGATACCCCTCAGACCTTGACTCTAAGCTAAAAGGGACCCCCTTGGACGTATCTCCAACAAAAAACAAAAAAAAGTTCAAAAACCCAGACTTGGCAGTCTAAAAACTTGACTTCGACTTGGGATTTAGAAAAATACTTGGCAACAAAATAAAGCAACATAATTATACAAAATAAAAACAAAAATCAATACATTTAGAAAATACAAGTATAATTTGATTATTAGTTTGTCATAATTCAAATGTTATATATGTCATATGATCGTCAAATGCTTAAAATTTGAAATTTCAAAGTTTGAAAGTCAAACAATACATTGTAATACAATAAAATCATAAATAATAATTGTGTAACAATACTATAATTGTTTATCAAAAAATAGCTACATACATTCTACATCTTATATTTCTTATTCCACTCATTTGTCCATCCGTCTAATAAGATGTTACACCTTTTTTGCCATATATATTTGTGTCATCAACTGCAAGTCGTGTATTTTTTATGATTTCCTCTAGCAATGGCCCACTCAAACCTTTGGTTGAAGTTTTAAACTTTTTATTAACAACTATCAATGTATTCACCAACCCTTCCAATATGGTTGTTTTCCATATTGAAAGGTAAATTATTGTAGTACCAAAGGTTTGTTGCTACCATCTTAGCCTCAAAGCTTATTTTTATTATTTCAAATGGTACCTTCAAGCAAAGCCTGTGTTCTTAGAATATTGTATGGAATAAAGAAAATTGGCTGTCAATGAAGAAGGAAGAGAACTAGAAGTAAAACCTTCAAGAGTCTCACTAGTAAAGGAAAGGAGATGATGAATGCATGAGGCAATAAAGAAATTTGTAGATGAATTGACATTCATCACCGTTGTCGTTGCTTCCTTTGTCCACTTTCCATTTTTTTTACATCATAACTAGTTAGTAGGGAATCCATTTTCCCATAACCTTTTTAGGGACTTTAATGCATGTTTTCACATCATGTCCAGTTATTTTAGCAAGGTGATATTTTAATATATTAAGTCCTATCATATGGAGCTGGCATTCATTACTACAAACCTAATGGTTGACAACACCCAATGCCCCATACTTCCATGTAGGATCTTTCCTACCACTCATTTGTGCTGAACTTAACATTGTTGATTTTAACATAGGAAAAACTGGACTTCAAAACAAAATATTATAACAAAGTGACAAACATTTATAAGAGAAAATAGAATATAAATATAATAAAAAAATGTTAGGAAATGAGGCATGAGGAGAATGGATAGAATTTCCCCTAGATTTTCAATTTTTGTAGTTTCAAAATAAATAAAATACATATTGGATTGAATTTTTAAAGGCACTTCAAAACTCCTTCCAATCCTTTCCCTCAACATGTTTTGTCACTTGGGTGCCAAAGACATCTTTTGTTGAGCAAGATAAGACCATTGAATGTCAAAAAACGAATTGAAGCTGAGAAAATTGTGGGTTTTGTTTTATTTTGTTGCCAAGCAAGTCCATACTGAAAACTTGTGAGTCACAGTTAGAGAAATAGCTAAATACAACAGAAGATACTATAAAACTACCTCCATAAGGTAGAATCCTCATGACCCAAGAAAATCAGAAAATCCTCAAGGCTGCCCTCAAAAATCTCTAAGAAATTTGAAAGAAATTCAGCTTACATAGAGAAGCACCCAATAAGTAAGAACACGCTAATTCCCCTAGTGCACAAAGCATTGGGCGAATGTAAAAGGGCTAGACCCAAGAGAGGAAATACAAATATTTTTCTAGCAAATCATTGGTTTGATGAAGAGTGCAAGATAACAAAAAGAAAGCTCTGTGAAGGAGGAATGACCATAGAAAACAAAACAAAATATGAAAAGATGATATGATGTTAAAAAGAAAAATATGTGAGTACAAGAAGAATAGAGTTGATTGCCCTTTGAAAAAACAACCCCAAAAGATTTTGGAAGGAGCTACAACAAAAAAGAAAACAAATGGAAAACATTATTACAAGCTTACAATGGCTAGACTATGAAAAGCTACTATATGAATGGGAACAAGATAAACATAGACCTCTGATAATCAACACAACCATTGATCTTTTCACCATTGAAGATATCAATCAAGGCATAAGAAGGTTGGCAAGAGGGAAAGCATAGGGTATTGATGGGTTGCAAGCAAAATATTTAAAGTGGGGTATTGAGGTCCTTGTACCTTGTATCAGGTGCATTTTCAATATGGTTATTCAAGAATGCTTCTTGAAAGGATGGACGACTAGTGTTGTTATCCCCTTGTACAAAATTGGTGACATCAATAACCCATCAAACTACCACACTATTATCATTAATCCTCTTCTTGGAAAACTTTTTTGGAAGCACGATTGAATGCAAAAAAAAATAACAAATTAACTTTCTCTTTGAAGGCAAACCACTACAAATAGTGGATGAATATAAGCACCTTGGGCTTGATTTCCACAACAAACTTAGTTGGGAACATGCAAAGCAAAAAGAATTCAGAAAGGTTGGAAAGGTTGGAAAGCATTATACTCTGCAAAATAGATGTAGAAATGCAGAATTATGGGATTGGAAAACCAAAAGAACGTTTTTTGGCTTACTTGTTACTCCAGTGATTCTCTATGGGTGTGAAATTTGAGGCAGCAACATGTCAGATCAAAAATGGAGACAAGTAGAAAGAATCCAAAAACATCTAATTATAAGTAGCCTCAAACTCAAGACTACAATGCCTTATGAGATTTTATTGGCTGAGATTGGTACTTTCCCCTTGGAAGCCTCTTCATTGATCCGGTTACTAAGCTACCTATAGAAGGTCCAAAATATGGAGAACCATCGTTGGCCTAAACTAACTGTGAAGGAAGAGCTAACTAGAAGAAATAACACTTGGATGAAACAAAATAACAAGTGGATGAAAAAGTGGGATGTGGATATGCATGAATGCCCAAATACAAATGAAATAAAATAATATGTGAGAATTTTTTTAAAATGTAATATGGACAAAACAAACATGGTGCAAAAATGCTTACTATATCAAAGAATTTAATCCCACAGGGGACCATGAAGAAAAAGCCTATATAGGAGCGAATTTAAATGGAAAGGAAAGACGTTGATAGCTCAATTAAGAACTAGTTCACATCATCTTAGATGTGAAACAAGCAAATGGATGGTTCCTAAAGAGGAGTGGGAAAAAAAATTATGTTGATTTTGTAACAAGGGAATGGTGGAGATAGAATGGCACTTCGTCAAGGAGTGCTCAACGTATAAAGACATCCGAGCCAGCTATGAGACACCTTGCGAGTTGATAATTTAAGTATCTTGTTTGAAGAGGCAAAGTTAGATAAAACTGCAAACTTCATCATCAAAATCCATTGTAGAAGGGTTGATCTCAAACAGAGTTTACAAACTATGTAGTGCTTTTCTATTGGTGGCCCTTGTGCTGACCTTGGGTTGCATAGGTTGCTTTGGCCTCGTAGATGTTATTAAAATATTTCATTTCATTTCAATGGTAAACTGGGCTGAGTCATAGTGGAAAACTCAGTCGAATACTTGGCTCACTAAACCTTGATGCAGTGCACAAGTAGCATTGACTCGTAACGGTGGGTACAAAAACTCACAAGTTGCATTGAGTAAGTCAAATGCTCAACAAATTTCAATCTATTTTATAAACAATGAAAGCGGATATCTATTTAGTCAATTTAGAGAATTATGAAATTAATTGATATGTTGGCAATACACTGCTTATATGCGTAACTACACTCACATTGCAGAACAACTTCTAATTTAGCCTAACTAAACCTGGTTGAACTTCATTAATGTGGCTCTACAATTAGTTGGTTTTAGCAACTATAGGCTGTTACCAATTTGTATATGAATTTTGAAATATACCTATAGCAATGCAAGTTATAGTTTGAGTAGTAGTAGTTATACTATATCTCAATGATGATAATTTATAATTCATATTGTGGTGCAATCCAACTCATACTGTACTAGATACTCTATGATAATAATTTAATGATGATAATTTATAATTCATATTGCGGTGCAATCCAACTCATACTGTACTAGATACTCTGATAATAATTTATAATTCATAAAATGTTTGAGGTGATTATTAGGCAAGTTGTGAATCCTATAAGATATGGATTTTTGACTTATAAAGGCTTAAACTGCAATTTGAAAGTCTGAAATTGATGAGTTTGAAGGAGAAATATTATCTCAAAGTTGTTTCAAATTTTCAATCAACTACTAGACTTGGAATGTTAAAATTGGTCAGGCCTAATGAGAAAACTTGTTTCAGGATGTTTTAATTGACCATGTGACGTCGAATGTTGATTAGTTCATCTTATGTTGATTGGGTTATTCTCTATATAGCATGTTCATTTTTTAAATTGGCACACAGTATTGTCCACCTCTATTAGAGCTTATTCCAGCATACCATCTGATAAATAAAATGCAGACCTGCAATTAATGAATTGATGTAGTTTTGTTCTGAAAAATCAAGGTAAGTTGGGCACAATCACAATCAAAATTGGTTACACTACCTTGGGAAGTGGTACATCCAAGGTGTAGCATGATAATTGTTTACTAGAAGTGATATTATAACTGCAGGACTGTACTAGAGCTTTTAGTTTGGACAAAACTTGTGTTTGTCTTGCATGAAACTAACATCGTCACTGACTGCAAACTTTGTAGCTAGTGTGACCTTACCCATGTGGCATGGTGTTACCTTTTTATATTTATAGAAATAACTTTCCTTTCATGTCATCATCTTACATCACTAACAATGGCTATTGCACACCTTTGTACACAGAATCTGCAGTCTCTATAGTAAGTTAATTTACTTGGTAGTGATGACACATCTAAAACTTTTTTTGGTTCTAGATCTCACATTAAAAAAATGATTTAAATTTTCAAGCCATTAATTGAAGTCATGAGACTAGTTCCAAGCCATGTCATGTAATGTAGGTGCATGTGCCTCAGTTTCATATTTAAGCTATATGATTTCATGCCAATTTAATATTTAAGCTCTATATGATATCATGTAGATTTCATATTTAAGCTCTATGTGATTTCATGCCAATTTCATATTTCGAGTTCATATAAGCAATAGCATTGTTTTTAATAATTTTCTTAGGTTTTTATAATTATGTAATGTATACAAGATCAGCTACAGTTGTATGGCAGTTTTGTTGGTATAATCTCTATTATTTAGTAATGGTTTAGAGCAAATAAGGTTCACTTCTCCTTACATGCATTAATATTTATTAGGTTAAATTAAACATGAATTTGTAAATATCCATCTTCACTTAAATCTATTGGATCTATAGGAGAGGGCCTGATAGTGGAGCGGGGACATAAGTAGTCATTCGTGGGTCTCATAGTGGAGCGCCTTAATATCCAATTGTAAAACATTTTTTATCCATAAAGTAAACAAATTCTGTCCAATCACTATACAAATAAAAAGTGCTTTATAATTGATTTATATTTGTCTAAAAAACAAATAACTATTCACGGTCTTACATGTTAGAGGATATTTAAAACCCATCTGACACCACCAACATACAATCCAACTTGAATTAGAATGGCTTGTAGCATGAAAACATGTAGCCAAAATATAAAATAGTATAACCCACATTCCCCCTACAAATCACCCACTGCATTACATCACCATCAATATTTTCAATGATTTGATGCCACATGAGCATCTAATCTACCAAGACTATCCCATCACCAAATCCAATCAAACCCACTCCCCTATCCCACTTTCGCAGCAACACAATACACAAGGAAAATCAATCATTCAGATGTGTCCCATCAGTGAAATTCCCTCGCACAACTATTGGTGCCTTCTCATTTGCCACCTGTGACCACCAGAAACTGTGTAAGGCCACCAAAATCGCCTGGGAAGCAAACAAGGATTGCATGTCATAAATACATAAAAACTCTACAATTAAAGGCATCGAAACAAGTTTTCAAATTTGAAAAAGAAATACAAAAATTAAAGATTCCAAACCAAACTAGCATTAAACATATAAAGAGATTTACAAATTCAAAAATGCATTACTCAATCTTTGTCAATTTTCATTTAGCATGTCTCACTTTCATATTCATATCTATATTTTCCTAGAGGCAGTTGTCGAAAAAGCAAAAGCAACAACAACATCACACTATAAAGTTACAGGCATTCTACTACTATTAATTATTTATGCCTACAAATGCCAATTTGTTGTATGCTATGCAAATATTTTTCACAAATCTGTAACTCAATATATGGGGTTTCAACCCGATACTATTTACATTAGGTTTTTCATTTATATTCTTTATGCTTGGGAATGCCAATATGTTGTATGCGATGTAAATGTTTGTTACAATAACCTATAACTCAATATTTGGGGCTTCGACTTATACAATTTATGAATGTCAATGCATATTTGTTCTATACAATGTGATTGTTTCACCTACTCTGCTCTAAGTGCACAAGATCAAGTGCTTTCAGTTCAATTCCTAGATTTTTATTTATATTCTATATGCCTGGGAATGTCAATTAGTTGTATGCAGTGTAAATGTGTCACCCACTAACTTCTAACTCAATATTTGGGGTTTCGACTTATATTGTTTATGGATGTCAATGCATTCATGTTCCATACAATGTGATTGTTACACCCAATTGGATCATAGTACATAAGATCAAGTGATTTCAGTTTTAATTCTTAATGCATAGCAATGCCCATTAGTTCTATAGGATGTTATTGTGTCACCCACTCCACTATAAGTGCTCAAGTAAATGTGATTTCATTTATATTCTATATGCCAAGGAATGCCACTATGTTGTATGCAGCGTAAATGTGTCACCCACTCACCTATAACTCAATATTTGGGCTATCAACTAATAGTGTTTATGGATGTCAATGAATTTGTGTTCCATACAATGTGATTGTTACAACCAATCTACTCTAAGTGCACAAGATCAAGTCATTTTAGTTCAATTCTTAATGTCTAGCAATCCCTATCTATTCTATTGGATGTTATTGTGTCACCCACTCCATTATAAGTGCTCAAATTGAGCTTTCACATTGATTCTTGCTCAACTCTTCCCATGCAAGAAAGAGTCGTTGAACTCAACTAAGGTTTTTTACCTCACTAATCTTGTACCATTGTCTTTCATATCGACAATGTTTAACTGATGTTCGTTCATGTCTCACTATACTATTTTTGCAATATATATGTACAAATATATACACAATATATATATATATGGCTGAACGAAGGACATATTAAAACTAACAAAGTTCTGTATATATTCCTTCGCCTACTATACCAACATATATAGATATAGATATATATGCCACCATATGTGCATGGCATGCACTTCTAATATTTTGTTGTATAAAATGTGATTGTTACACTCAATTTGCTCTAAGTGCACAAGATCAAGTGGTTTCAGTTCAATTCTTAATGCCTATCTATTCTATAGGATGTTATTATGTCACCCACTCTATTGTTAGTGCTCAAGTAAATGTGATTTCATTTATATTCTATATGCCTAGGAATGCCAATCAGTTGTATGCAGTGTAAATGTGGCACCCACTAACTTGTAACTTAGTATATTGGGGTTTCAACTTATACTATTTATGGATGTCAATGATTTTTGTTCCATACAATGCGATTGTTACACCCAATCTGCTCTAAGTGCACAATACCAAGTCATTTGAGGCCAATTCTTAATGCCTAGCAATGCCTATTTGTTCTATAGGATGTTATTGTCTCACCCACTTCATTGTAAGTGCTCAAGTAAATGTGATTTCATTTATATTCTATATGCCTCAGAATGCCAATTTGTTGCATGCAGTGTAAATGTGTCACCCACTCACCTATAACTCAATATCTGGGCTTTCATATTATTTTGTTTATGAATGTCAATGCTTTTCTATTGTATACAATGTGATTGTTGCACCCAATGTGTTGTAAGTGCATAAGACAAAGTGCTTTCAGTTCAATTCAAACTATTATCAAGTTTTTCTCTATAAACAAAGTAATAAGACCAAATAAAAATCAAACCGATACCAACAATTACATTATAAACTGTCAACATGCACAATAAAGAAAAATAATTTGTTCATGCATCACAGTGACTTTAACGGTGTTCATTAATGATTTTATCATTGCTTGAAACACGTTTTGTAATATCTAGAGGTGCAATATAAAGCTGAAATGAGGACCAAGGCAACAAAGAAGATCGTCACGACAAGGTTGCCAACACACAAAAGAGGGGTTATAGTCCCCCCTTACAAGAACCTAATGTGCAAGCAAACAACAATCCTCAACCTGTTGAGGCAATTGTGGATATTGGTGCACTTGCAAGGAGACCGAGAACAACAACACGAGAATGGGAATGATCGACAGAGGACATGAATAGGGCTCTACAGAATGTGGAGGACAATGGGATGTCCACAAGGGTTGCTACCAAAAATGGACAAATTCAGCTACAATGCTCATCAACTGGTTAGGTGGGCTTACAACAACTTTGAAGAATGGTCCTCCAACTGTCCTCACAGAAGAGGAGGGTCTTATCGTCGACTGGTGCAAGGAAATGGCAGTTGTCGGCCATGGCCTTGAGATTATAAATCTCAAAGCAGAGGTTGCCCAAATTTTCCAAACTAGACCCAACCCTTTCAAGGATGGGCTACCTGGTAAGTTATGGTGGTCTAGATTTAAGAGGTGTCATCCAGAACTGACATTGCGCACATCAGGTCTTGACAAGGATTGGGCACTAAACCTCTGAGCCGCAATAGTATCCATGTTTTACAAAAAACTATCAATAGCCTATGATAATAATTTGTATGGTCCACAAAGAATATGGAACTACGATGAAACGAGCAATCAAGCTGGTAGAAATGGAGCGATGAGGGTGTTAGTAAGACGAGGCAGCAGGAGCATCTCGTACATAATTCTCGAGTTGAGAATGGATAACAATTCTTTGTTGTGTTAAATGTGGTTGGTCAAAGCATGCTAGGGTTCTATTTGTTTAAGGGAAAGAATCAGCTACAAAATTACATCATTAATTATGAACTAACTACTTGTATGGCAACCTAGCCACATGTGTGGATGACTAAAAAAAAATTCTTGAAGTGGTTGCACCATTTTTCATGGTTTGTTCCAAGAGGCATGCCACCAACTAACAAGCACCTTCTCATTTTCGACAACCATGGTAGGCATGTTTCACTAACAACCATCTAGGAGGCAAGGATGTTAGGCATTGATCTGCTTACACTGCCTACACACACATCGCACAAGCTACAACCACTAGATAAATAGTAAAGTTTTTTATATATATTAAAGATAGTCAAAACATCTACATATAGATCCATGTACAATTCTCAAAAAATCACAAGTATCATAGTTTCTATCACTATTAATCAATTGCCCATATTTCCTATCTACTCAGTCTTTACTATCAATAGTTATATATCAAAATTTTAACCAGTACTAAGCAGATATTTAATTACATAGATATTCAACCTTCAATAGTTTTTACTAATGCTAAATCCATTGATGTCTCCCTATCCCACAGAGGGTTCCAGGCATGAACTGTTAGAAGTCACTTCCTCCATTGCCTGCTTTAGACCTTCATTGATAAAGTGTATGGCATTGACTCTCTTCTTTTCCTTCTTAGTCTCAGCGTCCTACTCCTTATTATACTCCTTTAGCAACTCATCCATTCCTTTTAGTAATGGCATACTAGTATTTTTGTAATAGGACCAGGTGTATCTATATTTGATCTTTGCAGTGTTGATCCTCACCTTTCCATCTTGAAGCAGTTTCAGGAACTTATGCTATGAAATCTCCAATGTCATGGTAACCTGTAATGCAACATTTTTGAATATGAGCTTCTTGTAAAAATTAGTAAGCAATCTTTAGAGCCCTGAAAATTTTCCTCATTCCTCCTAATCCAAATTTGCCACAAAATTTCTTAGTTAAGATCAACCAAAGCATGTTGCAAGCATTACTTAATCCTTTTACATTGTCAAGCAAAAATTTAGGTAGAACAATGTTACCTTGCCAACCTTTAAGATCATAGCCAAAAAGGTTCCAAATCTCTTTTGCAAAGAAGCACTCTTAAGAAAATGTGATTTACATTTTTTAGGTTTTTTGCACAGGCTACACATCTCAACATCATTAACATTACCTTTGTAAGGAAATTTCTAAAAAACAAGAAGCCATTAAAATAAGCCTTTTTTTAGCTCAATATAACTATACCAATTCTTTATCAGAATACCATGCCACTACTTTTAAATAAGTTAAGATTCCAAACATTGTTCATATTCACATACACATCATTTTTGTTAGTTAAATAACTATAAATAATTTTAGCATTTATTTTTTGCATATTCAAACCATTTATCTAATTCAATTGCTTAAAAGAGTATTTCTTGATTGGTGGATTTGGGAAGATTGAGGACGAACATGCCTCCCTAAGCATGGTGTAGGTCCTCCAATTAGAATTGGGGATATTAAATTCCCCACTTAATGAGATCCAAGATCTTATTTGACCATCACAAAGAATATCTTTAAAGCAACGTATACCTTTGGCAACCCAACTTTTAGCTGAGCAACCTTGAATTAGAGCAAGGAACTTATCCTTATGCTTTAAATTCCACTGTACTGATCTATTTTCCAAAATTTTGTTATTTCCATCCAGGACTCCACTATTAGAAACATAAGTCCCCATCTCCTCCCACACTTTCCAAATACTTCAAAAAACATTAGAACTTGAGAGGAAAATTGGAAAGGTGCAAGCAACAAGATCACTAAAAGGTAACATCTTCCAAGACTTTGCCTGTTTTGGAACAACTAGTTGGATATTATTTCTAATCAAAACTTTCCAAGGCTCCTCACCTTGAAAAGCCTTAAAAATCCACTTCACAACAAGAGTTGGGCCATGCTTCTTGAGGTTTTTTAGATCAATTTGTCTTTGTCTTTATCCATACTACACCACTCCCACCTCACTAAGTGGTGCTTATTTTCCCTTTTCCATCAGACCACAAGAATCACTTGATATTTTTGATCTCATTCACCTGATAGCCACTAAATAGCCATACATTATAAGTAGTATAAACTATATGAGGATAAGATTTTTTAGCAAACTTGAACTCTATCGGCCAAAAAAAGGAATTGCTTGTTCCATTTTTCCAATTTATTCTCAAATTTCCCTTTTATCTAGTTCCACATGTCTTTGAGACATGGGTTGACAACAAAAGGAATTCCAAGATATCTTACCTATTTGTTGGGCCCTCCCCACTGAAAATAATATTTCTAAAACCATTCTGGGGGTGTGTCCTACCATGCCAACATGACTAATCTGGTATTGGAAAGTTTGGCTCCAGAAGTATTATAAAATATTTTAATCTTCATCATGAGAGAATCCATATTTCCTTCATTAAGCTCCCAAAATAGAGGAGTATCATCTGCAAATTGAATGCTTATTAGATCTTCTTTGTTAGGGAGGGATATCCCTTTTACTATGGGGTAGGTAGAAGCATCTCTGAGGAGGTAGAAGAGTGCATCTGAGGCAATAAAAAACAGTGCAAGTGCTAAGGGGCATCCCTACTTTATTGATCTTTCTAGATTAAAATCCTGAGATAAGGTTCCATTGAATTTAACTTGAGCAACTACATATTTCATTAGTGTTTTCACCATGTGACAAAAGGCCTTGGGAAATCTAAAGGCTTCTAACACCATGAGGAAAAAGTCCCACTCAATCCTATCATAGGCCTTCTTAAAATCTAAAAGGAACATAGCAACATTTTGATTAGATTGCTTAGCCCAATGCATGGCTTCCCAGCTATTCAATAAGTTCTTAAGGATGTATCTTCCATTTATGAAGCTCGTTTGGGTGTTGTTGATGAATTTAGGAAGTATATCCACAAGTCTAATTGAAATCACTTTCATAAGTATTTTGTAAGAAACATTTAGCAAAGTAATTGACATCAAAAAAATTATGAAGGCTTTATCTCCATATTCAAGGATCAATTTGATTGTACCTTTGTTTATGGATTTGCCAAGGGTGCCAACATATAAGGCCTCTTTGTAAAGAATAGGAAGGTCTTCACTAATCTAATCCACAATGTGCTTATAGAACTCAACAGGGAGACCATCTGCTCCAAGAGACTTGTCATTACTTAATATGTTGATGGATTTCTTGATTTCTTCCAACGAGATATCCCTTCCTAATAGGGTGCACTTTTCTTGGTAAATCTTTTTAGGGATGATCTATTGGCACAATTTCTTTGCATCCTGCCTTATTTTGGTTTTACCTTTAGAAGTGAATACATTCTTATAGAATCCCAAAAAGGAGTTTTTTATCTCCTCTTGATCAGTGATTTCCTTCTTGTCTTCTTAGATCTTGTCAATACTTTCTCTGGCTTCCTTTCTTTTTAAAGTTCTAAAGAACTTTGAGCCCTTGTCACCATTTTGCAGCTAGTTCAATTTAGACCTAATCCTCAGGTCTTAGATTTTCTTAGTTTGTAACCTCCTCAAGGAGGTTTTGATTGCTACCAAATTCTCTCCCAAGACCAAGTTGGTGGGGTCCCTCTAGATATCCTCATCATCTCTTAATAGTTCCATATTGAGGGTTACCTCCTTTCTCCTGTTGTCCATAGCTCTTTTTTTCCCAATGGTTTGGAAAATTATTTCCCATGCTTTAACATTTTGATCCCACCTCTCACATGCATATTTATCCCTTAAGGATCATCTATTAATCTCTATAAGTGTAAAGACTGCATTCTTGCAGTCCTCATCCTTGAGAATATTAGTGTTGAGCTTAAAGGAGTTTTCTTTTCTCCTTTCCATGCACTCCTTGGTGTTAAGAAGGATTTCAGTAATAATGAGGTGGTGGTCTGATAATGTGTAATGGTAGACTTTCACAAATCCCCCATTCACATCTTTCTTGAAGCTAAACATATTGCTATTGGCATAGAATTTGTCTAGCCTACAATAGATTCTATTGTTTCCCTTTTGAAAATTGCACCAAGTATACCATATATCCTTGATTTATTTTTTGTTCCCATTTAGGGGGTCAAACAAATTGAGTTTGTTCTTCATTTTAGACCAAAAGTAGAGCTCATTGCCTTTCCAATCAAGTTTCATTCCCCTATTTTTGTCCTCCCAATGCTCTATCATGTTAAATTCTCCACCAACAATCCATGGGATATTGGGGATATGATACATCCATTGCCATAACTCACACCTGCCATTGTAATTGTTTGGGGCATAGATTGAGCAGAGTCCAAACTGAAGGCCATATTTTTCTAGAACCACCCATGCCACTCTTTGACAAGGAGAGAAACTTGTCTTTAACATATTGAGCCCATTCAATGGAGATTAAGATGATTGTTCCACCCTTTTCTTTCTCATGAGAGGTTGAGAACTATACAAACTCTCTCTATATGAATTTTAAATTAGTTTCAAGTGTGAAATTGGTGCCTTTTACCTCTTGAAGAAGGACTATATCATTTTTTTTTCATCAAATTCAAGAATCTCCTAACAATGTATTTTCTATCAGGGGATTCCAACCCTCTGACATTCTATGAGATATAGTTAAACCCATAATTTTACTAATCTAAAGTGCCCATTGGTTTCCTAAATCCATCAAAGCATTTAGGAATACTCTATTCACCTTCTCTCCTTTTCACAAAGGGGTCAAGGGACTCCTTTGTTCTAGTTATTTTGAATTTGGAGAAGTCTCCATTGCCTGTGGGGATCAAATCTTCTCTTGGAGAAGCTTTGCTACTTTGGATGGGGGTAGCAAAGGGGAGGTGTCCCTTTTCGGTTTCTTCAACTAGTACCTTTCTAGCTATTACCACAATTTTTTCAAGCTAATACTCTTTTATGTCAACTCTATTTGGAAGAGAATCTTTAGCATTGGAAGATTCGAGGGTTGGAAATGTGCCTAAAGCCAAATCACTAGGAATCTGTAGGGGGTAAGACCTCATATCAAACTTGTCAAGGTTATTTGTCTGATTAGAATATTTTAGCCCACATCCAATTAGTAGGCTAGTCACATGTACAACAATGTCCCCCGAGCAAGGCGTTGTTTCAGTTCTAGCCCACTAAAGGCACATAGAGGTATATTTTAGCTTTTCCATTTCTTTTAAAATTCTTTTAATCATGGAGTCACTATTACTATTAATCATATTAGATTCAGCTATTGAGTTATTAATCTCTATATCAGACACATCAAGGTTTTCATTATTAGATGTTAGTGCATTTTTAGTTGGATTTCTTTTATTTTTGTTATTATCTTCAATGATTTTTCTAATTATTTCTAGAACAAGATGTTGGGAATTTTTCTTTGCCCTTATGCAATTTTTAGTATTATTTCTATTAGATAAGGAGCTTGAGTCTACCCCGAGATGAGGGTTTACATCAACTGGAGGGTGAAGATCCAACTGGTGGGAGACCAGATTAGCGCTACCAGGGGTAGGTTCATCCCCTTAAAGAAGAGCCTCCTCGGTTAGAGAGGTCTCCAAATTAATATTAGCATTCAAAGTGGGAAAGCCATTTCCATGTCTTCAATAGTACTGCTTTTGAAAAAATCAACAGACTCAACACCATTCCTAAGAGGGGGGAGTAGCTCGTATTTGAAGGTAACCCCAAATTCGAGTCACCCAACCTAGCTAAAGGGGAAGAACACCTATTCAAACCTTCCTCCAAGGGAAGGGAGTTATCAAAATCTTCCCTAGCTATATGAGGATTAGGGTTCGAGGAGAGAGTTTTTTTATTAACCCTATTAAGAATAATTGGATAATTTCTTTTGAGGTGACCTTCCTTTTTTCATAGATAACAAGCATTTAAACCAACAAGTAGGTCAATTGCATAGAGATGAGGGGACCTCTAAAAATTAACACAAATAGTCTGGAATGTCTATTCCAGGTTGTAGAGAAATTAAAACTCCCGCATCTGTATGTAGGAAGGTGACCTTTGAATCCTCAACCCTAATTACCTACTCGAAGGTGGCAAGGAGTTGAGGGATAACTTCCCAAAATAGAGGGGGGAGATTTCAAATGCACACCCATCACAGGTTGGAGAGATCCAACACTTCATCATAAATGGCGTCGTGAGACCACCCCAAGGCCCAGAATATGCATTTCCCCACATTCTAGAATTGCTTCTCAACAATTTTTTCTTACATCTTTGCATTTTGAGAGAAAATAAAAAATAATCCCTTTTGCACCATCCTGCAAAATGAAACCCTAACAAAAAAATTATTTCCCCAAACATTTACCAACCATTGGTCTAATAACCTCCTAGTTAGGATCTTATTTAAATCCACAGTCGCAAAGAAAATCACAATGTTACCTAATTTACTCTTTTCATTGATTAATGTTTCAACCATTTTAAGATTAGGAGACATCGAAATAATTTTAGGGATTTTCAGAGATTGCATACCTTGTTGTCCATCAAGTTGTTCATCGAGGGATTCCACTTCAAAGCTAACTTTCTCAAACCCCGCAATGTCTAGAATCACTAATGGCTTCTCAACCAAAGCATCTCGAAAGGACTTGAAGCAGTGAGGGTTAGATATATCACCCTCAAGATTGGGGGATGGAAAATCACCCTCCATCAATCCACATTCAATGAGGGGGTACTACCCCTCAAATCACATGAAGGTTGAAGCCCCTAGAATACATTCAAATTGCAACTTGGAAAGGAAACTTAATCACAATGCAAGCAAAAAATAAACACACACACGTAGATTAATGAGGAAAAGCTAGAGAAAGAGATTGCTTACGAAGAGAGAGTACAAACTTTTGTGGAGGAGGAAGGATTCCTCCCCCATGACCCCAGGAGAAACTACCACACAACCCCCTTGGTATGGCCTCTTCGAACTCTGAAAATATCCTTGAGCTTTTAATAGTAAATTTTTCAAAAAAATCATTATTTATAGAAATTTTAAAAAAAAATTAGCATAGGTCCTTCTAAATTTTGGTTCCAAGATCAAATTTTTGTGTTGTTTCTTTTATGTGAATCCTAAATCCACCCTCATTCTCATGAAATATTTTGCATTTAGTGGTTATTTTCTGAAATAACCCTTCAAACAAATTCTCCACTAAATTTCTTTCAAACTTTGATAAGCAAATTCATTTTCATGTTCTTACATTTAAAACATTAGGTAACAATAATAGGGGGTATGCATTCACCCTTACCCTTTGAATCATTTTTTCATAAAAATCTTCTCATTGTATTAGAATCCCTCTATTTTTTGTCTGTTTATTTCTATTACATTTTAGGTATGATGCAAAGTATTGAGACAACTTTCATAGCCAGGTCTCTTTCTTTCTTGACCCAAAAAAAATCTTTGTCTATTTATTATTTTCCTTCTTTCTTTGTTCTTTTTGTTAAATACTCATGCTTGTATATGCATTTTTTTCCCTAACACAATGGTTTTGCAAATTCATGCTTTCTAACACTATTGGCTTTAATTGTATGTTTTCTAACATATTTATTTTGTAGGTTCCTAATCTAGAGGCATTATTCCTCAACTTGAAGAATTTTATACATCCTCTACAATATCCTTTTAGGTATCATCATAATGCTATTTACTTTCAATGTTTCATTTATATACTTTAGAATAGCATATCACTTAGCATCATCAACCTACTAAATTGGGGGGAAAATGTAATATATAAAATTATGTACCCTCATCATTTCATGCTATGTTTTAAGTACAATTTAGAATCCACTCCCTCGCATTTTTTAGGGATCACTCAAGCCCATCATTAGACTATTTTTCCCTCACTAGATTGTCAAAATTCTATATCACTTATATTCTACCTACTGACCTTGAATCACATTCTTCATTATTAGTGATTTCTCTAGGACATGAGTGTGACACACATATGTCTACATGACACACTAGCATCTCGCAAGTTAAAAATAAAAATAAAACTTTGCTTTCCACTTAGTTACATGTTGCCTATAGTAATGCTCACATAACCAAAAACATATTTTCCATGTTAGAATGTCACTATTGAGCTTCCACATATTTTTGAAATACCCAAAAAATATTTAAAGAATTTCTAAGTAACGAGTTACACAAGAAATATTCTCCTTCTCTATCTAGTTATCTCTTTTAGCTATAGCAAAATTACTTCATTGCTACAACAAGAAAAAATCATATTTTAATCTCATTAAAAAAGTTGAAGTTGTGGTTTCATTTTGGACATCTTTGACACTTTGTCACTCTTCACCATCATTGTTTGGTAATATCCTTCAAGTTTTTTTCTTGATTTGTTATATTACAAATTTTCTCATTCTATGTTATTTTTTTCTCATTTCTTGTCAAATACTTTGGGGATTCCTCACCTCCTATTATCTCATTTCATTTATACACGATAGGGTGTTAGTCCTCATAGAATAAGGATTTAATAATCAAAGGGTTTTATTTATTTATCAATGTTCTTAGTCCTAAACACTCTTAGGCTAAGATCACACACTATTTCATTTATTTTTCGTCTTGGCTACTAGCGGAGGTTGAAAGACCAAAATAAGGGTTTGACCACTCTTAGAAAGATCATAAGTAGCCCCCAAAAAATTATCTTTCTTCAAATATAGGTATTTGAGGAGAACATTCGACCACACAAAGGTTTGTATAATTTTTTCCTCTTTTTTATCATTTTTATTCTCTCTTTAAGATATAAAAAAATATTTATATTTCTTTATCTATACATTGCATTTTATCACCTAGAGTGCTAATGTACTTCTCTTGTTCTTTCTTGTTCAAATAAGCAAGAGCACATGGGAGAAAACATGAATTGAATAGGGTGTTGAATAGTCACACATCATATAGATGATAGTGCATTTTGTAGACATTTGTGCATCACACTAGCATCTTGGACAAAGGCTTCTAGACTTTGGTCCTAGGTTCCTCTTTATCAACTATTTTTATTCTATAATTGATTTTTAATATTTCTTTCCACTTGTAGTATATCTACATATTTCCACTTTCCACATTATTTTACCTTTTGTTTTACAAAACCAAAACACTTTTAGGATAATCTGGTAATATTTTCTCTTTTCATATCTGTTGAAATATGGTAGCTTCAATCAGATATAGAAATGATCATCGATTGATAATATGTGTGTGTATATATATGTTAGTATGTACTAACATATGTATACACACATATATATATAATTGTATATATTTTTCTGTTTCATATAGGATCCCGATCGAGCATCATTATCGGTGATCATTTCTAGATTGGATATTATTTATTTGTGCAAGATAAATACAGATCGAACTTGGTAAGCATTTATGTTTATAAGAAACAAACCTCGATTAGAGATCAGGTGTTTAGTTAAGATGAAAAGGCACAATTCATGAGATGTCTCATGAATGGACATGCCTCCACCTTGTAGAGACATGTCCACTCATGGGATGTGTCTCTTCCTTATATATTTAATGCAGATCCAATCAACAATAGGAGACATTCAAATCAATAAATGTTCTACTCTTGTAGATCAGAATTGAATTGATAGATTAAATCTGAAGAAATTTAATCCTTATTTAACATGGTATCAGAGCCAAGTTAAGGAAGATCCAATTAAATTCAAGATATCAGATTACTTTAAAACCATATTCTCTCTTGAAATCGCAAACACGTTTCATTCTAATGTGTACATACTCAACCGATATTCACCTCCGTGAACCTTCTGCAAGTTGTGATCGCATGCTTGTGTTTAGATACCCAACCCAATCTTTCGCATCAGGCATTCTCTCGGCATTTCTTTGGTGTCTTTACTTATGTTCGAGAAGTCACAAATTCCTATTTTGACGAAAACTCTTGTTGGTGGATCTTGTTCGATTTCCTGTATCCACATATCTCTGTATTGTCGCCGAATATTGTGCACGCCTTACCAATGTGTTTGTCGGATGTTCTGAGCGACTTTTTTGTGAGTCGTTGTTCGTGTTCTCAATCTACATCTTCGTCAAAACACAACAACATTGCGGGAAGGTGTCTAAGCCTTGAGAACCCGTCATTAGATTTATGGTCTGCTACATTCGCTTCTCTATGTTGAAAGAGATATAGAAAATTCTAAGTTGAGATTTAAAAAAAATAAAAATAAAAAATATGTTGATTTAACCATGAGAGATATTTGATCCCGTGAGGGGACAATTTCCTTATTGTGCCATCTATGAAATCTGCCTTCTTTTCTACTACCAACTTTGTATTGTTGTTATAGCCATTAAATGGCTGAGTTTGCACTTTTGCTACTTGCAGAGATATTACCCTATCTGGAGGATTTCTATTTGGAGATCTGTAAAGTGTTTTACTGCAGTTGATGTTGTGATATTGAGAATCTCTCTGTATGTCTTGTGGAGTTTGTGGCTCTTAGCTATGCTCAACACTGCCTTGGTCCGTGCGTGGAGTATTTGACCAAGTCTAGGATGTGAAATGTATCTTCTGGGAATAGAAGGGAGTCATAATCTGCCTCATCAGAGCTATTAGAAGTTGTTAAGTAATGTGCTACTTTGTTGTGGATCGGTAGGGGCCAAAGAAATGTATGTTTGGGTGCACTGTGGAGGCTGCCTACATAAATAATTGATGACAGGACTCTGTAATTCGCCAGAAGAAGTCAGGAACATTCTCAGAGCCACCGACGGAGTCTCTTTTGAATTCTTGTGAGGATATTCTTGTTTTGTTTGGGAGGAAGATATAAAACATCAATTACACTTATATGATCGGACTCTATAGTGTCTGGAACGAAATGAGCAATATAGCTCCGCCAACGAGTGGCATTGCTATAGCATGGGTGTTGATTATCTACTAATTCCCTGTCAGTTCGTGGGCTTCCAATACGCTCAGACTTAGACGGAAGAGACCACTGTGTTACTCGCTTTCTCTGGATTTGACCCTGGTTGGAGAAGTGATGTGGTAATGTTTGTGGCTCGATATGAATCCAATGCACACCAGATGAATGAAACTCCCAACTTAAAGTCATAGGAGAAGTGATGGAGTGATCATCTGGTATGCAACCCGATGATGGAAAGCTTCAATGAGCGCCGACGAGAGCCATCGGCTCTACTTAGACGACGGAGGCAATCATGGTCTCGATTGGTTGAAATGTGCCTATCTTTAGAAGAATTTCATACTCTGAGATTTGGAGGTTTCACCTAAATATATCATATTGGAATTTTGTGTTTGGCATAACCGGTATTTGGTATAGTCCAGAATTCATCCTTCAATTATTTGCTTTGGTGCTGATTGTGCGTAAAAGAAGCCATTAATACATCGAAGGGAAAGTTATGGAGATTGAAATCTGACAGGCATCTTTGATTGAGAGATAAGTATTTCATGTCCTTAATAATGCTCATGAATTTGTATGTAGTCATTAATTCATTATATAACATTGGATAAGTGAATCTTGTATGCTTCTAGCATTTGTATTCCTCTTCGGAATAGTTGAGTCATATGAACTATTAAGGAATCTCTTCTTAATGTGCATTAGGATGGACCAAGAGATTGATTTCAAAAGAAGAAGAGAATGGAGACACTTCTTGCAGCCATGAGACTGAATGAATGGCTAAAGACATCTCTTCGAAGAGGAAGAATTAACCTTTAGAGGGAGTTCTATGATTCTCTGAGAATAAGTAAGGGCTACAGTGTTGATGCTAAATCCTTGAAGTGCCTCTTCAGGAGTTGAGATCAGAATTGTTCATGTCAATCAACCTGGATTTAACATTGGTAGCTCCACAGACCTATTCATAATAGAGTGATCTGGGATGAGGTTGAACAGGACAACCTTGAATCTCTACAGAGGTGTGCATTGGAAACCATTTCTCTAAAGCAAGTGTTGCAGGCAATCTTGGACGATGAGGTCAGGAGGTTGATGCAAGTGCTTGAAGATTCAGAGGGAGCCTACTGAACCTAAAGAAGATGATCAAAAGAGTACCTCTGGATGTTCTTTCAGGTTGAGGTCTATGATGATATCCTGGTGTAGCAGGAAGAAATCTTTTGTGGCACTGAATACAATAGAAATCGAATATATTGCAGCCTCTGTGGGAGCAAGAGAAGCAGTATGGCTTTGGAAATTGCTTGTGGGATTATTTGGTGAGCCCCTGAATCCTACTATTGTCCACTGTGACAATCAGAGTTGTATTAAGCTTTAAGTGAATCCAGTATTCCATGATAGATCAAAGCATATAGAGATTCCTTACCACTATGTGAGGGACATGGTAGAAAGGAATGTGATCTAGTTGGAGTATATTAGTACAAGCGATCAAACAACAGACATTCTCACCAAACCTCTCTCCAGAGTTAAAGTTGAACATTTCAGGAAGAAACTTGGTATGATTGAAATGTAAGTTATTGTTGAGATTGAGACTCGAATTGTTTATTTTGTACTAATATATTTAAAAGATGTTTAATGTGTAAACTCTTTTGTCATGTGTGTGACTCCATGACTTTATGGGCCCCACCTGTGTACATTATTGAAAGGTGACGATCTTTCTGATAATGAACACTTGTATTTGGCATTGTAAGGTGATGATTTTACAATGATTAGTTTCACTATCATGATGGATATCATGTGACTTGATATCCGTGGATATGTCATGATAATATCTCTTGGACATTTTGATAGATATCATGAGACTTGATATCAGTTGAAGATCATTATGATCCTTATCAGATAATCATGGTGGATAAATGTATCCTTGGATATGCCATGATTTATTATGGTAGACATCATGAGACTTGATGTTAGTGCACATACCATAATGAATATGTGTTATGAAGAATGTCATGTGACTTGACACTCTTAGAAGCATACCATATCTTCTAATTTCACGAGTAAGGTGATATCACTATATACTTGGTTAGTTTTATCTTCCCTAGCTAAGAAGGAGTGTTGAAATATGGTAGCTTCGGTCAGATATAGAAATGATGATCGATTGATAATATGTGTGTCTATATATATGTGTAACACCCCTTCGTTTTGCTTTTTGGACTGGACAGTGTGTCCTTGTTTTGCTTTGATTTATGTTTCTGGATATTCAGATACTATATTCTTTGTGTGTTATTTGATCGCTATTTATAGAGCGACGAACTATTATGTGATGTGATGTGGTTTATCTGATGTTTATATTACATGCTTTAATTGGTGTAATGATGTTAGTAGATATAACATGTGATTTCATATGAGATTGAGTATGATGGAAATGTCAGTTTTGATGAATGTATTGGTGAAGGGGACGGGTTCGCATCACTCACTTGCGAGCGCCCTGCGTTTCCGTGATTTCCTCTTCACGGTGTGTATTATATGTTGTTTATATTATATGTTGTTGTTACTTGGTTTTCAGGGTTGCAGGGACATGACATCGACTCCACCTAGTTTCACAGGTTTGAAGGTGTCGATCCAACGGTTAAGTTGAATGGGAGATAGTAGCTAGGTAACTTGTGTCAAGTCTACACCCTAGCCATAGTGTGTCGTCAGTCGTGTGTGTTGAGTCATTGATTGCCTTGCTTTAATCTTATTTAATTTTGAAGGGATTCTTGATTTGGAAATAAATATTTAGAATTATTGCATTAAATTATGTTGATAGCTATTTAATTAAAATTATACATTGTTGATAGAAGTTATTCTTTAAACTAATTAATTAAATTTAATCCATGGGGTTGAATTTAATTATTAAATAATTTAATTAATTAATTAAATGTGATGTTAAGAAAATTAAATGAAAGAAAAGAATTTAATTCATTTTGAAATTTTATTTCAATTAAGTGGGAATTAAATTAGAATTTGGAATTAAATTATTATTTAGAATTATTAAATTAAATAGAAATTAGATTTGGTTGTTAGAAGATATTTTAATTTTGCCAGCATGTGTAAGTTTAATTAATTAGAAGAGTTTGTTGCAAATTCATTCACGGAGAGAATTTTGGAGAGGAAAAGCTTCTTCACAGGTGTGAGGATATTTTTGGAAAATATACATAGAGGATTGTTTTGGGGAAATTTTTGGGCTGTGGAATTACATTGGAATTGTTTTGGTAAATCTTGTTGTGTTTGTTGGTTGCTTTCTTGGTTGGAATCACTGGATTGTTGGATAAAAGTTGTGGAAGCTTTGGAGGAGGCTCTGCATCAAATTTCCATTTCCTGAAGCTTCTTGAATCAGGTTTTCTTTTGTGTTTTTGTATTGTTCTTGGTTTGCTTTTAAAATTGTAGTGATTAAATATTTGTTTGTTAAAATCTATTTAGGAAAAGAATTTGTTGTTAGAAGAAAGAAAATAAATAAATAAAATTAAAAGCTTATGTTGTTCCCGTGAAATTTCTTCAGGGAAATTATGAAACCTCTGTAGAATTTAATTTATTTGAGGAAATTATTAGTTTTGTTATAAAATCAAACTTATGGGTAAAACAACACTTAGATTTGTTTTAGAAAATTTCAATCACTCTAGAAAAAATGAATTTATTTCCAAAAACCTCTATAGAAATTGCGGTGGAGAAACCTAGAGGATTTTAAAACTTCTGGTTATAATTTTAATTCCTTTTAGTTTTCTCATTCTTATATTGTTTATAAATTTAAGAAAACGGATTAAGAGAATCAGTTTTGAACCTCTGTGAATTTTAAAAGTTCTTTGAATGTTTTTTATATTTTCTTCCTATAGATGGTTGTTTTTATAAATTTGCCCAATTTAACCAGTAAGTGAAATTTTGTGTAAATATATATACATTATATGTATTATACTTTAATATATATACATATAATATGCATATATATATTCATTATATTACTGAGGATTTAATTTATTTTGTTTTAGAAATCGTCGTTCGTACGGCGTTCTTGGGAAACGAATTCTGGAAATTCGTTGAAAATGTAAATTGGCATGTTCTTTTAAAAAAAATAAAAAAATTGGTGGTTGGTGGGGGCGAATGTACCCCCACCGCCCACTGTACCTCCTTAAAGGGAGTGTGTTGCTCCCATGACAGCACCCTCCACTAAAAGTGGAGGGAGCGTTGCCCCCAAAGTAGGGTAGCTGGCTATACCATGTACAGTTTGGCGCCCTTGTCTTCAAGCCCAGTTGTACATGGGTACAGTCCGGTGGCCCATGAATTTATACTTGTTTTTATTTTGTTTTTAAGTTTTAAACAAAACAAAATATTTCCGTGGAAATTTTGTATGTTAGATTTCCGTTTCGGAAATTGATAATGTCTTGGCATTCATGAAATTTAATATATTTATATATATATATATATATATATATATATATTGTATTTATGTTTACACATATATTATTTTTATATGTGTTATGTGTTTTAGTAAACAACAGTTTATAGAAATGTATTTATATTATGAGTATATATCATGAGTATAAATATATAATAAATATTTATAGGTTGTTATTTTAAATAGTTTTAATTTCAAATTAATTATATTTTATGTTGATTAGAAAATGAAAAGGGAAATTTAAATAAATTGTAGAAATTGATGTGTTAGTTGTGAAACTAAAAGAAATTTTCTTGCAAGGGTTTATGTTGCTTTTAAAAGTAGTCAGAAAATTGTTTTGATAAAATTAGAATTTTTCTCTTCCCTGTAATAGTAAAGGCAAATAATTTATTTTATTTAATTATTTGGTTAAGGCAATTGGTTATTTACTGTGAAAAGTATTAGATAGGGAAATGGATTTAATATATCCAAAAATAGCATATTTCCTTCCCTTTGCTTATTGTTATTATTTTTCCTTACGTTCATGATTGGGGAAAAAAGGGTTAGTTGAGTTTTAAATTTGTAAGACTTCCAAAGGATGTGAGTTGTTGCTTTGTTAAGTCAACCGTTTGTATTTCCCTTGGGTAGTGCTATATGTGATTTGTTTCCTCCAAGTGTTTGGAGTGAGTTTCCTTAACTGTTGCCTCCTAGAATAGGAGAGATTGTGTTGTCTTGTTGTAAGCACTTGAGTTACCCTTGGAGTTTAGTTTTATATGTGAGTTGTCAAGTAGAAGAGTGGCTTTTGTTAGGCACTGGAGCCCAAAGAGGTAAACTGGGTAACCTTCAGAAGTGTTTTAATCAAGTGATAATTAAATTAATGTACTTAGATGATTAGGATGCACTTCACACTAATCAAGATAACTTAGCCTCACTCATAAACGCAAGGGCTCATTTAGACTTGGGATGTGTGGGAAGGCCTGGAATGGCAAGGTCAACTATTTTGTCCTTACGAGAGGTAGTCGATTCGGCATGAGTAAGCATGAGGGTCACGATTTTTTAGAGGTCACCGGGATTACCGGAGCCTATGAAGAATGTCCAGAGGAGATCTCATGACTAACTGTGTGATGACACTTTGTCTAGGATAACATTGGGTTTTGTTTTATGTGTATGGATTCCTTATCATACTTGATCAATTATATGTCTGGAAGCAATGTGACCATGTTAGTGTTAGACTTATATTGTGCATGTGTTTGGTTGAGTCAGTATGTGTCAGTATGAGTCTGCCTATGGTTAAAGGTTGTAGATTTTGTCCATGTTATGTTGTTACTATCTCCTAGCATTGGGGGTGGGCCTTCGGGTACCACTTGGTTGGGTGGAACATGCACCATACACCATTGGGTCCCCCTTTTATCTTCAGTACTTGGTGGCGAGACATTCAAATGGACAACTCGCGGTTCTTGTTTTTAATTCAAGCATTGTTATATTTCAAATTGTAATAGGATATTTTACCCCTCTTGTATTTACGAGGTGGAATTATGTAATTGTAATACTTTTGTACTTTTGCCTCATTCTGGGAATGAGAGATGTAACCAGTTGTTTAAGTAATGAATTTATATCATGGATATTTGTCTCATTATTGTATGTCATTATTGTATGTTGTATAAATGCTTATTTCTTAAGGTAATTAAATGCAATGGATATAATGATGTATGTGTGGGTTCAAGTAATCCCTAACTTGTAGCCTTAGAGGTTGTTGTTAATTAGTAATTGAATGTGTATGTTAATTGCACTTTAATAAATAAAAAATTGGTTTGCTTAAATCATTAATTACAACTTCCTTTAGGGTTGCATGGCGTGGCACTACACATGGTATCAGAGCCTAGGTTTAAACACTGGGTGCTATGGGATTATAATGCACCCATTAAGCTTAGTTGTGTAGGTTTCCAAGTGTACCTTGTCTAATACCTTTTTGTGTCTATGTAGGAGTATGCCTCTCAGACGCGGACGAGGCAGAGGAGGAGGACGTGGTCGGGTAGGCGGTCACGAGGGGAGTCAACATGACTCTTCGCCTCATGTTACGCTTATACCATATCAGGAGGAACAACAAGCCTCACAGAACGGCCCAGGAGGCGGTGGTGGACAGCTAGATCCTCCAGGGATTGAAGCTGCATGTAGAGCTTTTGAGGAGGATTTGGCACTCTTACATCTGAGACAGGCAGTGCCAGAGGTTAATCCTAGTGTGAGGAAAGTTATGGCACAGTCAGAGATGTTAGCCTCTTCCTATATGAGAGATTTGATTTGGTCACAACCACCTTGGTTTGACGGTGTAGGCACCGGTTTAGAGGCCGAGACTTGGCTGATAGGTCTTGATTGATGCTTTTCTACGCATTCTTTTGATAGTAATACTAAAGCACGGTGCGCTATTATGCACCTGCGAGGATTTGTGGCCACTTGGTGGAGACTTGAGGAGTAGAAGCTCCACATTGATATGAATTATGTGTCCTGGGAGATATTCCTTGAACGGTTCAGAGCCCGCTTTCTTTCTGACCATTAGCGTCAGTGCAGAGGTGATGAGTTCCATGCCCTATGATAGTTAGCCTTGACCATGGATCAGTATGAGAGACATTTCTACGAACTTAAATAGTTCTCGGGAATAGGAGATGACGAGGGGATGCTCGTGCAACATTTCATCAGGGGATTGAATGCCCGTATTAGTGGTGGTGTGCGGGTCTTTGAGCCCAAATTTATGGAGACAGTTGTGGAGAAGGCATGGCTTGTGGAGGAGAACTTAGCTATGGCACTAGGAGGCCATACATGTGTGCATATTGGTAGTGATTCTAGAGCTAGGTCTAGTGCACGACGGGGTCAAACTCGGGGAGTTGGATCATCGATGACTCAGCGAGGGCCTACTCAGAGTGGGCAGTAGGAGAGTGCACTTGGAAAGTGTAAGGACTCTCAGACGTATCAGGATGATAGTGGTTCTTTGCCTAAAAGGAACCAGAACTGGTGGCACAGTAAGCGCAATCAACAGGTACAACCAGCCTAGAGTTCACAATCTGTGGCTGATTGGGGTAGTATGCAGAAGTCTACTGCACCGATAGGAGGTAGTGGGTTTGGTTGTAACATTGGGTGTTACTATTGTGGTAAACAGGGTCACCTTGCTATGAATTGTCCGCATTGGAACACTTCTGGAGTTGGTCGTGCAGTGTAGGATACTCATCCTCAGGGGTCGAGGTTTTGATTTGATGCAATTTGTTTGAGGGAGTTATATCCCTACTTGTGTGCAAGCTTCCAAGAGTAAGCCTAACCCTTGGGGGAGAGAATGTAACAACCCTCCGTTTTACTTTTTGGACTGGACAGTGTGTCCTTGTTTTGCTTTGATTTATGTTTCTGGATATTCAGATACTATATTATGTTTGTGTTATTTGATCGCTATTTATAGAGCGACGAACTATTATGTAATGTGATGTGGTTTATCTGATGTTTTATATTACATGCTTTAATTGGTGTAATGATGTTAGTAGATATAACATGTGATTTCATATGATATTATTGAGTATGATGGAAATGTCAGTTTTGATGTGTATTGGTGAAGGGGACGGGTTCGCATCACTCTCTTGCGAGTGCCCCGCGTTTCCGTGATTTTCTCTTCACGGTGTGTATTATATGTTGTTGTTACTTGGTTTTTAGGGTTGCAGGTACATGGCATCGACTCCGCCTGGTTTCACAGGTTTGAGCATGTCGATCCAACGGTTAAGTTGAACGGGAGATAGTAGCTAGGTAACTTGTGTCAAGTCTACACCCTAGCCATAGTGTGTCGTCAGTCGTGTGTGTTGAGTCATTGATTGCCTTGCTTTAATCTTATTTAATTCTGAAGGGATTCTTGATTTGAAAATAAATATTTAGAATTATTGCATTAAATTATGTTGATAGTAATTTAATTAAAATTATACATTGTTGATAGAAGTTATTATTTAAATTAATTAATTATATTTAATCTATTTAATTAATTAAATTTAATCTATTTAATTAATTATTAAATAATTAAATTAATTAATTAAATGTGATGTTAAGAAAATTAAATGAAAGAAAATAATTTAATTCATTTTAAAATTTTATTTCAATTAAGTGGGAATTAAATTATTATTTAGAATTATTAAATTAAATAGAAATTAGATTTGGTTGTTAGAAGATATTTTAATTTTGCCAGCATGTGTAAGTTTAATTAATTAGAAGAGTTTGTTGCAAATTCATTCACAGAGAGAATTTTGGAGAGGAAAAGCTTCTTCACGGGTGTGGGGATATTTTTGGAAAATATACACAGAGGATTGTTTTGGAGAAATTTTTGGGCTGTGGAATTACATTAGAATTGTTCTGGTAAATCTTGTTGTGTTTGTTGGTTGCTTTCTTGGTTGGAATCACTAGATTGTTGGATAGAAGCTGTGGAAGCTTTGGAGGAGGCTTTGCATCAAATTTCCATTTCCTGAAGCTTCTCGACTCAAGTTTTCTTTTGTGTTTTTGTATTGTTCTTGGTTTGCTTTTAAAATTGTAGTGATTAAATATTTGTTTGTTAAATCTATTTAGGAAAAGAATTTGTTGTTAGAAGAAAGAAAATAAATAAATAAAATTAAAAGCTTATGTTGTTCCCGTGAAATTTCTTCAGGGAAATTATGAAACCTCTGTAGAATTTAATTTATTTGAGGAAATTGTTAGTTTTGTTATTAAATCAAACTTATGGGTAAAACAACACTTAGATTTGTTTTAGAAAATTTCAATCACTGTAGAAAAAATGAATTTATTTCCAAAAACCTCTAAACCTCTGTGAATTTTGGAAGTTCTTTGGAATTTTTTTATATTTTCTTCCTGTAGATGGTTGTTTTTATAAATTTGCCCAATTTAACCAGTAAGTGAAATTTTGTGTAAATATATATACATTATATGTATTATACTTTAATATATATACATATAATATACATATATATATTCATTATATTACTGAGGATTTAATTCATTTTGTTTTAGAAATCGTCATTTGTACGACGTTCTTGGGAAACGAATTCTGGAAATTTGTTGAAAATGTAAATTGGTATGTTCTTTTTAAAAAAAGATTTTTTTTTGGTGGTTGGTGGGGGCAGATGTACCCCCACCGCCCACCGTACCTCCTTAAAGGGAGTGTGTTGCTCCCATGGCAGCGCCCTCAACTAAAAGTGGAGGGAGCGCTACCATGGCAGCAACGCTGCCCCCAAAGTAGGGTAGTCGGTTGTACATGGGTACAATCTAGCGGCCCATGAATTTATACTTGTTTTTATTTCGTTTTAAGTTTTAAATAGAACAAAATATTTCCGTGGAAATTTCGTATGTTAGATTTCCGTTTCGAAAATTGATAATGTCTTGGCATTCGTGAAATTTAATATATATATAATGTATTTATGTTTACACATATATTATTTTTATATGTGTTTTGTGTTTTAGTAAATTGCAGTTAATAGAAATGTATTTATATTATGAGTATATATCATGAGTATAAATATATAATAAATATTTATAGGTTGTTATTTTAAATAGTTTTGATTTCAAATTAATTATATTTTATGTTGATTAGAAAATGAAAAGGGAAATTTAAATAAATTGTAGAAATTGATGTGTTAGTTGTGAAACTAAAAGAAATTTTCTTGCAAGGGTTTATGTTGCTTTTAAAAGTAGTGAGAAGATTGTTTTGATAAAATTAGAATTTTTCCCTTCCTTGTAATAGTAAAGGCAAATAATTTATTTTATTTAATTATTTGGTTAAGGCAATTGGTTATTTACTGTGAAAAGTATTAGATAGGGAAATGGATTTAATATATCCAAAAATAGCGTATTTCCTTCCTTTTGCTTATTGTTATTATTTTTCCTTACGTTCATGATTGGGGGAAAAAGGGTTATTTGAGTTTTAAATTTGTAAGACTTCCAAAGGATGTGGGTTGTTGCTTTGTTAAGTCAATCGTTCGTATTTCCCTTGGGTAGTGCTATATGTGATTTGTTTCCTCCAAGTGTTTGGAGTGAGTTTCCTTAATTGTTGCCTCCTAGAATAGGAGAGATTGTGTTGTCTTGTTGTAAGCACTTGAGTTACCCTTGGAGTTTAGTTATGTATGTGAGTTGTCAAGTAGAAGAGTGGCTTTTGTTAGGCATCAGAGCCCAAAAAGGTAAACTGGGTAACCTTCGAAAGTGTTTTAATTAAGTGATAATTAAATTAATGTACTTAGATGATTAGGATGCACTTCACACTAATCAAGATAACTTAGCCTCACTCATAGACACAAGGGGTCGTTTAAACTTGGGATGTGTGGGAAGGCCTGGAATGGCAAGGTCAACTATCTTGTCCTTACGAGAGGTAGTTGATTCCACATGAGTAAGCATGAGGGTTGGGATTTGTTAGAGGTCACCAGGATTACCGAAGCCTATGAAGAATGCCTAGAAGAGATCTCATGACTAACTGTGCGATGACACTCTGTCTAGGATAACATTGGGTTTTGTTTTATGTGTATGGATTCCTTATCATACTTGATCAATTATATGTCTGGAAGCAATGTGATCATGTTAGTGTTAGACTTATATTGTGCATGTGTTTGGTTGAGTCAATATGTGTTAGTATGAGTCTGCCTATGGTTAGAGATTTTAGATTTTTTCCATGTTACGTTGTTACTATCTCCTAGCATGGGGGTGGGCCTTCGGGTACCACTTGGTTGGGTGGAACATGCACCATACACCATTGGGTCCCCCTTTTATCTTCAGTACTTGGTGGCGAGACATCCAGATGGAAAACTCACAGTTCTTGTTTTTAATTCAAGCATTGTTATATTTTAAATTGTAATAGGATATTTTACCCCTCTTGTATTTACGAGGTGGAATTATGTAATTGTAATACTTTTGTACTTTTTCCTCATTCTGGGAATGAGAGATGTAACCAATTGTTTAAGTAATGAGTTTATATCATGGTTGTTTGTCTCATTATTGTATGTTGTATAAATGCTTATTTCTTAAGGTAATTAAATGCAATGGATATAATGATGTATGTGTGGGTTTAAGTAATCCCTAACTTGTAGCCTTAGAGGTTGTTGCTAATTAGTAAGTGAATGTGTGTGTTAATTGCACTTTAATATTAAAAAAAAATTGGTTCGCTTAAGTCATTAATTACAACTTCCTTTAGGGTTGCGTGGTGGGGCACTACAATATGTCAGTATGTATTGACATATGTATACACACACATATATTTAATTGTATATATTTTCATGTTTCATATAGGATCCCGATCGAGCATCATTATCGATGATCATTTCCAGATTGGATATTATTTATTTGTGCAAGATAAATACAAATCGAACTTGGTAAGTATTTATGTTTATTAAGAAACAAATGCCAATTAGAGATCGGGTGTTTAGTTAAGATGAAAAGGCACAATTCATAAGACATCTCATGAACGGACATGCCTCCACCTTGTGGAGACATGTCCGCTCATGGGATGTGTCTCTTCCTTATATATTTAATGCAGATCCGATCCATAATAGGAGACATTGAAATCAATAAATGTTCTCCTCTTGTAGATCAGAATTGAATAGATGGATCAAATCTGAAGAAATTTAATCCTTATTTAACAATATCAAAAAACAATAGAAAAATATTGTATTCTTAAAAGCTAGATTCATCAAAAATTGGTGTAGGAAAACATCAAAAGTAGAAAAAAAAAGGTCGTTCTAAATGTTAAACCATTTTTCCTTTATTACAAATATATTAGTACAAAAAAAAATTCTAGAATATATCAAACAGTTTTTTAGGATCCACCCTAAGGATTTAGATGGAATAGAAAAGATGTGAAATTTGTATTAATAGTTAACACACAAAAACAAACTCATTGAAATATAATTTTAATTCATTAACTATGAAAATAATACAAATTTACTAAATTCTTAAGATTTTGGAAAATATTTTCTTATAATTTTTTACATCTATCTTTTAGATTATGCTCCCCACTTGCCTTCAAGATGCACATGTTAGACAAAAATATTGTGAAAAATATTTGACACCTATATAATGCTATAGTTATAATATTTAAATTAGTATGCCTATAACAACAAAAATTAATTATTTTAAAATTTGTAAGCCTATTTTATAATTAATTGAGAAAAGGGCAATACCTAAGAGTAAATTAAGGTTAACCAAACAACTACATACATATAAGAAAAATTAACCTAGACAAATGAGTAGGTATAGAAAACTAAGATAATTATGATAGAAAGTACAATTAAGAAACTTATTAAATATAGAAATGAAAATTCACTTATCTTCATGACTAAAGAATGGGTATCCTACGATGATAGCTTTAAAATATATGCAACTCAAATTAAAAAAAATCTTTAATAATTAAATTTATGGATCAAAATAAGAATATTCCTATTTTATCTATGTTGGGACAAGTTTGTTGATACAATTATAGTTTATTGATATGAATCAAATTCACAAATATAAACTCACTTTTATACTATAAATGCAACCTCTAACAATCTCTAAGTTCTTCCCTCTATTCAATTTGATGTTGATTGTCAAACCTCTCAATAGAAAAAATGGGTTGGTACTATTTGAGGGCTTGCACATAAAAAGATTCCATTATAACTATGTCAAGCCCTTCTAATGATAAGGATTGAGGAAAATTAACAAATCACCTAGAAATAAAATGTTTGTTACTCATTTTAAGCACTGAATTATAGTGTGACACTATTCATTCCACTTCCAAATACTCTTGAATGATTATTATTTGAATGCAAGAATAGGATGTGATCTCGAGTGTGTGATCACATTATTGAGAGGTGTGAAATGATTGTAAATATAGACAATATATGATGAAAGACATTTGATTGAATCAAATTAATCTAGATAGTGAGATATATCAGTAATGGATCATAAGACATTTTAAAATAGCTAGATTAATCAATGTAATTCAAGTGTATGGAAATTGATTATAACAAATGAATGCATATTTCTTAAGAACCAATAAAATATAATCACATTAGGATGAAGCAAAGGTCCTCTCACCTGTTTGGTAAATTCTTTACAAAGATAATTATAATTAGAAATGAATAAACTATTAAAGTTCCAATACAATGCATATTTATAGCTATAACAAACTAGTGAAACTATCTCAATAATAATAATCATAAGTTAATTCCAAAAAAATAGAATGCACTAGTTTTAAAGAAGATTTTTTTGACTTTCTACAACTCTCAGCCATGGAGACCAACACATGGCATACACATCTTTGTAGTGCATTGTCATCTTGTACAAATAAAAAAAAAGTATAAAATGCCTTCAAATTTGTGCATGCACACACAAAAGAAATATCGCAGGGTCACCACATATAGACAATACTAAAATAACAAGAATAATTGAAATGTAAAGCATAAAAAATACCCTACAAAAAATAAATAAAATCAAAGGATATCACCAAAATTATTGTCTTCTAACCTGAAAATCTACACATAAAAGGAGAAGAATAAAATTGTTTGAATGAGTTGTTTAGGGGCTTGCCTCAATTAAACCCCCATTTTGGTATTTCTACCTCCACAAAAAGCCAAGATTTTTAATAATATTTAGAGAATAATATGATTACTTGAAAACAAGATACAATTCCAAAGATATAAAATGATCTCAAATGTATTATGATAGTACTATATATATCTCAATGCTAATACAAAGAAATATGATATAGTAGGAAGGAGACAAAAAAATATACTATGATCACCTAGAAGTCATCAAAAACTCTCAAGAGAAAAGTGAAAGCTTCTATAATGTTGACTTCTTTTACACCCTGTTTCATAGTTACCAAATTACTTTTACCATTATGAGTGAAAATGTTGATAAATATAGATTGTGACTTTAACATGTTTGTTAGGTGAATGAAATATGTGAATATGCAATAAGATGTTAATGATTTCAAAAGAATGAATGTGTTTTGAATTAATGGAATGTTATGTATTGCAATGTGAATATTTTAATGTTTTGTTGATAGAAATGTATTATGATGCAAATGGATTTATTATGAATGTCTAACTACCTTGGTGTTGAACTAAGCTAGATGTAGGGATAGATTCAATCCCTCGAAAGGGAGGGGAAGTATCACTCAGGAGAAGTGATTGGTCAAGTAACCCTTAATGAAACCTAACTAAGCTTACACGCACTCACTTTTAGCTGGTTAAGTCAATACAATAGCTTAGGAACTGAGTAAGTTCCTTTGGTCATAGTCTTGACTTGTTGGAATAATTGGGTACTCATCCTTGATTGTGATAGGATGTTTTCTTGAATTGAATGACTTTGGTTTTATTCTATGGTTTCTTGATTATTCATGATTTGTTTAAATTCTCTTGCCTTACGTGAGTTCTTCTTTATGTGGTTATAATTAATCGATGAGTTATAAATATGTGTGCATTTTGTGTATAAATATGTATATATCAATTGATATAGTTACTTGTATATATGAGTTTAATTATCAAGGCAATGATAAATATATATGATATACACATATATAGATATATATATTAATGTGCGTGTATGTATTGACAAAAATAGAGGCGTCCATATGAGCATATTAATATGTATATATGTGTGTGTATGTATATAAATATATATGCATTATCAATCCGTGAATTATGGCAATTTATGATATAAGAATTCAAATATCGAAATATACTTTTGATAAACGTATGAGTTGATTGATATATATGTGTGTGTGTGTAAGGATATATATATATATAAATATATATATTATTAATAATAAAGAGTTATGCTTAAAAGAAGCATTGATTTTAAGTAAAGCATTGTGGTATAAAAAAAATAACAAGTGCATACTATATAGTGTGTAATGTATCAGACTATTGTTACAACAATAATACACACTCCATGGCAACGCTATAATCATTTAATGTGATTCGACAAGCTTGCAAATAGAACACAATATACATAAGACTCAGTCAAAAGGTTATTAAGAGATATAAGTGCATTTAAACACTGACTTGGTCATGAACAACAAACACCAAAAGCACGATAGAAAGTTTTAGGTGGTGTCAAATATAAAAAAATTCATTGCAAATAGAAGTCTAAAATATAAGCTTTGTCTAGAGATGGAAGGCAAAGTAAAATGTACAACAAGTCAATTAATAAAGTTGGCATATTATGAGTCGACCTGTTGATCTCTTACCTTGCATTTTTGGAACATATTCTTGTTGTCTCTGTTTTAATCGACTTGTTGCTCTGTTTTGATGAGTATTGGTTTTAAATGTTGCCACTCATTGATAATAGTTGTTGAGTTGATATTAATAAGCTAAGAAGTGACATTGAACATAGCTTGATTGTACGCAACTAAGTCTCATATTTCTGTATAAATACAGGTGAAGATTACTTCATTTGAATGCACTATTCACTTGCATTTTGTTGCTTTTTATCCAAGTTATTCTAGTTCTAAGTTGTGAGTCTTTGTGAGGAAAATTATGAGACTTTAGTGTGAGGTAATATTGAGGAAGTGGGGTTGGAGAGATAGAGAAGAGTTGCAAGATGATCTTGGAAGGAACTAAGCTAGGGAATCTAGTCTAATCGGTTGGAGTAATTGCATTTACAGGCATGAGGATTCTACTCTCTTATATTATGATTAATAGGGAAAGATTGTAAGCATTGTTCGATTTACTTGGAAAAGTAGAAGGTTAATTTGATAGAGAAAAGATAGTTTGTTAAAAGAAAGGAAAATAAATATTGTGTTGTTAAGGCTTTTATATGGGTGTTTGTACGTACTCCATATTAAGGAGTGGTTGTATTAATAGTATAAACTAGCTCATTTATTTATCTATTACTAAGTTATTTGTGTAGTTGATTCACAAGAGTTTGATTATTCTTGAATGATCACTTGATCATTGCTTTAGTTGATTATTGATTGAAAACCTAGGTCGAGGATAATCTAGTGGGTTGGGATATTTACTTGATTAATGATTGATACCATAGCACATAGGTTGTGATTAACCTATATCACTATTCATTGATTGACGATATTATCCAGGGATTAGGTTAAACTAAGGTTGAAATTTACCTTTGTGATTAAGTTGATCATTTGAAATTGTGAATTACTATTTGATTGGAGCCATAGGTGGAATTACCCTATTGAGTTGGAATTGTTACTTGATTGGTTGTTTTTACACTCTTGACATGAAGTCATTTTATTGATGAAAATATACTTTTTGAATAGTCTTTTTGTAATACCCCTCTGTTTTTCTCTTTGTATCAGACAATGTCCTACCTTGTTTTGCTTTGTTTTCTGGTTGCTCTTAGACTTTGATATAATTTGATACTTGTTTATTATTTGATCGCTATTTATAGAGTGATGTGGATTATATGATGTGATGTGATGTTACTCTATTTTGATGTTATCATTTGACATGCCTTTGATTAGCATAATGATTATTTTGAATAACATGGTTATATGCACATGAGTAGATTATATATGTTAGAATTGTCAGTTTCGTGATAGTGTATTGGTGAAGGGGACGAAATTGCATCACTTGCTTGCGAGCACCCTACAATTCCATGATTTCCTCTTCATGGTGTGTTCTATTATGATGTATTTATGCATGTTCTATATATGTTTTGTTTACAGATTTACAGGTACAGGACATCGACTCCACCTGGCTTCACAGGTTTGAGCGTGTCCACCACCCAATGGTAATGTTGATTGGGAGATAGTAGCTAGGATTCTTATGTCAAGCCTTTACCCTAGTCTCAGTGTGTCGTCGGGTCTAGTCGGTTTTGCTTGTTAAAAGTTGTTAAATTTTCCTTTGAATGATTATGTTGAAAATTTTGAAAAAGGGAATTTAATGAATTTAATTATTTAATATGATTATTAAATTAATCTTATTTTAATGATTAGAAGTTGTGAATTAATTAATTTATTAATTAATTTTAATTGGTAAATAGTCTAATCTTAGGATTATATTATTTATTAATTAATTAAATTAGTTTAATTAAGTTAAATTTGAAATGGTAAATATTTAGAAATATTAAATGTTTTAATTTTAAATATCTGGAGGATTTTATGCAAAGTGGTTGTTAAAGATATTTTGTGAGTTTTAACATGTGTTAGAAGAATTAATGAGGTTGTTGGAAATTTATTCATGGAGAGAAGATTGTGGCTTTAACGGAAGAAGTGAGAAGCTTCTTCATGGCAGAAGCACAGGAATATTTTGTGTGGGGGGAAATAGACTGAAAAGAAGTCTTTCTGTGATTTTGCATGTGTTCTAGAAATTTTTAAAGAATTGTTGTAGAAAGAAGTTTTGTGTTCTTGAATTTTAGAAAAAGTTACTCTCAGGAGGTGTTGCTATGTTCTGGAAATTGTATTGTTTGGAAGGAAGCTATTGTTTATCCAGAGAAGATGCTTGGATCAGTGGAGGAGGTGTTGCTTCAAAATTTACAAATTCACAGGCATTGCACTACAGGTTCATTCTTTAATTTCTGTTTAGTTTATATTGAAAAGCTTCTAGTTTAGATCTTCTCTATAAAAGATTGTCTATGCAAACTTGTAAGTTTGAGCTTTGTTTTAAAAATTGTTATTTCTGTATATAAAATCCTTTGTAGAATAAATTCCTTTGTAGATTGAAATTCTTTGTGGAAACTATAGCAAAATTGTTGATGGGGGTTATTGTGAATTTAGATGAACCCAGAAGGAAACACTTAGGGATCTGGAAAGAAAAATTTTAGTCGGGAAGGAATTTAGTTTTCTGTAGAAAACTTCTCCTATAAGTTGAAATCTTCTCGGGAAAATTCTTGTGAAATTAATTGTATGAATTTTATTGTTCTTCTCTTTAAGATTCATTTTTTGGGTAGTTGTAAAAGAAATCTTTGTGTTTGATTTGGGAAAATTCACTTGTAGGGAAAAGTTTTTTGTAATTTGGCTTCCGGATGTTTTAAAAAAAAAGAGTTTCCTGTAGAGCTCATTTTGCAAATTATTTTCCCAATTACAATATTTGATATATATATACATATATTATATTGCTGGTAATTTATTAAAACTTCTGTATATTTGATATATATACATATATATTGTGATATATATATATGAATAAATATATATATATATATATATATATATATATATATATATATATTATATTGTTGGTAATTTATTAAAAAAATTGTATACTTTTATGTGATCGTCATACAACAATTATCTTCATCTGGTTGGGAATGAAGTTTATTTGAAAAGGTTTAATTTTATTGATGAATGGTAAATATATTGGGGGAGGGGTGTAGAGGTACTACCCCCACCGCCGCCCCCACAAGGGGGATGACGCTGTGGAGGTAGCCTCCACAGTCGCCCCCCACTGCCATAACCAATCACGCCTTGGTTGGGTTCGACTGTGTTTACACAACTGACCAGCCAAGGGTAGGCTTGCCTCCTTTTCTATTAAGAATTTCAGCGAACTTTTTGGGGATCCATGTATTTTTTTGTTAAAGTTAATAATATATATTTATATTATATATGTATATTTATATATAATATATATATATAATATTATATAGGTATTTAATGTTTATATATATGTTGTATATATATATGTATATATATTAAATATTAATTTAATATGGGTATGGAGTTAATGTTTATTTTGTTAAATATTTTAATATATATATTTATTGTATATACACATTGACATATATATATATATATTTAAATATATGATTATGTATATATTTAAATTATATTTTTAATGAATTTCTTTAAAATGGGTGCATGCTTATATATGCACAAGTAGAAAAACTGGTAAATGTATTCTTTCTGTGAAATTATTATTCTTTTAAAAGTAATCAAGGGAATTGATTTACTGATAATTTAGAATTTTCCTTCTCTGGTTGTGAAGAGGCTTTAATTTAATTTAATTTAATTTATTTATTGGGCAATTATTTTACTATATAACACTAAAGAGGGGAAATTGGATTTAATATGTCTGAAAGTAGTTTATTTCCTATATGATTACCTTTGCATGTTCTTTCCTCTATTTACTTATTTGGGGAAATTGGTTTAGAAATGTTTAAGTCTTCCAGTCATAATAGGAATTTGGGGGATGTGAATTATTTTTGTGTCAACCCAGATTGTTACCCTTGGTTAGTGTGTTGTCTTTATCAATGATTGCCCAATTTCCACAAACGAGGAAGTGTTGCCCTAATGTCTTGAGTGGGGTTGTTGGTATATATTTGTAGTAGCACTAGTTTGCCTTGGGTAGTGGAATTGTTCCACAAGGTTGTCTTAGGGGAGTGGCTTTCAACGAGATTCGACACATAAAGTGGTGCCAGGATAACTCGTTGTGAGTTAGTTAATCCAGTGATAATGTAATTAATTTATTAGGGGATTGGGTAGTGTTCAACACTTAATAAGATTAATGTGCCTCGCACATGGACCCTTGTGCTAGTATAGACTTGGGATGAGATGAGAAGGCCTAGAATGGCATGATCGATATCTTGTCTTCATGAAAGATAGTCGATTCCGCTTTGGACTGCATGTGGGGTTGGGAGTCATGAGAGGCTACCAGGATATGCCAAGATGGGGGTCAGGGCCTATTGGGTGAAAATAATGTAATCAACTTTTCAATAGATTACACCATCTAGATTTCAGCCACAACTATGTGAGATTACTCTCTCCTCTCGAAAAGGGGAGGCGCCCTTCTTACCGCTAATTAGAAGCTATAGTAAACTTTAAAGAATACTTACAAAATGTACATTGTACTCATGAAATGGGGGGGTGATAGACAAAAACCGCACGTTGAGAGGAAACAACAAGGCTCGATCTCTAAGGATGCAAATCAAAATAGCACGGGAGCACGCGAAGTGAGGAGATGAAGGCGTTAGGAACAAGAAAATAGATAACTCGGGCTTCAAAAAGATATTTTAAACAACCTAAAAACTAACTTCGCGTGCATTGAATGCGGCGGAAAGGACTAACACAACGCAGAGTTAGGTGCTCGGGCGGTGATTTTCACCGCTCGAGCACCAACTCAAAACATAACTTAAGGTGCAACGGCGGTGAAAATCACCGCCCGAGCACCAAAAGTCAAAAACAAAGATAGGTGCAGTGGTGGTGATTTTCACCGCCATTGCACCAAAAACAATTTGCTAGAAATGGTGCAACGGCAGTGAAAATCACCGCTCGAGCACCAAAAATTGGGAAAAAGAGACTAACTCCTAGGGAGAAAAAGGAGTCATACTTTAAGCTCAAACTCGAGCCTATCGTCGCCTACCCGGACTAGGTAGGTTAGGGAGTTTGTAAAATGATTTTGTGCCTCGTTTTGCATGCTTGAAACACATGGTCCTAGGAAACAGACTAGTTTCATAGGGGGGTTATCCGTGAATCGAGCGCAGCTAGATTCTGTGATAACAGGGCCTAGGAAGACTTACCAAGATATCCCATGCAACATTGTGATGACACTCCTCCTAAGTCAACTATTGTTAGTTATGTGATATAAACGATTGTATAACACTGGAAGCAATGTGACCTTTGTGATTGTAAGGTTCTTGTACTAGTTTAGTTCAGTATGCGTCAGCTTGTGTCTAGAGGTAGTAGGTTTGGTCTTGGATCCTTGTTACTATCTCCTAGAATTGGGGGTGGGCCTTCGAGTACCACTTGGTTGGGAGGAACGTGCACCCTACACTGTTGGGTCCCCTTTTCTTCAAATCATGATGGTGAGGTTTTCCAGTGGAGAGCTCATGGATTCCAGCTTGTTATTTCATGCTTTGTAATTGTTATAGATGACTCTTGTATTATATTATCCCTTAGTTGTATTCGAGGAGGTTTCATGTATTATGTAACACATTTGTATGAACTACCTCATTTTGGGAATGAGTGATGTAAATCTTATTTTATGAATTAATGTAATATTGGAATCTTGATCTATATCTTATCTTGTGATGTAATTTCATGTTTGGAATGTATGAACATTTATTTCTTAAGTAGTTAATCATGTTATGGATGTATTTATGTTTTATGTATGGGATTCAAGCGTAACCTTAGTCTCATAGCCTTAGAGGATGTTGGTGATAGATAGTGAACTTTCATGTTATATTATACTTTTAAATAAATAAATAAACTATGTGTTATCGTGGTTATTGCAACTTCCTCCAAGGTTACATGGCGGGGCATTACACTTTTATTGATGAGAATACACTTTTGAATAGAGTCTTTTATTATTGAGACTATACTTTTGAATGAGTCATTTATTGAAATGATTATTCTCTTGATTGAGGTCATTTATTAATAAGATTATAATTTGAGTGAAGTCATTTCTTATTGAAGGTTGTACTTTTAATTTGAGGTTATTCATTGGTACTTTTGAATTGAGTCATTTAATGTTGAGATAAACCATTGATTGGGGACTTTTATAGTTGGGATTGTACCTTTGGCACTAGATTCATTCAATGATGTGACATTATGTTATTTGTTTACTCGATAAGTAGGAGTTACTTGAGTTACTTAGTAGGAATTTTACAGTCATAGGTTGTTCCTAGGGTTAAAGATTACCCAATGGAGTAAAGTGCCTATGCGTATTTTATTATAAAAGAGATAGGTTGTTCTTGGGGTTAAAGATTACCTAATGGAGGGAATTACCTATGCATAGTACATGAATGGTCATTAACCAAATCAAGCTAGGGTAGTGGGTGAATAGATGACACTTTTATATGAAACTTTGGCCAAAGTAGTGTATGTAGCCACTGTTTACACTATCAGTTCATTGTGTTCCAATATAAACACTTCTAGTTCAGGATTTTCATACTCGTAGTTGTAGCTACTAAATGATTAGGTTCTAGATTGTAGGACACAACACTAAGGTCAAGATGGTTATTTGGTATGTGGTTTTACCAACCAATCTCATCGTCGAAGGGTAGGGCCATTTTTCCATATGTGGCAGATGTGCGAGGGACCACATTTGAGTCCATGGTTGGTAGAAAAGTACTTGAGTGATGCTTCTCCTCATCAGTTGGTAGCTGATATTTGCAAGGGATTTCTTGGACCATTTTTTACTAGTGCTAATGAAGCTCAAAGGAGCTATGTATGTTATCTTATATCCATTTCTATGGAAGTTGTAATGAAAGAGATGTTATCTTGAGATTTTATATATGTCATTATTTTGGAAAGATTGTAATATTCAATTATAAATGAAAATGGAAAGTTTGTAATGTGTTATTTCATATGTGCATTTAGTCTTTTAATTACAAGATTTTTTTTTATTTTTATGTGATGGAATCATATATTATTTCACTTGTAGTCAAAACATTGATAATTATTTGGAGTAAGAACATCGTGGTTGTTAAACACATGGTATCAAAGCTATCAGGTTAAGCTTTGGAGCCTATGGGTGCATTACATAAGTGAAACATAAACCTTATTGGAAATTAAAGGTTGAAAATTTTTTACGCCAAGATGGCAAGAGGAAAAGAACAAATGGGAAACAAAAAGGGAAGTTTAGATACCTAAAAACTTTTTTGTGTTTGGGGACTAAAGAAGAATCATCCCTAGAGTTGAAAACTCCTAAACCAACAACTCAATATGATACACCTTGGATTGCAGGAGATTATGTAACCAGGTTCAGAAGAAAAGTTTTGGAGGATTGTCAAAGGGTACCTTCACCCTATGAAATTGTTTAAATGAATCTAAGGGATAGGAAGAATTGAAAAAAAAACCCTTACCGATAGCAACCAATAGTTGCAAAGAGTCGAGGAATTTGGCTTGAGTAGAGATATTATAAATCTATGAGTATGCTTTATTGGAAGGGAAATAACTGAAAGCATAGATTGGAAACTTCTGTCGAAGTAAGGAAATCAACATGTTGTGAATCAAAAACAATTAGAGAGGTAACAAGAGGTTGGATACACCCTTGACAAACCTAATTTGATACAAGGTTAAAATATTGCAATCTTTAATGGAGTCAAGAGAGAAAGTTGATACTTTTGAATGAAGGATAGAGACCAATTTGGTCGAGAATAGAAGCAACCCACAAAGAATTAAAAGCTGACATGATTCCACCAACTAGAGTAGGAAAATTCAATTTGGAGATCCCAATTAAAAAGGAGAAAGAAGACAAACAACCCTAGAATGTCTAAAGTTATGAGGAAATAAAAGGGACAAAATCACTTGGAAAGATGATTGATATTTATCGGATTAAATCTGACAAAGGCTTGGTTAAGATTATTGTTTGGTTGAAGTACGAATAGAATTTACCAATTTGTCAATGGAAGTAAACTTATGTTTAGAGGTAAATTGGATATGAAAGGAGACTATGTGTCAAATCGAAAGTATCTTGGAAACAACACACTAAGGTGAGGACACATTTTTCATAAGGGATCCTTAGGAAAGCTCATCAATGAAAGAGGCTTTACGTATATATGATAATCTTCTACTATGGTTAAAGGATATTAGTAATTATGGAAAAGAGAATTGAAATAAAATACTAGAGTATCTTGTAAGTTGTGGTATATTCATTAGATCTCATTATGGTAGATCCAACTATTAATTAGATAAGAGATTAGAAGGTGATGATGAAACTAGTTTTGGAAACAAAAAGTATGTTCAAAGGTATACCTAGTAAGGGTAAGCAAGGTAGATAACAATTTTTCAACTATGAAGAGCCAACAATAAATAATGCTAAATTAAGTCAACAATTAGAAGAGAACGGATGATTGTTATGAGTTCAAATATTAGGATGATTTAATATCATGGAAACACTAAGGGGGGGAGGAGAGTTGATAGACTCAGATAAAGTACCCCATGCAACGAAGTCCATTAATGTATTCTTAATTTGGGATGAATTTTTGACTTCTTTGTAAGTCATGAATCAACCAAAGTCTTGTCCTTAATAACCATGATAAGGTTAAAGAGGATAAAGGATAAGCTATTGGAACTACTAGTGAAAATTAGTGTAAAGGTCAATGAGAAAGAAATATTTACAACACAAACTCTATATGTAATTAAGTTGGAAGATCAACTGATAGTATCATTGATGTCTTAGAAAAGGATAAGGTAGTATGCCTAATCATAAAAGGAAAAATTATCACCTATAGAATCAAAAAGGGAAGAATTATATATTCATGATCTTGAGTTATCAAGGAACGTACATGTTTGGTAGCTAAGTGTATAATTATTGCCGATATCTTTTGGAAGATAATATTAAGTCAGCATGATCAAACGAGAATAATTACTCAAACTAGTATAAATGCTCATCAGAAGAAATAGATTGAGCTGAAAATTGGAATACAACTTAGAAATGAGTAAAGGACAAATGTAATCCAATATCTAGATGTCCTAAGGGGAAGGAGTTTGGCTCCACCATCAATATTTAAATATTATATTTCGAGAATCGAATATGGCATAAGCCCATGGAAGAGGTTTATACTTAGTTAGGATGGACTATTATGAATCGGAAAAGAACCTATGTACCCAAAATTATGGAAGATGAAAGAATGAATGAGGTAAATAAATGACAATAAGGTACCCAAGGGAATGACATTTTTTTTTGGATGAGGAACCACTATAATCTGGAAGGGGATAAAGTATAATGTTGCAAGGTATGTAGCAATTTGATGTCCAAAATGTTGGAGGATGATGATAGGATGTCGTAATTGGCAAGGCTTGTATACTCCCATGGAATTCTAGAGGGGAAGTGGTAGATCACAAGAATAGTTTGATCTTTTCATGTCAATAGAACTGACATAATGTTATGGTGGATAGACTCACCAAGGTAACCAATTTTGATTGGAAAAATTGATTTATAGGATATCGGTCCTAAACTTCATATTGCGCAAAGTAGTTGCTTAATGATCCTAAGAAGGTTATCTCAGATGGGAACAAGCAATAAATGTTAAGGTTTTATGTAAACCATGATTATCTTATGAGGAATTCAATAATGTTAGCCAGTTAGGAAAATGGGATAAACCAAATCTTGGTGAAGTTGTAGAATATGTATATTACAATAACTTCTATCATTGATTTTGTGTCCATTATATGGGAAGAAGAATTGAATCTCTATAAATTTGAGATAAGCTAAGAGATAGGATTAACCTTAGATCAAAAAGATTTTCAAATAGATCAAGAGGATCAAGGAAAATTTATTGTTTCAAACTTAAAATTATGAAGCAGTATAATTATGCTTAAGGTAGATAGTTGTGTCAGGGATGGACGGTATTGCCTTTTGAGTTGTCTAATGGTGTAAACACAAAAAGAAAGGATGGGACCCACAATTAGCGTACAATACATCAGCATTCCTTATCCATTTTGGTTACAATAAGGATAAAATTCATTAGCCAATGAGAACGCATTTTTTAGTCACTAAGGTATAGGTGTCATATAGGATATGGTCACTGTGGTACTTGTGAAGTACAAGGGATTTAATATTATTATGAAGTATAGCTCTTAAGGGAAAGTATGTGTGAAATCACACAAGCTCTCCCTATATGTCAGTTTGGACCCTCAATGTAAAGTCCAACATGGACGAGATTGAAAAGGTCATACTCTGAGGGAAGAATGTTTTATTATTAATAAAATATGTTTATTTCTTACATGAGAAAAATTAAAGGTAGAACCTTTATTTGATTATATATCTCTATATGTTTAAAATCATTGGGGACGATGATTCACAAGGGGGGAAGTATGTTACACCCTGTTCATAGTTACCAAGTTAATTTTACCATTATGAGTGAAAATATTGATAAATGTAAATTGTGACTTGAACATGTTTGTTAGGTTAATGAAATATGTGAATATACAATAATATGTTAATGATTTCAAAAGAATGAATATGTTTTGAATTAATGGAATGCTATGTATTGTAATTTGAACGTTTCAATGCTTTTTTGATAGAAATGTATTATGATACAAATGGATTTATTATGAATGTCTAACTACCTTGGTGTTGAACTAAATTGGATGCAGGGACAAATTCAATCCTCTAGAAGGGAGGGGAAGTGTCACTTAGGAGAAGTGATCGGTCGGGTAACCCTTAGTAAAACCTAATTGATCTTACACACACTCACTTTTAGTTGGTTAAGTCAAGAAAGTAGCTCGGGAATCGGGTAAGTTCCTTTGGTCATATTCTTGACTTGCTGGAATAATTGGGTAGTCATCCTTGATTGTGATAGGATGTTTTCTTGAATTGAATGACTTTGGTTTATTCTCTGGTTTCTTGATTATTCATGATGTATTTAAAGTCTCTTGCCTTAGGTGAGTTCTTCTTTATGTGGTTATAATTAATCGATGAGTTATAAATATATGTGCACTTCATGTATATATATGTATGTATCGATTGATATAGTTACTTTTATATATGAGTTTAATTATCAAGGCAATGATATATATATATGATATACACATATATAGATATATATATATATATATATTAATGTTCACGTATGTATTGAAAAAAATAGAGGTGTTCATACGAGCATATTAATATGTATATATATGTGTGTATATGTATATAAATATATGTGCATTATCAATCTATGAATTACGGTAATATGATATATGCATTAAAATATTGAAAGCTACTTTTGATAAACATATGAATTGATTGATATATATATTATTAATAAAGAGTTATCCTTAAAAGAAGCACCGATTTTAAGTAAAGTTGTGTGGTTTAAAAAATAACAAGTGCATACTATATAGTGTGCAATGTATAAGACTATTGTTACAACAATAATACACGCTCCATGGTAGCGCTATAGTCATTTAATGTGAGTCGACAAGATTACAAATACAACACAATATATATAAGAATCAGTCAAAAGGTTATTAAGAGATATTTTAAGTGCATTTAAACGCTGACTTGGTCATGAAAAACAAACAACAAAAGCACGATAAAAGGTTTTAGGTGGCGCCAAATATGAAAATTGCATAGCAAATAGAAGTCTAAACTATAAGCTTTGTCCAATGATGGAAGGAAACGTAAAATGTAGAATAAGTCAATTAGAAAATTTGGCATATTATGAGTCGACCTGTTGATCTTTTACCTTGCATTTCTGGAACGCATTCTTATTGTCTCTGTTTTAATTAGCTTGTTGCTCTATTTTGATGAGTATTGATTTTAAATGCTGCCACCCATTGATAATATTTGTTGAGTCGATCTTAATAATCTGAGAAGTGTCATTGAACATAGTTTGATTGTAGGCAGCTAACTCTCATATTTCTATATAAATAGGGGTGAAGAATACTTTATTTGGACGCACTATTCACTTGCATTTTGCTGATCTTTTTATCCAAGTTATTCTAGTTCTGAGTTGTGAGTCTTTGTGAGGAAAATTATGAGAGTTTAGTGTGAGGGAATATTGAGAAGTGGGTTTGGAGAGATAGAGAAGAGTTGCAAGTTGATCTTGGAAGGGACTAAGCTAGGGAATCTAGTCTAATCGGTTGGAATAATTGCATTTACAAGCATGAGGATTATACTCTATTATATTATGATTAATAGGGAAAGATTGTATGAATTATTTGATTTACTTGGAAAAGTAGAAGGTCAATTTGATAGAGAAAAGATAGTTTATTAAAAGAAAGGAAAATAAATATTGTCTTGTTAAGTATTTTATATGGGTGTTTGTGTGTACTCCAAATTAAGGAGTGGTTGTATTACCAATACAAAAGAAGGAGCTTATATAGCTCATTTAGTTATCTATTACCAAGTTATTTGTGTAGTTGATTCATAAGAGTTTGATTATTCTTGAATGATCACTTGATCATTGCTTTACTTGATTATTGATTGAAAACCTAGGTCGAGGATAATCTAGTGGGTTGGGATATTTACTTGAATAATGATTGATACCATAGCACATAGGTTGTGATTAACCAACAAGATCATACTATTCATTGATTAATGATATTATCCAAGGATTAGGGTAACTAAGGTTGAAATTTACCTTTGTGATTAAGTTGATCACTTGAAATTGTGAATTACTACTTGATTGGATCCGTAGGTGGAATTAACCTATTAAGTTCGAATTTTTACTTGATTAATTGTTTTACACTCTTGACATGAAGTCATTTTATTAATGAAAATCTACTTTTTGAACAGTCTTTTATTGATGAGAATACACTCTTGAATAGAGTGTTTTATTGTTGAGATTATACTTTTGAATGAGTGATTTATTGATATGATTATTCTCTTGATTGAGGTTATTTATTGATAAGATTATACTTTGAGTGAAGTCATTTCTTGTTGAAGGTTGTACTTTTAATTTGAGGTTATTCGTTGGTACTTTTGAATTGAGTCATTTAATGTTGAGATAAACCATTGATTGGGGACTTTTATAGTTGGGATCATACCTTTGGCACTAGAGTCATTCAATGATGTGACATTATGTTATTTGGTTACTTGATAAGTAGGATTTACTTGAGTTACTTAGTAGGAATGTTATAGTCATAGGTTGTTCTTGGGGTTAAAGATTACCCAATGGAGGGAATTTTCTATGCATAGTTTATTATAAAAGAGATACGTTGTTCCTGGGGTTAAAGATTACCCAATGGAGGGAATTGCCTATGCATATTACATGAATGGTCATTAACCAAATCAAGCTAGGGTAGTGGGTGAATAGATGACACTTTTATATGAAATTTTGGCCAAATTAGTGTAAGTAGCTATTTCTTACACTGTTAGTTCACTATGTTCCAGTATAAACAATTCTAGTTCAGGATTTTCATGCTCGTAGTTGTAGCTACCGTATGATTAGGTTCTGGATTTTAGGACACAATACTAAGCTTGGGAAGACTATTTGTTATGGGGTTTTACCAACCAATCTCTTCATCAAAGGGTAGGTTCATCTTTCCATATGTGGAAGATATGCAGGGGACCGCATTTGAGTTCATGGTTGGTAGAAAAGCACTTGAGTGATGCTTCTCCTCATCAGTTGGCAGCCGAGATTTACAGGGGATTTCTTGGACCATTTTTTACTAGTGCTAATGAAGCTCAAAGGAGCTATTTATGTTATCTTATATCCATTTCTATGCAAGTTGTAAGGAAAGAGATGTTATCTTGAGATTTTATATATGTCATTGTTTTGGAAATATTGTAATATTAAATTATAAATGCAAATGGAAAGTTTGAAATATGTGTTATTTCATATGTGCATTTAGTCTTTGAATTACAAGAATTTTTTTTGTATTGCTATGTGATGGCATTGTATATTATTTCACTTGTAGTTAAAACATTGATAAGTCTTTGGAGTAAGCACAATGGGGTTGTTACAACTTGATTGATCCCACTTTGAAAATACAACATGCAATGTGTCAAGAGTTTTTTGTGCATTTAAAACTTCAAAGATTCTTTACGAAAAATTGCATAGCCTTTTTTTTTTTAGCATGAATGTATGTAATGAGATAGAGAGAGAGTTTTTTTCTTCTCTTTTTATTCAAAAATGGCCAATTGGTTCACTTTGTTCAACATGACTGTCATGCAAAGATGTTAGCTTCTGAATATTTGTAAGAAGCTAACATTTCAACAACCACTAGAATCATAAATTTTCATGAGGTGCTAGTGCATAGCATTGCAAACATCCACACTTAATGCTCTCATCTAGGAAAAATGAACTCGAAAAGATAGAATCATCATAAAAATGCTAGTCAAGCTACATTATAGTATTAACACTTTATATTTGGAAGATTTTATATCATGATATCAAAGAGGAGATACTGTGTGGTGAAATTGTAAGGGTGTGCAATTTATGATACTATGTTTTCCCATACTTTAGCAAGCATATAAACCATGATAAATATGCATGGTAGAGTAAGAATAACTTATAACAATATTACCAAAGGATATTGTAGAGAAAATAGAATCTCCAACCCACATGGACATGCCCCCAAGGAGACCTATAAATCAACCAAGGTATCTTGCACAACACACAAATACTATGCAAAAGCTTATACCTATAAAGTATTAGTTAAGAAAAACATATACCACATGAAAAAAGAATAAAATAGATATTTATGCAAACAAACAAAAAATAAAATATAAATTGAAAGAGAAAAAGAAAAAGAGATAATAGGAAGAGCACAAGATAAATGATTTGATATGTATGGCTAGAAATTTGTGCTAGTCTAGAGACCATACAATACTTTTGGTTGACCATGGTTACTACAAGATGCATTGTAGGATAACCATGAGACATATAGGATAAATGAAGGACCATTGTCTAGCAAGATAAGTTATGCTAGGTGGTTCATATGTTGTTGGATTGCTACAAAGAGCATAAAATTGATTAGTGATTTGAGATAAAAGTGAGATGTGTACACTATGATAGCCCCACTTAAAATAATTGCATGACACTAAGAGTGAAAATATTTTAAGGAGAGTGAAGAAAAATATGAATTTTTAAGAAATAAACATCATGTATGATGTTTCATGAAACACATAACATTGTACTCATGGAATGTCATCACATGGTGTGGGGATGCCACATAAAACCAAAGCATCACTTACACAAAAACACTAGGGGATCCACATATCCAGGATCAGTATGAATGTATGATAATTATGTATATCATAAGAATTAGGGTTTTAGAAACTCATTCCCCAAATTAAGTGGAACTACAAGAAAAAATGAATACAGTCAAGTAAAACAAATAATTTTCTTGAGTCAACATGGAAGAGACCTAAATATCTCAATGCTTTGCATCATCCCCAAAAAGTAAAATTTTGGATTAAAACATAAAGAAGAATGATGGTACAAATAAAAGAATTGACAAAAAAATCATATCTTTTATCCATGTATCTACAAGGTTGCCATGGTTCCTCTAAGTAATATTGAAAAACATATACAGACAAGCATGGGGAAGCATAAACAAAACACACATATAAAACACTTAAAATTTGTAGATAAGAAGAGTATTGAATTAAAGTCATTCCTCAAATAGATCGTCGATCTCCCAATATTGATCATAAGGGGAGGGAGGTCGAGCCTGTAAAGGAAGTAGATCATTAAATCAATACTATGGGCCTCACATGCAACATGAATGAAATAACTAGTTGCTAGTATAACATCATCTTGACTCGGTATCTTATGAAGTGAGTGTAAGAAATCTTGTGAAGATCATAGAAAATTTGGAATGTCTCTAAGGGATTCAAAAAAAAAATCCCCATGAGGAGAGGATGATGAATCACTGTCAAAGTATATTAGAAGAAGGTTGTCACTAATAATATCCTAAACAAGAGCAATGACAGGTACAAAGGAAGTTTGCACTTTTGTGAAAAAATTGATGAAGAATGGTCTAGAGTGGTGAAGAAGGTAGATTTTATTTTTATTTTTATGGGGTGGAGTTGGATAATATTCATTTTTTCTTTTAGGAGGTGTATGGGAGATATTGATATTGATATTGATTGTGGCGAGATGGAGAACATTTGGAAAGACTTTATGGCAAGTGTGTTGTAATGGTACCATATTATCAAATGTGGTACTATATATTACAAACAGGTTTGACATATCTAAGATCTTAGAGAATGGTAGAATCTTAAGGATATTTGTAATTATAGGAGGTTTTGTTAAAGGATCCAGGAACACTTGAACCCTCTTCAGATGAGGTTCATTGGGATCCTAAGAAGGAATAGGAGTGATACTAATGAAATAAAAATAGGTAGTAGAGAAGGAGGATATGAGATCATAACCAAATTAAGAGGTGCTTGTATTAGAGGAGGAAATTCAGTAATGTGTATTTGCATAGTAGCATGTTCATAGGTGAATGCATGCTAATGATGCTTATTCTTACAAAAAGTTGATTATGTCAGTGGTAACACCCAAGCATGTCTATAAGAGGGGGATCACTCTTCTCTGATCGTGAGACTATCTTCACTTCTAAAATAGGAGCAAGGACAATCATGGTAGGTGGAGAGTAAGAGATTTGGGTTACACATCGCATATCCTATGTCATTGGTTCCTTTTCTCTTTTTTATCATGGGGGTAGTTAGAGGAATAGAAAGAATCACTAGAAGATGAGGCATGGATAGTGCACAAGAATTTTTTTTTCCAATAGGATGTTTTCCTTTTGCTACTGGAGGGGTAGGAAAAGGAACTATATGAGACAAAATAGGATAGAAGATTGGGGAAGTTTTTCCCAACATAGGTGTCTTTCCCCAGTTTCCATTATTGGCATGTGGGGGAACACAAGGCTAAGTTGGTTTAGATCGATGGTTGGTTATTTTTATTCTTTTTAGCCACTTGGTGGGCTAAGGATTGACATCTATGTTAACACTCCTTAGCACTTCTATTTCTTCTCACATAGGTTTCAAATTTCAAAGGATTAACCAAGGTATCTTCCAACATAGGTATCTTTTCTTACTTTAGAAGAGGAATAGAAGGGACCCCTACAAGTTAGGAGATCACCATGTTCTTAGGTACATAAACTTGTTTTTATTTTGGAGGCACAAAGATGATTAGACGATTATCCCTTGGTCTTTTATACAATGGTGGGGGTGGAACTGTAGCATACATGCCAGGTGATTGATGTGTTAAAAAGTTCAGATAACTAAGAGGGGGGGTGAATCAGTTATCCCAAAACACTTTTATTTCTTTTCTTAATCTAGAGCAATCATAAACCATTCATATATTAATTAAAATGGACATGAACATACAAGCACCAAACAACACCATGCATAATGAACACCGGAAATTATGTGGAAACCCAAGATGGGAAAAACCATGAAGAATGCTAATTCTTAATTATAAACCGCCAGTTAAAGTGACATTGGTTAAAGTGATTTTTACAAGGGCTCATTTCCAAAATGCTCACTGGAGGATGGCTCATTGCTAGTGGGCTCACTTCCCAAGGTACAAAAACCACTGATTACAAAAATGGACAAAGCATGAACTAATGAAGTTGCATCTACATATGCATGAATTTGGTTCTAGGTAAGAGCACAACATCTGATTGCAACATATCCAGTTAAGAATATTCTACCAACCTTCCTTCCACAGTTTCAGCAAAACAAATTACTTCTACTTGGCACTTGCCTTCACTTCCTTCTCTGATCCTTGTCACACAATCCTTCGTACCTTTATCACTGTTCGCACATTCCACGGTTTCTATTTTTGAATACTTGAAGATGTTCCACATACATGTATATGTATATGCACCCAGAGAACAAAATGAGTCGGCCTAGAAAAACATGTTGGCTTGAGGAACAACCTTGAAGTATTCAATAAGGCTTGGCATGCTAGCACCAAACCCAGAAGACAGGTCCCACATAAGGGATCTTCTTACCACGTTACATCGGGACCCATACATGGGTCATACATAAGATATAGAATTATTATCAAAAGATAGCTAACATTGAATTATATGAGATATATTCCAGATTCGATGGGAACACCATAACCAAGACCAAAACTTAATTAACATCAATTGATAGGAAAGCCACAACCAAGACCAAATCTTGATTATCATCAATTTTAGTATTAACCGGAGAAGCAAAATATGACATACCAAAACTTGTAACATGCAACATAAATGTCTGGATAGCAAGGTTACCTAGAGTAGGCTTTGAGTACACCATCTAACATCAAAAGACTAGTCTTCATTTTTTTGAATTAACAGTCCTCTACGAATGTCCCAAAAAAGAAAAATTGTCACATCTGAATCAAGGATAATCATCCACACTACACAACATCATAACATACGATAGGATGGATCATTTATGTATATCATCCAGAGCACAACCTTTTGGATCCTATGTTTTGACATCAATGATAACAATGTTAAACCATCTCAACAACTTCTCAACAATCTCCCCTATTGGCATTGATGGAAAAACAACAAAAGTTGAAAAACACAAAAAGTCCAAAAGTCTGAGCACTTCCCCTTAGTCAAGCAATTCAATACCTCTTCTTGTTTTTGTTTTTCTCTTCATTTTCTCCCCCTTTTTCTCATCAAAGGAAAAGGGCCAAAATACGATCATTTAGGAACTCAAGTAAAAATAACACTTTTCACATGAAAAATCTTCTTTTACCTTTCTCTCACAATTGGAAGAATCCTCTTCCAAGCTAGCACTGCATAATCCATTTTGGTACACATGCTATCTAGTAGAGTCAACAACATAAATGAGGATGACCAGTCCAAAGATAGGCACTGTTGTTCACAATATTCGGCATCATAAACTATCTCAGAGAGATGATCCAATCAAACCTCAAAAATTTCTTTGACCAACTAGAAAGTTCTAACCACATCTACCCTCTGTCTCTAAACAGACAATAACTCAGCTTTCAATTCTCCAACTTTTGTTCTTTTTTTTCCATCTTTACCTTTGAATAAATCTAAACTCTTTCCAATCTCATTCATCTCAGATTCAATAGCTTCAATTCTACTTCTAAAGTTATCAACCGCAACAGGCCACTAGAGACAATGCCTATAGATGTTAGACATTTCCTTGATGCATTCTCTTGTCTCACAAATGTGTTTGGATAACTCTTGTTTGGCTTTAACACATCTTCTCTCAATCATAGCTTCGAACTTGTGTCCTTCAGGTCCTTCTAGCAACATCCTTTCTTCAACAATTTCTACTAGATCATTCGGTAAAGAGTCAGAAACATTTGAAATAGTAATACCCTTTTTGAGAAAATAATCAACCAAGGAATCATCGATTCTAAGCTTATCCATCAGGGGGTAGGGACACCACATTTCACCAACCTTCTTCACATCACCTTCATTCAACATCAACTGAATTCATCTGGATCGAAAGAGTCAGATCTAGGAAAAGATTCATCTTCCTTTTCCTTTTCTTCTGAAACATCTTTTGTGTTAACTTTCCTCCTTTTAGGTTCCAGAGGGGAACCACCAATGACAACCTCTAACTCCTTCTTACCAGAGGAGGAACCCTCCTCAAACTGACTGTTGGGCATAGCACTAGACACTATCACACCGGAGCACAGATCCCTCTGCAAGGATGAGAAATAGACTTTGCATGCACTTGCTTTATCTTCCATACACTCCAAATATCTGTAAAATTTCTTTTTGAAAGGAATGTCGAACTTCCACTCAAAAAGTAAAATACTAAACATATGAGTAGAGACCCAAATCGAAAAGGATAACTCTCAATCAAAGACATTTTGACATTCTCAACTAGGATTTACATTATGAGGCTACACAAGTCAAACTGTTTATTTTCCTTCACCATTTTATGTGCAAGATATACAACAATAGCCAAAGTAGAACCTTCACGATTTCTAAAATAGATTTTATAAGCGATGTCGTAAGCAACATACCTTATTGCAGGATCGACAATGGTATTTATTAGTAGATCTCAAGGGTCTTTGTCGATACCGGTAAGTTCCTCCAAATCTCTCTATTTCACCAATTATTTTCCCAGGGAGATCACCAATACTGCGCAAACTAGTAATAGCTTATATGGCCTCCTTCATGATCTAATAGGGATTTTCAAACACAATGTCTTCATCCTTGAATCGAGTCAATAGGAACAAGATAGACTCTTTATCAAAAAACCAAGGAAATTCTCCCCATAAATCCATACTCAAAGTACTTACATTATGCAACTCATCTATCTTCAATCCTAGCTCCATTTCTTTCATCTTCTGATGATCAAACTCATCCAATTCAACTCCCTTCAGCTTTAACAAAATATTGCCACTGGATTTGTTTCCAATCAACATCGATTCCATCATCACGCTCGGCTTCTTCAATCCTTTATCGCTCAATGGGAAACTCTTCTTCTTCCTTGCAACAGTGAGAAATGATTTGAAACTCCATCTTTTATCCTTAATTTCTCATGATGACTTCACTACCAAAACGTGTATTGATGACGCCAACAATTGTACTTCACTTTTTAGTTAGCTGAATCAACCTCCATTATGCAACATCACCTGAATCTAGCTTAATCATGCCAGAAACACATCAATCTTTCTTCAGAGAGGGGGAATCGAAAGGATATGCATTGCAAAAATCCCCTTGAGCCAAGGCGGTTAGCTCAATTTCTGGAAGAGCCAATACCGAGATCCGGTACCACAAAAGGGCTCTCCATACTTTTTTCCTTTTTCTTCCACACTGTAGTCACCTTCTTCTTAGATTCATCTGATTCTACAACCTTCTTTTTGTCTTTAGTCCTTTCCAGAGCAACATATCTGCACGTGTTAGCATAATGTCCAGATTGACTACACTTGTAACATATTTGTTCTAACTTTGCTAAGTGAACCCTAGGTCTGCACTGATTAGCTTTGTGACCATAACCATAGCACAAATAGCAATAACCATGAAAGAGATTGTTCATTCCATTCCTTTTAGTTGTTATTAGATAATTCACTTCTGCAATGACTTGCTTTATGACCAAACTTGTGACAATTAAAGCATTGAATATCCGGTTCCTTCCTGCTTCTATATTCTACAGCCTTGTGTCCAAACTTCTTGCATAGAAAATATTGACCATTAAAAGATAACTACCTTTGAGCATTTGGTTGCCTCATTAGAGGTATTTTTGTAGATCTTCTAGAGTTCTGGACTTTGCTTGTTACGACTGATCTTGCTTCAGCTTCAACTACTTTTTCTTCATCCTTAGTGTTCTGATTTAAGCTATCACCGGTGAATCCAAGTCCTCATTTACCCTTGTGAAATTTTTGTAGGGTCAATAGTTGTTCCAAAATTATGCTACTTTCACATACTCTTGCTTCAGATTTCAACCTTCTTATCTCTTGATCTACTTCTTATTTTCTTCTGATTTCTATTTGATGATATCCTTGAAATTTTCTTCAGTATTCTTCCATTCTTCCATTTTTTGTTTGATGGTGTCTTTGAGATCTTCTTTAGTCATTTTTCAATCATCCAACCATAGCTTTAAATTCTTAATACTTTCCTTTGACTCCTTTAATTCCTCACTGACCTCTTTGTGTCTTGCTTTGAATTTTTGGATTTGCTCCCTTAGTTTTGAGGTACAAGCATTTGCCTCCTTGATGTTTTCTTTTAGTTCCTCATTCTCAGATTCTATACTTTCCATATCACTCAATATTGACTTCAGTTCTTCCTCAAAGTAATAATCTCCTGCCATTTGTTCAAACTACCAAGATCTCCCTCAAGTGGTTAAGCTTTATCTATAAGGGACCAAGCTCTAATACCAATTGTTGAACAATCTGGATAACTGAGGGGGGGGTGAATCAGTTATCCAAAAACACATTTATTTCATTTCTTAATCTAGAGCAATCATAAACCATTCATATATTAATTAAAATAGATATGAGCATGCAAGAACCAAACAACACCATGCACAATGAACACTAGAAATTACATGGAAACCCAAGATGGGAAAAACCACATAGAATGCTAATTCTCAATTATAAACCACTGGTTAAGGTGACATCGATTAAGGTAATTTTTACAAGGGCTCACTGCCAAAATGCTCACTACAGCGTGGCTCACTGTTGGGTGGCTCACTGTCGGTGGGCTCACTGCCCAAGATACAAAAACCACTGATTACAAAATTGGACAAAGCATGAACTGATGAAGTTGCATCTACATATGAATTAATTTAGTTTCGATTAAGAGAACAACATTTGATTGCAACAGATCCGATTAAGAATCTTCTGCCAACTTTCCTTCCATTGTTTCAACAAAACATATTACTTCTACTTGGCACCTGGCTTCACTTCCTTCTCTGATCCTTGTCGCATAATCCTTCACACCTTTATCACTGTTTGCACATTCCACACTTCCTGTTTTCGAATGCTTGAAGATGTTCCACATACATATATATATATATGCACCCAGAGAACAAAATGATTCAGCCTAGCAAAACATGTCAGCTTGAGGAACAACCTTGAAGTATTCATTAAGGCTTGACACACTAGCACTAGACCCAAAAGATAGGTCCCACATAAGGGATCTTCTTACCACGTTACATTGAGACCCATACATGGGTCATACATAAGATATAGCATTATTATCAAAAGATAGCTAACATTGAATTATATGAGATATATTCTGAATTCGATGGGAATGCCACAACCAAGACCAAAACTTGATTAACATCAATTGATAGGAATGTCACAACCAAGACCAAATCTTGATTATCATCAATTTCAGTATTAATCGGAGAAGCACAATCTAACAGACCAAAACTTGTAACATGCAACATGAATGTCCAGATAGGAAGGTTACCCAACACACCAACTTACATCAAAAGACTAGTCTTTGTTTTTTTGCATTAATAGTTCTCCACATATTTCCTAAAAAAAAGTACTGCCACATCTGGATCAAGGATAATCATCCACACTACACAACATCATAGCATATGATAGGATGGATCATTTTTGTATATCATCTGAAGCACAACTTTTCAGATCTCATATTTTGACATCAATGACAACAATGCTAAACCATCTCAACAACTTCTCAATATGATGGAGGAAACCCATTTTGAACTTAGGTTCCTCCATTACCTTTAGAGTAGGAGAAACATCCATTAAAGTCTTAGTAGGTCAAGGAACCTCAAGTGAGATATTACCTAGGGACAACTCCTCTATACGCTTAGCTTTAAATTTTTTATATGTAATGAAAATTTGATCTTCTCAAGGTTTGACAAGTTCCATAGATTGAGGCCAAAAATAATCTAAAGAAAAAATTTCATGAGAAGCTAAAGGTTTGAATCCATTGTGAAAAACTATATTTATTTCATTTTTAAATGGAAACTTTATGTATTTGTGTATAACTAATGTGACCACATTCATTCAGCACAACCATGGATAGCCTAACTTCAAATGAAATTGGTCCGACATCAGGATATTGGTGAATGAGATATCCAACTATTTTGGCACAAATTTAAGTGGGAGAGTTATTAAACCTATTGTAGGGCAAAAAAAACATCATAAATTTTCAACCATGCTTTTGATTTTTCATAATTGTCTTTGTAAAGTTCATGCACAAATAAAAGTTCTTAATTGATCATGTTCTCTAAACACACAAGATCGATGAGTATTCTCATTGTGAGTTTGTCATAAATACAACCGGTGATATAAAGAGGACCATCGAGTGTTGTTATAGATGCATCACTATGAGTAAAATAAATGTCTAGCAACAAAGTGGCTTGATCCTTACGAGGTTGAACTTCAATTGTACTTATCATATTAGACATATCATCATTTTCTTCAACATTATCACTACATTGCACAAAGTTGGATGAATGACTTGGTAATGGATTGGTGAATATTTGTAATTTTTTATTAGGCAACGAGATTGACTTATTTCCTTTGTTATTAACATCAGCCAATTGGATTTGATTAGAACCAATGAGGTCTTACACCTGCTGCTTAAGACACATACACCATTTTGTATTGTGTTCGTGTATGATGATATTAACAAAATGCTTTTGCATTAAAATTTGGTGGTAAACGTTTACTTGTGTCAATTGGCTTAATTGAAAGGAGTTGAATTATATTCTTGCTTAATAATTGTAACATTAACATGAAGAGAGTTAGGAAATTGTGTGAACTATCTATCTCTTGGACGAAATTGATAAGGAGTGTTACTAGTGGCGACAACATGTGTTTCAATGTTATTGGCGGTTTGAGGAGTATTTATTTTAATGAAGTTTTTATTTTTCTTTTTGAATGATGGGTAATAGTTTTGAGGTATGGATTTGGATTGGCCAATAGGAGTCGATGAAGGTGTTCCTTCATATTGACTAACTGATATCGAATAATCACAAAGAGTCGTGCACAAGTGTTGGAATGATGTCCATACTTCATCAACAATTTCTTGTATCAAATGTTAGGTTGCAAGTTTCCTATAAACACCCTTTGAATTATCATTAGGAATACTATAGGAGATTTTTGAGTAAAGCAATTGATATCATCATATAAAGTCTATTGTCTTTTACTTAGGTCCTTGTTTATAATGCACTAAGTCAGTTAACGTCACTTGAGGACCAATGTTTTCTTGAAAATTTTAGACAAATGCACTAACAAGTTGGGTGAATGAGTCTATGGAATTTTTCGGTAATAAGAGAAGCCATTCTGAGGCCATATCTTTCAATGATCTAGGAAAGATTTTAGCTAGGAGCTTGTCTTCAAAGATGAAGTCACTACATAATGCAATAAAATTCGATACATGGTTGTTAGGTTCTCCCTTACCATTGTATATCTCAAATTGGGGTATCTCAATGTTTTGAGGTAGAGTTTTCAAGATAGTAATTGACAAAGGATTTTGTGTAAGATATTGTAGAGGTTTATCGTTTTGGTTTTGATTTAATGTTGAGATTTTTTGTTGAAGTGATTCCATATTTTGCAAGAGATTAGTTTATCAATGGATCATTTGGTGACATGTTTTACAACGTTTGTTGAATAAGGTGAACTAGAGTGAGTGACCAATGGGTTACTATATTGCATGTTTATGAAAAGTGATGAACATGGTGGTATTAAGGGTGATGTGGTAAAACTATAAGGATTCACATTAGGAAACCCTAAGCTTTTGTTTATTCCATTGGTATATTGTATGGTTGATGCTACTGTTGTTGGTGTAAATATGGGAATAAAAGGTATGATTGTGGGAGAGGAAACTTGTTTTCCTCCTTGGTTTTGAGAATTTGTGAATGCTTGAGCATAACTAGTTGTCGTAGGGATGTTAGCATCTACAATGTGAGCTAGACTATGTTGTACTTATATTCCTTGGGAATAGTTTATCAACTTATTAAGGCTATCCATAATAGGCATTATTTCTCCTACTAAGGATTCAGTACTCAAATTTTTTTGGAGACCCTCTAAATCTTTATCCAATTTTTTTAGTTTGTATTTAGGAATATGGGTAATGGCGGTCTCTAAGTCCACATAAATGTTAGGTTGTGAGGTGGTCATGGATAATGTGTGGTGAGGAATGGAATCCAAAATGGATTGGGTTGAAGCTATACCTTATGTGAAAGAGTTAGAGGACTCGGGCTCCACAACGTGTGTAGTTACAGTGCAAGATGCCATGTCTAAAAAGTAATCTCACGGGGGTATTAGTGTTGAAGTGAGCAACCCAAGATCTTTAATCTGCAACACCAAATAACCTCCAAAAGAGATAGAGAGAAGCAACAATGGAAGATGTTATTCCACCAAAAAAGAATTACAATATAATACAACGATCAATATGCTATCCAATAGAATATAATATTGTGTTGTTTAAAATATGCTAGAGATGCATTGCTTATAAAGGCAGGGATGAGAGATAGGATAAGACAAGATCATGACAAGTGTCTTAATCCTATCATATGAGACACCTAACTCATAACTACCTAGGATGATGTGAAGTCTAGATAAGACAATTAATACTTCTAGATAAGACAACTAATATCCTAAGTAAACTTAACATGTGAATTAAGTCCTCTAAGTCCCTAGTAAAGGAATTAACTAGGTACAAGACTTATTCACACCAACACCCCCCTTAAGTGCAACTTAGGGATGAACAAACCAATGTAAATATGCAAAATATGGGTCCCGAAAACAAAGCTTGATGAGGTACCCATGTACAAAACAAAACTAAAATCTATCACAAATGGAGAAAAGGAGAAAAACCCTACGAGAGAAAACTCCTCTCCAAAAGAGAGAAAAAGAACAAGAACAAGAAGAACATCGCCGAAGCATGAAGAAGCTAAAAACAACTATCAAAAGATGACTACTATGGTGTTGTAACTAAAGAACCTCCTCTAAAAATAGGGTGATTAGGATCAAGAAGACAACAATTTGCATGAGTCCCCCCAACGACACTACTTAAACAATGATTAGATGGAAATAAAGGTACTAACATCTGTCAATAAAAAATATAGATGGCACATGAATCTCTACGAGTAACCCCAACAACACTACTCAACCAATGAAAGTTGAAAATGCAGGTGCCAATAGTATAAAGAACACTGATCAACTGAGGATGTAAGGGTGCCTCCACAAAATGGGAATGCAAGAGTGTCTATATGGTAAATGCTCCATCTCACCGAAATGTATCGGTAACCAGTCATTGCATCTGCCTAGTACATAGGAACAAATGCTAGATACATATTTCACTCCAAAGTGAAACCAAGGAAGCATTAGCACAAACATTATAATCCCCCCATAATCCTGACTTGGGAGAGGCATGATAGATCCATTGAAATTTTTTGTATCACCATGTAGTGCATGAAGGAGAAGAAACAACATTTAAAAGTGCACAAGAAAGTACCTACAACTAAAAAAGGGTGTGCACAACAAAGCACACATGCACAAGGCAAGAATCACCTAGATTCTATGTTGTCTTGGAGGGACACTCACTCGAAAATGGTGTGATGGCAAATAACAAAGGCTCTACACAACCCCCCATGGCACTTTATAATACAATGTGAATACCAACTATGGCACAACCTTATGTTCAAGATCCCAAAAATACATGTGCAATAGTGTGGAACTTTATTTCAGTGTGTTTACATATAATAAGTGCTTACAAATGATGCTCAAAATTCCCATCGAGGAAAAAATACAAGAGATAAATATAGAGCGACTCAAATGAAGCCATCCCATGCGAACAAAAAATTTCCAAGTGTTAAAATATCCAAGTAATTAACTAGAGTATTAAAACACAATAATCTGAATTAATTATACCTAGGACCAAATTTGGAAAAATTACATGAGTAACTTTGAAGAGCTCAGAGAGACCTTTTCAATGCCACAAGAATCATGAAAAATGGAGGAATATAGAAAAATATATGAGCTCGGGAGTGCGAACTGCACATCTGACTTCAACGAGCAATAAATGCAACCAAACAACAAAATTCTAAAAAAATATTGTACCATTGAAAAGATGAGCTCACTAGCTTTCCAACAATATTTTGTTTCAAAAATTTTGCCACCTAGGGTGAAAGTTATGCAAAAACAAAAAACCCCTAGAAGAGGGACTTTCAACGCTAACTAGATACCATGTTGAAGTGAGTAACCCAAGATATTTAATATGAAACACCAAATAAACTCCATAAGAGATAGAGAGAAGCAACAATGAAAGATGTTATTCCACCAAACAAGAATTGCAATATGATATAATGATCAATATGCTATGCAATAGAATACAATGTTATGTTTTGCAAAATATGCAAGATATGCTAGAGATGCCTTGATTATAAGGGCAAGGATGAGAGATAAGATAAGACAAGATCATGACAAGTGTCTTGATACTATCATATGAGACAACTAACTCATAACTACTTAGGATGATGTGAAGTCTAGATAAGACAACTTAGAATTCTAGATAAGACAACTAATATCCTAAGTAAACTTAACATGTTGAACCACCAAAAACATGGACACTAGAAGGGAAAGAGGATTCCCCAATGAGCTTTTAGGGTTTTTCACCCTAGAAGCTTAGTTTTGGATGAATGGCTCTCTTTCACCTTAATGGTCTTGGTGTTTTTGGGTGTTCATTCAAAGAAGGTTTTGTATTCAAATGGGGGTTTGTGATATGTGTGTAATGTGTGGCTAAGTGTTGGAAATGAAATAGAATAAACTAACTAGAAATAAAAAACCTAGAGAATGCATCTATGTTGGAAAACACATTGAGATATACAAGTATGTACAAGATAACCTAATAAATATGCACTAAAGTAAAACAAAAGGTTAGAGATGAGAGGGGTATGCACCTGGAACCTTGTAGAAGCTGGAAATGCTATTGGATTTGATGTTGAGGCCGAAAGGGACACTTGTGCCAAGCTGGGCGATCTAGTCCTTTTTTTGGAAAATTCCTGAAAACTGGTCTGGAGCTCGTTTCTGCCAAATGGGAGTCCAGAAATGTCAAAATCACAAAATGGCCTATCCAAAGGGACTAGGTCACCATTCTTGGCGACTTAGTACTCTTTAGGATTTTTGGATTTTCTAAAGAGGAAATAGAAGCCCTAGGTTTGCCTTAGTCAAACCCCTTTAAGGTAACTAAACCAAAATGAATAGAAAATACAAAGCATGAATATGAAACAATGGAGTAATGGAGTGAGTTACCTTGACATGATGAGAGATCTTGTGTTGTTGCAACAATCAACCCTTGAATGCTTCAGAAATGATGTCTTGTTGACTTGGAAGTATCAAACCCTAGCTTGCTTGAGAGAAGGAAGGAGAGAGAGAGAGAGGTGAGAATAATGTATTTGAGAAGAATGAGGGTATCTCATGAGAAATTAGGGTTTTGAGGCTTATTTATACAAGTTATGCCCTAATTTGACTGAAATAACACCATACAAGTCGACCTTAGGGTTTTAGAGACTAAAATCCTGACAGAAAATGACTTAAAATTAAAATTTAAGCCACATGGGACTAGGTCACCCAAGGTGGCGACCTAGTCCACCTGGGTATTTTTCATTGTTTTTCGGTAATTAAAGTATTATTATTTGTGTTTGTCGGGATTGTCTTCTAAAAACTCACCAAGATAGGAATTATATGAGGATTAAGGGGTCATTTTGGCATAATAATGTATTGATTAAGTGATGAAAAGCCTAGGAGAGAGTGAATTTTTTTTGCAACACCTTACAACACTTCATCACAAGGCTTGGAAATAGGTAAAAATAGGCTGAAAATAGTCCAAAGTCCATAGGCAAAGGTCCAAATGAGAGAAAAGTGACAAAGTCCTCACTTTTTGGCGACATATTTAGCCCCCACTTTAGTGAGAGGATGAACTTGCTTCAAACTCACACTAAAGTAGCCTAATGGAGATGGCAAAGAATGACAAAGAAGAAGAACGAGAAAGGTGAAGGAGGTGGTCAAGCCCCCAAGCATTTGAGATTCTAAGTCAACTCGACATCAATGCAAAAGACATTCAAGGGTGAATGAATTGCAACAAAATGAGATGCATGATCATGCAACGACAAGGCTTAGTGTGAAGAGAATAAAGAGATATGTGCTCTCTAGGGCCACAAAACATTAGGTTGTCCACGGGGTGAGAAGTCCCAAAAGGTGACAAACATACACATGGTTGGTATGTGCTCACAAAGATGGAAATGGGGAAAGTCGTGTCGCTGGTTGGTCTTCCTGCTTAACCATACCAAAGTTATACCTCGTGATAACTTTGATAAGGCGCCACAAGAGGAAGTGATGTTTTGAGATGATGGTGTTTCAAAGGGATTTTTCTTTGTTCATGCGATGTCTCAACCTAGGAAACATTATATGTAAATGTCACCAAGAGAGGCAAAATGCAAGTGTACTCATCTTGTATGCAAGAGAGGCAAGGGCTCATCTTGTATGCAAAAGAGGAAAAATGTAGATGTCTCAATCCTGAACAACATTGTGTGTAATGTTTTCAAGAGGAGGAATCACAAGAAAAAATATTGCACAGTGACATGTGAGTGGTGATGTATGCCCCCACTTTAAAGGAATTGTGAATCGTCGTACTGTGAAAAAATGATTTAAAGGAGAGAAGAAGAGGACATGAGAGCTTGTTCGGAAAGCCCTATGCTAAGTCATATGGTTCTGATTAGCTGCATCATTAGGAGAAGGGGCAGTATGTCACATGCAAGTCAATATTAAGACACGTCATTCACATTCCAAGCTTCCTCATATATATTCATGAAAATTCAATGAGAAGTCATAAGAGACAACGATAAGTGACATACAAGGGGAGAAAGGCTAACTAACCTCTTGCCTCCACCTAGTGCAGGACAAGAGTGAGCCAAAAGGGATTGAAGGGATGAAAGGGAGGGTGAATTTGTATCAATTAGAGGAGTGAGGTTCCCCCACATGAAGGAGAGCGTCAAGCTCCTTAAGATGTCAGATTGTGTTGCTCAAGGCCTTACACTCGTTAGTGTGATGACCATGAACGTGGTGGTAGGCACACAAGGAATTTTTGTGGTAACATTTATTTCGAGTGCGAGGAGGAAGGGATATCAAGTGATCTTGGAGGAGTCTCAATAAGATACCCTCTTGATCGAGGGGAGAAGGGGATCCTTTGGTTTGGGACAAGGAAGGGTCTTGCTTAGTATAGAATGGCATACCTACACAAGGCTCTATAGATTGTGAGATATTATACACTCTCTTAAAGGAGTGTGTAATATCTGAATCTAGAGGAGGGTGCAGGATGACATTGGTGTTAAGCAAAGAATCCTTTGTTGGTTTCAAAGGATCACTTTGGAAGATTGGGTTGGAAGGGTGAGAAGGGATAGAGTTGGTGTTGGAAGGTGTGACAATTTTGATGAAATGATAGAATCCAAGACCATGATGTGTTTATTGCATGTTAGGATTTATAGGGTTGTGGATTCCTTGTTCATTAGCACCACAACCGTTACCACTATAGCCAAGTTACTTCATGATCTCATAACCTTTTCCATAAAGCTTTTTCAACTTTTTTGGATTGGGCGAGGGTTTGTTGTTTGCATTGGTGCCTAGAGTAGTTGAGGTGGATGTTATCAAAGGATTAGCCAAGTCTTGTGTTAACAAGACTATGTGCCCCTTTGGAGAGTCTTTGGTGTTGGTCTTGGTTGCTCCTTTGAGAGGAGGGGTGAAGTCTAAGGAACCCAAAATATCGTCTAAGGACTTGGGTTGTACAGGTTCCACTGGTTTGGTTGGTGTAGTGATGAAGAGTTTGGATTTGTTTTGCTCAAGGTGTAAGACACTATAAGGCTCAAGATCAACATCAATGCTATACACTTTGTTGTTGTAGATTTACTTCATCTTACGATGAAGTGTGGAAGTCACACCATTCATTACATGAATCCATGGCCTACCCAAAATGAGGTTAGATGAAACATCATTTGGCATAACATGGATCGATGTGTTTAATGTGGCCACTCCAATTGTAAGAGGCAAAGTGATCACACCAAGAGGATTTTGTCTGATACTGTCAAATCTAGTGAGGGACATGGAGGAAGGTTGGATGGTCGATCTATCAATATGGAGCCTATCTAAGAGATTGACACTACACACATTGATAGCTGAGCCATTATCAACAAGGGTTCGCTTGATCCCTATTATTTTGTATTGAGATATGATCATCAAGGATTCAACTTTGTTTTCCACTTCCAAAGGAGGGAGCTCACTTTGGTGGAAAACAATGTCAGTGTTCAAGCCTTGGATCATAGCTGCAATGTCATTTGTTTGTGCATTAGAAGGGATAAGAATTTGTTGTAAGGCATCCTACATCATGTTGTGATAGTGAGGAGAGGCTTGGATAAGGTCCCATAAATATATTTTTGTGGGAATATTCCTTAGTTGATCAACAAGGTCATACTCCCTAAGGAAGGAATTGAAGCGAGGGGCAGCAAGAAGAATAGGAGGGGATGAAGGTAAAGGTGTTGAGGTGATGGTTGGGAATGCGGGTTGTTGCAGGTGTAACGTGTATGAGCAATGGTATTGGGACTCAATTGATGCAACACATTAGACTTAGGTGGGGAGAGAATGAATTCAGGTTTAGAAGGTGGGGAAAGGATGAGTTGACGTTGAATAATATTAACATCTCCTTAGAGAGGAGAGTCAATGTTATCCTTGGCTTGTATCATGATATCCACCCTAGAAGGAGAGTGTGTAGGAGTACTACAAGCCTCATGTTCTTGAAATTCAAGGCTTCGTTCTTCTAAAGTAGCTTCATCACTAATAGAGGAATGATCAATGATGGGAGAGGGAGAGAGAGGAGAGGGATGGTTAAGAGGGGAGTCTATTTGATTTTTAAAGGTCTCATTCACTTGTTCCATACCATCTATCCTAGTAGGAGAGCATGGAAGAGGTGCATCACGTGCTTCATCACAAGGGAGGGAGGCATCAAGAGAAGATCCACTATGATTTTCAAATAGATTACCCCAAAGGATAGGAGCATGAGGGAAGGGGGGGTCAATAGTCTCATGAACCTTGGGCAAGGTATCTTCTAACACCAAACTATCCTCTTTGCATTGAGGAGAGGTATTAGAAGAGGGGAAATATTGATCATTATAGTTAAAGAGACTAGGTAAGGTACTATTTAAGAATGTGTTTATAATTTCATGTTCTTGTATTAAACTATCTTCCCAAAGGGGATGAGGAGAAGAACAAGCAAGACCATCATGATGCTCTACGATTGTCCCTTCCTTTAACAAGATACCTTTGTCACTAGAAGGAGAGGTATCAAGAGAGAACCAATTATGATCATCATAATTATCTATGTTTGTATTTTATTCTAACACATCATCCTCACAAAGAGGAGAGATAGTAGGTTGTTTATGTTTAGGACAATTATAAACATTTGTATTTGCTAGACTCTCATAACTAGGTAATGTATTGAAATAATCTTTAACATGTTTAAAGAGTTTGTAAACAATATAAAGAAAAAATAAATATATGAATATGTTTAAAGAATTTACAATGCAAGATAAAGGAAATTCCATTTTCAGATTGCAAAAGAAGGCAATTGGTTGATTACACTATCAATGATCTAGAAATGAAACTTGGTAAATTTAAAATTGAAAATTGACAATGCATGAAATGAGCTAAATTATGCTAATTATAATAAAGTACATGTAACAAAAACACAACCTATTGATACAAGTATGTAATGGCACCAAAAAGAAGCTAGAAAATAGGGTTTCCAGCTCTGTAAAGGGCAGTTTAAAAAGCCTGAAGGGACTAGGTCGCCCAGAATGGCCACCTAGTCCTAATGATTTTTTTGAGATTTTTCAGGAGTTTTGGATTGATACAGGTGGTTTATGTATGGGGAATGTAGACCTAATAGAAGAATGCAAAATTATAGAAAGATTTAGTGTTCTAATATGCAAAAATGTAGCCTATATGCACTTGTCACTAATGCAAAATTTGAAACCCTAGGATTCACTTTCACTAGTGTAGTATGCAATGCAAGCCAATCCTAGGATGAGGAAGAAGTCAGATCAGAAAAAAGGTGTAAGAAGGTCAGGTTCATCAAAATGAACCACCAAAAACTAAGACACAAGAAGGGAAAGATGATTCCCCAATGAGCTCCTAGGTTTTTCACCCTAGAAGCTATCTTTTGGATGAATGGCTCTCTTTCACCTTAATGGTCTCGGTGTTCATTCAAAGAAGGGGTTTTGTATTTGGGGGTTTGTGATATGGGTGTGTAATGTGTGGCTAAGTGCTGGAAATGAAATAGAATAAACTAACTAGCAATAAAAAACTTAGAGAATGCATCTATGCCGAAAAACACATCGAGATATACAAGTATATACAAGATAACCTAATAAATATGCACTAAAGTAAAACAAAAGGTTAGAGATGAGAGGGGTATGCACCTGGAACCTTGTGGAAGTTGGAAATGTTGTTGGATTTGATGTTGAGGCCGAAAGGGACACTTGTGCCAAGCTAGGCGATCTAGTTCTTTATCTGGCAAATTCCCAAAAATTGGTTCGGAGCCCGTTTATGCCAAATGGGTGTCCAGAAATGTCAAAATCATAAAATGGCCTATCTAGAGGGACTAGGTCGCCATTCTTGGAGACTTAATCCTCTTCAAGATTTTTGGAGTTTTCGAAGAGGAAACAAAAGCCCTAGGTTTGCACCCTAATTCTTCATAGTTTCCCGCTTTTGAAACTTTGATATTCAGGCTTGAGAGTGATTTTTGGTGGATGATTTGACCTTGCATGCAAGGGTTGGTCTTCAAAAGGTCTTCAATTCCTTCAATGATCTTCAAAGTACCTAAACCTGCAATCACACAAGAAGAGAAGGAGAAAAATGTTGATTGTTAGGGATTAGGGGTTTGTCTTAGTCAATTCCCTTTAATGTAACTAAACCAAAATGAATAGAAAATACAAAGCATGAATATGAAACAATGGATTAATGGAGTGAGTTACCTTGCCATGATGAGAGATCTTGTGTTGTTGCAGCAATCAACCCTTGAATGCTTCAGAAATGATGTCTTGTTGACTTGGAAGTATCAAACCCTAGCTTGCTTGAGAGAAGGAAGGAGAGAGAGAGAGGTGAGAAGAATGTGTTTGAGAAGAATGAGGGTACCTCATGAGAAATTAGGGTTTTGAGGCTTATTTATACAAGTTATGCCCTAATTTTCCCAAAATAACACCATACAGGCCAACCTTAGGGTTTTAGAGACCAAAATCCCGACAAAAATTAACTTAAAATTAAAATTTAAGTCACATGGGACTAGGTCGAGCCCAAGGTGGTGACCTAGTCCACCTGGGCATTTTTCATTATTTTTCGGTAGTTAAAGTATTATTATTTGTGCTTGTCGGGATTGTCTTCTGAAAACTCACCAAGATAGGATTTATATGAGGATTAAGGGGTCGTTTTGGCATAATAATGTATTGATCAAGTGATGACAAGCCTAGGAGAGTGTGAAAATGTTTTGCAACACCTTACAAAACTTCATCACAAGGCTTGGAAATAGGTAAAAATAGGCTGAAAATAGTCTAAAGTCCATAAGCAAAGGTCCAAATGAGCGAAAAGTGACAAAGTCCTCACTTTTTGGTGACACACATGTGAATTAAGTCCTCTAAGTCCTTAGTAAAGGAATTAACTAGGTACAAGACTTATTCACACCAACAATTAGTAGTAGGACACTAGGTCGTGAAGCTTATATAAGTTTCAAAATGCTTGAGTAAGCCTATATACAGGGAAAGGTACATGGCAATCACAACAAACCACATAGAACTAGTGCAAAATCAAAAAGCAAAGCCACATAGAGGACATGCCAATAGTTATGTGATCCAAATTTGAGCTAAAACTAACTGGTCTAGGGTGTAGTACGCCCTAGACTCGCAAGTTTCTTTTACTAAAATGAAAGTTTGGTTGTGTTCTATAGTGTTTAAGTGATATTTTATGTGATTGTGCAGGTCTGACAATAAATAATTTTTCATAATTCAACAAATTTTATGATTTTACAATATGAAACACAATTATACAAGCAATTTTGAAAATCATTAATGATCAATGCAATTTTCAAAAAGGAGAGAATTTGACTAATCCTATCTTGACAAATCTTAATATTGAAATCTTTTATGCTTTTTGCAACAAAATAATGCTCTTTTTCCACTTTTTCACTATATGCAAATGCCTAAATGAATATTTTGAATACTTTTAGATTTGATATCAGACCTAATGCAAGTTATCAATGCAACACATGAACTAAACCTATCTTGGAATGAATGAATTTAACCCTAGATGCAAAATTTAATGCAATTTTTTGCCTTTTTTAATGCTTTTTGTGATGAATATGCAAGCCTAAATGATGAATGCAAACACCATAAGATCTAATTTAGATTTGGAAATGATAGCTTTAGATTTTAGAGGTGCTAAAGTGTTTGAAACAGTCATGTTCACCAACAAATGTTTGATTGGAAAAAGAATTTTGAGACCCTCTTCCTAATTATTTTGGATTGGATTAAAGATGACCTCAAGAACCACTTGGCTACAAACCTATTAGGGAGAGACAAAATGATGGATCAAAGCTTTATTCTAATGTTTATGTGTGGTGAATGATGTTGATGTGTTGTGTGCGATGATGGATTTGAATGAGTGATTTCAAAATATAATGACCTAATTATGAAAACTATGCAAATGCAACAATCTGTTATGATTTATAATAAATTAATTGCAAATAGACAAATTTAAATTCTAGAAATGAGAAAGGTAGACATATATGCACTTGATATGTAAATTTGAGCTCGATCTTGCTGGTCAAGGGCACAATACACCCTAGACTATCCTCCATTTTTCTTAGATATAAAAATATAGGCTTCAAGACACCAATCTATAGCTTCTATCTTATGGGCGTTTTTTTCAGAACTTTGTCTGTTGATGAGAAAATACATATTTTATGACTTGTCAACTTGTAGGGTTAGAGTTCATGAATGGAGAAATAGCCTTCAACCTTCCTTCAACTCACTTCAAATTTGTAACCTACACACACAAAGGAGAAGAAGGGTTGTGCCATATAGGGGCTTTCCTAAGTCAAACCTCGTGTTGGTGTTTCTACCTCCACAATGGAAAATTATGATAAAAGAGAGTGTATCCTTGGATGGATAGAGGATAATTGATAAACAAGTAATGAATTGACATCCTTGTTGCAACTCACCACTTAGATCTGATCTCCTTCATGGACTTAAGTCACAGTTATCACCTTCAAGGATCAATTGTTGCTTGATTTGATTTGATTTGAAGACCTACAACTGTTAGTACACATAAACAAAATGCATGAAAACATGAATACAAACTCACATAACATACATGACATGATGCTTGAATGATGAAATGTTGCAATAATCTTGATAATTCTTCTCTTGACTGCTCTTAAATGCTCTTTTAGGACACTTGATTTTCTCAATTGAATTCACTATCTTGCTTCCCTTTTATTTCAAATGTTAAAATACCTTGTATTTATGTGCAATTATTCTAATTTCCCAAAAATCAAATATCAATAGTCGATATTTGTAATTAGAAATTAAAATAATAAATTACCGACACTAACATATTTGAATTTGGGACCAAATTAGGCAGTCTAGGGCATAGTGTGTCCTAGACTAGATCCACCTTTTTCAGAGATCAAAAGTGTTAGGGGAAAAATATTAAATGCATAGTTGATTTCCCATTTTTTATTTTCCAATAATTTTCATGAAATTGGGCAATTAGTGCATAATAGGTCCAAGCACATAGGGGGGAGCAAAACCTAGTGTGAAATTATCAAGGGTGACAATTTTTGACACTACATTATTAGGTCCCTTATTTTACTTTAATACTTAAGCTAAACTTAGGAGTGATTTTTTATTATTAGATTGGTCTATTTATAGGTTAAGTTATCTCATTGCATGAGATGATGGCACTTATCATAATCTAATCAAATCCTCATCCAAGGTTTGCTTTTTCCTTTTATAAGGATTCTCATTATGATTCAATTTAGATTAATTCATTACATAATCAGTTGCTTTTTTGGATCATCTCTTCTCAAGGTTACATGAGAATACCAATGGATTTTTCTCTTTAGATGTGATAGGTGTTTTGGTTGTAGGTGATTTTTGGGAGCTACGGGGTTCAGACTATCAACTTCAACATGCATGACTATAAACAAATGAATATTCCATTTCATTTTGGTATGAAGCTTACTAAAGAAACATGTCCTAAATTGGATGATGATATTTATGGGATGTATAACATGCCTTATGTTGGTGTTGTTAGTATTTGATGTCTGTAATGGTTTGCACTAGCATAGAAATTTCCCAAGTAGTAGGAATTTTAAATAGGTTTATGCCTAATTATGGTAGAGATAATTCAATTTTCTTTAAGAGGGCATTTATATTTGCATAGAACTTCTTGTTATTATTTGTGTTATAATGGTATTGATGATGTAGACAAGTGATTAGATGTATATATATTCACTGATGTAGATTGGGTAGGTGGATTGGATAGTTGGAGGTCCACTTGTGGCTATGTGTTTTCTCTATTTGGTAGTGCAATGAGTTAGATGAGTAAAAGACAACCCAACATTATTTTTCCAATGTCGAAGCTAAATATATGGTTGCTACACATGCCTCTAAGGAGGCAATTAAGTTATATAGAATTTGTATAGGTATTAGTTTTGATTTTAGGATTATTATAATTGGATGTGAAAATCAAAGTACTATTTGTTTGAACAAGAATCCCATGTGTCATGCTCATATTAAGCATGTTGATATTTAATCACTTTATCTTAGAAATGGTTGAGAATGATAAGGTCTTGTTAGAGAAGATTGGCACCCTAGATAATATTATAGATTCTCTTATAAATATAGTGACCACATATAAGTTCTCTTGGTGTAGGAAGCCCATGGACCTTGATTCATGTAAATTATATTTATATTTCTTATGGATGTATTTGTAATGTATTATCTCAAGTGTAGACTGTTAGTATTAATGTGTCATTTACATTGTAATCCTATATATATTTTATGTATTTCCAATACTCTTGGAAAGTGTCCTTAGATGCCTAGGGTGTAATTAGAAAATAATTGAAATCAATATTCTCTGAGAATCTTGGCATTAGTTCTTATATACATTCACAAAGGATGTGAAGCACAAATTTGGGGTTTATGGTTGACTTTGGATTCACTAAATGTACTTTTCAAATTTAAGGCACTAGGATTGAGGTGTGAAGGATCTTTACATATTAGATGGGCTCCACATGAATTGACCACTCTAAAATGGAGCACTATACTTGAGGATGTGATATGTTGAGAGTTATGGAATCAAATATGCCTTTGTGGTTATGTTTACTATTCGAGGGGCTAATTGATTGCAATTATGTGATGTTCATGGAAGTTATTTATTGTCTTACTATTCTTAGAAGATTCTCTCTAAGGTGGGAATGAGGTTATTGTATGATACCATGGTTTTTTGATATCCATTATTTTGGTAAATCATTTATAATTTTATCCTCTCTCCATTCCTATATATTGAGGGTATGAGATAGTGGTTTCATATTATTATGTTGTAGGTATATAGGTGTTGTTGGAGTGTTGTTAGAGTAAAGATAGTGTTAGTGTGTTAGATGCATATCTTCATTGAATATTAATATATACTGGTTGTCTTTCTAATGTGTATTTTTTCCCAAAAGGGTTTCTCCATGTAAATTATGTGTTCTTATGGTTTTTTGATTTTATTTTTATTGCTAATTTTATGCAATCACATAATCATCATATGGTAATCCTTGGATAAATATTTATATTTCAAATTTGTACACTTGTAATAAATTTTATTATAGTAGTTTCACCTTGTTTTTTAATAGCTCCATGCATGTTCTTCTCAAGTAGCCTATTATTCCCCTATCCAGTTTGTAGTCTAGCTCCAAATTAGACCTAGTTTACACACAACCCACCAAGACCTTGTTGTGATCAGGAGAAATCTACTAGTCTAAAAATGCAAAACAAAGTAGAATGCAAGAGACGTAAATAACACCTAACACCTTCAAGATTGGGCTACGTTAAACACAAACAAAAGGAAGATAAAAACAAACAACCGTTTATACCTTTTCTTCGTGTTGATCCTTGGTTGGCCCTTTGATGGTGGATAATGTGTGCTCGTTGGATGATATGCTTGCAATAATGGTGGTTGAAGGATTAATGGTGGTGGGTGGATGCCATAATGGATGCTAGAATGAAAATGGAGGTGATAATATGCTGTAATAAATGACTAAGATGCTTGGCTTGAGAGCATGAATGCATGAAAATAACAAGTTCTAAAATCTAGATCATAAATTCTAAGCTCTAACTCCTTTAATGAAGGTAGATGGGGTATTTATAGAAGAATTTGAATTCTCTAGAGGATTCAATAGTCAAGATTGAGCCACTATGGCCAAGATGGAGGGCTATGGGGAGTTGAGGACTCGCAAGCCCTCACATCTTGCCATGTGGTGGGTGAAGTGTCCAAATGACAATGTGAGATGGAAAGGGTACAAGTGACATGAAAAATGCCATGTGGTCCCAAGGTACTTGCAAGTACCTTGGGATGGGAGAGGATTTCCCAAAAAAGGTATTCCTTGGCCCCATATGGGGCTGAAAGTGACAAGTGAGGACTTTTAGAAAGTCCACTCTTGTCACCATGAAGATTGGAGATGGCCTTGGAGAAATAAAAGTGAATTTTTAATTTTTTGGAAGAAACCAATGGGTAAGACAAGATTCCCCTAAAAGGGGTCCTTGTCCCATGGGTATGATGTGACCTTTGAGAGGTCATGGGGAAGACAAATGCATGGGGGGATAAGTGTGAATTTTTAATTCACATGGGGAAGAGGTCAACCCAAAAAGGTAAGTACCAAGAAAGGTTGACTTAAGGACATGCTAGAAAAGGTAAGTGATTAGGATTATGATTGTGCAAATAGGTGATTAGGCTAATTAATGGTGATTAGAGGCAAGTGGATAGATATGGAGGATGTGACATTAATCCTAATTAAGGATATGCACATCTTAATGAAGGATTAATTAAATTAACCCATATTAGTGAAAGGGTTATGGAGGATGGGACAATGAGAGAAATAATGAATTAAAAATTGAAAAGGATAATTGACTAAATTAAATAAATTGTTTGATTTATTTAATTTAGAGAGGAAATGGTAAAGGATAAAGTATTTGATTAAATACTTTTGGGAACCTTAGGGAACATGATAATATTAATTAAATATGTCATTTAATTAGTATAGACGAATGAGACGAATAAATGATAGGATTTTGATCGTATGAAAGTGGTCAAATTTGGATGTCTACACTTGTTATCAAAGTCATGAATTTGGGAAAATAAACAAGGAAGTTAGGCATTAGCACTATGAAGTTGAAACATTCCATCAATGGAAGGAGATATAGAGGTGTTAAACAACACCCATGGCTAATTACACTACAAAAGTCACACATTCAAAGTCCAAGCAATGTTGGTGACTTGAAACCTTTGATATAATAAAAGGTGCTTATGCTTATGATATGGATACAAGATCCACGAGAGGCATCTATATAATGACAAATTTCCTCTATACTAATTTATAGTCATGCGAGTTCTCCTTTAGCAACCTAATGTTCCATTCTCTACTTTGGGATCTAGATCCAAATTAGACCTAGATTATAGTTAACTTGGCTAGATATTGTAAGATGGTTGCTTTAATTATACATGAAGGAATTCAAGCATGAAACATTTTGAGTAAAAATATAAAAGCTACATATTTTTGGTAACATGGTCTTTGACCAATTACATGTAGTCTTCAATAGATATAATAGAGAAGAATCATCACTTGGTTGGAGGTGGTTCCAACAATTTGTACATCCCCATTACTTTTCCTAGATATATTATGACAAGTAGCATGGATATTGTTAATTCAATGCACTAGTAAAATTTATAGCTTGACTAGTCCTAGTTCTAACTTAAAAATCTCTCCTTCACTTGCACCTACATTGTATAATCCTAAAATTTATCATCAAAATGCCACTACTGATGACTTCCTCCTTCCATGCTCATTTCCATGTTGCTATCCCTCCTCAAGACCTATTATTTAGTCTTCTTTTTCCACCACTAATATTTCCAATAAAATCCTTATCATCACTTCTATTACACCCACTTTCCCAGACTAAGTTGGAAAGCACTGTCTTGTCTATTTCTTTGAAGAGTTTATTATTGCACCTTCATATGATATTTATAGTTCCATTTCTATCAAAACCATTGAGCTTTAACATTGAAAATACTATTGCAAATAGTTCCTATACATATTCAGGTTTGTTGGATTAAATAATCAAGAAGTTCCTTCCTCCATCCAACCCCAACAACAACAAAAGCACTAGCAATACACATTGATTATGATATTAGCCTTCCATATATGGCTAGTACTAAGTTATTCCCACATGTATCTATTTCACATACTACTAACATATAAAACTTGATAGACTCAAATTGTCAATATATGAACTTGAATTAGCAACATGAAGTGCATTGGAGAAATATGACATGATTGACAAGCTCATCATCAATGGATTTGTGGTTGACCATTAATGCTCTAATTCTTCTATCAACAAGCTAGGCACTTTTCTTAAGGAGATTTTGTATTAAACCACTCCAAAAATAATGATATGGTCACTTGAAAAACCTTAGTTACATTGAACAATATTGTCTCTTCATCTATTTCAATTTTGTTGCTCAATACCTCTTCCTTGGAAGCATATATAAAAGACAATTTACATGACTATAATTTAACGTAGGTCAATGTTTCATGTTTGTAAACTATAATAGATAAATAAATTTAACATTTATATTGAGTTTCTTACTACTCCCTATCTCTTTTGACTATTATGAGGTCATTACATTTGCAAATGTCTCAATTTATGATTAATTTTATCATTCCAATCCTCGTGTTCTCAACAAACAAAAAAAGATTACATATACTAAGGATATAACAACTTCATTAACATTAAAAAAATATAACAAACGAAATACATAGTTAAATTCTACATTTTATATGGTAGTTATATAAGCACCCGTTTCATTACACACAATTTCATTTACTTTAAAAATCCTACATTCCAAAACATATTGCTACATGGCTTGCTAAATTTAGATGAATTGTCATCTACTTTTACCTCATCCCCAAATTTATCAGTTCTAGTCATAAATGCAACCACTATAATCCTATATCATATTACTATGTGTAAAAAACATATTTTCTTCTACATTGTAATTATAACAATATATTCAATATCAAAATCCCCTTACTTTGTTCTACACAAAATAGACCAACTTGTTAATGCTTGTCATATGGAAAGTGTATTTGACAATAGTTTGTAATTTAAAAACAGTGCTTCAAACTTTCTAAATGGACTCATTCTTCCACCAAAATAGCCCATTTTTTTTGTTTACAACCTTGCTTCTATAATTACATGTTTCATTTGTTCATTCACATGCATTCATGTTTATCATTCTCACTACAACACAAATACAACCTAAAACACAAGATAAGTACTAACCAATACATGACACTTGTTTTTTATAATGACACGTCCATCTTTTCTTATGATCTTATCAATAATAATAGTTTTTGTGATCTTATCAACAATAATTTATGACCTTGTCAACAATAATAGATAGCCTCAACAAAATTATTTTTCCACAAAACACCAAAAATATTAGTTAAGAAAAACTTACTTTTAAATTAGTAAAAAATTATTAATATTGCTCTCATAATTTCTAGAATTTCTTCTTAAACGTATCCACTGCCTTTTGGATAAAATCCTTGACAGTAAACCTTATCACTCAAAATTATCCAAATATTTATTATCCCGAGAAAAAATGGTACCCACAGATGACTGGTCAGGCATTATTGGGGTCCAAAGGCTAGCTTCCAAATAGGGCATCAACATAGATCGTAGTCTGGAATAAATGGAAGCTTAATAAGTGTGAACACGTCTCGAACCAGGGCTTAAAATACCTCGTTAATTACCATCATCTTTGTCGTATCGAATCAAGTGCGCGATTAAAAAATCCATCGCTCTACTTTCCAATGTGAAAGGGTCCCTGTCGTAGAGGCATTAACAGTTTGGTTTGGCATGGGGACTGTGGGAGAAGAGGATTGCAAGGCTGTGAATCCTCGCCCCAGTGGCGGGCTTGTCTCATGGCTGATCGACATTGTGGAGAAAATAGTGGTGAAGAGTTTGTATGCGGATTCTACAAAGCCGCTGCATTATCTTCTGGGAAACTTTGCCCCTGTGGAGGAGACCGACCCCAATCCACACTTGACTATCGTGGGAAATCTTCCTGTAAGTAGCCCAAAAGTAGATAGCTGGCCAGTTGTTTGTTATTTGAAATTTGGAATTTTTATTTAAGTTATGTTAATTTTGATGATGGATTATGGAATCTGGATGAATGAATGAAAGACTTTTAATGTTCACGAGGCTAAAAATAGTCTATGACACAATCAGCGTTGCCATTTTTGTCTTCTGCATATCAGTCCTTGTTTTATTCAAGGAGGAGATGAGCACCCGAACTTTTCAAGAGTTCTCTCCAATTTACAATTAATGGACTGTGGAAATATCAGGTCTTTGAATGTCTCAATAATAAATAGTACGTAGGCTGACTTATGTTGTATGCACTTTAGGCACGTTGTTTTTTATTTGAGACTTTAAATGTTCCAGATAATAAATAACATGTCACCTGTTTTAAGTTTTAGGCTTTATTCACTACACTTGTTTCAGCACGTTGTTCGAATCTGAAAGTTAAGTATTCCAGATATAGGCTATTTAAGTTTCTGCTGTATGTACTTTACTTGTTTCATCAAATCAAAGCTTTTTCGTTCATTAAACATCAGTTTGCCGTGTGCCGGCAATGCTTGAATAATGTGTTGGCTGTTTAAGCTTTAAATTCTAAGCCAGAAATCATTACAAAGAATGTGTTGGCTGTTTAAGCTTTAAAGAAAGTGTTGGCTGTTTTACAATCTAAGCCAGAAATCATTACAAAGAATGTGTTGGCTGTTTAAGCTTTAAATTCTATGTACTTTTAACAATTTTAATGTGATGTTTTTTTCATTTCATTAAACATAAGTTTCTGTGTGTATGTGCCAGCAATGCTTGAATGGCGAGTTCGCGAGGGTTGGCCCAAATCCCAAGTTCACTCCAGTTGCTGGTTATCACTGGTAATTACTTCTGTGAACTGTGACTATTTTTTTTCAAAACCTGATGGAGTAGGGCCTCTCTCTTTTTAAATCTAACCATGTTCACAATCATACTTCAACTAAAACTACTTTGCTTTTCAATTAAAATAATCATCTACCGTAATTAATGCAAAATTTGCACAATTCAGCAGCCGAAAACTGAGCAGGGAGAAATCAGGCTTCGTGACTGCCCTTGTATCCACTTTCAATTTTCAGATTATGCTATAGTAAATTTGGAGACCGATTCCTGGTCCTAACAACATAAACAAAGTTGAAAAAACTAGAAGTGATGAATCGTCAAAATTGATCTCCAAAGGCTGGGTATTCTCATCAGAAAAGGGGACAACATCATACTTCTGATGCTTGAACAAAGCTTCTGGAAAGACCTATTTGAGTTTCCTCTGACCGACGATTTTTTTCATCCTCCATGATTCCAACTCACTTCGTTAACCTGATGATGGATAATGGAATGCAATTCAAAAGGTTGATTAAAAAACTCTCACAGGTCTTTTCAGAAGCTATGTTCAATTTTCATGGATTGTGAAAGTGTCAAATACAAAAGTACTTTCAAATGACAACTCACGTCCCCATCCCTGGTACAGAGGGACAGCAGGGTCCCTGTCACCATGGAAACTGGGCACGCTTCCCTGGGATAGCTGAGAATGTTTGAGATGTCGCTCAAATGTCTTGGAGATGGTCAGACGCCCTCCCAGTGGTTTGATTTTATTTTAACAAAAAAAAAGGTTACTGTACAAAGAGCAATTGTATGATAAAGGTGGCAAAATCTTTCACTTTGTAAAATATGGTGATCTGTCTTAACAAAAAGCTGGTGGGAGCACCTGAAACTAAACTAGGGGAATCCTTTAACCATGCCACTAAATATAGTAAAGATTGGTAGACTAAACAGTGGTCCCATTAACAACCTCTAAGAAAATGCTCAACTAGAAAGCTAGTTTGGGGGTGAGAATTTAGAGGGGAGGTCCAAGTATCTTGAATGTACCAACCATAAATGTCCTCTCTAATGGATCAATATGGCACATCTTTCTTGGGAAGAATGTTATCAGGAGCACATAGAGATTACCCGAAAGGAGTAAACAAGTCTAAAGAAATGCCAATTGACTAGAAGATTAGACAAACCTTGGAGAACCAACAACGTCAACATTTGGGTGAACCCAAAGAGGCAATCTTCTTTAAGGAACAGAGTGCTAAAAAAGGATATCTCCCACAGGACAAAGCATAATCGTCCATGGATCTCAAATTGTGAATAAACCAAGTGAACTTGAAGATGCTCTCAACACAGAGAGGTTGGGCCATAAATTTGGCTTGGATGACACATTGAGGAATTGATTATTTCCATTGGATCATATACTGAAGCATAATCTTCTAAACCCTCTCAACTTGAGCCTATTCATTAGAGCCCAAACTTAGAACCATATAGTGTGGTCAAGAGGTGCATCTTTGAAGGGATGTCCTTGAGATGTACTTGAACATATTGGCGCACAAGAATAGAGAGAGGCATATCACTTGCAAAGTCTTGAGAACATCTTTTGGATGGGAGAGATAACCTCTTAGGCTTAGCAACTCTTTGCTCTTTGGAGGAGCTCTTCTTGTTCTCATGTGTCCAACATGGTGAGCTGGTATTGGTACATTGATGCCTTCTTTCTTCTATCATCCTTGAATATTCCATTGATTATCTCCTCCTCACAATTACTTTAGGATGTTTCTCCTAATCTTTTCCTTTTGAAAGGGGTTTTTAATAGAGCAATGAAGGACATTTATCATATGTTTATCTAGGCATCTAGCTCTTTCCTTTTCAACCTCAAAACCCGAGGTGGTCTTCTATGTGAAACAGTTCCTACAACTGTCTAATGGTTTATTGTTCATTCAAACCATCCATGGAAGCATAGGTACATGTGCCATGGTCTTACATTCTCACTAGGTCAGATTACCATCTTTGCATTGACACAGGCCACTATATATCTTGGAAGGGCATGATCTATGAACTATTCATTATTTAAAATTTGGAGACTAGGAATGCATCATTTGTAAGAGCCTGGTTTCTTATGTGATCCTTGAGACATACTGCTTCTCTATTTACATATTCTGGGAAGAACTAGCTATCTTCTTTTGATTTTTTTATGTAGAGATGCTTGGTATGCTTATTAGAGAGGATCAGTCCTCTAGGCCTTAGGCACCATAAGGAACTTCTAGGCCTTACTGCGTGTATTTTATCATTTTAACCATCTTAACTATCAGAGGAATCAAGATTGGCTTCTTCTGATATTGTCACAGGTAGCAGATGACCATTCAGGAAATGTAACATCCAATGCAATGTTTTGAGATTGACTTGGATTGCTATACACAGTCTACTATATAGGTGGCTTCTGCCCATTGTACTTGGTCCAGAAATTGTGATGGCCTGTGCCAGCCCTTTTTCGATGTCCTGCATGATATCATTGACCATGGATAGTGGGAGTATACAGAGTGCTTTGTTATCTGACAGGATAGCTTTATCAACACCTCTCATCCTTGGTCATTATTTAGCTGACAGTATTAGACTTTCAAATTGGATATTCCACGGTGGTTCACATCTCTAGATTTTCTCTCTGCTGCTAATGAAGAGTAAAAGTTTTTTTCTTCTCTGCTCCCATTTTGGCTGCTCCTTCTAGGATGCTGTTTTGTTTCACTTTTTTTTACCTCATGGACAGTATTTCCTTGTAGCTTTTGCCATATGTTCCTGTGATACATAGGCTCTTTATTAGGGAAAGATGCTTTGAGCACTCCATTCTTTTGCTATTTCTGGCTGTACTTTTGAGTCCTGTTAAGCCATATTAGTCATTGTTGGACATTGACATATTTTGTTTCTTTCCTTTTCACTGCTTGTAAAAATGGAAAAAGATAAAATTACTAACTGCATTATTTGTGGTTAAGTTTTTGTTGATCTCAAGCCACTGATCAATGCTTTTGGAATTCTGATGTTCCGGATGTTGTCTGATTACATCTGTAACAAGAATGAAATCACTTATTGAAGAATATTTGGAAATGAAGGCCCCACAGAATTTGTTAGCAGACTGCAATAAAGTAGTTTAATTGTTCAGGCATAGAGGATAACTGTTTATAAGTAGCAAACTATTGGTGTATAATTACACAATTAATTGTGGCACAAGATCCTCCTGACACAAATCTTAACGCATATACTTATTCATAGTGAATGCAGGAGTAAATAAACATGGGATGTCCTGATAGCTTTCTGTTTCCTTGTAATTCTGATGTAGCAATTTATTTATGATTCAAAATGCTAGGTGTGAATCTGTGATAGATAACTGGTGGAAACTTCTAACACCGTGTCTGTCTTTTTGCAGGTTTGATGGAGATGGGTCTGTTTTCGATCTCTTTCCTCAAAGTTTTACAGACAAATTCAAATTTATTTGCTTCTCTACTTCCAGAAAGTTGCTTGCTTAATGCATAAAGTTTTGGCACTTTTTATCATTCATACACGTCAGGATCTTTTCATGTAGTTCCGAACAATGCAAATGAATGCTTATCATACTTCTTTTAATAGCAATCAAAATAAGAAGTCTACTAGTTATATTTACGTAGAAATAGCAATCAAAATAATATAAATTATAACTGAAGGTCAAAGCTCCAAAAGTTGTTACTATCATGAGATAAAAAGCTAAGTTAATAAATTTACCCTCCCAAAGAGCAGCTGTCTATCCATGTAGAAACATAAACTACTAACACAAAAAAGATAAAAAGTTTCAGCTCCCAAAGGGCAGCTGTCTATCCATAGAGAAACATAAGCTACTTATACAACAAAAAGAAGAGTTAAAAGAACATCGCGAATGTCATTCAATAGAATCGTCACTTGGGCCATCGTTGTCCTCTCCACCATCATTATCAACTGGTCCCTTAGGGGAATCACCAGGTCCCTCTGTATTACTACCCTGTACTTGATTTCACTCTCTGGCAGTAAGTAAGTCTATAGCAGCCTGCTCTTGGTCCACAGTAGCCCTAACATGCTCTTTCTATCAATTTCTCTAGCCAAGAAGGATAGAGGCCTCCATGACCTGTGGTAGGAAGGGGTGATCTGCTAGAGAAAAGTTGGAGGAGATGGTGCAATTAGATTTATTGCTTCCATCTCCCCAGATATAGCACTGGAGTTTGAGGACATTCAGTTAATCATTTCTTGGACTACTGCTTACCCACCATCTGCATACCCCTGTAACTCTTTTATAACTTCATTAACAGGCTGGACATGAATATCAAGTTCATTAACAACAGCAGGTACAAATTCATTGTTAACGTTTTATTCATAGAAGCCAGAGCCAACATCTTCTACTGCTTGAGATCAACCATGCAAATCTTCATTCTGTTCAATGTATTGGTTATCAAGGACATTCCGACCCTTCTCAAATATCTCAAGCAACCCTTGGAAAGTCTCGAATATTTAACAATAATCATAGTAGATGGTTATAGAACACAATCGAATCCAGAAGCAGCACTAATTTCATATGGATTAGGAAATCTAATTGCATTTATAGAACTATTGTCAAGGAGTTTTCTCAACTCAAATTTAAGGAATCTTTTAATTCATTCCACAAAGAACAAAATGCATTGTGACTTCACTTAATAAGCTAGTCTAAAACCTTCTGTTAAGATAGAACACATCATCATTCCTAACCTTTTACAAAACCCATAGAACCTCAGTGGAAATAACCAATCACAATTTCCTATAGAATCTATTAACATTTCTAGTCCAGCTATACAATCCAAACAACACATTATGCAATTTAATAGCGTCTTTCTTGGTAAATTTGATCCATGCAATAAGAAAAATGTCAAAGCAAATAATGGACATAAAAAAAACATGAACAATAGACTCCACATTAGTACAAAGAGAACAAGGACCAATATTGTTATCATAAATACTTAGAGTGTGTAATGTCCTGAACTGAATTTTATTTTCTTTTTATAATTTCACAATGGACAGTGCATGAAACCTCAACACTTTTTGACCACCATTTTCCTGATGTGGGCAAGGTGAGGGCATGCAGTGAAAGGATTAGAATAATATTATATTGGAATTCTTGTTGGTCTTTAGCCACATAATTCAATGTTGCAAACTTCTACAAATCTAGAAGTAAAGATAAACATAATTGGAAGGCAAGCCTTTCAGATTAAATACAAGCTTAACTGAAAATGATTAAAATTAGTTATGACGGCAGGCTTCTAGAACAATTACAAAATCTAATTCTGGCAGAGAACTACACAGACTAACATCAGAATATTGGAAATGAAATTAATTCACTGGTGCTGTGGTGTCATAGCCATCTAGACTTACAATATTGAAATCAACTACAAATCTTATGATATTTTCGGTGGTAACCCACACAAAATTTTTACAATAAAAATCTTCTCAGTAATGTTTACCAGACAACAGAAATAACTTTTTTAAGAACTGATATAAAAATCAGAAATAAAGATATGTAGCATACCCTGATTTGTACAACTACATTTGAAAGAAAATGCCGTACTGTGATAATATTTAATAGCAGCTACAAAGGCTGCGATTGGACACCTTGTTGGTATGGCAACACCATAAATATTTCACCTTATATTTGAATTGCCACCCGCCAACATAGAGTATGACACTTCATAACAAAATGAATATGAAGTTAAAGAAAGTTGTGGCTGGAATAGTATAGAGAATAAAGTGGTATGTCAGCCTTAGTCTTAATTAAAAGCAACAATAAACAACTGCAATTGAGCCTAGAAATGGTACAATCAGCATTTGCAAAAGGAAATAAGATTAGCTAAGCAAATAATAGTATTTGATATTCTTTTCAAATTTAAACTCACACTGAAACTTCACACAATATTAAAACCTGGAAACCCACAAAAATCTGAGATTACATACAACACACTGAACCAACTGAGAATGAAAAATCTTTTGCAACTGTTTAGCGCACTAGCAACCTTTGAAAATGGAATTACTCACATTAATAGGAGAGTTTTCATCTTTGAATTCATTTGCTAAAAGGGTTTTTGTCTTTAAGAAAAAACATGAACTTACATTTGATCTCAAGAGTAAATATTACTGATAGTGGCTTGCGCGGGGGTGTGTGGGGTAAGGCTGCGGCCTTATGATTGTCGTGGGTACTTTGGGGGGTGCGGGTTTCTCTCTTTCTTTTGCAGATTTTTCCTTTTTTTGGCGTCAGGGGTGGGGTTTTTGGGTGTGGGGGTTGGTTCTCTATTATTGCAGGAGTCTTGTTCTTTCTTCTTGGTGGATGGGTCCGATGGGAGGACATCAAGCCGAGTAGTGGTTTGTTTACCTGGAATAATAGATGTGGTATAGAGGCAATCTCTGAGAGGTTGGACAAATTTTTGGTGTCTAGTTTTTGGGTTGGCAACAACTGGTCTATCATCTTTGAGATTTTAGAGTGGCGGGGGTCAGACCACTGGCCTATCAAACTCTCAACTATCTTGATGGGAGCCACGAAGAATCCATCCTTTATGTTTCAGCTTATGTGGTTGCAAGATCCCTGTTTGCAAGAGCTTATGGTTGACTGGTGGAGTAGAGGTAAACCCCCCCATGGCACGGCTATGTATTCTTTTGTGAGAAGTTTACAATTTGTGAAGTATCAGCTCAAGAAATGGAATAGGTAGAATTTTGGTAATATCTTTATGGCCAAGTCAAATGCTTAGTCTCGACTAGATGATATTACTTGATAGATTAGGGACCATGGTCTTATGGAGGATTCCCTTAAGAATGAAGTTGTTGCCTTGAAGGAGCTTGAAGAATGGGAGCTTCGAGAAGAGATATTTTGGAAACAAAAAGCTCGGATTGAGTGACTTCAAGAAGGAGATAAAAATATTGCTTTCCTCTTTAATTCTATCAAGGCAAAAAGGCATGGGAACAAGATCTCTTCTCTTATGTCTACTTAGGGAGTCCAATTATCTTCTTTCCAAGATATCTCTAGAGAGGCTACTTAGTATTACTCTTCTTTATTCAGGGAAGACTTGACTCCTGCAATGGAGGAGGAAAACCTTATTTTGGATTGCATCCCTTCCATGGTGTCATTGGAAATGAGTGAGAGGCTTATTTGCCCCATTTCTTTAGATGAATTGGGGGAGATTGTGTTTCAGATGAAGAAAGGAAAAGCTCCTAGCCTTGATTGATTCTTGGTGGAATTCTTTCAGGAATTTTGGGAGATCCTAAATTTTGATCTTTTGGAGGTGGTTTAGGAATCCCAAAGGAGCAAGTAGATGTTGAGAGCGATGAATTTTACTATCCCGATTCTTGTTCCTAAAAGAAGAGTTGATTCATTGAAAATTTTCAAGCTTATAGCTCTCTGCAATGTGGTTTACAAGATTATTTCGAAGTTGATTATGGAAAGGCTTAAGCCGTGGCTCAACAATCTCATCTCTAAGGAACAGGGAGGTTTTGTGGCTAGTAGGTAAATCTTGGATGGGGTTGTTATAGCTACTGAGGTCATTCATTCCATGGTAAACTCCATAGAAAAAGTTGTGTTCATCAAACTTGACATGGCTAAAGCTTATGATTGCGTTAAATGGTCATTTCTTCAAAAAGTTCTTTTTTTTGGTTTTGGGGCATAGTGGGTTGATTGGGTAATGAGTTGTGTGAAGTCAACATCTTATTTTGTCCTCATCAATAGTGAGCCATTTGCTTTGTTTGGCACCTCTCGAGGCCTCCGGTAGGGTGACTCTCTTTCGCCCTATTTATTTATCATTATGGGTGAAGGTTTAGGTAGAATCATCAAGCATCATGTGCGTCAAGGTAGCATTCAAGGATGGGGATGGGGCATTGGTTTCCCTCCTCAATCTCATCTTTAGTTTGTGGATGACATAACCTTGATGGGGGTGGCTAAAATTAGGGAAGCTAGTAACATCAGGAAGGTGTTAGAAATCTATCTTGCGACTTTGGGTTAGCAGATCAATGAGGAAAAATCCTTCATCCTTTTCTTTAACACGCATCCACTAATTCAACAGAGGATTGCTCAGATCCTCAGATTCCGGATAGGAGATCTCCCTTTGGTGTATCTTGGTATTCCCCTAGTTGTGGGATCCCTGCCTAGAGGAACTTGGCAAAAGGTGTTGGATAAGTTCTAGGAGAAGGTTAGCCACTGGACCCATAGATGGGTTTCCTTTGCTGGGAGAGTTTTGCTCTTGAAATCCGTGGTCCAAGCCCTCCCCATTTACATGTGTATGGTTCAAGTGGCTCCTTTAAGTTTCATTAAGGAATTAAATGCTCTCTCAAGGAAATTACTATGGGTTGGTAACTTAACTTCGTCAAAGTGGGAGACTATTTGTAGGCCGATATAGGAAGGGGGGTTGGGTTTGCATTAGGCTAACCTCACTGGGCAGGCTTTAGCGGCTAAGCTTTATTGGTGATTGTGCACTAACCAGAATCAGGCTTGGGCCAGGATTCTCACCTCCAAGTCCCTGAGAGGAGCTTCAAGCGAAGATGTTCCTAGAATTGGCTTATCTAGGAAAGGGTCTATGATTTGGGAAACTCTTAAAAAGGGAGCCAATTTAATCAAGCGGGGCTTGTTTTGGACTTGTAATAGGGGATCTGACGCCCTCTTTTGGTTTGATTCTTGGGATGGTTTCCCGCAAATCATGATTGTATCCCCACCTTCAGGACCTTTGCTAGAGAATCTTGTCGACTGGGTGGTCGAGGATTGAGGACTTCAAATGTGTTCAACGCCTGAGGCATGTGTAGGGGTGTAAATGGAAGGACCTTGTTGAATGGCCTCTAGGAGGATTTGATGAGGATCGAGAAGATCTTCATGGGATTTTATCTAGTAGATCTTGTAGCTCCATGAGAGGGAGAGATAACCTGGCCTAGGGTCCTGATCCTAGGGGTATGTTTTCTGTGGCCTTTGGGTGTCAAGAGTTGAATCATCAAACATATGGAGAGGTTGAGGCCTTGTGGTAGAAAAATGTGTGGAATAAGTTTGCTTGGACCAAATGCAACTTTTTCTTGTGGCTGGTGGGCTTGGAATAGGTGCCTCACCTGGGATAACCTCTGGAAGAGGGGATTTTGAGGACCATCTATGTGTGTCCTATGTGGAAATAGTGAGGAATTCTCTCTCCATTTGTTTTTCTAGTGTGGCCTTTCTAGAGACATTTGGCACTTATGGTGGGGAGTTTGGAAGCAGGATTGTGTTCATGCTTCTTTGCTTATTGATTTTTGGAGAAGTTTGGGGAGGCCTCCAACTAAGGCCTTCTTTCTTAAAGTGGCATGGACCATTGGGCCATCATGCATCCTTTGGCAGATTTGGTTGGAAAGGAATCAAAGAATATTTCAGGGGCAGAATCAAGTGGTTCAACAAATATGGCAGAGAATTCTAGGCATGATTCAATAGATGGTGAGAGCTAAAAGTGAGCTATCAATCCCCTTGGAAAATGGTGAGATTGAGGTGATGAAAGGGCTGGGTTTTAGCTGGTAGTGGTTTGGGGCACTATTTGAGGGGGGGAGGTTGTCTTTCCAAAAAGGAAACCCAGAGAGTTGGGAGATGGATTCCGCCCCCTTCTAGTATTTTAAAGATCAATACTAATGGTTCCTCCAAGAGAAATCCCGGGCACATTGGAATTGGAGGAGTTGGGAGAGACACCTCTGGGGCTGTGCTTTTCCTCTTCTCCATCTATAAGGGTCAACACTCTAACAACCTCATGGAAGGTCTTGCTATCCTCATAGCTCTAGAAAGAGCTTGTGTCCTTGGGTGGCAGAAGATTATCTGTGAGTCAGATTCTCAGATTTTGGTTAATATGCTAAATGAGCAAAGATTGGAAGGTGTTAACTGGTAGCTGGCGGCGGTGGTTCGATAGATTCTTTGCTTGAGTATATCTTTGGATTTTATTTGCTTCGTCCACATCCAACGGGAGTGGAACAATGTTGTTGACTACTTGGCTAAATGGTCCTTTGAGCACATGGGGGATTGGAAAGTGGAAGAGTGGGAGCAATTATCCCACAAACATTCTAAAGTTTAAATAGGCTGGTGGTTGAGGATAGGGATGGATAATGGACTGCAACATTTGGGTTTGCAATGTTTTGACTTTCCTTGTGGGGGTGATTTCTGATATCTTGTTGGGTTGTTTCTTGACCTGGTGGGGTCTTTGGATGCTTTGTATGATTACTTCTTGATTTCTTAATAAATTTTTGCCCTCTTTTTTTTAAAAAAGAGAGTAGATATTATGAAAATGGTAACCCTCTTCAATGAATAACTCTTCCTTATATAGGCACTTGAGGGAATTATAATGTTATTTTCTTTTTCTCTTTTTCCATCCAAAACTTTTTTTTGAACCTAGAAAGTCTTTTTTAATTAATATTACTTTTGGACCCCATTCTTAGCGACATTTTTTGCCCCTCTTTTTAAAACAACATTTTTTAATAATAAAACATAAATCGTGTTCTTATGAAAACATAAATTGTTTTTAAATTTTTTATGAATATATTATAAAGTTATTTTTTGAACAAATTAACTTAAATTATTAAATTATTTCCCTCGTACCACCCCATAGCCTACGAGAAATTAAATAATAGGCTAAGGGTACCCTTATGACCTACACTTGGAAAGGGGACTTGACAATCCTCCCTTCCCAAAATTGCTTCCTCACAAGCAATTGCAAATTTGAATGCTCCAAAATCTTGTGGTCTTCCCAAGTGGCATCCTCTATTGGAAGATCCCTCCAATAGACCAAATTTTCCTTTATTCTCCTATTTCTTAATGTATGTTCATTAGTGTGAACGATCTTTTTGGAGACAAATATCAACTTCCTTTCATCATCCAAGGGAGGTAATTTAGTTGATGGAGTAATATGCTGCCTCAAAGCCTTTTTGAGGCATAACACATGAAACACATTGTGGATTCTACTATGTTTTGGTAATTCTAACTTATATGCAACCTCCTTGATCCTCTACTTAATCCTGTATGGTCCATAGAAACAAGGCTTAAACTTTTTTGCTTCGTTAAGAGAGGACTGCTTGTAAGGCTGCAATCTTAAGAAAACCATATCTCCAACCTCAAAAGTTTGGTCTGTACAATGCTGATTTGTATACATTTTCTATTGATTTTGAGCATGATAGAGGTAGTCCTTGGGAGTTTTCAAAATATCTTGGCTTTGCTTAACCAATTTTTTGGCTCATGGAACCTTGCTATTAGAAATAACTAAATCAACAAAGGTTAAAACCTCTTGTCCATATAGTGCCTTGAAGGGAGTCATTTGTATGAACATGTGATGTGTGGTGTTGTAGCCTGGATAGAGCCATTTGATCTATGCCTTTTGTTGTCCAGCACCATGGTGTCTTAAGTAACCCTCAATCCATTTGTTCACAATTTTTGTCTGTCTATCGGTTTGAGGGTGATGACTAGGGTTAGGTGTAAGTTCAACTCTTGTCAATTTTAAAAGCTCTTGCCAGAAAGGACTAAGGAACTTGCTATCTCTATCACTTACTATTGTTCGAGGCAAGACATCTTGTTCAAAAACTTATTTGAAAAACAATTCAACTTCTTGAGGTGCCTTTACTCAAAAGAGATAGCTAAGAAATGAACATACTTGGTAAGTTTGTCAACCAAAACAAAAATACAATCCTTAACTTACACTTTTGGTAGTCTTGTGATGAAATTCATAGAAATGCTCTCCCATTTCTGATCTAGAATAGGTAAAGGTTGCAATAGGCCCACTAGAAATGATTGCTTAGCTATGCTCCATGGGGATGCGTCCCCTATGGTTTTTACCCGTTTCCCGTACCGAGTACGAAACGGGGACGCGGGTACGGCTAGGAAACGTACCCTAGCCGTACCCCTTTGCCCTCCAAGTACTCAGTACTTCTAGGGGATGGTTTGCCAAAAAAATTGGGGACTCGGGGTATGTTGTGACCTTTTCACACATCACCCCATCCAAGATGGGGACCCCCTAATTTTTGCTCCATTCTGGTCTTTTGGCTTTGGTTCTCTCTGTCTCTGATCTTTTGTCCTTTCGGAGATGTCCTGTCACTTGACCTAAGTTGAAATGATTGCCAAGTCTGCGAAATTAGGGTTTCTATCCTTCAGGCTTGTTTGAGGTCAAATTGAGTTATTAAGGTAAAATCCAAGTGCAGCAGTACAGTCAGAAGGCCCAATACAGGATCCCACTGAAATCTTATTGAAATCTGACAACTTACTATTTTTAGTAAGTACCTAATTTGAAGTCTTTTCCTCAGGATTTCGGGATTCTAACTACTTCAGCACATTCGGGCAGCTTCAGAGTGCCTACACATGAAATTTGAACAGATTCAGACAACTGACTATTTTTTAGCAGTTCAACCTTCGGAGGCTATTTTTAGGGTTTAAACGTACGATTCTCCAGTACATGACTGGAGAATGGATTTGGGTTTTTCAAGACCTTCGCAGTGATATAACATGCAAACCGAGACAAGGACTTTTAGTAGTACAACCTTCAAAGGCTATTTTTAGGGTTTGCATGCAGTGATTTTCAATGCATGTCCGGATATTCCATATGGGTTTTGCGAGAGCTTCGCAGTGATATGACATACAAACGGAATGAGTCAGTTTTCAGGGACTTACTATTTTTAGCCAGTGCCAGCATGTCGACCAGTTTTTTGGGTTTTTTGAGATCACATGGGCACTGTGACATGCAAACTCATCCGACATCAGATTGACCTCTTTCCGGACACTTACTATAAATAGCAGTTTCACCCCAGCAGTTACCCAACACTTTAGTCCAGCAAGCAGAATGACAAACGACAGAAATCAGGGGAAGCGGGAGCAGTCCGGAGCGCATGCAAGTCAAATTAGGGTTTCCCCTGCTATGTCTAAAAATAGATGGAACATAATGCAGAGATGTCAAAACGAAGCACACCACCAGGATCAACATCTTTCAGGTCGCCTACTGGCAAAATTTGAGCACGATCTGAATACTTACTATTTTTAGTAAGTCATCTCATGGCTACAAATAGCACGTACCGTGTTGGAGGCAAATATGAACAGGTCACTTACAACATCAAGAACAAGTGGAACGAATTTCAGAGCAAACGGAGATACAAAAATTGGGTTTGCTAAAAATAGCAAATGGCTAAAAATAGCATACCAGTGTGGATAGAGGATATAAACAAGATGGCAAAGTTAGTGGAAGCACAACCACGCCTGCTTCAGCTCAGAACAGGATGAAATGCAAGGGAACCCTAATTTCTCCGAATTTGCTAAAAATAGAAAGCCAAGGCATGGCTAGGGCGTTGAAAACTTATAAGGGATAACTGGCATGAGGACACATTGAATGCGCCCAGAAGGAATAAAAGGTGTAAAAATCTCTTAAGTGTTGAAATTCCTCCAGCATGGGTCAAATGCGCCTGAGGTATGAAGAAATTGACAAGAAGAAAACTGCTAAGTGTGGAATTTCCTTCACACTGGGCTAAATGTGCCCTCAAGGGTTGAAATGGAAGTAGCATGGGGAAATGTGCCCAAAATTTCCTTGAGTAGGGATCAAATGCGCCCACATGAGGTAAAGGCATAGCAAGAATTCTTCTAAGGCATGAAAATTCCTCCTCATACCCCTAAATGTGCCCAAGGAAGGTGAAGAGTCACCAAGTTTTGGTGTTTTTCCTTCACACTAGGCAAAATGCGCCCAAGGTAGGTGAAGTGTCATGAAGGGCGTGGGAAATTCTTCCTACCCAAGGCAAATGCGCCCACAAGTTACTCTTACCCATGGTAAATGCGCCCAAGATGGCCACATGTGATAAAATGTTGGAGGGTAAGGGAAAATGCGCTAAGGTTAAAAAGGAGTTTCCCTCTTAGCACATGAAATGCGCCCTAAAATGGAAGCCCACCATGCAATATGCACTCAAGGAAGGTGAAGAGTCACAAAGGCGTGGAAATTCTTTCACCACCTCTCAAATGCGCCTAATAATGGAAGTGGCATGGGTCACATGCGCTCAAAGTTTCCCCCTCCACACGTGATATGCGTCTAAGGCAAAGGGTAAAGTGTTAGCCTCTAGGCGTGAAAATGCCTAAGGGGTAAAGGCAAAGGTTGATGCATAAGGTGAAGTATGCCCCTCATGGGTAATTTAAAAGTGATATTTTTCCTAGGAATTTTTTGTAAGGCAAAATTGCTAAGGCATGGAAGGAAGAAGATGATAAAATGGAAGCTCACACCCTCAAATGCGCCCCACATGGGTAAATTGAAATTTTAATTATTTTCTAAGGGTGAGAAATACGCCTAGGGGTGCTGATGGAGCTTTCTTCAGGCAAATGTACAGTGCGCCCAGATCCAAACAGGGGGAAAATTCTTTAGGAAAATTAGGGAAAGTGCCAAGGCAGAGAAATTGGAGATTGCAGGTGTGGGAGACGTCCGGAGTGAAGATAAATAAACCTTAGCCATTTTATTATTTTAAAATAATAAAAATTAAAAGTACCCCTTCGTCCGGATACACATGGAAACAACGAGTTCTGAAAGGAATTCTCTTCTGGGTACTGAACGTTTTCGATTGCGAGACGGTTTGAACTTATTCCACGCCTTGCTCACATCATTTCGGTGGATATTTTGCCCAGTGTCTCTTTTGATAAATTTCCTAAGGTAAATTTAAAGAATTCTTCTAAGGCAATTAGAATGAGTGAGTTTACTAAAATGTTTTGCTGGAGGATTGAACTAGATAGTTTTGCCAAGGCAAGAATGAGATAAAAATGACTTAGCCAAATGAGTTAAAATTGTTCAAAGAAGTGAGTGATTTAATATTTTAAAAGAAGCAAATATGATGAAGCAGGCCTGTGCAGGGGTGATGAAATTTCAAAATTCTAGAAGCTCAAGATTCTGATGCTTCAGACAACAAGTGTTGCAACTGGCCAAAAGGGGGGAAAATAAATTCAAAAATGTGCTAAGTATAGCCTCTGCTGGATTTCGACCTGGCTATAAGATTTTGAGTCCTCTTCATTCTTCTCACCGGTTTCTAAGTGCAAAATATTTGCTAAGGCTGAAGTACGAGTTTGCAGAGATAGAAGATTCTCAAGTTGTTGATTGCTGAAGAGGTGCGAACTTCTAAGTCTCTAGTTGCTGAAGGTGAAAGGCACGATTTGATTTGCTAAAGCTGCAGTTGATGAAGGCACGACTTTGTGAGGAGGCTCCATCTGCATGCTAAAGTACGAAATAGAGTCTAGACATTTGGAAATTGCTGCAGTACAAATTTCCAAGCTTGCTGAAATACGAATTTAAGAGGAGCAAACAAGTTGCTGAAAGTACGTCTTTAGAGGAGAAGTGCAAATTTGAAGAGAAGTTTTATAATTGCTGAGGGCGAATTTCTGCAAGCAAACATTTCCAAGCATTTGATATCATATTGTTACAAGTACAGAAATTTCACAGTTGAAGTAAAACGTTGAAGTGAACAAGAGTGTTGAGGTTTGTAGCTGAAAGTGACAAAGCGTTGCAACCTTTTTATTTAAAAATCTGTTGGCACCCTCAATGGTGATTATTTTATTATTATTTTATTATCCTGTTTCCTAAATGACTTTTGTTCCTTGCAGAATGGTTGAATCAAGCAGAAGAGCTGCAGGTAGAGGGAACCACACTGAATCCGCAAAGGCAAACACATCAAGACAAGTGGTGATCAAGAAATTGAGCAAGTCCTTGCCAGAGTCAAAATTTTCTTCAAAGTTGGGCAAGTTGGCTGACACAAACTTGGGCTTGTTCAACCTGGAGGCATTCAGGAGGAGGATAATGGAGATTGGAGGCCATCACCCATCTGTGACTTCACACAATATTGTGAGGAGTGGACTCTATGCAGCTGCCAGTTTTCCACCAACCATCCGGTGTCCAGAGCTCATCATGGAATGCGCCAACCACTACAACACAGAGCAGAGGACGATCACTTCACCAGATGGCAAGATATTGGCCAACCTCACACCTGAAGCAATCGGAGAAGCATTCGGAATTTCAGTTCACGAGAAGATGATCTATAAAACAAGGGAAAGGGTTGAAAGGATGTACTCATCCACATTTGACAGATGTGCTGATTTGATAAATACTAGGTGGATGATCAAACCTAAGCCAACTCGTACAAAATTACCCAAACAGATAATCTCAAAAGATTTGAGGTAGGAGTTTGGGGATTTGATAATGATGTTGAGTAGAGTTGGAGGATGCCCCCAAGCGTTCATCTTTGAACCTTGGATGTTTTACTATGTCAACCTGGTGCTAGTAGGCAAAGATTACATGGATTGGGCATTGATGATCAGTGACAACATACATGAGCAGCTCTGTGGCGTGAGGAGAACAAAAACGTTTTACATGGGCTCTTACATTGTCTACATGCTGGCTCGCATGATGAAGTACAGGGGAATTTCCTACAAGGAACCAATCGGGTGTGGTTCCCATCAATTTAAGATACATGAGGCTTGTCCACAGTTGCATCTGACAAGCACCACCAATTACAAGAGGGTCAATGACGCCTTCACTATGCACATAACGAGGACCTTGCAACAAAGGACCCATCACAGAATATCCAGGGAAGCACAGGAGTTGATTGAGAAGTTCGGGTGTTGGTTTATCCAATTTCCGAAGTTTACCTACATAAGGCTGCAAGGATTTTCCTCTTATCCTTATAGATTGCCCCGGTATCCCACAAACAAAATAGTGATGCTGAAAATATCTAGGCAACTCATTGCCTACGATAAGATTCAAAAGAAGAAGAAGAAAGGTGGACTTGGATTCCTAATTACCATGGGGAATTCAGATGAAATCTGCCCATCGCTACAAGAAGCTAGGGAGGCAGAAAATGAGCCCTTGTTCTTCCACCTTTCCTACCACACCAACAGGCATCACTACGATCCCCACAGGAACATCAGATGGATATTGTCAGAGGAGTTCAAGCACAAGGTGCAGATCGAAGACTTTTGGGTGAGTGCAGTGGATGAGATCGAGATCAGGAAGAGAATGTTTTCTCGGATACCGTTGGTAATGATCAAGGAATGTGAGATTGTCTCAGTGTCGGATTAAATTGAAGAAGACATAAATGTTGTACAGGCTGATTACGAAACAGTAAGGGATACGCCTTTACCACTCCCGGATTGGTCAGAGCCAGAGATTACCGACTTGGATACGCTCTGTATCCCAGTCTTAACATTCACACGGAGTTGGATAGAGAGGCATGTCAGCCGACTTAAGGGAAGATCAATTCCCCTTTCATATAATTTGATGGGAGACCACAGGTCGCCAGCAGCTAGATAGAGGAGGCAGGTGGGTCAAACTCCAAAGCCAAGAGGAAAGGAGCCAGTTCAACCTGAGCCTTTGAGAGTCGAGGAGTCCTTGCATACACCATCCAGGGCACATTCTCCAAGTTTGCAGGAGGTGTCACTATTCGTGGATTAGAGAGAAAGATTGTAGGCAGAACAGGCAGTGCAAGTAGCAAGTCAGCCACTTCGTAGAGAGTCAGTGGGCCAAAGCATCAACACGCCTCGAGAAGATAATCAGCAAGAGACAAATGAGGGGACGACCACTGATTCTCAGTTTCAGCAGGAGATCGAGGCAGCTCTCGAGGATGATGCTACTTCAGATCAGGATGCCCATAGCTCAGGAGATACTGAGCCTATTGATGATAATGAGCCTCGTCAGAACGAGGGCAGGGGAGAAGTTCATGAGATAGAAGCCGAGGTTGAGCAGCCTTTTGTGATATCAGATATGCGGCAGGAGGTGCCAGAATGGCTAAGGGATAGGATGAGACGTGACACTGTAGATGAGACTGATCCTGCAGCTGAGATGGAGGAGTTGTTACAGAGGATCAGTGCACCTCCAACGAAGAAGAAGGCCAGGAAGTTCTCCAAAATATCAATAGATGAGGATGGCTCTCGGACATTGCATGTGGCAGTGCCTTGGGTAGGGTGTGATCGGGATGAGGCCGTTCTGGAGAATTATGTGATTACAACTATGGAACTTGGCCGCCCTACTGGAGCACAAGTGGTTGAGGAGTGCGATAATTCCTATCGAGCACTCAAGGATAGATTGTCCTATGTTGAGGGCAAGTACAAGAAATTGAAGGTAGAGCATAGGACACTGATTGGCTACGTGCAACACTTGTCCTTTCTTGTGGGCAAGAGAATCCAACGATTGAGCTTCCAACTGAATTTTTCAGGGAGTCAATCAGTGGGTTAGAAGATTTGAAAAGGATGGCACAACAGGCAGATAGGTGGGTTGCCAGCGTCCGTGCCGAAACAGGAAAGTTTATGGAGGATCTTGCACATGCCTATAGGCAAGCCTCCGATATTATGGCAAGGATGGGTGTAGTTAATCATGCTTGGGGTGAAGCTCGTATCTATCAAACGAGAGTTGTTCTCCGTTTAGGGGCTTTGATGAGCATACCTCTACAGGTTTTGGTTGAGGGAGGTGTGATTCAACAGGGGGATAGATATGACTTTGCCGGATGGTACTCTTCAGTGGTCACTGGCCGAGGATTATACGATGCATCACAAACGGATTCTGTCAGGGTTAGAAAGGCCATGACGAATATCTTGGATGGAGTTCTCAATACGTTGGAGGCAATATTTGCTAGGAGGTTGACGTCATAAGAGGTGACTGCAGATAGTTTGAAGAACAGGTTAACACCATTCTTTTTTGAGGTGAAGACCTTCACACAGGATGACTTCGAGAACACTTCTACATTCTCCAGTATTATACAGAACACCTAGGACGCCCTTGTTGCCTGGAAGAAATCTTGTGCTCGACATGGGCAAATAGTTACAGTTTTGGAATTTCAGTTAGATCACATTCCTCCCATTTCGGATCAGGAAGTTGAGGTAGTATTGGCCAGGCTCATCAGGTTTGCAGCCAGCGAGAAGGAGAAAGGAAACGCCCTTCTGGATGACGATCTTCTGGAAGGGGATGATGTGCATTGATGGCAGATAGTGGTTCATTGATGAGGAGTGGAGAATCTTTAGTGCATTCATTGCCCCACTCCTCTCAGTGGCGGTTTTTAGGGCTAGAACCCTAATCAGGGCTTAGGTGGCTCAATCTGGGCCTTCTATTGTATTTGAATCTAAGCCGTCCATTGGACTGGGCTAGATATAAAAGGGGTATCCCCCCTCATTTGTAATATATCAGAGTTAGATAGAAACCAAAGATAGCGTTGAGCTAGATAGAAGTTAAAGAGTAGAGCTAGGAGTTAGCTTAGTTTGGAAAGGAAAGAAAGACTTTCCCTTTGAAAGTTTTTGTAAAAGATTGTTGTGTAAGACTCTCATAATATAAGGATTTTTATTGATTGGTGATTCTATCTTGCATTGTGGGTAGTTGACGAGGTCTTTTCGTCTTTCCAATTCAAGTAGAGTAGAGTAAAGTAGACTTTGTTTTATGTAAGTAGTTGTTAATTGTGGGTTGTGGTGTTGGTTTGGGCAAATCTTCCTTTATCCATACCACTAGCGGGCTTGCTGATGGTAAGTCTGCCCCTGCGTGGTCAACTGGAATATTCAGTACCTAACTTCGGTTGTGACTCGCGTGTTCACTTGCATCGTTGTGATGGAGTGTACATGTTAGGCCATAACTTGAACATCTTATCCATCCTTTGAAGATTGCACCAACTTTGTTAGAGTTGTCCGAAGGGGAGACGAAACAAAGTTTAGTTTGAAGATTGTCAAAGCCTATCCTTGCATTCCACCCTTAGAAATAGATTGTAGATTCTCTATCCCTATTCCCTTTAAATTCAGTATTTCCCCGGTTAGTTTAGACATCAAGAGCATAATAGTCAAAACCCTTCATCTGCTTGGCAAAAAAAAAATCGAACAATTACGTAAGTCCCCTTGGAATACCCAACATATTCACATCAACCAATTGAGTCTATTCGCGATAAAAGGAACCTTGGAGTTGAACGCCTTAACTTTCACGCAATCTTAGCATGCGGAATACTTTGATCAAGAGAGAATAGAGTGACCGTTGGACATTTTATTCTGTATTGGTGTCGTCATAAAACACACGCCAATAGAGTACTTTTAGGGGACTTTTTGCCAAAAAATAAGGGACTTGGGTACTGCTAGCAGTACTCGGTACTGCCTAGCCGTACCCAAACCGTATCGGGTACGACTAGCAGTACCCTACGGCCCAACAAAAAAAAGACGCTTTTAAAAAAAAAAGTCAGTTTTTTTTATAAAAATAAAGCTATGGGCGGGCGCACAAGGGACGCCCCATCACATTTGACCTAATGTAAGTGACATTTAAGCTCCAAAATGAGAAAAAGTAACTCATTTTTACTTTTCCATTGTGAAGTGAAGGAAAACAAAAGAGGAGTAGCTGAGTGAAGGAGAAAACAGTAGGTTGGAGAGGAGCTTAGGGCATCATTTCAGCATATTAGAGGGATTGGTTGGGGTTCCATTGGTTGAGGCAGATCCTTCTATTGATATGGACACTGACACTAACTTAGACTCGAGCTCCGATGGCGATGACGAGGGCGATGCTAATTTAGACCTACCTTTTGTTGATTAGGGACACTGGACAGCGATATATTTTCTTAGTTTTATGTTTATCATGTCATTTCATAGTTGAGACTTGGAGCCTTTGGGCATTTTGGTTATAATTATCAGACTCTTATATGATATGTATGCACATTGATAATGAAAAGCATTTGAATTATGTTAATTTGTTTGTCGATTCTCATGTGAAATCTCAATTCAAGTCTAATGATATATAATAAGATTATACAATGTCTAGAATGAATGCTTTATCAATGTTATGCTATGAACATTTGAAATTTCTCTATATTTTTAAAAATTTCCCTATTTTTTTATCAGCCGTCCCCTAAAAAATGACCCAAAAGTACCCCCGTACCAGAAACTCGTCCTGGCGTACCAGGTTCTCGCCGTCCTCGAAACCCCGTGGAGCATAGTTGCTTAGTCTTATTTTGATGAAAAGTCGTGCATTCTTTGATGTGCTTAAGGATGTCATTTTTGAGTCTTTTCCAAGGAAACCTTTTCTTGATCTGTTTGTAATTCTTGAATACCCTAGGTGACTTGCCAAGGGGGTATCATGAACAACCCTCAAAATTTAATCTTTCAATTTTTATTCATGGAAAAGATAAGACTCTATCCTTGTAGAGAGTGAGCTCACTTTCTACCCAGTATCTATCATCTTGCAACTTGCCTTCTATGATGTTAGTAGCAAAAGTGTTTTTAGAATATTCTACTAAAATATTAGCTTTTCAATCTGTTGAAATATTAGGCATATAGAGCATATGGTGGGCTTCCTTGACAAGGCATCTACTACTTTGTTTTTATTTTCTTTAACATATTCAATGTCAATAGGCTTGAAGTTTACTCACCCATCATTCAAATTCTTTTGACTGGGAAAGTACTTCAAGTTGTCATGGTTTGTTTTCACCACAAAATTGTCACCCACTAGATATTGTCTAAACTTGGTCAGTGTATGCATAATGGTCAACGTCTCTTTGTCATTGATTGAGAACCTTCTTTCTGCTTCCCTAAGTTTGCGGTTCTCAATTGCTATTGGATTCTTGTTTTGCATCAATATTGTTCTAACCCCTTTTCCAAATGCATCATATTCTAACACAAAGGTAAGAGAGAAATCAAGACAGCTAACAAGGACACCAACTCATTACCTTTTTGAGCTTGTCAAAATTTCGTTGTGCTGCATCAGTCCATGTGAAAGTCCTCTTCTTATTCAAATTAGTTAAGGGTGGCCCCAATTGTGAGAATCCCTTAACAAATCTTTTGTAATAGCTGCAGAGTCCAAAGAATCCTCTCAGCTATGTCAAAGTCTTTGGGGGAGGCCAATCTCTCCTAATCCACTTGAACTCCCTAGGCATTGATAACATACCCTAAATACAAAATCTTGGTCGTTCCAAATTCACACTTGGATTCCTTGGCAAACAATGCATGTGCCTCAAGAATGCCCAAAACTTCATCTAAATGTTTTGAATGTTCCTCCCAAGTCTTGTTATAGATAAAAATTTCATCAAAGAAAACCAAAGAAAACTTCTTCAATTGTATATTGAACACTTGGTTCATGCAAGATTGAAAGGTAGCTGGGGCATTAGTCAAGCCAAATGGCATGACTAGAAACTCAGTGTCCAAAGTGACATTTGAAAGCTGTCTTGTGAATCTCCTCTCCTTGAACCTTGATTTGATGATATCCCGATTTGAGGTTTATTTATGAAAAATAGATTGTACCATGTAACTCATCAATTAGCTCATCAATCTTGGTTTCCAATGTACCAGATCTATGTAGTTATCATGTAGGTGTAGAGACAATAATTGATGAAAGGGAAGTGCAAGGTTTGAATTCCCAAATCACGTGAGTAAAATTCTAGAAAGATAGAAGAGATAGATAGGATCTTGCAAAAGAGGGCCACTAAGAGGACTAGAGGTAGGGAATATGTGGATTTTTCGGTTAAGTGAAATAATGAAAGTACAAAGGAAGCCACATGGTTGTCACCAACAAAATTTGACCACTATGATTACAACCTTGAGGACTTCTCAAAAGGGCCATTAGCAAGGTTCACTCTTTTCTTACCTAGGGTGCTTAATGTAGGAGCATCTCTAGTTAGTCTACAAGCAATCTTGTATCAAACAATTTTTCTTCTTTCTTTTCTTTGTTTTCTAGGTTTTGTGTGTGTGTTAGAAGGTAGATTTTGCACCTTCATCAGTTTGTTTCTAAAGGTCTTTGGATGCTTGTGTTTTAACACCAAGGGATGGTGTTGTGCCATTCTTGCCACACTTATTAACTAAGGACCCTTTCACATTTCCTACTCCCTGCTAAATAGTTTGTAAAGTCCTACCCTGTTCTAATTTTTTTTTTGATTTTACCAATTAACCATTCCAGGCATTTGGTCAAACACTTAGTTCCAATGCTGCTCTGATGTTTGTTTTCCAATTGGCTATAATGTTGATAATTTTTTTTATAATATATTCATCACATAAGCCACTCACAATTTCAACGTTTTCAAAACATATTATATAGCCAGTACAAGATGATAAATTGAGGATAGGCAACATTCATATATAAATTCCTAGATGCTAAGATTACACAATTGAATTAAATGTCAGCACTGGAGATTCCAACTGAGATCAAAGAACATTATAGGGAACAGAATAATTTCTGACCTTGGATTTATGTTGCTGCACAAAGCTGAAAATGAAAACACAGACCTGAAATTTAATTAAACTTCTGAAACAACTCAGAACTCCCGCCATAGTATAAACTGAGTGGAACCAACAATAGATTTTCCGTATGAATAAACTTATGTTCACCCAGAAGTTCAATTGAAAAGGCCTCTAACCAACCCAGCGGCTATCAGACAAATGACATGTATTCTGTCCAACATTTATAAACCAACTCCCACAACTTCATTTCCACAACTTTCCTTTATATTGGCGCCATGTGGGAAGGATTGATGCAACAGATCATATGATAGGTGGCATTTTAAAGCAAGAAACTCCATATGCGGCCCTCTTCCCTTCCAGTCATTACACGACAGTCCCAAATGATACCACACGCCCAATAAATTGCAATTTAAATATAACTCTCGATGCAGCTTGATTCCAAGAAGAAGTATTAGCGGCACCAAGAGTGAATTATGCCACAATTTCCTTTGATATTAAACGGCTGCTCAGAAGTTTACCACAGAATTCAAATATGCTTCTTCCTTATGTGTAATGGCTATGGCCTATGAATGAAGAAATTGCATTAGAATTAGAGTATCGGCCTTAAATCAGAATTAATTCCAGAGACGTCTGCTTCCTTGACAACGCCAAAGTATTGAATCACAACAGTGAGATTTATTAACTTCTCTCTCTGCCTTAAAACTACACAGACCTGTAGAATTATGGCAGTCCTTACAAATTAAAGGGAACTTCAAACAATCTTCAATTCTTTAATATATGCTTATTCCCGTTTATTTCCCTGTTTTTTTGCATATTCCTAGCTTTGTAAGAGTTCCATATGCTTTAAAGCCTCTTTCCTCCTTTATGGGTTTGGTAATTAAAATATCCTCTGACTATCGATTATCAATGAATTATTCAAATGCCATGACGTTTTAATCCCATGACCTCCTTCATTTAATATATCGGTCAATTTTATCATTTCCAGTCTGTATCACATTGCTTGAGTTTATTATATTGTCTAGTCAAACTCCTGTGAGTCTGTGACGTCCCTTGATATTCCACGGCTCACAGACTGACGATTCCTCCCCTTAGACATTGAAAATCTCCCATCATCTTCATGAAGCGGCACCAATGAAATTCCCGTCATCTATTTCTGGAGTAGATTAGTGGTCCAAAGTCTTCTGAATTAATCGACCTTCATCTATATCTTCAAAAGATTGGCGTCTCATATGCTGGTAATGTTATATGCATGAATTAGAGGCTTCCATGACTCTAATTATTCTCCAGCTGAGCAATAGTCATTCAAATAAAGAGGCAGTTACTGGACTCTTGGAATTTCTTGTATATGATTCTACAGTAGGCTCTCCTTATGGCTTTGGCTCATTAAACACAATATTATGAGACTTCAATCGGCCCATGTAATCTTCCCATAAGAACACGACTTTCGTACTGAGACGTTTCCCACCAATTGAATGGTGATTACCATATAAGAAATGGTAGTAAGAAAATCGCTCAAAGGAAGATATGACTAACCCATTGGCAACCCCTATTGTTATCAATTCCTTTATTCTCCCAATTGAATTTTCAGAGATTGAGCTGCCTGTGACTATGACATTAGAAGCGGCTTCATTAATTAAAATACTTCAAATAATTCCATTGATTCCAATTCAGGAAATCCTTCATTAAATTATTCTCCTTGAAATAATCCAATCACCCTCAATATTGCTTGTTGCTTGGATTAATACTATTTCATCTTCAAACTGCAAACCCAAAAATCTTTGCAATTACTTAAACTCTGAAATCTTACCGAATATTCAGAATTCAAATTATCTCTATTGAAATGTCTTCATATACTTGATATCAAACCTTCAAAACTTCATCAAATTCACCATTTTAAGCACCAGCACAGCTTCTGAATGAAACTGTCAGCAATCATCCAGGGAGCATCTTTCAACTCTGGAGATGATAATCTTTGTGAAGGGTTTCGTCCTCACAAAGTTCTGGGTGAACTCTGTTCAACCAGCCCAAAATTGCTCTCAAAAAATCCAAAACCAACATCTTTGCGCAAATGCTCCAGCAAACTCTTATTCTTCCTCACCCTGTAACTCCTCATGACTTCTTGAATTCCCTTCCTTTTCTTTTCACATTTAATTTAATTATCTGAGAAATGACTTTAAAAAGTAACTTAGTTAATTAAATTAACCTTTCCAACTCTTAGTTACTTTTTCACTATTAATTTAAGTTGTCCCTTTTTAATTCAACTAATTTCGACAACTTAAATTAATAATTTAACTTTATGCTGACTCTTAAAAAATGGGGACATTACATAGTTTGAGACTTTAAGTTGTGTAGTAATGAATTGATTGTATTTTGAACTCACCACTTGTACTAGATTTCATTTGACATGGATCTATTTGTTGGATCATTCAAAAGTCACTTGCTATCAAGATTCCTTAAGGGTTTATTAGGTTCTCGCCCACAGATGGAATGCTTATGTTTGCTTTGTGCTGAAATTCAATTTGCAAATCTTTCATGTAGTAGATTCATGCCCTTGGACCATGTGTGTAAAGTATGTATCTCAAAAACAATAAAATAAGACATTATTGGCAACAAAATATTTTAATTAACCATAAGTCAAGAGGATTATCCTCAATACATGACATGTCATCACTTGACATTACGTTCTTACATAGAACATATATACAAAGGATATTGAGATACAAAGATTGATTTGGGCAGACCATCACCAAAAAGTCTTATCAATATAAAGGAAGTACAATGTTCAATTACATTGGAATCATCCGCAAAAGATGTACAAACTAAAAATACATAAGCCCATATCAAGTCATTATTAATGTGGAGATGCAAATAAATAAGCCTCTGATCCCCATCGACTTTCACATAATCATTTGCAAATTAGTAGACGAGAACATGGTCTAGGCACTTTTTCTGCCCAACCATGAAGCTTACGCTTCCCCGGAGAGTTCTTCCTGACATGAAGAACCACTGACCCTACACGAGATGCTTAGTAAAAAGAAATCGATGTACAAGATGGAATCTGGTGCATGCCTAGTCTATCTACATGCATTTCTATTATAAAAGAACATGCTATGATCAATACTAGGATATGGCAGAGAGCAAATATATAAAATTAACCCATCTATTTCAATGGTCTACAATCACTTGGCCAAGCCTGTAGCCATATACAGCTAAACAATAGTAGAACTAGAAAAAGCAGTCTACGCTCCCTGTTACCAATATTCAACACCTGTCCAAGAAGGTAACTTTCCACAAACACTCAAGAAAACAATAATCTGCATAATAATCACAGTAAGAGAACACTCATGAATATAGATATATATATATACATAAGGATCACAGTATACATACACTCTTTATCCTATCTCACAATGAATATGAACTAAATCATTATTACTATTCTCCAGAAATTAAAACAGTAAAGTACATAATGACATGCAACTCTCCTTAAATGACATTTCTCAATTTAATGTAATACGTAATGCACATTTCAAGGATTAATTTACCTGATTAAAGCCAGAAAGGATAATAACTCAACCAAACATCAGTTATTTGACTCTTAAGTTTTTATATAACCTAGATTGAGCGACCAAAAGCACTTGCTACACATCTTTTTTGACAAAGAAAAACCATCAAGTTAAACATTTAATCAACAATAATCTTAACCTTTAATCATCAATATTATTCTTAAAGTTCAATTAATGCACCAAAGACTATGAAGTGACAGAGTAATTCTACTTTTTATTTTAATAGGTCATGAATTACATGTTTTTGATCTTTAAATTCCCAGGGTTAATGTCACTTCTTAACTAGAAGGGACATTGATGGTTGGATCGATCGATGTGCTACTATAACTAGCATGGATGATCAATTCACTAAATCAAATATTACGTCTGCCAAACCCTTAGAGAAATTCAAAAGATGCTCTTGCATTTTCAATTAACCAATCTTCTATGGCACCTCCTAAAGCATGAGGGATGACAAATATCAAGTAATTAGTATTTTTAGTTTCCACAACAAACTCTACTAGGAAGTAGTTTAATTATTGACTATTAACATGATTGAATCAACCTTTACTACTTTTTAAAAGAAATTAGATTTTCTCCACAACATTTTATATGTGCTTTATCTCAAGTAAAATAAAGTTGTATATTATTACGATGCTAAAGATTTCACATTTGTATTAATTAATTTCCCTTATTTTCAAATTTAATACCCACCTCTTAATATCTATTGAACACTACCTTTTCTACTTACACCGAAAAGAAAACTTAGAACACAATTAAAGCTGTCCATATTGGCATAATGATATAAGGAAACCACCAAAGTTGATACCGCCAAGGTAGAAGATATCAATATTATGGATGCATAAACAAGTGCATGCATGAACCGATAGAGAGAATGACAATTAAGTAACGATGCAGAAAAAGCATAAAATAGGTTTGTTGAGAAGGCTTTAGAAACATTCAGCAATAGAAAAGAGAAGGTGAAAAGTGTGAATCCTCATCTCTTTGAAACACTCCTTCTGGTCGTGGTGACAATGGAAGTTTAAAGAACATCAAGCATAAGAATAAAAGAGTATAATCCAACATCATAGTGATAGGAAATCTCAAGCAAAATGTTGAGGAAAAGCCAAGCTAAGAATAAAGTAGGAACGAATAGATATGAAAAGACTTTACAAAATCACAAGAAAAAGCATCTAGCAAGTGTAAACTGGGTCCCATGCTTTCGCTGCCTGCGCCAAATGGGAGCATTGAAACAAGGTAGATACAAGTCTCACTAAGCAACATAAATGCAAACAAATATAGCTAAGATATGGAAATTCGGAAATGTGAGTTGCGGAAGGTTCTATCCATTAGTGGATAGAATTATAATCAAGACTAAGAAAGATTTGAACAAGGCCTGGTTTTGTACTTCGGGCACTCTATTCACAGGCCAACTTATATACATGATCAAAAAGTCAGACAAAGACAAACATGCACTGCTTAAATGGGTAGCAAAATTTATATGCAAGGATTGACATAGACTTACATTTGTTGATGCTATAGCAGTGGGAGATATCTTTCTCTCAAATTTAAAGATGATGGATAAATAATACCAAGGCAAGTCGGACTTACTATATATAATAATTTTATGAAGAGTCACCTTGTTTCTTAAAAGAGGCCAACCCAAATGAAGAGTCACCTAGTTTTTTATAAATACAAGGTAATGATCATTCATTTGATCATCAAGTTCATTCGTCATAATTCGCATTCCTAGAAGAAGTTCATACTTGAGCAGCAGATCATCATCTTATAGCAGCAGATCATCATTTTGTAGCAGCAGACCGATTTCAAGGAGAAACATATTCATTTGTATCTTTGCATCTAGGAGAGGTGCTATTATTCATTGTATCAAATTCAGCATTGTCTTGGGCCTGAGTTGTAAGCAGATTTCTGCTCTTATTCCTTCAATATATAAGAGATATATTTGCTGGGTTTTTTCTCCCTCGAGTAGGAGGGTTTTCCCAGGTTATCTTGTTGTGTTCATTGTCTTATGTGTTGCATTTTCTGATTGCTTTCATTTCTGATCCTAAATCTAACAACATTCACATGCATAAAGAATCATACTGCGCGTGTGCTATTCTCAGGGTCCAATGTGCTTATAAATGAAGAGGATGGCCATAAATTAGAAATGCTTCTAAAACTTAAATAAGGATCCCAACAACTTATGCTACCTAAGAAATCCACTGAAGCTACAGGTGAATCTAACAACAAACTTTGTGAAAGAAAGGTTATAGCTAGAGACATGTGTCCGATCTTAATAACATGCAAACAACAAAAATAACATTTCAGGCAACCCGACAAGATTCACTTAATAGTAGTACAGAGGAAGTTAAGGAATTATGAAAATAGAGCTATTAGATTGTGAAAAACAACAACAATAATATAAGCTAAAGTTGCAGCTATCTTTGTTGATAGATGGAAAAGAGTGTCCAACCGCATGCTTACAAATGTCTTGCTCTAACCTTAACGTAGCCCTCAAGATAAGGAATTGGAAGCAATAGCAAATAAAAAATCCTTCCTACCGAGTGATACTCAGATGAATTCATCAAACTATTTAATTGATCATGTGCATAAGGTGGTTCTTTTGAGATGCCTGTAATCTTTGTATAATGCTGATAGACTCCATCCTTTCTTCCCCATACCTTCTCATCTCCATGGTCAAACGTCTGGTAATTGATAAGTCTCTAGGAGATTCTCAAAAACCTCATTGATGAGCAAGATCGCTTTGGTGAACTTGATGAACACAAACGTGAGGAAGATGAGCAACTAGATAACCTGAGCCTTCTCTTCAAATATGCCCAATATCACAAGTGGCTTGACAAAGGCGTAGAGATCAAAGAGCTTTACTCTAAGGCCTACGCTGTGCATACCAGGTTTGCCTCGCTTCTTGCATGTGGATGAAGTAGATCCTCGATGGCATCCCCCCACCCCCTCTTCCGCCCTCCCCCAAACTCTTATGAATAGTCCTTTTTCAAAAATTTCTTAGAGATTCCCCTGTCCATGAGAATGCTGCTACTTTGATGGATTCCTTCTATTGCATGCGAGCCTCCCCGAAAGGTAAGGTGCGGGGTATCTTTTCGTGTCCACCTCCTCCACTCAATCTTTACAGTGAGGAATTAATGCCCCATCATTAATTTCACAAATGCAACCATTACCCTTTTCTCTCTTTCATGCATTTTAAAATGAATAAAACACGATTTAATTTAATTTAAGTTGTTTAATTCAACTTATTTTATTTTAACTTTAATTTATCATTTTCTTTCCAATATTGGTCAAGCATTTTTAATAAAATTTATTTATTTTTAATTTTTTTCTTATTTCTAACATTTATACAATTATTTACATATGAAAAATGAATTAGTTTTTATTTAAAACTATTCATGTGACTATTTATTAGTTAAAATTTATGCAAGAGCGAGATGTGACAATGTATCTACTAGTTGGCAGATAATTGGATCCTCACCTCGATGGTACAAGTTTGATTTCAAAATCTTTGCTAGCCAATCAAAAAGCAAATTAAGGTTGGTGCCAACAGAAAACATCTTACTTGGTTCAAAGCATGGTATGTCCCAAAGATCCTGCTTGTGTATTGATTAGTGTTACAAGACTTGGACTCGCCTCAGACTCAACAAGCTGATTTTTTACTCGAACTTGGACTCGGAGCCCAGACTCGACAAGACTCGACAAATTGGAAAACCCAAGAAATTTAGAGATTTTTAAGGATTTAAAACTTGTTTCATGCACTTTTTGATAAATAAACCTTAAAGACATAATAACTTCATCAAATAGAAATTACTTTGATCCCATTCACAAACATACATCAATCACATAAGTATGAACACAAATTTTAACTAGAGGAAATGACACATTTAGATATATAAATATTGTCCAATGTATACAAAACTCATGGAATATGAAATTGGCGGCATTAAAACAAACATTAAAACTAAAAATATAAGTCTATGGCTTAGAGGAGCTTGCATTACTCATCCCAACATCATGACAAGTCATGCGCTAGCGTCTAAGATAGGTCCTGGATGATGGTGTAGCCATGATATTTTCTTGTGTCTCAATGATTGGTGTGTATATTCAAGTGAGGAATTTATTATTAAAGTTTTCTTGAAGCATTCAAGACTGCATGTTTTGTTGTCAAGCTCACTAACAAACAAGAATGTTTAAGTAAAAAGGTAAATGGTTATGTTCTAGTTTGACCTTAGCTAGCATGCCAATAGATGGGATTGTTCTATGAGTTGCCTATGCAGGGCATGATTGATACATTTTTCTATTATGAAAATGGCATTTCTTGCCAACTATGACTTAACTTGTATTCAACAGTACAATGATTGTAGTGTGCTAACTTTGCCTATGGCCATCCTTGTATACTAAACAAGTTTGTCCAATGTATGAAACAAGATAATCCTTGATTGTGGCTTTGACTGTGAAGATGTAGAGATTTGCAACAGGGAATATGTATTTTGTAGGTTTTATGATCATGATTCATCATTGGCCTATTGCATGCTTAGACTTATAGTTTGATGGGCGTTTGAGGGAAACACCCCAATGGGGTCAAGGGGCAGCACCCCCACTGGGGTCAAGGGGCATTGCCCTTGTGGGGGTTTGGGGGCAACGCCTCTCACAGGGTCCAGGGGCAGCACCCCGGGCATGCTCCTTGTTGCGACACAGGGCAGGGTCAAGGGGCAGAGCCCTCGCCACCAAGCCCAAATGAAGACCTTTAAAACCACATAGACCTTCATGGTGCACACCATTTTCATATTTTTTTTGTAAATCCTAGATGGGCATGTCATAAAGAAAACAAGCATTAAAAGATTGTAATTTTTTTTTAATTAATTAAAATGGTTGAGTCCCAGGCGCAAGACTCTCCCAGACCTTACGAGTCTGACGAGTCTACTAGACTTGGCGAGTCTAGTGAGTACTTGGAGCTCGAGTCTCCCAGACTTGTTGAGCTTGTCTCGGCTTACGACTCGTCGAGTCTCGACGAGTCTTGTAACACTATTGATGCACATTGAGTGGATAAGTTGTAATTGTAATGATGGTCCCAAGCTAGAGGTTGTCCTGATCCTTTGGGTATTGTAACATGTTCTAGATGTGCATAAGTATGCATCCTTTTGTCATTGTAATACATCTCTTGATCCTAGAAGGTTTGCTAGTTTTGGGAATTGAAAGGCATCATTTTGGTCCATAATTGTTCAGCCTTGTGTGTGAATGGTAAAAGCATTCTCTATTAACATGAAAAAGAAAGATTACAATATATAAAGTAGAAAAATACTACTGTAGACATTAAATGTTTAACAACTGACTACTGTAGCAACATTAAAAACTAAACTAACTAAAACATTACATTTGACCATTTGCATGATGAATATATTATTCTAACACCCTCCCTTAATGGTCAACCTATCAACTACACCAAGTTGCCCCCTGAATTTGACAAACTTATTCGGGCTCAGAGACTCGGTGAGAATATCTGCAGTTTGATCCGCTGTCGGAACATACTGTAGCTGAATTGATCCGTCTTCTACCAGCTTGCGGATGTAGTGACAATGAAGCTCGACATGCTTGGTACGTTCATGGAAGACTGGATTTTTGGCCAGTTTGAGCACCCCTTGATTATCAGTATACAAGGGAGAAGGTCCTGCTTGTGACATGTGCATGTCAGAAAGCATCCTGTGGAGCCAAACTGCCTCACATGCTGCTTTAACGGTTCCTCGATATTCTGCTTTAGTCGAGGAAAGAGCCACTGCTTGTTGCTTGTTGCTGGTCCATGTTATAGCATCGGTACCCAAATTGAATACATATCCAAAAGTAGATTTGCGATCATCCACTGAACTTGCCCAATTTGAATCTGTATAACCAATCAGCTTTGGATCCTTGCATCTGCCATACAGAATGCCATAATCTGAAGTGCCCTTAACATATCATAGCACTCACTTCGCTGCAAGCCAATGATTAGCTTTTGGAGCTGTCATGAAGCGAGAAATGTAGCTCACTGCAAAATTGATGTCAGGTCTAGTGGCAGTGAGATAGATGAGACTGACCACTAGTTGCCTGAATGTTGTTTCATCGACCGGAGGTGAATCAGAGTTGGCTGATAACTTCAACCCCTTCTCCATAGATGTGGAGGCAGGTTTGCAATCCTGCATCCGAAATTTGTCAAGCAAACTCCGAGTGTATTTAGACTGAGAGATAAAGATGCCACTAGTGGTCTGCCAAACCTCAATACCCAAACAATAATGGAGAAGCCCCAAATTTGTCATGTCAAAAGCCTGACACAAATCCTGTGTGATTGCAACAATCGAATGTGCTGAACTACCAGTAATGATCAAGTCATCAACATAGACAACAAGTAAGAGAATATCATCACCAGAGTGTTTGACATACAGATTACTGTCAGAAGAACTGCGCTGAAAACCATAATCAACCAAGTACTGATCAATCTTGATGTACCATGCATGGGGAGCCTGTTTCAGTCCATAGAGTGCTTTCATGAGCCTACATACTTGATGTTCTTTTCTGGCAACCTTGAAACCAGGAGGCTGTCATGTAGACTTCTCCCTGCAACTCACTGTTTAGAAAAGCACTGTTGACATCCATTTGATGAACCGTCCATCCGAATTGGGCCGCAATCGCGAGAAGAAGACGAATTGTGCTCATCTTGGTAGTAGGAGCAAAAGTCTCCTCGTAGTCAATGCCCTCCCATTGTGTGAATCCCCGAGCAACTAACCTTGCCTTGTATTTATCCAGAGTACCATCTGCATGATATTTGACCTTATAAACCCATTTGCAATTGATAGGTTTCTTCCTAGGAGGAAGATCAGAAAGAACCCAAATGTGATTCTTTAGAAGACTATAGTATTCGGTCTCCATAGCCTTTTCCCACTCTGGAATTCTTTTAGCCTTTGAATATGTCTAAGGCTCATAGATGTTGTGGATGTTGGCCATAAGAGAAAAATTGACTGTGTTTTGCTGCCTGCTCTTTCTACGAGTTGATCTACCCTCAATGAATTCATCATCATGAAGATCCCCAATAGTCTTGAGCCACCACTTAGGCCGATGAGTAGAAGTACCAACATCTGAAATAGGAGAAACAACATCTCCTGGGATTTCTGGAACAAAGTCATCTGGATGTGAGTCCTGAGGAAAATCAGGTGGTGCTAGATCATGACTTGTAGACTCCTCATCTTCAGAGTCAAAATGCTTTGAAGCCCTCCCATCAGGGGAACCAAGAGGAAGACGAACACCCTCATCAGAAACCTTCATAGGCTGATCCTCAGGGCTGATAGTAGGAACAAATGGATTAGTAGTCTCATCAATCACAACATCACGACTGAATATGAGACGATCCGTCTCCATATCAATCAACCTGTATGCCTTGTGATTGTCGATGTAACCAGTAAACATAAGTTTTTGGTTCTTGGAGTCCAACTTCGCACGTTTGGCTTTTGGAATCCATACATGAGCTGTAGAACCAAAGACTTTCAGATGGCCCACCTTAGGCTTACGTCTTGACCATGCTTCTTTTGGAGTCATTTTCTTAACGGCCTATGTAGGTGACTGATTCAGGAGGTAGACTGCAGTATAAACTGCTTCAGCCCAGTATTTCTTAGGGACATTTCTATACTCCATCATAGAATGAGTCATTTCAGTAATGGTGCGATTCCTACGTTCAACGACACCATTCTACTGAGGGGTGTATGGTGTAGTGAGTTGGCGTTTAATGCTGTGTGTAGCACAAAATGAAGAGAAGTTAGTTGAACAAAACTCCCCCCCATTATCTGACCTTAGAGTGACAATTTGAGAACCTGATTCTTTCTCAACCAAGGCCTTATACTGCGGAAATGTACTAAACACATCTGATTTATTTTTCAAAAAATACACCCACATTTTCCGACTAAAATTATCAACAAATAGTAAAAAATACCTGGACCTAGTAACAGATGGAGTGTTCATTGGTCCACATACATCAGCGTGAACCAATTGAAGTACCTTGGAGGCTCGCCAAGAATCACCATCCAAGAATGGTGTTCGATGCTGCTTCCCAACTTGACAGGCTCCACAAACTCCATGATTTTGAGTTTGGATCTCAGGTAGACCAGCAACCAAACCTTCCCGAGACAGTTGAGAGAGATAGTGCACATTCAAGTGCCCAGAACTTTGATGTCAAATTTTGCTGATGGAAGTACTCCTTGTTGCCAGAGCATGCTCCTGAGAATCACTGGAATCAACAAGTCTATACAAACCATGATCCTCAAGTCCCATAGTAATCGTAGTACGTGTCTCCTTATCAACAATGCTGCAGGTGGACGAACTGAAAATAACATCCAATTGGGGAGAATGCCTAATGATCTGGCTGACAGAGAGAAGATTATGGTCCATGCTTGGAACATACTAGACATAGAGAAATAGTAAATTTCTCCCTCTAGAGTGAATCTGAACATTGCCCTTACGGACAACTGTGTACTCTTTGTCGCCTCCAAAGATCACTAAGTTAGTAAATGGTTCATATTTGGTGAACCAATCTCAACGATGAGTAAAATGCCGAGAAGCCCTTGAATCAATATACCAAGCAGAAGATTGTACTGGATCTGCTGTTCTCTTGGCCATAAAAGCATAGAATGCAGACTCTTTCTGCTCAGTGTGCTTTGTGACATGTGCCTTTTGTTGAGACCCTCCCTGCTTCTTTTGTTCAGAAGCCAGTCATACTCGACAATCAACCTTCATGTGACCATATCTATGGTAATAATTGCATTGATTGTTCTTCTTCTTCTTGCTGTCCTGAGAAAAACCAGAGCCTTTCGATTGAGAAGATTGAGCCTTCCTTTTGTTCTTGGTAGAAGATTTGGTAGAGAATGCTTGCTCTGTGGAGGTGGAACTGGTACTGCTTCCAAACTGTTGTTGCCATCGATCTTGCTGCAAGAGCTTGTTGCAAAGATCTTCAAATTTGAGATCAACATTGGTGGAGGTGATATTCAGCGTCTCGATGAAATGCTCATACAAACGTGAGAGACTCTTCAGAGTAATGACGATCATGTCCTCTTCCTCCATTGTTCGACCAACCGCCTCCAACTGATCACAAATGTCCTTAATCTTCGTCAGATGTTCCTGTAAGGACATTTTCTTATCCATCATGATGGAAAAGAGCATGTTCTTGAGAAAGAATGCTCTGCTCTTGTCAGAGGTTTCATGAAGGGCCTTCAAATGATACCATATTTTCGGAGCAATTTTGCCAGACGGTACCTGAGGTAGCTGCTCATCTGTGACTAAGAGTTTGATGAGCATGACGGCTTCCCGGTTGCGTTCATCCCATTTGTCCTGGTCCTTTCCTACTATAGTGAGATGAGTTGAGCTCACCAAAACGATTTGATCGAGGCAACGATATTCAAAGATCGTAATCATGCACTGCTTCTAGGTGTTGTAATTCTTCCCGTTGAACTTCTGGTTGCTTTCGAGCATTATATTTGTCAGAGATGCCATCACGTACCCTGAGGCCAAACTGGTGAAGGCAAAACGAAAACAGAGATAGCACAAATTCAAAGACGAAACCCTAGCATGGGTTTCGAGGCACTTTGAAGACAAAATTCAGAAGATCTGAAGAGTACCCAAAAATGATGTTTAAAACCCATTTTTTTTTTTGAATACTCGAAAAATTTCGTCAACACCCACTTGCACAAATTTTGAGGCACGAAAAACGAGGTACCTAGAAAAAACTAAAGATAACCCAATTCAGCTCTCGAAAAACCCACTAAGAATTTGCAATTAGAAAAACAATTCGACTTGATCTGAAGGGTCAAAACCCTAGTCGAGTTCTAAAAAAACCCTAGGCGACCATGGATGCCTGAAAAATGTAGAAAATCGTTTGAAAATCCGCGGCCAAGGAAGGAGAGAGCGTGGGCAGAGAAGAATGCGCCAAAACACGTCCAAAAAATTCTCAAAAAACGTGGGTCAACCCTAGCCACTGCACATAGATCTCTGAAAAACACAGCCCACAAACATGCGTCTGAAACAAGAGTAGATACGTGCAAAAGAGACTCTAAGGCGTGCTTAAAATGAACACAAATCGTGCGCCTAGGAGGAGAAAGAAAACGTGAACAGATTCAGAAAGAAAACACAACCCGAAATGAAGAAAATGCATGCATAAACAAAACGGTAGCACTCGCCCAGATCCGTAGAGAGAAACACGACCATAGAGGGCACAAAATCGCACCCAGATACAGACGCAAAAACCCTAGGACGATCGCAAGTAACTTCAAGGAACAAAAACGTTTTGAAAAAAACGTCTGAACCTTAGCCACAAATTTTTCAAGCTAAAAAAATACGTTTTTCAAAAAACTGAAATTTTTTTTTGAAATCTTTAGAAAAACGAATTTTTAATATTCATGCTCTGATACCATGTGAATGGTAAAAGCATTCTCTATTAACATGAAAAAGAAAGATTACAATATATAAAGTAGAAAAATACTACTGTAGACATTAAATGTCTAACAACTGACTACTGTAGCAACAGTAAAAACTAAACTAACTAAAACATTACATTTGACCATTAACATGATGAATATATTATTCTAACATTGTGCTCTGTATCATACTATCATGTATTGAATTCTGAAATTCAATAGAAGATCTTGTGTTTCGATTCAATTCTTTGTTTTATTTTGTTGTTTGGTGTGTGCTTGTTGTTGTGCTTCTTGGTTTGTTAGTCCTTAATTGGATTCTAAGACCTTGACCTACATCAATATTCATGCCTTTCAACATGCATATCATCATCCCCTAGATGATTTGATTCTTTCTTTCTAAAGGTCCATTTTGTTGGGGAGTGCGAACAGTGGCTAGTTATTGATGTATTCTTTGTTGAGAGCAAAAATTGTTGAATTCCTTTGATGTGCAGTCCCTCATTTGATCTGTGGGGAGGGTCTTTACAGGGCAGTCAATTTGTTTCTAGATGAAAGTTTTTGAAAGTATTGAAGTGTTGAAAGGTTTCAGATTTATTCTTCAAGGACATCGACATCTTTAGGGAGTAATCATCAACAAACAAGTAGTACTGAATGCCACTGAAATATTGACGAAAAGGTCCACATATATCACTGTGAACTAAGTTTTGAATGACTTTGGTTTGATGTGACTTGCCATTATTAAACTTCAAATTTTGTTGCGTACCAGTGACACATCTAGAACAAAAAATCATTACCCTTGATAGCTAGTAGCCCATGGCCTATCCATTGAAGTGTTGAAAAGTTTCAGAAATATTCTTCAAGAACACCCACATCTTTACGGAGTAATCATCAAGAAGTACCACTGAATGACACTGAAAGATCGAGGAAAATGTTTGCATAGATCAGTGTGAACCAAGTCAAGAATGACTTTGGTTTGATGTGATTTGCCATTGTTGAACTTCAAAATTTGTTACTTACCATTGACACAACTAGAACAAATTTCTTAGCCCTGGATAGCTAGTAGCCTTGGACTATCTATCGCTTGCTTAAAGCCATCAGATAAGCAAGACTTAAATCTCCAAACTGTTAATGCCATACTGAAATTTGTTGTTCAACAAAAACAAAATGAATGAGGTGCCATTTAATGGGTATGACATCAAAGATGAACATGCCTTCTCTCTTAGATTCTTTTGCCACATTTTTTCTATGCTTGGCCTTGTCTTTAATTAGAAAAAAATTGTGACATCCTTTCATGTGATTTAATTTTCAAATTTTGTCAATCATGTGACTCACTGACATTAGATTCTTCTTCATTTAAGGAACAAACAAGATGTGTTTGAATTCACATTTTTTTTAAAGCGAGTCAAAGGAACATAGCTTTACCTCCTAATTCGAGAGCATTTTGATTTTGTTTGTCTTATTCTATTTTAGCTATGAATCTAGTGTTTCCTCCTAGATATGTTCCTTTTTTTAGTACATTATGGAACTAGGTCAGCACTTGGATGATTTCATCATCACTTTTGGCATTTTTGACATCATTATTCTCAATATCATTGCTAATATTGTTTTGAAGTTGTAGATTTTAGTGTCTTTTGTGGCCTTCAATATTTTCTCAATTTTTTTGTGTGACTCCTTAATATCAAGAGTCTTTGGTGTCATGGGACAACTTGCCACAAATTTGACAAATTGCTATAGGCTGTAGTTCTTCACCTGTGTCACAAAAATCTTTAAGCTGCAAATACTTTTTATTTGGCCAAAGGTCTTCCCTATTTGGCTAAAAGTTCTTCCCTTCTTGTTTGGAAGAAGAGCCTTTTCTTCTTCATTGTTTTCAAAGATTGTTGTACTTCTTGTTGTTGAAGTAATCCAACAAGCTCTTAATATGTAACTTTGCGATTGGAGATGCTCAAGGAGGTAACAAATTGTAAGAGAGGGGGACCACCCACGTCAAGGCTCCAGGTCACAGAGAGCCGAGAGCGGAAGGCTACCCTAACTTACCTCACTCTAAAGGGGTGTTTCGGATAAAGGTCGAAAATGATGAGGACTATAAAGTACTTCTATCACCCTGTAGACCCAAAATCCAAGTTCAGGCTAGGCGAGTTGGTTTTCAGAGTCAATACTATACCTTAGACAACTCTCTATCCGAAGACGACAGTGCGACGCGCTGGCGTCTCTCGGGCACGCAAAGGATAGAAAGTACAATATGAACTGCCAGAAAACAAATTAATGGCCTAGCTAGTTATTCTTAAATGAACAAAACAGAACAATAACGTATGAAAAGTACAAATGAAGGTGATAAAGTAGATAGATGAAAGCTAGAGTAACGAAAATGATCTCACCGAGGCGCCAGTTCACGAGCTAGCTCCAAATGCACGTTCACCTACCCACAAGAAAGAGGGGAAAATGGTTGGGGCTGTATAGGGGTCTGCCTCAGTCAGACCCCGGTTTTGGTGTTCCCACCTCCATGGACAACCAGATAGCAACGAAGTAGAGATATGTGATAAAGAAGTAAAGAAAGTAGAAGTTGCAATAAACACTACAAAATAGTAAAGTGCCACTCAACTAAATCACAAAGGAGAGGAGAAAAACGTTACCACCTCCACCCAAAAGCTCACTAGCCAATGGAGGAGAAAGCGGACTTGGCAAGGTCACCATAGCCTCGACTGTGATGAAAGGAGGTCTTGCAAAACTCCAAGTCCACGTTGCTATGGCTTGCTTCACACTTGCTATGTGGAGTTGATGGAGTGCTGCTGTTGTAATGGAGTGTTGAAGTGTTGCTTGAGAGTGAGTGAGATGCTAGAAAAATGAGATTGGGTTGCTAGAGAGTGAAAAGAAGATCGCTAGAGCTTGTGAAGAGATGAAATGGAATGGGAGTGAATGAATTTGAAGGAAGAAGTGGGAAGAATCTGCCATTTTTGGGGTCGGTTGGTTGAAGAGGAACGTTACAAATTGACCCCAATTAGAAGTGTAACGCCTCTACCAACTTCAGACGTAGGAATCCGTCACGGACGGCAGCACGCCATTTGCGCGTCCTCAATAGATATTCTCCCACCGACACAACAAATAGATGCCAAGTGGAAGGAAGGCAGTCGGGTGATGTGGAATTTCGCCTTTGGATTTGATTTTCTAAGGTGAAGGTATTGTTGACGGGTGTTTTATGACCGCACCAACACAGAATAAAATTTCCCAACGGATACTCTATCCTCTCTTGAACAAAGTATTCTGCATGCTACGATTGCCAAAAAGATCGTGCATTCAACTCCAAGGTTCCTTATGCAACAGATAGTCTCAGTTGGCTTGATGTGATTTGTTGATTTATTCCAAGGGGACTTACACAATTGTTCGATCTGAAGAGAAGAAGTCGCAAGACACGAATGATTTGCCGATGATGCTCAGGTTTCCTAAACTAACAGGAAAATACTGAAAGTAAAAACATAGGGATAGGGGTTCTACTGTCTACTCCTAAGTGTGGGATACGAAGATCAATTTCTGCAAGCTTCGAACCAAGTTATGTTTTGCCTCCCTTCGGACAACCTCTATAGAGCCGGTGCAATCTTCAAAGGATAATGAAAGATGTTCAAACTGCGACCCGACATGCAAATACCATCACAACGATGCATACTAACACGTTAATCACAATTGAAGTTAAGTGCAAAAGTACTCCAGTTGATCACGCAAGGCGAACTCACCGTCAGTGAGCCCGCTAGTGGTATGGATAAATAAAACTTGCTTAAACCAAACAACGTATTCCACAACTACCAGCTACTTGCATGAAATAAAACCTATTTAACTTTAATCTACGCGAATTGGAAAGACGAAAAGCCTTGCTAGCTGCTCACAATGAAAGAAAGAATCACCAATCAATGGGAACTCTTTATATCATGAGAGTGTTCACAACAACTTTTACAAAGCCTTCAAAGGGAAAGCTTTCTTTCCTCCTCAATCTAAGCTATGCTAACTTCTAAGCTATTCTCTATATGCTCTCTCTATTCTCTGACTTAACTCTAACTCTGATCTAATATCTAATAATTTACAAATGAGGGGGGATGCCCCTTTTATAGTTAGCTCATTCCAGCGAACGACTTATATTCGATTACAATGAAGGGCTCTTATTGAGCCACATATGCCCTAATCAAGGCTCTGCCCTAAAAACCGACACAGAGAGGAGTGGGGTAATAAATGCACAAGAGATTCTCCACTCCTCTGCAGGAACCATAATGAGCAATTAATGCCCATTACCATCTTCCAGAAGATCCTCATCCAGCAAGGCTTTTCCATTGTCCTTCTCTCTAATTGCAAACTCGAACAACCAGGCCAACACTGCCTCAACCTCCTAAACCGAAATAGGTGGGATGTGGTTGAGCTGAAACTCAAGTACTGTAACTATCTGCTCGTGCCGAGTATAGGATTTTCTCCAAGCGACCAAGGTGTCCTAGGTGTTCTGAATAATGTTGGAGAAAGCTGAAATATTTTCAAAATCATCTTGAACAAATGATCTCACAGCCGAGAAGAAGGGAGCCATCTTATCCCTCAAGTCATCTGCAGTCATCTCCTCCAGAGTCAACCTCCTAGCAAATATAGCCTCCAGTGTGTTCAAGATTCCATCCAGAATAATGCCCATTGCCTTCTTGACTCTAGCTGAATTTGCTCGTGCCGCATTGAGGAAACCACGACGTGTGACCATCGAAGACTACCAGCTGGTGAAGTCATATCTGTCACCCTCTTGTATCATGCCTCCATCCATCGGGGTTTGTAAGGGCACAATCATCAAAGCTTCCAGACGAAGAACACTCTGAGTCCGATAAATCTGGGCCTCGCTCCAGGCTTGATCAACAATATCCATGCGTGCTAGAACACCAGAGGCCTGCAGATAAGAATGAGCGAGGTCCTCCATGAACCTTTCTGTTTCTGTGCAAACATGGCCAACCCATTTGTCAGCTTCCAATGCCATCTTCTTCAGATCCTCCAAGCCACTAACTGACTCCGTTGGGAGCCCTACTGGGAGTTCAACTGCTGGGTTCTCCTGTTCACCTGGACGTGCAAGATCCTGCACATACCCTATCAATGTTTTGTTCTCCTTCAATTTCTTGTACTTTCCTTCCGTATGGACCAATTTGTTCTTCAGTGCCTGATAGGAGTTATCACACTTCTCAATTACCTGGGCTCTCGTGGGGCGACCCAATTCAACAGTGGTGATCACATAATTTTCTGGGCTTTCCTCATCTCGATCACACTCCTCCCTCGAGACAACAACCTGAAGTGTACGAGAGCTGGATTCATTTGTTGAAATCTTTGAAAATTTCCTAGCCTTCTTCTCTGGCGGTACGCTAATCCTATTGAGGAATTCCTCCATTTCAACTGCTGGGTCCGTATCATCCTCAAGGTCCTTCCTCATCCTATCTGTGAGCCAATCGGGCACTACCTATCGTGGGTTTCAAACGATGAGGGGCTGTTCTTCTGTTGCTTCTTCCTCGTGCACCTCTTCTCTAACAATACTTCGTTGAGGCTCGTCCACCTCCATTTGATGAATATCCTCCTCCGATACTCGAGCCTCCTGCCCTGTGGTATCCTCTTCTTCCAATGCCGTGTCAAGCATCTGCTGGAAACGATTATTAGTTGCCATTTCCTCTTCCTCTTCCTGTTGGCTTTCCCCTCTGGGTGCGTTGACACTTAAGCTGTCTGACTCCCTGAGCAGTGGCTGATTTACTTCCTCAAATTCCTGCTCCTCGTTGGATTTACCTCCTTGGCTTCCAAACAATGGAAGCTCCCTCAAACTTGAAGACTGAGTTTGTGATTGTGTGGGCGATGCCTGCTCTACCCTCTGAGGCATTGGTTGGGCTGACACCTCTCTCCGTGTTTCAACAACTTGTGAAATCGGCTCCCCTTTCCTTGTTGATGGTGGCCTTTGATCACCCATGAGGTTATAAGTAAGAGCAATTGACTTACTCTTAAGCCGGCTCACATGCCTTTCAACCCAACTCCTCGTGAAAGTCAACACTGGTATGGAAAGTGTATCCAAGTCCGTGATTTCAGGCTCGGACCAATCTGGTGGTGGGACCAGTGTATTCCTCACTGACTCATAGTCAGGCTGTATGATGTTGACATCTTCATCCAGTTGATCCGGAACCAAAATGACTTCACATTCTCTGATTAATTTCAAGGGTAGCTTGGTGAACATTCTCCTCCTGACTTCGGCATCATCAACTGCGTTAGCCTAGAAATCCTCGATATGAGCCTTGTGCCTGTATTCCACATTTTGCACCATCCGGATGTTGTTTTAGGGATCAAAATCCTGCCTGCCAGTGTGGTATGTAAGTTGAAAGAACTGCAGCTCGTCCTCAGCTTCTCTGATTGCCTGCAAGGAAGGACAAACCTCACTCAAATTTCCCATAGTGATAGGGAAGTCCAGTCCTTTATTCCTCTTCTTCTTCTGAATTTTATCGTAGGCAATGAGTTGCCTAGATACTTCCAACATTACTATTCGATCAGTGGGGTACCTTGACAATCGATATGGATATAAGGTGAACCCCTGCAGCCTAATATATGTAAATTTTGGAAACTGGACGAGCCAATATCCATATTCTTCAATCAATGCTTGCGCCTCCTTTGAAATTATTTGTTGCATTCTCCGCTGAAGAGTCCTTGCAATATGCATTGTGAATGCATCATTCACCCGCTTGTAGCTGGTAGTGTTGGTTAAATGCAACTGTGGGCAAGCCTCGTAGATCTTGAACTGTTCAGGGCCACACCCAATTGGTTCCTTGTACGTTATTCCTTTGTACTTGGTCATTCGAGCCAACATGTACATCATGTATGAGCTCCTGTAGAAAGTCTTCGTTCTCCTCAAGCTCCTGAACTGTTTATCTATGTTGTCGCTCATCATTCTGGCCCAATCAACACACTCTTTTCCTTTCATTATGATCCCGATGTAATAAAACATCCAAGGCTCGAAGATGAAGGCTTGTGGACTTCCGTTCACTCGGCTAAGCATCATTATAAGATCATAGTACTCCTGCTTCACATCCTCAACAATAATTTGTTTCGGAAGCTTGGTGCAGGGAGGTTTAGGCCTCTGCATCCAGACTGTATTGATAACACCAACACATTTCTCGAAAGTAGAGGCATACATTTTATCAACTCTATCTTTTGTCTTGTATAACATCCTCTTAGTAGTGGGAATCCCAAATGCTTCTCCAATAGCATCGGGCGTGAAGTTGGCAAACAACTTGCCATCTGGAGAAAAAATAGTCCTTCGTTCAGGCTTGAAACAATTTGCGCAGTCCATGATCAACTCCGGACATTGTATTGCTGGTGGAAAACCAACAGCTGCATAGATCCCACTTTTCATTATTTGGTGTGCTGTGATTTATGGTGGATGACCTCCCAGCCTGTACATTCTTGCTTTGAGTGCACCCAGATTGAACGAACCAAGGTTGATATCAATCAATCCTACCAACTTCAAAGTGAATTTAGACTCCAGAAGAAATGGCTTGGCGAGTTTCTTGATTACTGCCTGTCGGGACGCACTTGCCTTGCCCGCTTCAATATTTGCAGCTCTATTTGCAGCCCTGCTTGTTCCTGCAACATCTCCTCTTCTTGTTTCAGCCATCTACAAAATAGAATAAAATATGTTAGACTTTAGATTTAGAAAAATAAAATTACTTCGAGATGGCTGCAATATGGAGTTAGACTTGAAGACAATATCCTTCAGCATAAAACTTTTCTAACTCCAAACCTCAAACTTTAAACTCTCTGAGCTTTAACACTTTCAACAACGTGACTTCTGGCACTTGAAAGAAATTCGTGCCAATTGGCTACTTAGAAAAATATCACTCCAACACAAAATTTCGAAAACTTCACTTCAACTTTCAGCACATAGGAAAAATAATCTCCAGCAACTCCAAGAATTCGATTCTCAGCACTTAGAAAATAATACCTCAGCTCAACTTTCAGCAACTTCAAAAATTTGATTCCTCTCAGCAATCTCTCAACTTCACAGGAAAAACTCTTCTCACTTCAACAATCTTTCAACTTCGAATGGTGAGAAGAGTTGAGAAACCTCGTTGCTTAAATAATTGTTCTAGAGAATCTTTCTAATTTGTGTGGGAGGCACTTTTAGTAGTTTCATTAATTCTCCACTCCCACTACTTAGGAATCTTCCCATTTTGGCGAAGTGGTGGGCGAGTTGTCAGCCAGCCATCATAGCATTTTCCATAAATGAAGATTCTTTTCTCTGCATAATTCAAAATTTTCCCCCCAAATTGCTAGTTAACACTTTGTTAATTAAATCACTCGCAAGGGAATCACTCTGATTTATTTTGAAAATTCCACTTTAATTTCTCCCAACGTTTAGTTAAATCCAACTCTTAAAATCCATGGGGAAATTAAAAATAATTTCCAACCCATTAAAATCTCCATCATTTAAATTTTTAATTCCATGATATTCACCTTAGACAATTTAAATCCTCTTTAAAATATTTCACTCAGTTGATTTGAAACCACTTGCTAGATTGTTCCGCCCTTTTGAAATTTACTCTCCCACATAAAATAATCTAGACAATATTCTTAGAAAATATTAAAAATTTCCTTAGAAAAATAATCTCGAGCTTCATTAATTCATGGGTGCACTTGGAAGGGGTTGATTTAATTTTTTTTTTCACTTGACTTTTGAAAATATCATTAACGTTCATATCAACCCTTTGGAAAATATTTCATCACCTTGGGCGCATTTTGATAGTGTCAACTTCATTTAAATGCCTTCGAAAAATTCCACATCAATTCCTTAATCTTTGGCGCACTTCACCCCTTTAACTTTTATTTTCATGACTTAAGAAATAAATTTAAGTCATTTCTTCTGGTGGGGTGCATTTTAGACCATGTACTTCCATTTCAAACACTAAAAAAAATAGTTCTCAAGCCTTTATTCATCTTGGGTGCATTTTGATCCATCTACTTTCACGTTTGATGCTTTAGAACCTTTTATCTTCATTTCTTTCCTCTTGGGCGTATTTCACCTAGTAAGGTTTTATTTCCTCTAGCGTTTATCTTTGCCATGCCTTAGAAATATTTCCAGACACCCTTTTCCATGATGGGCGCATTTTGATGGGTCTATTTTCGTTTTCCCACACTTAGAAATTTCCTACCTTCATCACCCCCTTGGGCGCATTTCATAGGGTGAGCTTTTACTTTTCGCAACTTAGAATCTTTCATGCCTCTAGCCACCTTGAGGGGGTCCACTTTTACTTCATGCCTTAGGTATTTTTCCCATCTTTATTCACCTTCTCTTGATTTTGCCTTGGAGCGCATTTGGGAGCATGAGCTTCTACTTCACATGACTTAGAAAATCTTGAAATCCCTCCTACATCATGGGCGCATTTGGGAGGTAGAGCTTCTGTTTGAGGGCGCATTTCATCCCTTCAACTTCTATTTTCCCATGCCTTAGGCGTTTTTCCCTTTGGGTGTATTTGACCCTTGGTGCTTTTATTTTCAATGCCTTAGGCATTTTGCTTGGCATCATCTATGATGGGCGCATATGGGGTAGGCTACTTTCACTTGAGGGCGCATTTCACATGTGCTACTTTCATTTCAACACTTAGAAACTTCACCATCACCTTCCTTGAGGGTGCATTTAGGGGGTCTTCATTCCATTTGAGGGCGCAAATGAGGGGGTGAGCTTTGTTTCATGCCTTAGGCGTTTTTCACTAGGCAACATCCTCCCTTGGGCGCATATGACATGGTGAGCTTCCATGTGAGGGCGCATTTCACCCCACATGCTTCCATTTTCATGCCTTAGTATTTTTTTGCTGTGTCAACCCCTTCCTCATCTTCTATTTTTAGCAAGTTTTTGATTTCTTGATTTCTACAACTTTGTTCGTCTTGAAATTTTCACCATGTAGTCCTCGTTGCTTGGTGAACCTGTTTACACTTGCCCTTTATGTCTACTTGCTATTTATAGCCCCGCTCTGGAGGCGACTTACTATAAATAGTAAGTGCTCGGATTGCGCCCAAATTTTGCCAATAGATTGCCTGAAGGATGTTGATCGTGATGGGATACCTTCGTTTTTCAAAATTCTGGCTTTTTACCCCTCTTTTTAGGCACCAAAGTAGGAAACCCTAATTCGACTTGCATGTGCCTCGAACGACCCTCGTTGGACTCCGTTTCTGTTGCATGCTGCTTTGTTCGTGGACTGAAATGCTGGGACTGCTCGGAGTGAACTTGCTAAAAATAGAATGTTGCCTGAAAAGTGATCAATCCACTACCAGAAGCATTTGCATGTCATACCGCCCGAGAGATCTCAAAAAAACCCAGAAAAAACCCAGTAAATTAGTCTGCATGCAAGTACTGGCTAAAAATAGTAAGTCCCTAGAAAGTGATCAACTCTGCTTGCATGTGACATCGTTGCGAAGCTCTCGAAAAACCCATAAAGAATATCCTGACATGAATTGAAAAATCTTGCATGTAGACGCTCGAAATAGCTTTTGAAGCCCAGACTGCTAAAAATAGCAAGTTGTCCGAATCTGCTCAAATTTTGCGTGCAAGCACTTTGAGGTACCTTGAATGTAAAGAAGCAGTCAGAATTCCAAAATCTTGCTGAAAAGATCCCAGATTGAGTACTTACTAAAAATAGTAAGTACTCAGAACTCAGTGAAAATTTAGTGGGACCTTGCCTGAAGCGTCGTGATTGCAATGTCGAGCTCAGATTTCAATTTTCCAACCCAATTTGACTTCCAATAGGCCTGAAAAATGAAAACCCAAATTTCACAGACTAAGCCAAAATTTCAACCTAGGTCAAATGACGGGACATCCCTGAAAGGACAGAAAGATCAGAGAGAGAGAGACGCAAAACCAAAGCCAAAAGACCAAAATGGAGCAAAATTTAGGAGGGACCCATTTTGAATGGGGTGATGTGTGAAAAGGTCACAACAGGTATGTGAAAAAATTTGTGTAAGGGGTGCAAATTTGCTCCTATACACAAACACTTCGGTTGAGGAAGTTAGAGTACGGAGGATGATCATCACCATTGGATCATTTTCAACTTCTTGCTCATATTCTAGTAGTTGACTTTTGATGTCTGCTAGTGGCTGTAATGAAACAACTTGCACAATAGAAGAATATGATAGGAAATATGCTGCACATACTTGATAATAATATGTCACTTTGAGGGGGCAACCTCCTAATCCACTTCGAGAGGGATACCTCTAATATTCTTCAATAAAAGCTCAATACTCAACCTGATGATAATAACTTACCTATACCTCCTATATATACCATACTTACACCTAGGATATCACCCAGGTGGACCTAGATAACCCTATATAAGCCTTAGGCTGACCTAAATAACTAAATAACAATATAATAATGATAATATGATGTAATTAAGAGTTAAGGTAGCCACAAGCCGACTACTCATAACACTATACATACTATAGGGGTAGGGGCATAACATTTCCCTCCTCTTTACAAAAGCGTTGTCCTCAATGCTAACTTTTTCTGTTTCTTCTTCACCTCTTTGTTTTTACTTCCACTTCTTCTAATGCCGCTTCTTGTTCTTGCTCTTGTCTTGCTCTTATTTTTGTTCTTGTTCTTGCTCCTTCTCTTTCTCTTGTTCTTTCTCTTTCTCTTGCTCTTATTCTTTCTCTTTCTCTTTCTCTTGCTTTGTTTCTTGTTCTACTTCTTGTTCTTTTTATTTTTCTTCTTTTTTGTGGTTACTTTTTGTTGTGAAGAAGTTCTAGAAAGATAATTTTACAATAAATCACACAAATGAAGTCAAATTACTTTGAATTTTTTTCTGTAACTTACCAAGGCCTAGGTTGCACTTTCCTTGAAAATCTCCCCAAAATTAGGTGTTTTTCAGCCTTGAGAGCGAATTTGTTGGAAACCCTAATTCTTCAATAAATCACTTAATTATGCTTCAATTACTCTGAAATTTTTACTGTAAGCTCCTCTATTACTGTTTTAAAAACCCATTAAATATTAGGAAGAAACACAAGAGGATTGTGAATATATGCACTTTCCAAATAAATTGGGCAGAAACCCAAATTCTGCAATAAATCACTCAATTCTGCTCCAACTCCTTTGAAATCTGGATTGCAACTTCTTGAATACTCTCTTCAAAAACCCTTTAAAAATCAGACAAAAATTAGCCCAAATTTAAGATATATATATTTCACAAAATGATCTCCAAAATTGTAAAAAATGGCTTGTCACAACGGTGCCAAGATCATGCTCTCATACCACTTGTAATGAAATAACTTGCATGATAGAAGAATATGATAGGATATATGTTGCAAATACTTGATAATAATATGCCACTTTTAGGGGGATACCTCCAATATTCTTCAATAAGAACTCAATACCCAACCTGATGATGATAACCTACCTATACCTCCTATATATACCATACTTATGCCTAGGATATCACCCAGGCTGGCTTAGATAACCCTACATAAGCCTCAGGCCGAGCTAACCCTATATAAGCCTTAGGCCGACCTAAATAATGAAATAACAATATAATTGATAATATGACTTAATTAAGAGTTAAGGTAGCCACAAGCCGACTTATTATAACACTACACACACTATAGGGGTAGGGGCATAACAGTGGCATTGGAAATTCTTCAACTTTTTCATCATCCTTCATATTTATCATGTGTAACTTTTCCACAAGATATGACACCTACACCTTGTTGCTTACCTTCTATGCAACCTTCAAATTTTTCGAGCTTCATGAGCATCCTGTTTGAATGTGTGTAAGCACACTGTCATTTGACTAATCGTATAATGAAACACGAGGGCCTTCCATTCCTTTTCTTTTGCATTGCCCAAGCATTTTGGCTTTTTGACAATAGCATAATGAACATTGTAGGTCTTTCAATAGTGTTTGATCCATTCCTCTTCTTTTGCACTGCTCAAGTTTTTTGGCTATTCGACAATAGCATAATGAACATGGGGGCCTTTTAATTTTGTTTGATCCATTCTTCTTCTTTTGCATTGCTCATTTTTTTTTTGTCTTTCTGATCATAACTGCATCCCAGACATCCTCAAATTGTAGGATTGTCTTTGTATTCCACACCAAGTAATTTAATTGATTCAGCAATTATTTGTGTCGCTGAGCATTGTTTTTGTCCCTACCATTTTTCTTGGTCTCTTTGGGGCTTATAGGAGTCATTCAGCAAACACTATTCAGCCATATTGGAAGAGTACAATAAATTCTTCATGAGGCATCCAAGAGCATTGTGTATTGTAATTCGGTCCAATGGAATTTTATAGCTCAAAAAAATCTTCTATTGAGTGTTTAATTACTAGGACACTTGATGTGTATGATTTTATGTTTAAAAACACAAGTTTATTTTCCCCAATTTGGGATGTATTCTTTTTGGTATATCTTCTTATACCTTTGAAGGCTTAGAATCTTTTGTTGCAAGGGACTGCTTTCGCATAGCAATCCTATGTACTTGAAATGAACATTTGGAGCAAACAACATTGCCACATTCTAAGCACGTAGTCTTGTTGAGACCTCATAAAATCTTTGGTGCTTCCTTTGAATTATCACACAAAGTGCTATAATCTGTAGGACTTGGTGTTAGTGTAGTAGATGGAAAGTTATGGCTGGGAATGGTTCCGGTGGCATCCAGCATAGTGAAGGTGCTTGAATCTTATGTGTTGGAGGACTATTCTCTTTCACTCTATGCTTCATCTGTTTGTTGCATCTCTTTGGTGCTTCGTTTCTTTCACTGTAGAAGAATGGCCTTCTAGTGGTCTAGTTGTGCACCAAGGCTATGTAATTTTTAGCAAAATTGTTCAACCATATTAGAACGCAAGAGTTCTGCTGCTGTGTATATAAACATTGTGGACTTTTTATTTGGCTCCACTCTCCCAAGACGACTCTAGTGCTTCAAATCTTGTACTTCATGTTCCACTCATCTCCTCGAATCAGTCTCTCTTTTTGCCTATAATTGAACCCCATGGATGCCCCAGATCTTCTAATGTCCAGAGCTGAAAGAGTTCAGTTGCAAAGGGCATGGAAAACAGAACAGATTTGCTTCAGTTTTGTCCTGAGAAATGCTGGGGTTCACACCTTCACTTTGGAGTGCTCCACATCTTCATCATTGCATAGACATCACAACACAAATATCCTTACCTTGCATGAGCCATGGATCAGAGAATGGTTCTAAGACCACATGATGGGAAGCTAGAACATTGGAAAGTGAAAAGTGAGAATTCATTACCAGGAATCCCCAATTGGAAATTATTTAATACAATCAAGATTTTGGTAGGGTAGGTATAATTGACCATCCATACCCTAATGATCAACCCAGATAATAATTAAATTAACTAATTAGACATTCTTAATATTTCTAATAATTTAATGGTCTAGCCAATATTTATGGGTGTCCAAGCAATCTTTCTTCTTCAGCATGTTTTATAAAGAATTGATTATGATTAAAGATCAAAACAAATAAAATTTGAGAGATAATCTGCAACACTGTACAATTTATATGGCTAGCTAGACAAGTATACCCTTAGCAAACAAAAAATATCTAGAAAGTTTATAACAAGTTACTGTTATCCATGTTTCTGCCTTTCTTTGCTGCTTATTCTTTTTCGACTCAGAGATGGATAGACAGTGAAAAAGACTGGTAAAAATCAATATGAGAGACAAGAGCACTACCTTTATTTCCTTATCATATAATACTTGAAATATATGAAGAAAATATTATTTGATATTCTCTCACAGTAAAGAGGAAATATAATGATATGCAGTCACCTTGAGTTCATGCACTTCAAAAGAACCTAACTTTGCCAACTTAAGTTATGTATTCATGTATAAATTCCATTTCAGAATGTACCATCAGTGGTTAATCTGATCTTACATGGTTCAGAGTCATTAATATGTTCAACATCTTGCAGATAGTCATATTAGCAATATCAATCTTTCTTTCTTACATTTCTTTATGTAATGCTTATGCACAGAATGATCCATGGTCTCAGAATTAAAGATGGTAAAGCCACTTATGTTTCCCGATATATAAAGACATCACGGCTGAAACAAGAGGCATACTTTGGGAGAGCGAAATTCCTCAAGGTCACCACCCTCACTCTATGTTTATGTTACTTTTATGTGTTCTTGTAAATCCTGTTCTCTTCTTTTGTTCTTTTATTTTCATTTAATGCCCATAGAACATGCAGAATGACATAATAAGATTGAGTTGCAAATTTGGCAGGTGATTATTATAGCAGTTGTTTTAACTTTTTGTTCCTTGTTAAAGAATTGTCACATGTGCAATCATATCATTGCTCATAATTTCAGGATTCAGGTTACAATTAAAACTAGATATTTATCTTTCTGCATTGAACGGTAGTTTTTGAGACGTACACAGCTGTCTTGTCCAGTGTTAACAGAACACAAGCATAGATGCATGCATCTGTATAGATTATAAAATTATCCCCTTGAAAATTGCTTAGTAACTTAGTATACAACTTCTGGAGACCAAAGTCATATGGGATAAAGAATGGCATGATTCTGACACTTTCAAATGCTGCTAATCTTCTCTATCTCTTTACTCACCACTAGTTAATTGTTGAAGGCTCCAAAGGGTCATTCCAAGCTGAACAAAATATTTTATTCTTTTAGATATAATAGTGGGAGTTCTATCAGGGCCTCTACCCTTGATCTGAGAACGATTGCAACACTTTCAGATTGTGTGGTAACAGCTAGCAAAAACTACTCCCAAGTGTAGCAATTATTAGGCAAAATATAACATAAGTCTGATAGAACAACTGCCATAGCAGCAATCCACATGAAACCCTAGACATCCCACATAAGTCAGCATAAACACTATACCTACACTGTAGAAGAAGGAGTCATAACATAGAAATAAACCCAAAGGCTAAAAATGCTACACCACACCTCATTGCTCCCTGCCAACTGGGGAGACATGCCCTATGTCAACCACCACCTTGACCCAGGGCACATTTTCATTGCTAGAAAGACCCCTATGGTTTCCTGCTAGAGATGGAAAATGCACTTTGTAGCAAAGCTCCTGCTGTTGCTAAGATCTGTGAATAGAAGAGCCACATAAAAACAGAACAGTGTAATTACTGATTATTTTGAGATGCCCTTGAAAGTGGTGGACATGTAGTACAAATAATACTCTACCAAAATCACCACAATAAGCATACAGGACCTTTAACTCCCTTCATAGCTCTTCAATGACAGTCATTGAATCCAACTGCAACAAAGGAGACAAAGCTGAACCAGTTCCCTCAACTGCGATGGCTTGTGCATCCTGACCAGCCTCCATAATATGTGCTGAACCGTCATTCCTGAGAATTGGTCAGGAAGAAAGAGTTGAAGAAGCCATAGATAAACCTCTGCATTTGGGAGACAATGAGTTAGATTGGAGATAAAATCTTCAAAAAATGAAGAAATTTTCAAAAATGCCTAGTGATATGTCCTAATGGTAATATTACATAAATCACACAATAATGAAAAATTCAAAATGCGGAAACATACACAGATAATCACACCTTCAAATCAGTCTTTCATTCCTATGGAAAACTTACAAGGCAACCTCCACAACTGATATTATTCACAGTTGCATGAAAATCAACATGTATTATGTTGTTCTAGTCTGTTAGAACTTTAGTTTCTCAGTCCTTTGAAAAACTTCTAAAGAATTTACATTCGTCTATCTTGCTCCTATCTTTATACTAATTCAGCTAAAAATCTAATCTTCTAAAAATTAGCTTTAATTACAAAAGCATTCTTCTCATTATAAGGATGAGTTGGAAGATAAGTCTAAATTACTAAGGAATAATTACACTTTATACTTATTAGCTAAGTAAAAACTTTCACTTTAGTCCTTCAAAGTGAAAATCAAAATAGACTTAAACTTTCACATTGAATCTATGCGTGTAATGTCTCCTCTTCAAGGATAATCAGTTTAAGAACAATTAGCTTATTTTCTGAGTTTTCCTGTAGGCAAATTAGTGAGCAAGGGAGAACTCCAACTATTTTGGAGAGTATAGGATTCGTCAGGCAGTGGTTTTGTTCATGTCAATGAATTCAGATGGTCTTGGTAAGCCTCATGATGCTTTCAAAATGCAGTTTCGACCTTTTGGGAGCTCTTCAAACTTCTTGGAGAAGCATGTTATTTTTAGGTAGTTGCCAAGTTGCTTCAGTTCATTATCCTAAGTCCTTAGTGACATATTGGTATGGCCGTAATTTTATATTTGTTGCATTTTGATGTTTTCCGTAACTTGGGTGATTTATTAAATTTAAATTATTATAACTTAAGTTGTCCTAAGGAGGAAATATTAGAAAACAACTAAGGTATAATTATTTATTTAAAAGTATTTTAAGTTATGTCTACAAGGGTAGGCCTAGGCACATGAGGAGCTTTGTTCTCTCAAAAGAATTATTATTTAATTTGAAAAAAAAGTTTGTGGAGAAAAAGGGAAATTATTATTTTATTATTATTATTTTCTCTCTAGAATGTTATAAAAGGAGGTTGAGAGTTCATTGTTGAGGTTAGACATGTTATGATATTTACTTCTGTTTTAGAGAGAACTTGTGTTCATCTCCAATTTTCTTGAGAACGAAAAGCCTCTTGAAAATACTTGAAAATACTGGTTTTAGGGATGAAAACTCCTTTAACTGGTTTGGGTGACTTCATTCACTGGTCATGTTTGCGCTTGCAAGTGCAGTTTCAGTTGGTTGCCTCAAAAATGGAGTTGTACCATTTCTACAAGGAGTTTATTGCAACTATACCCAACTTCACATATTTATCCATGCATATCAGTCCTATGCTGGTCATACCGTCCTTGTTGGTGTTTCTATTGGGCAATGAAGTTTGGTGGAATTTAAGGGGCCACACCATACTGGTAGGCCGTACACATACTTGTTGTAAGGGGGTGCGAGGGATGAAATAAATATTTAAATATAAGTGACATTTACTAATGGACATTTACCTCCTTATACTTTAAGTTATATTTCATGTATATAGTTTCAGGATGTTGGTTTTGGATCTTTAGGAGTTACAATGCAAATTCTAGTTTTTGGAGGATTTTATAATTTTTAAGTCTTAAGTCAAATTTCAATAATCAACAGGCTCTTATCATCAATAGCACCTAGCCATTATCCAATGTTGACAAGCATTTTGGAGGTGTTCCTTGGCGTTTTGGATTGTTTTTCTTGCTGGTTGTACCAAATGGAGTGCGTTCTCAGTAGTTTGCAATTGGGTGGTTTTGGTGTGCTTCTAATTCGCAGTTTACAATGTACTTAGTATGTTCTGTTTTGATTTGACAGTTTATCAGAAAAACTGAGTGATATCAAACCTACAGTCAGCTTCTAATATCATCTATTTGAGGTATATCTTTGTTGGGTACTTGAGTATTTTGTTATCCATGTTATATGGTTCATTCTGGGTTGTTGCAGCAGTTAAGATTTGTGATCAGAACTTTATATCAGAATAAATCAGCAAGTTAATGTTCTCTAATGATGATTTGTAATGCATTTCATATTATCTTATAATATCCTGGATGGTAGTACCGCTAATGGTTTCATCTTGCACTTTACTGTATCTGGTTACCCCACTGAATAAGTGGAAGAAGCTGTGATGTGTAATTGTATTCCATTGAATAAACAAGAAGTGAATGTGTTGTGTAATTGCACTTCGCAGAATAAGTGAGAAGTGACTATGTTATGTAATTGTAAACTTCGTTGAATAAGCGAGAAGTGTTTGTGCTCATTGTAACTACACACTTCGTTGAATAAACATATGAGTGTTTTCCTTTAGTTCTTGCATAGCACACTCCACTGAAGAAGTGAAGTTTTGGCTGGCTTTGCTGCTTAGTGTGTTTCTTTCAGCATTGCTGCTTTTTAAATAGTTGGTGTGGTCCTATACAACGTATGCTCTCACTTTGCCCATCTTGGGAATTGTATGATCAAAAAGTGATAAGGACGTTGCATTGTAGTTTCAATTTAGTTGAAAATTTCAAAAAAAAAATTGTGGTGCTTATTACAATGTGGAAGTTCTTATCCAAGCTAAAAAAATCAACACGCCCTCTTAGTGAGGAAGCAATTTTGTAGGTTAATCCAAGTTTGTCTTTGAAAGTCCCCAACTTCCCTTTTGCTAAGGGTTTGGTTAGAATATCAGCTACTTGTTGATTGGTGGAGATGTATTGGAGCTTAACTACTCCTTTTCGAACCTTGTCTTGAATGAAGTGATATTTGATCTCTATGTTCTTGAACCTATCATGAAACATTGGATTCTTTGAGAGTTTGACACAACTTTGGTTATCATAGTAAATGGCCATCGAATCCAACTCCTGATCAAACAACTTTGCTGGTAACTTGCGAAGCCAAATGGCCTCACAACTAGTGGTACTAGCTGCTATATACTTTTCCTTTGTTGTGCTTAGTGCCATTGAAGTTTGCTTCTTGTTGAACTAGGTTACCATTCTTAAACCCAAGCTAAAGCACACCCCAAGGTTCTCTTCCTATCTGCCACACTACCCGCCCAATCAAACTTTGTATACCCATGCAACTTCACTTCACCATCTCCAAGATATCTCAACCATACGCCATTATTCCCTTTAAATATCTGAGAACATGTTTTGCTACATTGCTCTCTACTTGGCTTCTCCATGAATTAACTCAAGGTGTTCACTGCAAAACATATATGATATATCTAGTCTAATGTGGACCAAATATATCAAGGAACCTATCAACTACTTGTACAACATGGGATCAATCACCTCTGAATCTAAAGATGTTACACATTTCAAATTAATGATCATAGGTGTGGCCATAGGTTTGCATCCTCCATCCGAAATTGCATTAGGATCTCAATTGCATAGTTACCTTTCTCAAGAAAAATCTCTCCTAGTCTTTGCCAAACCTCTAATTCCAAAAAGTAATACATCAAGTCGATGTCCTTCATCTCAAACTTATTAGATAAATCTACCTTGCACCTTGCAATGAGCTACTTTGCACTGGCAATGGACAAATCATTTTACATACATTATCAAAATAAGTAGATCAGTCCCAACATTTATATAATAAAGATTAGAATCTACTTCACTTTTGCTAAAGCCCATGCTTAGCAAATATTCATCCATCCTCAAATACCATGCCCTAGGTGCTTGTTAGAGTCCATACAAGGCTTTCCTAAGCCTACAACAATGGGATTCCTTCCCATTTACCTCAAATCCTTGAGGTTACTCTATGTACACTTTTTCAATGAAACCATTAAGAAAAGTTGTCTTAACATCCATTTGATGTATTTTCTAGCCCATGACTAAAAAAGGCACAATTATTTTAATGGAAATGGATTTGGTGATTGGAGTAGAAGTCTTGGCATAGTCCACTCCCTCCTTATGGGAAAACGCTCTCATCACAAACCTTGCTCTGTACTTATTAATGCTACCATTTATTGCATGCTTGATGTTATAGAGCCACCTAGAATTCACAACTAAATTTCCTTCTGATCTTGGCAAAATGTCCCATACATCATTTAACATGATAGAGGTGTACCCCTCCACCATGACATCTCGCCAAACCTATTGATCTATAGCTTCCTAGAAGCTAGAAGGATTTAAATCACTAATGTTACTCATCAAGGTTGCTAGAATTGGTTCACCTTGTAACCTATAACGATTTCCTTCTCTAACCTCTATAATCTATGCTATATTTGGGCTAAATTCCTTCAGTTTGATAAGAACTTGTTGATCCTTGAATTCAATTGCATAGCCCTTATCCTCCATCATCGAAACTAAAAGAAAATTCTTCCTAAGACTAGAAATAAACAAAACATCATCAAATTCTTGATTGAAGTTGAAAGTGGATTGTACCAACTCCTACTACTGGATACTTGCCATCATTACCAAGCTCAACTTGAACACTAAACTTATGTTCCTTGAAATTGATAAAATACTCCCAGGCTGCTGTCATATTCCTAGAGGCTCCATTGTCCACATACCAACCAAGCATTCCTCAGAATTGGGTTAGTAGAAAGGCAAGAAACCTTTGAGAATTCCTCAAACTTGGTAGTTGGTAGCATACTTGTGTAGAGGAGGGGGACCAACCACTCAACGACTCTAGGTCATGGAGAGCCGAGAGTTGAAGGCTTCCCTAATCTACCTCAACTGCGCAAGTGTTTTATGCTAAGGATAGAGAATGACGAGCATTCTCAATGCTTCTACCACTCTGCTAATCCGAGAGTTTTAGTGGAGCTAAGCGAGCAGGTTTCCGGAATCCAAACTGTACCTTGGACAACTCTTTGCCGGAGGACATGTTGGCGTTACAATTCACACCTCTAGAGTCCGTATTGGCAACAAACAACTATGCACAAAATTAACTGCTCTTCAAATTAGGAGAGGAAGCTCCCTCTTTTGTTGTTATTGCGTATAAAGTAAAGTGATCTAATTTTCCTATCCTTTTACTCAGTGGCAGGGCACAAGGGTGATAAAACTCAATGCTTTTTGACTAAGGTTTTCTCTAGTTTCTGCAAGCCTTAACTACAACTAGGCTAAACTATCCTACCTCCTCAAGTAAAACAGAGCGAGAGGGTGTAGGAGCAATATTTGGGAAATGGTTGGATAACTTGGGTGGACCGTCTCTCATAATGCATCCGAAGGCTCTGAACTTTCAGATCTACGTTGGAATAAGGTCTTATGCAAGCAAACACTTGTACGGTAAGCTAAATTTCAGGATTCCCAAGGAGGTGACGATACCTGTCTGAGGTGTGGGCTGAGATGTAGATTACTAGAAACAACACAAAATGATGAACTAGATAGTTGGATTCCCGAGGAGGTGACGACATCTGTCCGAGGTGTAGGCTGAAATACAGATCATAAAACGACGTCAAACGATAACCATTAATCTCCAAATTCCCAAGGAGGCGTCGACGCCTATCCGGGGTGTAGATTGAAACAATAGATTATAAAAACAAACGTTGATAGAACTTGAACATTGGATCAAATTGCACATTCGCCTTTTGATTTATTTCTTCAAACTTGCTCAAAGATTGACAAAGATTTGGGACAGCAAAGGTACGAAATCATACACTTGCGATCAAACCAAACAACTCTCATCCTAGAGTGGACATATATTGACTTGCAAGCTTGATGGAACAACGACGCAACAATTAAGTGTAGTAATAAAAGTTAAACAATAATGAGCAAGGCTGCTCTTATTTATAGAAGCTCAAAGGAGTAGGGAATCCTAAAATCTCCTTGAGTTAACACTTAGTTCTTGCCAATTTGCAAGATTTATTCCTATGTCTAAAAGTAGGTAAGCTAGCAGTTAATTGGAAAGTCTACTTCAGTTAACTAATTCTAAACTAAACATAACTCCAATGTACAAAGGTGTCTCCAAAATAGACATGCATAATTTGTGGGACAGTGAGTTAACTTGGAAAGAGGGATCAAGTTAACTCCTGTGTCTAATGTCATCCTTAGAAGGGTGGGATGTCCTAACTGTGAGTTCACTGCCCTTGATCTTGAGTGATCAACTCCTCCAAGAAGCAGTTAACTGCCTCATCATTCGGAGGTCGTAACATGTCTCAACTGTCAGTTCACTGCTTGTCAGCAACTTGAGCGAACCTGGAAATATCTACACACTTCAACTGGCAGTTCGCATGATTGGTAACTTTGGCGGCTCTGTAACTGAAGTGATGACCTTCGTTTCTTCTGCTGCTTTATGCTTCTGTCATGTTGTTTGATTTTTCCCAACGGAAGAGTGTTGTATGATGAAATAGTGAAGTTTAACTGCGACCACTCTAGCTATGAAAAATACTCATGAACTCACTTGCATATCCAGAGTTCCAACGGTATTCAACCATCTAAACTAGCCTTGAAAGGCCATCAGAAATACGAGGTATGAAACCGTGAGGACTTTCGAGTATCTATGCCTATCAATTTGTCAAAATTGACTTCTGGGTGTGCGAGATGCAGGTCGGTGTCAGCTGTTTTCAGGAAATCATGGAGTAAGACCTTTTTGGTCTTGTATTCAACCTGAGAGAATTGCATTTTGAAAAACTTAACTGTTGACTGTAAACATGACATTGTTCGGACAACTTTTCTGTAGCGGCTAAAACTAGCCTTGCCAGGGGTAATTCTTACGAAAAATTCTGAGACATGGCTTTTTTTGAGAATATTTCTCTAAACAAACCCAAAATGCCAAAAATTAAAAAAAATGAATTTTTCTATGACATGCAAGAGCCCTTCAGTGGTAGAGGCAACGAGGCAACAAAAACTTATTTTTCCTGGAAAAATATAACACATGGGTTTTGTTCGTGCTTCAAAGCTAAACAAACCCAGTTTGTTTGTTTTTTGAAATTGTGACTTTTTTCGGAAACCCTAAAAAATGGGATAGTGAGGCAACTTTTTATGGAAGAATCTGACAGATGGGTTTTGTTGAAAATGCTCTGCTGATCATACCCAGAAGGTCAGATCTATGAATAAATGCCATTTACTTGGACATGCAAGAAGATCTAAGACAAGAATAGAAGAAAAAGAGGAGACCAAGTTTGGAAGTTATAAAATGCGTCTTTGAATCTTGAAGAAAATCACGCCTAGAGATGCAAGCACTGATAAATTGTCCCTTTGTGCAGCTTTGTTCTTGAAAGCATGAAGAACACTGGGAAAACCCTTTGCCAGATCTTAAAATAACGTTTGGAGAGAAAAATATTCGTTCTTGAGCTTCAACCTACAAAGAAAGATGATGAATAATGATGCCTAGACTTGATAAATAGTGTTTGATGTGGAAGCAATCAAGTTTGGGTGCCAACTCTTGATTGAAGAGTCAATTTGCCTGATCTGGAGTTCACTTGAGAAAATTTCACCAATTTGGGGACGTTTTAGGCATGAAGAGGCTTCTAAATATCTCAACTTCAGTCAACTTAGCCTATTTTGACTTTAGGCATCCAAGTTGAGGAGTTGAAGATTTTCATCATTTTTTTTTCTGTGACAAAGTGCCTGTGTTCGGTCCTTGATTCTGGTTGCTCGATCGATCCTGAAGTCTTGCTGATAGATCCATTGCAAAGTTTGATCAACTCTGAAGAAGTGTATTCGGGAGCTACAAAGCTTAAAACCTGAATCTGATGCCTCAAATACTTGGGCGCCTTTTCCCAAAAGGGTGTATTTTTCACTAGACTTGGTCAGTTTTTCTGGATGTCTTTCAATTTCTCCACTTTTGACCTTTAGTGCTTTGATCTGAGATCTTTGATGACTGATGATTTTGGTGAACGTGTTGAGACATGGAATGGATAACCAGTTCAGTACCAGAGAGAATGACTAGCTTTGTAGTTCATGAAGGTCGTTTTAGAGGTCTCAAAAGTTTGGGCACCCTTGGCCTGCAGGGGTGCCTTTGACCTTTTGCATTTTAATTTTCACCTTGCAACCTTTCACGAATAGCCCCAGTTTGACCTTCGTCGTCAGATGTTTGATTTATCTGTTGAATCTGTTGATGGTGTCATCGCTGAGATTGATCAAGACGGAGAAGGACGGAGAAGGATGTCACGAAGCTCGAAGACTACATCTGATTGCCCAAAAATTTGGGTGCCTATTTGTAGGAAGGTTCAATTTCATTCTCACAGTCAATTTTTTATGTCTTTCATCTTGCCCTCGCTTTCAATGTTTTCCGCTTGATCTTTGTTTGTGAATGCCTGACAGGTCCTGTGAGCTTGCAATTGGATTGGTCGCGGAGGTGAAAGGATGCTGAGCGAATGCCTTGAAGAAAGCAGTTGTTGAAAAGTTCAACAGGTGACTCAAAATGATGGGCGCACCTGGCTAGTAGGGGAGCTTTTTCCTTGATGTGCACTGATTTACCCTCTGTTTTGCATGCTCGAACGAGCAACAATTGTCATCGTTTGATGCGTCTCGTAGACTAGCGAACAGGTTTGTTGCAAAGCCGAGTTGATGCTGGGGAGATCACTTGAAGGTAAGCTTATTCAAAAACTGACATCTGGATCATCTCATTCTTGGGAGCCCCTGAGCTACAGGGGCGCTTTTTCCCATGTTTGCCTACCATTTTTGATGATACTTGTTTTCAACATCTTCTGACTTTGCCTACTTTAGTCGGTGATTGATGAAACAGGCGAACTCGCTTGATGATGTTTGGAAAGCCAATAGAATCATGAAGGAGATGACTGTCTAGACAAAGATTGATGATTGCCTTTGATCCTTTGAATTCATGGGCGCCCCTAGCCAGCAGGGGCGCTTTTGGCTGCAGTTTCATCATTTCTTTGAAAGTTCTCATCTCTTCGCGCTTCGTGTTCACCGTGTAGCTTGACTGGTTTGACCACCGTCGTTGATGACACAAATGCATTCACCGTAGCAATTGCTTTCATCATGCTGTGTGTACGGGTGCTTGAAAAATTTACCAAGGCATTGACTACGTAGCAACTTTCTTGTAGCAAGGCGTCCTTCCAGACTTAGAATATTTTCATCATTTTTCAACTTTGAAAATCCCCTCTGTCGTAGAGCATCTTTTGCCATGGATTCTTCCTTGAAGCTTTGGAGGCTTAGATTTTGACACTTGGTACTGGCCATTATGCCATTAATGGCTGCAGAGGTCTTAACTTTCTTCCTGAAAAATGAAAATAGACCCACTAGAGTAAAACAAACTTTTTAGTGATTTTGACTTGACCAGTGTGATCGTGAAGTCAAATTATCCTATCAAAATCATTTTGAATCATTTTTAGAAAGGTCCTATTTTTTAGGGTTTTCTTAAAAACAGGGGTTTGAAACCCTAATTTTCAAATTTTTAGAAATTTGCAAGTATCTTCCTTGACACAAACCCACAAAAATCCCACAAAAAGCCTATGTTTTGGTTGACCTAAAACAAACTTTTGACAACAATTTTACATGATTTAGATCATTTTAATCAAAATGCCTTATTGAAGCAAAAATTTTATCTTGGGTACAATAGGACAAAAGTGTAGATCAGGGACGATAGCATGACATGCTGGCATCTCATTGGCGTGTTGGCGTCCGTACAGACAAAAAGTGGAAAATGACAGTGAAAATAATAGAATGCCTACTAATAGCTTAGGTGTCGAGATGTAAAGTTATAACAAAAATGCTAAATGACAAAATGATGGAAACAACAAGAAAGACGATATGAAATGACAAGAACAAAGGTGGTGGAAATGAACTTACAAAAGATCCAATTCGGTAGCAAGCTCCACACGAATGCGTACCTACACACAACCAAGAGGGGAAAAAATGTTGGGGTTTGCAATAGTCAAATCCCCGCTTTGGTGTTTCCACCTACACAGACATCCAGATGATAGATATGTAGAAATACGATAAAGAGAACATTGCTGGAATGGAAATGAAACCAAGCACTATGAGAGGCACTATGCTACTCAAATCCAACAACAATGTAATAATAAAAAAACCTTACCACCCTCGACCAAAGGAACTCAAGGCCAATGAGAGAGGAATGCAAATCTACAACTATGGCAGAGTCGACATAGCCGCAACAACGCCGGAAGCAGTCTCGCAAGACACCAAGTTGCATCTTTTGTGGTAGATGTGAAGAATGCTCCGATTGTTGAAATTGTGAAGCCAATAGGTGCAATAAGTAGCTTGAAGTTACAAGATTATGGAGTGAGCGAAATCATGTGTAGAAGATCAAGAATTGCTAAGAAGATCTCCCAATGTGTCCAGGGGATAGAATTATTGTGTAGAAGATGGAATGAAAGTGAAAGATAGCTATTTGAAGATGAAATGGGAGGGAAAGAGTCATTCAAAGGTTGGCAGGAAGGTGCAGGGGCGTTATGTTTCATCGCCAATGGAGAATGTAACGCCTCTGTAGATTCCAGAGGCAGGAATCTTGTTAGGACGGCAGTGGGCCGCATAGATGTCCTCGACAAAAATTTCCCCATCAACACTAAAAATAAGCGCCAAGTGGATGGGGTTCCGAATGAGGACGTGGAATTACTTGGTCAGATTTGATTTTTCTAAGGTGGAGGGTGTAAAAGGGGAATTTGCAAGAGGGGTGCAAATTCACTCCTATACAACTCGTTCAACTAAGTTTCTACAGAGTGTTCTACCTCTTGCTATTGATTTTTTTGGTTATTCTTGTCTAGACTTTGTGATGCATAATGACCAAACACATGGCTACTAAAACACTTAATTTTACCCATCCTTCTTCCTTGGTTGTGAGGATAGATCCTCACTCTTTTCCTTACCTTTGATGTTTGACTCCATTCCTGTCTCAAAACCCTAGGTTACAAACTATTGAAACCCTAGCTATATGGCTTTTGTAGACACTGTTGAAAAACTTAATTTTGCCACTCCTTAGCAAATCCTAGTTGTTGGTTTTTCAAATCCACCTGTAGCAAACTGTAGTTGGTCCCTTTGTGTGCTCTAGTTAGTTCAAAACCCTAGTCACAGCTCGTACACACTTACAAACCTAGGTTGTTGTTTGTTGGCGTTTCAATTAGCACCTCTGGAGTGCTTATTGGAAACGAACAGCTAGTGCAAGTGTGTTAGTACATGCTCTTCAGATTATAGAGAGGAAGATCTCTCTTTGCTGATTTTATACTATAAAAAAGGGGTGTACTAAGGTTCCTATCTTTTTTACTCAGCGGTAAGACACAAGGGTGCATAAACACAATGCGCCGTAGCTAAGCTTTTCTCTGGTTTCCGTAGATCTTAACGACGACTAACTAAGCTTCTAAACTATCCTACCTCCTCAAAATAAATAGAGCATGAAGGCGTAGGAGCGAAATGGTATTGGTTGGATCACTTGAATCCTCCATCTCAATGGAATATGGCCGAGGCTCTGAACCTTCAGATATATACCAAGATAGGGCTCAATACAAGCAAACACTCTCTTACAGTAAACTGGATCTGAGACTTGGCAAGGAGGAGAAACCCCTGTCCGAGGTGTAGGCTTGGAAACAGCTCACTGGAAACAACAAGGAATGATGGCCTGTCTAGCAGGATTCTCGAGGAGGTGACGACACCTGTCCAAAGTCTAGGCTGCAAGACAAATCATTAAACAACATCATACGATAATGATTGATAACAAAATATCCAAGGAGGTGAAGACACCTGTCCAAGGAGGAGATTGAAACAATACACTATTTGAAAACAAGACTATGAATAGACTCAAGTATTTAGATCAAGCAAGCATGCGCTATCTGATTTATTTCTTCAAGCTTCTCCAAAGAATTACAAAGGTCGGGACAGCAAAGGCACAAAATCATGCACAATTGCGATCAACCAACAAACTCTCATCCAAGAGTGAACATATATAAACAAGCTAACTTTGGCAACAAATGGCACAGCAAATTTGCTTAGCAAATAAAGGTTAAACAAATAAAGAACTTAAGGCTCTTATTTATAGAAACTCAAAGGAGTAGGCAACCCTAAAATCTCCTTGAGTTAACAAACAGTTCTTGCCAATCAGCAAGATTTATTTTTATGTCTAAAAGTAGGTGAGCAAACAGTTAACTGGAAATCTACTTCAGTTAACTAAAACTAAACAAAAGTCAAATTGAAAGTCTACCTTAGTTGACTGACACCTAACTAAAAGTGAACTTATGTTAAAAATATGTCTCCAAATAGACATCCACCTTTAAAGGAGATCTGAGATCCACAAATCGTGGGAGTCAATTAGACATCCTAGATCAGTGGGATCTGACATGCATGATCTGTGGAGATCTGGAGTTAACTTGGAAAGGGGCATCAAGTTGACTTCAGTCATAATTAATGCTATTTGGAGGGTAGGACGTCCTTCCTTGGTGCTTTACACCTCTTCACCACTGGTCAACAAAGTCTCTATCCAGTCATTGACCTCTTCGGCCCCCGGGCAATTAATGCTTTTCAAGGTGACTATGTGGCATCTAAGCATTTCTTCACCCGTTGCAAGCTGCTGCTGATAGTTTATGCATTGGACAGTTGCTTCATCTAACTGGATAAACATGGCTGCAATTTTGGCTAATTTGCAGCCATTGGGATCTTCAAGGAATGAAGATCGGATGACATCCTGGAACTGTGTCTGCACCGTTTCAAGCTCAACATATTCTCCTCCTTCTCGCTGATATTCTAACTTAGGGAAGGATATTACCAACGTTCTTGCGAAGTTGATAATATTGGCGACAAAGCGTCTATAGTCAATCAGCTCCATTGAGTTGGCATCGTAGGCTCTCACCTTGTATGCCACCTGTTCTTTCCACTCAAAGAGATGGTGTTTATTTTTTGTGGTTGTAACTGATTCATATGCTTGTTGTAGATTAGCAACTGTCGCCTCTTCTCTCGGCCTCTCTTGAGCTGCTTTCAAGTCTGACTATTGGATTTCTGATCGAAGTCCATGTGCTCTGTCTCTCAACTGATATGCTTCTGCTAATACAGACCTTCCTTTGACGACAAACTCATCCACTTGACGTCTCAAGTGTTTGCCGTATGTAATCAACTGATGATGGTTTCTTTCAGCTGGGAGATCCAATAGTCCTCGAGGCAAGGTCGAGGAGTTGGGAGTGTCATGTATCAAACTGGAAATGTACAGTTTTAGCTGACGGATTTCAGCCTTCAAGGCTGCTTTGTCTTGTCCATCCTTTCTTTGACGCTCGCTGAGGCGATTCCAAGAAGGTCTACCTCTACCTGTTGAGTGGTCTTTCCAAAGTTCACCTTTGAACGCGCGAAATCCTCAACCCTCACATTATGTATGTCTTTATCTTCAGGCGGGGCAGCAGTCTCTATGACAACCTCGTTCTTTGCATTCCTCTCTACATGTGTCTGCTTCTTCAACTTCTTTGCCGGCATGTCTTGTGGGACATGGTGGAATTCAGAGAAGTCAAGCTGATAAGAAGGTCTCTCCCTTTTCCTCCCAAGCAAGTTTTCCAGCCAAATAGAATCTCGGCTAGCATCGCTGGGAGGAGGAACATAGGCCCCCTGAATGTTGGAAGAACGAGACTGTGTCGTGGCAATGCCTCGTGGTGGCGAGTCCAAATCAATACGACTTTGCGACCTCTGTGATGGTGGTGAAGTTGGTGGTTCTGTTTCTATCACAGGCACTGCTTCTGCTGCAACCTCTTCTACAATGGGTTCCATCTTTGCCTCGATTATTTCAATCACTGGCTCTGGTGTAGCTGTAGTGGTCTCAACTGTTTCAGGTAAATTGGTGGCTGTCTCCACCTGTACCTCTTGCCGGCTTGTGCTGGCAATTCCTTTTCTCCCCCATGTGCTCCCTGACATCCGCATTCCTTCTGGAAGAATGCTCATTTTCTTCTGTCTGGGTTTCCTCCTAGACGAGGAAGGTAGTGTAAACTGAACCGCTGGCGGCTCTGATCGAGGAAGTACTACCTTCCTTGTCCTTTTATTGTCTAGGTAGAGTTGACTGTGTCGAACTACTCTACCCGTTCTTTCCTTAATAGACGTACTCTCTTTCGTGTACCAATCTACTTTGCTGAGTGGTTGTGAATCCACTAGACTTGTGAAGAAGGAAGAAAGAATAACTTCTTCTTCGTCATCAGATAAGCTTTCGATGTCCTCTGACATGAATTCTGCAATCTGTGAGAGCTTGAATCTGCTATGGTTCCTTCTTCTCACTTCGAACTCATCCTCACAGTTGACCCAAAAATCTTCCATGAAAGGTTCATGTGATGATCTTTTCTCAAGGTGTGTTGCGAAGATGCCTCTGGGGTCATAGGATGGCCTCCTGTCAATGAGGTACTTGAGATTAAATCTCACTATTTCCTGGCTTATCAACCTGGCATCGGCTACAGTCCTGCATTTGTAGAATCCCATCTGAAAAGGAAAGTTTGCAGCAGACTTCTTGTTTATGCGAAGGTAAGAGTGAACCTCGGCCAACTGCCTCAGGAATTCCATGAACACTACCCTATCTGAGGGGTAGTGTGGCATCATGGTGGGGTGACCATTATAGCCATACACGCGTATGTAGGTGAAAGTGGGGAATTGGATGAACCAATCTGCCCAGTCCACCGTTGCTGCCTTAGCTGCTAGTGAAATACGAACGTGCATCTCATGGTCTAGCTCGTGCACGGTGTGCATAGTGAAAAGGTCATTTATCTTCTTGAAGTGCCTTTCCACTAGAGTGAACTCAAGACGAGGAAAGTATTCTTGGACCTTTTGCACACCCAGGGTTCCCATAGTGTTTAGTATTCTGAAATCGCCTTGGAAGGCTATCAGGTAGACCAAGTATGAACACATGTGGAAATGGTGCTCTTCTAGAAACCCGGTGAATTGTTGGTGGAGTGTGTCACTGATTAGAGAGGCCTAGTCGTAGTGTTCTTTCTTGCTGATTATTTTGCCAATAATGTAGAACATCCACGATTGGAAGGATTTCCCCTCCTCTTGTCCAGTGACTCTGCTGAGTAGGGTGGTTAACACTCCATACTCATCTTTGAATTCTCCTCTCCCAACCAATCTAGGCAAGCCGGTTCTCTTTGTTTTCAACCAATGTTCAGCCATTATAAGAGAACACTCATCCTTCGAAGCCTCGAACGCCTTTTCGCATTCTGTCATTGATATGACCTTCTTGGTAGGGCATGGTGGAATTGCAAAACAAGTCTATGTCCACCGGCCTCAAGCTGCAAATCACCCTCCTGTCCACTGACAGGATCTCTCTTGTAGTTGGGTTGTAATGCTTTGTGCAAGCAGTTACAAGCTCGATGCTCTGTAAGGTGATTGGAATAGACGCAACTTGGAATAAACCAGATTCTTCAATGTTTTGCAATGTAATTTGGTTCATGCCCTCCAAGTCTTCAGAACTGACCTCTGGATTTTTCTGCCATAAGTCTGTGTCAGTCGTTTTCAGGTAATCATGGTATAAGACCGTTTTGGTCTTGTATTGTACCTGAGAGTACTACATTTTGAAAACCTTGAATATTGACTGGGCACTTGACCCTGTTCTGACACTTTTCTAGAACTGCTAAAAATAGCCTCGTCGGGGGGTAGTTTTTTACGAAAAATTCTGAGACATGGGTATTGTTAAGAATGATTTTCTAGACAAACCCAGATTGTTAGAAATTCGAAAAAATGAGTTTTTCTTTGACATGCAAAAGCCCTTTGGTGGCAGAGGCAGTGGGGTACCAGAAAGTGATTTTTCTCGGAAAAATCTAACACATGGGTTTTGTTCGTGCTTCAAAGCTAAACAAACCCAGTTTGTCTATTTTTCAATATTATGACTTTTTTCGGAAACCCTAAAAAATAGGGGCAGCAGGGCTACTTTTTCTGGAGAAATCTGACATGTGGGTTTTGTTGAAAAAACTCTGTTGATCATACCCAGTTGGCCAAATATGTGATTATCTATTGTATCCTATGACATGCAAAGAAATATAGACAGAAATAGAGGAAGTAGATAGAAGATGGATTGGAAGTTATAAACTACCACTTTGCAATAATCTGTCTCTGGAAGAAATCTTGTGAGAAGAATACTTTTATTGCCAATGATCTTCAAAAATATTGAAGATCCGTCCAAAACCTCTACCATATCTTGAAAACGTGTTCTTGGGAGCTATTTGATGTTTTATCCTTCAACCTGCAAAAAGAATAATGAAGAATGGGATGCCTAGCATGAATATATGGTGATTAAGGTTAAGATCCACAAAGTATGGAAGATAACTCATCATTTAGGTATGATTTGGAGTTCCAAAAGGTGATTTCCACTAATTGTGGAGTGTTTGGCGTCTTTTGGCTCCAAATTTGCTAACTCAAGTCAACACTTTTTGCTTTGACTTCCTTTAGGCGTCCATCTTTGAAGTTGATCATTTTTGTCCATTTTGCAAGCTGAAGTGCTCCCGTTTGATCTTTGATTCAGGTTACTTGGTTGATCTCTGGCAGTGGCTAGCAGTTCTATTGTTGAGGTGGGATCAACATGATGAGATATGCTTGGGAGGGGTTAACTCAGAAAACTGAGTTTAGGTCTCCAGAAAGAAGGGCACCTTTCCTTGAGAGGGGCGCTTTTGACAATGCCTTAGTCAATTTTCATTGACTGTTCTTCTTTTTGACCTTTTCAAACCCTCCTTGCTTTGATCTGACGTTCCTGATGTTAGATGAATCAGATGACTCTGCTTGATGATGCATCGGGTAGCCGGTTCGGTCTTGCTCAGGATGACTAACTTCTCTGTTGAAGCTGGCAAGTTTAGGTCCTTTAAACTAAAGGGCACCCCTGGCCAGCAGGGGCGCTTTTAGCTTTTGATTGAATTTCTTCATGCTGTGAACTGCCTAACTTTGACCTCCTTCATTAGATGTTTGATTTGTCAGAAGTTATCGTTGATAGTCCTACTGACAAGATAGGTCATAGCTAAGAATGTCATCTTGGGAGGCAGTGAAGATTTTGGTTGAATCTGGATGCCTTCAAGAAAGGGCGCCTTTCTTCAAGAGGGGCGCTTTTAGCCATGCCATAGCCATTTTCTGGCTTATCTTTCCAGTTCTTCAATTTTGGCTTTTTCTGCTTGACCTCAACTCGTGATCGTTTGGCGTGTCTTGTGGACCTGATGTCAGATTGATCACGCAGTTGGGAGGAAGCTGGAAAGATATCATGTATAGAGTTGCAGCTTATGGATTCATTTGGTGCCTACAACTGAGGGGCGCTCCTGGCCAGCAGGGGCGCTTTTACCTTGAAGCTCTCTGATTTGGCATCTTTGTTGTTGATGGATCCTCCATACTTTGCTGATGGTTGGTGAATGATTCCTGAATTAGATGATTTTGCTGATTGTTTCGTTGTCAAGCCAACATGAAAGTGAAGAGGATGACTGAGTTAAAGATGCCAAATGATTTGATTTTCCCTCTGAGATCCAAGGGCACCTTTCTTCAAGAGGGGCGCTTTTAGCCAATGTAGATTGTGTTTTGCCTTGGTAGACAAAACTTCCATCTTCCAGAGTTAGCCAAACTTTGGCCTTTTCTGTTTTGAGAATCTCCTTTGTTGAAACAACATTTTTTGACCTTTTCCGCCATGGCTTATTCGTTGAAGCTTTTGAGGTTTAGCTTTCAGCACCTGGTACTGGCCAATCTGCCATTAATGGCTGCGGAGCTCCTAACTTTGTTCTTGAAAAATAGAAATAGACCCATCAGAGTAAAACATGCATTTTGATAATTCTGACTTGATCAGTGTGATCGTGAAGGTAATTAACCCTATCAGAATTATTTTCAATCATTTCCGAGAAGGTCCTATTTTTAAGGGTTTCCTTAAAAATAGGGGCATAAAACCCTAATTTTCATTTTTTTTAGAATTTTAACCATAGGTTCCATGATAGAAACCCACAAAGACTTCATGTTTGTTTTGACCTAAAACATACTTTCGATGGCATTTTTACATTGTTTAGCTCAATTTAAGCAGAATGCCAAAAATTTCATTTTGGGTATAGCAAATCCTAGTTGTTGGTTTTTCAAATCCACTTGTAGCAAACTGTAGTTGGTCCCTTTGTGTGCTCTAGTTAGTTCAAAACCCTAGTCATAGCTCGTACACACTTACAAACCTAGGTGGTTGTTGTAACTTAGAAAAAAAATCTTTATTGGCTCGATGGAACCCTTGGTCATGGGTTTTCAGCAAAAATGGCTTTAAATATAACAAAAACTGTCACATAAAACTTGCAACCTAGCCGTCGTGCTTCATAAATCCTAATGTGACAGATTTGTTTTGCCTCTGGTTGTGGGTTTTAACTTTTATTTCCTTTGAAAAAAATGGTTTAAAAAATTAAAAAATCCTGGCATTAATTGAAATTGGCTGAGCTGCAAAATTTTCACAATAAAAAAATGCGATTTATCATGCAAACAAAAAAAAAAACATTTTTTGCACAAATCCTACATGTGAGATCTTGCTCAACTATGATTTTTCTTGTTTTTCTTGTCATGATTTTCCACTTATTTTGGGTTGTGATTTTTCAAAAAAAACTTTTGTGCGGTTTTTCAACATGAAATCTTGTGAAATTTTTTTGCAAACTAGGTGTAAATTTCATACACTAAATTCATTATTTTGCTTTTGCCCCTAGCCACGATTTTTTAGACAAAAATTAATTCCTTCAATTCCACACAAAAATAATACCTCTGCAATTTTCAATCAAAACTCCGTGAAATTCCTTCTTCAGGCTGTGTGATTTTTCTTCAGCATTTCTAGCTTTGATACCATGAAGAATTTTTCAAAATGCGTAGTGATTGTATTCTAATGCTAAAGAACATTGCATAAATTCACACAATAATGAGAGCTCAAAATGTGGAAACATATATAGATAATTATACCTTCAAATTAGTTTTTCATTCCTTCAAAAAACTTACAAGGCAACCTTCACAACTGATATTACTCACAGCTGCACAGAAATCAACATGTACTATGGTGTTCTAATATGTTACAACTGTTGATGTTATAGCAGTGGGAGATATCTTTCTCTCAAATTTAAAAATGATGGATAAATAATACCAAGGCAAGTTGGACTTGCTATATATAATAATTTTATGGAGAGTCACCTTGTTTCTTAAAAGAGGCCAACCCAAATGAAGAGTCACCTAGTTTTGTATAAATACAAGGTGATGATCATTCATTTGATCATCAAGTTCATTCATCATAATTTGCATTCCTAGAAGTTCATACTTGAGCAGCAGATCATCATCTTGTAGCAGCAGATCATCATTTTGTAGCAGCAGACCGATTTCAAGGAGAAACATATTCATTTGTATCTTTGCATCTAGGAGAGGTGCTATTATTCATTGTATCAAATTCGGCATTGTGTTGGGTCTGAGTTGTAAGCAGATTTCTGCTCTTATTCCTTCAATATATAAGAGACATATTTGCTGGGTTTTTCTCCCTCGAGTAGGAGGGTTTTCCCAGGGTATCTTGTTGTGTTCATTGTCTTATGTGTTGCATTTTCTGATTGCTTTCATTTATGATCCTAAATCTAACAACAACTTCAGTTTCCTAGTCCGTCCTTCAAAGCTTTGCATTCTTCTATCTTGCTCCTATCTGTATACTAATTCAGCTTAAAATCTAATCTTTCAAAAATCAGCTTTAATTACAAAAACACCCTTATCATTTATAAGGATGAGTTCTAAGATAACTCTAAATCATTAATGAATAATTATACTTTAGACTTATGTAGCTAAATAAAAAAAATTCACTTGAGTCCTTCAAAGTGAAATGCAAAGTAGACTAACTTGAACCACTTGAACTTTTCCCTGCATGTTCACATTGAACCTATGTGGAAGTTCCTATCCGAGCTAAAACAACTCAATAAAATTGTAGCTTTTGAGCAAATTTTTCATCCATTAGCGCCAACTCTCTAAAGATGATTTTAACAAACCCTAGCAAGGTCGGATCAGGACAAGTGAGAATACATTGCAAATCGCAATCCAAGATGCAGCCTAGCGACAAGTGCTTCCCCTCACGATTCAACAATGGCTAGCTCTCCATTACAAACTTGGATTACAACCTAGAAACTATGAACAAATATATAAAGCTATGTTACTGAATCGTCCAAAACCTAGGCCGATTCCGAGTACGAAACGTCCCAGAATTGGATTCTGCATGGAATCACCACAAAATTGAGCAAGGTTCGAAATATTTTATGTTGACCTCCAAAAAGCCCTAACATTTTTAATGGAGTTCGTAAGAGGGGGGTGCGAGATGTGTAGTAGCAGAGATAAGTAGTGGATGGGCATTTGCTTTGGTTCACGACTCCCTTGCTGATTCCCCGATGATCCTTAGTTCAATGTCCTTTCAATCTCCCTATTTTTTCAATACCCACATGCCCGTTGACTCTTCAAAAGGGCACCAAAAAGATGAAAGCACAAACATCAATGATATCTATCGAAAGATGGGCTCCAAACATTTATTGCTGGCCCTGCCTGGCTTTTATACCCCTCCCCAACATTGTCAAAAGCTTGGCAGAATAGCCACTTTCGGATGGTTTTAATAATTTATAATTAAAACAATATAATAATTAACAATATAAAATAATTGTAAATTTATATTAGAATATATTATATAGTAATAATTATATAATAAAACTATAAGTTAATGATAATATAAACTAGTATATATTATATTGTATTAGTATATTGTTTATTAAATTAATTATTATTAATTATATAATAAAATTATAAATTAACAATAATATAAAATTTAAAAACCATAAATTTAAAATTTGTATAAGTTATAAAACATTACTAAATATTATTATATTTAATTCTAATTATATATTTATCTTTTAATATATATATTTATGATTTTTAAATTTTTTTGTACAGACGTATCCAAACGTACCCAACCTCTCACAAAGAAATTGCCATACCAGCGTACTATACCCGTACTCGATTCGGCAACTTAGATATAAAGCCACAGCCTTGCAACCATGACTTTTAAATGGCAGGGAAAAATGACCATTGACATCCTTTGTAGAACCATGAAACTTAATTGTCTCCTTACACAATGTCATTGAGGAGTCATGCAAATCCCAATCAAAACTCCAAACTATCTGTATGCTGCAATATTGAGATCTCATTGTTATGCATGTGTGGCAAGCAACCTTCAAATTGATGATGCTAATTTGGCATGATTCAAATACCTCTGCTACACTTATTTATGACACACCATTAATCAGGGGGGTTTATAAGCTGGTAGCACTTCAAGATTGTTCTGTGTATTGACCTTATGACTATAAAAGGCTGTTATAGGGGCTTGATTAACCTTCATTGGCTAACTGATCAGCTACTACAGTAAGATGACATTTCCATGTTCATATTTGATCACATCAAAACTTTCTCTTACTTGTACATATCTATCCATTCCTTGGTCTTTTATTCTTAAGTATCTCACTTACCATTAGCAAGGAATTGCCTTCCACTATCAACTTAGAGAGCTTGAAAGAAGAAGCTGCTCCTAACCCTGCAATTGGAGCTTCTCGTTCAGCTTCAGTATTTGGTCGAACACTAAAGAAGAAAGATTCTCCATACATCAAGTTCCCTCTCAAGAAGAAAGATCCTCCATACATCAAATCCCCTCTCAAGATTTGGATCGCAAACCCTCCTCTTATTGTACCAGGGTTCCCTTTTGCTGCCTACCAAGGTTTAATTTCGCATACCCTTCTAAAAGAGGAGATCATAATTCTTTTCCTCTGCTGTTTTTCTGTCCATACTTCTTTTCCTTCACGCTTTTGCCACTTATCCCATGAATGGGTATTGAATCCATTAGTCCCCAAGCTTGCAGAATCCTTTTGGCATAATATGTAGCCCTCTCACACCTTTTTCCCATTAAGGATTGGGCATATTATTTTATTATAACTTGAATTCTTAACTAGCACCTTTCTATTGCCAATGGTTTTCCTCAGAAATCCTAGAATTTTTCTCCAACCAGATCCCCCATGAAGTGTATGGTAACAATATATTCCTTAAACCTTTCAGATATCCTTATTTTGAAGGCCAGCTGCAAAGGAACAATCTAATGGAGCCTGAAATGATCCATTTCAAATTCAACAAATTAAGCACCCTATACTAAATCTCTACTGAAGAGGGGCATTTATGAAGCAAGTGGTCTATCATTTCCTCCTCAGATTCACGTAAACAACAGGAAGGACCTTGAAAGCCTTTTTTACAGAAGTTATCAAATGTGAGAATTTTTTTATTACTGCTAGACTCACAAATGCATTACATTTTGGTGGTGCAGCCAAACTCCAAATGTGATTATGCAGCCAATTCCCCAACACTGGAATATTAGTGTTTTAGCAACTTGTATCCCGAAGAGACTTTATTAATCCCCATCTTGTTATCATTCCATATTACTTTATGAGAATGATCCAAATAAGAAACAATGACGGGTTTAAGTAAATAAGATAAATATTTGTTTTGCTCTTCTGGAATAGGAACATATAAACTTTTCCACCTCCATAGTTTGTGACCATTGCATTCTTTCTTGCACCAGTAATTACCAACTTTAGATCCCCACAACAGAGAGAGAACCCTACAAACATTATCTAAGTGCGGATGTCATATCATAGAGGTCCTTGTCCCATCCAAGAGTCTTTTCAAAACTCTTCTCATTCACCTTTCCCAAGATTCCAAGAGAGCTGATCTCATATCATAAAAAGACATTTTTTAGTAAGATTCCATATCATAGAAGCATAATCTTAGATTGCAAAGCTTACAGTGACATCAGAGGCAACTACATAAGTGGTTTAGCAGTGAAAAATTTCAAGATTTATTCAGCATGGAATGGGTGGACAAAATGGGAGAGCTCATTATCAAGCTAAACTGCAGGATACCAGCACTTCACAATGCTAAAATAGCAGGGGTTACTGTCCCATAGGCTTTATTTGGCCTCGTGGACGTTAAAAGTCTTCTATTCTATTCTATTCTATAAATCCTCAAAAAATCTCAAAAATTCCCGATTTTTAAAAAATCTTTGATCGAAACGATTTTTCTCCAAATAATCCTGATTTCATCAGCCGTGATTTTCAATGATTTTGAAGAGTTTAAATCTCAAAAAAATTGCGAAAACAACTCGTCATGAAACCCTTACCATGTGAAATCACTATTCAATTGAGTTTTTTCGTTGATTTTTAGCACATAATTGAGTGTTGGCTGTTGGGATGTAGTTCACCTTCAAAGATTCGCTAGATTTCATTAGGCTGTTGAGGCAAATCGTAGGTAGGTGACCTTAAATGTACGTATATTACTAATAGATATTAAGGACGTTAAAATAGAGACATGATCTTCGGTATGTTTCTACGCTTGATGTTAAGGACATTAACATGGAATGGTTAAGAGATGTGCTACTTTTTTCTCTATATTCCACACTACTGTCATTTGCCTTAGGCTTGTAGTAATTCTTTCCTTGCATTTAGATCCAATAACACAATTTAATGGGAAATAGTAGTCAATATCATAAATACTAAGGCTTCTATTTTTTTATTTTTTTTAACATATCTAAACCTTATAAGAGTACTTGCCAAAAGTAAATATAGAAAGCCAAACTAAATTGAAACGAAACTCTATTGGCTTGATATCGACCTAAAGAGCTTTGTTTTCTTTGAATTCTTGTGATCCAAACTATTCAAATGACTTTTAACACTTCGGGTTGTTTAGATTATCAAGGTTAGGTTGGGACAAATTTCCTTTTCAGATGCTAACAAAGTGTGATAATTTGGAGCTTCAATTTTACACTAGCCATCAAGTTTTAATGACAAGCAGGTAGGGTAGTGACAATTGTATAATCAAGTGGGAAGCGCAAGTATATACATAATAGTTTATAGACATTGTGGAACCAGAAGCAAAAGGATTCCTATTAGAAAGATAAAAATCAGCTTGTAGTGTTGAAAAAAATGAACTGTAGCAGTATTATATATCAAAATGAAAGATTGTTTTGGTTATATTTAAATTTTCTATATATTTTGTAGGCCTAATACTTTGTTAATTGGTGAAACTCGCTGCTTAAATGCATGCCCCGCACTTGTTCGCGAACTACATTCCTTTTAGGACCATCATATACATGTAGGTTCAAGAGGCTTGCAAGGAGTACAATAACAGTACATGAATGCTTTAGAAATATATAGTGTAGCATTCCATTCATGTTATATAGGTATCAAGCAAACTAATACATGCCTTGAGAGAAGTCATGCCCTAGTCATGTGGGCTTATCTTCATCCCTCTCAAAATAGGCCTCATATATTTTCTCTTTATTGATCCAAATAAACTTCAGCAGCAACTGTCCCATTGAAAGGGGATGTTCCTCGTGCTTTGATTTTCCATTGAAACTTGTACCTTAATCTCTCAAACTCTCAAGTCAAAGTCCATTAATGTTTATAACTTCATCATCCACTTATACACAAAATCAAGGAAAATTTACTTGAATAATAATAGCTAAAATTGTGGCTCAAATACTTTCTCTCTTCTTTTGTACTAGCAGGTCTTTATTATCTAATGGAAAAATATTTAACACTCCTTTTACACTTTTAGAAATCTGCTAAAATAGTTATCAATGAGAACATTTCAATATCATTTATGGTCTTTTGAAATTTAAGATTTTGTTTCAAAAGCATTTTCTATTACTCTATCTTGAGCTATTTGATTCAAACCCTATTAAGCTGAACTTTGCAATTGCTTCCTTTGTCATATAATGTCTCTCACACTCTTCATATAGTTCTCTTTGACATTGTTCTAGAAATTGCAAGTACTGTTAAATCACAAATATGAACTAGTTGATTCCCGTTTTCTAATTTATGATGTTTGCTCAACAAAGCAAGACTATCTTTTTAATGACTTTCTTGGGCCTAAGGATTTTGAGATCCTCGATGCCAACTTGGATAGTCATGAGGTTGAATGACTTACAAGAGGCTCTGAACTAGGAGCTTCATCATCAAGACCTGCAGCCCTCTAGCATAACTCTATTTGTAGTAGCAAGAGTCATTGGCTATGTTTGACTTTTTAGAACTTTGTACTTAGTTTATAGATTGACATTGTACAAACTATATTGTAATTGAAATCTTATCAACCGTAACCATTTAGTTATTATTTATGCACTACGAAGTATGCTTTGTGCAATGCAATGTAATCAACAATATGAATATAAACAACAAAATCCTATTTTCTACAATTCATGGGTTAAACTCTATTTTATTTGTTTTCTATATCTCTACACTATGGAAATGCCCTTAAATTTAAAGAAAAAATATGTTTCTCTTTTCTTCAATTTTTTACGATTTTTTTTTTTAATTTGATTTTTTCCTGATTTTTTCAAAAAATCTTATAGTTTTGGTTTGCCGATTTTTTCCCCAAACAATGTTTGCTGCTATGCTCCATATGGCTGAACCTTTATGTAGGGAATCCGAATTTAGGATGCCGAAAATATTTAGATTGTTCATATATTTTAAGAGTAGGCTTGTCTAACATACTCCAAACTAATTTTGTGCCCAGGGCCATATTCTACGCTGCCAGATCTCTTACACCAGCTCCACCTGACTTTTTTGGCATGCAAATATTTTCCCACTTTAGCAACGAAGTTTTTTGAGCTGCATCTATGTCTTGCCATAAAAAGTCTTTCTTATTTTACCTAGCTTGTCTAGCATTGCCTTTGGAATAGGAAGAAAGGATAAAAAATATATGGGAATAGCTTGAAGAACCAATTTTCTATTCAGATTTTCTCCAGCAAGATGAAGCCATCCACTACTCCTAGCATTAATTTTTGATTGAATATGCTAATAGATCTCACCCCATAGGGAAGCTTTATCTTTCCCAACAAAAAGTAGAAGCCCCAAGTATTTGCAAGGAAGTTGAGATATATTAAATCCAAGAAGTGAAGCAATTCTTCCTTGGAGAATTGGAGAGGTATTAAAGAAGAAATTTTAGATTTAGCTTTGTAAATTAACTGCCTAGAAGCAGCTGCATATAAATCTAAAACTTCTTTCCATGTGCTTCTCTTCTTTCTGCCCTCCCAAACAAAATAGTGTCATCCACAAATTGTCTGTGTGTGAAAGCCTCCAACCAGGGGGATAGACATGTCCCTGGAATTTTCCCTTGCCTCTTGAATTTTTTTATCAAGCACCCCAAAGAATCTGCCATAAGAACAAAAAGTTATTGAACTAATAGATAACCTTGTCTAAGAATTCTCATATTTTGAAAGAACCCAACCTAAACTCTATTCACCAGAATCAAGAACCATAACTTTGTGATTAGTTGGAAGACCCAATTTAACCAACACATACCAAAGGTCCAAAGCCATAGGCCTCTATGACTTTCCTTAAAAATCTCTAAGAGATACTATCATATGATTTTCCCACATCCATCTTAATCATCACTTTTCTCATTGCTTTTGTTTAAAGAATTCATTACTTCATGAGCTATAATAGCTCCATCCAAAATTTGCCTCCCTCCAACAAAGCTCCCTTGATTTTGTCCTAATAATTTAGGGAGGGGACGTTTAACTCTTTCTGCTATTACTTTGAAAAGGATTTTATTTGTTGTTACAAAGTGCAATAGGGTGATAATTTGAGAAAGCTTATGAATTAACCTTTATTGGGACCAGCCCCAAGAAGGTGCATTTAAAATCTTTTAGCACTTTACCAAATTTTAAGGAATTGTTAACAACAACTAATAAGTCTTTTTCTAAAGTGTCACAAAAGAACTGAAAACAACTTGCATGCAGGCCATTCGGGCTCAAGCACTATCTTTCTTCAGCTCAAAACTGCTGCTGTAACTTCTTTAGACAAGACTAGAGCCAACGGCATTTCATTTTCTTCCTCACTAATTAACTTTTGGATATTTTCCAGCAGACGGTTTTTGGCCTCAAGATTATGAATGCTATTATCCATTAGATGAAGGTGAAGATAGTTTACAGATGCTTTGGCAATATCTTCTCCATTTTCTAGGATTTTCCCTTGACTATCCTTTATAAATCTTATATGATTAGCTTGGTGCTTAGCCATGTTTATGGCATGGAAATAAGAAGTGTTCCAATCTCCCTCCCTAACCCATTTATCTTGTGCTTTTTGTTTTCTGAAAATTTCTTCCTTAGCCAGACATTGATCCTGTAGAGTTAGTACCCTTTTTTCTTCTACTATATATTGATTGGATAGACCTTACCTTTGGATCTCTTTTGCTAACTGTTCTAAAGAGAGTCAATAGCTATTTTATTCTCAAATATATTGCCAAACTCTTCTTTATTCCACAATCGAAAATGTTGTTTTACCACTTTAAGCTTAGATGCAAACAATACATTATAGAGCCAGAAAATTTAGGGCCTTCATCTTGCAATGTCTAAGAGATGACCCAGTCCCTACCCTTATGACTGCTACCCCCTTTGATAGATAGGCCTCTGCTACCTCTATAGTGATGGTGGTGGCCATAGAGTTGAGAACCTGTCTCTGGAGTAGATAGAGGAGGAGACCACCATCAACTTTGATACAGCCATCATACAATCTTCTTCTTTGAAACTTCCACCAAACTCTGAAAAGATCCTTGATATTAGGGTATAACAACCACATTAGCTCAAATCAAAAGGACTGCAAAGCTTAAAGGGAAGTGGTCCAGACCTGAAATTTGGAGGATAGCTATATCATAGATAAATTTCTGCAAAATCCATTGAGATGTAACCATAAAACAATGTAAACACTCAGCTATGTAGCTAAAATCAATTTGTCTATTTGACCAAGTATAAGAGCCTTCCTTGTGGAGGAGGTCATATAGGCATTTACACACTACAAAAGCCTGGTAATCCAGCTCGGACTGATTGAATGCAGACAAACTCTTTTCTTATTAGGAGAACCTGTTATTGCATTAAAATCCCCACCTAAAAACACATTATTTTCTTTATAAGCTCCCTGTTGATACGATAAAGCCTCCCAAAGCTGCTTCTTATGCATCATGTTGTTAGAAACTTAGGACCATAGATGTTGAACATTACCCCTGAGAGTTTATTTTAGAGATTTAAAAGAACAACATATTCAATTCTGAGAGCTTGCTGTAAAATCCATTGCTAAAGGAAGTAGAATTCTCCAATATGCATAAGCCTTTTAAAGCACCTTTTAGCTCCACCGCATAACCTTGCCAGCAGGAACCTAGAGATTTCAGGAATCTTTCAAAATTTCCTTCAAGAGCTGTGTCTTGGAGAAATACAAATTCAAACTTTAGTTTTAGCAGCTGGTTCTTGTCCAGCATTCACTTGTTAGGGGCATTAAAACCCTTAGCATTCTAGATAAGGCCATCCAATGCTGATGTGGAGGTTTCTTCCCCCTCCACTCTTTTCTAAAGCCATTAAGAAAGCTAGCTAAGGTTTACTCGGCCCCTTCAACATTATCTTTGATCTGCTTTTCTAGACTTCCGATTACAGTTTTCTACCTCTTTTTTGTCTTATCTGATCCTGCTACCCTAATAGTAGCCTCTTGTGACCCTTGGATCCCCCCTCAATGTTTCAAGAGATGCTGATCTCACTGGGTTCCATAGAAAACATTCTAGGCTTTGGGCTATATCTTCTGATTCTATAGATTGAAGAACTGGATCCTCTGCTGAGACCCTCTTTTGAACCTTTTCCTTACCTTTTTGCTTGTGTTTTGTAGCCAGGAAGTCCCCCCATACTAGAGCTTCCTGATGAGAGGATTTGATCCATTTTTTATTGTGAAGAGCAAAGAACTCTTTCATAAGTAGGGGAACTTGTTTCAGATGTCACTCCCAAGTAGATTTGTGCTCAGGGCAAGACACCTTGCCAGGCTGCCTGAGTTTAGCCTTACATTCTGAAGCTACATGCTCTACCTTATGGCATGCAAATCAACAAAACATGATCTCGTTATAATCTATTTCTTGCACAAAAAACTTACTTTGCGAGCGGCAGACCTAAATCTCTGTAGATTCTCAAACAAGCATACACCATTTGGGACTTGGATAGGGAATTAACATCTGTTTCTTTCAAGGCCCCTAAACAATGTCCAGAGGCTACAATTTTTTTCTGTTCTAGCATTCCAATGGGAGCCCATAGAGCCTTATCCAGATAAGTGCCAAAGTAGAGGGGAAACCAGTACTAGAAAAACACGGACTCCAACACTGAAACCTTACTTGCCTACCTTGAATCCAGCACTAAAAATTTAGAGCATGATTCTTCCTTTTCAAAAACTAAAACAAAATATGCTTGGGGGAGAAAAAGAAAAGAGGTTACATGAGGCCACACTGAAGAAACCCAATCTTGAAGCACTTGAGCTGATTCACAATGCTCTGAACCTGCTTCTATCAGTGCATTTGATTTAAAATATTTACATTCTTTGACTATTATATCGCTAGGGATCTCTGCCACTGTGGTAGATTCCACAATTGTATGCATTTTTTATTGGTTTGACCTGTTGACCCTGTGAGAGGGACCTCTCTTGCCTTCTGCCAAATGGTGTTCTGTTAGAACCTGTGGTATGAGGCAGAGAAACATTTCTCCCACCTTCTGAACCATGGCACATTCCTATTTTGAAATACTCTAGAAATGCCTGACCTTAACACTTGTGAGTGATATTTCTCACTTGAGAAATTCCATCTACTATTATTTAGCCATGACTATGGAGGCTGCCATGGCCATTGCCACCCAACTGCATTCCATCAAAAAGAATAATGCTGCCCAGAAAAAGTTCTCTATCCTTCCTGACTTCCATCCAACTTCTACCTTCTCTAACTGAATTCAAGGTGAACAAAATGTTGACAAAGTAGAAAGGTTTCGTTTGAAGAAAATATGTGTAGTGATCAGTCTGCATGTGATCTACAGGTTGGAGATCTTCAAGGAATATTTGGGCTTTTAATGGCCCAAATACATGGCTTACGTCAAACATTTGGTGTATTGGACATGTCATATGGAGGTGGAACAGGCAAGTTTTAAGCTAAGAAGCATGCTGTGGGTGGCATTTGCTTACTCAATGCATAGCGAGAGTTTTTCTTAAATAAATTCATCATTAGTTATATATTAGCTTGCTATGATTGAAAATTGTTTTGCTAGTAAGAACTGATATTTTGGCTTCTGCAGTCTTGGATCTTTTATATACTTCTTTATTTGACTAATCTGATTTTTGCATATTATACAGCCAACACAGCACTTATATATCATCATGGGAAGCTGCTTGCACTTTCAGAGGCAGATAAGCCTTGTAATACTCTCTTTCTTCCTTCTGCCCTTACAGTATTTCTGGTTTGTTAAACCAGTTAGGAGTACCTATTAGATCTGGTGATCTTCTGAATATATTGGAGTAATAAAAGTGACTGAAGAAAATTTTCTTACACGATGTTATGTCTTAATCCTAAATAACATTGCACAAAACACACAATAATGAAAACTTCAAAATGTGGAAGCATACACATAACTACAGCTTGAAATCTATTTTTCATTCCTTCGAAAAACTTACAGGGCAACCTCCACAACTGATGTTACTCACAGGAAATTCACTGTACTCAGTATGTTACAGTCATTCTATCTTGCTCCTATCTTTTTACTAATTTAGCTAAAAATCTAATATTCCAAAAAACAACTTTACTTACAAATGCATCATTATCACCTATAAGGATGAGATGAAAGATAAGACTAAATCACCAGTGAATAATTATACTTCAGACTTATTTGGCTAAATAAAAGGCTTTCACTTTTATCACTAAAGTGAAATACACGATAGATTAACTCGAATCTCTTGAACTCCGACACGTTCATGCTGAACCTGTGCAGAAGTTCCTATCCAAGCCAAAAATTTAACAGTGATGCACCAAGAAACTGTTAGCATAAATGGGAATTCTTCATCAGTAGTTTGTATGTTGCTAGCATATTTGCTGCTCTGTTGATAAAAAATTTCTTGGTTCACTATAGAATTCAATAGATAAAATCTAATTGATGTTTCAGGCAAGGAAAAATAATCCTATACATGACTGATTTCTGCCTTTTCCCCTTTACAGATGTTCTTCGAGTCTTTGAAGATGGGGATTTACAGACTCTTGGACTTATGGATTATAATGCGAAATTAACACATTCCTTCACTGCACACCCAAAGATTGATCCAATTACAGGTAGCAGAACAAGTTTTGCTTTGATAGTTAATGTAGTTACTAGTAAAGAATTTTAGAGGAAGCTATAGATCACTTAAAAAGAAAAATGAAGAACCAAATTAGTAATGCACACCCAAAGATTTATCCAACTACAGGTAGCAGAACAAGTTTTGATTTGATAGTTAACATAGTAACTAGTAAGAGTGTTTGAGGAAGCCATAGACTGCTTTCAAACAAAAAAGAAGAATCAAATAAAATGCCTGATCACTTTTTCCATTATGTGCAGGAGAAATGTTTACATTTGGCTACCAACATACTCCTCCCTATGCTACCTATCGAGTTGTCACAAAGGAGGGAATAATGCTTGATCCAGTTCCAATAACACTTCCAAAGCCTGTCATGATGCATGACTTTGCAATAACTGATAACTATGCAATTTTCATGGATCTTCCTCTCTACTTTGCCCCAAAGGTATTTTTATTGCAGAGTAGTCTTATAGCATTTCCTTGCTGTATGAAGAGTATGGAGAAGTTATTGGAAACTGTCTGAACTCAAATAATTCAGCTGCAGTAATAATGTATTTAAAGCCTTAGAACTTCTAGATTCTTTTTATTCTTCCTAATGAAAACATAGGAGACAGGTTATGTCTATATATCTCCCCAAAATAAATGAAATTGCTCAATTTTACTTGTTTGTATCTCAGGATATGGTTAAGGGTGGCAAACTCATTATTTCTTACGATACTACAGTGAAAGCTCGTTTTGGTATACTACCCCGATATGCCAGAGATGATCTTCAGATGAGATGGTTTGAGCTACCAAACTGCTACATATTTCATAATGGTAATGTTAAGAAACAAGCTTAATATTTTAGTCTTTCCTTGTGTCGATAGCTCATATTCCATGTTGTCTTTGGCTTCCTTCCAGATGCATCTTTTCTTGCATTGTCTAATATTATATTTGATATACTTACGTTTTTCTCCCTTAGAACTAGAACTGGATAAGTTCCTATTGATATTTGCACGGTGCTTTGTTCACAATTGAGGAGAATGGTTTGCAGTTAGTTTTATTCTACATAGGCTGGTCAATCATTCTGAGGCCAAGCTGAGTATCTCTTAGGAGTCTTATATGTCTTTGCTTTGGATATTGTGTACCAAATATTAGCCAATGCATGGGAGGAGGGTGATGAAGTTGTCCTTTACACTTGTCGAGTGGTTGACTTGGACCTGGAATTGGTTGGTGGACCCATCAAAGAAAAAATAAAAAATTTCCAGAATGAACTGTATGTGAACCATTCAGTTTAACCTTTTCTTTTGTGCTTCACTTATTAACCTATGCATTTAAAAAGGATAAGTCATAATGTATTATCTTTTTGACTTTGGTGATCAGATATGAGATGCGTTTCAATTTAAAGAGTGGGGAGGCTTCACAAAAGAAACTGTCAGAGTCTGCAGTAGATTTTCCAAGGATTAATGAAAATTATATTGGCAGGTAAGAAAATTCTAAGAGATAATACATACCCTCTTTCCCAGAACACTACAGCTACGTTTTTGGCTCCATTCTCTCCCTCATAAACAATGCTTGTTGATCATATAACCAAGGATACCATGTTGATTGGGAAATATCTAATTCTGCTTTATGATTAACATGGGTGCAGAAAGCAACGTTATGTGTATGGTACTACACTGGATTCAGTAGCTAAGGTCAAGGGACTTGTAAAGTTTGATCTTCAAGAAGAACCTGAGGTTGGGAAGTCGCAGATTGAAGTTGGAGGCAATGTGCTAGGGGTTTTTGACTTTGGACCTGGAAGATTTGGTTCTGAGGCAATATTTGTACCCAGGGATTCTGGGTTAGACCTTGAAGAAGATGATGGTTACTTGATCTGTTTTGTTCATGATGAGAACACTGGGTATGGTTCTAAGTTTCTAACTTCTAGGCTTCTAGCTTACACTCAGTTCTTTTGAGTCCTGACTTGTCTTATATTTTTTCTTGAGAGATGATAAGAAGTAAATGATATTTATATTAGGGCTATTGCCTGTGAAATACATGATGAATAGGTTGTCCAGTGCAGGCCACTATTTCCAGAGATCCAGTCTTTAACAAAATGGCTCAGATAATAAAAATACCATAGGCAATAATGAAACCAGGACCTAGATAAATCATAGTATTAATCGCTACAAAAATGAAGATTATCATTCAGGTATACAGTAAAAGAAAAAACAATCTTGAAATAAACATTTATAAGTCTTCCATATGCGTATTATGAGATTGCAAATTGGAACTTCTAAGGTATATATTAGATTTCTATGTGCTATTGAACAAGATTTTTTTTCGTTCATAACAATGAATTTGTAACTAATATTTTTAGTTATGGTACAATCATAATTTTATGGATAATACAAATTGGAATCATTCTTCTTTCCTGGACTTAACATTGCTCCATCAACTGTTCTTATTTCAATGTTGTATCTTGCAGGAAATCAGAGGTGAATGTCTTTGATGCAAAAACAATGTCTCCGGAACCTGTTGCTGTTGTTCATCTTCAAACAAGGGTACCATATGGTTTTCATGCTTTCTTTGTTTCTGAGGTTTGTGTCGTACCATTATTCATGTTGAAATCTTTTCAATGTTCTAGAATTTCCATTAAATGCAATAGAAACATGCACATAACAATTTAACCTGGGTCACTGCACTTATATGATTTGTAAATTGAGTTTGTCCTCTTAAATTTTTGCTCACTATGATAAGATTGATTGTATAATTTATTTTCTGGAACCCTTACCTTGATTCTCACAAAGGCTAGATTTAAATGGCATGTCTTATCTTTTTGCTTATATGACTCTCTAACTTTTTTCATTTATTTGATTTCTTATCTTAATGTGTGTGCAGGAGCAACTTCAAAATCAAGGCTAGACTATTGTTGATATTAATGTTTCTTGCAGTCTATTGTAGATTCAGATGTTTTATATTTCAATAAATGATAGGTTGGTTTAGTTTTTTTAAAAATTAACAATTTTACACTCTGCACCTCAACTTATACAGTTCCTAGAGTGCCAAGGCATGTAAAGGTAAATTTTCTCTCTAAAGGATCCTATTATTAGAAGGCACCTTTAGCTGTAGTATTTGAGATGCACATCACTGATTCAAGAATTAACTCGCTGCAAAGCTTTCATATTCACATAATGAATATATAGATTATATAGTTATGTTTCTTTTGCTTAGTTGCTGAATATAGCATGGATTTCTGAAAATATTTGTTGTGAGCTTTATCTTCCAGATTAGTACCATTGCTTATTAAATACATTGCATCTAGTCGTTTTCACTTGACCTCGAAAAACTTTTCCATACTCAACATCTGTAAACATGGTCAATCTGATCGGTAAGCTTGCAGCAGGGCTGCTTTGTATTAGTTTCAAAAAAAGAGATTACATATCTGATATAAAATCCAGGGCTTAGCTTGGGCTTCTACAATTGACTAATTCAGCCTATTTCATTCTGGGATACAAGCAAAATCCGGAACGAACTATAACAGTATTCTGCTTTACATTTTCGATAACTATATATAAATTTCTTTTGCAAGGCATACATCCACTCGATGCCGAAGATGGGCTCGATATTTGTCATTTTCCTTAGAACGGAGCATCCTTTTGCAGCCCTGATGGGGTGTTGTTCTAACTTCTAGGGTTGTTGTCACGAAGTTCACTAGGAATGAGAGCCAGAGCACCTCCTCATTGCAATCACGTAGACGACAAATATCCTGCTAGTGAGGTATCCCGTAGCTAGTGTTGATGTTATAGCAGCTATGGGTTGCACTTCCTTTGCACAAATTCCAAGGAGAAGAACATGAATTAAATAAGTAGCCTTCGGCTATTTAATTCATGACTATAACATTTATTATATTGAGAGGGCCGACCCTATATGATTCGCATTTACTATTTGTTGGATGGGCCGACCCTAATTGTATTTATCCTTATTTATGTTTTTCCTAAGAGGGCCGACCTAACTTGAAGAGGCGCCTCTCTTGTATTTATACAAGGTCTTATTTGTCATTTGATGATTCCATTCAATTCAAGCAAGTTCGCAATTAAGAGCATAGCAGAATTTGCACTTTCACAGTAGCAAGTTGGATTCAAAAAAGTTCTCATATTCATTACATAGTTTGCATCTAGGAGAAGGGCGAATTCCTTGTATCAAGTTTTGGCAATTGTTGGGCCTAAGTTGTAAGCAGATTTCTGCTCTTGTTCTACTTTATATAAGAGATTCATTTGCTGGGTTTTTCTCCCTCATGAGGAGGGTTTTCCCAGGGTATATTGTTGTGTTCATTGTCTTATGTGTTGCAATATTATTAAGTGCTTTCATTGTTTAATCTGATCTAAGAAACACTAACATGGTATCAGAGCGGGTGTGAAAAAGATCGTGATCAGATTTAGTTTGCAACACTCACTTTATTCCTTTTCAGTCTATCTTCTAAATTTCTCAAGATGGTGAACGGTTTGAAAATCGAGGATAGACTCGAAGGAATTTCGAACTACACATCATGGAGGTTCAGGATCATGCTCACATTGGAAGAGAACGATTTGGCTGAGTTTGTGAAAACAAAAGTTCCCGAACCTGAGGAGGAAGAAGAGAAGTTGCAGTGGAGGAAGAAAGATACTAGGGCAAAAAAAGTGTTGTTTGATTCCGTCAAGGATCATGTTGTACCGATTGTCTTCAAGTTGGATACGGCAAGAGAGAAGTTTACAACCTTGGAAGAAATGTATGAAATCAACAACACTAGTTGAGCTCTTGCACTGAAGCAACAAATTCATCATGTGAAAATGACGAAAGGAGAATTTGTTATTACATACTTCATGAGGATTTCAGAGATAAGAGATCAGCTCTCTACAATTGGTCACATGATTGATGATAAAGATTTGACTATGCTTGCTCTCAATGGTCTTCCGCTTTCATGGGAATCATTTATTCAAGGAATCAGTGCAAGATCTAAACTTCCCAAGTTTGATCGATTGAGAATTGACTGTATCCAAGAGGAGTCGAGACTAACAGCTAGGGGTATTGGTCAAAGTTCAAAGAATGAAGAAATCCAAGTTCTTGCTTCTCATTCGTCGAAGAAAGGAAAAGGCTTTAAGAAAGGGTTCTTCAAGAGGAATCCAGAAAATGGAAATGATGGTGCCCCTACCTTCAAAAGGAAACAAGACATGTCCAAGATTCAATGTTTTCATTGTGATAAGTATGGTCACTTTGCGAAGGATTGTCCTCAAAGACCTAAGCAACAAGTTGCCACTGCAAATGTTGAAGAAATCGCTCCACAAAAGGACTCCAGTGATTATCTGTTATATTCAGCCTTGTCAAGCAATGTATCTATCGACGCCAACACTTGGCTGATTGATAGTGGTGCCTCTAGGCACATCACCGGTTTCAGGAGTCACCTTTCAAACTTAGTGGAGAGCAACTCTAGTGATCAAGTCGTTATTGGAGACGATGCTAGATATTCTGTGAAAGGAATTGGAAACTCCACTCTTCACTTGGATTCTGGGATTTCATTGGAGTTGAATGATGTACTGTTCATTCCAGGGATAAAGAGGAACCTTGTCTCAATTTCGGCATTAGAAGACAAGGGTTATCAAGTTGCATTTTCTAAAGGCAAAGTTCTTATATAGGCAAAGAACTCCAGCTTCAAAACTGCTCAAGTGATTGGAGTTAGACATGAATGTCTTTACAGGTTATGCACTCGTCCTCTTCAAGCACTTGTGCATAACAGTTCCGGCATGTGTGATCTATGGCATCGAAGATTGGCTCACATTCACTTTCGTGCTCTACCTATCATGGAGAAGATGGTCATCGGTCTTCCAAAATTCAATCAAGAACATGAAGGTACATGCAAGGGATGCGCCCTAGGCAAGAACACAAAAGGTACGTTTCATTCTAGTGAAAGTAGATCTAAATGTATTCTTGATCTCATTCATTCTAATTTATGTGGTCCAATGTCTATTGCATCTTCTAGTGGTTTCTTGTATTATATTTTTTTTATTGATGATTACTCTAGAAAGACTTGGATTTATTTCTTGAGATCTAAAGAATCTGAAGAAGTATTAGAAAGATTCAGAGAATTCAAGGCGCAGGTTGAAAACCTGTCTAGCAAAAGGATCAAGGTTTTGAGATCCGATAATGGTGGAGAATACACCTCTGACACATTTCGAGATTTTTGTATTGAAGTAGGGATTAAGAGGGAGTTCAGTGTTCCATATAATCCACAACAAAATGGTATTGCTGAAAGAAAGAATAGGTCTATTGTGGAAGCAGTGAAAGCTATGATCCATGATCAAGACCTGCAAATCTCTCTTTGGGCTGAGGCATCGAGGACAACCGTCTATGTTCAGAACAGGAGTCCCCACAGGATCTTGGAGAATAAAACTCCTAAAGAAGCATTCTCAGGGGTAAAACTAGAAGTTAGTCATTTGAGGATCTTTGGTTGTCTAGTGTATGTTCATATTCCAAAGGAAAAGAGAACAAAGTTAGAACCTTCTGGGAAGAAGGGAATTCTTGTAGGTTACAGTGAGACATCAAAAGCCTACAAAATCTACATACCAGGACAAAAGTCTATTGAGATTAGTAGAGATGTCACATTTGAGGAAGATGTTGCTTTCAGAAGGTCCAAGGGCACTCCTATGGAGATCGATGAAGAAGAACCTCCTCAAGATATGAAAGTAGACCATATTCCAGAGAATCAGAAGGAGGCTCCTGAACCTAAAGAAGATGATGATCCAGTTGAACCCTTGGATCCTACTGATGACCCCTTAGATATTGTGATTGGAAAGAAAAGACCTCTTTGGGCTCGTAGGACAATGTAGGAGGCAGAAAGCTTTGCAACCCCAAGAGGAGCTTTCAGAGAAAGCAAGAGACCTCACAAGTTCTCTAGTTATGTTGCCTTGATGAGTCAGATTATTGAGTCAGAGCCTTCAAGTGTCGAAGAAGCTTCTAGTCAACAAGTATGGAAAGATGCCATGTTTGAGGAATATCAGTCCATACTTAAGAACGATGTTTGGGATATAGTTCCTAGACCCAAAGGCAAATATGTGGTGTCTTCTAAGTGGCTCTTCAAGATCAAGCATGCAACTGATGGGAGCATTGAGAAGCACAAGGCAAGATTCGTGGCTAGAGGGTTCTCACAAAAAGAGGGAGTTGACTATGAAGAAACTTTTGCTCCTGTGGCTCGATATACGTCTGTCAGAACTATCATTGCTATTGCCGCATCTAGAGGATGGAAGATTCACCAAATGGATGTAAAGACAACTTTTCTAAATGGTGTAATAGAAGAAGAGGTTTACATTGAGCAACCCGAAGGATTTGAGGTACATGGGAAGGAGTCTCATGTTTGTAAGCTGAAGAAGGCCTTGTATGGTCTTAAGCAAGCTCCTCGTGCTTGGTACGAAAGGATTGATCAACATCTATCAAGCCTGGGTTTCTCAAAGAATGATGTAGATTCTAACCTCTACTTCAAGGAAGGGTGAAGCTTTGATTCTGGTTTTATATGTTGATGATCTTATTATCACTGGTGAGGAACATCTAATTCTAAAATGCAAGAAGGAGTTAGCTTCAGAGTTTGAGATGAAGAATCTAGGTCTCATGCATTACTTCCTTGGCTAAGAAGTCTGGCAAAAGCCAGATGAGATGATTCTAAGTCAAGGCAAGTATACCGTTGACATTCTCAAAAGGTTTGGTATGATTGACTGCAAACCCATGTCTACACCTATGGAGACTAATCTAGATAAGTTGAAAAAGGCTGCAGCTAGTTCAGAATCAGTGGATTCTACGATGTATAGACAGTTGATTGGTTCATTGATGTATCTAGTTAACACTAGACCTGACATTTGCTATGCAGTGAGTGCACTTAGCCAGTTTATGTGTGAACCAAAGCAAATTCATCTTGTAGCAGCTAAACATATCCTGAGATATTTATGTGGCACAATTGGATATGGATTGAAATACTCTTCAGGTGTGGATTTAGAGCTGCATGGTTTTACTGATTCTGATTGGGCAGGATGTGTCTCAGATCGGACGAGTACCTCTGGTTGTTGCTTCAGATTGGGTACTGCTATGATTTCTTGGTGTAGCAGGAAACAGTCTTCAATGGCTTTGAGTACAACTGAGGCAGAGTACATATCAGCTTGTGTGGCAGCTCGTGAGGCAGTGTGGTTTCGTAAGCTCCTTGCAGGATTGTTTGGACAATCAATGGAGCCTACCATTATACACTGTGATAACCAGAGCTATGTAAAGCTTTCTGTCAATCCCGTGTTTCATGACAGAACAAATCATGTTGAGATCAAGTACCACTATATTAGAGATATGGTACAAAGGAAAGCTATACAGTTGAGGTATATCAGCATTGAAGAGCAAACAACAGACATTCTCACCAAGCCTCTCTTCAGGATCAGGTTTGTGTACTTCCGAGAAAAGCTTGGTATGGTGGAGAATGCAACCTTGACTGAGAAAGAGTCTCAGCATCAGTGATCCTTTGTTGATAATGCATTTCTCTATTGAGAGAGATTTGAGGTGAAAGTCCTTGTTTCCACCCTCTGGGAGAGCCATGGTGGATGTCATGTGTGTGACTCCATGACAACATCACGTGAGGGAATCCGTGATGATTTTTTTGTTAATGCATTTCTCTTTGAAATTTGAGGTGAAAGCCCTTGTTTCCACCCTCTAGGAGAGCCATGGTGGATGTCATGTGTGTGACTCCATGACAGCATCACGTGAGGGAATCCGTGATGATTTATTTGTGCGTGTGTATCACCCTCTAGGAGAGCCATGGTGAAAGTCACATTGAGGTGACAACATCACATTAAGTGATGAGCACTTGTTCATACCATTTATGGAGGTAGCCATAATGGTTGATATCACGATGAGGTGATATTCTATTTTGTTTTCATTCTGATATGATGTATCTTGTGTAGGTGGAAGTTCATCCCTAGCTGAGAGGAATTGTTGATGTTATAGCAGCTATGGGCTGCACTTCCTTTGCACAAATTCCAAGGAGAAGAACATGAATTAAATAAGTAGCCTTCGGCTATTTAATTCATGACTATAACATTTATTATATTGAGAGGGCCAACCCTATATGATTCACATTTACTATTTGTTGCATGGGTCGACCCTAATTGTATTTATCCTTATTTATGTTTTTCCTAAGAGGGCCGACCTAACTTGAAGAGGCGCCTCTCTTGTATTTATACAAGGTCTTATTTGTCATTTGATGATTCCATTCAATTCAAGCAAGTTCGCAATTACGAGCAGAGCAGAATTCACACTTTCATAGCAGTAAGTTGGATTCAAAGAAGTTCTCATATTCATTAGATAGTTTGCATCTAGGAGAAGGGTGAATTCCTTGTATCAAGTTTTGGCCATCGTTGGGCCTAAGTTGTAAGCAGATTTCTGCTCTTGTTCTACTTTATATAAGAGATTCATTTGCTGGGTTTTTCTCCCTCAAGAGGAGGGTTTTCCCAGGGTATCTTGTTGTGTTTATTGTCTTATGTGTTGCAATATTATTAAGTGCTTTCATTGTTTAATCTGATCTAAGAAACACTAACAGCTAGGCCTCGTTGTGCCAAGAATTTCGTCCAAGGCATCAAGAAACTCCTTTTTGACAAGCTCTTTTGCCAAACCTTGCACAGTTTCTTTTTGCTCGCCTAAATCCAACAAAGAGGCCACAAATTTGGAGGCGATGTTCGTATTGACTTTGTATCTATCTTTCGCCACCAGAAAGTCAGCACCTAAAATGCACTTAATTGCAGTGAGCTCCAACTTCTACTGAGTTTTAAAGACCATTTTCATCCTATGGTCTATTACCTCTCCTAAGAAATCTGTCTCTTCAAACAAACCAGCCTCATAGGAGTGTCTAATTTGATAGACATGTTTCTTTGCCTCAAAGCGCTTGCTTTAATAGGCCCCCAACACCTCCTTCGCACAGATCATCACCTAGCCCAATTGAGAGAAGAGTACAACAATCATTCCGCCAACCTTGTTTGTGGTTCTTTTCTATCAATTTTATGCCAATTTGGCCTTTAGATTTTTGAGACCACATGCTTGATGTTACTTCTTTGACACCTTTCTCGTTACAAAATAAGCTCACTATGTCAAAGAGTTCAACCCAACTTGGGAGCACAATGATAAAACTTATTTAGGTGCTGCTATTAAGGGCAAAGCAAGATTGCAAATAGCTCAATTGAGGACCGGGTCGCATCATCTTAGGTGCGAAATCGGAAGGTGGACTATACCTAAGGAAGCGTGGGAGGATAAAATTTGCATATTTTGTAGTAAAGGGGTGGTAGAGACAGAATGGCATTTTATCATGGAGTGCACATCGTATGAGGATATTCGTAGTCAATACGAAGGCAATTTGAAGATCAACAACTTGCATTAGCTATTTGACGAAGAAAAAATCATCAAGACTGCTAGTTTTCTGAGCAAAATTCATAGTAGAAGATCCATCATTGAAAAGAATTTTGTAGTTTTGTGGTTCTTCGTAGTTTTGTGGTTCTCGGTCCCTTAGACTTTTGGTCTCGTGAACGACATTAAAATCCCTCATTCATTCATTCATTCATAGGAGATCATGCTCAATTCACCTTATGAGAAAATGATTGAAGGCGGTGTGGGATTTAATTGCAATAATCAATCTTTAGATTCCCATCGGTTGCCAGGTTGACAAGCCTATTGGCCTCCATGTTCGCCTCCCTATAAACATGGTTTTCAATGAAGCTACTAAAGGTTGCTATTTTTTCCAAGATTTGTTATTGGTAACTTTTCAATTTCCAATTTTGAATCGACCCTTTTTGAAAATTTATGATAATTGTGGAATCACCTTCCACCTCTATGTCAGAGATCATATGGCCTTGACATAGCTCCAGACCAAACAACATAGCTTGCATTTCTGCGGCATTGTTAGTGCCTTCCTAGAGCAGAATGGATGCTATGCATATTTTCCTCCCTTTCCAATCATGGATTATGCAACCTGCATTACAGGCACTAGGGTTGCCTTTCGATGCCTCGTTGAAATTCAACTTGTACCAACCCTTCTTGGGTAGTACCCACTTAGCCTCTGTTCTTGCCTTAATCGATGCCTTGCCACTCACCCTACACACCAATGGAGGCCACAACCCATACCAAATTTTCATTATATTGTTGTTCCATGATGTCCAAGATTTGAGATTTGAATTCTAATTTTGTGTTCTATTGTTTGCTACTTCCACAATTGTTGCTTCCAATTTGTTCAAAACATATGACATACTCAAATTCTTTTCCTTGGAATAATCTCTTGTTTTGCTCCTTCCATGTTTCCCATATTGTTATTGATGGACTTATTATCCATAAACACGATAACGTTGCATTCTTGTTTAAAGTTGGCCAAGACTTGAACAAACTCAAGATATCGTTTGATAGAACACTCACCTACCCAAGTTTGGCAGATAGCCATCTCCAACATTCTTGGGAAAATTCGCACCTGAGAAGGAGATGGTTCAGATCCTCTTTCGAGCTTCTACACAATAGACACCATGATAGGCCATGATATCCCATTTTTAGGAATCTATTTGTTGTAAGGAGTCGCCCATGCGAATGTCCTCGCCTTGGGAAGGCACAATTTATTCCAACACAAGTGGATAAGAATCTCCATGTCCCCATGCTTTCCTCAAGTAACCTTTATCCTTCTCTTACATTATAGTGGTTGTTATTTGCCCCGTTCTATTCCAGCTTATCATCCCCTTGACGCAATGCTATGCCTCTATTTTTCAATATATTCTCCAAAATGGTACCTCTTGATCATGAATATTCAAATGATTTACACTTCTTTGTTGTCGATTTGACCTACCTCCAAATAGTTCCCCACGTTGGATCCCTAATTCAACTCTAGGACTCCTCTTATCTGATTCAAGCCTATTCTATCGAGGCAAGGTATCCCCCCATGAATCTTCCCAAAATAGGGCAGTCTGACCATCGTGGATGTCCCAAGTTAGGTATTGAGTTATTATCTGTTGATAGTTGGTGATGAAGTTCCAATTCTCAAGCTCTGAGGTAAACTAGCAATAGTCAAAATATTAGAAGAATCCATACTATCCAAATATTTGTGTTGCAGAATCTTCACCCACATTAACTGTGGTTGTTCAAACATTTTCCACACTAGCTTTGCTCTCATAGCTTTGTTTCGAAGAATCTACCTTTTTATCCCAACACCATCGTCCTCTCTTGGCTTACACATTTTTTCCTATGCTATTACAACCAACTTGTCCTTCTCTGAGGATCCTTGCCATTTTTTTTCCGCATTATGCTTTGTTAATCTCCGGTCCACCCCATTCGTCATTGATAATCATGACATTAGGTATATGGTGATTGTTGAAATGGTTGCTTTGAGGATTAATATCCTCCTTTCCCAAGATAACCACCTCCCTTTCCAAGAAATTGCTTAATTTGACACTTTTTTTATCAGTGGATCCCATAACTTATTTGATCTCAGTCCAAGTGCCAATGGGAGCCCTAGATAAGTGCTAGGAAACACGCCAATCTTGAAGTCTAGAGTCCTGAGGGTCTCTTGTTGCTTCCTTAGAGGGGTTGACAGAATGAAGATTTCCAATTTTAGGTCTTTGACCTCCTATCTTGATGCCTTCGAGTAGTTCTTCAATATTTCTTTTATGCCTTTAGCTTCTTTCCTCTTAGCAGCCTCGAACAACATTGTATCATCTGCAAATTGTTGACGAGTGACTGAGGAGAGATTGCTTGTTATTTTGAACCCTTCTAACTTCCTATCCAATTGTGCCCAATTTGTAGCCTTTCCAAGAGCATATGCTATTATTACCAAAAGGAATGGGGAGAGAGGATCTCCCTTGCGAAGACCTTGCAAAGACTTGAAAAACCCTATTGGAGAGCCATGTACTAACATTGAATATCTTAGGCTTGCCACACAACTAAAGATCCAATTTATCTAGCTTAACTAAAACCCAAATCCATTCAAAACTTTAAATAAAAATCTCCAATCTATTTTATCATATGTTTTCTTCATGTCTAGTTTTACTAGCATTTGTTGGTTTCCAGTTCTCAAGGTTGAGTGGCTCTTTCTTGGGCAATGATGACACCATCCAAAATTGACCTCCTTGGTACAAACCTTGTTTGTTCCTTAACAATTATTTCTGGTAGGATCTTCTTGAGCATGTAGGTCATTGCTTTTGTCAATATTTTGTAAATTGTGTTGCATAATGAGATTGGCCAAAAATCTTCCAAAGCCAAAGCTTGCTATTTTTTTGGAATTAGAGCAATGGTGTTGTTTATCTCCTTAAGAAATTTGCCCTTTCTCTGAGAGTCTACTATTGCTTCACGTACTTCCTCCCCTATGATTTGCCAACATTTTTGAAAGAAGGATGCAAGGAAGCCATTCAATCCAGGTGCTCTGTTTGGATGCAGTTGCCACACTGCCAATTTCATCTCTTCCTATGTGAAGGCCTTTATTAGCATTTTGTTTTGATCTTTTGTTTTTGATTTGGCAATGTTTTCCAAAAATAGTTTTAATGAGTGGAATTTGAGCCTTCCCAATTATTGAGAAGGTTTTGGAAGTATAGTACAACCTCTTTCTTTATTGTTCTAGGAATCCTCAGTGATTGTCCCGTTAGCTAACTTTAATTGATTGATCCTATTTTGTTTCCTTTTGATTTTAGTGGCATTATGAAAGTATTTGGAGTTCCTATCCCCTTCCTTGAACCACACCTCTCTTGACTTTTGTCTCTTGAAAGTTTCTTCCTTGGCTAGATTGTTTGCATATTTTCTCAATAGCTCCTCCATATATTTGATTTGATCCATCCCGTCTTTGATGAATTCCTCATTGAGGAGATGAATCTTCTCTAATTTCACCTTGGTTTCAAAAATGTTTTTGAAATGATTTTTGTTCCATTCCCTCAATTGCCTCTTCACATATTTTAGTTATTTTGATAGGCAAAACATTTTGGTGTCATCAAAGGCAACTTCTTGCCACCAACTTGATATCAAAAAATTTGTATCTTGCATCCACATTTTTTCAAATTTGAAAGGGCTCTTCGACCTTGCTTCACCTAATATGTTCAACTAAATTGGGAAATGATTTGAGCTTGAAACTGGAGGTATTGTGCTTTCCAATATGAAAGGTATTGAGCTTAGATTTCCTTTGGTAAGGAACCTATCCAATTTTCTTGTTGTGTTACTAAAGCCTAGCCTTCGATTGGTTCAAGTGAAACTTCCATACTTCATGGGGACTTCAATCAAGGATCCAAAAACTCCTCAAAGTCAATATGAGATTGCAAGTGTCTTTGTACACCTCCTAATTTGTCTTGGTTGTGGAGAATGGCATTGAAAACTCCCCTAGTATGAATAATTCTTTCGAGAATCGATTAATGGATGCCTCTATTTCTTGTCAAGACTCTCTTTTCTATTAAGGAGGTCAAACCATAAACATTTATTAAGCAAAAGTGCAAATTTTCCATGAGGTTCTTTACCTTACATACCACATGTTATGTTCTCAACAAGGGTTTCCAAAGAAACATATTGCGCTTGGAATACGTTTGCCATTGCGCCAAAAGATCAACCTATTAATGCCTGATACAAATGCCAAAGATAAATGAATCCATAGGAGGTTGTTAGTCCATGTCCTGAATTTGAAGGGAGATGTTGGCGATTAGTCTAACAACCCCCCCTCAGTGTCACTTGAGAGGATTTGAACCCTCGACCACGACTCTGATATCATTTGTTGGAACGTGTTTGTCGTTGTGCCAAAAGCTCAACCTGTTAACATCTGATACAAATGCCAGAAATAAACAGATCCATGGGAGGCAGTTAGTCCATGTCTTGAATTCAAAGGGAGACGTTGGCGATTAGTCCAACATGTATTTATTCTTAAGTGAACACTCAGTAGATATATTTTAATGTGGGTCATGCTTGTGCAGTTGTATCAACTATATAAGGGTTTTGAGGAAGCCAATTGTTCTTAGTTAAGTTATAAGTCTTTGGGAAAAATACATCAATTTCGCTTTGGTTGTCATTAGTTTATTATTGTTCATTTTATGTGATTTCAATACCTATTAAGGTATAACCCTAGGAATGCCCTCTTGAGTCTAAGTTGAGTTTGAAGAATAGGATATCTAACCCACTCTTGTTGAGTTAGCCTTCAACCCTCCATGTTCTATTGATGAGTTGATTTCACTTGAATTATGACAACCCTAGCCTTATGAGTGAGATTTGGTTCTAGGAAGTATAGTAGTGGTTTTGGGACTCAACATAACATGTCTTATTCTTTAGTATTTATAAATGTATGTCATAAAATCCACTTTCTAGAATTTCAAATTCACTACATATAAAGTTCCACATCATTGTAAATTGTTGGGGGGTTTGATGATTGAATAATGGGGGTTTAATATTTTCTTTTTAGGCTTGCACTATATTTTCTTTTGGTTACCTCATGACATAAATTGTAATTTTTCCTTTTAGGATAAATTATAAGAACTCTACACAAGAACATATATTAATAAACACTTCTAGATCTCCATGAGTGGGTTTTTGTCTCTTGGAAACCTGTTGTCTTTGGGCAGATTTAGCTATATCCTAGTGCTAGGGGGTTTTTCTTTGCTACTTTTTCCTCCCCTGCAGAGAGGGACTGTGTGTTGGATAGGGGTTGGATGTGGGGTATTCATTCGTTGTCCATCAGGCCTTGGTCTCGCTCTTTCAATCCTTTATCTGAGTCGCTTAATATCAAACCAGTTTGGGTCCGTCTGTCGAATCTCCCTCTCTAGTTTTGGGAGCATTCTTGTTTTGAAGCTATTGGCAACTCCATTGGATGATTTTTGAAGGTGGACTCTACGTTTCGGGATCGAGGGCATACTATAGTGGCTCATATTTTAGTTGATTTGGACATCTCCAAACCTGTCCATGGTGATGTGGTTTTAATGGTAGTGGATAGACCTTGGTCGCAACTACTAGACTATGAGGGCCTCCCCTTTCAATGCAGGAGGTGTTTCTCCACTGGTCATTTGGCCTCTAGTTGCCCTCTTGCTCGCCGCAAGGGCGTTGCTACTTGGTGGAAGAATGCTCTCTTGGACCACCTCATGGTTGGTTCTCCATCTTTAAATGATTCCTTTGAGGGCGACCCTCCTATTCCTCCCTTAGTGTTTGAGCCCTTCTAGGCTCCTCTTTCGGTTATCCCTTTTGCGAAACCTTTGTTGCCTCGATCTAATGTCGCTGTTCAGTTGGTCCCTACTTGTCCTTGTTGAATGTCTCTGTTGGTCCTTTGGTCACTCCTGTCTCCTCTTCCTCGTTGTTGGCTCCTTGCCTAAGGTGGTTGTTGTGGACCCACTCCCCTCGCCCCACTCGGTGGATTTTGATTTTGAGTCGTCTTGGTCGATTGCGTCGAGAAAGAAGGGACTCCTCAAATCTAGCGCTTCTTCGCGGCCTCAGATTCAGGGAGTCAGATTAGTCCCCTCTGGTTTTGGGGTTGTCTAATCTTTGTTCGTTGTTCTATAGTTGTCGATTAGCTGTTTCTCTTTGTTTTTCTTCTAGTTCATTTTCTAGTTTGAACTAGCTTCTTTTTGGCCTTTGACCTTTTGTGTAAAGGGTACAACACCTTGTAAATGTTGCTTATTTTATCAAAAACATATATTTATAAACACATTAATATAGTGTAATTTGATTTATGTTCCTTAGGGGTGAATTTTGCACATCTATTGTGCCTCTTTTGTACTCACACTATATTATAAAGTGTCAAGGGGGGTTGTGTAATGTCTTCATTTTTTCCATCAATTTTTTTTCATGAGTGTCCCTCTACAACAAGAATGAATCCTAGTGATTATTGCCTCATGCATGTGTTCCTTAGTTTTTGTAATCTTTTTTTAATTTCTTGTATGTAATGTTTTTTATACGATAAGCAACATTTACAAGGTGTTGTACCCTTTACACATCAAGCCTTAAGGGCCCAAAAAGATCAAGTCCCAAAAAAACAAAAAACCACTAACCAAAAAAAACCACAAACACAACAGACCAACAGCCGACAAAAACACTAACTCTTCCTCGACCCATTCAGGATCGTCATATGTAGCCTTTTCCATCTCATCCTTAAGCACAATAGAGAGGGTGCTTATGTAATGTTGAACTTGATGTTGCATTCTATATTCTCTTACACACTTATGTGCCACATTTTAGTTGATCTACCAATACCTCTTCCTTGTCAATATTAATGGGGGTATCATCGCATGGTTATGATAATGCTTCCTTGGCTTCAATGGAGTAGTTTATCAAACATCTATATTTTCAATTGATCAATATTTATGAGATTATGGTACTTATGTACAACACCATGCACATTTATTAGTGTATTATAGGTCACTCATGTAGTGTTTTTGTGCTCCTTGAATATAGTATTATCTATATGTTCATAGTGTTGTTTCCTTTGTGCTATATGCGTATTCATGGTTGAGAAGTGTACTTGATGTCAATCATGCAATATTTTGTGTCTCTTATCTTAATATACAACCATTGGATTTCTTTTTAATTATTGTAGACACCATCACTCCTTATTTGAGGGTGTTTACAACTTCTACATACTTCAGGAGTTCTTCAGCTTCGTGTTCCTATCTTCATGGGACATTTTGAGGAGGTTTTATCTTTCTCATTCTCGCATTTGGAGATGATTTTTGTTCCCATTAATATTTATCTTTCTCCCTAAGAATCACTCAAGGGGGCGTTGATGTGAAAAGAGTTGTTAGCTAATCAACTTAAATTTAAGATCATTTAGAGAGACATCTCAATTTTTATCTCACCTCAAGTTGACTCACCATGTTTTCCTACACTTGTCCATAGAGTCCTACACATGTTTTACTCTTGGAGGGGTACTCGAATTTTCACTGTTATCCTCTCGACTACTTTTTTGACTTATAAAAGCAACCTCTATTATACTTTTGACACATTTTTTGTAAGATAGTTGCACATTCTTATCTTGTGGAAGTGTTATTTGATTTTTCAAGTGATCTTGACTTCAAAAAATTTAACTTCTTTAACAATATGATTATGCAAATTATAAATATAAATCTACATAATATTGATTTAAAAAATTAAACATTAGATTACAATAAACACATAGCCATCCATCTTTCTTGAGAGTATTTCATTCATAGAACACAAATTTATAAAATGACATGTTATAATTATCATGTTATTCGCTATCTAAACCTTTATAATCACATTTCTTCTAGATGGACATAACCCATCTAGGTCCTCATATAGAGTTTTGTCCCTAGACCACCTAGGATCTATATCATTAGTATTAGAGCATTTAATCTTGTAAGCCCTATCAAACAAGATAAAAGTATTAAAGCCTCAACATCAAACCACAATATCCTTCAAATTACCTTCCAAGTAATTTAAAATGTGTTTTAAAAGTAAAGGAGCAAGATGTAATTCATGTGATGATCACAGATGAAATTGTAAATACTCTTTAAGAATAACAAATATTTTAATTCAACCAATTCATTAAAGTTCTCGAATGAGAGATTAAATTGAGTCAATCATTAGGTTAATCTTTTAGTGGCTAAGTCCCCTTAGAGTTCAAGTGAATTTATATTCCTATGTTTGAGGGTAAAATAGATGTAAACAAATTAGATAAATGGTTAGATTAATTTGTCATATTTATTTATGATGAACTTTATAATCAAGAAATATTAAGATGATATCTCTCAAAATATCTTCAACATTAATAAGTAGTGACAAGCCCATGCTATAATATCTAAGCCTACCTAAGGAAGTTTCTTGGAAGCCTTCAAAGATGACTACTATCTTAGAGATGTTTATGATTACCACTATATTCAATGGAAACAACTATAACAAGAACATGACTATTTATTCTACACCTACACCAATAGCTTCCATGACCTTTATGCCGAATTGAGCATATTTGAGTCAAAGGAGAATAGACCTCTCATGTATCCTAATGGACCGCATCCATTATTTCAATTAAAACTAAACTTTTCCAAAGTCAAGACAATGGGAGAATCCTATTATTATGCTACTATTATTAAGGAGAATTCTAAACTAAAATCCAAATGGAACAAACCCCCACACACTAAATAAATGTCTCTTTCATACAAGAACAAACCATCCAAGATAATTTATTGGCAAGACAAACACAAATCCAACTAGCACTCTAATGCAATGCATAGAAATTGTTCACATGTGTAGAAGCAAGGGGTTCCCACAAGAAAGAAGTGGTTAACACGGACCTTAAAGCTACTTATATTCATATAATAACAACATCCATATCAAATGTACAAGCAAAACACCTATTCCTTTTGTAAATGTGGTTGTAAGGTCAACAATTACTTTTTTGTCAATGGAAAAACCATTAAAATAATGCCATTTTAAAATCCACTATTGTGCGCCTAAATGTTCATATTGTAGTTGAGAGATACATAACACAACATGCTTCATTCTTTTTGTGAGGAGCTAGTATGTGGTGTTGTGCCAATTGACTCTAATAACATAATCCTTATGTATCCCTACTTACACCGTCACCAAGGTGTATACACAACCAAACCTTATAACATCACCATATCAATAAGAGGTAAGAGATATCAAATCTAAAGAAATTCCAAGACTCAAACATTTCATGCAAGGTCTTCATACTATATTTCATAAATATCCTTCAATACATTTGGGATGTTTGTCTTTCAAGAGGGTTGAATGATTTGCAGTGCAATTCCACATGACAACATCAATCATATGCATAATAAAGAAAAACCTTGTGTGAATCTCCTTACACCATGTGCCATGAACGTAGCATTGGGAACCATGCAATGGACCTACATATAGATCATTTCTTCATGCACTATTTGTGAAATATTTAGAATCATGTTTTGTAATTTTAACATCACACAACTCATGCACAACCCTTTGCATTACATGTCACCTGTACAACATCAAGAATCATGTCACACAAATTCACAAGTAACTTTTTCTAAGTTTTGTGTCGTATCTACATCTATCCATGTTAACAAATGGACCACATAGTCCAAAACTCAACATCAAACTTTTTGCAATCACATAACACTTCACATCAATGCAATACACCTAGAGTCATATTGTGAGACACCACATGCTAGCACAAAGAACAACCAAAATCTTAACCATCAAGCGATGAAGTTTCATACATGAAATGCCAATTAGTTCAACTTTCATAATGACCCTTATTTTCATGGTTAGGTAAATTATAAATACATAACAATTAGGTAACTATTTAGGTATTTAGATGGTAGTAAATACATAACCATGCATCACCCTCAAGAGTGTGCCATGTACATAATGTTAAAATTAATAAAATGATTTGTTCCACTTCTCATATTCTTCTCTATCTAAGCTTTGGTCTCCATATTACTTCTACACACACAAAACAATAGGTCCTCATCCAAAGCATTGTTCCTTAAACCACATGGGATCTAGATCACAAAAGTTGACATATTTGATGAACCTAACCTAATTATACCTTCACACATTCTATGGACTAGTACTAATCCTCAATTTATTCACTTACCTAGTTTGATTTGTGGTGTGGAATTAATTTTGGCTCAATCGACCCTTATAGTTTTAAATATAAAATTTTACAATTGGGCTATTGTCATACCCCTCGAACTAGTCATTATGTGCTGATTTAAAGTACCAAAAAAAATGTATTCTAGGGTGTTGTATACAAAAACTCCCAATTCATTTTAACACATTAGTTAGATCATCTAAGACATCAATTGCATGATTTCTAGTTGTCTTTGATCTCTATTTCAAGTTGTTAAATTGATCCATCTAAGGGTTTGACCAAGAGAGAATCATTCTACTAAGCAAGCTCCTCATAGATGTTTGTAAGCATCACCAATATCTTTAACATTGTAGATCTAGATATCAAAAGACAAGACAAACCAATTATCAAACAATAAAACATTAAAAATCAATTTCATATGAAAAAGTCAATTATGAATTAAAATTTTTCTAAGAATTTTGAAAACAACCCACTTTAAAAATCATCATTCTACTTTTAAGACCAAACGCTTCATTTTTAAGACCAAACACTTCTTACTTAAATGTTGTAATCAAAGACAACCAATAACTATATGTCAACTACTAAAATCAACCTAATATATTTTTTTAATCAATTTTCACTTTTCTAAAGTCTGAGAATCTTTAAGTGAGCTGCGTATTCTTTTATCTATTTAAGTTGTTCAATACAAATATTTTAAATATATATATATAACTTATTTGTAATGTTTGGTGTTTCTCTTGAACCAATTTTTTGTAAGTCAAAGGAACCATGAAAAACGGAAAAGAAAAAGAGTAAAAGGGACCATGGAAAAGGACTAGAGATAAAGAAAGAGTCATAATCTCCTTGTTTTGACACGTAGCATAGGTAGGTGTAAACATCATATGCCCCAATGTTTGACAATGGTTCACGGGATTCTCTAATTGCCCTAACGGTGTAGGTCCATTAAATAATATGCCTAAGGAAGAATCCAACTAAAGCTACTTGTGTTTTTTTTTTTCAAAAGCATTTCCCCTCTTGTAGGGCTAAACGAAAACACGAGAGGAAAACAAAGTTTAAGACAGAAGCACACATTTAACTTTATTCACAATGGGACTCCCCTTACACAAAAGCAAAAGAACCCTAAGATGGCCAATGCCCCACTTAGTGGGATGATTTGGAAGTGAGATGCTTTAATAATTGTGGAAAATCATGATGTATCAAGGGGCTTTATAGTAAAGGAAAAGATTTAGGGTCCCCTCTCCCCATATGGATGGACATAACATATGGAGGGGATTAAACACCCTGGTTAAGATAATCAAGTCTAAATAGTGAAATCATTGAATTTGGTGAATATAATCAAGTCTAAATAATGACAAATCATTGATAAAAGTTAAGTTAGGTTTGGATATATAAGGAGTTAATAAATATAAATTGAAATAAAATGAGATGGATTAGAGTTTATTTAAAAATTAATATGATGTGATATTATGATAAAAAGTTGATATTTAAGTAAATTGGGTATCAAACATGTAGGATAAATGAATCATAATATCTCTAGAGATTGGAATGTAATCACATTGTAATCTCGTTTAAGGGATCTTATTGTGAAATTTCACTTTTGGTAAGTGGTGGGAATGTCTGTGTGGATAATATCTACAATTGGGTGGTGCTAAGAAGCACCTTTAGGAGCATGTTGTACATAGAGGGAAATATGAACTTTCTTGATGACAATTAAGTCGATAGGATTGATTCAACATTGAAATAGAGAATTTGGATGTTGATATCCTAATGTAAATCAAGCTTGATATAAACTTAGTGTATAACCAAATCTAAAATTGATAATTGATAATGTTTTTTGGTAATGCCCTTTAATTCATATTTGATGGAGCTCTATCATGTTTTTTCAATGGTACAAATGAACTAAGATGATGTCTTTCAATACAATACCCTAGACATACAACTTGAGACCTTTTAGAACCTGAAGCCACTTAAGAACATAAATGTATATGCAATGTGATTGATGTTGAATGGGTCCCCTTAAGAATATAAGTGAGTATGCAAAGTGATGTAAAAAAACTAAAAGTGCAAGGTATACACTCTTCTATACATTATAGAAACAATTCAAAGTTGTTACAAAATAAATATAGATAATACATCAAGCCTTAACAAAAAAAATCATATATAAAATGTAAAAAGAGGATCTTATATAGTTATAATTATAGAAAATAAGGGATAAGCTTTTATAGTTTTAACAAAGCTTGTGTGTTAGTTTTTTTTTATGGTGTATTTAAGAAATAGTTTCAAATTTTTATTTTATTTTGAGAAGATTAAGAAACAAGCTATTCTACGAGTTAATTAAATTTTGGTTTAAAGATTTGAAGTTTTAAAAATAAGTTTGTTTATAATTTTATAATTTTATAATTATAAATTGAAATATTATTTTTTATCTCATCATATTAATGATCTAACATAAATCTAGGCAAATAAAAATATATTAATAAAAAAAAATATTATATGTGAAACAATCAAATTAATCGTGCATTTATTTTAAGTATTTTGTAGATTGAGATCTTTAATTTTTTTATATGTTTCATTATATTTGAATTATCTAAACAAATTGTAATAATAATTTGGGTGAAGTATCTAAGAGCCACACAAATAATATCAAAGAATTGAATTTTGTTAATTGAAAGTTCATCAGATCTTAAAATAAAAATTTATTCGTTAACTACATCAAATTACACACTTTCCACCACCTTCGGGAATGAGCATCTGTTCCATGTAAATCATAATTATTTCATAGAATGTTTTACAACTTTACAATCATTCTTAAAGCACTTGAAAATCATTACTTACAAAGGTTATTTTAATGATTAATCGATCACCAAAACACATGCCTCTTGTTGCACATTATGTTATGTAATATTCCAATTAACATAATTTTATGTTATTTATTTTGTTTAACAATGATTGCATATAATATGTGATATAATAGACAATAAAATTAATACTATATTTGATGTATTATATTTATAATAATATAATAATAATTGGTATAATAATATATAATTATGTATTCCCATGTTCATGGGATAATTGACCAAAAAAAATTGAGACTATTTTATGAAGAAATCCTTCATGAAGCTCAATTTTGATGAAGAATCTAGGGGAAATATAGGGTAAGAAGGTATTAATTCTATTGTAATAATTTCATTGGGTTAGTTCATTAGTGGCATGCATTTTCTTGGGGACTATAATGAATAATGAATAATGAAGCAGAGATGAAAGTTTTTTTTTTTTTTAGAAGATATAAAGATTATGATTTTGGTAAGTTGTAGGAAAATTATTATTGTAGATCTATTCAAAAGAGATACTAATAATTGGAAGTTAAATAATTATCTATAAGAGTATACAAATTATGTGAAATATTTGAGGAATCTTCTTCCATGGTTTCAAGGAATACAACAAGGCTACTAATTATTTGCCTAATATTAATATTGACCAAAACCCCTTATCATATTTGATGAGCAATAAGTTGGATGAGTGGGAGAATCACTTCCCTATTCTAAATATGGATATTTGTTATCTCCCTCAAGGGGATTATGGGAGTGTATCAAATTTCTTAAAATTGTGAGATTAGAAGATTTTATATACCATCCATGGGAAAAATTATTTACTTTATTCATAATCAAGATATGTATAGATGGTTTATTTTTTCTATTGTGTAGCAACAAAATAAGTTGGATAAAAATATCTTTCCTTTTTTAACATCTACTACATGCAAATTATATTTTAATTTAAGAAAATTTTAATAAAATCTACTTCATTATGCTTCCATTTTTAAAATTTTCTCTCAATTTTTGTCTTTATAAAATTTTAAATACTTTGGATCTCACAATATTTAGAGATATAGTCACATGTAAATATTTTGCAAGACTCTCTTTATGAAGAATTGTATTTAACAAAAGATTGAATAATTCCTTCTCCATTCCAAATATAGATGTTAAAATTTATAAAATTAATCCCTAGCTAGAACAACTTTAGTAAAACTAAGATTTTTAGAAAATAAGCATATCTTTCAGCATACCTAAGAGAGAAACTAAATGATAAGACTTCAAACTCAATATTCAAAGACTCAAATACCAACATGGTTTTCTCCAAAGAAAAAAATAGTATTCTTTATAATAATTTAGATGAGGAGGATGTGAAGATCAAGGGGGTTTTAGCCAAAGACATTATTAAGGAAACATGTGCTCTCCAATATGAGTTTAAATATTACTTTCTCATATAAGTAAGATTTGGAAACATTCTACAAGGATTTCACAATGTATGTGGATGTTTTGAATACCATTCGCTGGGATGGTTTTTCTTTTTTTGGGATTTTGAATCTTTTGGAAATTGGAGTATAATTCTATTTTACAAAGGAATATAAGGCTAAATGTATTTCCATGGAGGAGGATGGGAATTGTATCGTGTTTGTGTTTTCTAGGGATGGAGTGGGGTCTTTTGCAAGTTATAAACATGGAAAGTACTTAGTACTTATAAAATAAGAATCATTTTTGCATTTACAAGTACTATTTTTTTACTTCAACATTTATTCTCGCATGGAATTTACATCCAAATTAATCAACAAGATTAATGAATTTCTATTATTTGAGGATGGACAATTGTCCAATTAGGATACACACTTTTAAATATAGAGGGTGTGTTGAATTGTCATATATATAGGCTATAAGGGGTATGAACCAGATATCAATTTAATTCATTTTTATAATTATATATTTATACTAGTCTTTCATATGTTAAATCTTTATTAGAACTCTCAACTTATCAATAAAAATATATATAATTATATCATATTGTATAGAAAATACACGTTAAAATTAATGTATATTTCTAATTGAATGATAAATAACTATTAGACCTAAATTAATCAAGATTTGAGACTAAAAAATGTAACAATAAATTGAAAGAGGTTAGATGTGCTTATATATTTACTAATTTTGTGTTGTTGATATGACTATTTTTTATATATTGTACTCATCAATAATAATTGGGGATCTAATATTAAACATATGTCAAGCTTGTGATAAAACTATATTATGAATCTAGACTATATTAAGACTTGTTGTTGTTGGTGTGAATGGGGTATACTACCTAACTAGTTCACCTAGTAGGTCCTATTCACACATGTTCACATGTTAAACTTACTTAGGGCTTTAGGAATCTTTCTAGAAGCCTTTAGTAGTCATGTGACCTTATCTTATATTATCTATAGTTTTCTCATGTCATAGGATTAAGATACTTGTCATGATCTTATCTTGTCTTATCTCTCAAACATCCCTATATATGCAAGGCCTCATGCACATTATGAAAATGTAGGGGAAAGTACTATAATTGATCCATTATTAATAATTTGTAAACTATTGCATCCATATCAATATATCTATCCTCTTCCTCTACTCTCTTGCATGAGGCTATCTTTGGTTTTTCAAGAAATCCTAGGGTATGTGAGCTCACTATCAACTCTTACATGGTATCAAAGCTCTAGATTTGCAAACCTATTCTCAAATTTGAGGGTGATTCAGGCATGACATTTTTTAGGTATATTTTGAGGCAAAAAGGACCTCACAATTAGTCCAAAAGGCCAAAAAAACCCTATTTTCATATAAAACACTTACATCCTACTTGATTACTTGGACATCCTGACACCTAGAGAAGTTTAATCTTTTTCGGGGGCTTCATTTATAGTCTTGATTCAAATCTAGGAGGCTTTACACAAATTTTTTGTAGTATATTGTCTATTTTTCTCTCTTGGTGCGTGTTTCTCTCATGGCAAAATTAGGTTCATTTGATTTTCTCACTCCATAATTATCACACATGGAAGACCAAAATGCAGAGGTTGCTCCTTTCTAAGGGTTTATGGTCTAATTTTGGTGATCATCAACCTAAATTCACTAAGGAGTAGGATATATTTTCTCATAGGAACAAATGTGATGAGGCTATGGGCTTGATTTCATCACATTTGTTTGACAACTTATTATTCCATATTCAAGAGTACACTACACCAAAGTAGGTATGGGATAATTACACGGATTTGATTGGTAAAATTACTGAATTATGTGCTTTGTAAATAGAGGTTGAATTGGAATCTCTTTCTCCTAATATATGTCCTACTATTGAGGATTATTTGGTTAAGTTCAAATCTTTGAGATCTCAATTGGCTGGTTGTGGAAAAGATAAATCTGATGAGGAATGTATATTTTTTATTTTTTCTAAGTCAAAAAAACCATTTGTAGTATTTTCTTCTACCTTTTATTCCACCATGGATGCCTTAGGTGAATCATTTAGCATGCCTTATTTTGAGACATTTTATTATTGTTTGACTAGAGGGAAAGCTAATCTTACCTAGTTAGATGCACTTCCCAAGAGTCGAGAATTGCTAGCATAAACACCCAAAGGAAAAGGAAAGAAGAAACCAAAAACTAGGACATAATTTAATGAGCCCCCCAACTCTTCCAAAGAGGATAAACCTAAGAAGGCGAGACCCACATGTGCATGTTGCAAAAAACAAGGGCATGATGAACGTAATTGCTATAAAAAATAAATATGAGAGTTGAATTACCTCCTTTAGGAAAAAATATTTTATTGCCTTAAAATTGTTCTAGTTCATCCTCTTCTTTTATACCGTCATTATCCACGTAATCAGGGATAGCAGGATTGGCTAATGGAGTTGATAAAGGTAAAGGAATTCTTTCATCTACAAGTCTTGAATTAGGGAGATGACTTCTTTATTTTGGAGCCTTACCTCATATGGCTTCATTACAAGGTATGTTCTCTTCATTTGAGCCTTACACCTTACCAAAAATTTTGATAAGTAAAAACGCTATATGTGTCTATTTGTGTAAAAGGATCTATTGACATAGAAGATGGAAAATTCACTTATTTGCTTTGTGCCGCATATTTTTCAACCAATCTCGTTTCCATATATCATATTACAAATAGTGGCACAGGGAAAACAATTGAGTTCACACCTAATTTTATGCTTATCGAAGATTTGAAGAATATAGATCATTGTTTTGGGATGTTTGATTATTCACATCAATTATCTACCTTTTTCTCAATTTTCTCTTGATGATGATGCAATTCCCTTGACTAGTATTCACACTCATGCATCAAGTGTGGATCATATTTCTGAGTAGAAGTTTGGTCACTTGAACCTTGATGTTATTGAGACTTGTGTTGAGTTTCCATATCCTCCACCTCCTTATTCTTTAGCTTTCAGTGTTGGCATGGCTTCTAGTACTTCAAATCATTAAGATGATCACTGCCTTTCAAATTCAGTGTTATGGGATGAGTAGTTGATAGGAATATCAAATTTGTTTGTAATTCTCATATTGTAGATTTGGAGGACACATTTGATGGGTTATCTTTCCTCTTTGATGATATTTATAACACAATTGTTATCAACCCATCATTTTCTTTGGAGATTTTTCTACATTAGTCTCTAGATAGTCTTGATTTGTCATCTTCATTGATTGGGATAGCAACAGATTTTATTTTGGCATACTCTAGAATGGAGACACTTGACCAATTTTCAAAAACACATATCATAATAATTTTTCCTCCATCTCCCTTCTTAGAGTTGGATTTTATTATACATAACCCATTGGAATTTTTTCTTCCTAAGTGGAGGCATGTTGTTTGCAAGCATTGGATTATATTTCATCTTCAAGAAATCACCATTGGCATAAGAGTTACTTCATTATGGAGGGGTTTATAGTCTCACTATTTCTCTCCTATGTGGGTATTTCTATTATATATTTTTTATGGACGTAGTCCTTGGGGGCCATATTGTGTCCTCCATTCATCACTTATTTCATTCTCTCTTTTGGAGAGGGGTTTTCTTTCCACGAGGTTTTTCTCCTTTACTCCATGTGTCTGAGATCTTTTATAAATGGGTATCTAACATGGCACTATATCCAAGACCCGTCATTGCATTCTATGCATTTTTTTCATTCTTGTGCTTAAGTGGGGTGTTGGTTTGAACAAGGTATATTACCTAACTCATTAACCTAGGTCTTATTCGCACATATTCATATGTTAAAGCTTACTTAGAGCTTTAGGAATCTTTCTAGAAGCCTTTAGTAGTGATTTTATCTTATATTCTCTTATCTCAAGTTTATCATGTCATAAGATTAAAACACTTTTCATGATCTTCTCTTATCATATCTCTCAACCTTGCCTATATATGCAAGGCACCATTTACATTATGAAAATATAGGGGGAAGTACCATCATTGATCCATTATTGATCATTGTACATTATTGCATCCATATCAAGAAATATATCCTCTTTCTCTACTCTGTTGTGAAAGGACATCTTTTATTTTGTAGGTGATCCTAGGGTATGTGAGCTCACTATCAACTCTTAAAATCCTCACCCATGGTCTAGTATAATGATTATTTATATGTAATTTCTCTAGTCCTCCATTGATGTAAATTTATTTGTTATGTTCTTACCTTTAGCATGTACTTGAAACAAAGTATTATACTAAAAAATAGTATTGGGGTTTGTTGTATATTAAGGAAGGTTTAAAACATCCTCAATCATGAACCAAGCCTCCTTTTAAATGATACATAATTAAATACACACTAAGAAAGAGAGTTGAATCTTGTGATGTCAAATATTGATGTAGTGTTTTAATGCTTTTATATATTTTTATGACAACTTATTTGACAAGTATTTGATGATAGCTAATTAAATGTAATAAATTTAACATTTAATAGAAATATGTTGGATGTTCTTATTTATTTACCAATTTTCTATTGTTGATATTTTTTTGTATGATATAATTATTAGTGAAAAGTGAGAATTTGATATCAACTCTATATTTTTTATTATGTGATAAACACAAATTGTGAATCGATACTAATTTAAGACTAGGAATCATCCATAGTTTGGAATAAGGATTCTTTGTCTTAGGTGGATTAGAACTATATTTATGGGAATTCCTTTGTTATGCTCCTACCTTTACCACATGTGTCTAACATGAAGGATTGTGCTATAAGGAATAGTTGGGTTTATTGTGTGCTAAGTAAGGTTGACAATCTACTTGATAAAAAACAAATTCCTTTGTAATTGATAAAAAATAAAAGATACACTAAGCAAGATATGTGATTATTGCAATGTCAAATATTAATATAATGTTTAATACTTTTGAGAATTCTTTATGATAACTTATTTCACAAATATTTGATGAAAAGTAATTACCTATATAAATATCTATAAATATAAGATCCTCTATTATCATTATTCATCTCTACACATATTGTTTCATACCAATATCTTATTATTGCATATATTCTCATATACCTCAATATTTATATAACATCTTGTTGGCATTCGTATTTTTATAAAATTTTATATAGATTATAATAACATATCCTTTTTAGTTTCTTAATTGTTTAAATTCTATGCATACATATTATATTGTAATAAATATAATATTATTTAACTGTATTATTTAACATTTATTTATGTCTCCCCTCTTTCTCATTTCTTATCCCTTGTTTTTTATCTTCATATCATCTTCCCATCCCTACCTCTTTAAGTTTTAAGTTTGCAATCTAAATCATAACTATCATATTCCTAATGATAGATCACTTAGTGTGATCTAAAATATTGATGAAAAAATACACATGGTTGAATCTAAAAGCACTCTTACACTAAATCCATGAATTGCAGAGAACCAATACCTACTAAGTCTTGAGATGTTGAACTCAAGATTATTTGGGGGACAATCTAATAGCTTAATGATCAAACTTTAGAAATATCAAATTTTAGAGTCATAAAGCTAAATTATGAAATGTGAGTCCACAAGGCTACAATACAACTCAAACTGAGGGTTATAACTACACAAATGACCTATTCCAAAATGGAAGATATCCTAAGATATTTAAAGTGATCCTATGTATGGCATGTATATGTTAGAGTAAAGGTCTTAACTTAATTATGTTGATTAAGTTACCTTTATTCCCTTCTTAAGATTTCACGTTAGTTTGCATAATGTGACATTTAATAATTATATTAATTATTAAATATTTTCCTATTAGGGCTTCTATTAGGGTTTTTCCTATTAGGGTTTTATTAGGGTTTGCATGATCTCCTTTTTATAAGGATTGATCCCATTGTATTTCATATCAATTCATTCTCTCATTCTCTTTGATATATACATTTTCAGTTTTCAGAGAACCCTTGCTTGTTTGTCTCCATCTCTTCTTTTGTGACAGATTATTTGCATGTAGGTGATCTTTAGGGTTTGTGAAATTGTATTTTCTCAACTCCTACATGGTATCAGAGCTCCACACCTGCTGCTTCCTGTTTTTGTTTTGAAGATTTTTGGAGTTTCAAGGGTTTGGGGCTTGTTTTCTTGATTCAGGGCATACCTGCAATTTTGAAGCATTTTTAGCTCCAACGGACCTTGCCATTGCGTCTGCAGCTGTCCAAAACCCCTAAATCGATTGTTCATTTGTCCATTTTGGACAAAGTTGATTTGAGAGACAAATTTTTTTAACCTGGGTGGCCGTACGATCCACCCAAGGCCGAGTACGATTGTGCAAAATAAAAAATTATTTAAATTTTTTATGTTCTGCAATTTTATTTCATTGACTTTTATTTTTGGGAATTTTCCAAAATAAAAAATGGGCTATTAAAATTTACGGTGGCATTTTATTTGATTGGTGGGTTTGAATTTTTTTTCTGCGGACAAAATTGGGCATTAATTTTCTTTGCAGGGTCGTACCATGCTGTTGTCGGCCTGCATCATCTGCCGACCCCACCATCCATCGACTTTTTCCCTACCACCGACCTCCCTCCATTCTCCTGCTGGCACTGCCACCGCTTCCCACTGCCGGTTCCCTAACCCCGCGCCCTTCACCCACGGTCATATGGCTACCGCCGAGTGCTAGGTCGGGGGCACCGCCACCTCTTGCCATCTTCGCCTAGCCCGCCCGCCACCCGCCTGGTGGTGGGTTTCTTTTTTGCATTTGTGCAACCCGCGGTCATATGGCGGACCGAGAGCTAGCACCTAGGAGCTCCATTTTTGCACCCAGTTAGCCTTTGTTGTACCCCAAAGTACCCTAATTGAGCTATTTTTTTCTTTTTGCCATAACTTTCTGCCACGGTGTCCAAAATAGGCAAACGAGATATCGTTGGAAAGCTGGCGATCCCAATTTCCTGATGGAGCAGTTATTTTTTAGTGATTTTTCTATTGATGCATTCTACAGCTAGTTGAAGACAAAGGGGCTATTTTCAGTCTCAAGCTCATAACTTTTGATCAATTTCTTCGTTTTTCACAATCTCAACGGCGTTGGAACCGTATTTCAGAGCTCTTCAGTTTCATCCATGCACTTTTTCCATATTTTACTCCAAGTATATTTTATTCAGTTATTTGTGTTTTCACACTCTAGTGGATTACCTGGACATATTTTCTCTTGGAAACTTTTGTTCGCATGAGATGCTTTGTTTTTGGCTGTTCTTCATGTATTTCCAGCATTTTGTCCTTTGAGGACATCTTGAGCATCATTTGTAAGAAATCTTTTATGTAAACGCACTGAGATAAAGTGCCACACTATTGTACATGTATTTTTGGGGATTTTGCACATAAGGTTGTGCCATATTTTGTATTCGCACTGTTATTATAAAATGTCATGAGGGGTTGTGTAGTTTGACTTTGTTTTGCCATCACATCTTTGTCCAGTGAGTGTCCCTCCATGACGACAGTGAATCCATACCATGGGGGGTTGTGTAGTTTGCCTTTGTTTTGCCATCACATCTTTTTCCGGTGAGTATCCCTCCACGACGACATTGAATCCATACCATGGGGGGTTTTGTAGTTTGCCTTTGTTTGCCATCACACCTTTGTTCGATGAGTGTCCCTCCACGATGACCATGGATCCATATGAGGTCCAAAACCCCTAAATCGACTGTTCATTCGTCCATTTTGGACAAAGTCAAAATTTGAAGCAAAATTTTTTCGTTGGTACGGTCGTGCCTGTTTGGTAAGAGAAAATTTCGGAAAAAAAATTTCGGCCATTTTTTTCATAAAAAAAATAATTATTTTTTTGCTAAAACAAAAATTCGTAGTGTTTTTTATTTGTAAAATTTTGATTTTTTTTATTAAAAAAAATCATTGAAAAAAAATAAAAATCAAAATTTTTAAAGCAGTTTAAAGGCCTGCTTAGGCCTACGAGCTCCCTACGCAGGCAGGGATGGTACCCAAGGGTACCGCCGCCTGTCCTTGCAGCAGGTGGTGGCCCCTTGGGTGCTGCCCCCACCATGCAGTGACCGGTACCACATGGGTACCACCCTGCCACATTGGCAGCTGGCGGCCCATGCGAGACCTGCCCTTTGGCTTTTTTTTAAAAAATTTTACAAAAAAAATGTGTATCTTTTTAATGATTTAAAAAAAAAAAATCAAAATCCTTTTTTTATTGGTTTTTTTATATAAAAAAACATTTTTTTTCAAAACTAGCCCAATAGCACTTTTATGTTGACGGTCGTTTGGCCGTCAAATTTAACCTAGTATTTTTGTTGTGATGGCCGTATGACCGTCAAATTTAACCCAGCACTGGTTTTTTCCCTCTTTGAAGTTGATTTATTCTGGAGGCCGTAACTTGGGCATACGATATCGTTTTTTGGCAAATGAGATATCGTCGGAAAGCTAGTTTTCTCATCTTTCCAGTGGTGTGGGTCTCATCACTTCTTTTTTCTTTTGGTGCATTTTACAGCCAGTTTTGTGGCTTTTCTTCATGTATTTCCAGCATTTTGTCCTTTGAGGGCAATTTTGAGCATCATTTGTAAGCAATATCTTTTATGTAAACGCACTGAAATAAAGTGCCACACTATTGTAAATGCATCTTTTGGGGATTTTGCACATAAGGTTGTGCCATATTTTGTACTCGCACTGATATTATAAAGTGTCTTGAGGGGTTGTGTAGTTTGCTTTTGTTTTGCCATCACATTTTTGTCCGGTGAGTATCCCTCCACAACGACATTGAATCCATACCATGGGGGGTTGTGTAGTTTTCCTTTGTTTGCCATCACACCTTTGTCTAATGAGTGTCCCTCCACGACGACCATGGATCCATATGATTCCAGGCTCATGCATGTGTGCTTTGTTTTGTACACCACTTTTTCAGTTGCAGGTGCTATCTTGTGCACTTTTAGATGTTTGTTCTCCTTGCACTACATGGTGTTTCACACCATTTCAGTGGATCTGTTAGGCTCTCCCAGTTCAACATTATGGGGGGGTTATTATATTGTTCGTGCTAATTCTTCCTTGGTTTCGCTTTGGAAGGGATCTTCCATCTTCAGCGAAGGTTCTTAAGCACCATAGTAGTCATCTTTCAACAGTTGTTTGTAGCTTCTTCTGCTTCAGTGATGTTATTCTTCTTGGCTTTCTGCATCTCTTTTTGGAGTAGAGTTTTTTCCCATGAGGTTTTCTCTATTTCTCCATTTTATAGAGATTTGGTTGTATTTGGGTACTTGATCTGGCCTAGTTGTCGAGACCCATGTTTGCCTTCTTGCATTGTAGTTACCTTTGCTTTTTTGCATTCGTTTGTAGCTGCACTATTGCTCATCTTAAGGGGGGGTGTTAGAGTAAAGGTCTTAACTTAATTATGTTGATTAAGTTACCTTTATTCCCTTCTTAAGATTTCACATTAGTTTGCATAAAGTGACATTTAATAATTATATTAATGATTATATGTTTTCCTATTAGGGCTTCTATTAGGGTTTTATTAGGGTTTGCATGGTCTCATTTTTATAAGGATTGATCCCATTGTATTTCATATCAATTCATTCTCTCATTCTCTCTGATATATACATTTTCAGTTTTCAAAGAACCCTTGCTTGTTTGTCTCCATCTCTTCTTTTGTGACAGATTATTTGCATGCAGGTGATCTTCGGGGTTTGTGAAGTTGTATTTTCTCAACTACTACAGTATAAAGATATTATGAGTGACAATTTTAAGGCTAGGGTCAATTTATGGGCCAAACAAGAAAAATTGAGCACTACAACACTATATTTATGATAGTAAAAAAAATACATCTAAAACAACGGATTAAAAGGTTAGTATGCACTTTTATCCTTTATGTATTACCCTCACTTTGGTTTACAAGTGAAACTACATGACTAATGTATGCTAAAGGAAGATATCAAGTATAATAGAATAAAATATATCTAGGATATAGGCTATGGATGATGCCTCGTGATTCTTCATATACTTATAGAGTATCATCCTCCATACTTTCACATATAATTCATTAGTAGTACCCACAAAATTTCTTTAGTAGCACAAAAATATATTATCATAAACATCACATTTATTATAAGGATTAAACTAATAATGTGCAAAGATAAAATATATTGTGTGAATAGAAGTGTGATGTATCAAATAATCATGAAGATGTGATTAATTTAACCCTATGATATATACAATCATAAATCCATTTAAAATATAATTATAAATAAAATCATGGGGTATGACTAAGCTAGGACCCATGAAACTATGTAAAGCTAGGTATATGGAGTCAAGAGGATGTGACCAAGTTGGCTCACATGAAACAATGAAAGGTTGATATGTAAATGTGTAGATAAAAAGTTCCTAATTCGTATCACACATCATTAACACTATATTTTGCATCATTAACATTGCATTTTCATCACTAATTCCGCCCTTAACATCATTTCTCATTAATTATCCTAATTTCCTCTATTAATTAAGTAATTTTAAATTATTTATAATTGATTCATCATATTTCATTAATTTTCCTCTTATCCCCCTAATTAAATATGTTTTAATTATTCAATTATACATAACCAAATGTTCCTCTAATATCCTATGATTAAATAATCTTGAATTATTTAATTATCTAATTTCCCTTCCACTTACAAGGGATATTCCTTTATTAAAAAGAATATCCTAATCCTCCATAATTAAATAATCTTGAATTATTTAATTGTTCTAATTTCCCTCTCGAAGGCATATTCTCATGGAATATTCTTTTTCAAAATATCATAATTATGTAAATCTTCTCATTCATCCTCAACCCTTCATTTCTTGATCTAATCTTCACCCTTCATTTCAAAATATCTTAAACCAATTTCCTTAAATTGTGGAGATATTTTGAGTTCAAATTGATATTGGTCCTTCATCCTTCTTGATCTATTCTCATCCCTTGATCTTAAGATCCAATATCAATCGTTAATCATAATTTTGAAAATGTATAAAACATCCTTCATTCCTTCATTATCACCACCTAGAAACTTTGAATTCTTGAGCACATTCATATCATTGAGCGTTTGAGCAATTTTATCATCATCTAGGTCATCATTCATGCTTTTGCAACTATGGGAGCTATGATTTGAGAAATTCAACATACCATCAAAGCAAATTTCAAAATGGGATGCTAGGTTTGCCTTGTTTGATTTTATTTTTTGATTTGAATTTCATTATGTGTACGTTGTTTTTTAACTTTTTTCATTTTATCTAATTTGTAAGTGGGATTTGATCCTTTCTTGATTTGGGTATTGTGAATTTTAACCCTTATTTGATAATTCATGTTTCATTTCTATTTTCCACTAATCCCATTTCACATTGACACACCCGGTGGGACCCACATCCTTAATTTGATTAAATGTTGTTGAGTTTTTGATAATTTTTAGGTTCTTGGCACGATCATGTTTTACAGAGTTACATCTAACAGAGAATTTGTCGCCTTTGACATTTGTGAACTACTGCCTCTGATAATCTTGCCACATTTGTTTGTTGTTTGTGTAGGGTTTTTGATAATTTTTGCCACTTGTACACATTTTACCATGATTGACAGAAAAACAGAGTTGCTTCTATAGATTTTTTTGCATCTACCAATAAAACCGAGCCACAGATGAAGATTTTGTTGCATCTTCCAAACAAAAAGAGCCACTTCTGAGGTAAAAATTGTTGTGTTTTATTGTTATCTTTAGCTTCTATTTTTTGTTAGTGATTTTTTGATTTTAGATTTTGACCTAACCGTAACCCTAACCCTAACTTCCATTATTTTTTATTTGTATACTTTTTCATCTAACCTATTTGTGTAGCATTCATTGGGTAAAGACACATTTTCAAACTACTAATCTATTTGTGCTTATAGGGTTTCAATTGGTCCAATACAAATAACTTAAAATTTCTCACATATTTGTTGCAAGTTTCCTTATCAAAAGAATATTATATTTCAAACTTGTATGGTTTATTGATTGGTAGATTGAATCACATTTCAAGTTGGTGCTCTAAAATTAAATTATTTAACTTGATTGGTAGGCTAGAGAGTACATAGCTTCTCCCCTTGTGCTTCATGTGATCTTGGGTGATGAGAAATACCTCTAGTTTACACTTTATTTTCTTGTATACCAAAGTATTTGTCTATGTATCCTCTCCCCTTGCAATACGTGCGGTCTTGGGTGATTTTTTCTAAGTTTTCTACATTTTGTAATTTTTGTATTAGTTTTAGAGAGTTAGTTTGAAAAAACTATGGATCTATACACCAATGAAGCATGTTGGGTTGTAAAAGCTACTATTACTCCAAATTCAATAAAATCAACGAGATTCAAAAATCTTGGGATTATGCTCTTGAATGGTATTTCTCTTGTTATCTATTATTAATAATTCTTCAAAGAAATAATATTTATCAATTATGAGTTTGAATTATAATGAATGGGATAAAACCACCTTTTAATCTTGTGTGTTGTGAATGAATGTACCTCTGTTAATTGCATGCTAATTTATTCTACAGTTTTCAAAAATGTTCTTTGAAGAATAATGAGTATGGTTAATTTGATGAATATTCATTCTTTCTTTCTTGCATGCTTTGATCTATATTTTGATCTATTTTTGAAAATTTGTTAAATTAGATTAGTTATTATAAATAGGATAACTCAGTCTATGATAGAAAATCAATAGGCCCCTTGATTATTGCAGCCCCATTGACCACTTAACTAAACAATAAATTTTTAACCCAATGCCCAGAACCTTGGAAGGCAATTTATTTAACAATCATTCACCTTTTTCAGGAGAGGTAAGGTAAATTACATCTTGTCTGTGTTTTATGTGTTAATTTGGCCATCAATAGGTGGGAAGGGTAACATCATTACAAACATTAGATTCACTAATAATTTGACTAATCCCTTTAAGCACATCCATTTCATGTGATTATATCATGGGTAAGTGGTGAATCTCATAAACTATTTCAGAAGAACTAGAATCGCCATCAAGCTTACTAATATATTCCTTAAGTAGTTATAACTTATGTGTTGTGTGTCATTCTTCTTTTGCGTTTCAATTTTTTTCAAATATACATCATGGTTAATATGTTCTGATCATTAAGATACACAAAATATTTAAATTTTCAAGTATAGAAACATCCAAATTATCCATTCTAAGAAAATTATTAAGTTTAGCAACACAAATGATGAGAAGATAAAATATTCGATTTATTTTTGGCTTTTTCCAAAGTCAAAAATTACCCACTTTCCAATTTCTACCCTATGTATGAAACTCATTTTAGTGTTTGTTCCTTATCAAAAAAATTGGGTTGAATCTAGCCTTTTATCCTTACCAAGATACTAAAATGTGCATTCTACCTACTTCAACCTTTTCTAAACTTTGAATTCAATTTTCTTCCTACTTAGATGCTAACATAATTGTGGTAGATTTATAGACTCGACCATAAATTTGGTTGCATCCATGACATTTAAAATGTACATATGTTGGTCAAATTTAAATACTTATCTCTTATAATCGATAAAATCTAATTTTCATGGGTTTTATTTGTTTTAGTGACCTATTCAAGTTTATTTAAAATATATTTATGTTAGATGAACAAGAAAAATGAGAGGGAGTGAATCATTTGTACATTAAAACATCAAAAACCCTTATTATTATTCAAATCTTTATTATCCCTTAAACCCTTAATCATATTTAGCATGAAAGTAAACAAAACAACAACACATCAAAACACCATGTATGATAGAACACTAGATTTACATGGAAAACCCAAGAAGGGAAAAACCACGATGAGGATTAGCTCACAATATAAAGTAATAGCAACACTAAATATAATAGGCTCATTCTCGAAGGGCTCACTACCAAAGGACTTACTATCTCAAAGAAAGAAGTTAGAAGAAGGGGTGGCTCATTGCCAATTTGAACTACTAACAATTTGTCTCTTTTATGCTGAAGATACAGTTCCATTGAAGCACAAATAACTCATTCAAAAAAATAAAATGTAGACACCTTCTACTCACTACATCTAGGATTCATAGGCATTAAATATCACACTCAAGATCACCACACTTGATCAATTTAACATCTTTCGTATCACACACCTTCTCTACCTAATCCACACAACAACTCACCTTGTATTTATACCATCCAAAACCTTAAAAAATCTCAATTAGGTTGGCCTTAAGGAAACATATGCACCTCAACCGTGCAACATTAAATAGCTCTACACCAAATAATTCCACGGTATAAAGAAGTGAAGGAAGACCATGCCACAACTTAATTGGGACCCAAATATACACCAACATGCTTCTCAACACTTCCAAAAACAATAATCATCCTCTATAATTAGAGCTAGCATGCCAAGTCAGCCAAACCTGCACTAACGCTAACAAGCAAGCACAAACACCCCTCTCTAGGTTTCAAAACATCTCGTGGACCACCTCAACATTCCAAAACATCTCAAAATATTCCACATCATCAAAATATTTTCCACTACTACTGCAACCACCTAAAACTTACGAACACCTTTATTTTGTGCAATCAAACACACTGGCACAAACATCCAACATACCAAACGACCTTGCAAAACAACATAGCACTTGAAAATTCAAGGAAAGGTAGATATATAATATTCCCAACCCCACTGACCATACATTCCTTAGTTTATCCCACTACCCTTCGTCAAAATGAACAACACTCTATCACACTGAACTCTCTTTTATTCAAATTTTCTCAAAAGCACTTGGAAACCAAGTGAACCAATTGCATTAGAAACACTACTAATATCTCTTCAACACATTTACAGAATTTGCCACATCTCTCATCAACTATAGTACATCCAACTATCTCTCCAAACACAACTTCTATAACTATACTAAAGTAAGACATCAATGACAACACCAACATTCCAACATTGTGTTGACACCAATACTAACAACTCCAAGCTTCCAACAACTCCAATGCTAGGGGTTGACATCATCAACACTAGAAAAATTCCAAAAATCTCTTCATACAAGGGGTTGACATCAATAAAAATACCCAAAAAGCTCAAAAATAACTCAAGCTTCCAACAATCTCCCCCTTTGTCATTGATGGCAACATTGGTTTTGAAAAACCATCAACAGAAAAAGCATACCAACAACTCTACAATGTAAACAGTACTCTCCTAACTAGGGAAACTCTTTACACTTCATACTCTCTCTTCACAAGCTTCTCCTACAACACTGACTCTTTCTCCCCCTTTGTTCAGACAATATTTTCCATATACCGTACTAACTCTCTTCATGTTTTTTAGATTCTCCCCACCTTTTAAATCAATGGAAAAGGGCCATAGAATCATCCAAATATCTTTCCTATATTGAACTCTTTTTCTCCCCCCTTTGACAATATTCAAAGGGAAACACGTGCACCTTTCACACATTATCTGCATAAGATTTTTCTTTTCTATTTCCCTTTTCATATCTGCATAAACCACTTTGACACCACTTGCAACACTTAGCAAGAAACTACATTGTACTCACCTTTATACACACTCCCCCTTAGGGGCATATAATATGATCCATCTAACTTCACCAACCAACAATGCTACTACCTACTCCTCCTAATAGGTAGCCTTCATCAGTCTAGAACAAAAGAATAAATCTTGAATTTATCCATTAGATTGATGCACAATCTTATGCATCTATTTGAAAGGAGGGACAACAACCCCTAAATTTTTTCAGGCATACTCAAATGTATCTTTAGGAAGAGCCTTCATAAAAATATCTTCAACTTGATCCTTTGTAGGCACATATTCCAACTTCACCTCATTCTATATAACTGTCTCTCTTAGAAAGCGATACCAGATTGAGATATGCTTTGTTCTTAAATGCATCACTGAATTATTTGATATATTGATTGCACTTGTATTGTTACAAAGGATAGAAATAGGTTCATCATATGATACTCTGAAATCCTTCAATATTTGATTCATCCACAACACGTGTGAGTAGAAATATGTTGCAATATACTCTACTTTTGCAATAGATAATGACACTTAGTTCTACTTCTTACTCAACCACAAAACCAATCTACTTCCAAGAAAGAAAGCACCTCCACTTGTACTTCTTATGTCATCCACACAACCTACCCAATCTGCATCAATATATGCACTTAAAGAGAAATCGGTATCCTTTGGATACCATACCATAGTCTGGAGTGCCCTACAAATATCTGAATATCCTCTTTATTGCTACCACACATGATTCTCTAGGATCTTGAAATCTGGCCATAAGAAAAACTACATGCATGATATTTGTCTAGTAATAGTTAGATATAGCAGTCTACCAATCATTGATTTGTACTTTCTCTAGCCATTCTTAGGAGATTCATCATTCTTTCTCAACTTGCAACCAGTAACCATAGGAGTACATACCACTTTAGAGCCTTCCATTCCAAACTTCTTTAGCATTTAATTGATATACTTTGACTATGAAATGAATACTTTTTTTTTGTCTGACTGATTTGTATCCCAAGGAAGAAATTCATCTCCCCAAACATAGACATCTCAAATTATTTATGCATCTCTTCTACAAATCTCTTTCACATACCTTCATTTCCTCCAAATATTATGTCATCAACATACACTACCACAATTAAGTTTTTTTCTCCTTCAACTTTGAAATGCAAATTGTTATCTACAGTACCTTTATTGAATCCCTATTGCAACAAGTGCCTATCCAGTCTTGTATACCAAGCTCTGGGAGCTTTCTCAAGACCACACAATGCCTTATTCAATCAAAAAACCATATTAGGATTGTCTAATAACTGAAATCCTTCTGGTTGTTCAATGTATATCTCTTCTTCCAACTCACCATTCAAGAATGCAGACTTCACATCCATCTAATAAACCTTGAAGTCCTTATGTGCTACAAAGATCAAAAACATCCTAATGGCCTCCATTCTTGCCACTTAATCAAATGTCTCCTCAAATATATTCCTTCCACTTGTGAGTAGCCCTTACACACAAGTCTAGGCTTATTTCTGAAAAATTCTCCATTCTCATTCAGCTTGTTCCAGAATACCCATTTAGTTCTTATTAGGTTCTTGTTTTCTAGTCTTGGGACTAATTCCCTAGTCCGATTCTCCTTAATCTGCATCAATTATTCTTCCATAGCTTTGGTCCAATTCTCATCCTTACATGCCTCAATCCCTATCTTAGGTTCTACTTTGGAAATTAGACACAAATTTACCTGTTCTTCTATCATAGCAACTTTTATTCTTGTCAACATACCGTTGCTCTTATCACTAATAATCTGATCTTCAAAATAATTCTTCTGCACATACTTAGAAGTCTTATTAATTTTTTCTAGAGCTTCTTCATCTTCAACCTACATCTCTTTTTCTTTTTCTTCTTCTCTTCTTCTTCTCTTCTTCTTTTCCTTCTTTGCAAGAGGACTCGTCAGATTCATATCCTTTTATCAATAGTGAGATTTTATTTGGTTCTTCATCAACTTTCAACTATCTTCTTCACCCTCTTGTTTTAGTATCAATAAGCCTTGCTTCTTGTATAATATCTAAGGGAGATTCCTTCATTTAACCTTGCATCAAACTTTTGCAAGTGAAACATAGAAAAATAGGTTCACCAAAATGAAATGGGCGAATGTATGCATGATGCACCTATATTTCTATCAATTTCATTAGGAAATGAGATCCCCAAAGGTAGGATTAAATTTCAACCCTAGGTGAGTGAACCCTATTGGAGATCTTCAAAATTTCCTTATGATAGAGGATGAGGTAAAATATTCTTGAACAACACTTTGGGGAGAAAAACTAAAACTAGTAAATTAACTCAATTATGCAATGTGAAACTTGAATCATCAACTTAAAGAATGAAATGATGAGAAAAAGTAGACTTATGGAAGATCTAAGAAGGGTAAGACACTGTGTAGTTGTCACCAAAAGTTGTTGATGAGTGTCCTCCTAGGATAGATTCACCCTAGGGTGAATGAGTCTTTGTAGGGTTTTTCTGCTCAACTTTTGGGTTCCTCTAAAGACAGATCCGAGCTTTAGTTTTCCCCAGGTTTCACTATCAAAAATTTGGAAATAAATGCAGGCTTTGTATTTACATGTCTTGACAACTTTGATGACAACCTTGACAAATTTGCAATATTATACTTTTGATCCAATTTTAATCATTCTTCATCTACGAATCTGCAAACACAAAAAGGGAGGGAATTTTTTTTTGGTTTTGGTGAATAGGGGTTTTCCTTGGTCAAACCCCATTTTGGTAATTAAATTGTGAAATGAAATTAAACATGAATGGAAGGAATGATGAATGAAAAAATTCTATGTTACAACTCACCAAAACCTTGAATGGAGATCCTTAGAGGACTAAAGTCTAACACATCTCTCCAAGGTCTTGATCTTGCATGAATGGCTTGATTGGATGCTTGATTTCATATCTTGAATCTTGAATTGAATTCTTGAAACCTACATCACAATGTTAGCTCCAAATACATGCATGGATGCAAATAAATTGGACTTTATGATCTTGATCTTGATTTTTTTTGTAGATGACTGATAAATCTTCTCTTCAAATGATCTTGACAATAATATTTTCTCATATGAAATTTTCCCTCTTGATAGATTATTTGAATTGATAAAATGACTATGTATTCATAGATGAATTTCTAATTTCTCGACAATTAAAATTAAAAAGCTAACAATTGCAACTTGAATTAGGATCATAAAAATATCACCAAAGACATATTTTTAAATTGGGTTTTGGAATCTAAAGGGGACCAATTCGCCCTTGGGAAAATGGTTCCTAGGACCTAAATCTAGGACACACAATTTTCAAGGCAATTTAATTAATGTTTGCAATTGTTTAATACAATTTTCCCTTTCAGAAAACATGATTAATTAGGCTTTCAAATGCATAATTGGGTCAATTAGAGGCTTAATTAAGTCCAATTTAATTAAGGGACCCAAACATAGTGTGAAAATTTAAAGGTATACATTTTTCTACACTACATTTATCCCCCACTCTAGTGAGAAGATGAGCCCTACGCTCAAACTCGCACTAAAGTAGACAAATAAGTGTTAAGAGGCATCCAAGTGTATAAATTTTGATGGGACGGGATGACAAAGATCAAGGAGTTGGCCAAGCCCCCAAGATCAAGATCCCATGGAAAACCAAAATAAGCACAAAGGGACACACATGAATATATGATATGAAGCAACAAGACAAGATACATAAACATAAAATGTGAAAATTAATGCAAAGAGGAAAGAAAGATGAACTAGAAAATTTTATTATTGCACATCCATCAGATACAGTCATAAGGATGTAAAATAACTTATGAAACACATGGCTCCATAGGTAATAAATTTGTGTTGTGCTTGGTGGCCATGAAAAATATGCTCACAAGGGCTAGTGCACTCCGGTATACACTGGGTGAGCCCCTAAGAAAGCGAGAAACACACACTAGGTTAGTATGTACCCATGAAAATGTGGTTGATGGGAAAGTCATGTCAGGTCTACAAGCTCCCATGTATCAACCATACCAAAGTTATACCTCTTGATAACTTTGTTAAGGTGCCACAAAAAATGGTCACAAGGCTAGCAAGTTGTGTTATGCTAGGCACTCATGAAAAATAAGGTTCCACTGGCCAGAAAGTTGTGTTATGCTTGGTGGCCATTTTAAATACAATAGAATAAGATATTCAAAGGTGTTTTGCTTGGTTCATGAAAGGTCACACCTCAGGGAACATCATGCTTAATGTCACCAAGAGAGGACTAGTTGAGGGATAAAATATTCACAACTCAGGGAATGCAAGTCGTGGCATCACCACTAAGAGGAATATCATATGCCAAGAAATCTCACACTCTTGAAGGACATCAAACCCAATGTCACCACCAAGAAGACACATCAAATTAATTGAGAAGACCACACTTTGAATAAAAATTTCACACTTCCTAGGATATGTATGTTATCATCACTAAGAAGGGGACATGCAAAAAATGAACGAGGGACAATATTCCCCCCACTTAAAATGTCAACATACTTGTTATGTTGGTATTTTAAGTAGAAAGGAAGAAAGAGGGAATCCTTGAAAAGAATGCACACCTCCAAAAACTAGTTATCCTTTCCCCCCAATCATAGAGACAAAGAAAACGACCAAGAACTAGCATGTTGCTACCAAGAGAAATATGGTTGCACCTAATATTGTACCACCATGAATGGCAATGAGGAAGACACATAAAACTACTAATGCCACATAGTGATGAGCAACATGATAGGATGAAAATAATTATCAATTAGAGGAAATAGGTGCATCAACACAAGGAAGATCACCACAATCCTTAAGATGTTGAATTTTATTAATCAAAGCCTTACATTAATTAGTTGAATGACCATGAACTCAATGATATTGCACAAAAATATTTGTTTGTAAAATTTATTTCACGTTCTTGGAAGGAGAGATATCAAGCGAGCTTGGAGAAGCTTCGACAAGGTACTCTCTTGATCAATAATATAAGATGTTCCTTTCTTTTGTGACAAAGGTATCTCTTGCTTAGTACAAGGTTTCATACATACACAAGACTCTTTAGATTGTGAGATTTTGTACTCTCCTTTAAAGGAGGGTGTAAAATCTAATGAACCCCAATCATTACTAAGACGTGTTTGAAGATATCCTATGAGTGTTTTGTGTGATGACATTGATATTAAGTGAAGTTTCTTTGATGCTTTTGTTTCTTTCAAAGGATAATAACCAAGACCACTATTTGTTTCTTGTGTCTTAGGCTCTATAGGGACACAGATACCTTATTCTCTAGCACCACATCCTTTTCTATTTTAGCCAAGTTGTTTCAAAATTTTGTAACCTCTTCCATAATTTTTAAACATTTCTTTTGGATTCAGTGGTTTCTCATGATCACACTCATCATATGTGGATGTATATCTTGTGTATACCTTGAATTAGGGTTGCTACATCATTTGGTTGTGCACTAGGAAGGATAAAAACTTGTTGTAAATAATTTTGAAGCATGCTATGATAAGTAGGTGAAGCTTGAATCAAATCCCACAAGGATATCTTAGCAGGAGTGTTACGAAGTTGCTCTACAAGATCATACTCCTTTCCACTATGCAAAGGAAAATGAGTAGCACAAGGAAAGATAGGTTGAGGAAAGTGGTATGAATTAGGTATGGTTTGTGGTTGCCTTTTTTTCTTTGTGTTGTATGTATGGGAAATGGTATTATAACTCGATTGTTGCAAAATATTGTTACTAGTGAGTTGCCTTACAAAGTTTAAGATAGCTCCTGGAAGTTGTGGTTGGTGTTATGGTGGTCCTATGATAAAAAGTGGCTTAGGAGATGACTTGGGAGGTCTAATAATTAAAGGAATTTTGGGAGGTCTAAAAATTAGAGGACTCTTAGGAGGTTCAATGATTAAAGGACTCTCAGAAGGTCTAATAATCAAGGGAGATCTAATGTTAATAACCTTAATAGACTTATCCTTATTTTAATGATATTTTAGTGAAGGGAATTATAATTTCACCTCATCATCTTCATCTAAGGAAGCCACATTATTATTTCTTGAAAAACATGTATAAATGTTATCATCCTCTTGCACCATGATATCTTCCCTGGTAGGAGATTTTTTAGGAGAGGAGAAAACTATATTTTCATGACATTCAATGGTTAGATCTTCTAAAATAAATTCATCAAAAGTAGGGGAGATATCAATGATTGGATTTTATTTCTTATCAATTATTGCATCCTCTTGTTCAATAATGTCTTCACAAGTAGGAGAAGAGAAACAAATAGAATTCTCATGGATTTCAATGATGGGTTCCTATAACACCAAAATATCTTCTTCATAAATATGATATATATTGGGAGAATAACAAACTTGATAGTCTTGATTTTCCATGATTGTATTCTCTTCCACTAATTTAGTGGGTAAAATTATAAAGATGTGTCACACTTTCGGCTAACTTATCAGCATAACTGAATTTAAGTATTTCTAACTAAAAGTCAATTTTGGTCAAACATATGATCTAGTAAGATTTATTCTAGCTAAAATTGTTAGATAAATGCATATGTAGCACCACTTTGAAGTCAGTTTACCAAAAAAAAAAAATTATTTTAAAAACTTGATGTTTCAACAACTCTTAGTCATGTAAATAATGTTTAAAAAAATATAAAAATACCCTTTTATAGATACATAAGTGTAGTTTTTAAATTTATATATATTAATAGTTTAACTATTATTTATATTTTATATTTTATTTTTACTAAAAGTGGGTTATCAACACAAAAATATTAGGTTGATTACCATATCAAGAAAAATACTAAAACTTATTTAAATTTTTTTTTAAAAAGGAACAATAGATAAAAGAATCTATATCGATGGACTAAATATGTGAAGGATGAGACTGAGGAGAGTCATGCAAGTGTGCGTGAGCTAGGGGAAACCCTAGCCGCATTTTTTCCTTGCTGAAAATTTGTGTTTTGGGCATGGGTGAGTTGTTCGAGGGAGTTTGTGAGCTTTTGTGGGTTTGTTTTGGCATTTTCACAGGGGGGTTGTTGTGTTTGGGTGCACTGGTTTGTAGTGAGCCATGGGGAGGCTCTTCCTTTCTTTGGTGACTATTTTCCATCTTCTTTGACCCATGCTTTGAGGTGTGGTATGGTGGTGTATCTCTTTGGTGTTGGGTTTACTACATGCGACATGGCGGGGATTGGTGCTACCCCATTTTCATTGGATTTGGCTATGTTGGTTTTGCACCCTCTTCTTCAGGGAATGCAACTAAGGTTATGGGTGAGGCATATACGAATGTTAATGTCTCTTCTCGCATCAAGAAAGTGAACAGATGCTTGGCTAAGAGCCAAGATCGTCATGTTTTAGTTATACAGCTATAGACTATTTCAGAGGATATTTCATACTGGTCGAAGCATGCTTTAATCTATAAATTCATGGGGCTTGGGATTTCTTTACTGGCCTTTGAAATGTGGGCACGAAATGTTTGGAATCCTGAAGGGGATATGGATATCCTACTGGTGGCTAATAATTATTTTATAGTTTTCTTTTCATGCTTGTCAGATAGACATAAGGCTTTTGAGGGAGGCCCATACTTCGTCAACAAGATTGGATTAGTTGTAAAACCCTAGCATGCATGGTTCAACTCAATAGAGGAGCTTCCTTCTAGGGTCCCAATTTGGGTGTCTTCCCAAGCTTCTGCTTGAGTTTTGGAAGGGTGATATTCTACATTCTATTGCTCTCTTTCTTGGTAAACCAGTTGGATTGGCTACACAAACTCAAGATAAAAATGTAATTTCCTTTGCTCGCATTTGTGTTGAATTTGATTTGAATAACCCTTTACTAGAATTTGTGGAAATCTATCTGGGAGCTTCCTCTTGGATCCAATAATTAGACTATGAGACACTCCCCTTCAGATGTCATTTATGCCATGAGTATGGACATCTGCAAAGGAAATGTCCCCGGTTTGCTTCTACCACTCCATATTTGAAGGCTCCCTTTGGTTATGATCCTAGGAAGGATAAGGGGAAGACACCTATGGTTGAAAAGACTGTGGATAAGGAAGGATTTATTTTGGTGAAGCCTCATAATAAGGGGAGAGGGAAAAAAAGGACTTGGAAGGATTAAAAAAATGATGATAAAGTTAACAGATTTGAGGCTCTAGAGGGCTTTCTTCAAGAGGAAGGCATTCCAGTTGATCTTTCCTTGGGTGATGGGACAAAGGATGCGATATTAATAGTTGTTGGAGGACATGAAAATTTGAATATGCCTATGGAGGATGAACAAGGAAGGCAGATGGACACTGGTCTTCTTGCTCAGGCTCCAAATGGTCATGACTCGGGTGGTACTGGTGTATAGATGGATAGCAGTGCTGTGATAGAATCCTTTTCTCATCCAGGAAATGAGACTTTGGATCATTGAAAAGGTAGTAATGCTTCAAAGACTTTAGGGATACTTCAAAAACCCCTTAAGAATTTTTTTGTAGAGAAATCCTCAAAGGTGGGGAGGAAGATGGATCAGGTGAAAGTGAAGTTAATTGGTGAGAAATTGGTGGAATTAGGTTCTGTTAATACCATTGATTCTCATTTCTCCCAACCCCATAAATTATTTTCATCTCTTGGAATGTGAGGGGTATGAATATCATCCCTAGAAAAAAGCTATTCGTAGATTAATTGATTCTCATTCTCCTAATATAGTCTTTATACAGGAAACCAAGTTTACAGTAGATGGTTTGTTCAATAGAGCTCCTCATGTTTGGCCCCATGGCCATTGGCAAGGAGTGGGTGCTCATGGTAGTTTAGGAGGGGTTGCTTGCTTCTAGAATCCAAAGAAGATTGGCCCTTTGTGGTGGATTTCTAGCCGCTCTTCCATTTCAATGGTTGCTGCTAGCTTTGAGAAAGGGGTAATTTTCCTTTTCTCTAATATTTATGCTCCCATTGATCTTCTAGGTAAGTCTCATCTTTGGTCCCACATCAATTTTGTTTGATCTCTGGCTCCTTTTCTCTCTTGGATTATGGTTGGTGATTTCAATGTTGTTGCTAGTTTAGAGTGAAAATGAGGTGGGGTTGCCAGGCTGGACCCTTCTTCAAATTTGCTCAGAGATAATATTGACCTATTGAACTTGATTGATATGAAACCAATTAATGGTATCTTCACATGGAATAATAGGAGAAGTAGTGTAGAGGCTATTTCAGAAAGGATTGATAGATTTCTAGTATCCTACTATTGGGTGAATGATAGGTGGTCTACCAGCTCAAAAATTATATATTGGAGGGCCTCTGATCATTGGCCTATCAAGTTTTCAGCTATTTCATTTAGAACTCCTAAAAACCCTTCTTTCAAATTTCAATTGATGTGGTTGCAGGACCGGTTTCTCTAGGATATTATGGGTGACTAGTGGTATGAAGGGATGCTTGCTCATGGTAGGTCCATGTACACTTTTGGGAAGAGGTGCCAACATGTGAAATACAGGCTTAAGAGGTGGAATAAACAATGTTTTGGTAATATGCACGCTCAGAAGATGGTTGCTTAGTCTAAGTTGGATAATGTTACTCATCCGATTCATGATCAAGGGATGAATTTTGATCTTAGTAAATCCAATTCCTTAGCCCTTAAGTATTTGGAAGAGTGGGAGTTGTGTGAGGATATTTTATGGAAGCAGAAGTCTCGAGTTGATTGGCTTCAGGAAGGAGATAGAAAAACAATTTTTTTCATAACTCTGTTAAGGCCTGAAGGTATGACAATTCCATTACTTCTCGGATCTCTTCATAAGGGGCTCAACTCTCTTCTAGAGAATAAATTTCTAGGGAAGCTATCATTTTTTCTTCAAATTTGTTCACCATGAATGCTCCCATAGTTGTGGAGGAGGAGAGGGTTATTTTGAATTGTATTCCTTCTCTGGTTTTCAATGAGATGAATGATGCCCCCTTGCGCCCTATTATGTTTCCTGAATTGGAGGAAGTCATGTTTCATATGAAAAAAGGTAAGGATCCTAGCCCAAATGGGTTTCTAATTGAATTCTTTCAGGAATTTTGGGAGATTGTAAAGTTTGATCTTTTAGAAGTGGTTCAGGAACCTCACAAGAATAAACAAATGCTAAAGTCTATGAACTCTACTTTTTTGGCTCTCATTCCTAAAAAGGATGGAGCTAATAGTATAGATAAATTCAAGCCTATTGATTTATGTAATGTGATATATATGATTATAGCCAGTTCTTAGTGCTTTGATCTCAAAAGAGCAAGGTGGTTTTTTTGGTGGGAGACAGATTTTGGATGGCGTTGTGATAGCGATGGAGGCTATTCATTCTATGGAAACCTATAAGGAGAAATCTATGTTTATTAAAATTGACATGGCTAAAGCTTATGATCAAATCAATTGGGAGTTCTTATAGAAAATTTTCTTAGCCTTTGGTTTTGGAGAGGAGTGGGTGAATTGGGTTCTCAGCTGTGTGACTTCTACTTCCTTTCCAATTCTTATTAATGGGGAACCTTTTGAGTTGTTCACTACCTCTCGAGGACTTTGGAAAGGGGACCCTTTATCCCCCTATTTACTCATTATCATGGTTGAGGGACTTGGAAAATTTATCAAATCTCAGGTGAGGTAGGGTCTTATTCAAAACTAGAGTTGGAACAGTGTTATACCTCCCTATTCTCATCTTTAGTTTGTGGATGATACTATTTTGATGGGTATGGCCAAAATCAATGAGGCAGTGAATTTTAGGAGAGCCCTGAACATCTACTTGAAAGCCTTGGGTCAGAGGATTAATGAAGCTAAATCATTTATCTATTTCTTCAATACTCAGATTATTTAGAGCAGGATTGCTAGGATCCTCAGATTTTAGATTGATTCTCTTCCCCTGATGTATCTTGGGATTCCTTTGGCTTTGGGATCTCAGTGTAGAGATTTTTGGTAGGAGATTTTGGACAAATTCTGGGGTAAGTTTAGTCATTGGACCTATAGGTGGCTTTCTTCTTCTATGAGAGTAATTCTCCTAAAGACAACGGTGTAGGCTCTCCCCATATATAGGTGTTTTGTGTAGGTTTCCACCTCCAAATTTGTGAGGGATTTTGATGGTCTTTCTCACCAATTTCTATGGTCTTGTAGTCTTATTTCTTCTAAGTAGAGTTTAGTCAATTAGGATTGTGTCTGTAGACTAAATCATGTGGGGGGCCTTGGTATTCGGTCCATTGGTCTGGTTAGCAAGGCCATGGCAGCCAAGTTGTACTGGAGGTGGTGCAAATGGTCAGGATCAATATTAGGCCAAGATTCTAACCCAAAAGTACTTTCTAGGTGTTGATAGCCATGATGTGTCATGTCTTGGTTTGACAGGTAGGGGATCTTGTATTTGGGACACTCTTAAAAAAGGAGCACAAATTATTAAGGAGGGCCTTTTTTGGATCTATAATAAGGGCTCTGAATCCCTTTTTTGGTAGGACTCTTGGGATGGTCACCCTCCTATTCTTTCTAGTTTTCCTCACCTTCAATCCCTTTACAATATTTTTATTGATGTTGGGTGGGTTAAGGTGGATAATTTCAAAATAATTAAGCATGCAGGTCAGTTAGAGATGACATGCTAGAAGGATCCACAAGAGTGGCCCTTGGGTGGATCTGTTGAGGAATGTTTTGAGCTGGCTAGAATCTTGGAGGGTAGGTTATGCAATTCCCTTAAAGAGAGAGACACTCTGGCTTGGGGTCCCAACACAAAGGTGAAGTTTACATTTGCTAATGGCTATGTTAGACAAGCAATTGCATGGGCAAGCAGAGGTGCCTTGGTGGAAGAAGGTATGGAATAGATCTTCTTGGCCTAAGTGTAAGTTTTATTATGTCTGGTTGTTCAGAGGAAATTCCTTATGTGGGAGAATCTTCGCAAGAGAGGCTTTCAGGGACCCTCCATTTGTGCTATTTGTTGGAGTAGTGAAGAATGTAACTCCCATGTATTTTTTCAATGCCCTTTCTCTAGAGAGATTTGGCATAGGTGGTGGGAGGCATGGAAACATGCCTGTATCCATGCCACCTCCTTAATTGAATTTTGGGAAAGTATGGGTAGACCTCCAACAAAGACATCTTTTCTTCAGGTGGCTTGGTCTATTGGATCTGCTTTGATTATCTAGAATCTTTGGCTAGAAAGAAACCGTAGGGTTCTTTTGTGATTCCAAATTGGGGAGTTTTTTAGTTATGGTAGAAGATAGTTAGCAGGCTTCAAAAGACTATCTCTGCAAGGTGTGATATGTCTAAAAATGTTGATCCTGGTGACTATTCTATTGTGAGGAACTTTAGCTTGGGGGATGATAGATTAGGGTGCATTATTGGAAAAAGACCCCGATATGTTAATCAAAGGATTTGTAGAGATGGGAGGTGGATACTTCCTCCTATTGATGTCTTGAATATTAATACAAATAGATCCTCTTGTGGGAACCTAGGACATGTTGGTATTGGAGATATTGGTAGAGGTAATTATGGAGTTGTTTTTATCTTCTTTTTTTATAAAGGACAACACTCTAATAATTTGATGGAGGCTCTTTCTATTAAGACAATAGCTGAGAGAGGATATTCTCTAGGATGGAGGAGGATTATATGTGAGTCAGATTCTCAAATTGTTGTGGATATGTTGAACAAGCAGAATTTGGATGATGTTAGTTGGCAATTAGCCTCTATGGTTAGACAGGTGTTAAGCCTGTGTAGCTCCTTGGATTCTATTTCCTTTTGTCATATCTCTAGAGAATGGAATAGAGTGGCTAATTATTTTGCGAAGTGGGCTTCAGAGAATATAGACGGTTGGGATATTGGAGGGAGGGACGATTTACCTTCTGATTATCTTGAGACCTTAGAGAGGTTAATGTTGGAAGACAAGAATATGTAGTGTTGGTGCTGGTGTTTTATGTTGGGAATATTTTTGTGGTTCCTAGCTTGGTGGGCATGAGGCCTTTGCTTTGTATCTCTACTTTGTATTGAATAAATCTTTACCTCTTTTCAAAAAAAAGGTAAAAGAATCTATATCAAGATGGTCTAATTTGTTTTCTATTTTAGATAAATAGTAAATATGAAAGCTAATGTTGAATGGAAATAAGTATTTTTTAATACACTCACATTTTAATATTTATTTAAAAAATATATTTATCAAAATTAGAAAAATGGGTATCCATGCACTAAAGTTTCAAGTTATAAATACACACAAAAAAATTGAAGGTAAAATAAATTACTATATAAAGATTGACGTTTCATGTAACTTCATTTTTGAACATTTTATCAACAAAAAAATTATAATGTAAATTTATGAAAAACTATATTCAAATATTTTTGTAATTTTTTCAAAAAAATAAAAATATAAAATATACTAAAAAAACACACATTTTATTAGTTTACATAATTTCAAAATTCAAAACATATATACCACTTTTTAGTGATTCAAATTTAAAAATTGGATCAATGTTAGTTGATTCCTTTATAAAGTGTGAGACAAATTTGTACTTTTACCCTAGTTTCACACATAGGAGAGGGATCAATGAAAAACAAGAAAATAGGAGAAATGAATTCATATTCATATGCTTGTAACAACAATTTCTTAGAGTATTCAACAAGATCTAAAAATAGAACATGAAGTATAATAACAAGAGGCTTTTGCAATGAAAACATGATGTAATAATTGTTCTATAGATCTAAAATTCAACAATTTTTCCCAATTTGCAATGACTAAACTAAATGGATTAGACCTAATGCATAAAACATAAATTCCTGAAAATTGCTAGACTAAAACAGTGGTTTACCAATGGATCTGGGAAGTGCAAAGGACCACAAAAATACTCAAAAAAATTGGCTTTGATATACCCTCAAGGAATCATTCACCCAAGGGCGAATGGTTCGTTGTATAGGGTTTTTAAAAATGAAAAATGAAAATTCTAAGTTATTATTTGTGCTTTCTATTTCAGGTTGCAAAGTGTGGTTTCTGTGACAAAGTTTTCTAGATTTTGGTGTCTAAATGCAAGTGAAACTAATGATAAATGATGAAAAAAGTGACACTTTTTGAAATGAAATTTTGATCAAATTTGTGAATATTAATGACTGAAAAATACACTAATATGCAAGTACTATGCAAAATTAATGTAATATGCATTTTTTTTTAGATTTTAAAGAATGCAAAATACAAAATTAAAACCCTAAGTGAGATGAAAACTAACACAATTTTAACAACCCTAAATGAAATGAAAACTAATGCAATGCAATGCAAACTATTGTAAATTCTAGATCTAGGGTTTTAATGAACTCCAAATTAGAAAGTTTATAGTGCAAGAATGTTAATTTCACCAAAATGAAACATAGAAAGAAAAGTTCACCAAAATGAAATGGAGGAATGTATGCATGATGCACCTATATTTATATCAATTTCATTATGAAATGAGATCCTCAAAGGGAGGATTGACTTTCAACCCTAGGTGAGTCAACCCTATTAGAGATCTTACAAATTTCCTTATGATAGAGGATGAGGTAAAATATGCCTGAACAATACTTTAGGGAGAAAAACTAAAAATATTAAATGAAATAAATTATGTAATGTGGAAGTTGAATTATCAATTTAAAGCATAAAATAATAGGAAAAAGTAGACTTTTAGCAAATTTAAGAAGGGTAAGACACCATGCACCTCTCACCAAAAGTTGCTGCTAAGTGTCCCCCTGGGACAGATTCACCCTAGGGCGAATGAATCTTTGTAGGTTTTTTTTCTCAACTTTAAAGGTCCTCTTAAGATGGATCTAGATTTTTTTTTCCCCCAATTTCATTGTCAGAAAGTCAAAAATAAATCTGAGATATGAGTTTACGTGTCTTGACAACTTTGACAACTTTGCAAAATTATACTTTTGATCCAATTTCAATCCTTCTTCACCTACAAATATACAAACACACAAAGAGAGGGAACAATTGTTTGTTTTTGGTGAATAGGGGTTTTCCTTGGTCAAACCCCATTTTGGTAATTAAACCTTGAAATGAAATGAAACATGAATGGAAGGAATAATTAATGAACAATGTTATGTTGCAACTCACCAAACCCTTGAATGGAGATCCTTAGAGGAATGAAGTCTAACACATCTCTCCAAGGTCTTGATCTTGCATGAATGGCTTGATTGGATGCTTGATTTGATAGCTTGAATCTTGAATTTAATGCTTGAAATCTACATCACAATGTTAGCTCCAAATACATGCATGAATGCAAATAACTTTGACATGATGATATTGATCTTGATTGTTGTTTTAGATGACTGATAAATCTTCTCTTCAATGCTCTTGGCAATAATATTTGCTCAAATGAAAGTTGCCCTCTTGCTAGATGATTTGAATTGATAAAATAACTATGTATTTATAGATGATTTTCTAATTTCTTGATAATTAAAATTAAGAAGCTGACAATTGCAACTTGAATTGGGATCATAAAAATACTACCAAAAACATATTTTAAATTGGGTTTTGGAATCTAAAGGGGACCTAAATCCAAGACACAATTTTCAAGGCAATTTAATTAGTGTTTGCAAAGGTTTAATACAAGTTTACCTTTCAAAAAATGAGATTAATTAGTTTTTTAAATTCATAATTGGGTCAATTAGGGGCTTAATTAAGGGATCCAAACATAATGTGAAAATGTAAAGGTATACATTTTTATACACTACACGAAATTTTCTTCATCTCTTCTAATATAACACTTTCTTCCAAACACTCTAAAATATTTGATAGTAGGATTTCTTCCATACCATAGTTCATAGGAAGTCTTTGAACTATTTACTCTTTCTTGTACTCTATTGAGTATGTATATTGTAGGATGAATAACTTCTCTCCAATAGAAATCCAATAGATTTTCTTCCTTCACCATTGTCCTTGTTGCTTCTTGAACTGTCTTATTCTTTCTCTCCACTGCTCCATTCTCTAAGGAGTTCTAGGAGCTGAAAAATATCTCTTTATTCCATGATCTTCACAAGAATTATTAAACTCATTGGAAGTAAAATATCCACCTATGTCAGACCTTAAGCACCTGATTTTTCATATCCATTAATTCTCAACCGTAACCTTAAATGCTTTAAAATTGTCTAGAGCTTTTGGTTTTTCTTTGAGAGAAGTTACCCAAGTCATTCTAGAGTAATCATCAATTAACAACATGAAATACCTATCACCTTGAAAGATTATTGTTCTTGTAGGTCCACATAGGTCTGTATGCACTAATTCCAAAAGGTCCTATGGTAGAATATTCTTTGATATTGAACCTCTTTCTTGTTTGTTTCCCAACCTAACATTCCTTGCAAACTGCATTGATATGATTTTTAATCCTTGGCAGATCTCTCACAACTTGATTAGAGTTGATCCTCACTAGACTATCAAAATTTATGTGACACATTTTTCTATGCCATAGCCAACTCTCATTGATTTAATTCATAAAACATTTACCATTAGCACCTTTGAGCTAATAAACATTCTCATTTGTCCTTGTTCCTGAAACAACCAGAGTTTCAGAGCTTCCCTTTTTTATCTCACAAACACCATCCTGAAATACAAGATTATATCCTTTTTTGCACATTTTTCCTACACTCATTAGATTATGTCAGAGACCATTGACATAAATAACATCATCTGTATTATAATTTTCATCAAAACTAATTGAACCTTTTCCACATATCTTAGCAGATGTATCATCACCAAACTTAACAAGACCACCTTCAAACTTCTCATGTTTAACAAACTTACTCTTATCACCTATCATATGATTTGACCATCCACTGTAAGTATCCAATGATTTTTCTCCTCTCTAGCATGAAAAGCGGTAACTATAGTCCCTTTGATGTTGTGATCTATTTCTAGAGAAATTTCCTTCATACTTCTTTCAGAGTTAGTAGCATTATTTCCAACATTCAAAGCCATGAACAAGCATTCACCATTTTCATCATCCGGGTAGTAAAATTCATCATCAAATATGCTAGCATATTCTTTAACATAATAACTTCTCTTGACACATTTACCTTTGTTATCCTTATATTTTTCATTTGACACTTTGGTTGGAAATTTTGAAGCATAATGAACTATCTTTCCACAATTAAAAAAAATGAGAGGTAGCTTACCTTTGTCCTATCTAGTGCCCTTTTTCAATATTCTAACAAAATTTTCTTCTGTCTCATCAAGATCATCCAGATCTGATCTATCATCCTTCTCTATTTTTCTAGATTTAAAAGTAGTTTCTTTTCTTGAATCATTTTGACCAAACTCTCTCAATTCAAAAGTAGTTAAAGCACCAAACAACTAATCTCTAGAATAATGATCTAAATCTTGAAATTCCTCAATAGAAAAAACTTTATGACTATAATATTTAGGAAGAGTTCCTAATACCATTTTCTCCACCTCATCTTCTTACAGTTTTTCACCAAGGCCATTGATGGAATTGACAACTTCATCCACTATATGCATGTAGCTTGCAATATCTTCATTTTTTGACATCCTTAGGGTTTCAAACTTAGTCTTGAAATTTTGCATCTTTGCTTGCTTGACCTTATCATCTCCTTCATAGACACTTTCCAGCTTCTTTCAAATTTCTTTAGTAGATTTGTAGCTCATAATCTTCACAAGTTTTGAATCAGCAAGACCAATCAAAATAGAATTCCTTGCTTTACCATTGTTCTCATATGCCTTGATCTCATCATTAGTTTTCAGATCATTAGTAGGCATGGTATATCCATCCTTAATTTAATTCCAAACTCTGAACCCTAGGGAAATAAGGAAACCTTCCATCCTAGTTTTCCAAAATGTATAATTTATCGCATCAAACAAGTGAGCCTCCTTCTTGTATGCCATATGGATCTACCTCAATCAATGAAGATTCTTCCAAGGAAACTTTCTTTGACACCAATTTCTAGATGCACAAGATGAATCAGAGGGGGGTGAATCAGTTGTACATGAAAATATAAAAAACCCTCATTAACATTCAGATATTTATTAGCCCTTAAACCCTTAATCAGATTTAGCATGAAAATAAAAAAAAACAACAACACATCAAAACACCATGCATGATAGAACACAAAATTTAAATGGAACACTCAAGAAGGGAAAAACCATGGCGAGGATTAGCTCACAATATAATGTAATAGCAACACCGAATACAATAGGCTCACTATTAGAGGGCTCACTACCCAAAAGAAATAAGGGGTCACTACCAAAGGACTCACTATCCAAAAGAAAGAAGATAGAAGAAGAGGTGGCTCATTGTCAATTTGAACTATTAAGAATGCATCTCTAATATGTTAAAGATATAGTTCCACTAAAGCATAAATAACTCATTCCAAAAACTAAAATGTAGACACCTTCTACTCACTACATCTGGAATTCATAGGCATTAAAGTTCACACTCAAATCACCACACTTGATCACTTTTGCATCTTTCACATCACACACCTCTACCTAATCCACACAAAAACTCACCTTGTATTTATATCATTTGTGACCTAAAACAATCTCAATTAGGTTAGCCTTAAGGAAACATATGCACCTCAACTATGCAACATCAAATAGGTCAGTACCAGATACTTCCACACTATAAATGAGTGAAGTTGGACCATGTCGCAACTTAACTAGGACCCAAATATACACCAACACGCTTCTCATCACTTCCAAAAACAATAATCATCCTTTGCAATTAACGCTAACACACCAGGTCAACCAAACTTGAACTATCACTAACAAGCAACCACAAATATGTCTCTCCAAGTCCAGAAACATCTCACAGACCACAAAAAAAACATTCTAAAACATGTTAGAATATTCCACATCATCAGAATATTTTCCACTACTACTGCAACCACTCGAAACTTAAGAACACCTTTATTATGTGCAACCAAACATACTAGCATAAATATCCAACACACCAAATGACCTTGTGGAACACAAAAACACTTGAAACTTCAAGGAAATGTAGATACAGAATATATAAGCACGTCCCCAGATCCACAAGCCAAGAACCTTCACTGCGGAGAATTGTGGAGCAATCTCATTTCTCCTTGACACCGTGTTTCACTAGACAAACATACTTTCAAACACATCTTCCACTGCAGTATGATCTAGAAATTGAAACTCTATATATAGAACCTCTGAACACCTCTAATCATCATATCCAAATCACATAGGCATATCTGCAACCATGAAGAAATGCAGAGCAAAACATTGAACACCACTCTGTCACACTGTATTATCTTTTATTCATTTTTTCTTAAAAGCGCTTGGAAACTAAGTGAACCAACTAAATCAAAAACACCACTAACATCTCTAAAACACATCTACAACATCTAAAACATCTCTCAAAAACTATATCACATAAAATTATCTCTCCAAACACAACTTCTACAACAATACTAAAGTAAGACATCAATGACAACACTAGCATTCCAACATTGTGTTGACATCAATACCAACAACTCCAATGCTAGGGTTTTAAATCATCAACATGAGTATCATTCCAACACTCTCTTCATACAAGGGGTTGACATAAATGACAACACCCAAACAACTCAAGCTTCCAACAATTTCCCTTAGTTTATATGATCAATTTGACCATTTTGAAGATCTATTATTTTATTTATTTAAAATAATCTATATGAATATCCTCTCTAATAGATTCATATTTTATTCCTTGAAACCATTGTAATTTATTTATAGCCAATATTAACTCCTCTCTATGGTCTTAAAATGTCTATTGTTTACTCTACCCCTTTGGCATATCTTAGTGACCTCTATTTCCACAAATCCTCTATACAAACATAGAACACACAACTAAGAAACCCAATTTAGAAATCCTTTTAGGTTTTACAATATGTAGGAAGTATATTTCTTATATTCCTAGCACAAAGCACCCTAGGCTAATCTTACACACATCCAATGTTTATAGATTGCATGAATGGTTAAAATAAATAAAGAGGGATATGATTAAGGTGGATTCCAAAGCAATCCCAACCATTTTTCTTATCCCAAATTTATAGATACGGGATATATTTTTTCTCTACATGTATCATATTTTACTTCTATAAGCACCATGAATTTATATAAACCAAGTTCCATATATTCTAAAAATTTGAAGGTTGTGCAATACAAGGGTGTGACAAAAATAAATAAGTGTCTACTATAAATACAAAGGCATATCCTATTCTATAGCTTTAAAAATCAATGTTGCCAAATATCTTGAGTAAATTCCATTTTTGTTTGTCTAGGAAGCTATTGTATCTTCATCAGTTAAGGTTTTACATAATCAAAAGGCTCTACTTTCGATTTTTCTAGTCTACACATCTTCTTCCTTGGATCTTTCTTTATAAAACTTTAAGTAAAGGATTTTTTCCATCATTTTCTCTTATTTTAAGCATTTCCTTTTATGGTGTAGTTCCATTTCTAAAATCAATTTTATTTTTAATAAAATAAAGGTCTAGTACTAATAAAATTAATTTTAGCATTACTATATTATTAAGGGAGGTAAATGATTGCTAGTTTAAATTTTTTATAAAATAAAAAGGACAATTCATTTATTTTTACACTAGAGTAGAATCACATTTATTTCCATTCACATACAACTCTAAGAAATTATTGACAAAATGAAGAGATAAATAGAAAATAGAAAATAAGCTTTAGATATGAAATAAAGATGTGTGTGTTAATATTATATAAAATAAAAGAAGGTAAAACCCTAGGATAAGGGCACTAAGTGAGTTAAATTTATCACTCATCAAAATGTAGGGAAATAAAACATGAATTTCAATTAATATAGATGTCTAATTGAATGATAAATAATAAACATAAATCATATTTGAATTAATCAAGAGATTAGAGTAATCAATGCAATGATAACTAGAAAGGTTTTATAAGTTCTTGACTCTATCATATTTGTGTTCTCGATATATGAAGTTTTTTTATATGTTGTGATTGATGTTTGGAATTGGGAATTAGATATTAATTATAGATTATTGAACCTTGATAAAATTTCATAGAAAATTTGGATTATCTCAACATTAGGTTACACACATAGTCTAGTTCAAGGATGTTTTGTTCGCATGTGGTTTGGTTCTTTATTAATGTGACTTCTTAAAGTTTACTACTACCTTCCACACTTGTTTGTAAATAAAAGGGTTGTTTTGAAAATAATATTGGGATTTATTGTGTACTAGAAAGGTTTACAAATTCCTTGATAATGAATCAAACCCCTTTGTCAATGATAAATAACAAAAGATGCACCAAGAAAGAGATGTAATGTCTATGATGTCAAATTTTGATGCAATATTTATGTTTTTCAGATAATTTATGAAAATTTCTTCCACAACCATCCAATGATAACTATTAACCTAGGTTATAGATATAAATACAAGATCCTATATGCTCAACTTGAGATGTTTTGATGTTAAAAATTATTGGATAATGGTAAAATTGTAGAAAGTCTTAGAAGGAATCAAGGTACATGGAAACATTTCCTAAGCTAATCTTAGAGGAGAGTATTGTGTAAATTTTACATATTTCCAATTATAGAAAGAAGAAACACATTTAAAGCATAAATAAAATTATACCACAACACAAGTGTATATGGAGGAAACCCTTTTGAGAGAAAATAATATTGTACTCCAAGGTAGCCCAATATATTATTTAATAACCTAAACATACTCGTAGAGAAAGTATTTATAGTAGTTAAAAAACTATATGAGTTAAAATCACCCAAAAAGTGGCACCCAAATCCAAAGATGAGTTCACAAAATAAAATAGCATATCCCCTCCACCTATCATAAGTACATCATAATCTACTCACAAACTTGGGTGTTTTATTTTGGATTCACTATATTCATTCACATATTACTTATGAAACATCATAACACGCATTACAAATTGGTCAACAAGTTGAACTTCCTCTTACAACTCTTTTATATGTCTATATATTTTTACATTTCCAATGCAAGAGACCCAACTTTTTAAGACTGTAACTTTTGATTTGAGAGGTCATTGGGGCATTTTTTTAAATCATGGAGCTTGAAAATATCTATGTAATAGGAATTCCTATGATCGATGCTAAATAACCTAAGAATTTTGTTTTTCCCAAAAACAAAGTCTATAGCCGAAAAATTGAGTTTTTATATTTCATAGTATAAAAACTATATTTTTCATATAGTTAACATTAGGAGCAAGGTTGAGAAACCTTTCTTAACAAAATTAGCTTCAGAAACAATGGGTAAAATAAATTTTAAAATGTGAGGACAAGGTCATGGCATAATTCAATCCAATGGGTAGGACCACGTGCATGACCTAGTTTAAGAGAGAAAATTTGTGAAGGGGTTAAAATATTCATGTCTATACCATGGATAAAGTTATTGCAATTAATGGGAGGGATAATATTAGTTTTTGCACTAAATAAGACAAATTAAGCACTATATTGTCATGTTTATGATAGTATCAAAAATAGGTGTAAAAATAAAAGAGTAAAATTGTAAAGAATGCTCTTTTATCCCTTACAAATATATTATGATAAATTATATTAATATATTATAATATATTAATATTTTGACAATATTATAAATAATATTACAAAAATATGTTAATCATTTATTTTGGCCTTCAAAAAGTAGTAATGAAAAACATATTATTGTATCTTTAATGGTCATATAGTGAAATTGGTATATTTGTAGCACTGCATTTACTTTTCTTTGAAATGGTGTTAAAAATGATATCAAACTTTTTTATTTTATTTTGAAGAATAGAAAAGATAAGTTGCATCACTTTTTATATATTTTCATGATAAAATGATTTCATTTTTTTCTAGAATTAATGTAGGGAGTAATAAGACTAAAATTTTAATCTATAAGTAATTTAAAAAGTAATAAGACTAAAATTTTAATCTATAAGTAATTTAAAAAATCACTTTTTAATTAAGAATGAGCATATTTGGATCTTTTGATATTACAAAGAAAATGTATAAATATTTCTTATTTTTATTAGTTGTAAGTTATATATGATAATGGATAGTTAACAGAATACAACAATTATAGGTTTTTTAAAGAAAAAGTGCATACTTTGCACTTTGCACTTTGCACTCTTTTCTTGCACTTACTTTAGTCCATTGATAAATATATTGTCCCAAAGCTTAATTTGATAGGTATAACACACAAGTTGACAAAACATACTTTTAACCTCATCTTTTAGCCAATTTGTCCCAAATGATTTGAGCCTAATTTTGATCCCACCCTTTTCTCTACTCTAGATTTGATACCTATAATAATAATATCCCTTAGACATAATCACTTGTGCAATTCTATCCACCTTAATCAATATCCAATTTCATCTCCAAGCCAACCCTATTTTTAATATCCCCTTAATTTCTTTTGTAAATATCAACACAATTTCACCATTGTTAGCGTTAGCTCCAAATATAAACCAACAAGAATAGTAACCATTCACCTTTCGATCACCAAGATCCTAATGGGGGCGAGCTGAGAGCATACAGTGCCAGGGATCGTTAGCAAATTGGAATGTAATTATAATTGAACATAGGTGGCGAGCCGACCGTAGAATGAAAGGAAATTACAAACTCAACCACTTATGTAGCGGGAGTGGAGATATTAACAATTAATAAGGTGGCAAGATAACCATGAATCTACACTACCACTTATTTAGTGGGGGAAATTAAAATACAAGTGCTAAAAGTAAAAATCACACTCAACCACTTCTTAAGTGGGAGTATAAACAAGAATATAAAGTGCAGATTATAAATAGTTGTTAGTACTACTAAACCAGATTTACAAATTAGATAATCAACTACACAAAAATTCAATTTTTTGAGACTAATTACATCATAATGTTAGATACATGTTCTCTAATTGATATAACATGGAAATGATCAACAAATAAGCTCATAACAACAATAAATCGGATCTAATATGAAACAGTAATGTACAAAAAATTAGATCAATAGTATAGAATTCAGAAAAATGCTCATATCTCTCTCCAAACACCTCTGATGAAGATGAAATTGAATGAAAACGGGAGCTAGGATTTGGGCGATCGAGTACCAATGGAGAAACCTCACCAAATATCTCTAGATTATTTGTGCATGCTTCCCAATGTAGCCACAATGAAAACCCCAATCTCCAAAGAGGGGCGACCAACTCTATAAATTTATAGACGCATTAAAAAAATATGTAACTTTGTGTAAAGGGATACCCTAACAAGGGAAAACCATTGATCCAATACCCATAACCAAGAGAAATTCACCCAATGAGCTATGAATGAAAACATGCTACAACCAAGCACAAACCAACAATAGTAGAACAAATTATACAACAACAATCTTCTTAAATAAATCAAAAATTGAAACTCTATCTACACTTTTGTGTGAAGCACAGTCTTCAGTAAGTCCAGCTAGGTACTATCTTTCAAGCACAAAAACTGGAAGAATAAGGTAAGAGGTATGCATTCCTTGAAGCAAAGCTCTGAAAATATTTTAGCAACATAACATTATCATAATTTTCAAAATATGAGAAACAATGAGCAAGGCATGAATAAATAGACTTCTCCTTGGAAAATGAACCAACTGTAACCTCCAAGAAGTCAAACCATTCATCTTCCAAGAGGGATGCCACCTTTTCAATTTGCAAATAAAAAATTAAATTACCTTTTTCATTCATCTCCTTAGGCGTCCAAGATAAAAGGCATTTAATTTAACTTTTAAAATATTAAACTTCATCACTTAAGGCATCCAAAACAAGTCCCCCTTTTAAAACAACTTGAAGTTGATTGCCTAGGCATGAGGTCCAAAAAGAAACACCAAAAAATGACAGTTATTAAAACTTAGCTCCAAAAGGAAAGAAGAAGCGAATGCCCCAAAATAAATTTCCTCACTACCAAAAATAGAATGATGGATTGAAATGACTGTGCTACTGCTAAGATGACACTACCATAAATAAAACTTACCAAAAATACCAAACTATTATAAATAGTAAGTGTTTGCAAACTTCATTTCAATAACAACTAAGCAGATATCATGCCTTACTAAAAATAGTAAGTGTCTAGAAAGGTTGACAGAACCATATGCATGTTATACCTTACTGGAGTTCTCTGAAAACCCAAAATCTTTCGTGCATGCAAAGTATCAGATAGAAATGCATGTAATTTTCATATCATGCATGTTACCACATCCTAAAGCTCTCCAAAAACCTAGAAAGCTCCACAAAACTCACTTCCAAACTCCTACATGCAAGCCTTCCAAAGCTCATTTGAAACCTCCTACAAATAGGAAACCTAATTTACACTTCTAATTAGCCTACGGGTTTCTAGAAATAGGCTAATTCTCACTGAAGAGTGTAGGGCTAGATTGGGGACATTACAGTATGCCCTTCCCAAAATTGTTTGTCCTCAAGCAATGCCACTACACTCCAACCATTAAGACTGATCCATGTCGAACTAAGTAGGGTCCCAGGGTCCCATGTCCATCTCTTAAAAGACCCATCATGTTGATGTTGCACCACTATGATCACACAAATAAATCCATTTTACCAATTCCTCTCTAACCTCCCTTGTAACCCCAAAAGGTTACCATTCATGAAACTCAAACTGAAAAACTTGGAAGGACTGAAATCAAAATCCTACAGCATCTCACACCCAAAAGACTCTGAGGGATTAACATCTGCAGTGCCAATGATTATCACCATTCTGAGAACAAAGAATAATAATCTATGAACTCAAAAATATTCTCATTAGCATAACTCCTCAAAGCATCAAATAGAGTCACAACTACATAAGTGACTCCTTCAAGACTTCTTGCAAAGAAGAAAGCAACCCTTTATAAGAGCTCAATAGACTCATCCTCAAAATTTATCAACGATGTACAATGTCTCCTCTAAATAATTTTGATATAACCAAGAAGATTCCTAGAAACTCTCACAAACTTCTCTTCAAGAGTCTCAAAATGACGAACCCAATTGAGCAAAGGTTCGCTGCCCCAAACATTTGTACAAGAAAATGTACAAATATAGCCACTAGGAAAGAACTTGAACACTATTCAATACTGATTTAGATCACCCTAAACCATGATTTCTCCCATTTGAGGCTAAAGATCATCTTTGAAAAGAGTTTGTGAAGTGAAAAAATGAATATACCAGCTACCCATCAAGTCTAAAATGAACAACTTAAAATATGATTTAAGAAAAATCACCATGCAAGGAATTGAACAGTTGTTGTAACACTAAAAAATTAGCATCCAAAGTATCACAACTGCTCATACCCAAGGCTGAAAACACCCTTTCAAAAGACTCCATCACCACAAAGAACCAATATTTTCTCAAATTTCCTCTCCAAACCGCCAATTGATGAGAATAAAGAACCCCAAATTGACTGATAAGGAAGGAATCAATACCGAAAAATCTGAAAATCTGATGCTTATCTCTCCATACATCCTTCTTTCCACACATAATGATTATCATCAAAACATGTTGGGAATTCCAAACATGGATACTCAATTGAAAATGATCTCCAAAACTCTAGAAAAATTTCTCAACATGTTCCCAAATGTTGATTAGAACCAAGAGCCATCTCCAAAGACTAATATTCCCTTTAATGAACCTTTGAAGCCTCACCATGAAAGCTTCAACAAAAAGTGTGCATGAAACACAATCTATTTAAATACCATCCCAAGAAGAGATTTAAATGAATTGAATTATCACTCAACTCAAAAGATGGATTATTAGACATGTAAACTCCTTGCCATGGTTCTCCTTACTCCCACGCTTCTAGAATCAACGAATGCAAATCGATACCAAGATCCCAAATCATAAGAAAGGAGGATCCAATCTGCAGATGGAGAACTAGTCTGACTTGAATTCTCTGATCAATATGTTCCATCTAAATCATTACTTCTTGAAACTCCAAGAAGTATTCAACAAATCTGAATTCACTGAAAAAATTGAATCCAAAATCATGAGACATGAATTGTCGAAAAGATTCAATGAATTCATCATCAAACTCAATATTGAAATCAATTATTCTTAAGGAAGTTGGTACAAGCATAAAATCTAATAGAAATCTAACTAACATCCCCATTAGATATTGAATAAACTCTTCATTAGAATGCCAACCGATTCTTTGATTTCAATCAGGAACAACAGCCTCATTCCTCCTCATTCCTTGATTTTCTACTTCCTGAAGAGTAGATGATTTTTTATTAGCAATAGTTTCATCATTATGTAACTCATGTATCATTATTCCATTGCCAGAAGATGTGTTGAAATTCCTCCCTTCATTAAAATTATCTGAAAGAATTCCCTCATTAAACTCAAAAAATATATTTTCATGAAGCATATTAGCTCCAACTTCAAATAAAGGATTATCATAAGCCTGAAAGACATGTTGATGAAGATTTGAAATCCTCATTCTTTTAGGACAATAATTCAAATCAAAAGTATCTTGTATGAGATTGATCTGTTTAAGGACTTCTTCAATTTCTTCAGCTCTTTTTTTGTTTTCTTGTTCCTTAAAATAGTGAGCAACAATGATTTGGTCTTCATCTTCTCTTAAGGCCTCTTCAACTTCAAGCAATTTATCTTTTTTTTTCTTGTTCCATTCCAAATTCTTATCAACAACTTTAGCAACCCTATCCTTATCACTAATTATGTGTAAAATACTTGTTTTGATTTCTTCCATAGCATTCCTAATAGACTTCAAATCAACAAGAGAAATGTAGCACATATCTTGACTCTTTGGCATGTAATAAATCATATTTTCCACATGCCGATGAATGTCATCTAGTTTGGAAAAAACTTGAATCTCCTTATTAGCAATTAATGAGCTTTGATTGCTTCATTCATGACCTGGTTGAGTTGATGAAGTGTTGCTATGGGGTAAAAATAAATCAGAAATCTTATCACTTGTGCTCCTCAAACTATCATGCATCTGTTGAACACTTTTCCTCATTTCATCAATAGTGCTCTCAAGGTCATTAGCTCTTTGCTTCAAATTGGATTCAAGAAAAGAGAAATCAGTCTTGTTTCCACTAGAAACAACTCCCTCTATGTCTTCCTCAATGCATGATTCAACATTAGTATTGGAAGAATTTTCTACTTCTACTTTCCCAGTGTTTTCTTGTCGTTCTAACCAAAATCCTCCTGAATTATGGATATGAAGAAGTAATTTATTTGTTGATTGAATATCAGCTTCAAAAAAAAAAAAAAATTCTCTCTATTGGTACCCCTCTTGTGACTTATTCATGTGTCTCTAAAGCTAATGTTATCTTATTGTACTCCTCTATAGGATGCATGGACACCTCATGTGTCTCCAAAACTGATGTTGCCTCATTGCACTCTTATGTAGAATATATGGACAAATGCATATACAAAGGTACAACCTAAGATTTTACTATAGAATTATTAGGAGACCAAACTTCATTCCTCTCTTCAGCATAAGATTTCTCCTCATTTTTTTGATCTTCCTTCTTCAAGAGTGGCTTCAATTTTCCCTCACATTGATTGAACAATTCTTTGATCAATATATCAGCTATAGGAGAAATATTTTATTCATGTTCATATGTGTCCAAAAGAATGGATTGGATGCTTTGAGGAATAGGATAACCTCATTAACAGTCAGAACATGAATAGTCCTCACAGCTGCAAAAACATCCTCCTCCTGTTCACTCCAAGTCGAATTGAAGAGGTAATGGAACAAATAATAGATTTGATCTTGCATTTCCAAATTAATCAGCAAAATACTTGTTCTGAGATTTGATTCTTGTCAATCAACTCAAGAGAGAAGTTTTCAAATTTGAACACTTAGATTTTGTTCTTTAAAGACAACACATAGAACATTCTAACAAATCTTAGATCCTTATCTTTTAAGAACATAGAATCTCATAATAATCATCCAAAAGACATAAAATACCATTTTCATATCAAGAAAATCCCTACATCACCCTCTTATATTTTGACTTCCACAAATCTTATCATTAAATTATGAACAACAATTATAAAAGTAGTACTTAAACTCTATTATAACAAGCCTCTGAAATCCTAAGTAGGATAAATGCACAAAAAGTATTACAATTTTCTAATTAGAGTGATCAAGCAATACCCACCTTCTCATATTGAAAAGCTAATGAATGAATATGATGATTTCGATCTTGACTGTTCAATCTCTCTATATGTATGATCTAAACTTGGTGATCAACATTGTAGCCATGTGGACCCATCTTTGTTGAGTGAATCCAATCGTGATGGGACCCCCCACAAAAGTCAATCAAATTATTCTATGCCAGCTCTTAAAGGAATCCTCTTCTCAATTATGAAAATATTTTTCTTGTGCTTTAACTCAATTAATTTATGTTAGTCTAGGTGTAATTAATTAGTGATCATTTATTTCTATAGATTAGCATAGTTTAGAAAAAGGATAACTTGATGGTTCATATTTCTTCCTCTTTTTCAATGAATTTGATCTTTTGAACCGTTTCATTTTCTTTAGGGTTTTATTTGTTAATTTCTAATTTCTAATGATTACTATTTTTCTTTTTTATTGTACGATAAGGCTTAAACTCACTTTCTACTTCCAATTAAAGAGAATTTTCTAGTTAAATCTTATTATAGCTTTGAATTAAATTGAGGAAATTATTGATGAGGATCTAAGTACAATCACTTATCTTAATAAACAAGATTATTTTGGTCTTGACGCTTGTGTAGTAAACATGGATAGACAAAACATGTCTCACCACAGAAATGTTTAGGATGGATTTACCCTAATTTGGATACTAGTTCTAGTTTTTTGGATTTAATAGATGTACTTCATGGTAATTTAATGATTAAACCATAGAGAACATGATTACTAAAGGGTGCAAGTCAAAGAAGAAGCTCAAAAAGTTCCCTTAATGATGTGTCTCTTTCCCCTCCAACATATTATTATTAAAATAGTTTGAGATTACTCTCAAGATTATATTTATCAATCACCAACACTCAATTGAGATGATCACATATATTGGCTTAAAAATCTATTGATTCACATGTTGGAAATATTACATCATTCCCATAAGTATGTTAGTTTCTCATAAAATAATTATTTGTTGGAGTGTGTTTTTGTATTATGAGTTGTTAAAACAACTCATCTATATCTCCTATAAATTTGTAATATCATTTTGAATGAAGATATAAAAATATAGTATTATTTGTGAGTAAAACATGCTTTGAAATTATCTCATGGTATCAATTGTGGCCAAGAAATACTAAAAATTGTAAGCCATATTCATCTATAAATTGCATCCACTATTTCTTAAAAATTGTATTAATTTTTTATATAAAATCTTGGATATTTTGTGTTCAAATATCATGAAATTTTTCTTCAATAAAATTGAGATGGTTTGAATTTCAAATCACATCCAAGTGGTAGCATATTGTTCCAATACTTGGACTATCATTTTCTCTCAAGAATGGGTTTTTGAATATGTTCCAACTCCTTTTTTAGTATTATTGGGCACCAACATCAAATCTTTTGATTAAATTATCAAAGCTACTATAGGAGTTTTGCACATCCTAGGTTTGGAATGGAACCTATCATTTTTAGTAAGATAAACAATGTGTGTGTAGGTATTCTTCACTAGTGGTAGGTGTAACATGGTTCATGGAGCTACGGTGTTGGAAAAGAGAGGCCAGGTTGGAAATCTTTTCACCTTGATGCTAGCACCTACATTTTGTGTAATAATTTAGTAGTTTCTACATAAAAATGGACTTGTAGCACGTAAGAGTGTAATTTTGGTATCTATAGAATCTCCATCTACATGATCTTTACAAAAAGGGACTAATAGCATTAGGAATTATAGAAAAGTCACTTGCAACAAGGGAGATTGTAGGAAGAGGAAATGTGGTTTGGATTTGTACACATGGTCTCACCTTAGAGATAAAGCTACCAACTAAGAATATTGCATTGTAACATGAGCACATGGGCCACATAGGTGAGAAGGGTCTTAGGACCTTAAAAAATATAAATATTGTAAAGAGGTTGGTTGATTTTTTTAGACTTTGATTTTTTTTAACATTGTATTTATTTTATTTTTTTATTAAGAGGAGTAAATGCTTTTGACCCAAAGCTATGAACCGGTGAGGTTACAAATGGGGGACCTCATCCACACTATAAATTCTCAACAATTACACCCCAATGGGGTTTGAACCTTGATGGAAAGAATAAAAAGCACAAAAAATTAACCATCGCACCATGCCACTATTGGCGTTAACATTGTATTTATTATAAATACAATCATGTTCAATTTTATTGAAGCTCACATAAGTCTTATGGGATTTTGGATTTTATTCATAGTGGTGTGTTTGTTCCTCTAATTACTCCTTCATTGGAAAAATATTTTTATTATTTTATTAATTATTTTTATTAGAGGAAATGGTTTTCTTTTCTCATACAAAAATTTGACGTCTTTAAATGGTTTAAATTTAAGGGTCTTGTGGAAAAATAGACAAGCAGAAAGATTAAAATGTTGAGAATAGATAATGGTGGAGAATGTTGTTTAATTTATTTTGATAGATTCTAAAAAGAGAATAAGTGCATGGCATAATAAAAATTTATACACCCTTAAGAAGTTGGAATTTTATAGAGGATGAATAGGTTTTGTTGGAGGAGGATAGGATTTTTCTCAGTGGTGCTAGATCAAAACAAAAATTATGAGTAGAAGTAGTTGTTAGAGTAAAGTTTTTAACTTAATTATGTTAATTAAGTTACCTTTATTCCTCTCTTAAGATTTCACTTTAGTTTGCATATTGTGACATTTAATATTATATTAATTATTAAATGTCTACCTATTAGGGTTACTTTTAGGGTTGCACAATCTCCTTTTATAAGGATTGATCATTGTATTTTTTTTTCACTCTTTGATTAATACATTTTTCAGCTTTCAAAGCACCTTTTCTTTTTTGTCTCCATCTCTTCTTTATGTGCCAAGTTATTTGCATGCAGGTGATCTTCGGGGTTTGTGAAGTTGGATTTCAAAAATTCTACATGGTATCAGAGCTCCAAACCTGGTGCTTCCTGTTCGTGTTTTGAAGGATTTTTGGAGCTTCGAGGGTTTGGGGTTTTCTTTTTTGATCTAGGGCATACCTCTTTCATTTGGTGAATTTTGAGTCAATTTGGACCTCACCATTGCGTATGGAATGTTTGATTCAGTCAAGATTGACCTTTGTTTCGTCAAATTTGGCTTCATGGCGTCAGATCTGCGAGGGTTTGAAGTTTTTTTAGGGTTCCTAATCGAGAGCGTACCTGCAATTTTGGAGCATTTTGAGCCCAAACGAACCTCACTATCACATTCAGAACACCCAAAAACCCTTAAATTGACTGTCAAATCATCAAAATCGGACACAATGACTCCGAGAGGCAAATAAAATCATTTTTGGGTCATACGGCCTGGTACAACATGCAATCCGAGAAAAATAATAAAAAGGTGGAGTTAAATGGGCATTGCCATTAGTTAACTGCTAGTGGTTAGTGCTAGCGGTTAATGTTAGCGATTAGCCAAACCGCCAGGCTTAACCCCCAAAACCCTTTTGGAGCAGTTTTGGTATTTTGGCCATAACTTTTGTATATGAACTCGATTTTTCAAAAATAGAATATCGTCAGAAATCTGGTTCCAAGCCCGATCTGATGGTGCAGGTTTTATTTTTTGTTTTTTCTGTTTTGATGCTTTTTTTACTAGTCAAAGTCAGAACATGTTTTTTGCACTCCAGGGGACGTAACTTTTGCATCCAAACTCCATTTTTTGCAAACGAATAGGCGTTGGAAAGGTGTTTTAGTGCTCTTTCTAGATCTAAAGTCTATTTCATCAAAAAATTTACCAAGTATATTTTATTCAGATTTGTATGTTTTTACACTTTGCATAATTACTTGGACATTCTGGCACCTAAATGGGTTATGTTTGTATTGGATGGGTTATGTTGATATAATTTATCATGGCTGAGATCATTAGTCTCTAATTTTTTCATTTGTAGTGAGTATCATGGGTTTTTTACTCACCCTTCAGTTGTAATTCTGGAATGGGGTAATTATGAGTCATGGGCAAAGGGCATACTTACACATTATAGGTGGCTCAATATTTTTCCTTATTTATATGATCTCATACCTACACTAGACACATCAAGGGGTTTATCAGCATGGGTTATTATTCGAGATCATATTGTAGGGGTTATTGGTTGTAGTGTTGATTTTGACACTTTGTGTGCTTTATCGGACATTTGTTGTCCTCGCACACTTTGGCAACATCCTTGGGAGATTTTTGGAGACCCTAATATCTCTCCATTCCTAGAGGATCCCACTGTAGATTGTCTCTTCCATCTTGTAGATGTAGATTTCATACCCTATGATAACCATACTCTAGAGGATCTTGAGTATCTCACATGTCTTGCATGTACCGATGGTTCAGATACTTGTATTCATGTTCCCACTCTTCAGATTGATACTTCATCAGCATCTCATGTTGTTCCTAATTTAGTGCATCAGGGCATCATTCATCTTCCAGACATAGCTACTTTGGACTCTTATGTTGCAGATATATCTTTCTTGTTTGCGGAGTCCTTTATTGCAGATTTGGAGGATTATTTTGAGGACATTCATCTCCTCTACCTTGATAGTTAGGTTATCATTGTACACCCACCATTATCAGTGCATTTAGAGGTTGCATTTTAGGATTCTCCACATCAATTTGGATTTGACATCATTTGTTTTAGTTCAGACAGAGAGATTCTTCAACCTCTTATCATGGAACACATCTTGAGTTATATTGGTTCATCACTCTTCATAGAGTTTCTTCGACATCATCCTTTGGATCTATTTCTTCCCAAGGGGAGGAATATTATTTTCCACTTCAAGATCTTTTTTTGGATTCTGTATTAGGCATCTACCGTTGCGACAAGAGTTTCTTCTTTGTGGGGGGGGCTTCTTGTCTCTTTCTATCTCTCTTATGGAGACCATTGTATATGTAATTATATGATAGAAGATGTCTATGGGGGGTATCATGTAATCCAACTCCTATCCTTCTTTCATTAGTGCATTGCATTCCTTTCTTTGCATTCTATTTTGGGGAGGAGTTTTGTTCCCACTGGGTTTTCTCCTTTACGCTATTTCCTTTAGTTTGCATTGCATTTGTAAATGGGTAGCTGATCAGGCCTAGTTGTTGGGACTCATGTTTACTTTCATGCATTTTATTTAATTTTTATTTCTTGCACATTTTTTTAGCTGCACTCTTGCTCATCTTAAGGGGGGGTGTTAGAGTAAAGGTTTTAACTTAATTATGATAATTAAGTTACCTTTATTCCTCTCTTAATATTTCACTTTAGTTTGCATATTATGAAATTTAATAATTATACTAATTATTAAATGTCTACCTATTAGGGTTACTTTTAGGGTTGCACAATCTCCTTTTATAAGGATTGATCATTGTATTTTATTTTCACTCTCTGATTAATACATTTTTCAACTTTCAAAGCACCCTTGTTTTTTTGTCTCCATCTCTTCTTTCTATGACAGGTTATTTGCATGCAGGCGATCTTCGAAGTTTGTGAAGTTGGATTTCAAAACTTCTATAGTAGTTAGCATCACATGTTAATTAAAAATTATCCTAAATCAACACATGAATAAAACCCTTATGGAGGTTTGGATTGAAAAAATCAGTCACTTTAGCATCTTCAAATTTTTAGTTGCAAGGCAAATTCTCACGTGCTTAAGGGGAAGTGGTCAAAGATGGATTTCAAGGTAGTGGATTTTATCTTCATTGGTTATTTAAATGATGTGATGGGTATAAAATTTGCGATCATGTGATGGGGAAGGAATTGCATATTTAACATTTTATCTTTAGAGATAGCATGATTTTGCTTCAGTTGAGTAATTAGATGGGAGTGTAACATCTACAACATAGTTATAGCCAAAGAATGAGATAGCTACACCTGAGGCTAAACTGGAGATTTAAGATGAACTTGATGGGGATGATAGTACAAATATCCTAGATATTTTATAAGAAGAGCCTTCACATTCACTTTTGAGGAGTTCCACTAAGTAGGGGAGGTAACTAGAGAGGTATATTTCATCTAATTTTGGATTTATTTTTTCCTTGATTGCTTCCATAGATGAGTCTCACACCATGACTTAGATAGTGGAGATGGAAAATAGTGAGTCCTAGAAGATTTTTTTGGATGATAATTTTTTTACATTCAAGAGTAAAAATACTTGGGAGTTTAGTTTTCAAAGAGTAGTAAGCCTACTAGTTGCAAATGGGTCTTCAAGAAGAAATTAAATGCAAATGTGAAAGGATATTCCCACATTGAGGGAATTGACTATGGTGAGATTTTTCTCCAATTTTTAGGCTATCATCCTTTTAATTATTTTATTCTATTATAAAAATTTGATAGTAAAATTGATCAAATTCATGTGAATAAAACTTTCCTTCATGGTGATTTAGAGGAACAAATCTACATGACTTGGCCTGAGAACTACATGGTAAAAGGTTAGGAATCATTATTTTATAGATTGAATAAATATTTGTATAGTATCAAATATTATCCCATAATGTGGTACAAAAAAAAAAATCATATGTTTTAAATTTATGATTTATAAGGTATAAATCATATCACTATGTATATTTAAGTATAATGGTGATCATCTCCTTGTTATCACTTTGTATGTGGATGATATGTTAATATTTGGTAATAGTAAGGGGGATCATTAGGGGTATAAAGTCTCAAATATAATTACATTTTGATATGAAGAAATTAGGAGATGCTAATTTTATCTTAAGTATGGTGATCAAAAGAGATGGAACTAATAGAAACCTCTACTTGGGATAAAGTATGTTGAGTTTGTGTTAGAATACTTCAATAGGGTAGACTACAAATTGATGAGTGTTCCTATTTTGATGGGGACTAAGTTATCAATTGAGAAATATATATCTTCAATTGTAGAGATGGAGGCTATTTCTCATGTTCCTTATGCTATTTATATTAGTATTTTGATGTATGGTATGGGCTACACCAGACCAAATATTTCCTAAGTTGTGGGAGTCTTGAGCTAGTTTATGGATAATCCTAGCTAAGAGAATTGGGCAATAGTGAAGAGAATATTTAGGTACTTGTGACCCATTATTAGCAAGGTACAAGGCATAGATTAGAACTTACCTCATGTCACTATAAAGCATGTGCAAAACACTAGGCTAGCAAGGAAGATAGATTAAGGGGTGACCTATAAGTGTCACATCTCTATAAGAGCCTAAGCATTAATAGATGTATGTAATAGATAATAGAATAGAAAGATAGCAGAGAATATAGGGATAGAGAAAGGACTATAATATAAAGCAGAGACTAAGACCTATCAATTTATGTAATGACTATCTGAATATATATAAGGAGGTATAAGGATTCAATGGATATTTATGTTATAGATGACTATTGATTATGTTAAGTTATATATGAGTTACTATTAGATATAGTCTCATAGCGCACTTAATTTTTTCTACCATTATACCCCTAGGGTATAAACTAGTTGCATAAGGGATACTAGGGTAAAGATCTTTAGACTATAATTCACCATTTCCTCTTTCTAGAATTGGTTCCATTTTTAGGACCCTAGAGAGGACAATGAAGAAATCCAAAGTAAAAGAATAAAGTATTAGAGATAAAAAGAGACAAAAATAGAAAATAAATTTATAGACACATCTCTTAGGTACTACCTTTGTGAGAGGGGGTAGGCACTTAAGGGATGAAAAATGGAAAGAGGGGAGGGATCTGAAAGGATACCAAAAAAGAGGTAATTGTTCAGAATTTTAAACCACCCATGGGATATGTAAAGATTAATAGAAGTTTGGACTAGAAAGATCCATGGGAAAATGTGTTGAACATATGTTTCCATTGATGTCCAAGGAGTATTATCCTTAATGTTAAAAGAGTCTTAGTTATGCTAGTCAATTCTGTCATTGATGCAATAGTATCCAAAATATTGGAGAATTCATAATATTGGCATGTCATATTAGAGCATTTTGAGTTATGTATATCTATGTTGCTAGCTATGGTGATGGAATCAATTGAAGAAAGTATGTAGTATCATACTACATATATTCATGTCAGTGGAAGTGATTCAGAATTTTGATTTGGTATGTTTGAGGTAAGTTACCTAGATAGTGAGCTTGGTTTGATAACTTGTTATGATCCAAATTACTTCATGTTTATGATTTATGTCCTATAATTTTAAAGGAGAGTATGTAGACACATTTTTTATCTTAATCCAAAGTTTCCAAAATTAATGTTCATCAGACAGAAAGTTTGAAGTGATAGAAGGGACACTATGTTGGTTAATTAACTAGGTTGATATTTTGGTTCGATGCGGAAAATTATTGTAGCATGTGGATGATCATTGGAACTATATTTTTCTTCATTGGGAACCACATAATGTGCTCTAATTTTTGGATTAGCGTGTGGGCTATTAGACCTATCTTATCACATGTTTGGACATGTTTGGTTAAGGGGTTTTTATGTGACTGACTTGCAGATATTATTTCTATGTTTTGGGCTGACATGAATGAAATTATAAATGTAATTGATATATAGATGTCTAAGATTTGTCCTAAGATGTAGTAGTGGTTGCACTATAATGTTATGTAATTAGGGCTTCAATGTGAATATCAAAGTAATTTAATATAAGTTACATTCCAATCATTGTATGCTATTATCAAAAGATCATACATTGTGTGGGAGAGTATCTAAAGGTTGATCAAATCAATTGAAAATTGTGTCATAAGTCTTGAAGTTCCACAAATCATATGTTTGTAATCATGTAGGACTAGTGTATTATCTTTTAATTTGGTGGTCAAATATTTTTGTTGGGGATTGGTGTCTCTAGTAGGTTGGTGCCTACAAATACAATTTGGGATTGGTGTCTCTAGTAGATTGGTTCTTACTTCATCATTGTAAATGATTTATTATTTTGTCAGGCTGGATTTAAGCAGTAGATCCAAGCAGTTTTTCTCAATGTAATTTTTCCCATCTTGATTTTCCATGTATATCTGGTGTTCATGGTGTTGATGTGTGTTTTTTTGTGTTTTTTAATTATTGCATCATTAATATTATTTGTTAAGGGTTGCATTGATTAAATTAAGTTGAGATTAGGATATACTGATTCACCCCCCCTCTCAGTATGTTGTGTGCCCTTCAAAATGAGAAAAAAAAAAGTGGAGATAATTGAGAGGATTAAGTTGGTAATGGAGATGAACAAAAAAAAAAAAGGTTGAAACAAATTCATGAACAATAGGAAAGATACCGTAGAAGGATGAAAGTAGAATAGAGGAAAAAAGAGCAAGACTTAGAGGTTGCAAAAGGAAATATAAACAAAGAGGTTGAGTGCACCATTGAGGGGGTTGTTGATCGCACTAATGTGGGTGCTAACAAAGAAGAAGAAGAAGAAGAAGAAGAAGAAGAGCATGTCATTGAGGGTGTTTTTGGAGAATATAGAGAAAGGATTCTACAATTTGGTTGTAGCATGGATAAAATAAGCCAAAATATCCAAAACCTAAAAGGAGAAAATGAAGATTATGGAAACACCAGGAAGGAAATGAAACAAGAAGTGGTAGTTGTAGACATTATAATTTGACCACCCCCATATGGTCAACTTCCTCCCCTTTTATTCCTCTATCTCGCATCCCTCATCCGCATTAATTAAATAATCTATTATTTAATTAATTTCTCCTTTTTCTGAAGTTCCTAAGGTATTTAATTAAATAATTAAATACTTCATCATTTATTCCCCTTTCCTCTCTAAATTAAATAAATACTCTAATTTTTTTAACTGTCACTTACCTTTATGAATTTAAATTAATTTTTAATTCATTATTTCTCTCTCCTTGTCCCATCCTCCATAATTCTTCTATAATCCAGGTTAATTTAATTAGCATGTGATTAGGATGTGCACACCCCTAATCAAGATTAGTGTCACATCCTTCATAACCCTCCACTTGCCCTTATTCTATCATTAACTCATCTAATCCCTTGTTTGCACAACCTAATCTCTTGATTAGGTCAGCCTAATCCTTATGCCATTTATGACATACCCTCAAGTCAACCTTTTATTAATTTCTTTCCCCTTTTGGAGAAGGCAACCCTTTTCCAATGTGAATTTTAAATTCACATTTATTCTCCCTAGGATCTTTAAGGAATTTTTAATTCCTTGAATGTTTTGTCACCCACATGTGGAAAAGGACCTCCTTTATGAGGAGATCTTGTCCCACTCCCAAGGTACCATAAAGTACCTCCACCTCATCTTCCCCTTTAACACCTCACCCACCACATGTCAAGATGTGAGGGTCTATGAGTTCTCAACTCACCCTGACCCTTGATCTTGTCCATGGTAGCTTCATCTTGACCCTCCATTGTTTAGTGGCACTTCCCCTAAAATTAGAGGAATTTTCCATTATTTTGCATCTATCTTTCATTCATGCACTCAAGCAATCAAACAAACACCTAAGCATTCAAACATTCAAGCATCTAAACCTCCATTGTTGCAGCACTCTTTGCATCCATATCAAGTATCCGTTGCAATACCCACTTGCACCATTGTATTCCTCATCATCTCACGATCATTCATAACTAGGTTTTATGCTATTTTTCATCGAAAGGAGCATAAAAATCAAATGATCAATAAGCCCAACCAACTCATCAACTTGGAAAAGGTATAACACTCTTTTATCTTTTGTTTTGTTCAAGTTCAACTAGGCTAATCATTGAGTTTTTGTTTGTGTTTTTCCTTGCTTGCATTTCGTTTTGTTTTACATCTTTAGACTAGGAAAATTCACCTGCACACATTTATAGCACGCCTAGTGGGACCCACATCATGGGTCTACACTTTCACATTTTTTGTTGTTTAAATTTTGTAGGTTCAGACTTTACGAGGTGAATCTGAGATCAACAAAGGCATAAGTGAATTCACCCTTTTGCAAAAAAGGGGAGAATTTGAAACCAGGGGCGAATTCATGAAGGTTTCTGATAGACAGGTGCATCTGAAATCAACAGAGGTAAGTGCAAATTTTCCCATACTTCTAGATAGGAGATTTTGACTGGTAGAAAAGGTGAATTCATCAAGACAGGTGAATTTGACTAGTAGAAAAGGGAAATTTTTCCAACACAAGGGTGAATTTGAGGTCAACCCAAGACTTAAAGTTATTCATTTACAACTTCAGTTGGTTTCATTTTTGGGTACTAATCAGCTAACCTATCTTTTTTTGAATGTGCAATTTCACTAGCGAGTTGTGCAACTTGTTCTCGTTTGTTCAAGATCGTTGGTGTTAAATTACCAACGTATTTTTTGTAGGATGATTGGTCGAAGGCCCCTTTAGTTAGTTTGTCTATTGATTTCCATACTAGCTAGGAACACAGAATTAATTAAAGGGTCAAGTAACATTGTTTTTTGTGCTTGGGAGTAAGTTGTTGATGTATCCACTCCCCTTGTTCCCTTAGGTGATCTTGGGTGACGAGAAATCGTAGCTTGCTCTATTCCAGTCTAGTCTACCCAGGAGGTTCTAGTGCATCTAAGCTCTCCCCTTGCACTACATGCGAGCCTAGGGACTAGCCAAAGAATCTAGTATCTTCTACCTTTAGTTGGACCTAATTGGGACTCCATCACTTGGGGGATGATTCCAACCACGTGTTACCGACGGGCTATATAAAGCGGGGAGAATGAAAGTTGTACCCCAATCTAGTCATGTCATGTTTAGCGAAGCATCAAAGCTAGGGTGATACCTAGATATGACGTGCAGAGTTGGTATGAGTTTCTAGTACCTCATTGGGGCTCCCAACTCACACTTGTGATGGGTTGGTGTTCATGGTTGTGTCTCACGTACCTTGTGTATATTGAGGATGCATGAGATAGCCTTGTATAGCCTAGATAGAGACCCATGTTTTAGTCGTGGCTTGGTGTAATGCAGGGGATGTGGATCATACCCTAAATTTATTCACCACGTACTCCCTTGGGTTGAGATAGGAATCCTCATGGTGGACTATGATAGTCCTCAAGTGAGAGTGTGAAGGTGAGCCCGTGGTGTCTATTGACGACCTTGTGCCATAGGAACGCTAGCTATCTGCCTTCATGAGAAAGGGTGCTCTAGAAAACCACCCCGATATCATAGAGTATTAACCTTGGGTTGTCCACTCAAGGTGGTGGGCCTACATCAAGCTAGAAAACCCTTATCACTAATTCTAGGATTGTGTTGTCTAGAGTGTCTTCTTTGTGCGATACCAATGCTTTTATTTTTAGTTGAGTCAGTTTGGTCATTCTGCTTGTTGTTTGTCATGTTTGTTGTCCTTTTCCATAGTCATCCCCTACCTTCAGAGTTGAATTTTCTTCATACAAAGGCGAATTTGTACTGTAGACAAGCGAATTTTCCTTGAAAAAGGGCAATTTTATGTCTAAGTCAGTTTTTTAGCCATCCCTTTAGGCGAATTTTCCTGTGGGTCCCTTCTTAGGTGACCCCATTTTTTCCCATTCCTTGGAATAGGAAATTTTTTCCATCGCTTAGGTAAGTCTATCAATCTTCCCTATCGAATTCACCCGTTCCCATAGAATAGGCGAATTTTTCATCTTCAGGGGCGAACCTGCTATCCATAGGGGTGATCCCATTTTTTTGGTCTGAGTCTTCCTATCTGTACATCCCCTTAGATAGGTGAACCAATTTTCCATAGGGGCAAGGCCATTTTTTCTTGTGTGTTCCTCATCTGTACCAAGTCAAGATTTAGGAAAATTCGTTTGTCCGTCAAGCGATCCTATTTTTAGGAAAATCTATTTCCGTCTATACTGTCCAAGAAATAAGTGAACTTGTCTCCCTGTTGGGTGATTTTGCAAATCAATTATGCCCATTTTCCTTTGGTCTTCTGAGATTTTAGGAAATCCCGCCTATCGAACAGGTGATTTTGTCAGGGTTTTAGGTGAACTTGTTGTCAGATAGGAAAATTTGTATATCAGATTCACCCATTTTTGGTATATCCCTCAGGTTTAGGAGAATTTTCCTTACAAGTTCACTTGTTATTGTGGACCTGTCAGAGATAGGATAATTTTCTTTGTGGATTCATCTGCTTCTTATCTGATCCCTAGACATAGGTGAATTTTCTTCTTCAAGATAGGCAAATTTGATCAACATAGAGGTGAATCTGCTTGTCCTGAATAGGTGAAGTTATGACCTGAAGAGGAATATTTGTGATACACAAAGCCGAATATGCTACCCATACAAATTCTAGAGAGTGAATCCTTCTAGCCACTAAATTTTGTTCTTTTATGAGTCCTTTGCCGCAATCAAATTTTTTTATCATCATCCATCTTCGCGTAATTTTCACTTTAGTTCATCTGCATTTTCCAAAATCCATAAATTCACCAATCAAATCGCGCAGTGGCATCTTAAAGCATCCCTAAGTTCCATTCTCAACATCGATCTATCAATCCCAATCCCCTAGAATTTTTTTATTGGTTTTCATCCAATAAGGCTTAGGTGTTTGAATCTGATCATCATCATCTACATCTGCTTAGGATTGGCATTCATCGTGAGTCAGTAAATCATCCTCATCCCAATCAATCTACTTCCATCTTGAGGTATATTCATTGTCACAATCATCTCTTTTACAGTTCAATCCAATCAATAAACACCTTACATCATCTAGTCAAACCTATGAACTTAGTTTAGAATCAGTTTCATCGTCCTATTCTAATTGATCATCCAATCACATTGATCATCTCATCTTGTCAATCAATCTAATCAAATCCAACCATATATTTTATCTAATTGATTAATTATTCAATCGATTCACCATCATATCCAGTCAATCCTTTAATCTTCACTTAGGTCATCCTTTCACTGCATCATAGAAAGTAGAGTCATCCTAGTCACATTGGAGTTTTGCATTTTCATGCTCGTTACTTGATCACAAACAAAGAAACTCATGGCAGAACAAAAATCTCAAGGTGCCCCACCTAACATGCCTCAGGATCCTAATAACGGTGGCTCATCGTAATCCAATAGTGAGGTCCAAACCACATTACCTCCTACTAATGAAATCATGGTTAATCAACTTGAGGTTACATTCGATGAGTATCTCAATAATCTTGTCAATCTTCAAATAACAGATCATCTCCTTAATGATCGTGCGGATAAAATCCTCACCACGTTGATCATGAAGGGCATTAAACCACCATTGAGATTTGAGTTATCCAAATATTTCAATACGCCACCTCACGTGCCTCATGTGTCTCAAGATCCCCAAAACTCATAGAACCCTCCCAAAAATTCTTACATCCCCGAGGGCCCCCCCTATGGATAATTGGTATCGGCCTAGGTCTAGTAATGTCGTAATGTATCAAGTCGTACACCCCCCTCAAGTTTTTATTACAGTCACAGGAGCATCACCTGATCTGAATCATCCCCATGCTTATGGTATAACACATAATTTACCTCCTCCACCACCTTTGAATGTCCCACAACCTTTGACCCCTATACCGTCTGCACCACTTCTCCCACCTAATTAACCGATTTAACCACTAGTGAACATTGGGGGCAATCCTTTTGCTACATTACCACCATCTTCGGGATCAACACCCATTTCCAATTTACCACCACCTCCATTTATCCCTCAGCAATCACCTCAAAGAAATATTCCATCTTTATAGCCACCGCAAGGTAACCCACAACAAACGCCATAGAAAACCCCTCAACACATTCTAATTTTGTCTCAACCAATTCAACAACAACCTCCACAAAAAAATATCCCAATTCCTCTATAGCAGAATATTCTTATTCCTTTGCAACAACAACTACCCCCATATCAGTAGTAGGGTAATCCATTGCAACCCCCTCACCAGCCTCAAGGCCCTCTGCATCAACAGATATCATAGAAAAATCCACCTTTCCAACAATTGTAGGTCACCCAGCAACCCCAAATCCCAACTCAACCTCTTTACCACCAACCCCTTCAACAACCGCAAATCCCTACATAACCTCAGCAATCTCATCATTCACTTCCCAGCCACATGGCATGGCTTAGTAATTATACCACCCACAAAGTACCTTCTATGTGCAACTTGTTGCATCCAATCCAAACCCTAGTTATTCCTATCACAATCCACCACAATCTCAACCGCAACCATTTTATGCTACCCCTTCACAACCACAACAAAACACTTCCTATCAGTAGCTTAATCCACAATAGCCTTCGTATGCATCCCAACAATATACTACCTACAACTATTGGTCCAATCCATATTATGTCTCATATCAGCAACCATCTTAACAATAGTTGTCATATCAGTAAGGTGCTTCCACCTCATATTATCAAGCACCTCCATCATATCAACAAGGGGTTTCCTCTTCTTCCTTTCAAAATCCATCATCCTATCATCAATTCTATACCAATCAACCATCACCATCCACTTATACCAATCAACATCAGTCAACTCCTTCGTATACACCTCCACCATCCTATGATCAAGCCACATCTTCTCCATCCTCATCTTACCAACAATATGCTCCTTATAATCAATCCAATCCATCAAATCCATCTTCATCAACACTCACTAATAAGGAGTAGGAAGAGGTAAAAGCCACATTGAAAGACTTATAAGAAAGGACCTCTAAAAATTCTTTCAAGTCTGAAGAGAGTTGTCCCTATCCATGTGATCCCTCAATCTCACTCATTCCTTTCCCCAAGAATTTTGAAATGCCAAAATTTGACAAGTATAAAGGAACTAAAGACCCAAAGAACCACCTTTACGAATTCTATTCACATTGTCAAGAATTCCTACACAACGACAATTATCTCCCATGGTTATTCCCTAGGAGTCTAATGGGGGTGGCTCTTGATTGATTTATGGGTCTTCCAAAGCGATCCATTTCTTCTTTTGTGGATATTTCATAGAAATTCGTCACACACTTCTCCTTCAATTTGGAGAAGTATATTGATACTCTAGATCTTATGAAAGAAGGGTGAAACCTTTGTAAGCTACCTGCAAAGGTGGTGTGCTTTGGCTAGTCGAATGAAGTATCAACTCAGTGAGAAAGACTTGGTGAATCTTTTTGTGGAAAATTCTCATCCAAACATGACACATAATCTCAATATCCATTGATAATTGAGATAGCGCTCATTGCTAAGGGACAGATTAAAATCTAGAATCTAGATAAGGAAAAGTCATTTGGAGACAAGTCCTACTACTGGAACAAAATAAGAATGCACTCAATGATGGTGTCATGGATACCAGACATGTTCAAGTAGGTAATACCTCACAAAGGCCTCGATACACTCCACAAAAATCAATCCCAAATGCCATAGCCATTCCACAAGGTGCACCTCGTTGTCCTCCTCAATAGTCCAATTAGAATAATCAAGGAAACAATAAATTCTCCTTTACTTCTTTGGGATATCCCTTAAGTGTCATCTTCAATTGGATTTTGCAAGTGAGTTATCTGATCACGTATGTTGTAACTAAGACTTTTGACAAGTCTAAACCAAAGCCAACCTGGTACAAGGAAAATGAGTATTGCGACTTTCATAAGATCAAAGGCCATTCCATTAACAAGTGTCAGGGACTTAAGACATATGTCCAAGATCTCATAGATCACAAATATATCTTAGTGGATTCTAATCAGGTAGCTTTGTCTAATGCTCAGCTGCAGATATACCAAAATGCCTTCCCAAATCACAATCAGGGTGCCAGCATGTCCAATGCTAATCCTAGGTCAAGTAATAACAATAGTCAAAACAACAACACCAATAATATCAGCTATAAAAATGTTCCTTATAACTATGATGGTATAGTTATGTTCATTAGCCAAGTCGAGCCTCGTGTATCCATGACTCGGGTCAAAGGTAAAGACCCACAATGTTCTTTTACAACCTATCCCACCCGCATCTCTATTCGTGATCCTTCCACATCAGCCCAACCATCTCCTATAAGTTCTCAGTATAATATTATTGACCACCTAGGAAAGACACCCACTCAAATACCCATCTTGGATTTTCTCAAGTCTTCCCCTATCCATCAAGAAATCCTAATAGGATACCCATGTACCTAATGACATAGATCCTACTCAATTCCAGACCTTAGTAGGACACCTATCATTGACCTATCAGTTGGGCTTTAGTCAAAATGATATGCCTTCCATTGACTCAAATCATAACCATCCCCTTCACATTGAGGTCCTTGTAGCCCATCATAAAGTAAAAATGATCCTGGTAGATAATGGATCTTCCCTTAACCTTTGTACATTCAAGTTCATAAAATAGGTTGGATACACCCATGCTGACTTGAACAACTAGGACATCACCATAAAAGCATACAATAATGCGGAAAGGGACTCTGAAGGAATAATTTGTCTTCCCATTTAGGTTGGCCCGGTAGTTTAGTACACATGTGATGTCCTTGATCTGAATCTTCCATACAACCTCCTTCTTGGCTGCCCATGGATCCATGCCATGCAGGCCATCCCATCCACTTACCATCAATGCCTTAAATTCCCATTTAATGGGATGGAAGTAACTATACATACTGATCTGCAACCATTTGAAAATATTCGCACTTTGGAAGCTTCCTTCCACCACTCTCATTACTGTCCAGGAGTTGAAGTGGGGGCACCTCAAGCCTCATCCTCTAATCCATCTTCTAACCCATCATCCACTACATCATCCATTCCATCCTCCACTTCTGAATCCACAATCACCAAGGTCCAGATGATAGGCAAAGTTTGTGGTGAGTACGATATGTGCACAAATTTAAATGTGGCAACCATTCCACCATCTCCTTGTATGTATGGTCAACCTTTTCATTATGCATCGAAAGAAGAAGAGAATGCAATCACACAACTCTAAAAATGTTGGGTCTACCACTCTCTGGTCTCCTAGGCTATGACAAGATCAACTAGAAGATGATATCAGTTAGTGGATATACCGAGAAGAGCCTGAACCTACTCCCCCTCTTAAGGAGTATTTCTAGGATACTTATCCCCATGCCTCTAAGTTAGTTGAAAAGTATAATTATCAAGGGGGAGGTCTCGACATAGAAGAATGAGGAAGATGGTAACCTATTGATACTCCTATGCGACCAAGACATTTGGACTTAGGCTGTGACACGAAAAAAAAGGGTCATGTGCCATCAACTGGTGCCTTTAATAATTTTAGTGTGGAAAATGGTCTCCTTGAGGACATACCTAAAGAAGATTCCATCATACTCACATATGATGACATAGATCTCTCATCCATGTTTGACTGCCTATCTGTCTTTTTCATTAGCCTTTCTCTTTTCCATCCCAAGCTTATTGACTGGGACCTGTGAAGTAGTGCACCAATCGATACCTTTCCTTTAGTGGACACCTATGTAGATCTTATGGGATTAGGGGAAGATGAATACCCTAACCGCAAAAGTAAGAAGAAACAAAATAAAAAGGGTCATCTATTGAAAACCTCTCTGAGGCACCTCTTAACTTATCAAAAGTCAAAATAAAAGGTGTATCTGATAGTGAAAACCTCGATGAGGCGCTGGAGGATGGGGATGTTCATCTTTCCCTTTTTGGAACTCATCTATTTGAATGGTCCTCTATCTTGATCAAATAAACTCAAGAAGTCAACTTGGGAACTGAAGATGATCCTAAAATTACATATGTAGCCAAGTCATTATCGGAAGAAGAGCATGCTACCATCAACCTATTACAAGAAGGAATCATCAATTCTGCATGGACTTATTTAGACATGCTAGGTCTAGATCCCACCTTAGTAGTACACCGTTTAGATGTTCATCTGGATGCAAAACTCATCAAACAAAAGTTAAGAAAGATGCATCCACAAGTGGCTCTCCTTGTCAAGAAAGAGCTAGAAAAGTTGCTAGAATTCAGGTTCATTAGGCTGATCGACTATTCAGATTGGATATCCAACATAGTGCCTATTGCCAAGCCAAATGGGAGTATCAGAATCTGCATATATTTTTAGGACCTCAATAAATATTTTCCTAAAGATGATTTCCCTCCACAAAACATTGACACGTTAGTAGATTTTACAACAGGACATGAGATGCTAACCCTTATGGATGGTTTCTTTGACTATAATCAGATTAGAATTGCTCTAGAGGATCAACATAAGACTACCCTCACCACCCCTTGGGGTATCTTTTGTTACAATTTCATCCCCTTTGGCCTTAAAAATGTAGGGGCTACATATCAATGTGCCATGATCGTTATCGTCCATGACCTCATTCATATAATAATGGAAGATTATGTTCATGATTTGTTGGGGAAATCTAAAACAAGAGAAGAGTATCCTAAGATCCTAAAGAAAATATTTGAGTTTCTAGAGCATTATAGGTTGCGGCTAAATCCAAAGAAGAGTGTATTCAGAGTTACATCTGGGAAGCTATTGGGTTTCATCATCTCTAGAAGGGGTGTAGAGGTAGATCCAGCAAAGGGTAAGGCTATAATGGAAATTCCCTCACCCCGTAATCTCAAACAATTAAGAAGCCTCCAAGGGAAGTTGCAATCCATTAGATGATCATAGCTCAATTAGCTGAAAAATGCCAATTATTTACACATTTGTTACATAAAGACACCACCTTCAAGTGGGATCCTAAATTTCAACAAGGCTTCGACAAAATTAAAGAATACTTGGCTCATCCACCCATCTTGATGCCTCCTATTCCGAGTAAACCATTGTTGTTGTACATCTCAGCTACATCAGTTGCACTGGGGGCACTATTAGATCAACATGATGAGTCTTCTCAAGAGCATGCAATTTATTATATCAGTCGAACATTGGTGGGCTATGAGATCAATTGCTCTCTGATGGAAAAATATTATTTGGTAGTTGTCTTCAGTTCATAGAAACTTTGTCACTACATTCTCAGTCATCCTGTTAAGCTGATATCAGAAGTTAATCCACTTAAATATTTGTTATCCAGAACCTCCTTGATTGGTTGCATGGCCAAGTGGGTCATGTTACTGAGTGAATTTGACATAGAGTACATCAATTGTAAGGCGGTCAAAGGACAAGTCATTGCAGATTAGTTGGTCGATTCCCCTTTGGTTGACGCCTATCCTTTGGTAGTTATGTTTCTGGATGAATAAGTCTTCATAGTCACATAATCAGATAAGTGGATATTTTATTTTGATGGGTCTTACACACATAATAGAGCTGGATCAGGTGTCTTATTCCTCGCCCCTCAAGGTGACTACATACTGAAGGCATTCAGATTATCATTTCTATGCACTAACAATATAGGAGAATATGAAGCTCTCATCACTGGTCTTATAATCGCCATTCAATGGAACATCACTCACCTATGTGTCTTTGGCGATTCCCAATTAGTTATCAAATAAGTCAATGATGAGTTTCAGACCGAGGATAAAAAAAATTTGCCCTACAAGCGCATGGTATATGACTTCAAAAAGTATTTCACCTTCATCCAGCTTGAATAGATCCCCATAGTTCAGAATAAAGTAGCAGATGTGATGGCTACAATCGATTCCCTTATTGATATGCCTAAGTATCGAACGGATTGTGAGTTCCTTGTTGAACAAATTTTAATCCTAGCATACGAAACCAATGTAAGTCCTTCATCCAACTGCCTCTTGCTAAGGTGTCTAAAAGAATTAGAAGCTCACATTGCATTAGAGAAGGTTCATAGTGGTGTCTCTTGGGCCCATTTTAATGGCATGGCCTTAGCTAAAAGGATTCTTAAAGTGGGTTACTGTTGGCCTACCATTGAGCATGAATCTTGTGAGTTCGTGAAGAAATGCCTCCCTTGTCAACAACATGAAGATTTGATACATGCTCCCGCCCAAGATCTACAACCAATCATAGTGCCATGGACCTTTTCTCAGTGGGGTTTTGATTTGATCGGCAAGATATACCCTCCATATTCTGATGACAACACCTTCATCATCACCACAACTGAATACTTCACCAAGTGGGTGGAAGCGATTCCACTCTCTCACATCACTGGTATTCAAATCTCTAAATTCATCCTTTTCCATATCCTCTACAAGTATGGAATCCCATCCACCATCATCACAAATAATGGAAAGCCTTTTTAAAATTAGTTTATAAAGAACCTTTTCGAAACTTACCACATCCAACATCATTGTTCTACCCCTTATTACCCACAAGGTAATGGTCAGGTGAAAGCTACCAACAAAACCCTAATCAAGATCCTTAAAAAGGTGGTTAATAATATTGTTCGATATTGGCATCTCCATCTCCATCCCACCCTTTGGGCCTACTGCACATCCATTTGTACTCCAATTGGCACCACTTTTTACTCTCATTTATGGTGTCAATGCCATATTGTCGATCAAAGTTGAGATCCCATCACTTAGAATATCCCTGAAGAACCTCATAAGTGATGAAGATGCTCGGGTTGCACGAATTAGTTAGTTAGAACTCCTAGATGAAAAGTGGAACAAAGCATACAATCATCTACAAGCATATCAACATCATATTAGGAGGAGCTACAATAAAAAGGTTCATCCCCACCAGTTCAATGTTGGTGATCTAGTCCTCAAGGAGAATCAGCGTACTTAGTAAGATCGAGACAAAAAGGGAAATTTTGAGGCAAAATGGTTAGGTCCCTGTGTTGTCATAGATAAATATGGTTATGGCGCATATAGGATTGCTAAACCTAAAGGAGAACCCCGTGAAGAGCCTATCAACATCATGCACCTGAAAAGGTTTTATACTTAAGCTAGTTGGGTTGTCCTTTCTTGAGAAAAAACAAACAAAAAAAGGTAAAAAATCATCAAAAAAACAAAAAAATCCAAAAAGTAAAAAAAAATCCAAAAATAGTAAAGAGAAATAATATGTCATATGGTGAAAACCACTCTTCGTGACGCCTTGGATAAGTACATTTGGTGAAAACTTCACAATAGGCGCCATTCGTAGAGGGTTTAATCATTATCTACCTAGTGTCCTAGTTACATTATGCTTCCATCTACATTATCCTCATGTCTTATCTTACCATCACATCGATCCTATCTTCCTATCAAAATCCTATCATTGATCACTTGGTATATTTTGATTGAGCATTGGACGATCCAAATCCGCTATCTAAAATCCTAAGCTTTTATCCTTGATCTGAGCTTGTCACCGCTTGTATATTGTGTCTTATCCTTAGTCTTACGTCATCACTTAGGGTCCCTCATCCTATTGGTCTCCATTAGCTCTCATCCTCCCCCTTCATTCGTACTATTTAAATTAAGGTGTGAGCAGTCGGATTTGTCATTCGTGACATGAAAACAAGTTATTAATATCCTCATTAGTTTCCAGTATCTAAAATAGTATGGTCTGTCTATTGATTTGGATCTAGTCGTGTCATTCCCTCATCATTCATCTTGTGGGTCCCATCCTTTCATCATCGATCCCTTTGTCGAACTATGTTGCCCCTACACTTTCACGTAGGCAAGTTCGATCATTTGATCAGCTTCCGGGGAATTTTTTCCATCTAGTCTGTGTCTTCCATCATTTTCTTCATTGTCCTCTTTCCGCTTTTATCCATGGTCAGTTATCGATATTTTATCGAATTGCAAGGGCTTTGTGCTTTCACATAGGCAAGGTTGATCTTTGATCAACTCCCGAACCCTTAGGTATTTAGGGTGTGTTGGTCTTGTATCTTGTGTCATGTCACATTGTCAAGTATGTCCCTATCCATCTAGTACTTAAAAAAAAAGGGCACTATTATCATCAGATCCAATCGGTTTTAGATATCCAGCGTCATATCGATCATCTAATTTAGTTTCCATATTTGGTCTTAACAAGATGCATCCTTCATAATCAAACTGCATCATTCCCATCCATCCTATTTGATCCTGTGGCAAAGAACATTTAAAATACATTCTGATCTTTTGATGCTTTTGACATATTTTTTATCATTTGAGCCTCCTCTTATACCTTGTCAGGGTCGCCACGATCCATCATATCATGGTGTGCTTTGACTGGTAAACATAGGGGCATATCTTGATATATTTGTCTACTTCTATCTTCTTGGTTGTCCCACGTAGTACCCAACAAGATCCTCATGGTCTTGTGTTATGTTGTGGCATCCTTCGTTCTTCTGGTTATCCTCATGCATGGCCCGACCAAATTCCTTGTGACTCTGGGGTGTTGGGATAGCCTTCTTGTTTGTTGTGTTTTTTTCATTCATTAGACACTCATTTTTCCTTGCTTCCTCATTCCCTGGCATATCGTGTCTTGTGCTATAGCAAAAATCAGTGCTCCTAAAATGGAAAAATAGCATTAGGATTGCATTTCATACCTCATCTTGTTGCATTGCATTTATCCCCCCATCTTTCTCCTTTTCTTCTCAGGATTCATATGGTTTTGATAGGTGTAGTATCATGTCTACCACCTTGCCCATCTTTCCTCATTTTGATAATGATCATATGGAAAGTACTTTCCATAAGCTCAAGAAACCATGATACACAAATAAATTAAGCCTATTAATGCCTTACATCACTATGCATGCCCTTATTTACACTCATTCCCATGCTAATTTAATTCAGATATTAGTGTTTGTAAGGAATTTAATTACCCCAATCATTCATGTAGGCTTGGATGTTATTTATAATGCCAAAAATACCAAGGTCATCTTTGCAGTCAAATCCTTGGTCTATGACAAACAACATGAGCAAAGCAAATGGGATTGATACATAACTATAAGGAAAAGCATGGACATCATAGAAATGGGTGAATCCAATCATTAATTAATCTTGATCCATGTCATATTAAATGTAGAGAGTACATCCCAAATGGTGTTAGCATCCCCTCATCTTGCATCTTAATTTCATCCATTGTATTTTGTCTCACGTTGCATTTATCATTATCATGTTCATTTTAAGTTGCTTAGATTGACATAGATTTTTTATTTTAAGCATCTTAAATTGGATTCATTTTATTATCATTTCATTACATATTAGTCCACCTCATCATATACATTGCATTATACACATGCATCACATTTTTCATTTATTTTATCCTATTGCATTTCATCTCATAACCACATCACAATAGCATATCCATGGTACACATCATGAAATTGAAAGAAAATTGATTGTATAGTGTGTGTGCATGCATACATCACCACCTACATCACAAAGCATTAGTAACATGATGATAACATTTAATCCATCACATTCTGCATCACAAAGATGTTAGGAATAATACATTTCATTCATCTCATCCACATAAGCATATCACATGAATCATCATAGATGTATATATATATCATAACCATCCATAAATCAACATCCATCACATCATAAATGTATAGTGTATATAAGTGCAAAAATACCCTATCCATAATAAAGTCCATCATAAAAAAATAAATACATATCCATCAATAGTCATCGAATAAAATACATGTACTAAGTGTTTCTCAAATGTAGGGACCACATCAATGCATGGCATGATCTATGTTTGGTCTGCATTGTGGATCCGATGGCCTTTGTCCCTATCCCTTGTCTATACACCCTACACCTGTAAAAAACCAAAATCTTGTCATCTTGTCCTCTCTAGCCACTAACTCATTTGATTGCAAAATTCGACAAAATTTTTCGATGAAAGATGTAAAATGAGATGATCATCAGGTACTTGTGATATTTGATGTGTAATTTTCAATTTTTTAAAATTTTATCCCCAACGTTTGTCAAAATTTTGACGAACCTGAATTTTCATCAAACCTAGCTAAATGGTGCCATAATTTTGAATTTAATAAACATACTCTAAAACCTAAATAAACAGGGTTGTATCTCATCAAATTGGAGAAGTTAAAGGTCAATACCAATGCCGAGGAAGAGTTTGGAGGAGTGAAAACAAGGTCAATACCATCACCGAGGAAGAGTTTGGAGTTAAAAAAAGGTCAATACCAGCGCCAACGAAGAGTTTGGAGTGAAAAAAGTCAATACCAACGCCGAGCAAGAGTATTGAGGAGTGAAAATAAGGTCAATACTAGCACCGAGGATGAGGTTGAGGGCACTCAAAGAAAATCGATGACCAAGGGACAATGGGTATTGTAAGTTTGGCTCACCCATTCTCTTTAACCTACAATTTTCATGCCTAGCATGGAATTACGCTTACATAACATAAACTCAAACAAATGGAAGTTTATAGGGGCAAAGGAGCCCAAGTATATGCTAGGCTAAGCTATATCTAATGAATGGAAATAGAGGCGTACAATTCTTCTTTAATACCTCCACCACAAACATATGCAAGGAAAGGTCTCCTCCCTTCTTGGTAGTGATAACCTCCTCCACACACAACCATTAAAAGTTAATAATAGAGGAATATAATCTTTGAAGAACTCAAAGTTGATTCTCTCCTACCTGATGCAATATTTAGTCATTTTATCCTTACAAACATTTATAATGATTACTAGAGGCACATAGACCAATTCTTCATAATAGAAGAATTTGATCATACTTTTTCAATGATTGCATTATGAGAAAACCTTAGGTTAAATGAAGAACCTTCATTTGAAGGCGATGTCATCATGACCTTTGAATGAAGAACCTTCATTCAAAAATGATGCCATGTCAAGACTTTCAAATAAAGGATTTTTTATTTTAAATATTTCATGTCCAAAATGCTTTATAAAAGGAACCTTTGCATGAAGGACCTTCAAATGAAGACCTTCAAATGAAGACCTTAATTCAAAGGTCCCTCATTAGAAGATCCTTCATATGAAGGTTCCTTTAATGCCATTCCATTATAGCTCTTAGATTTGTTAGAGATATTTTTGTTTCGAAGTAGAGATTGGACCATCAAATAGTGTCACCATGACTCTATGAAGATATCCATCAAATTGATAAACCCTGACTTAACAACCATAAATTCACAAGAAAAATTCCCTTGTCAGCCCTAGGGCATCAATTCAATACCAATTTTCTTGCTTTAACAAACCCCTAAATGCAATTAACCTCTATCATACTATGTTGCACACCAATCCATCGAGTTACAGTTCCAAGATAGTGGGTGGATTGGTGGATGTCATTTCTATTTAGCCCTCAAACCCTTACATAGGCAAAATAGGGCAGTCCTTTTATTTCATTGTTTTCTCCCATAAAATAGTGATTTAGCACTTCAAAAAAAATGCAAATGAAAGGGAACACACATATTTATCTACAACAATGATATCAGAGAATCTCAAGCTTGTACAGATCCATACAACACAAAAGAACTTCAAAAAAATAGTAAAAACACAAAAAATTGCTTCAAGAACATTGTATTTGATATGAAATTGTGGTATCAACTCCTCCAATAATTGCAACAATTGCAATGGGATGGGAATACAATATGATAGAAGTGGGATAATAAATGCATCATTTGAAGCATCAAACCAATATGCAAAGATGAAAATAACCCCTTAAACTGAAAAAGTTTCTTTTTACTTTAAGTTTGTTGGGTAGCCAATTCTTTTAACACTATAGGATTTGAACCCAATTTCCGAGAGCCTTTCATCGGAATATCGATGAAACATTGTCGGCCAGCCAACGATTAACAGAAGTCAGCGTCGTCACTCAAATTTTTTCTACATCCCGACGGGCTGCAAAACATCGACCTCACAATGCACGCTCGTCGGAACCGCGATGCCAACTTCGTCGATCACGCGACGAATAGTGCCCGGATGACGGGAGGCATACCTTCGCCAAACCATTAGATTAACAACGTACTCCCGTCGCCATTATGACACAAATTCGACGTATTGGCAATATCGTTGAGAGATCAATATTGTTATAGCGATCAAAATTGCCTAAGAAGATATTTTGGGAGGACTAGATTTTTGTCTCAACGATAACTTTTCATCGTCGAGATACACATCTTGTCTCATCAACAAAGCATGAGGGAAGCATATCGGCAAGACATATATTATCAGAGTAAGTTCTGAAGGTCTACCCGAGCAGCTATATGATGCCGATAAGATTACATCGGCAGGAGTCTTGGAGACATAATTTAGATTGAAATAGCGACAGAAGTTTGTCGAACGAGCGACGAAATAGGCAATTCATTATGGTGAAACTTCGTCGGATAGATTGCAAATTCATCGGACGTTTTTGTGGTTCGTCGTATATTAGACGAGAAAGTACACATTTTAAAAAAAAAAACCTATTCGTTGAAAGATCAAGACTATTACAGCGATCAAAATTGCCTGAGAAGATATATCGGGAGGACTGGTTTTTTTGCCCCAGCGATAACTTTTTATCGGCCAGATAGACATATTGTCTCACCGAGGAAAGCATATCGACAAGACATATATCATTGGAGTAAGTTCTGAATGTCTACCCGAGTAGCTATATGATGCTAATTAGATTACATTGGCAGGAGTCTTGGTGACATAGTTTAAATTGAAATAGTGACAGAAGTTCATCGAACGAGCAACAAAATAGGCAAGTCATTACGGCGAAACTTCGTCGGATACATTGCAAGTTCGTCGGATGTTTTTTCGGTTCGTCATAAAATTGATGAGAAAGTGCACACCTATTCGTTGAAATGTAGGCATATTGGTGAAAGATGAAGACTATTACAGCGATCAAAATTGCCTGAGTAGATATATCGAGAGGACTGGTTTTATGTCTCAGCAATAACTTTTCATCGGCAAGATACACATATTGTCTCATCGAGGGAAGCATATCGGCAAGACATATATTATCGAAGTAAGTTCTGAAGGTCTATGTGAGTAGCTATATGACGCCGATAAGATTACATTGGCAAGAGTCTTGGAGACATAATTTAGATTGAAATAGCGACAGAAGTTTGTCGAACGAGCGATGAAATAGACAAGTGATTACGGCGAAACTTCGTCAGATACATTGCAAGTTCGTCGGACGTTTTTTCGATTTGTCGTAAAATCGACGAGAAAGTGCACACCTATTCGTTGAAATGTAGGCATATCGGTGAACAATGAAGACTATTACAACGATCAAAATTGCCTAAGAAGATATATCAGGAGGACTGGTTTTCTATCTTAGCGAAAAATTTTCATCGGCGAGATACACATATTGTCTCATCGAGGGAAGCATATTGGCAAGCCATATATCATCGGAGTAAGTTCTGAAGGTCTACCCGAGTAGCTATATGACGCCGATAAGATTACATCGGAAGGAGTCTTGGCGACATAGTTTAGATTGAAATAGCAACAGAAGTTCGTCGAACGAGCGATGAAATGGCAAGTCATTACGGCGAAACTTCGTCGGATACATTGCAAATTCGTCGGATGTTTTTTCGGTTTGACGAGAAAGTGCATTTTTTTTAAAAAACCTTTTCATTGAAAGATCAAGACTATTATAGCGATTTGAGGCCTGTTTGTAGCAACAATAATGATAACTATTTTCTTGGCTGTCATACAAGCCATCTCCATCAACAGAGCTTTGAAACCAAATCCACACACAACACAATGTTCATAGTGAAAAGTTAGCACTTTCTTTCATCTTTGCAGATTGGTTTGATGCTTCAAACGATGCATTTCTTATATTGAAAAGTGAATTACTTACCTTTTTGAGCTTCTCTTTGTTTTGAGATTAGTTTAATAATCTCTACTTAACAAGGCCAACCACATGAAGGTGGAATCTCATTTGGCCCCCCCCACCCCCCTCCCCCCCTCCCTCACATCACTCTCAATTCCCCATACCCGATCATATAACATTAATCATTCATTCATCCATTAATAACATATAACATTCATTCATTCATCCATTAATAACATATAACATTCATTCATTAACATATATCATTTTTTCATTAACATATTCAAATTCATTCATTAACATATTTCATTTTTTCAGTTTTTACACATTATCAAAAATATGGCTGTCATAATATTATTACAATCACTTTTTTTTTTTGTTTCTTTTTTGCAGCTAAAAAAAGCTGAAGTGGAGTATCGTTTTCTAAATCATCTGTCCCCCCTTGAGTTGTTTTGAGCTCTGCTCATGATCTTAATGTAATCCTAGTCGTGTACTCACAACTGTGTGGACGCGGCTGCAAGGGGGGGTCTGCTGCAATAGCAAAGAAATGTTAAATTGATATGTTTTATTATTATTGTTACACATATTTCATTAATTAAAAGAACATCAGAGTGGTGCTCTTTACCTAATTGGGCCACATCATGTTCCTAATATTGTCTTATAGCCTCATGCTCAACATGTTGAACACCCTCTAAATCCTTATCTGGAGTTGAAACACGAAAGATTACATTAATTAATACACCAATTGCAATTAAAAATGTTTAAAAGAACATTAGAGTGGTCCTGCTTACCTGATGGAGCCACATCATGTTCCTGATCTTGTCTAGCCTGATCATGCTCAACATGTTGATCACGCTCCACATGCTCTAAAGTTGAAACACGAAAGGTTACATTCATTAATACACTAAATGCAATTAAAGATGTTTAATTGTATTAATCCATAATGCGTTTTGTATAGCACATGAATACATCTAGTACCGGGATGCACACCATGGCCTTCATCGGTAGGTTGCGCTCCACCCTCACCAGGTTGCATTCCAATGTCATGTGCAGGATTATCATTCCTTATCTGTGTAAAACAAATAGCCACATTATTATGGTGGAAATTAATATTGAACAGATTGCACAAGTATTTAATTTGAAATAAACTTTATTGAGTTTATTTACCTGCGTGTTGGATGCAGTGGAAGATTGTGTTTGCCCAGTCGAGACTCTTAGCTATTCAGTCAGGGCTCCATAGCCTTGGTCAAAGGAAATATTTAGGTCCTCTTGTGTTGGCACTCTGTTGAAATCAAAGCCCTACATTTTTGCATGCGATCATGAATTTTGCTTCTACGATGTGATAAAACCAAAATTGTTTGCAATTTATTATTTGGATGCAATATTTCATTGATTGATACTTACAAATCGTGCGACTACTTTCATATAACCACCAGAGCCAAGTTTGTGTTGCCCGTGTTTTTCTAGTCTTGCTTTTATTGCCTTTGATGTGTCGGGCAGCCTATGAAAAATTTGAAATACGTTAGATTATGTAAAAAGAAAGATTAATCAGTATATAATTAAATTGTTGATAGTATTACATACCTTCCTTGGCCCGGTAGTATCTTTCCTTTCTTCTTTTCAGCCTTCTCCTTTCCATCTGACACCAAGTCCTTCCACTCCCTTTCCGAATCATGGGGGGATGCTCGTACTTTTTGTTCTTCTCTAAATGTGACCTATATTGGTCCCTCACATACTTTAGATAGGTACCAACTTTCTTAAGGACCTTGGTTCGGTTGAATGTTTTATCACCGAACAACACAACTAAACGGTTAATGAGCTCATCTTTTAAATCTTGATTTTGGGAATTCCACCGTGTACGTATGGTGGGCCCGAAGAGCTCAAATGAAATATCACTTAGATGTTTATAAAAAACATCATTTCCTGCAATTATAATGTAGGCAAATATTGCCATTTTGTAAATCAATATAATAGGGTGCTATCCCCACTGTTAGCACTTACTTAAAAAATTAATAATAATAATTAAAACATTTTAAAGTACCTGGGACCTTCTCTATCTTTATGGGAAGGAAATCCTCGATCACCACAAATGCGATCGGCAATGTTCCCGTACTAGTAATATGGGAAGATCCAAGAAATGCTGCTAAAACATCACTAGTAGTAGTGGCCTCTGCATCCACAAGTACTAAAACATGTAGTGGCATGTGTTCGCTGCCAGAGGGTGGACTACCAAATGCCTGCATGGTATGTGTTGCCGACATTTCAAATGACAATATAGGCACAAATGATGGGTCAGATGCGCAGGAAGATTAGGATTGACACTTGTACCGTCCCCTACTTCCCGAGAAACACTTGCAGTACCTTGATCACGGCCAGCAACATGATCATGAGGACGCAAATAATCCTGTAAAAGCAACACATATTTTAGTTCATGACATAAAAGAGTACAAAATATAAAACCATGAATGAACTTATGTTATAATTAAAGATCTCATGACAACTTACTTCCAAGTTCTATGCTCTCTGAGACAATATTTTAACCCTTTCTCTTATCTCATCTATTTGAGGCACTACGAATACCAGCTGAAGGATTTCTTGATTGCATTTTTTTTGGGCCTTCCTCATCATATCCATAGGGTTTGTGGAAAATGTGATGTCATCATCACATAATAGTGACTACACCTCCATATGGATGCTCTCCTGTACTGCTGGTGCCTTTCCCCGATCAACCAACTACAACAAGAATATTACAAACATTATCAAAATTAACCCAATAAACTCATGAAAAAAACATAATAATAAAACATTTTGCTTGTATCTAATTTATACAATTACAATGACATAAACCTGTCAGATAGAAGCGCCTGAAGATGGATCACGATCTGTGCTCTACGCCGGAGCCTTCCTCCTATGATCAATGTCCCACTGTGACAAAAATTGAATATAAAAAACATTACCGAAATGAAACCAATAGACTTACGAAAAAAAAATAATAATAAAATGGTATATTGGAGTCATTAATTGGAGGTTGGGTTAAATGGTATATATATAGTACATACCACCCCCATAGTAATTGTGTTTGTATCTAAGCGATTCAAATTGTAATCAATTAGCAACTCTTCCCCTACAGTTATTGATTTTATCGCACATACGAATACACGGTTTCCCTCTCGCGCCTCGAATATACAATTGGGTTGCTTATTTGTTGACCCAGGTCGTGTACTATTTATAAACCCTGCAATATTCCTTGATGCTTTTGGCCTCCCGTCAATGTACCTAGCCACTGCTTTATTTTGATCCTTATCTTTTAGTTGTATATAATTTGCTGATAGTGCATACCTACGCATACTTCGTGTTTATCGAACCAACTGCATCCAATTTTTGTAATTGTAACAGGGTCCAACATACTCCATCAACACAATAACTTTGTCGTAACAGACTTTTATGCCATCCATGCAAAATAGGCCCAAACCATGTAATGACGATGGTGCTATGCAATATATCCTCTTGTTGACACAAAGTTCAGTGTTTATTGGAGGAAGTTCCTTGGGTACCCATTGTTTCCATAGATGTTTGTATCTCAATGACACCTCGATGTCGCCTATGCTCTCATCATCATAAGAACATGACCCCCCTTCAGTAAGAAAAAATTCCATGCGTTTACAAAATTTTCTTCTAATCTTTTGACCTCTAATTGATCTCCCTCTTTTAGACCTACTACATGTCTCGCTTTCCTCTTCTCTTCCTGAATTTCCCTCGCTTGAGGAAGACAAATCTGACAAATACCTATTTTGTGGTGCCTGCACTCATAAGGATGTTGGATGAAGTTCTTTCATGGTGATATGATCCGAAGGTGACATTATGATTAATTTATCATTTCATTGCTAGAAATTGATAGGTTATAAGGTAATCAAGTCTTGATAGATTGCAAGTTATTGTTACTACCGTCCAAATGTGTCCATCATAAATCAAATCTACTTAACATCTTTGTGTAGCGTCTTTGCAAGCATAAAGTAACTTCGAATGATAGTTTAGAGTTAGTTCTTTCTTCTTTTAGCAAGTATTGTAGCTCATTTTTGGAGCTTTCAAGAAAAAGATAGCATTGTAACTCATTTTCACGGACTTGTACTCAGCTGTATTTTTACCTTTCAATCAATAAAAGCAAGCTATTTTTCCTTCTCTCTTGTCTAAACTTATTAGCCACAAAACAGGACAACCATAAAAAAGGTAGAAAGGTTTGAAGAATGCAGTCATGATAATATTATATCAACCTTATTGGGTTCTTTGAAAGAAGAAGAAAACCATGAAGTTCCAAATCAATTTCTTGTACCACAAGAGCACCATAAGAGTAAGATGAAGGATATGATCACACCAAAAGAGGAAAAAGGAAAAACCAATCTAAAGCTTTCAAGGGGATGTCCTATCAGGCATCTAACTAGGATGGAAACTAGCAATGCATCACAAGTCATTATTGCACCCAAGCATGAGGAATCTATCCTACTATCCTATCCATTTTAAGATAACATGAATGGTAAGTGGATTTGTGGATTTGTTTTCTCCATTTATGAGGCATTGCAATAGTTGGTTAAACATCTATCATTTCTTCATTTCCTCTTTGATGCTCACAAACATATGGAGCATTACAAGTTGCAAACAAAGGGTAGCTACTTTCATGAACCAATTAATGGTTTTATTTAGGTATTCCTTTCCTCAGTTAGTCTAGGTTAGGATAGTTTTTGTTTTAAGTGAATAAGTTTTGTTTGCACAGTTAGTTTGTTTTGAGTCATTTGGTAGGTTGAATAAGGTTGGTAGGTGTTATGTGGTGGAGCTTTTGTTTTCTTTCCCTTTGGGGTGGTTTTATCTTCGTTATTTTTCTACTGGTCTGGTATTTGGGGGTTTTTTCTTTCTGGCCATTGACTTGCTATCCGCAATACTCAATCACTTAAGTCGTGTTTTATTCCTTTTGGCCGTCACTTCACCGGCCCCTTTTACCTATCCTTTTGGTTTTGCATTTTGACTTATGCGTCCCTATGGTTTTCGATCTATTAACCTTTACAACGTAGCCTTTGAATTATTTTTTGACCCTGTGGGTTATTACCCTGTTTGCCTAGTGGTCCCCTTTCTTTAAGGTAACTATTTCGCATGTGAAGATTTGTATTAGTTGACGGATGCAGGAACTACGATCTTGACTGTTCATCGCACACCTCGCAAGGTTTGTGCTTGCATCACAGAAAATGCTGCGAGGCTTGCGAGATGCTACCACCTGTTGTGTAACTTGGTGGGGCCAGTTTTTGAGTGCTGACTAATGGACGGGTGATGATACTGACAGCTATGTACTATATGATGCATCTGGGCCATCCCTCGCTGACCTCGCACAATTAAAACTTCAGTTTCAATAATGTTGCGAGGTACGTGATGTGTTGACGCGTGGGCGTCGGTGTTATCGATTAACGAATGAGGTTGGACCCATTCCATGCTGATGTGGTACCTAATGGGCAATATTCTTGCCCGCTTGCTGACTGGAAGGAGGATGTGTCATTTTCAAACTGCTGTTGACCAAATCGGGACCGTCCGTCTAGCCAACTGTATCTTTGATCAACGACGTGTTTTCAAACAAACTGGTGCTGTACTATAGCCATTCTATCTCACGCGAGCGAATAGTAATGGTCAAGTTTGACTTAGCCTCCATAATTAAATGCTAAATAACTAGTGGATTGCTATTTCAGTGTTGCATTCTGGTTTATAAGAATTCCTCGGTGTTTAGAAAAGTGGCTATTATCTCAATTCTCCATTATCGCGACAGTTGATGCTCTGTAAAATAAACAGTAAGTGATACGAATGCCTTCTTTTGTAATTTCAAAATATATTAGTGTTGCCTATTGAATAATTGGTGATTGTGTCCTTTTCGATTCCTGGTGAATTGGCTGTTAGAGCTTATATAGGTCATTGCTAGTGATTTGTGTGCATATAAAAAAGTTTTCTATAACGGTAGTCGAGAATAGGGTGTAATTGTTTGTTTTTCTTTAAGAAAACCCTAGTTCAAATCCCCTTCTATTTAAAATATGTGGCATCCAAGGCACGAACTGTTGGTCCCCAGGCTACACCTAGGGGTTACTCACAAGATATTATTGATCTGTTGAAACCTTCTATGAGCAAGAAGCAAGAAGGAAGGATATTGTTCTATGGACCCATGATTCATGAAGGTTTAATGGACAAACAGTGTACAATCCATGATGTCGAATTGTCATACACTAGTTGGCAGCTCTTTTCCAATTGGTTTGGAAATAGAAATTTGCCTATTCCTTTGTGTAATCCATGGAGACTGGACTTGGGTAAGCTGGTGGTACCGAATGTCTATGAAGATGTAGACTTATTAAAAAATATTGCTATAAGGTACGATCCTGTGACTCGAATTGTCAGGACACATCTTAGCAAGTCTATGATTAAAGTATCCAGAGAGGAAGTTGCAGAAATTTTTGGCTTACATGAATGGAGCCAGGATATGATTCCCATCAAATTGGAGGTCATCAGGGAAGAATACAGAAACACTAAGGGTTTGATAAGGACATCCCTTTTGATACCCCATTTGGCTATGTCAGGAAGAGGGAAGAATCAAAAAAAGGTTGTTATTGGCAAGAATGAGCGTGAACCTTTCCTGGTAGACTACTTCGCCCCTCATTTCAAGAAGACCATCTGTGCACTATGTCAAGTTTTGGGGATTGACCTGAAGAAGACTGTGCCTATAGAGATAATGTATATGGCTGTCAACCTCCAACACCCTGGTTATAATGTGGTATATGACTTTGCCACTTACCTTGCAGAGAACATAGATTCTGGCTTAGCAGCTTTGAAGCTGGGAAAGAATTGGGTAAAATTCAGATGGTTTTCACTGTTGATTCATATGTTTTTATATAGTGGTCATAAGGTATTTGAAAAAGATATGGAGTTGAAGAAGATGAAAGGAGATATTGAAATGCCTGTCCAATATTGGACTAGGGTCTTAGACAAAAATGATCATAAGTTTGATTATGTCACCTTTCATAATATTTTTGGATCTAAGTTAAGGAAGGCTTTAGTTGTTGATCCACCCAGGATTCCAAAAGAAATTCACGACTTTCTAAGACCTATGGAGAGGAGACCTGAGCTGAATCTAACCCACAATTGGGGTGATATTATCCCCAATCACAATACTACAATCTTCAGGGTCTTTGGCACCAATGCCATCCCGTCTGTCCTACCTAAAGAAGTTCCTCTCAAACTTGGTTTTGTAGAGATTATGAGGCAATTGGGAGCATCTCAAGATTTCCATTTGCCTGCTGAACACAAGAAAGGAACCTTTTTCCCTGAATATACAGCTTTTGCAGATTTTTTTATGATAAAGGGAGGGTGGAGAAATTTACACTTGTTACTCAAGCCATATAGATTGAATATTGTATGCCCTAGGAATTATGATCCTGAGGGTTTTATCTTCCAAATGAAGGCTAGACATCGGACTGGAACCTTTGTTCATAATTTCTACTATCCTGAAGATATCATTAAGAATATTTTTGATGAGGACTTACAAGATGAGAGAAAGGCAATGTACATTGCCTATTCAAAAATGGTAAGAAGTAAACAGAGAAAATACCTAGTTTTGATCCTGTACCTGATGTTAAAGATGAGCTCAGCAGGGCAATCTATGTTCTTGATAATTTTGAGAGCATAGTAGGAGTCTTGAAGGAGAAAAGGATTGTAGAAGGAAAGGGAAAGTCACATGTTACTGAGCAGCACCCTGAGATAAGAATTGAAGAAAGGCCTACCTACCAGCCTCAAGGGAAAATAAAAGTATTTTCAAGAGGGAAGAGAAATAGGACAGAGGAAGTTACGATGAGTGGTGCATCATCCGTCCTAAGGAAATCACTATCTAGTATTATTAATCTAGATTCGCCTCCGAAGAGTTCAGAACAGATTAGCACATCATCCCCAAAGAGGCCTAGAATTGATAGTATGGGGGATGTTGGCCAGAAAGGTAATGATGAGGAGGATATTATTGTAGCTCTAGATGAAATAAATCCAGAAATGCCACTAGATCCGATGACATTGCAACGAGCTCAGGAGCCATCACCCTAAGATTGGGGAAGGATGAGATTAAATGAATTACAAATAGTGATGATTTGAGAATGGAAGCCTGCAAAGAATTCATGATGGATGACTCTTTTATCCATACCCGTGCTTTTGAAGATTTTGTATGGAGAGCTCATCTCTCATCTTATACTGAGCAGGTAGCACATGAGAGAAGTTTGCACCCAGAGCTTTCAGAGCAAGTAATTCAGTCAAAGGTTTGAGTATAATTGAAGGAGAGGTTTAAGGAAATCACACCAGAATAGGGCAGAACATTGGTTCAAAAGTGTGGGATATTGCTGATGCTGTAGTATTTGATACAGTAAGAAGGGAAAATAAACCACTTCTTGCAACAGAGGAGGAGGCGGCATTAGCACTTAAAGGATCAGCTTTCAGTGAAGAGTGGGATTCTCTGGCAATATGGTCACTATCTATAGGGTCTCAAAAACCTATTGTCGCTGAAACATCCAATTTTAGTGGTCATTTGATTGTGAAGAGAGTTGTTGATACCCTTGCCTTGAGGCTGTTGACATGGTTGTGAATATTGCCAAATTTACTAAGGCAACCGTGGAGGATTTAGCTAAAAACCGAGACACTCTAAGGAACCAGTATAATGACGTTATTATTGAGTATAATAAGAGTCAGCAAAGGGTGGCGGAATTGGAAACAAAAATGGCCTTATAAGGCAACAAATGGAAATCTTGAGATCCCAAAAGCAGGTTAGCTCTAGCCAAATTATTGCTAACCCACCAATTGATCAACCCTAACCTCCTACACAGGTTCAATCTTGGGCTATGGTCCCGTATAATATGGGACAAGTGCCTATTGTGGTTGAGAAGGCCAGTACCTCAAGCGAAGATCCTTCTAGGGAAAAGTTACTCCAGCAGATTGAAGAATATAAGGAGATGGTAAATCAAATCCGGGATGCAGCAGGAAGGAATAATTCAGAAATTGTTGATACTGTGTTAAGGCATCTACATAAACGGGTCCAAAGTAAGCTGAATGGTGTTCATGCGAATTATGCCTTGATGCTACAAGCACTTGAATTGTTTCCAAGGGACAGAGAATTGGCTATCCCTTTGCTAAATAGATGGGGCCCTAGAATGGAAAAATTGAAATTTATGGCAGTTGGAGCAAAGCAGCATGGGAATAAGTATCCTACAGTCATGAAAAAATATCAATTTGTTAAGACTATTGTTGAGCAAAAATTCCAAGGGTCTGCTGCTCCTATGGAGTCCAAAATCAAAGCACTGAAGGATATTTATGATGGAAAAGATTTGACTCCACTACCTCATATTTTGCATAGTCAGGATAGTGTCAAGCCTTTGCATGAGTGGAAGGAGCAAATGAATAATATAATGACCGCCCAAACTCATGAGATATGCAAAAATGCTGATATTCGCATGTTGGAGAACACTTTAGAGAAGTTATCACTTGTCATTAGTTTCCTGGAGAATTTCGACAAGACAGCCATGTCATTAATGATAAAGTATGTACCTTATCGAAAAATGGTGGACCGGGTGGTGGCTTTCAATTGGCCATCGGAGGAAGATTTTGAGTCATGGAAAAAGATGTTTATTGATGAAATTGAATTATAAATAATGGGGATGAGAGCTGCAATTTGGTCATGTAAAATATAGGTCTGGCCTACAGTATTATATTTTGAAATGCATTCTCTTCCTGGATTCAGGTACAAATTGCACAAATAAAATCAGCACATGGAGCGGTTAAAAGATGCTTTGGTGTCAGGGAATCAATACTTGGAACCATGCTTTCCTTTCCTCCATAACAAATTAATCATCATTTTGTTTTAAGCTTTTCTTCTCTTACCAAGAAAATGATGTAAAGATAACTAATTAGGAATTAGCGGTCCAGTAAAAAATGGACATGTGTATCCTCCGGCCTAAAGCTTGTTTGCTCCCTTGTTTTTATAAAAGGGAATTCTGGGCTAAGGAATAGGTCTGTTGAAATTACTTAAGATACATAAGAGAAGAATCAAGTAGAGAGAGAGAAAAGAATATGTCTAGTTTTTTGAAGCTTTGAGTCTGTTTGGGAACTTAGTAAATCATGGGGTTTTGGAGCATACTTATGCAAATCTTGTGATTGTTTTGAGTCTATTTTCTCTCCTATTGTAATAATTTGCATGAATTTTTAATGAAAAGTCTATCAAAGATGATGTTCATTGAATTTCATTTGTCATTTCCTGTGGATTATGTTCGACTATAGCTCTGGTTCAATGGACCTGTTAAATGCTTTAGTTGTTCAATAAGTTCATGCAAATTAGCACATAGGATTTGCTAAAGAGTAATAGATTCATGTATTGATGAATGGATGGTAATGCCTTACATACAGATCATAGATGCTCTAGATGAAAGTTACCCTGTAGTTTAGTTTCCAGTTTGACTCTGTGCTTTAAGATATGGCACTGGTACTCTGATTACTTATTGTTCTTGTATTTTTTGTTATAGCTTCAGGAAATTTCACTCGAATATTTCATAAAAACACACGCAGGTGTTATTTCAATTCCTTGTTAAATAAGAGCTGAATTCTCCTGAGAAAAAGCCAATTTCTTGAAGGATTATCTTGTTTAAACTTAGACTAGAATTTATTTGTTGTTTATCCACGTATGAGAAAATCATTCTCATCATGAATGACAATATGTTTTAGGGATACCCTCCTGGATCTTACAGAGTCCGAAGTGTAGGAGAGATAACAGTTTTGTTGCATTTTTCTTGTTAAGTTGGCACAGTGCATTCAGGACTTTTAAAATTGAGTATGGCAAGCTCATAGAAGCTTCTGTAGGTTCTACTTGGGTTGTAAAAAATGCCAACATTATGCAAGACTATTTCTCAAGTCTTGTCAAGTTCCAAGAGTCGACACCATGCCCAATGAATAAGTTTAGGCAACTGGTGAGGATGTTTAGCAGGCAAACATATAGAAGATGTCACCAATTTTTTTACCTAATTTAGCTTCTAACTCAATCAAGTAAAGTTGGGATAGTTTTTGCAAAAATAAAGATAAAGGTACACATTCAATTCTACTAAGTTCCATTCATATACACAAAAGTATTATCAAATGAATTGCAGTTCATTATGCAAATGTATACAAGAGAAAGATTGCACAAAATTTTCACAAATGTCTTTTATTGATAATTACAAATGTATGGTGTCCCACACAAGTTGTGGGAATAACTATTTCAATACAATATAAGACATAAACTATACATTTGAAGAAATAGAAAGGAAAGAGCATATGGAAAGAGTAGGGATCCGTCATTGCCTAAATGATGAACCCCAAAGTTGAACTGTTGCCTAAATGATACACCCCAAAGTTGAATTGTTGCATCATTGGAAAAGTATGATCAAATTCATCTATTATGAAGAATTGGTCTATGTGCCTCTAGTAATCACTATAAAAATGTGAAAGACAAAGCTATTTTATTTTTTTTGTCTTATCTTATACCATTTTACGAGAATGGGGGGGCCAATGTGCGAGAAGATCTTTGGAAACTAGGCATGAAAATTGTAGGTTAAAGAGAATGGGGGTGCCAAACTTACAGTACTCATTGTCCCTTGGTCGTCGATTTTCCCTGAGTGCCCTCAACCTGGTCCTCGGCGCTGGTATTGACCTTGTTTTAGCTCCAAACTCTTCGTCGGCGCTGGTATTGACCTTGTTTTCACTCCTCCAAAGTCTTCCTCAGCTGGTATTGACCTTTCACTTGTCCAATTTGACGAGCTACAACCTGCTTTAGTTAGGTTTTAGAGTATGTTAATTAAATTTAAAAAAATTATGGCGCCATTTAGAGTAGTGAATATAAAGCAAGCAAAGCCTATTATGGCGCCATTTAGAGTAGTGAATATAAAGTAAGCCAAGCCTATTATAGTCATGAGGGAAATAATAAAACTCCTAGGATACTTTGTGAAACCATTTTCCTTGGTTAAAGGGAGGCCATAAAATATACCTTTGGATTTTTTCAATCTTCAAATATGAGGATTTGCAAGGTTCTTAGCAACATGAGTAATGGAAATGTGTGCAACAAGAATTTTTGAACACACATGGAATCTCCTTGCCAAAGAAAGGGGCTTCATAATTTAATATGATAATTTTTCTCAGCTCTAGAATCAAATTTTAAATCTTCTCCTAATAGGGCCAAAATCACATCTTCTTGTGTTTGAGAAGTCACCAGTACTGAACATAACCGTCAAGCAACTTTTCATGGAGATTATAACATCACTGTCGATTTTGAGCACGTGCATCTCGAGGCCGCTTTAGTAACCTGTCATATAATGTACTAAAATGCGACATAAATATTCAAGCACTTTGATTAATAGTAATGTTATAATATTAATATATTATATAACAATATTATATTACATTATATGAATTATAATGATATATTTGATATATTAAGATTATATATAATCTATATATAGATTAATAGTAATTATATTAGATTATTAATATTATTGGTATATTATTAATAATATTAATATTGTATTAGATTAATAATAATTATAATATTGTTAAATGATTAATTATATTACAAATGAACGCTGCTTTCAAATTCTTAGCTTTGAATGAATGGTTGAAGCACCAATGTTGAATGTTGCAACTCTAGTAGGCATGAATAGAAGTAGAGGAGATTGTTTGGGAGAAGAATTTTTTCTAGTGCTAGGTTATGTGTTAGGTTATATAGGGTTAGGTTATATAGTGTTTGAGCCTAGCCTCAAACACTACAATTAGGGTTAGGTTATGTGTTTTCTTTAGGGTTAGGTTTGGGATTAGGTTTATGGTTATGGTTAGAGTTTAGGGTAATCCAAATCATAACCTAACCCTTTCTCTCAAAACCTTAACCTTGACCCTAACCCTCACCTTTATCCTATCTTTATAACCCTAACCCTAATTACCTAACCCTAAATATTATTTATTTCATTAATTAGTTGCATTCACTCTAATAACCCTAAACCTATCCCTAAACTTAACCCTAGCCATATCCTTGGCCCTAATCCTAACTCCAACTCTAAGCCAACTATAAAAACAACCCTTAATCATAATTACAATAACCCTAAAACTTCATTCTAGCTATAACCCTAATACTATAATCCCTAATTGTAATACTAAACCCTAACCCTAATTTCATATCTAATTCGAACCATAACCAAAACTCTAAATCTAACCCTAACCATAAAACATAAACCCTAATCTAACCCTAATCCTAACATTATTTTCCTAACCCTAACCCTAACTCTAAACCTAACACTAACCCGAACACTAAATCCTAACCCTAATTAAATACCCAATCATAACCCTAAATTGTAACATCATCCTTTGAATTGGATACTACATGAAAAATTATTTGTTACAATCATTGCTTCCATTGTTGGCATTTTTACATTGGGATGCATATATTTTTAAAATCAACAAAATCTTTTAATGTCTTGCCAAAATTAATATTATTAATTGTAATATCAAACTTATAAACATGTATCCAATTTAGAACATAAATAAGAAATATATGGTATTCGTTTCTTCAAAAAACAAAGTGATGTGGACTAGGACTAGAATGACTATAATGATTTTAGAATATACGCATAATGGATTTGTTGAAAAGGTTTTAGAAACTTTCAAACAAATGCAATTGGTGGATGCAAAGAAAAATTCCACAACCTGATGGAACTTCAGTAAATTGAAGCTGGGGTTAGAGGGTTTCTAAATTACTCAGGGTAACCTTCAGTATGGATCGGTCAAAACCCTCTTGTTATGTTTCAACGGTGACCTATTGCCATGGTGGACCGGTCACTTAAGTGAGGTTTCATCACTCTCGGATCATGCTTAACTAGCCCTATTTCACCTGATTTTTCGGTCTTTTTGGCGTAATGTTCTAGGTATCACACCGCCAAAAATTTCAATGCGGGCCCCACTTAAATGTTCCATTTGAGGGATGATGAGCCGTTCGATCACAGAATTCGATCTTGACCGCTTCTCGCAGACCTCGCAGGTTTTTCTACTGGCGTCATCAAAGTAGTGAGAGGTTTGTGAGATATGGCCACATGGCATGAATGGATGAATGGGTTTTCTTCCCGAGGTGTTCGATATGATAGGGGGTCGTCTTTTCACCGGTAATAGCCATCCCCACTTAAATGTTCCATCTAAGGGCAGATGAGCTATCCGATCATAGAATTCGATCTTGACTGCTTCTAGCAGACCTCGCAGGTTTGTCTGCTGGCGTCATCAAAGTAGTGCGAGGTTCGCGAGATATGGCCACGTGGCATGAATGGATGAATGGGTTTTCTTCCTAAGGTGTTTGATATGACAGGGGGTCGTCTTTTCATCGGTAATAGCCATCTTCACTTAAATGTTCCATCTGAGGGCAGATGAGCGATCCGATCACAGAATTCGATCTTGACCGCTTCTTGCAGACCTTGTAGGTTTGTCTACTGGCGTCATCAAAGTAGTGCAAGGTTCGCGAGATATGGCCATATGGCGTGAATGGATGAATGGGTTTTCTTCCCGAGGTGTTTGATATGACAGGGGGCTGTCTTTTCACCGGTAATAGCCATCAATAATGGGGTAATCATGATCTCTCGCACACCTAGCATGGGCAGAGTAAATATCTGGGAGAGTGTTACAAGGTTCGCGAGGGAGTGGCACGTGGCTTTTCTTTTCATTCCAGTGGGATTATATGGGACCCATTGTGCGGTCTGGGTCTATTCTTCTACTGACGTGGATTGTCAACATCCATTGACTTGATCTCCACCCTCCGTTTGTTAAAGTGCCTCCCGAATCGACGGTTCATTTATAGGGAAGAAGTGTGTGAGTTGCCCATGTGGCATGTATTACTTGGTTGTTGCTCATGTCATTAATGATATAGGTTTCTTTTCTCCCGAGGATCTCCACCTGATTTCCTCCTGCGTGTGAATAGTGCCATCCTGCTGAGGGTATTCATAGTTATCCGGATCATTAACTGTGCAAGTGCTTGAATCGCCTTCAAGTAATTGTACCCTGCATACTGGGTTACTCTATAAATGCTAACTGAATTGTATGTAATCAGCATTGCATTCTCTTGTGTCTAAGTGTAGTAAGGTTTTTCTTCTGTTTGTGGCTGTGCTATGTTTCTATCATGAGTAAATCAGTTAAGCGAAGGAGTGCGAGGTTGGTTTCACCAGTCATGAAGAAATCTGATTCTCCCATGTCTCCCAAGGCTATTATTAGGACATTGGGAAGAGGCCAGTACATTTTTCATCCCCGATAATCATCTTGGATTCTGATGAATCTAAGACTGATTCTGATTATCGGTACTATTTGGCTTCCCTGGCCGATCTTATGGGAGTGCTTGTACCGGGGCCATGTTGCTTCTTCATGATTACTGGCAGTGGGTCCGTTGGACGTGTCTTCTCTTCTCTTATTGTTCTATCAAGTGGATGTGGATGTGGATGTGGATATGGACGTGCGCGTGCTTTGCACGAAATTTTGTTTTTCTACTAGTTATTTCATAACCGTTTTGATTCCTTTGTTCATGCATGGTATCATTATGACAATGAATGTAAATTTGAATTTCATTTTGGTGCTGATATTCAATTTGGTGTCACAATGTAGCCTAATTCTTGTTGCTCTCCTATTCTATAAAGGAGATTTCACGGCTCATTGTGAAGGGTCAGAATTTTTTTGCAATCCGACGCTTGGAAGTTATACAGTCCTCTTTATTGTTAAAGTGTTATGAACATTTTGTTTCAGGAAGTCATCCTAGGGTTAGGTTTATATACAGATTAGTGTGATATGCTTTTTTAATTACTTATATCGAAAGAAATATATAAAATTAAGATGGTTTACTCTCCTGGGTGTGTGCCATGGATTATGAATAGCTTTATCAAAGATTCATCTGTTTAGTTTCAATAGTTAATTGAAAATGTGATTCATTTTCTTGATTTAACTCAAAGAGTTAATCAAATGCTTGAAAAATAAGTTACATGTTCATGGTTGTATATACTCAGGATGCTTGAAGAAGTACTATCTTAATATGCTAAAATATCTCATGATAGTAATGCTATATGAGATGGGTTCATCGTATCGAGATTTTGTTCTGTATGACTCCGTTGCCCTGTGGATGCATGAAGCATTGGATAATGTTTGTGTCATTTTATTAGTTCAAGACTATAGGTTCTAAGCAAGGATATCCAAATACTGAACACAAAACACTTGAATACAACCTTGTCCTCTTTAGCGAGGTATTGTAATAAATAAGTGGGTCAGTTCTGTTGCTCTTTGGTACTGGTAGTCATTCTCTGGTTTGCCAAAACATTGAGATGATCACTATCCCTTTGAGTGTGTAGGAATTGTAATATGTACACAGGAAGTGCTCTTACCAATCATGAGACATTCATGTGAACACGTTTAGGTTTACCCACCTTGGTCCTACAGAGCCAAAAGTGTAGGAGAAGTCAGTCCTTTACTGACTCTCGTTAGTTGGCCATTAGTGGTTGTAGTTGTCCTCGATAGGGTTTGGCTACCTCTTAGATATCTGCAACCTCTACATAGATTGTATTTTAAACACCAACACAACCTTCACCAAAATCCTTATTGGTTTCCTTAATATGGGAGATTTGGAACAAGGTATAGACATCCATCAAAGCATAATATGAAGATGATTTTTTTCAAATGTTGTGGTTGTAGATTCCCTTTTAAAATTTATACAGAATGTGGAAGGATAGAAAAATTTTGTGAACTATTTGAAAAAATGTCTCAAAGAATTGTAATCTCTTAATTTATTTTAGTGTCTATTTTGTTATACCCCATGTCCCAAATTGGGTATAACACAATAGACACTAAAACAAATTGATAGATTGTTATGAGGGCAGTGATGAGACTTTTCTAATTAGAGTGTATTCCATGAGATTACAATTATTCAAGGCATTGTGTCAAATAGTTCATGAGCTTTGTCTATCCTCCCACATTTTGCATAGATTTCAAAAGGGCATCTACAACCACAAGATTTGAGAAAATTCATCTTCATATTATGTTTTCCTTATGATTGGTTGACTCTTATACTAAATTAATATGTTCAATTTATGTTTCCTACTTGATCTAACTATCCACAAATGGCAATTTAACAGTGGAAAGATATGATCCTACTTTGGTATAAATTGTATATGCAATATCAAGGTATGAATTAATATGTTCAATTAAGAGATGTTAAATGAAATGAATAAAACTAATGTAATGTAAATAAGGGAGACCAATGCCTTATTGGGTAAAACGGAGTCAAATGAAAGCCTTTAATGAATGGTTTCTATCTAGCAGGTCCTCTAATTTTTTGGCATATAACTATAAACATGCAAGAGTGTAAATGATAAACCCTAGTTGAGGCAGAATATCAAATCTAATAATTTGATTCTTCTTAATGATCCAAATGGCATTCCCAAATTACTGTAATTAAAAAAAGGAATTTTAATTCCTCTTTAAAGAATCCAATAAACCAAATCACACAAAAACAACAAATGTGTATTGATAAATAGAATATATACTTGATACTTCAATTTAAACAACCAAGAAACATCAGATTGGAGACAATCAAATAATCGCAAGAATCCAACAAACAATTGATACCAGAATGAAGCCACTAAATCAACAGTCTTTCATTATCTACTTCAAAGTTCATACATGCAACATAGTCTCCTTGAATGTCATCATTTCTGAAAATTTAATGCTTACAGCAGTCTATCCTATTCTAATTCTATCTTCTACCCCTTAAATTTATCCAACAATGGATACTTATACATCAGTTTGCAAAAGGACGTGCCTTTTCAAAAAGATTTAAATCATAAAAGGTTTAACAAATCCACTATTGAATAATTTCTCTTGAGCCACAAATGGACTGCAAACATATGCTCCGTATAATCCTGGCGCTCATGAGTGTTGACATCTCCCAACGCATCGCGGATCACAATCTCCATCATTATCATTTGCTCATTTTGCTCACATGCTGCATCCAATATCACATCTTTCACAGTGGTTGTCTCCAGCATCCCTTGGAGTATTGTTTCGCACTCACTTTTCCATGTAGTTGCTTCCTTCATTTTCCCTTCATCATCACATAACTTGGTGAATCTATCTTCGGCAGCCTCTATCAATTCCTGCATATCCCCTTGTAACTCCACATAGAAATCCATGTGCCTATCCATAATACAATTGGCATATTTTTCAATCTCTTCATTACTAGTAGTGTCCTCCTCCAATTCCTCAATTCTTTCCTGAATTATGCTATCCACTCTCCTGTGTTCCTTTATTGCATCTACGTACTGTGAATGTTTTCTCCAGAGTTTATTTAACCAAGTGGTTAAAACAACCTTCCTTCTTTTTATTATTGCAGCAAATGCATCCATTCTCCCTTGAGAGTATGCAGTTGACCCTTCCCAATTGTCTTTTTTTTGTGAACTCTCACCTTGAGTGAGCATCCTTGTTGGTTCTTTTACACTACCTACCAAGTCTTTCAAGCATTCATTCTCTCTCAACATCCTCTCATTATTGGTTTTGTACATATCCCTTTCCCTTATCAATGCTTGGATTTGGGCTTTATTCAACTTGGCTATATTTATCCCAATATCAGCAGTCGCTATAGGATCAACCTCCCCAGCCTTCAGGGTCATGACATGTCTGAATGCTTTTTCAGTATCAATAACAATTGATTTCTTGTGAGGAGGATACAAGGCCCAAATCATCAATGTTTCATCATTAGGATTATATATTGATCCTATGTATACCTCCGTCACCTTCTCTATACTGAGCTTGTGGGTAGCATTTGTTATCTTTTAAAAAACTATCAAAAACCAATGCAGAATTCATATCCAAACCTAGAAAAATCATAACACCTGCCTTTTCAAGCAGCTCCTCCCCATTTTAGGGGTCATGTCAATCATCTCTTTGTCCACTTCATCCTTTAAGCTTTTTAATAGTTGATCCTCATTCCCTAGAGTGACATTGTCAACCTGTCCCCTTATCTCTTTCCCTTTTTGCTTATATAAAAATGTCTTAAACTCCGAGGTCTTTATAAATTCATGATCTGATATGAAAGACCTATAGTCTTCATGTCTTGTATCTACATCCATGGTTTCCTTAACGTCTGTTTCTCTGGCAACATAGGCATACTCCTGAGTCTTCATTCTTGAAACTTTCCCAGATGAGCTTTGCGGCCTGTCTATTTCTGAAATCCCCTTAATGGAGGATAACAACTCAACATCCACCAACTCCTGATTATGTTTTTCAATCACAATTTCAGCTTCCTCTACCTCCAGGTTTTTGATTATTTCATCAGATTTAAAGGGCACATGATGGTACCCTCCGAGATTTACTTTTTGTTTGGTAGAGTGGATATACCCTTCTGGATCAAAGTTCTTTCTCACTGGTGCTCTACTCATGTTGTAGTGCAATAATTTGTCCAGAATCATATCATAACCTTCCTTGGCTAATACAGTGAAATCACTAAAACACAATGTACTGGGCATAAAAGCCTATTTCCCATATGAACTTAAGTTCATAACACTGGAGTAATCCATTTGCCTAACAATTTCAAGGTATGCAATTCTATCTGGGACAGTTCTGGGTAGAATGAAAGGTGTATCCTCAAAGCCATAAACCCTAACCATCATGGCATTCTCTAAGCAATACCAATCCCCCCAGTTGTGGTTAATTGGACCATTGTAATCTCTAGGCCTAAGAAACATTTTTACTTGTTTAGATAAAGAATAATCACAAGGATGGCTAAAAAATCTATATAAGGGTTTCACAAAGAATTCTTCAAAATGCAAGAAATTTGAATTGGAAAACCTGCTATCCCAAATAGTAGTCCATAATTGAATAGGCAATGGCCTACCTTCCTTGTCGGATTGTGAAATCCTCAGCTCCTGGGGCCATAAACCTAACTCTTGTCCAAAATACAACACTAAGTGCATCAGCAGTGAGTAATTTCTGAGATGGAGAACAGAAGCACCACTCTTTATCGCCATCAAACCTGCATCCAGCTCCTTAAAAACATGTGCAGCATAGTCAAATGATCTGGAATTGTGGTACTGAATGTCTACATAAATCACTATGGGAACAACCGCCATATGCTCAAGTACCTCCATCCCTAATACCTATCCCATTGAGTAGTAAGTATATTTTAGGTAAGGTTCGAAGAGGTCTACATGAAAGGGTGGCCCCTCAGTATCTTCCATTGGAGTAGGTTTTCCATGACACCTAATTCTGTGCAGAGGTAACCTCCACCCTTTATAAATGGTGTCCATCCTTCTGAACTCACTATCGAGCTCTTCACTCACTACTTTATCACTGCATATTCCCTCCATTCTGAAAACCTTGGCAATTGCATTCTCAGATACATGTATCAATGGATTCCCTGACAAATCACACATAACTTTATTTTTCGAATCATAGTGTCCGGCCAGCAATTTTACCAGTTCGACGTTAATAAAAACATTAGGGCACACTAATTTCCCTAAATTGAGCCTCCATGGATTGCATATTGGCTCAAAGCGATTTCTCTTATGGTAATGGAAATTGAATAACTCATAGCCTCTAATTGGAGTCCAAACATCACCTATAAATTTGCATTTGTCATCCAGTTTGTCAACTTCCACTTTGAGCTGTACAGAATGCCTAGCTTTAGGTCTAGAACCAGGTAACTAGTCTATGAGGTCTTGATTTAGCTTCCTTTCAGTACCTTCTGGTTGCAACTCAGTCTTTTTCTTTTTTGCTTTTGATTGGCTTCCCTCCCCGGGTTTTCTTCCCTTTAGTTTTCCTGAACTAGTGCCTTCCATAATTCAAATTTTTACGAATTCTGAGAGGACGAGAAACTTACTGTAACTTCTTCCAAACTCAAGCCAGGTGAATGCCTTAATTGCTCTGCTGGTTCCCTTGTTCTCCTTCGCTTTGAATTCTGTGAGACAATGATTTCAATTGATCATACCCTAATATGCAAAATCTCCTATGCTTCATGGCGCCATTAATGTCTTTTACCGATCGAGACATGAATGCTGCAAGTTTTTTTTTCAAAATTCTCGTTGTCACATCAGGGTTCAACGATCACCCACCCGCCAAGACGTCTTGCAGTTTCCCCAACATCACAAGTCTCCTCGATAGTTTCTTTCCTTTTGCTTTTATATCACCATGACTTTCACCGAAACAACTATTGCTCAGAGTTAATGAATCGGGCCAACGGTTCTTTGCCTTACTCCAAAAGTACTTTGTCTCACCGAGATGTTCACTTTATCGAGTATGTCATCGAGACCAAGCAATTTGTTCTGGCGACAGAATAATACTCATTGTGATGTCTCTTAGATCTCCCCGCGGTGACATGTCTCACTAATACGTTTTTTCTTCGGTGAGACCATGCACATTGTCTTCTCAACACCCTTTATCTTCGTATGCTCAGTTCTGTCGGTGTAACTTGAGGGGTCAGTAAGACTTTCCGAATTCTCCCCGACATCGTTTGTCTCACCGAGTGAGTCCTCCCCTTGCTTTATCGCCAAGACTAATAACGCTACGGGAAATGTTTTAAAATCTCTCTCCGATGACCAAAGTCTCTCCAATAGACTTTACGTTACTCCAATCGGCAAAAGGAAATTTAGCTCGATGTGACCTTACATCATCTCGCTGATACTTTTTGTCTTGCCGATAAGATATAGAAACCTGTATTCTCTCTGTGTATAACTTGATCGGTGTGACCCTTGCTATGTCTTGCTGATACATTTAGGATATGTATATTATCATCGATGAGACCTACATCAACTTATGCCAATATTTTCATATGTAAAGCTTTTAATGTCAGATGAAATTTATGGGGCGTTATGGCACAATTTTAAATTGGATTTTGGTAAAATATGCTATGTGAGGATATTTTTGTCTGCATTATGAATCTTTTTTCAGAGACTAATAATCATGAAGAAATAATGAATTTGTCAAAATTTGACAGTTCCAACAACATGAAGGTTTGATGTTTCATGACAGTACTAGCATTTTAGTTATAATGATATATTTAGAGCTCATGGCTCTCCTTTGTATAAACATATCACAATTTTGAATAATATAATCAAGGGTTATGGCATTCATCTCATTGTTATCATGGTGTGTATGATTTCCACTTTTGCTTTAATTCAAAGAGTAAATTAAAATGCTTGGATGGAGTCATAGATGGATATGTTTGTAAAGGGATTTGATAAGAAGTATTGAGTTAGGATAGAAATTGACACTGTTGTAATGCAATATTGTCAGAGATCTTATATGTTATGTGTTTGAACCTGTTATGGAAATCTAAATATTTGTGAATTAATTTGACTCCCCAATAGTATATGGCATTGGCCTAAATCGTATGTGTTTGTAAGGTTCTATGTCTGTTTGTCTTAGCTTAGAGCTTGCTGCCAAATTTCAAATTAAATGACTATTTTATGTGGTGAAATGTCATTATAATCATCTCATGCTCGAAGTAGTTGATACTATTGATGCTTTTCTGTTGTTTAAATTGATATATCAAGCATATATATATATATATATTCAGTTTACTGATACACATTTGTTGTATTTGTGTGATGTGATTATTTGGTTCTTTCAAATAAAGATTAAACCCTCCTAGTCAATCATAGTAACTAAAGAGTATTAATTGTATCAATAAGAAGAATCACATAACTAAGATTGTCATTCTATCTCAAGTAGAGTTTGTCAGTCATTTACTTGAACATTTATACAAGTTATAAACTACATCTGTGTTCCAAACACTTTGAATTATTGCCATCATAGATTACACTTTTATAGATCTTCATTAGACTCCATACACCCAACAAGGTAGTGGTCTCACGCTTTCATCTTTTAGTTTATCCATTTTATTTTTTACATCTGTTAACTGAACATATTCTAATATAATTCAAATATAATTAAAATTAAAAACATCATAAATTAATTATGTAACCACATAAATCAAATATAATTCTTTCAAGAAATTAATATCAAATAGACAATACAAATTAATGTCATTGATCTTCTTCTTCATCCAACTCTTTGTCTGTATCATCCGATCCAGATTCAACATTGTAAGGATTGGTCATATCATCATCATCATCATTGATATCAGTTTTGATAATGTCATCATCCACACGGATATCATCTTCATGAACATTAACTCCTACATCATCATGATCTAGTTCCTCCTCTTCGACATCTTTGTCAGGCACATCATCAACTAACTGTTGATCCTGATCATCATCTACACCATCTTCTATTTCTTCAGTATCTTCTTCTTCCACCACATTATACTTTACCGGCCTTCCTCTTGGATCATGTCTAACAACATATGACCAACCCGCTTTACTTGGAACCTCTGAGTAAAATACCTGCTCACATTGGCTTGGAAGAACATAGGGCTCATTTCCAGCTCGCTCAAAATACCTTGTATTAACCATGGTAAATCCATTATCATGTTCAATAACAGTTCTCTCGGGATCATTTTCATTCAATCGTAGCCTGTACCATAGGACGATGAACAAAACTAATTTGAAGGACTTAAAGTCACACTCAAGTATATCATCCAAAATCCCATAGTATTGATTTTCTGAGACTTCTGGATGTATGTCGCTTCTAGATGAAACATTAGTCACCTGGAAGACTGCAGTTATCCCAGAATCACAAGTTTTCTTCGTGTCATCCAACTTTTTGATTCAAAATTTATGACCATTGCACCACATAGCCTTGTGGTGTTTCACCTACAATATGTCAAACATGCAAAACTTATTGCAATATCGTCAGTTGATAAACATATTTATTCTTGGCCGAATGTATGCAAAGAAAAAAATCTCAACATATATATACATCAATATAATTGAAAATAATTAAATAATATGGGTGATTAATATATTTATACATACCTATTTATCTCTTAAACCTTATGCTAAATCAATTTCCCTTGGTGTAACATTGGAATCTCCATTACGATGAGCTTCTTTAACCAATGAAGCCACACCTTCCCATGTTAATGCGCGACCATATTGTTGACATCATTCAATCCATACTGTCATCCAATCAAGATTGTTTGCGACGTACAAATGTAGTGCATCCCACTCTTGACCAACTGTATCAAAAAAAATGAAATTCACAAACAATGTATAATTAGTTAATTACCACAATATACGACCTTAATTTATAAGTACAATGTACATAAAAACCAAATATAAAATGTATTCTAATTAATCTTTGGTGCAGGAGCACACCTAGGCTAACCTCCATAGTTAGGATATTTTGGGCTTGTATCTGACATTAGCCAAGTCAGAGTAATTGTATGTTTGTTTTGGACCTTAGAAGGTCATTGTTGTGGCTAGGTGAGTTAGTCATTAGGACTAAGGTCACCAAAGTTAGTCATTTCTAATAGTTTTTACATTGCTTAGCCTTAGTAGCTTAAGTTGGGATTTGAATCTTAAATGTGTTCTAAACACATGAATGATGTTAGAAAGATGTCATGAGGCCTTTAATGGTGTTGGTTACTCAAAATATAGGAGATAGAGGTCCTAAGAGTCAGGAAGGTGGCATAATGACAGAGTACTTGCCAAATGTTGTTACAAAATTGTCATGACAACAGTTGCCATTATGGAAAATGTTGCATGCAACTCGGTTACATAGGATCCCCTAAAGGATAGGAGTGGGGGATCGACCAACATACCCTACAAACATGGTGAATGGCATCTAATATGAAGTAGGCTTGAATTCAAGAAAGAGGGAGATTGTAATCAAGTTTTTGGAATAGAAGATAGCTCTGCAATTTCTGTTTTTATGTGAACTTCGAGTGTTATTGAGTGATAGTGATACTAAGTGAATTAGATGTTTTGATTTAGTGTTAGAGTCATGTTTATGGGATAGTATTAAACTTTTTTCATTCTGCAAGTAAGTTGATTTAAGCTGTTTTAGTGTCCCGAATAGATAGGTTAAGGTTTAAGGGTTTTACTGGTCTTGTCCTGACCAGCTTGTGTTTTTATGGCTCCCCCATGAAATCTAGTCACGGGATTTTCCTGAGGGTAGATGGATGTGTTAGGGGAGCCATTGGTCTATACATATGTAGAGTTAGGATTCATGGAGAGTGGAACAACTGTGTTTAATGTCAAGTCTTAGGCGAGCTTAGAGTGCCCGATTAGAGGTTTGACAGTAACGAATTGAAGAATTTAGGCAGGGGATTGAGGTACAGTACAAAATAAGTACAGTTCCAGGTAGGGTATAGACATATCCTAACATGCTAGAAGGATTGAAGTTCTATCAATCCATTTGACCAAGGTTTGAGCAAGAAAACCAGTGGGGTCCTACAAACTAGGCCTAATAGCCCTATTTAACCTAGATAATAGGAAGCCAGTGTACGGAGGACTTAGGAGTATAGAATCTTTTGAATCCTTCAGAAAATACAAAAGGGTATTCGAATGTGGAATTGGTTTTTTAAGTTGTTTGGAAAGTTTGGGCAAGAATGAAGTAAAGGTCTTTGTCAAGGGCTACAAGAAATAGGCCTCCTCAAGACCAATTCTTGAAACCGGTAGGAAAAGAGTTTGGAGATCCTCCAAGATGGATCCAGTTGGAAGTACATGGCATGTTTCCAATGTGTTTGGAACCCCTGCAATCAATTCAATGTTTGTGTGATGTTGGCACTTAGAGTCTTCTAAGTGTAGGAGAGAGTTTGCACATAACAAAGTGGTGTTAGTCTTTCAAGGTGTGAGACTCTTGGAGAGGAGTTGGATTAGGAATTAGTTAATCATCTAAGCCTAACAAGGACCTCGAAAATATTAGGTTCCCAGAAGAAGACAAGGAAAGCTCTTCTTAGCTAGTTGTGCAAGAAAGCCTTGGAACACTTACACCAATCTCCATGACCATCTTATAATTACCTGACACTTTCCTCAATCTATCTTTCCCCATCAAGTACTCCCCTTCAAATTTGTTAATGGAGTTGGGATCCCAAATGCGATCTACATGGATCTTTGCTGCAAACTTAGAAGATATTCAGTAATCTACACCATAGTCTGGTATACCATGTTACCCTCCACCATAGAACCCTCGGGATGTGCTCTCTATCTAACCAAAGCCTTCAAAAATTTCAAGTGTCTCTCAACCATCCACATTGACCTTGTGTGTACAGGTCCACACAATTCAATCTCCTCAACTTGGTGTATGAGGTAGTGTTCTTGAGCATTGAAAAATGTCGAAGGTAGACACTTTTGCATTTCACACATTAAACAAGGAATTCTTCTCTTCCAATAATTTATTTTTTCTTTATAGATTGCTTTAGATGACAGCCATCTACAAGTGATTCAAGGCACAAATATATTAATGAGATTTAACAAAAATATACAACGAATTGAACAAATATCGCTTCTTACCTCATGTATTTTTCAAGATCATATATAACTTGTTTGACATTGTTGTCGAAGTTGTCTGGGAGAGATAGAGGTAGAACGTACTGCAACAATTATAAAATGATCTTTTCATTAATATTTTTCCAAAAGTAGTAAACATAATACATTGAAAAGTACATGTAGTATACAAATATATATATAATATACCAGAATAATTACCTTAATGAAGGTATGCCAACCATGCATTTTCATCCCTGACCCAAATTCACCTTTCTTTGTTATGATATTGTTTATGTTGGCAGCAAATCCTGTGGGAAATCAAATTTTTTGTATGACTTGTTTTATAGCATTGCTTTGCTACTCTGTTAATAACCAAGGAAGGGCACTTATATTAATTTGGTCTCCATCGCTATTTAATTGAATGACATTTTTCATTGCATGACTGGCTTCCTGAATGTCACTACAAATTTTGACATTTTTTTCTTTGTCATGCCTTCCATCCAATATTTTCCATAACACTTCTGTCATATTCTTTCCGATATGCATTGTATCAAAAAAATGCACAATTTGTAGCTGCTCATAGTAGGGCAACCTACTAAATTGTCTGGGATAACTTTTCAGTCCCTGTGGAAGCCGACCATTAATGCCTTGATGACCTTCATGAAGCATATAAGTTAAACAAATTAACAACGACAATCATTGTCAATTACAACATGATCACAAAATAAAAATATAAATTCAAAACATATCATAAATGATAGATAAACAATTTGATCTGATGTATAACCTTGATGATTAATTCTATTATATTCCAACTTCCATAGGTGAGGTGTCATTCTTCGTGGTTTTGATGTAGTCTCTTCTTTCCCATTGAAAAGATGTTTTTCAATAGTTCGATACTTATGATTTTTGTGGAGGAAGTGCCTATACTCATCAAACACCTACTTTCCTAAACTTGTTGAACGACGAGATTTCATCTTTGGACCACAAATTGGACATGCAAATTTTTTCTTTGTTTGAAGACCTGCAAATCATATATAATTGAATTAAATATGTCAATTTTTATAATTATATATAATGAATAGATTATTTCAAAAACATGCATGATATCTAATTCATAAAATTAAATATCGTTAAAGTCATGCAGTCGGACGTTATAACATACCAAAAAAATGTGTTAGCCCTGGGGCATCATGAATTGTCTATACAAGCATTGCATGGAATTGAAATTGTCTTTGTCCTATTGGTCTAGATACATCATACATAGTGATGCCATTCCATAACTTTAGTAACTCGTCGATAAGAGGCTCAATATATACATTCATATCTTTAACTTGGTACTTACCTAGTTGAATGAACATAAACATTACATAATTATTATAACCATTTTACTGCAATATATATAAATTCATGTACATTATTAAATGAAAAAACATATAAGTCATTATGCAAAAAATAAGACAAATGAGATGCTACTACGTTAAAGAAAATTGATGTAAACAAATACCTGGAACAATCATTTCCAACATTATGTGCTCCCTCTTTATTGACATCCACGGAGGAATGTTATTGTTGATAACAAAAACAGGCCACACCAAGTAAATAGATCTCAACTCTCCAAATGGATTGACACCATCCGCTACCAATGAAAGCCTGAGATTATGAGGTTCTTCTTTAAAGTGTTGCCATTTTCCTCCATGTCCCTAAATGCAGAATCATCAGCAGGCATTCAAAGAATCTCATCTCCACTTCTATTACGTGCATGGTAATCCATAAATTGCGCTAAGATTTCGCACCTAAATAATTGTTGCATACATGGAATAATGGGAATATAACGAAGAACCTTGCGAGGCACCTTTTTTGTTAGTTGATTTGTTCGATATCTACTGATATGACATTCCAGGAATTCTGTTGCAAATTCATGTTGTTTATGATATATAATATGATCATTGGGACATGCATCTATTGCTTGATACTCCATTCCAATATCTTTCATAATGTCAGATAAATCTCAGTATGAGCGAGGTAAAATATTTGATGGTGGTAACAAAAATTCACCAATCAATCTACAAAAAAAAATAACTTCTTAATATAAAGAATATTAAAGGTACATACTTCATCCTTTATTTACTAGCGATGAACTAACAACAATTAAAATAGATGAAAAAAAATGACATATATGACATACCTTAACATCCGTGAGATTGCTATGTTGGATAAACCATTCATAACCTTCAAGTTCACTAGCAACAATACAACAGAGAGAAGAGTTGTTTGAGAGCCTTCATAAAGCGGCTCGTATGCCTTCTCAAGTACAAGTAAATCATGAACATCATCAAAGTCATCTCGATCAACATGATCAGATGTGCCACTACATGTGTCATGGATCAATGTATTTGTACCATCATCTTCAATTGTGTTTTCTGGTGCATGATCATCTTCTTCCATAGGATCATTAACTTCCTCTTCGATATTCACAGCTCCATGTTCCTCCGCTTGCAAAACCACATTCTCTGGGATGTGATAATTCATATCGTGTGCCCTAGGGTGCCCCACCTTTATAATAATGACAGACACAAATAAACCATGATCATGATCAAGTGATTATATATATATATATATCAAATGTTAAAACAATATAAACATTTACAAATTCAATCAATATAAACACATATAATGAACAACTTACCAATGGACGATAATCATGCCCCCCTTCAACGTGACCAAGCTACCTACAATGTTTCTTAGCTGTTGTGATTAAAAGTCTTCTCATCTTTAAGCCCTTGCAATTATTGCAAGGACAATAACATTTCTCATCACCCTTTTTTTTCAATATAGCCCATAATCTAGCAACTGTCTCTTCATTTTGTTCTGGACTAATATTATCTAACATGATTTTTCTTTACCAAGCTTGAATATTTAGATCTTTAAAAAATATCAAACTCACACGCACTCCAATAATTTTTAATCATACACAAGTAACAAAATATAATAATTATGATATTTTACACAAAAAAAAATCGGCATGCAACCGCCCCTGCAAAAGAGAAGATAGTCTGAAGTTAATGACCCCAAAAAACACTTTCAAATGCTAATTCCAGAAATTATTAAATTCTGATTTTACAATGATTTCCAACTGTTATACTCCTAAAATCATAATATTGAACTTGCACAACAAAATCTGGAAATGAAATTCTCAAAATGCAGCTAATAGGCCTCAACAATTAAGGCCTACTCAAAACTTTGTGAAGTCGCTGCAAGGTTTCCAGGCCTTACCTGATGATTTGAGCAAGAGGATTAAAGAGTTGGTAAAGAGTTTTGATGACTGGAGTAGCACATCTTTACCAGATATTGTAGATGCCCAAGGAAATGTTAGATCACTGCAGCAATGGCAGGACAGGGTACATGAAATCATTAACACTAGCACATTTTTGGAATCTTTTGAAAGGGAGGCGAATCAAGTAGCAGTAAAGTATACAACTTACAGTGCAAAGGTAAATTAGGTGGTAAATTTTAATTGGCCAATGAATGAGGAATATCAAGGATGGGTAGAAAAGTACTTAACTGAACAAGAATAGGACAGAGTCTACAACCGGCAGTTAACAGCTTAGCGGTTATGGTTATAACAAATTTTGGCTATGTCTTGGTGGCAGTTTTGGTGCAAGTTTTCAAAGTTTGGAAAATGCAATAGTTATTCTCTAGTGGACAGGATGAACAAGAAGATTCTCCAAAGACTCAGCGGTTGTAACCAATTTTTGAAATGTCATAAGGCGGTCCAAGTGACCAGTGACAAGTGTATTTCTGGTCCGATGCTTGTTGCTCCTTCATTTTCCCTATAAGAAGGATTTCAGGACCAAAAATATGGCCAATTAGCAAGTTAGATATCTTTAGGTCAAGTCTAACTGAAGTTGCAGAGCGAATTTGAAAAGATCCTGATATTATAGTGAATATATTATTCTTAGGTTTGGTGATGTGAGTGTTCCAAGGCTTGCTTGCACTGCAACTAAGAGACCCAGCTTGTCTCTTCTAGGAACCTAGTCTCCTCTAGGTTTTGATTGGCTTAGATGATTAACTAAGTCCAATTCTAACTCTTCTCTAAGAGTTCTATCCTTTGTGCTTCACCTAGGAGGACTAACACCATTTGACAAGTTCAATTTCTCTTCCTCACTTAGAAAGTTCTAAGTGCTAACTTCTCACAAACGTCATTCTTCATTGTAGGGGTGCCCATCCTATTGAAAAAATTCATAACCTTGCATATTTGAACCATTTTAGAAGGTTCTTCAACCCTATCCTTACCAGGTTCAAGGTTTCACCATTTGAGACCTTAAACAGGCCTATTCCTTGTAGCCTTTACCAGTCCTGTTTTGTCAATTCTTGCTAAATTTTTCCAAAGACCCTACAAAACTAAAGGCGGATTTAGATACTCATTTGGAAGTTTTAAAAGGTTCAATGGGGCTTAGGGCCTGACAACCTCCATACACTAGTTTCCTACAACTTAGGACAATAGAGCTAAAAGGCCTAATTTCTAGGATTGACTGTAATCTTGCTTGGAACCTGCTCAAACCATAAACTAAATGATTGACATGACCTCAGTCCACCTAGTATGATGAGCTATGATGAAACCCTACTTGAACCTGTACCTGTTTCGTACAATCCCTCTTTACCCTGTAAGAAATCTTCAAAGACATTCCTAGACCTCTAACCGGGCTCTATCTGCTCACCTAGAGACTAGTCATAAAAAGAGCTCTCCACTCTTTCATGCTTCCTAATCCTAAATCTATATACACTAATGACTCGCCTAACATTTCCACCTGTCCTTAGGTGTTTCCCAAGGCTAGATTTCATGGGGGGGCCATGAAAGCATCGACTGGTCAAGACTGGACCAGTAAGAACTTAAAACCAAAACAATTTTCCTAACACCAAATATCCTACTCTAAACAACTTGCTTATCAAATTAAAAAGACTAAGATAATCCTATAGAACACTAAACAAATCCTAAACTCGGTCTCTCAATCCATTAAGCATCTCTGTCATCACAAAAGTTTGGGTTGTTCTTGAAAACACTGTTGCAGAGCTCTCTATTTTACTTTCAAAAACTAATTACCAATTACATCATGTCATGAGATTTGAGTCTTGGATCATAATAGATTCCATCCCCATGATTCTAGGGCCTGTTGGCCGATCTCCCACTTCCTATTCTCAAGGGAGTCTAAAGGTAACCGAGTTGCATGCCCATGCTAATTTCTTTACAACATTTGGCATCTTTCTCTATGCCTTGATCCTATTTCTTAGGACCACTATTCCCTCTAGATTCCGAGGAACCAACTCATTTAATGGCCTTAAGGCATCTTTAAAACAACCACTAAGTGTTTAGAACATCTTTAAGACTCTAATCTCCCATAGACAACTAACATTAAGAAAACTTAAATTACTAACACTAGCTATTTGTGCGACCTTAGTCCTAATGACTAACTCACCTAGCCCACAAAAGCAATGACCTTCTAAGGTCTGAAAACAAACTAACATCCTGACTTGGCTAGAGTCAAGTACAAGCCAAAATAACAAACATGGAGGTTAGCCTAGGTGTGCTCCTGCACCATTTGGTGTCATTCTGTTGTAGGTTTTAGTTTCATGGGTACTTAATTTTCAACACAGTACTAGCATCTGAATGAAAATTACTCATTTCAAGGTCATGTATCTCCATTGGATGAATATATTATTATCTTGAATAAAATGATCAAGGGTTATTCTGTTCATCTCACTATTATGGTGTGTGATTCTCATTTTGGCTTTAATTCAAGGAATTAATTAAAATGCTTGAGTGAGGTTATAGGTGACTATGTTCATATAAGGATTTGATAAGTACTATTGGGTTAGAATATAGATTGATGGTATTGTAAGGTAGTATTATCTAAGATTTTATATGCTATGTGTCTAGAAGATAAACTTGGTTACAGTAAAAAAAAACCAACACCTTTGATATTATCTAGCTATGGCTCCCAAATCTATTGCAAATTGATCATTAGGGTTAAAATTGAAACCTTGCAAATATAATCTTTGTCCAAATCCATCAAGAATTTTCCATCAGTTATTAACAATTCCCTTATAAAGAATTTGTGAAGCCAGGTCTAAAATCTGGAAATGAAATTCTAAAAATGTACAAGACTATAAATGAAATCTGATGAGATGTTGCTTTCAAATATAATTTTCAAACCTGGAAGTACAAATCTGACTTCACAAATGAATTCTGGAAAAAGACAATGACTTCCCTCAACCTAGCGATATCTTCTTGAGTTTCTTCTGATTTTCCCCAAGAAAACCGTCGAGCAAAACACTGTCGCAATAAATAGTCGAGCTCATTTCAATTTATGCCCACCACAATTTAACTTTGCAGGACCGCCCCAATTTTGGCGAAAGATCTTCATCGAAACGTACACAAAAAAACTGCTCGTCGAAATTCCGACGAACGTCGAGGTAAAAATTTATTAAAAAAATGGAAATTCGCACAAGTGCTCGATGATACATCTGATTATATAGGTTTCGTCAGAAGGTTTTGTCAGAAATTTGGGTCAAATGAGTTAGTGTAAGTTATCAAATCCTACCATCATACATAATAAAAATGTTGTTGTTTCAAATGAATATGAGCACTAACTTTCACTATTTGAATATGTTGAAACCTTTTAATAGAGAACTAGAACATTGATGCAACCACTCATCCTACCTTAAAACATACCAAAAGTCTCCTAGCAATTAGACATAGGAAGATTTAAGATGACTTAAACAATTTTTATTGCCAAAGCATAAACTTATGATGACTTAACCAGGCCTAGTACACACTCCCTCCCTGTTAACCACTTAGACATATGGAAATTAAATGTAAATTTGCTTCTATTTTTAGTCATGTAGGTGTCTAATAAACCACTTGTTGTGTTTCCCTTCAAGTTTATTTACTTGAATGAAGAGAAAAAGTCATTTGATTATAATTAGAGAATACATTTGAGGCCTTAGTTATGTAACTGGTGGACCATAGTCACATTTAACACTTGTTACAAATTTTGAGAGTTAAAACATTAAGTAGGTTTGATTTGTGATGGACACATTTGGACGGTAGTAATAATAACTTGAAATCTATCAAGACTTGATTACCTTATAACCTGTCAAATTATAACAATGAAATGATAGATTAATCATAATGTCACCTTGAGATCACATCACCATGAAAGAACTTAATCCAACATCCTTATGAGTACAGGTACCACCAAATAGGTATTTTTTAGATCTGTCTTCCTCGAGCGAGGGAAATTCAGGAAGAGAAGAGGAAAGCAAGACATGTAGTAGGTCTAAAAGAGGGAGATAAACTAGAGGTCAAAAGATTAGAAGAAAATTATGTAAACGCGTGGAATTTTTTCTTGCTGAAGGGGGGTCATGTTCTTATGATGATGAGAGAATAGGCGACATCAAGGTGCCCTTGAGGTACAAACATCTACGGAAACAATGGGTTCCCAAGGAACTTCCTCCAATAAACACTGATTTTTGTGTCAACGAGAGGATTTATAGCATAGCACCATCATCATTACATGGTTTGGGCTTGTTATGCATGGACGGCATAAAGGTTTGTTATGAAAAATTTACTGAATTGATGGAGTATGTCGGACCCCGTTATAGTTACAAATATTGGATGTAGTTGGTTCGATATACACGAAGTATGCGTAGGTATGCACTGTTAGCAAATTATATACAACTAAAAGATAAGGATCAAAATAAAGGAGTGGCTAGGTACATTGATGAAAGGCAAAAAGCATCAGGTAATATTGTAGGGTTTATAAACAGTACACAACCTGGATCAACAAATAAGCAACCCAATTGCATATTCGAGGCACGTGAGGGAAATCGTGTATTCATATGTGCGATAAAATCAATAACTATACGGGAAGATTTGCTAATCGATTACAATTTGAATTGCTTAGATAAAAGCATAGTTACTACGGGGGAGGTATGTACTATATACCATTTTACCCAACCTCCAATTAATGACTCCAATATACCATTTTATTATTATGTTTTTTTTGTAATTCTATTGGTTTCATTTCGGTAATGTTTTTTTATATTTAATTTTTGTCACAGCGAAACATTGATCATATAGGGAAGGCTCCGGCCTAGAGCATAGATCGCAATGCATCTTCAGGTGCTTCTACTCAATAGGTTTACCTCACTGTAATTGTACAAATTAGATATGAGCAAATTTTTTTATTATTATGTTTTTTTCATGAGTTTATTGGGTAAATTTCGATAATGTTTTTAATATTCTTGTTGCAATCGGCTGATCGGGGAAAGGCACCAGTAGTAGAGGAGAGCATCCATATGGAGGTGCAGTCACTATTATGCGATGATGACATCACATTTTCTGCAAACCCTATGGATATCATGAGGAAGGCCCAAAAAAAATGCAATGAAGAAATCCTTAAGTTGGTATTCATAGTGCCTCAAACAGATAAGATAAGAGAAAGGGTTAAAATATTGACTGAGAGAGCATAGAACTTGCAAGTAAGCTGTCATGAGATCTTTAATTATAACATAAGTTCATTCATGGCTTTATATTTTGTACTCTTTTATTTCATGAACTAAAATATGTGTTATTTTTACAAGATTATTTGCATCCTCATGATGTTGTTGGTCATGATCAGGGTACTGCAAGTGTTGCCTGGGGATTGGGGATTGGTACAAGTTTTAATCCTGATCTTCTTGCACATAAATCACATCATCCAACCTCATCATCTGTGCTTATATTATCGAATGAAATGTTAGCAACACATACCATGCAGGCATCCGGTAGTGCACCCTCTAGCAATGAACACATGCCAAAACATACGTCGGGACATGTACGTGGGGATGCAAAGGCTACTAGTACTGGTGATGTTTTAGTAGCATTTCCTAGATCTTCCCATATTACTAGTATGGGAACATTTCCGGTCACATTTGCAGTGACCGAGGATTTTGTTCCCATAAAGATAGAGAAGGTCCCAGGTACTTTAAAATGTTTTAATTATTATTATATATAATCCAATTGAAATTTACTTATTTATCACTCTTTTTAGAATAATGATCCCATGATCATTTTGCAGGAAATGATGTTTTTTATAAACATCTAAGTGATATTACATTGGAGCTCTTCAGGCCCACCATACGTACATGATGGAATTCCCAAAATCAAGATTTAAAAGATGAGCTCATTAACCGTTTAGTTGTGTTGTTCAATGATACAAAATTCAACCGAACCAAGGTCCTTAAGAAAGATGGCACATATCTAAAGTATGTGAGGGACCAATATAGGTCACATTTAGAGAAGAACAAAAAGTACGAGCATCCCCCCATGATTTCGGAGAGGGAGTGGAAGTACCTCATGTTGGATGGAAAGGAGAAGGCTGAAAAGAAAAAAGGAAAGACACCACTGGGCCAAGGAAGGTATGTGATACTATCAACAATTTAATTATATACTGATTACTCTTTATTTTTACATAATCTATTATATTTCAAACTTTTCATAGGCTTCCTCACACATCGAAGGCAACAAAGAAAAGACTAGAAAAACATGGGCAACACAAACTTGGAACTGGTGGTTATATGAAATTAGTTGCACTAATTGTAAGTATCAATAAATGAAATATTGCATCCAAATAATAACTTGCAAACAATTTTTGTTTTATCACACCATAGAAGAAAAATTCATGATCTTATGCAAAAATGCAGGGCTCTGAATTCAACGGAGTGCCCACAGAAGAGGACTTGAATATTTTCTTCCATCAAGGCTATGGAGCCCTCACTGAATGCCTAAGAGTCTTGACTAGGAAAACACAATCTTCCACTGCATCCGACACGCAGGTAAATAAACTCAATAAAATTTATTTAAAATTGAATACTTTTTCAATCTTTTCAATATTAATTTCCACCATAAAGTAATTATGTACCTATTTATTTTAAACAGACAAGCAATGATAATACTGCACATGACATTGGAATGCAACCTGGTGAGGGTGGAGCACAACCTACAAATGAAGGTCATGGTGTGCATCTCGATACTGGATGTATTCATGTGCTATACAAAAAACAGTATGGATTAATACAATTAAACATCTTTAATTTCATTTGGTATATTAATTAATGTAACATTTCATGTTTCAACTTTAGAGCATGTAGAGCATGATCAACATGTTGAGCATGATCAGGCTAGACAAGATCGAGAACATGATGTGGCCCCATCAAGTAAAGAGGACCACTCTATTGTTATTTTAAACATATTTAATTACAATTGGTGTATTCATTAATGTAACCTTTCATGTTTCAACTCTAGATTAGGATTTAGAGAGTGTTCAACATGTTGAGCATGAGGCTATAAGACAAGATCAGGAACATGATGTGGCTCCATCAGGTAAAGAGCACCACTCTAATGTTCTTTTAATTAATGAAATATGTGTAACAATAATAATAAAACATATCAATTTAACATTTCTTCGCTATTGCAGCAAACCCCCCCTTGCATCGGTATCCAAGTCGTGAGTACACGACTAAGAATATATTAAGATCATGAGCAGAGCTCAAAAAAACTAAAGGGGGCATAGATGATTTAGAAAACGATACTCCACTTCAACTTTTTTTAGCTACAAAAAAAAAAGTGATTGTAATCATATTATGACAACCATATTTTTGATAATATGTAAAAACTGAAAGAATGAATGTTATATGTTAATGAATGAATGTGAATATGTTAATGAATGAATGTTATATATTAATGAATGAATGCTATATATTAATGAATGAATTTTATATGTTATTAATGGATGAATGAATGAATGTTATATGTTATTAATGGATGAATGAATGTTATATGTTAATGAATGAATGAATGAATGTTATATGTTATTAATGGATGAATGAATATTATATGTTAATGAATGAATGAATGAATGTTATATGTTATTAATGGATGAATGAATGATTAATGTTGTATGATCGAGTATGGGGAATTGAGAGTGATGTGAGGGGGGGAGGGGCCAAATGAGCCTCCACCTTCATGTGGTTGGCCCTGTTAAGTAGAGAATATTAAACTATTCTCTAAACAAAGAGAAGCTCAATAAGGTAATGCATTTTTCAATATAAGAAATGCATCATTTGAAGCATCAAACCAATATGCAAAGATGAAAGAAAGTGATAAATTTTCACCATGAACATTGTGTTGTGTGTGGATTTGGTTTCAAAACTTTGTTTCTTTTCTTTTTAGTAGTTGATAACTCTAAAATTTGACTTTTGTGCATAACAGATTAGTGAAAAATTTGACAACTCTAAAGGGTTTAGAGACTCAATTGAGATAGATACACGGATATTTGGATCTTGTTGTTGATGGGAGGCTTCCACTTAACCATGAAATTTGTACCATTTGCAAGTATGCAAAAAATTATCTACTTATATTCATTCAACTTACTATAGTATAATATCTGACAAAAATATCTTTTTCATTATACTTAGATGGATTTTCATGCCCTGTTCCAAAGCACATGTTTTAGAACAGGCAAGAAGAATTCTGGCAAGGGTTAAGGAATTCAGATTTACACCTACCAATTGCATAGTTTACTTCATTCATCCAACATATTGCCAATGTGTTTCACAATTGTTGGAATCATATCCTATAATTACAGAACTAATAAAATTAAAATATGTAAGTTTCAAATATGGCATTACATATCGTTCTATGAATTTTTGAAATAAAATATCAAAATGGAGAAGTATTAAAAAAATAATCTACATAATTTCTAAGAGATCAGGGAATTTTTTTGTAGAGTTATCTTGAATATATTTAAGACAAAAGTAACTTATAAAGATTGAAGCAGAATACCGGTAGTCTAAAATCACCAGTCAACACATCTTAGTAGTATCTCAATTCAAGAGAACTAGGTCCACTATCCATTAGCTAGTAAAACAAATAAAATCATTTCATAAGATTATTATGTTCTAATAGCCCATTGACTGGTTTCTTTTTTCTTTTTTATTGTCAGGAAGTCATCAATATACACTTGGTTTTCCCGCCTTCTCTTGCCTTGTGGCTAGAGAGTTTCTACATAAGGCATCAAAGTAACCTTCAAGATTGACAATGGAAATGAGTACAAGGTCAGTATAACTTAATGTTAATTGGGTATGATTTTATTTGTTCAAGACCAATTTAGATTCATTTTCAACTCACGCTAGTTTTATTTACATTTATGTTTTGCTAATATCCATTTTCCTTTACATTCATATTATTCTATACATATTGTGTTTACAATAATGTTTTCCTTAATATTATCTAGGGGAGAGGACCCAATACCTGAGCATGTTTCAATAGTTGTGATAGTAGTGGTTTATATAGTGCCCATCCCTAATTATTTTATTCTTCTTATTGATCCAATTAATAGCTCAATAGAACAGGATAAAATTGAATAGAATTGGTTGTTCATCGATAATTATCAACCATTTGGAGTGTGAGATAATCACAACAATACTTCAAAGTAAAATATATTCATTAATTTTCAATTTGTGGCAAGCTCTGGGTGAACACAAACAAATACTAAACCACAAAGAATAGATGCAACTTAGACCAGTGCCTTATTTCCATTGGAGGAGTCAAATTCACAAATACCTAAGGGTTCACAATATATTCAACCCATAGCATATAAGATATTTGATAATATTCCCTTGATAACATGATCGTTAACCATCTTGCAACTCTTGATCACGTGATAGCAAGCAACCATAGATCTTGATCTCTAGCAAACTTGCTCGTTCTGACAGTTGACAACTTTGACTTTAAATGTCGAGCACCTTTTATGTTTAGATTAAAACATCTCTACTGATTTTAAGCATGTGCATTTTAGATCCGCTTTAGTAGCTCGCCAGTTAATATATTAAGGTTGACTTAATATATTACAACATTCATAATGTTCCTTCGACCTCTCTGAATATGACAGATGGCTCCTTCCCATGATATTGCGATAGAGTATCAAACGACCGTGATATCATGGGAAGGCACCATCTATCACATTCAGAGAGGCCGAAGGAACATTATGAATGTTTTAATATATTAATTCGACCTTAATATATTAACTGGTGAGCTACTAAAGCGGATCTAAAATGCACATGCTTAAAATTGGCGAAGATGTTTTAATCTAAATAGAAAAGGTCCTCAACATTTAAAGTCAAAGTTGTCAACCGTCCGCACTAGCAAGTTTGATGAAAATCAAGATCTATGGTTTCCTGCTATCACGTGATCAAGAGTTGCAAGATGGTTAACGATCACGATATCAAGAGAATGTTGACACATGGATGATTTTAAAAAAAAAAAACTGCATTGTTTTGACAAATCTCCAACGAATTTGCAATACGTCCGAGAAAATTTCATCGTAATGACTTTCCTATTTTATTGCAAGTTTGATGAACTTCTATTATTGATCTGACGCTTTTGAAAAGCTATGCCATTCGTGTTCTAGCTACTGTTCATCGCTAGATAGACAAAATGTTCATCGATATTCCAACGAACACCAAGGCCCTTTCCCAAGGCAGAAACTGATGAAGTTGTGTCATGATTTTGACATTTTAAAGCTAGTTGGGAAAGTGACAAAAAATTAGCGACAAAAATTATTTTAGTGGTTCATCGGTATGCCGACAATATTGTCGATATTCCAACAAACATTTGTTGTAAATTAGAGTCAAATACAGTAGTGAGCCCGTGTTGGATCCATCTAATCTCTTAGGGGAGTCTGGTACTGATCCTTTGTGTGGGGGAGTCTCATGGTAACTGTTGTACCCTTGTGTATGTGTCCCTCCTAATCGTAATGGTGTTGGCATCAAAGTTACTGCTCGGATGTATGGAGGTGCATAGCATGTAGGATCTAGAACCTCTATGAAATAAGCCCCCATGCAGTAGTTGGCCTCTCTCGTGTACTCATCCCTCTCTATTTCTTGTACCGTTAGTGTATCCCGCTCTACCCTGTACCTATCTCATAGCCCAACCAAGTATCTCCTCTCTTGATCCCATGCATCTTGTGCCATCCTCAGTTGGTCTATCTATGCCTGCATCTGTGACATCTCCTACACTATCACATCCCTCTCACCCTATAGAGTTTGTACCTATGCCTCTACTACCTCTTCCCTCTCTAATATGGCCATTGTGTCTCCCATCACCACCTCTGCATAGTGTGTCTTGTCCTGAAACTCCTCCCTCTCCCTCCTCAGCTCATCCCTCTCTTTTCATGCCTCATCTCTCTCCCTCTACATGGTATCCCTCTCCTCAGACATCTTGGAAGCCTCATCTACTAGAGCTCCATAATCCCTCTATCCCTCCTCCTATAACCTATCTATCTCTGCCTGCAATATGTCCTGATTTTCCTTTGAATCTCTGATCCTATGCTTCATGATCCCGAGTCTCACAAGAGCTACTATCAATAATATTGTTGAGTCCTCGGGTGGTGGTGGTACATATGGTACCATTGTGAGTGGATCCACCTGTATAGCGTCCACATCTATGGGTTGGTGCTACTCTCTTATGTCCTCCATCTCCACATCCTCCCTGCCTCTCCTTTGATTTCGGCCTCCTCTCCTACCCCTCCATCATCATCTTGCTAGCCTCCTCTCATCCTCTAAACTATAGCCTAGTTCCCCTACAATCGAGTGCACCATCCTGATCCTCCTTGGTCTGTGTGATTTCCACCATGTAGGGTATCTCATGGTCATCCTTGCAACTACCTCCGCTGCTCTCCTTGAATATGGCACCAACTACAAATCCTCCCATATCTATCTAGCAAAATCCATTATGATCATATCAACCCATAACCACTCTCAGCTAATTCAGAAAAATCTCTGAGGCCCTGGCGGGATATCCTATTGTACCCCAAATTGTCTCATCACCCTATTTGATCTATGGATCTTGAAGATGTGTGGGTCTCTCCTGATCAAGTAGCACATGGTGAAGAAGTACCCCCTATGCCTCCTCTCATCCACTCTCCATCTAGAAAATCATCATTGCTAGTAGGGTCTCCATATGATCTGATCCCCCTATAGATCATCCAATCTCCTCCTCCATCCCTCTAGATCACTGACATCTAATTAACACAAGTGTGAGTTGTAATTTGTCCCATACTAGTATTCTACTGGTAGTGTCTCATTTTTCTCCCCTACTGTCAAAACCCTTGGCCTCGCCACACTAATGTGCTCCTAGGCCCATACCCGAAGTAGTATCACATGTGTAATGTTGAGGGCCCGCCTATGGTAGACCACATGCATGTCCATGTACAGTTGTGCCAATAGGCATGCTCCCCATGCAAACTCCCCCTCTCCCCTCTCCATAATGTGTCGCACAACCTCGATTATCTTGAGGCTACAAAATCTCACGCTCCTATCTAGTAATAGGATCCCACTGATCAGTCTGCAGAGATATAAAGGAAATGTAGGCACCTCCAGTCCCAAACATCCATCCACATCTAACTCTCCCCCATGTATAGGGAGATCTACTCGTCCAAAAACTGCTCGTAGGCTCATGTCTCTCTCTCCTCCCTGGCTTCGTGTCCAGCTCACCAGGTGCCCTTTGATGGGTAGCTGCAATATCCTCCATACATCCTCTAATGTCAGTGTCATCTCCCCTATTAGGAGATGAATTGTAGAGGTCTATGAGCTCTATATCTCCATCAACATTGTCAGTAATGCTTGATGCGCTCTAATGTTGGGATATCCCAACATATGTAACAATCTTGCCTATGCCAGTGTCGCATGATCCTCATCGCTCATTGTCATGATGGTCGCCTCTAGTACCATTGAGTGTCTCTCGTGCATCCTCAATGTCTCAATGTTTTGCATCCACATAAAAATTTATGTCAGTTTTTCATCCATTTCATCTATTTTCTATCATTTTTCCCCTGCCCCGGGTTTCTCATCAAATTTTCCCCTTTTGGTGGAAAATTCACCCTTTTTATTGGTCTCGACAAATTCACCCTTTTTGGTGGCGAATTTACCCTTTTTCCAGGCTTGTCTCAAAAAATTTGCCTCTTTTGGCAAATTCGCCCTTTTTCCCATCCTGTCAAATCTGCCCCATTTAGCGGTGAATTTTCCTCTTTTAGCCCATCGAATTCACCCCTTTTGGTAGCGAATTCGCCCTTTCTTGTCCCGTCCATCGAGTTTTTCCCTTTTCATGAAGAATTCACCTTTTTTCTCTCAAACCCTCAAGTTCACCTTTATTCAAGGAAAATTCTCCCTTTTCCCCCTTTTTGGAAAATTTGCCCCTGTGTGTGGTGAATTCGCCCCTCTTTTTTCCCTTCGACGAATTCGCCCTTTCTCTCATCCCTGGAAAACTCGCCTTTTCTCTAGCAAATTCACCTTTTCTCTGGAAAATTTTCCCTTCCTTGTAACCTCCAAAAAAATTACCCCTTTCCTGGGCGAATTCTCCATCTAGATGGGCAAACTTGCCCCTCTGTTAGGCGACTTTGATGTCACCTCTCCCTTCGATGAAACTGCCCCTTTTTTGGGTGAATTCACCTTTCCCTCACTCACCTTTCTTGATGAGTGAATTCATCATATAGATGGGAGAATTCACCACTCATGGCGAGTTCATGCCCTTTCAATCCCCCAAAAACCCGAAATCTCAAATCCATAAAAATTTAAAAAAATCAACTAAAATCACTAGCTAAGGGTTTCAGAATCTACCTGGAGAGGTACCACACGCTCATGGTAGAACCCATGCACCTCATCACCTTGGTGGATGAGCTTATCATCCACAAACCCCTCATCCTCGCTCGACCCATCAGCCATCCTAGTCACTCTCTTTCTCTCTCTCTCTTACTGATTCAACTGCCAAGTGAGCAAATGATAAATAGTAATTTTCAAATTCACTATTTATAACTTTTATCTTTTGCACCTTTTTAGCCTCTTAAATTTTGGGTAATTTTTACCCTTTGTTTAACCTCTTTTTAATTCCTCCATCCCTTTTCTTCTAGAGGCCGCCATTTGCACCCCGTTTGTCTTTATTCCTCCATTCAAAAGCCATTCGTCATGGTTTTTTGTGCTCTATCATGTGGTACCCTCTATTTATCCATATCAAGAATTCATCTAGGGCCCCCTTTTTCTTCCCCATTTTCCCTCTCAAGGGGGCATACCCTATCGTTTTCCTCCATTCCTCTGTCCTATCCATTTCCTTGTGACATCGGGGCATCTCCTTTCATTTTCTATAATTGGACAGCCTACACTACTTTTCCCATGTCGGGGCATCCCTTTCTAGTATGTTCTTCTATTAAGTCATCTATATTTTATTTTTCTTTGAAACACTGATATTCTAACAGTATTTCAAAGAGGGGCAAAATGTGGACACCAAAATCTGACCACCACCATATGGTAAAATTCCTCCCCTTTTATTCCTCTATCTCGCATCCCTCATCTACATTAATTAAATAATCTATTATTTAATTAATTTCCCCTTTTGCTAAAGCTCCTAATGTGTTTAATTAAATAATTAAATACTTCATCATTTATTCCCCTTTCCTCTCTAAATTAAATAAATAATCTAATTTGTTTAATTTAGTCACTTACCTTTATGAATTTAAATTAATTTTTAATTCATTATTTCTCTCTCCTTATCCCATATTCCATAATTCTTTTCTAATTCAGGTTAATTTAATTAATTATTGATTAGGATGTGCACACCCCTAATCAGGATTAGTGTCACATCCTCCATAACCCTCCACTTTCCCTTAATCTTTCATTAATTCATCTAATCCCTTGTTTGCACAACCTAATCACTTGATTAGGTCAACCTGATCCTTATTCCATTTATGGTATACCCTCAAGTCAACCTTTTATTAATTGTTTTCTCCTTTTGGAGAAGGAAACCCTTTCCCAATGTGAATTTTAAATTCACATTTATTCTCCCTAGGATCTTTAAGGAATTTTTAATTCCTTGAATGTCTTATCACCCACATGTCGAAAAGGGCCTCCTTTATGAGGATATCTTGTCCCACTCCTAAGGTACCATAAATTACCTCCACCTCATCTCCCCCTTTGACACCTCACTCGCCACATGTCAAGATGTGAGGGATTGTGATTTTTTAACTCACCTTGGCCCTTGATATTGTCCATGGTGGCTTCATCTTGACCCTCCATTGTATAGCGGCACTTCCCCTAAAATTAGAGGATTTTTCCCTCATTTTTCATCTATTATTCATTCATGCACTCAAGAAATCAAGAAAACACCTAAGCATTCAAGCATCCAAACCTCCATCATTGCAACACTCTTTCCATCCATATCAAGCATCCATTACAATACCCACTTGCACCATTTCATTCCTCATCATCTCACAATCATTCAAAACTAGGTTTTATGTTATTTACCATCGAAAGGAGCACACAAATCAAACAATCAACAGGGCCAACCAGCTTATCAACTTGTACAAGGTATAACACTCTTTTATCTTTTGTTTTGTTCAAGTTCAACAAGGCTAATTATTAAGGTTTTGTTTGTATTTTTCCTTACTTGAATTTCATTTCATTTCGCATCTTTAGACTAGGAAAATTCACCTACACATAGTAGCAATTATGACACCTCTAAATATAACACCAACTACACATCTAGATTGGAGGAATATTAAATTAAGGATAAATAAGGATTGTTACTAGTGGAAACCCCTATATAAAACCTTTAGAATATAACATTTGATACCGTTTACTTGGATGAGTTAGTTATCAAAAATTTCTAAAGATAAAAGGAGAAGATACAGTATAAATAAGGAATATTTTATGAGTTTAACAACCTCTAATAAAATGGCATCATCAAACAACAAAATGACACTTATTAACAAATATATATCTCCAAGAATTAAATGACTATTTGAACAAACGCAAACCCCAGACCACGATTCACCCTTAATACCATTGAAAGAAAGGAGTTTTTTTGGAAGAAGTAGAACATAACTGAGAGAACAAAACATATAAGAACAACAAGAAGAGGAAAACAAAATAGAAAATATGAGTGGATGTAACTTTAGCATAGGATATATAAATAGAGAATCATAGGAAGAACCAAAAATGAATACTACTAGGAAATTGCATATGTTTGGGAAAAATACAGATGAAGTAATAGAACATATCCTTATCTTAGAATCTATACCACAAAGGTAGCATATAAAAAGAGATGATATAAAGTTATTTGACTTCATTAGATCAATCCATAGAGATACTCTAAAATGGTACTAAAAAATTACCCTAATAGTGACAAAGACTAGGAAGTAGTGAAACAAGATTTGTTAGCCAATTTTGATACACCGAACTTGCCTATAGGAGTTAGTAATCTTTGGGAACTTGCACAAAATGAGGTTGAAATAATCAAATGATTTGACAAATGATTCAAATAAGTTATCAAAATACTAGAAGAACCATTGACCGACAAGCCAAAAATAGAATGGTTCATCTCTACGGTGATACCAAAAATTAAAATAGCTTTAGATGGAATATATTTTATTAAATTCATGAAGTTTCCACAGTCCATAATAAGATTTATGGATTAAAACTGTGTGTCAGTTTTTACATCAACGTTTCGGATCATACTCCATGATATATCATCAGGATGCAATGCAAAATGTAGAAAGTGAGAGGATTCCACAATCCTCTCACTTTCTACATTATTCATTGCATCTTGATGATGGAGGGTGATCCCACAATAGTGGTTTACAATTTTTGGCCAAACTCGACATTGAAATTATTATTTTTAACTAAATCTTCACATTTGGGCACCTATAGCGGCTAAACCATGAGGAATTTGAAGATGATGCAAACTAGAGTCTTGTCACATTTTGTCTATAGATTCTAAAAATATTTTTTTCAAAATTTTTGGAATCAGATTGTACTTCTTTATCCATCTCCCACAAAAACTAGTTCTTTTTTCAGAAAATAACATTTTTAAAAAGTGACGCACACCGTATAATGCATAAATTTTTTTCCATGAAGGATAAAATTCTAATTCTTTCGAATTTGGATTTGTAACTCTGATATCTAGTGCTTCCACTTGGTTAGATAGTTTTTTATTGAATATTTTTTCTTAAATCAAGTTTCAAAGTCAAACCAATTACAATTCAAACATAGCGCGACCTTATAACGCATAAATATTTTTGTATATATCGAAATTAAATTTATTTTTTGTTGAATCAGGGACTTCAATATTTGGTGCACTCATATTTTTCAAAAAAAAAATTGATAATCTGCTATTTTTCCACATGTGCAGAATAGAGACCTTTTTTGATGAATAACCTATGTTTAATAAAACTAAAAAAACAAATACGTAATAAAACCAAAACATATTAAAATTGTATTTGTTGGATAGCTCATTCTGAGGACTGCCATAATCATTTGAAATAAATTTTAAATGAGTTCATTTGATTCCCCAAAAGGTAAATCAAAAGTGATTTTTTAGCAACATTTTGATTAGTGTAAAGTAGACTCATTTATAGGTATGGTTTAAAACTAGCAAGGTTCTATCCAAGGGGTTTTTACCTAAGGCGGTTTGATCAAAGCCTCTTCAACTGTAATCCTTAAAATGGAAATTTTTAAGGCTTAAATCACTATATTTTTCTTAAAATATGTGATTTCAGCAAAAATTAGTTCCTCTCAGAAATTGTAAACCACTATTGTGGCAGCACAGTGGAGCATGGAGTATGATCTGAAACCCTGATGTAAAAACTAACACACAGTTTTAATCCAGAAACCTTTGCAATAATTTATTTTATTACCTACTCGAAAATAGTTACATTTTTCATGCCTAATTGAAAACCAATCCTAGTGAAAACGAGAAAGAGAAAGAGAGAACAAGGAGATGGAAAAATTGAAACTAGGGATAGAACAAATGAAACTCTGGTAAGACATAATGGAAAAATAAGATATGTTTGCACTAAGACACAATATTTGGTGTACTTACTATGGAAGAGAAGGACACATAAGAAATGAGTGCCCAAAATAAATTAGAGAAAATAAATCTAATGCATTACAATTAGACTTGTGGACACTACCCAAGAAGATAAACTCAATCTACTATGACACTTGCAAATAATGAGACAATCATGACACCAAATATTATCCCTCATAATTGTTTCAATTAAGAGATTATCCTACCATAACAAGTCATAGTGACCAAAAAAAATTGGCATATATTAAAGTACTAGCAGAGTGTCCACTATAGCAACAAGATCATGGATATAAAATATCACAATGGAAAAATAAGAAAAATATCAATTCTATACAAAACCAACCAAATGAAGACACTTATAGTGATAGAGGCCAATTTCATGGGGATAGATATCAAATCAAAGGAAGGATGAGACAAAATGATGCCACATGTTTTAAATGTGGTAAACTTGGCCACTTTGCGATAAAATGTTGGGAGGATAGAAAGAAGCCATGTGGATTTTATGGTAGTATAGAACATGATGTATTTAATTGTGACAGAGCCTAGGCCTATTATATGAATACAACTCTGCAATCAAAGAGTTATGAACTCCAAAACCTCAATTCATCTAGAGGAGCATGATTACTAAGAAAATTATGAAAAAAATCTATGAAGACTATTAACTTTGACATAAAATCCCCTAACCACAACAAAGTAGTGGTGATAACAATACAAGGAACTAATACCACAAATGATAATAAAAACACAATAGAAGATGACACCACCATAGATGAGGATGAATTCCACCACACTAAGAGAGAACATAATCAGATAGTGGAATAAACAAATAAAGTGGTCAAAAAATAATAAGATGAGGAAATAGACCACTATTTTTCTATCTAAGAAGTAGGCATACTCCAAAAATTAATAAGAATGGATAAAAAATCCAACCTACTAAATAAACTACAATAATTTTGTAAATATTGGACAAACAAGGAAAAGTATCATAGATAATAACTATAAACAAAGAATACATATAATGGATTACATTCCCAATTATGATCACAGTAAGTATAAATCACAAAAAGATAACCAATGATGTCATGGTAGGCTTAGGAATAGATATCAATATGCTACCAAAACAAGTATTCGAATAGATATGAAAACCACAACTAGAACAAACATAATATAACATCAGTCTAGCAAATGGGATTGGAATGAAAACCTTTGGTATATGGAAATAGGTCAAAGTCAATGTTAAAGGAGTAAAACAAATAGTAGGTTTTAAAGTAGTTGCAATAAAAGAAAAATTTGATTCATTCAATGCCTATCTAGGACTTAGATGGTTTGTAAATACCAATGGAATTGTAGACTCCCATAAAAAGGGGATATCATTTTTTGACACAAATAAAATAGTTCACATCCCCTTAAGAAAAAATCGAAATGAAATATACATAAAAGAAGTAAACCGAAATGAGTACAATGAATATGAAAAATAAAAACCTATATACAATTTTACGACTACCACCAAGTGGCAATTTAGAAAACCCAAAGTAGAAAGGGGAATTTTAAATTGAAAGCACCACATATAGCATAGACAGTGAGGAAGTACTAGATGCATGGATGCAAGAGGAACCAAAACTCCATTCCCAAAGAATTACCAAATTTTGTAGAATCTTCATGATTAAGAAGACCTCATAGAAGTCTCTAAATTCTCTTATATTTACAAATAATGAATCACACGACGCTTGTGAAAGGACAAAAAACAATATAGAAGATATATTCGAAAACACTCGCCATATAAATCATATTTTGCAAGGAATCTCACATATTAAATTTCCCAAATACTCAAGAGTTGGGGACCTACTATCGTTTCTCACACAGATAGAAAAAATCAAATTGAGTAAAGGAGACTGGACATATCAAAAGATACACTCATTTGTAACACTGCATGCTGGTAGAATGGACAAAAATAAAATTTCACACAATGGGCAATATTCAAGATCTTAACCAAAATAAGGTGCCTATTGGATGAAGGAGAATATAAGGAAATACAAAAGAATAATGGATAGATCCCACTGGAGGAAGACCTTACTATTTTTACTACTACATGGAAAGACAAAAATGAGTATGACGATCGGATATATATAAAATTATTTTATTGGACACTAACACTGATAGCACAAACTTGGTACATCAACTAAGAGCAAAGAGGAGAAACCGAAAATTGGAAAGAACTAACAAAAAAATTATTCACACCTTCTCACTCTATAATAAAAACATAAACATACATAACGCACTAGTCAAAATAGAGATCATATTTAGACTGAATAAAATTTAGGAAATGGTGGTACCATAATCCTCCACACCGCCTCCACAATTATAAGGTATATGGAGATATATAGAATAGCTTGATAAGTATACCAAATTATCCAAGAAAATATGTTTCTTAACAAAGCAGGATGATGAGGATTTTCACAACATAGACATACAAGTCCAATAAGGAGAAATAGAATTAGAATATCCTATAGAGGCCAAGAAAAAATACTATAACCAATCAATTAAACTAAAATAAGAAAACATTGCTAAGGAATGGGATCTTAAAATGGCTAAGATAGGAGACTATTTGGATGAATCCTTAGCACAAAGGATAGAGGAACTAGAAAAATTGGATGAGGACAAATTCATAACACTATGCAATCCAAAGGTAGAGCAGAAAAAATAAAAGGCCTGGCATGACAAGAACCTTCGCACTAAAACTTTTCAAATAGGAGTTCTAGTATTACTTTATGATAGTAAATTCAAAAAGAAGGTAAAATTGAAGGTAAGATGGTTAGGACCATACTCTATTCATGAAATTTTAGATTCAGTGGTGGTGAGTGTTGGAACATGTTTGTCATTGTACCAAAAGATTGACATGTTAATTTCTAATAAAAATGCTAGAGATAAATGGATCTAGGGAGGAAGTTAGTCCATATCCTAAATCCAAAGGTAGATGTTGGTGATTAGTCCAACAATACCCCCTCAACGCCACCTAAGAGGATTCAAACCCATGACCATGGTTCTGATACCATTTTGTAGAACACGTTTATGATTGCACCAAAATATTAACCTATTAACACCCAATATAAATGCCATAGATAAACAAATCCATGGGAAGCATTTATTCCATGTCCCCAATCCAAAGGGAGACACTAGCAATTTGTCCAATAGTGAGATTAAAGAGAATAGATGGAAATCACAGAACAAGGTATGTGAACGGAGCTAGACTTAAACACTACCACCTACCAAGTGGATGAGAACCATAAAATCTAAAAAGGAACAAATTGTAAACTATGTAACATATATTACTAAACAACAAAAATAAAACCATTAGCAACTAAAAACTTTAAATGGCAAGAAAAACCCATGAAAGCTAATGGGAAAATTCCATCAATATGACCACCAAAAATAAATCTATTTAAACCCCTTATATCTCCACTCAACTTACTTTGCATTCAAAATATTTATGTGAACAAAATAAAATTGACCTCTCCTAAAATACCTCATACAACAACAAACAATGGCAACCCTAACTTTGGTGAATGTGATAGAGAAACCATGACCAAAATATAAGTACATGTTCAAATTAATGGAGGTTGATAAGGATGGGGCATTCTCAAGTATCCTCATAGATGTAGTCTACACAGAAGATGTGAGAAGATACATCCATGAGCCAAAAACTAAAATTGACCATACAAAGTTTGAGGAGCTCAAACTAAACCTTTTTCACCCAGACCAAAGGACATACTTGCCACAATATCATGAAGTAGGAAAGAAAAGCCTTGACATCTATAAGGAATTTTTGGAATTTTGTGATGATCGCGATTGGGTGTGACTAGTCCTCAGTAGATTCCATGATGATTTCATCTATGTAGACAAACCCTACTGCATCACAAGGGAAGCAATTAATGTGGTAACTAGGTTAAGCATGGTCGAGGAGGTACCGACAAAGAAAGAGGTGAAAAATTATGTAGTTACCTAGATCACTGGAATAACACAAGATGACCATAGCCTAAGTGTCTGAGCTATCAAAAACCATGGAGTGTAGTACACAACCATGGGGATTGCATACAAAATCTATTACACAAATAAAGAGTACTCCACCACATAAACAACCATTCACACTATTTATCAAATGGTGGTGGAAGGAAATGACTTTGGCCTCTATGAGTTGATGTAGGAGAAACTCATGGAGAACCTTCAAAAAACAAAAACCTCATCTTACGACTTCTGGTATGGCACACTCATAATTTTCCTAGTCTTATACTTTCGAAATGATGTTTTTGGATTCAAGGGTAAAGTATGGAAAACCCATCTACCAGTAGCTACCCAAATTTAAATTCTCACCCGCCAATTCTTGAACAAACAAACCTATATCGCGGCTTATTGGGGGTTCTTCAAGATCTTTCAACAACAAATGTGAGTGTGGGAGAGGATTCCATATGAATCTATAAATAAATATATCAACACAAAAACAATTTTGGTGGGCAAGGATTACATGTACATGGAGGCAGTAGAGCCATGAATAGCATGGATCCCCAAACTACCATACAAAATTTCATAGAAGGAGGTATATGTGTATGTTGCAAACATCTTGAGAAAACCAAAAGATCTCAACACAGAGAAGTTTGGAAATTATAACAAAATAATGGATCAAATTCATAATAATACAATTAGGAAATTTTTTAGAAGAATAAGGAGAAACTCTAGAAGTAGTGGGGCATTCAACCAAATAAATCCACTCAACCCCTATCCTTCACACCAGCTTCAAACAAATGCAAACCTACCACAAGAAGTTTCAAAAGGCAACATGGATCTTCTAGCACCCAATCTAAGGGTGTCACATCCTCTTCTCAAATATTTAAAATTATAGGTGTGCAATAAATCTCAAAGAAACTAATTCAAATGAGCGTAGAAAAGAAGGGCCACAAGGAAAGGCCTAAAAAAGTGGTAAAAAGGAAGATTATCACTTCCGTAGAAGAGGAGAAAAAAGAAGTAGAGGAAGTGTAGAAACCTCCACAAAAGAGGAAAATTAAATCACACATAGTTGAAGTCCAACAACAGAAAGTAGCAGAGAAACCATAATCCCCCATCGATTTGATGGAAACTACCAATGCCATCATCTACCATGATATTCTCCCCCAGGTACTAGCTATGTACAGTGATTCAGATAAAGATAATGAAGATAGAGTCATACAAAGTTTGATATGTATATAAGGAAGTTTGATAAAATTCTAGAGGAATTAATCAAAGACTTTCCCCAACCCATCATTGCCATAATCCAAGAAAAGAGAGAGAGATTCCTTAAAGAATAAGAAGAGATCAAAGAAAAATCAATCATAGAAGTAGGGTCCAGCAGATCAAAGGAAACAACTTACACAGGCCCAAGCCTAAGAACTCTAGATAAAACAAAGGGTAAACACTCTGATAGGGGGCCAACAAGAAGAGATTATGAAAATCCAAGAGGAGACTACCATTATAACAAAGAAGATAATGCATTTCATGATGGAGGAAGTAAGGGTAAAGCAGTAAGACATACCATACCCCACATAAATCCCACCAAGAATACAAGGGGAAGAGGAAATGGAGGAGACAACTATAGGAGTTGAGAAAATACAACACCACAAACCCCGAAGATCACCTGCATGCAAATAACTTGTCACAAAAGAAAAGATGGAGACAAACAAGCAAGGGTTCTCTGAAAACTGAAAATGTATATATCAGAGAGAATGAGAGAATGAATTGATATGAAATACAATGGGATCAATCCTTATAAAAATGAGATCATGCAAACCCTAATAGAAGCCCTAATAGGATAACATTTAATAATTAATATAATTATTAAATGTCACTTTATGCAAACTAACATGAAATCTTAAGAAGGGAATAAAGGTAGCTTAATCAACATAATTAAGTTAATACCTTTACTCTAACACCCCCCCTTAAGATGAGCAATAGTGTAGCTACAAACAAATGCAAAAAAGCAAAGGTAACTACAATGCAAGAAGGAAAACATGGGTCTCGGCAACTAGGCCAGATCAGGTACCCAAATACAACCAAATCTCTGTAAAGAGGAGAAATAGAGAAAACCTCATGGGAAAAAGCTCTACTCCAAAAAGAGATGCAGAAGGCCAAAAAAGAAGAACATCACTGAAGCAAAAGAAGCTACAAACAACTGTTGAAAGATGACTACTATGGTGCTGAAAAACCTCCGCTGAAGATGGAAGATCCCTTCCAAGGTGAAACCAAGGAAGAATTAGCACGAACAGTATAATAACCCCCCAGAATGCTGAACTAGGAGAGCCTGACAGATCCACTGAAATGATGTGAAACACCCTGTAGTGCATGAAGAAGAAGAAACAACATCTGAAAGTGCACAAGAAAGCACCTGCAACTGAAAAAGTGGTGTGTAAAACAAAGCGCACATGCATGAGGCTGGAATCATATGGATCCACTATCGTCATGGAGGGACACTCACCGAACAAGGATGTGATGGAAAAAAAAAGGCAAACTACACAACCCCTCATGACACTTTATAATAACATTGCGAGTACAAAATATGGCACAACCTTATGTGCAAGATCCACAAAAAATGCATGTACAATAGTGTGGCACTTTATCTCAGTGCATTTACATAAAAGATTGCTTACAAATGATCTCAAAATGTCCTCAAAGGACAAAATGATGGAAATACATGAAGAACAGCCAAAAACGAAGCATCCCATGCAAACAAAAGTTTCCAAGAGCAAATATGTCCAGGTAATCCACCAGAGTGTGAAAACACAAATAACTGAATAAAATATACCTAGAGTGAAATCTGGAAAAATGGCATGGATGAAACTGAAGAGCTCTAAAATACGGTTCCAACACTGCTGAGATTGCAAAAAATGGAGAAACTGATCAAAAGTTATGAGCTTGAGACTAAAAATAACCCCTTTGTCTTCAACTGGCTGTAGAATGCACCAATGGAAAAAAGAAGTGATGAGACCCACACCAATGGAAAGATAAGAAAACCAGCTTTCCGACGATATCTTGTTTGCCAAAAAACAATATCGTATGCCCAAGTCACGACCCCTGGAATAAAACAGCTCCAAAGAGGGAAAAAAGCTAGTGTTGGGTTAAATTTGATGGTCATATGGTCGTCGCAGCAAAAACACTGGGTTAAATTTGACAGCCAAATGGCCGTCACCGTAAAAGTGCGATTGGGCTTATTTTGGAAAAAAATGTTTTTTAATTTTAAAAAACAATCAAAAAAAATATTACAATAAAAAAAAATTTATTGAAAATTTAAAAAAAAAAAAATGATAAGGGGAGGCACGTGGGCCCACCCCCCATTGCTGGCGGTCTGCATGTACCGCCGATCGGTGGTACTGTCAACCACCGGTCGGCATTAAAGCCGCCAGCGGTCAGTAGTATGCCGACCAGCGTACCGCAAGGCTCGTAGGCCTGCAGAAGCAGGGACCTGCGGGTACCCTTGTACCAAGCCGGTAAGCCCTAAAACTGCGAAAATTTTTAAATTTTGATTTTTAAATTTTTTTTTTTTAAATCAAAATTTTTTACAATGAAAAATTTTGCAGGAAAAATAAATATATATATTTTTTAACGAAAAAAGAAATTTCCGAAAAAAAATTTACTAGGCAGGCAACGGCTGTATTGCAAAAAAAATTTGCCTCAAATTTCGACTTTGTCCAAAATGGATGAATGAACAGTCAATTTAGGGGTTTTGGACCACTGCGGACGTAATGGCAAGGTCTGTTTGAGTTGAAAATGCTTCAAAATTACAAGTATTCCCTAGATCAAAAAAAAAAAACCCCAAACCCTTGAAGCTCCAAAAATCTTCAAAACAAGAACAGGAAGCAGCAGGTCAGGAGCTCTGATACCATGTAGGAGTTGAGAAAATACAACACCACAAACCCCAAAGATCACCTACATGCAAATAACTTGTCACAAAAGAAGAGATGGAGACAAACAAGCAAGGGTTCTCTGAAAACTAAAAATGTATATATCAGAGAGAATGAGAGAATTAATTGATATGAAATACAATGGGATCAATTCTTATAAAAAGGAGATCATGCAAACCCTAATAAAACCCTAATAGAAGCCCTAATAGGATAACATTGAATAATTAATATAATTATTAAATATCACTTTATGCAAACTAACATGAAATCTTAAGAAGGGAATAAAGGTAATTTAATCAACATAATTAAGTTAAGACCTTTACTCTAACAACAACTACATCAGTGTCACCAATCCAATCTATAAAGGATTTTATAGCATAGAAAAATAGTTACAACCAACACCCACTCCTTAGCTCATACAAATACCAGTGATATGCTCTCAATTCAATCTAGTAAAAATATCTCCACTACAAAAGCTATAATTGGGAGACATTTTTCATGCTAGCACAAGGGAGGAGATACTACATGTAGAAAATCCAAAGCTACTAGAAGAAGCAATACAAACATTGCATAGCTCTCTTCTATAGATATAAAAAGACACTTCTGTTCCACTATCACAGTAGCTCAAGCAGCTAGTAGATGGCCTAAAATCGGACCTTAAGAACAAAAGGATAATATAAGAAAAGAATTGTAACATGAGGTGTTGAAAAAGATCATGAAATAAGTCACAAAAATGTGTGTGGTAGTCCACTCCTAGTTAGAGAATCAGCTAAAGAATGTAAAAGGAAGTATAGCATAAGCTAATGTCTTGTACCAATTTTTTCTTCAATGGACCACCCTCACAAAGATAATAAAAGATCAGATAGCACAGTTAGAGGGTTAAATTATACAAGTTGTCACATTATTGTTGCAAGATGGTGTGTCCCTTGGTCTTCCTTGTCTAGCACGATGCTTGGGTTTGTGACATGGCTTAACCACCTCCTTTGGATCTTACATAAATCTAGTGGTTGTATCAAACATTAACAGGTCAATCTTTTGGTGCAATGGCAACCACCAATATAAAAATTGGTATCAGAGCCGAGGTCACAGGTTCAAAACCCTTGCTTGCACTAGGGGGGGTATTGTTGCAAGATGGTGTGTCCCTTGGTCTTCCTTGTCTAGAACAATGCTTGGGTTTGTGAGATGGCTTAACCGCCTCCTGTGGATCTTACATAAATATGGCGGTTGTATCAAGCATTGATAGATTGATCTTTTGGTGCAACAGAAACCACCAATGTAACAATTATATGATCCATTGAAAGATATCGATGGGGAAATAAGGGTGCAGCTAGAGAAAACACATGCTTAGCTACAGTAGCTACAAGTCCAAAGGGAGAACATAAAAATGAAAGATAAAAAATGTTGAGAAATATTTAGCATAAAAATTGCACATTTATGCGAAGTATTAGGAGAATCCAAGATTTTAGCTCAAAAAATTCAGATCCCTCGTAATCTTGTGGAGGAAAAAACCACTTTGATAAGAACATAGGGCTATATGAAAGTGCTACAACAAGATAAATAGTAGAGGGATATACCACTAGTACAAATGAAGGTCATATACAATTTCATTCTCTTGAGTAACTTACAAGCATGTCTTGGGGAAAAGACAATTTTGAAAGGGGGATGATGTTAGCAAGGCACAAGGCATAGAGTAGAACTTACATCTCATTGGAAATCATGTGTAGAGCACCAAGCCAATAGGGAAGATAGATTAAGAGGTTCCCTATAAGGTTCACATCTCTATAAGAGACTAAGCATTAATATATGTTTGTAATAGATAATAGAATAGGAATATAGTGAAAAATATAGGGATAGAGAAAGGACTATTGTTGGAATTATGGAGCATTTCAACATGAGCACGAACTTTATATGGTTTGTGTTGGTTGTTCCTGTGTTGTCATTGATGTCACCATGGTGACAACTGTATGGGAATTTTACTTAGTTTATCGGAAGTTGTTCTATGTCAGTAATGTTCTTTTGTGATGAACCTGTGTGTTGGTAGTTGAGTCCAAAATTCACCATGAGAATAAATATGACTCTATTCTATTAACCATGTTATCATGTCTCATTCAGACAACTATATCTTGGATCTTTAGATGTTTTGGGTTGTGAGCAGAAATTTATCTCTGGTAGATTTCAACTCTGTATCTTATTATTGTTCCTTGCTCGGCATATCAGTATGGGAGACTCCACATTTTCTTAAGGAGAACATATATTGCGATTTTAATGGTAGTCTCTATGATGGTAGTATGATGATAAATTGATGTGATCTCAAATTTGGAAGGTGTTTTCTTTTAGGATTGTATGTTGGTTTGGAGATTTTGTGAATTAAGTTCTAGTCTTGGCTAACCTAACGTATGTAATTCACTAAGGAGACTAGTTATGTTTTATGGATGTTAGCCTACTTAGTATAATGCACTACATGGATAAAATGTTTTAAATCATATTGGTGTTGACAAGAGTGTTTTGATTATTTATTTTTCATCTAATTAGGCTAAACTAATTGATGAATAAGATATACTTGTATATATATAAGATGGTTTGAAGAAGATGTGGGAGTGGAAGTGTGGAAGAAAGGTGTGAAAAGGATTAAGGGTATGTGAAGATTTGAGCCTAAATCCTTTATCAATTGAGGATCAAAGAATATTTTTTGAGCAACTACTATGTGAGGTAGTACTTCATATTTTGAGCTTCATTGGAACTAAACCCTGCACACTGAAGGTGTATTCTATCAATTCAAGCTTTTGGCAATGAGCCGCAATCTTTGTATCTTGGTGGTTAGCCATATTTTGTATTCAAGTTGTGAGCCTTTCAAGGATAGTGAGTCCTAGCAGTGAACCCTATAATATCTCATATTCAGATATAATATATTGAGAGTTAACCCTCACCGTGGTTTTTCCATTTTTGGGTTTTCCACATAAAAATCTTGGTGTTCATGTGTGTGGTTGCATTGATTTGTGTTTATGTTCTCTCTTGTTGATTCAGTCAGATTTGTGATAATGGTTAGATGTATTTTATTATAATGGTTTTATGAAATATTGATTACCCCCCCTCTTAGTATTCTAGGTGCTCAACAATTGGTATCAGATCTTGGTTCCTTGAAAGAAGCCTAACAGCTTGAGGAAGGTCCCAGAATTTGAGTACAAGAAATTTTTTCGTCCGAAAGTAATCTTTGCTAGATATTCAAAAGAAATAGAATATCTGAAGGACAAGTTGATGAAAGAAAATGTGAAGAAGCATGCGATCTATTGGATAAGGTAGATGAAACTATCTCCAGCCTGCTGCAACAATTGGATGAAAGGAAAAAACTGAAGATTCTCAGAAAGTTGAAATTCAAAGGAAGATGGATGAATGCACAAAGCTTGAGAAAGAAGAAAAATTCTTGAGATCTAATTTGGAAAAGATAAGAATTTTTTAAGACAAATTTAAGGTAAGCTCAACAATGCTTGATGAGTTGATTACTTCTCAAAAATTGACAATGGATCAAAGTGGTTTAGGGTTTGAAGAAGGTCAAAATTCTAAAGTGAAGTAATCTACTGACAAGAAGACTCAGTGCAAAGATGGAAGAATCAAGAACCTAAGAAGCAATTCTAGAAGAAATCTCAAACAACTTGATGCTAAAAAAAAAATTCTTTCAATGGTGTTTGTCATTCCTGCAAGAAATTTGGTCGTATGGAAAAGGACTACAAAAGTAAAGTGAATGATTCGTTATCCTTCTCCAGAAAATGTTTTAAGTGAAAGAAGTTTGGACATAAAGCTAATCAGTGTGAAAATAAGTTGAATGAAAGAAAGAATGGAAGGAAGAATGTTGCTTCTTTTAAGTGCAGCAATCCAGAACATCATGTTAATATCTACAAAAGAAGAAAAAATAACTATCCGACGAAGAAGCCTGAGAAAATTATTAATCCGAAAGAAATAATAAAAGAGATGAAAAGGATCTGGAGAAAGGAAAGAGAATTCAAGCAAGTTGAATCAGAATCATTAGTCTTATTTGTCTCAACCTCTAGTGTAGATATGCCTGCCAGTTTTTAATGCTAGCAATGGCTAAGGGGGAACAATTACCAAAAAATTTAATAAACCCTCTCATCAATACTTATGTCACATCATGACAGAAGTATATGGTAATGAATTTAAGGAATTTATTAGTCGCATGTGTGAAGAATGAAGTTTGCATAATTTGGAGGCGCACATAACTTTCTAGGTAGTCTACCTGTAATTTGAAGCATTTATTGTGAAAGAATTTGAAATGAAAGAAAGAAATTCAGATATTTGAAGAGGCATATGTATTTTTGGAGAAGTGTGCAAAGGAATTTTAGAGAGAAATTCAGAGTTTCAAGGTTTGAAGGAGAAATCAAGGGGATTCAAAGTGTGCTTTGGAAGCTGGATATCTATCCATTTCTTGTTGGCATTTATAGAGGTATTCCTATTTACACAATCTTTCATTTTTATTGATATGGATAATTCAAAGGTTGTGAATAGTATGGATAGAGTGCAATTCAATTTGAGAAAATATTTGAAGAATGTGTTGGAAGAGTCTGTTGGTGCATTCTCTTGCATCCCTCCTAGAGTGTTGCCCACAAAAGATATATATGCATTTGTTTATAGTAATATAGAGGAAATGTCACCAGTTTAGTTAATTTTTCTATGGAAGAATGAATTGGAAGAGAACCATGATTCCTACAAACTGTTAGTTGAGAAGAAGTTGGATGTTTGGTGGAAAGCCCCTCTATTTGAGTTCGATAGGAATTTTGTTCAAATAGTTTTGAGCATAATTCATAATGAATATTTGTGGATTGATGAATCACATTTGATTACTAGAGAAGCGATCACAGATGTAACTAGTTCGTGTTCCTCCAGACGAGTTCCCAAATAGAATTTTGTGAATGAGCAAGAGATAATTGAGGTAACCAGTGCGGCTCTTGAATGGAAAGAGATTGATTTGAGATCAATTATGGATCCAATCATTAGGTATGTTGCTATGGTCATTCATCACAAAGTTTGTTTGCCTAGCAATGACCTCACAGTTTCTACTACTATTATACATAATGTGGTTGATATGGTTAAAAGATGTATCGATTATGACCTATGTGAATTACTTTGAATACATCTTTTGAATAATTTAAGGGAAATCAAGAAGAGTAAGAAGAATACATTCTAGTATGGAAATTTGGTTGTGTGTTTACTCTTACTTTTTGAAAGAATTATTGGTAATAGGAAGAATAGAATGGTCAAATACAGAGCCTATTTCCCATAAAATTAGGAACTTCATGTTAAATCTTGGTAAATCAGATGCTCAAGAGACTGCTCTTGCTGCATTCTTTGGAACATTTCAAATGATAATGAACAGAAGTTCAAGGATTCCAGTAAGTGTTATTGAAGGTACTCCAGAAATATCAGTTTCTTAGTGTCTATAGATTTGTTTCACATGGAAGCAGTTGAATCAAGGTTGGTATGGATATCTGAGTTATATTATGAAGTGTCAAAGGCTGAAATTGATTATTATACAAAAATACTTTTGGAAAGCCCTAAGAATCCCAATGTAGAAGGTACATCTGGTAGTGCAATCAGAATAGGGAAGAAAAGGAAGAGTGTTGTCAAATAAGAAGTTGCAGAAAGAAGTGAGTTAGAGAGAGCTCAACAAGAGCATGAAAGAATAAACATTCAAGGAGCTTTGGAAGAACTGTAGAAGGTTATTCCTGGTGCTAATTTTGATTCATCTATTTTTGTTGTGGAGAATCTCATAAACATGATTAATTCTTTGAAAGTCTACATATTTAGACTAGAAGTGCATGTTGGAATAAGGTCTACAAAAGGAAATCTAGAATATATCAAGGAAAAATGTGCAAATGCACATAGTCAAGTGATGAAGGAATTGCAGAGTGTACAAGCTTGTGAGGAAGAGGCACAAGAACTAATTTATTTTTGCCTAAATTGGTCTAGTTGTACACTGAACATATGAGATGAGATAAGGAAAATTGAAACCCGGATGAGCACTCAATTAGATACATACAGATTGGAAGAAAATAGAGATAATTAGAGGTGGCCCTACATTGTGTAGCTTCAAGAAAAAATATTTTCCCTACAGGACCAAAGAACATAAGTTATTGAGAAGTTTGTGGCACTCAAAGACATGAATTATCAGAGATTAATCTTAGTAGCAATAATTTATCAGATGATATAGAGTCCTTAACTAAGCTTTAATTATTACACAACTCTTGTAAGTGAAAAAGGTTCATGGGAAGAAGGAAAAGTATCATGGAAGGTCATCCTAGAGAATCTCAAAGGTTCTTCTTCAAGTTAATTCAATTTTGTGTTCATATCTTTTTGGTTATGTTTTGATTCATATACATATATACCAAACCCCATCCTTTACCACTGATTTCAAAGGGGGAGAGATCGAGGTTGGAAGAATAGTTTTGATAGGGGGAGTATTCAATTGTCGTATATTGAAAAATGTTTTTGTCATGCATGTTCTCATCAATGCCAAAGGGGGAGATTGTTGGAATTATGGAGCCTTGCAACATGAGCATAAAGTGTAGATGGTTTGTGTTTATTTTTCCTTTGTTGTCATTGATGTCAACATGATGAAAATTGTATGGGAAGTTTACTTAGTTTACAAAAATTTGTTTTCTTTCGGTAATGTTCTTTTGTGATGAACCCGTGCGTTGGTATTTTAGTCCAAAATTCACTAAAGAATAAATATGACTCTATTCTCTTAACCATGTTATCATGTATCATTCAGACAATTATCCTAGATCTTGAGATGTTTTGGGTTGTGAGAAGAAATTTATCTCTGACAGAGTTCAAATCTCTATCTTATTATTGTTCCTTGCTCGACATAACTATATGGGAGACTCCACATTTTCTTAAGGAGAACATTCTAATGTTGTGGTTTTAATGGTAGTCTCTATGATGGTAGTATGATGAGAAATCGATGTGATCTTAGATTCAAAAAGTGTTTTCTTTGAGGATTGTATGTTGGTTTGGAGATTTTTTGAATTAATTTCTAGTATTGGCCAACCTAACATATGCAACTCACTAAGGAGACTAGTTATGCTTTATGGATGTTAGCTGACTTGGTATAATGCACTACATGGATAAAAAAAAAATCATATATGGTGCTAACAAGAGTGTTTTGATTATTTATTTTTCATCTAATTAGACTGACCTAATTGATGAATAAGATATACTTGTATATATATATAATGGTTTGAAGAAGATGTGAGAGTGGGAGTGGAAGTGTGGAAGAAAGGTGCAAAAAGGATTAAGGGTATGTGAAGATCCGAGCCTAAATGCTTTATCAGTTGAGGATCAGAGAAAATTTGTTGAGTGATTATTGTGTGAGGTAGTACTTCATATTTTGAGCTTCATTGGAACTGAACCTTGTACATCGAAGGTGTATTCTATCAGTTCAAGCTTTTGGTAGTGAGCCACAATCTTTATATCTTGGCAGTTAGCTTGCTTTTGTATTCAAGTTGTGAGCCTTTCAAGGATAGTGAGTCCTAGCAGTGACCTTATAATATCGTGTATCCAGATATAATATATTATGATTTAACCATCACCATGGTTTATCCCTTTTTGGGTTTTTCACATAAAAATATTGGTGTTCATGTGTGTGGTTGCATTGATTTGTTTCTATGATCTCTCTTGTTGATTCAGTTAGATTTGTGATAATGGTTAGATGGGTTATATTAGAATGGTTTTATGGAATACTGATCCAACCCCCCTCTCAATATTCTAGGTGTTCAACAACTATAATGTAAAGCAAATACTAACACCTGCTTATGCAATGATTATCTAAATATATATGAGTTATACAGATTCAATGGATATTCATGTTATGGATGATTGTTGATTGTGTTTAATTTATATATCAGTTACTGTTAGATATAGTTTCTTACCGCACTTACTCTTTTCTATCACTATACCCCCTGAGGTATAAATTAACTATATAGGGATATCAGGGTACAAATATTTGGACTATAATTCCCATTTCCTCTTGCTAATAGGCATTACAAAGTATTCTATTTTCTACTATAAATACATGTAACACCATGGTGGTCATATATGATATCATGGTGGCCATGTGTAGCATAATGGTAGAACTTGTAGTAAATTATGTGAATGCTTGCAATACCGAGAGATCTAAGAGTTTGTTGACTTGGATTGGGCAAGAGATTTGGATGTGGTTATATTTTAAACCTATTTTATTTTGCAATTAGGTGCATGATTAAGTGATAGGTTGTGCTCACTTGATCCACTATAGATTTAGAGAACATGAAAGATACTCATGTATGTAAGGATGAAATATAGCTTTCAAGATTGTGCTTATGTATTGGGCTAAGTTATGGAGAAATTTAGATTGGATGCAACAATTAGAGTGCCATAATCTTAGCAAAGAACCTTGTTTTTTTACACATGGATGAATCATATATATTCAATTTTTTTTTTTCATTACATGGTAGAGGATGGAAGAGTAATTATTAAAATGATTAATATTTTTTCAAATGTTTTAGGTGCATTGATGAATCCTATGAGCACAAGTAAGTTTATATGGTGTAATGAATCTATCGGCCTTTTGAACCCTAGAAGGTAGTCTAAACATTATTGGAAGTTATCTTTTTCACTTGCAAGGTGTTTGGCAAGTAGGATAATGGTAGGAAAGGTGTCTCAATATTGCATAACTGTGTTACATATTTAATTTTTTATTATACTTATTTATTATTCTATCCTCATATGGGAAAGAGGGTATCCCACTTTGAGGTGGAACTTTTGGCCACATGTTGGATACTCTGTAATGTGTGTAAGAAGTTGTAAGATAATCTAATGTCATTATGGTATTACATGATGTGGGGGTTACTCATGACAAATTTTAAGATACATGTTAAAGCATGATTATAGGGAGTTGCATCTATAATACATTTTATGATGCATCATAAGGCATATTTGAATAGGGATAATGGTGCCAAAATAGATTAGCCAAGTTGGTGAATTGTCTATGACAGATTATGATAATATACAATAATTTTATAAGATTAGCATGATTACCCATCATGAGAGTTAGGTATCGGAATTCCTCATGGGTATTTGGGCACCATTTTTAGGAGTGGTATTCTCCCATAGTTTATAGTTTTCTATTTTTGGTTTCTAACTTTATATATTCTAGACATATTGGTTGCTAGGATGGATATATAGTATGATGTGATTTTTCAAAGGATTATGCTACCGAGATTTATCCAAAATTGTGTGGGTTTTCTCTTGTGAAGGCTTCATCATGTCAATGTATTGTAGCCAAAAAAATTCTATGGATACATTGGTTTGATATTTGGAGGTTGTGTTTTTTTCAAAATGTTTTTCTTAGGATGAACAATGTGTCATTATGGTATAATAGTTTGTATATATATTTTCCTTTGAAACTACTAGGTCATATTTCATGAGTATTTCTCTTCTCACTTATTAGTGTAGGAAGTGTTTTTATTATCAAATTTCTTTTAGAGATAAATTTTATTTTCATAATTATTTGGTTTTACAACTTGTGTAATGAATTGAATTATCTAATTCTAATATCAATTCTATCATTCCATATATTTATTTGTGTAATTTTCTGTATTGCACATGTTTTTTTATTTTTTTCTCAATATAATAACCTTTAATTAATTTTTAAACCTTTATATACATCAAGTGGTATCAAATCAAGGCTTCTTCTTGTGAAATGAGAAGTCTTGTGAATTCCCTAAGGACTCAAGTTCTTAATCTGCATATGGAGTGACCTATAGTTATATCTAAAAAAAATCAACCCATAGTACCAAAAACTTCCTAATAGAGTTATTGGTAGAGTTCAAGCCATATTTTCCAACATGGTCAAGAAAATTGACAAGGTACAAAATATGTTGTGAGTTACATAAATGAGAATTAATACAATAGAGGTACATTGGCATAGAGTATTTATCCAAAGGACTAGCATATTGATTTAGAAGATAATAAAGTGGTGATGAATTGTAATGGTGAGCTAAAGGTCTAAATATTGACTTAGAAAAGGGGACGTTATTATGATCCATCTCAAGGATCAACAAAGGAACATGAATGAGGGTGCCAATTTTTTTTATAAATTTAAATCTAGAAGAGTGGATTGATTAGATCAATTTGTGAGAAAATTTTATACCTAAATAGGGATAAGATCACCCAAACCAAGCTAAAATTAAATTATCACTATGATGGAAAGCTACAAAATTTGTGATAGTGTGATTTTAGTGTGAAGGATTACACTAAATGGTTCTACAAACTTACCATCTAGTTTGAACATCATAAACTATATTAGGAGAAATTAGCATAGTACATCAACGACTTATGGCTTACCCTCCAAAATGAGATGGTTTGTTGAAGCTCTACACCATGGGGGATACTTTCTAATATCCCTTGAAGGTTGATAAGTTGAATAAAAGTAAATATAACAATACTAAGGGTAAAGATAAATATAATATAAGGTTGAGGATGAAAAGAGGTAAGTTCATTTCAATAGTATAGTGGGAAATATGATAGCACTAGTCTAGGAAAAGGATAAATAGGATCTAAAATTCATGGAAAAGGATTTCAAGGAATATTTTCAAGTTTTTTTATCATGGAAACAATCCATTATTTTTTATTAGAGTGAATCTTAATGCTATGGGAATAAGTATATAGGAATATATGTTTTTCAGTTGGATGAGGAATGAATTGGAGAAAAGAGAGTGGTAAAGATATACAGTATAGAGAGATTATCATGATGAGGAGAGTGTTGTTAGAGACCAAGGAACCAATACTATACAAAATCTTATTTCATACTATGTGAAATTAGAAGGACAAGTGTTGTAATATGATCATTAATAGTGGTAATATAGATAGTCAATATTGAAAAGAATAAATCATCATAATCCTTACAAGGTGTATAGGTTATAAAAGAGACATAAAGTGGTTGTGAAGGAATATTGTTCAATGAGATTCAATAGTAGCTCTTAAAAAGATAAAGTGTTATAGGATATCATACCCATATATGTATGTCATGTCCTACTAGGAAGGCCTTGTAAATCTAACACAAAGGTCATGCATTATAGTAGAAGAAAAAAAAACTATGTTCTTATCAAGGATGACAAGAAGTTTATTTTGAATTATTTTAAAGATCAAAATAATGAGTATAAAATAGATACCAAAGTAATATTGATAATTAGGAAATGAATTCATGAATGCCTTAAAGATAAATAAATTGAGGTATGTGGTGGTTACCAAACCACCACAACAAGTTGTGGTAACATAGGAGGGCTTTCTGCCAAAAATGAAGGGTTTACTAGATTAGTATGCAAAGTAAGATGCCAAAGGAACTACTATAGATAGGAGTGTAAACCATCATATAGATCTATTACCAAGAGAATGTCTTCCAAATCATTTTTTATCATTTGACACTAAAGGATAATGAGAAATGAACCACCAATGTATGAGTTTAGATAAAAGGGATTGATCAACAAGAGACTAATGATAAATGTAAAAGTGGTAGTGTTGATGTTGAAGAAGAGAGGTGAGTAGAGGATGTGCACTAATTTTAGATCCATCAAAAATATATTTTTAAGTATAGGTTTACACTATCGTATATGGATGATTTGGTGGATTGTCTCAAAGGAACATAGTACTCACCAAGATAATATTAAAGAGAAACTATCATGAAATTTGTATTTGAGGAGATAAATGGAAGACCATTTTTAAGACTATAGAGAGACCGTATGAATAGCTAGATATCAAATTTATCCTAACAAGTACATTCATCAAGCTTGTGAATGAATTATAAAAATTATTCATTTTTAATCTTATGATGGTCTATCTAGATGATATTTTCATCTTTCTTAAGACTATGGAGAAGCATATAGAGAACTCTTTCCAAGTTTATAGAGGTTGAAGGGTGATATAATGTTGATCACCCTAAAGAATGTAATTTTCTAAAGGAGAAACTTGTATATTTAGGTTTTGCAATTGTTAGAGATGGATTGAAGATGGATATAGAGAAGGTGAAGATAATTGGGGAGTGTTTAAAATTACATAATTTTTTGAAACCCAAAGATTTCATGGGTTAGCAAGTTTCTATCATAATTTTATTAGGGAATTTAACAAGATATATACACCAACAACAAATACTATGATAGGAGGAAATAAATTTAGTGGAAACCTACTTCCAAGAAAATATTAAATTGCTTAAGTACAATAAAACTAGGTAACTAATGTTGGAATTGTCTAATTTTGATAGAATTTTTCAAGTACATTATGGTGCTAGTGACACAATAGTTGGAAGTGTTAAGTCAAGAGGGGAGACCAATGACGTATTTCAAAGAGAACATAAATGATACAAAGCGTAAATATTTTATCTATCATCAAGAATTTTATTTCATTATATAGACAATGTAGAAGTGGGGGTATTACTTGCCATTGAAGAAATATGATTTATATATTGATAATGGAGCATTACAATTTATCAATATTCAAGGAAAATTGAATAAAAATCATGTAAAGTGATTTTTATTTTTGTATAGTTACAAATTATTTTGAAGTATAAGAGTTGTAAATCCATATATTAAGCAAGAGAAGTGCATTTCTCAAAGAGATGAGAGTTTAATTTTAAGGCTCTGAAAAGTTGAAAGTTACATCTAGTAGATGCAAATTTTAGTGAGGCATTGAGCACATGAAAAAATAATTTTAAAAAAATAGGATATAGTTGCTAGAGTATTTCATTCAAGATAGGTTGTTGTTCAATAAATAATAGCTATGTATAACACAGGGTCAATGTGGAAAAAAATTATTTAAGAAAGGAATAAGGAAGGATGGCTAGACACATTAAATTTGAAAATAAATTGGTACTCTTGATTGAAATATATGATTGGCTAAGAATGAGAGTAGAAGTACAAAGGAATCTACAAAAATATCATATTTTCTAATTTACAAAAGGGGGAATTTAAAATACAATATTTTAATAAACTTTTTGATACTACAAAAGCAATAGGGGAATATTAGCATGATATATTTCCTAGGATTTATAAGTACCCTATATTATAATGATTCAATGTTTTAGTAGTGGACAAACTATCCAAGATGGGAAATTTCATACCATGCCAAAAGACAAGCAATTTTTGTATATTATAAACTTATTTTTAGGGAGATTTTTAGGTTGCAAGGAAATTTGATGAGGATTATTTTGTACTATGAAACCAAGTTTTTGCTAATTTATGGAGGAGACTATAGAGAAATACAGATACCAAGTTGGATTTGAGCTTATCCTATAATACACAAATTGATGAGAAAAAAAGGTAGTGAACCATAACTTAAGAAATTTGATGAGATGTTTAGTAGAAGATAAGACCATATGGAGGGTTTTTTTTTTTTTTTTATTAAGTAGTTTTTGACTAAAATAATTTAGTTAGTGGGATGATTGGGAAGATGCCTTTCCAAGTAAGATATAAATGTAGTCCTAGAGGTGTAGTAAATTTGAGGGATACAAGTAAAACTCATATTTAGAGTGCTTAAGCAATCCAACTTTTCACACATATACAAAATGTATGTTAAGAGGTTAGGGATTTTTTCCCTAGAACGGCCAAAGGAATAAAGATCATGCTTATCAATAAAGGAGATCAAATGAGTTTGAAGAGGGTGATTTATTATTATCCCATAGTAAAAATGAGATATTTCTAATAGGGACATATAACAAGTTATTTTGGAATAAAATAAATCCATGCAAAATGATAGAGAAAATATTAGATAAAGCTTATGAGATAGAGTTGCCACAAAATCTAGATATCTCACCTATTTTCATTATGGTATATCTATATAGTTTTCACTAAGACATAAAACTTGAAGTTAAAGAAGGCATAAATGTAAATTTAGACACTTGAAAATTGACCATACCTAAGTACATTTGCCTTTAGTCTTTTATAGCCATTAATTTAATAAATATTAACTAATTAGTTAAATAATTAATTTTAAATTAACCTTTTATCCTCTACTTTAATTAAATAAATATTTATTATTTAATTTATTAATTTATCCTTCATGTTTTATCCCTCACTTTAATTAAATAATATTTTTTTAATTAATTTATCCTTCACCTTTATCCCCCACTTTGACTAAATAAATATTTATTATTTATTCCTCTCCATCTCAAGAAAAAATCATCCATTCTCCTCCTCCTCGCATACATGATACCATTCCATATCAAGAGCCATGTATCCCTCCTATACCATTCTCATTATTCCTCTCCAAGTCAAGGTCAAAGTATCCCATACATCCCATCTAATGATCTCAATCCCTCTCAAGATCCCAAAATCCCTCCTAATCCATCTCAAGATAAAATCATCCCCATCCTCCCCCTCATGATCCCTCCCCAATTTAAGATCAAATTATCCTTTCATCTCCATTTCATGATCCTTATCCTCCACGAGATTATATCTTCCCTATCCAAACTATCCATGAACCCTGCACTCAAATGGGTTCTTCTACCCTCATCCAATATAGTTTTCTCCAAGAACCTAGTATTCCTTCCATATCATATCCCAATAAAAATTTAATCTCATATTATTTCTGAACCAATAAGTATCACATTGGTAAAATTATTTTCTAAAATATGCATTATCAAGGCAAAGAATTAAGCCTCCATGAACAAGGCATCCTCGAACCCATCTCAATCAAAGTGAATCCAAATCATCATGGCCTTATCTACCAAGCTCAATATGATGGTACATCTTCCACCCATCCCAAATCCCATATCCCTCCATCTAAATCCAAATATTTGTATTCCCCATCCTTTAAATCTATCTCGGGCCCTTATATTCCAAAGCCCAATCCTTTATTCCTTCCATCTATTTTGGGCGCCTATGTCCCAAAACCAATTCCTTCATCCCTTACATCCATATTTTGTCCTTAAATCCCTCCATCCACTATCCACATCCCCCTATCTCAAAATAATTTCATCTTATCATAAATAAAGATCAATAAAGACACACATCTTTAAATCCCTTCCAACATCCTACATACATTGACCCATTCATAAGATATCCATATCATTCTTCATCATCCACCAATCCCAATACTTTTGGAAGAAATTTTGATTCCAAACATAAAATGCATAAATCAAAAAATCCACATGCATACAAGAATTACCATGTTCAATCCAAAAGATATGCAAAAACAAAGCAAAAACTGATCCAAAATAATAAAAAATCTAAATCCAAAATACCACAAAGGATCATGAAGTCAAAATAAAAAAACATTTGAATTTCCAAACTACTCATAAAATAAATTAATCTCAAAGAACAATAAAAATTGGCATTCAAACCTGCTAATCCAAAAGCTTCATCCACTCTTAAGTCCTCCAATCCTTCATCTTCCAAATCCATTTTGGGCCCTTATATCCCAAAATCCACTATCCTAAATCCTTCATCAAATCCTCATTATTTTTTGGGCCCTTATATCCCAAAAGCCACATTCACTCCTCCATCTAAATCACAAAATTTAAAATATGCTTCTCTACAACTCCACCACCACTCAAGGTGTGTGTCAATTTTGATCTTACCAAAATTCCCATCCACTTATCCACAAGTATTCCAACACCCCATCCATTATCAAAAATTCATTACCTATTATCCTACTTTAATCCAAGACTTTGCATAAATATTTATATTTTCCCATCTTGTCATCATTCTACTAACGTCTATGAGAATAATTACACTTGTCATGGTCCATTGTAGTACATCTTAAAGGGATAAAATCCATGGAACTAGATGCTTAATTACTTCCTCCATATCCCTATCATCCATCCACTATCTTATTGATCCACATGTACACATCCTTATGCTCATCCTTCTCCATCCTTTATATTCCAAAAATTCAAAAAAATAATTGATAAAAAAAAAAAAGTAAAGATAAATCATTCGTCCAATGGTGAAAACCACTTCTTGTGGTGCCTTGGGCAAGTACCATGATAAAAAAATTGGGAAAGGCGCATTATGTTTAAACCCCCATACTCTTTCACTCTACACTTGGGAGAAATATTCATCCATACCTTCCACTACCCCTCATCCCCTTACCCATAATCCTATATAAGTCCATCTTCCCTTTTCCACCTTTGATCTTGAAAAGGTTAGGGATATTCATAAGAATCGTATATCTTATCTACCTCACATTATCCACATTATCTATCCCATACCCATCATCCTATCCAACTCCATCCCTTCCCATCTTTGATCTTGATGAGTAGGCTAAAGGAAAAATATCCATCCATACATCCTTCATCCCATATCCCTCATCCTATATACTTCCCTCATCTTATCTAAATTCATCCCACCTTTACCTTTGACCTTATTTAAAAATAGGGAAAAATATCCATGCATGCTTTGGATAATGCAAACCTTACTTCCTCTACCATCCATATCCCTTATAAACTATACGTTCATCTCATACATCTTTCTCCACCATCTATCCTTGATTACACTACCTCTAATATGTGGCATATTATTCCTTTTCAACATAATCCTTGGAGCTCTCTCCTCTTATGTTCTATCTAATTAATCCCGTATCTCCTATCCAAACAATCTATCTATCCTTCTATAATTTTTCCAAGGCTTGTTTTTCCATTTTTGTTAGATCCCATCCATTGCTCTCGTCCAATCCTAACATATCCTATCTTATCTTTTATCCTCCAATTCTATCCATGCATCTGGTCCTATTCTATCTAATCTATTTATCATCTATTTATCCTTCTAATCCAATCCCTTTATCCTCTATCCTTCATCCTATCCCATCCTATCTAAGAAATTTACCCTCTATCCATCAATCCAATCCAAGAATTCTAATCCAATATATCCAATGAAATCAATCCTAATGCATGCAATCCAATCTTGCAATCTAACTCATCATCTTAAACTCTATCCATAATTTTGGTCTAATAAACTAGAATCTATTGTTCCACTTTAATATAATTATCATCATAAGGATGTATCCTTCCTGATCCACATGTTTTTATTATCATTAACAACAAAATCCTTGATGTATACATTTTTCTTATCATTAACTTTGTATCCTCATCATCAATCGATCAAATCGATCAATTTTCAGCTTGACTAGGGGCATAATCTTGGTTTGTTTTTGGATTTTTGTGTATGCTTGTTTTTTTCTTTTATGTATTATCATTATTTTCATTTATCATGGTATTTTCACTCTATTTCCACAAGGACATCATGTTCCTCCATATCATGGTGTTATAAGACATATATTTTCATTTGACCCTTTTTATCATGTACTTCGTGCATTATCATATTGGTTCCTTATGCCTTGGTGCATAACGTGAAGTACAAAATAAAATCTAGGTTTGTCATATTTTTGTAACATTATTCGCATCCATATTTCCTCCTTTTATCCATCATCTTACTATCCTTTCATTCTTTATCCTCTAACTCTCTCATCCATTTTGACACTTATGTTTTTTGAGCTTGCATGTCCTCTCAAGGGCATTCCTAACTCCCATCCTTCCAGTGACTAGGGCATAATTTCATTAGTAATTATCCCTTCCTACCTACTATATTTCATTATTCTTTGATATAACTCCACTTCTTATAGTTCTTATTGTTGGTGTAAATAAAGTCTTGTACCTAGTTAATTAATTACTAGGGGACTTATTTACACATGTTAAGTTTACTTAGGTCCTAATAAGGAATATTTCTAGAAGGTGTTAGTTGTCATTAGTTTTTATCTTATCTTTAGACAAATACTAGATGTGACCTAGGTAAGTGTGATTATTTGTCTCATGTCATATGATTAAGACACTTGTCATAATCCTATGACATATTGTATCTCACCTTGGCTATATAACCAAGGGGTCTCTACTACATTGTACATCACATCAAAATCATATCATTGAATCATATTGATAAGAATACAGTTTATTCTTGTCACATTCTATTCTCTCTCATGTGCTTTCCATTTGGTCTCAAGATCTTGGTAGCCATAGCCAATTCTAACATGGTATTAGAGCGGGTTGGGTGTCATTGGATAGTATTTTTCTAAAGAGATATGGTAAATCAGAGCTTGTTGGTGCAAATATAAGCTCACCATTGCATCTGGAAGGTTCGAGAAAGTCAATTTTTCCTTTTGTTTCATCCAAATCGGACATATGGGGCCAAATCTATGAGGGTTTGAAGCTGAAGAGTGGTTGCCAAATCCATAAGGTAGCTGCAATTTTGGAGAATTTTGGGTCAAATCTAACCCTGCCATTGCATCCAGTAGGGTCAAAAACCCTAAGATCAACTTTCAATTCATCCAAGTTGGAGTAGTTGTCCGGTGATGCGAAAAAAAATTGTTCGAAGAACCGTAGGGCCCCCCAGTCGCGTCATAATTGCAACGAAAAAAAAAAAATTGCAGATAGAATTTGTAGAATGTACCCTACATATTTGCAGGGTACTTGCCCAGGATACATCACCACGTGGCTTCATGCCATTGGCCATAGGTAGACCCACTATCTCTACTACTCAACAACAATCAAATCATTCAAAACCAGTCGACAAAAATTAAATCCAGTGGCAAGAATCAAGTAGTTGGGTTTTAGAAAATCTGGCAACAAAGTCAAAGATTCCATCATCAACAACATATTCACTAAATATTCCTCTAATTACGTAGACCGATGATGGGCTCACAACCGTCAATTTAAGCCTGGTAAAATAAATTACAGATTCTCACAAGTGTTGTTGCTTCATCCTCATTTTGGGAACTTTTGGAGCTCATATCTTGCTCCGACAGTAACATTTTTGGGTGTAGTTTTTTTTTAAAGTGCATAATTTTTCATGTACTTCTCAATGGTATGATCAGATTGATCTCATTTTGTACCAAAAATTATACTTTTTTATGTGGCCTATTTTGGCATTTGTAAGCACTAAGATCAATTCTAGCTTGTTGTTTTTGATATCTAGCAACTATAAATGCACTAAATATAAAGTGCCAAATCAAATATTTATTGTGGGGTTTCTTGATTGAGTGATTTGGGGAGGTCTCTTGGTGCATTGCTTTGATCTATTTTCTTGTTCTCTCTTGTTTTCATGGATCATTCTAAGGTTCCTTTGCTCATATCATATAATTATTCAACATGGCATCAAAGTGCATGGAGTATTTTAATGAAATAAGGTCACACTCTATATGTTGAAGATAAGGTACCTGAACCGACAGATGCAGATAAAAATTTAAAATGGATGATTGAACATACCAAAGCTCTTGGTTGTCTTTGTAGACTAGTTTCTCAAGATTTGTTGTTTCAAATTGAATCATGTAAAAATTCTTATCAAGCTTGGGAAATTTTGAAAACATTGTATGGTACTACAGATGAAGTAAGAGGATATCAAATTGATAATAAATTGATGAGCCTTGATCCTAAGAACTTTGACAACATCCAAGACTACATCACTAAGTTGAATGATCTAAGTGAGCAATTAAATCATGTGGAATTGATAAGGAAATTTAGTTGGTCTACAATACAATGAACAAACTTGGTCTTCATTATACTTCTTTTGTTTCTAGCTTGCATACTCATAGATTGACTATGGGGTCTGCATATACTACACCTTCATTTGCATAATTTTCTGAGATGTTGATACATGAGCAACAAAATATTATCTCAATGGGTCTCATAAAGACTTCTAAATCTCAGGCATTATTGGTTAGTCAGGTGAAAGAATGAGAATCAAATAAGAAATAGAAAAAAGAAAAGAATAATACACATTCAGATCAAGCAAAGAAAAAATCCTCTTCTAAAGGGGAATCATCTAAGAAGGAGAGGCCTTTTTGTGCATATTGCAAGAAGGATGGACATAAAGAACACTATTGTTATAAGAAGGATATTGATGAGTTGAAACATCTTCTTAGAAAGAATCAAATTGATTTTCCTTCTAGAATGTCTGAATCATCTCCTTCTTCTTCAAAACAGTCTAAAAAGGACAAAGGTCAAGCATCTACATCAGGAAATAAAGGACAAGCTCTTTGTGCTTTTCAGGTCCAAGATCAAGGATATGGCTTCTAGATTCAAGAGCATCTCATCATATGGAATCTTCATAGTCTAAATTCTCTTCATTTCAGCCTTGTACTATGTCTCCTATCTTGATGGAAAACAATACATACATGAGTGTAATTGGGAAGGGATCTATTATTTTTGGGGACAACACTTTCCAAGATGTCTTTTGTGTTCCTCATTTGACAAACAATCTTCTTTCCATATATCATATTACATGTGGTGGAGATGGGAAAACTGTGGATTTCACACCTGATTCAGTCATCATTCGAGACTTGGAAAGTAGAGAGATCATTGCTACTAGGGTGGTTGATCATTCATCTCGATTGTATAACTTTGAAAAAAAATATTTTGATGGTGACATTGTTCCTTTGGTTGTTGATCACACTTCTAGTATGGACCATGATTCAAAGAAGACATTTGGCTTCTTGAACTAGAGTTCTCAAATCAAATCTAGTTCTTGAGCCATGCATTTCATCTCCTCCACCTATTGTTGCAGTTGATGATGCTTGTGACTCAGTGCAGCAAGACATACATAGTCTTTCAGATTTGGCTACTTTGGGTGACTTCCTAATAGGTTATTTCAAACTTGTTTGTGGAGTCTCATATTGCAGATTTGGGGGACATCATAAATAGCATTCATCTTTTCTTTGATGAAGATGCCCCTTCTTCAATTGTTGCAAGGGAACACTCTGACCCTCTTGTTCATTCTCTACATGATCATTCTTTGTAGTTTGGTGTGACTGTGGATACTTTTGGACAATATTTGGACGAGGCTTCTTTGTATTTAGAGGGGATATCTTTGTCTTTGGATCATGTTTTGCATTTATCTCTACTATATTTTAGGTTTTCCTCTTTAGCAGTGTGGCCTAGAACACCTATTTGGAGTGTTTCAGCTTTCGGTATCGACATGGAGACACTTGATAATGATTCAAAGACATCATAAATCATCCATATTCCCAACATCCTGCATAAATCCATGGTTTTTTTTCTTCCTAAGGGGAGGAATTTTGTTTGGCGAGATTGGATCATCTTCAACGTTTAATGTTGAGCTTCTACCATCATTACAAGAGACTCAACATTGAGGTGGGGCTTCCTTGTCTCTCTTCTTCTTCTCTCTTATGGGGGGTTTTTTTCCTCACATTGGGTCTTGGCTTTCTCATTCTTCTATATCTTTCATCTCTCTTTTGGGGAGAAGTTTTCTCCCACTAGGTTTTCTCCTTTTCTCCATTTGTGAGAGATTTCTTTGCATTGTACATGGGTACCTAACATGGCCTATTAGTCAAAACCCATCTTTGTGTCATTTACATAATAATCTACTACTCCCTAAGTTGCACTTAAGGGGAGGTGTTGGTGTAAATAAAGTCTTGTACCTAGTTAATTCATTACTAGGGGACTTATTTACACATGTTAAGTTTACTTAGGTCCTAGGAAGGAATATTTCTAGAAGGTGTTATTTGTCATTAGTTGTTATCTTATCCCTTGACAACTACTACATGTGACCTAGGTAAGTGTGATTAGTTATCTCATTTCATATGATTAAGACACTTGTCATAATCCTATGATATCTTGTATCTCACCTTGGTTATATAACCAAGGGGTATCTACTACATTGTACATCATATCAAAATCATATCATTGAATCGTATTGATAAGAATACAGTTTATTCTTGTCACATTCTATTCTCTCTCTTGTGCTTTCCATTTGGTCTCAAGATCTTAGCACCCATAGCCAATTCTAATAGTTATGTCATATCAAAGAGGGGCAAAATATAGACAACTAAAAATTGGTCATACCTAAACACACTTGATTTTACCCTATCCTAGCCATTGATTAAAATAAATATTTATTATTTAATTAGTTAAATTATCATTCACCTTTTATCCCCCACTTTAATTAAATAAATAATTATTAACTTAATTAATTTATCCTTCACCTTTATCCCCCACTAATTAAAAAATATTTATTTTTTATTTAATTAATTTATACTTCATATTTATTGAAAGGAAATATGCATCCACCCAAAATATTTTCCACATAACCTAAAAAGATAAATTTATGCAAATAAGTATTCATAATCAGTATGCAAAAGAATATACAACATACCATCAAAGATGACACAAGATATACCCTAAGAAAACCTTTAAGAGAGAAATACCCAACCTCCAAAAGAATCCATCACTCATGTATTATTTAGTAATAAATATTACAATACATATTCAGAGTCTCCATGAACACCCTTGAAACATCAAGCTCTCTAAAATAACTCCATTTGAACAAGCATGTAACCACACATCCCATGTCATGCTTCAAACCTCACAAATACTAACAAGATATTCTCTCAACTCCTTAGCCATAATGACCAATTAGCCAACCTACCAACATTAGAAAACTACCATGTGTTTGATTTTATAGACATAAGCTCGCACAAAACCACCAAGTGGTATTGCATAAAACCATGTGAATAATACCATAAACTTACAAAACCATTAACCCCCACATTTACTTTTTGGTACTAAGTTTTCTCAATATTAAATATTTCTCCAATGTACAACCCCACATTAAATATTTATCACAATGTTACATACAACACATAAATTGGTCCCAATAATTCTAACCCATATGATGAACACATCCCTAAATACCCTAGGTGCATCACATAATAAATTATTACATTATAACAATATTCAAGGTGCAAACCACACCTTTTCCTAACATTCTCCCACTTGTATATATTGCACAAGGGGTAAACAAGTAAACTCAAACATCATCAAGGGAACAATCTATATAGCCACATATACCATCAAGGAATCAAATTTCTCCATGTACTCCATCAAGATACATGCAACAAGAATCAAGGTGATTACCATCTCAAGCATCAATTCTCTCATCCGCCATCATGATAATGCACAAAGATAAGAAACCATTCAAAAATATGCCACTTTATTTATCACAATGAAGCATAAGTCTTGCCTCCAACCAATATCCCAAAACTTAAACACTCAATCCAAAGGTAGCAAGTATGTATCAGTAGTTATCCAGATATAATTATTATATTGGTGGTCGTCATTAGACCAAAAGATCGACTTGTTAATGCCTAATACAACTGCCACATTTATACAAGATCTTCAGGAGGTAGTTAATCCATGTCATGAACCCAAGTGCTATGTTGGACCAAGGAGACCAAGGGACACACCATCTTGTAACAATCCCCTCTCTAACATAAACGAGGGGTTTGAACCTGTGACCTCGGCTCTGATACCAGTTGTTACATTGATGGTTGTCATTGCACCAAAAGGTCAACTTGTTAATACCTAATACAGCTTCCATATTTATACAAGATCCACATGAGTCGATTAAGCCATTTAACAAACCCAAGCATTGTGTTGCACCAAGGAGACCAAGGGACACACCATCTTGCAACAATAATCACCATAGCTAAAATAACACCCACAAAAAAATTTAACACATCCAACTATCCATGCCTAAAACGTATACAAATCATAGCAAGTGAACCTCATTCCATCAACATATACAACCCATAACATGCAATCATAACCTCCAAGTTCCAAACCTATCAATGAAGAACAAATACATCTAGGAACTCTCACTTCATAGGTAATTTAAAATCTAAAAATTATCAAGGCATCCAAAGATCCACCAATATCATAACATATAAAGTGTAATCAACATCATGTAGTACCAAGGAACATCCACAAATATATTCAAAATCTTGCAAACTAATATGTTGCAATATAACTCTCGCCACAAGTATCCATAGCTCTCCCAAGTTCACACTCAATAAAGGAAAGATATAAAGGAACCTTCATATCATCACCAAGGAATAATTAATAACACATGACCACAAACATAGTGATCACCATAGCTCCACATAAGACCTCAAATCTAATTTCATGTGAATACAAACATCCAAGAAGAAGAACAAGACCAAAGAGAGAATCTGAAAATAAAAAATTGTAGAATTTCCTTCTAGGCACATCTCTAAATTCTAAGTTGTGATCATTATGATATCTTCCATAAACCCCAAAGAGAATAGCATTATTCACATATAACCATGACCAATATTTATGCATATCAAAATAAAGGAAGATCAAACCAAATTTATTCCAAAACTAAGGGAATAAGCCTAATGACTTCTCCTAAACTCAACATAAATGGATAATATCAAAATGCATAAGGAGGTCAGTATTCTAACACCCCTCAAATGAACCCCCCAGAACTAGAAAACCATAGCTCAAGATCCATAAGCAAGAGAAGAGAAAACATAAAATATAATACATTTAAAAATAATAATGTGAAATACCTCTTAGATGATAAATTGTTGAGTAGACCAAATGTGTGGAATGAGATTGCTCCTCCAAGGTATTCAAGTCATCATAAATCATCTAAGAACAATATTCTCATAGGTCCATGTTGAACTCATTTCCATGGTCCAACCAAGGTTAAGGCTCCTCGAAATTTCTTGCTAAAACCTCCTCAAGAGTAATCATCTCAACAAATGTCTCTAATCATAAGAGATCTCCTAGCCTCACCTATGTCTCTGAGTATCCATGAGAAACTATAAATGATCAATCCATTCCAAGCTCCAAATTTAGAATAGCACCATCATGAAGCTCCCAAGAAAATTATCAAAGTACTCAATACCAAGAGAACTAAACAAGATCAATGTCATGGCTCTAAATGCACATCTATAAAATCAAGAACATAGACATGACATCATGATCTCACATCTCCTCAAGAGAAGATCATATGCTCCAATGAACATATTATGCACCTATATCATGCCAAAAATCTAAACTAGTAATCAAGAGTATACCATGACATAATAACATAACCATCCTATCAAACAAGGATCACATGTCAAATGAAAAATCATGACACCTCAACCAAAGACTAAAGAGTCCTCCATGGCTAACCAAGATTTCAACATCTCCAAACCATGTGAAGATAACCATATCCTATGTATAATATTATACACCATCACATGGAAAACTCACATCATCACCTAAATCTCCCATTAAACTATGATATTGAACTCTACATGGCAACATGAAAACCATCCTCTAAATTAATATATAACACCACCAAACCATCACTATCACAAGCTCCCACTAAGAAATGTAATCAAGCTATCTGTGACATAATTATAATAACTTCCTCAATGAAGATCAACAAAATTCCCTCACACAATCAAATAATTCAACTGAAATACCAAGAGATCACAAAAGGAAAAGTAAAACCATGATCCTCAAACCAAGAATATATGCCATAACAAACAAAAAAGAATCAATCCAACACCACCAACAATGCACCTACATAAAAAATCATGTCATGCCAAAGTCCCTAAAGCACAAGGAATATCCATGACACCATGATCACCTCAAAACATACCAGCAAAAAACTCCCACTATGTTACACATGTCTTCATCACATAGTCAACAACATAGATCCCACATCATGATTGTACCTGATAATACCATCTCTCCATTTCAACATGAAAACCAAACCAACAAAATAAGTGACTAAACCAAGCCACAAATCTAAATATACATCAACATTGAATCATCCATGTATATATACAACCCACATCCAATTCATATATGCAACCTATAAGTATAGACAACCTACAACACTACACAACTCATAGATCTGATAATTTCACATACAAACTCAATAATATACTGATAACCATGTCAAATGAGAGTAATCGGTGATTTTCATGTGAGTATACAATGACTCAAATAATAAGTCACCAAGATTTAAAAATCCATAAGCTCACAAAAGTACCAAAATCAATAGGAACCCATAAACAACTTAGATGGAAATAATAGCAAATAAATCATGTCAAAACATCTCCAAACCCAATCCACTATTTAGTGCTTTGAACAAGCTTTTTGTCGACTATAAGAAGTCCAAAATATAACTCTAATATGCACAAGTTACGACCTCTCCAAGTTCGAAAAGAATATCTCACTTCCAACAAGCATTTGTTTATCAAAAATGAAAAATTTGGAAAAAATATTGATACCACAACAAAGTACTTGAAACCACCTTTCCAACGACTATAAGAAGTCAAAAAACAGACACTTTGAATGAAAGTTATGCCCCCAAAAAAATTTATACAATTATGTTATATAACCCAAGCATGGGTAGCTATAGAGTGGCTCATTGGTGGTGCCACTAACTAGGTGGTGCCGAACCTGATATATAATTAAAATGGATTAAATTTTTAATATTCAACAAAATTTATTTTTAAAAGGAATGTGGAGGGGCTAAGGCACTAGCCTCACTAGTTCTCTAGTGGACCAAGACCCAAGAATCAGGGGTAAAGACCCACCGACACAACCACCAATCACCGACCAATGGGATGGTACCATCAATAGTATCTTGACGATACTATTGGAAGTAATACTGTAGGGTACACTACTTACTCAATTGTGCAAGGGGGTCTATGGACCCGCCCCCCCCCCAATAGCTTTAAATTTTTTATTTTTATTTTTTTCTAATCAAATTTTAATAAAGTTCCAGGTATTTCTTAAATTTATTTTCCCTCTGGAGGAAATGTTTTTGGTTGTATGACAAATTCAAGAGAGAAAAAAAATGCATTGTTTTAGTAGCCAAAATAGGTCAAATTTTATGTCAATCTTCATCTTGGGCTTCTTAGATCTAATGGTGAGGTTTGTTTTGTCCCAAGGGGTCATCTAAAACACTTATTATACAAAACCATCATGGTGAACACCAAGAAAAAAACCATTTTCCAACAAATATTCATAAACTAAGATCTATAAAAATAACCATATATTTGCAACCTCAAAACCCCAAATCTACAAAAACAACTTACAAAAAACTCACATATCTTGTAATGTCTTCATTCTTTCCCTGCAAGCCCTAGATTCAAATATGCACTAGATCCACACCAAGGGTTATAGAAACCACAACCATGGCTCAAATACCAAATGAAAGGAAATATGTATCCACCCAAGATAATTTCCACATAACTCAAATAGATAAATCTATGCAAACAAGTATTCATAATCCATATGCAAAAAAATAAACAACATACCATCAAAAAGGACAAAAGATATACCCTGTGAAAACCCTCAAGAGGGAAAAACCCAACCTCCAAAAGAATCCATCACTCATGTATTATTTAGTAATAAATATTACAATATATCTTCAAAGTCTCCATGAATACCTTTGAAACATGAAGATCTCTACAAGAAATCCATGTGAACAAGCATGTAACCATGCATCTCATGTCATGATTCAAACCTCACAAATGATAACAAGAGATGATTTCAATCCCTTATCCAAAATGACCAAATATTCAACCTTCCAAATTTTAGACAACTACCCATGTTCTTGCTTTTATATACATAATCTCACACAAAACCAAGTAGTATTACATAAAACCATGTGACTAATACCATGATCTTACAAAGCCATTAACCCCCACATTTAATTTTTTGTACTAAGTTTTCCTAATATTAAATATTTCCCCAATGTGCAACCCCACATTAAATATTTATCACAATGTTACATACAACACATAAAATGACCCCGAGAATGCTAACCCATGTGATGCATGCATCCCTAGATACCCTAGGTGCAACATAAATAATAAAATATTATATTATAATATTATACAAGGTGAATAACACACATTTTCCTAACATTTATGCCCAACTTTAATAAATATATATTTGTTATTTATTTAATTAAGCTATCCTTCCACAACACCCTTCTAGATTCATTAAGCCTAGACACTTTTCAAAAAGGTCAAAATAAATTTTCATCTCATCCATCCAGATCATACTACACTCTAAATCTCAACTATTCACATAAGGATGTTTTCCTAGTGCATATTCTAAACCTAGTCTTTGTCCCTCATGTGACACTTGTCACATAACTAACATATTAATCCAAACCCTAATCCTTAATCAGTTCTAGCCATCCATCAAAAAAACAATCTTGGCCCTCGACTTCCCTCTTGGAAATTCTATAAATAAGAGGCCTCTCATCCCATTTGAGCATCTTCTCTAGTCTTATTGTTATGTTGGTGCATTTTCTATTGAATTTTCCATATTCATATCCTTATGCTGCCCAAATTTCTATTGGATCCACTTTCATCATAGGGTTATGTTGCATTTTATATATCATTTTTCATTATCTTGGCCTCATGCTATCGATTTGATCTATCATCATATCAATCATGTTACTTGTATTAAAAACCACATTCCTCCATCAACACATCAAAAGACGAAATAAAGTGGAGCTAGGGTGTACTCTACTTCAGATCTATTTGAGGATAAATAAGGGTTTTTATATGAAGGTATTGCATGTGTATTGAATTATCTTCTATGTTATTTACCTTTAATCTTTTCTTGTCTTCACTAAACTAGAAGATAAGGATTCTATAAAGACAAAAAGAATAGATTGAGAATATTTTATAAAAGATGATCACCAAGAGGAATTGAGGTAGAGAATATGTTGAGTATTTTGTCAAGTGGATGAAAAAATCCATTGAAAAATCCACATGGTTGACACGGGAAGAATTTAATAGTTATGACCACAAACCTAAAGTTTTTTTAGGAATATTGTAAGGGAACACTCTTTTCTTACCAAGGGTGTCTAATATACGAGCATCTCAATTTAATAGGTAATATTGTATCAAGTAAAAGGAATTATTTTTTATTTTCTAAGTTTTCTTTTATTTTCAATGTTTAGTTGTGTTTAGAATTAAATTTTATAGTTTTTTCAATATGCTTTTGGATATTTAGATATATTATTGGAGTAATGCAAGTGTATTTTTGTGACATAATTGCCACACGTATTCATAGATGGTGTAAGAATAATTTGTAAGCCTAGTTAGATATTTTAGACTCCAAAGTAATGACCTCATCTTATCTTCAACCTAGAAATTATCTTATACATTACATAGAATGGATTATTAAGTATGTATTTCAAAAACCAAATTTAACAAGGATTCATTGATTTATTCATGTATGTATCTATAGTTGATCACTTTATCACACCCAATTTTGAATTTAAATTCTAGATCCTTTAAATGAAGGATTTTTATTGTTGAGACATGTTAAGGTATTGTTGGACAACTATATTCTTACATCTTTGATCTAAGATAAAGGTCTATTTTCATGGAATTTTCAACCCCAATTGGAAAATTTTCATGACTTCTATGAATTAAAGTTGTCCTTATTTATTTATTGAGTAATAAACTAACCATGACAAGTTTCATAGTTTGAGAATTAGTTGAGTTAAATTGCATCAAATTCACAAAATTCTCAATATTCAATTAGTCCTGGGGAAGGTTAGTTTTCATAAAAGCCAAATTTCTAAGTTAAGTAATGGGGTTATTTTATGTTCCATTTATCCCATATTATAAATTTTTATTATATTATAATGATCATATTTGTGCTCTATTTTCATATCACATCATGTCTTTTTACCACTTATTTTTGTATATAATTAAATAAAAATAAAATATTTAATTTATTTTTAGGTACAATAAGGGAAAACAAATATTAGATTGTATTTACTAATTAAAAAATAGAGTAGAAAAATTGATCCTACAACACATCAAACAAAAGTGGAGACAAAAGGATTACTACTTGTGGATGCACTTGTCAATAAAATAATTTTAGATGATAATTATGTTAAATAACAACTCTTCTTTTATAACCAATAAAGTCTTAGTTTTACATTTTATGGTGTGGAATGATCATAGATAAAAAAATAACTCTATATATAATATTTTATTGTAATTAATTATTATATTAATTGTATTGTAAAATAATTTGACTAGAGACCAAACACATGTATTTATTCTAACTTAATTTTTTATAAGTCGTAGGTCAAACAAACTCTTATATTTTAAAATTGTTTTTTTTTTTTTATTTAAAGTCATGAGCCATGAAAATTTAATATTTTATTCACCCATTTCTTATATAAGTACATAATAAATGGAAAGGCAAAAAGGTAAGGAAGGTAATAGTGTGCGGTCTAGAATAGCATAGAAAATAAATTAATATAATAGCACAAAATGTAATAATGTAGAGAAGATTGTAATAGTTTCTTGAATATATAATAATATAGCTATCATATTTTGAAGGAAGCACTATAGATTGTAATGTTAGATACCACATGGATTGAGAGGAATGGGTCCTTCTCAAGAAATGTGGGTAATATTTTATTATTATTTTTGTGTGTTTTTATTTCTTCATTGATAATATTTAGATTTTCTTATTTATTTTTTATTTTAAATAGAATACATTAAACAATACATTTATATAGTTTAGATTGTTAAAGAATTATGTAGAAAGATTATAAATTATTATTTTTACTACAGCTACATTTTTTGTCATGTATGTATAGTTTATATAGCACATATAATATTATGACCAATTCACAACTCTTGTAGAGGCCTAACCAGTTTTTATACTAGTATTATTTATAGTCCTTATAGCGGTCATTTTTAGAATTTCTGTAATAGTTTTAAAATAATGATTTTTCTTTTATTAGAATAGTTGTGTTTCATTCATAGTCACCTCACTACCTTCATCCCTTGTGCATATAGCCATGATTTCTTTCATAATTTTATTCCATTGGATTGACACAAAGATTAAACTAAAACTTTATTAATTAAATATTAAATCTATCATATTACCTACCACATTATTGGCCTATCAAAATTTTAAAAATCCCCTTAATTGTACTTGCATGATTTCTCCTAAATTTTATTTATTTATTTTTATGAAGGTTGTGAATTTTATTGTATTCATATAGTCCTTGTTCATTTGCAAAATATATTGAAAACATGCATGCTTATTATAAACCAAAGATATAAATTCTTCATATAGTTATGTGGTTGTTACATTGATGTGTTATTTATCCAAAAGTCTACTAGGTTTGAAGCTATCATAGATTCAAACCTTCCATGCATCCTTGTATTACTTGCATACTTTCCCAAAACTCTCAAAGTTCGAACAATCCTCCTTGTATATTTTTCATCTATCTTGTATGTTTTCTCACTTGCACCAAATGTTTGAAATCCCACAAGAAGCACATATTTATTGTTTTCACATGTGTTGAAGTTCATAAACTCCCACACCTTTCCATCGTTAAAATATTATTTCCTCACCATATCTTGCACTTTGCATGCATCCACACCTTTGTAAGACCTAAAATTATTAAAAAAACATTTCTTAGTCTAGATCCAACATATTTTTATGGATGAAGTCATTAATTTTCCATGGGAGCTTATAGATAACCTGTAGTTTTTCAGTGTTTTGAAGCATTTTAATTTCTAATGAGGTATCTACATTTGATGTTTTCCTTTGATTTCTCTAGGTATATGGTGCTTTATTTAACCTAGATCCTTCTCATTTTCCTTTCATACTATAGTATTTTCAAAAACATACTTGAATTTCTTAAATTTCCATGATTCAAAGTTTCCAATTCATGGCATAACCCTATTCAAACTAAATTTTAGCCTAAAAATATCATGTAAGACCTAATATTTAGGTTTTTGGACTTTAAATTAACTTGTGCAATTATTTCCTAGTTATATTTTTTTCTAAAATCTAATGGTTTTTCAATATTCTAGACTCGTAAAATTGGTAGATCATGTTATAATACTAAAAATATATACATAATTGACATCTATAATCATAGTTAAACACTATTATAGATTATAAAAAAATAATTTCCCTTATTGGTTCATCAAGTTTCTCTCCAAATCATGCTTGAGTACATTGAATAAATGTTAGACATTCCAAATAATATATAGTATAAAAAAATTATAATAAAATATTATAGGTAGTTATTTGAGAAAAACTCAAATCCATGCATGAGAATAATCAATAATAATTATTTGAAGAAGGTAATATAATAAAACTACCCACAATACCTCTTAGTAATTAAATTTAAAATAAATCTCAATTGTTAAACATGCAAGTATTTCCATGTTAACCCTTCAAAGCAAATATTATAGAAAATAAAGCTATAAATATTTTAGCAACATTTTGGCATAAAAACATCACTTAGAAAGAATGAATAAGATAAAAATAGAAGCAACAACAACAAGACAAGAGACAAATATAGCTTGGGAAAACCATTTTGGTAAAAGGCCAAAGTATTACAAAAATCAATGTATTACTAAATGAATATGGTTTTTTTGGTCTACAACCAAGTCCATGACTAATTTTGGTGTCAATTTTTTCTACAATATCATTTTAGTTTCCCAAATATCTCTACAAAGTCACATTTTTCATATATGCTCACTATAATTTTTAAAAATGTGTTATCCCTCACTTGTGATATTTTCTTGTAAAATTTTATGTTGTCCCTACTACTTACATGGTATCTTGGTGTCCTACATTACCTTGTAGTAACCCATGTTATCTTGTATTAAATCCTTATCACTTGTTCTCCTTATTTTTTGGTATTGCATGCGTTCTAAATCTTGTTATTTTTACCATAAGGGAAAGAGTACTTTAGTTTCTTATCTCATTGTCTTTTGTGTAGTTGAGCCTTCTTTGTGTAGTGGCTTCTCCTCACTTGCTATGTGTGAAGGAGAGGCTTCGCTACTCCCAAGTCCCAAGATGAATAGGTTTTAAAGGGAGTGAATTTCCCTCAGTCACCTCAATGACACAAATCCAAATAGTGGAGGTTCAAGATGAGAGAGATTGCAAAAACATATTTAAAAGAGAGTTTCTGGAATAACCATAGATAAAGGACTTTGGGAACCGAAGGAGCAGATTACAGAGATTTATAAGGTAAGAGGATAAGCTCTTGTCCAAATGATGTCATAATGGGAGCATGATGACAACATGACATGTTGTTGTCTTAGGGACGCAATGGCATCTTATGGACGCATTTGCATCTCATATGGACAAAGAACTAAATCCTTGCATAGAACTCAAGGAATCTACTAACTATTCAGAATCCAAAGTTTATTTACTCTACTAACTCAAAAAAAAGTGATAATGAGAGATAAATAAGGTGATATGTTAACTCATATAAGGTCATATGCTTCAAATCCTCCCACAAAGCTTCACTCGAGCAACCTACACACAAGGCGAATGAGGAAAAATGTTGGGGTTGTTTCAGGGATTGCCTCAATCAAACCCTCCTTTTGGTGTTCCCACCTTCACATACAACTAGATAGATAGAGAATATAAAAGACACAAATTAAATTAGACACAATGGGTGATAAAAGTAAACCCCACGATGGAGGAGAATTTGTATCATGAAATAGACATAATGAGTGATAAAAGAAACCCCTCTCTGGAGGAGAAATTGTATCACAAAATATAGATGTTGATGGGTGTTTTTTCACTTCTCATAACAGAAAAAACACAAGTGTAATGTCTCTCTTGAAAGGTAAAAAAATGCAATTGAGTTTTAGATAATCACCCCAAGGTCTCTCAGATGTCAGGCCATGAATGTGCAAAACATCTTAGTTGATGATGTGTGATTTTTTGGTAATCACAAGGGGCCTTTATGGTTCAAAAAGCATGGAAGTTATGGGCTTGCAATAGATTTTTAAAGTTCTTGAAATGATGAACAATGACAAAAAATTTATAGCAGCAACCTAAATCTCATTTCAATCACCAGATATGACAGTTTGGTGATGCTTGGAATCCTAAAGTAACTCAGATTTAAAAGAAATAACAAAAGGATTTAAGGGTTTAGAAGTTATTCTAACTCTAAAACTATGAACAACAACAATAATGAAAGGTGTTATAGTAGACACTCCCAAAAACTGAGTTTTTCTTAATCAAGATAAATCTACAATATCACAAAACTAGTGTCATCTTCTAAGGTTCTTTACAAATTTTTAGACTGTGGAATTCACCTATTTAGCATGAATATACAGTTGAGCTTAATTGCATCAAGTAAAAGAGCTTAGAATAACTTTACACAACAATTTATCATCAATAAAATTTATAAAAGTATGAGTTGGAAGTACATCAAATACTATAACATACAGTCACCATTAAAGTTGAACACTCACTAACAAGCTAAAAATGAACTTAAACAATAAATAAATAAGTTGAAATAACATATGGAGGTTGAATCATGCACACATAATGAGCTACACAAAGAAACCATCAACTTCAAATGATTTTCTTATATATTGTTGTAGAATTCCTTTTCACAACAACTCATCTCTCTCTTTGAAAATGAGACGATGCCCCCTATTCATAGTTTTCAAAAAGTAGAATGAATGGTCAACATTATTTTATAATGAATGGCTCATATTCATTCTAACTTAGGGTTTTTACATCACCCAATAGAGGTACAAAATTTACAATTATAAAATAGGCTACTTTGTCTTTTCCTTATTTTGTCCTCTAGCCTATTTTGTCTTGTAGTTAATTTTGTCATGTAGCTACTTTAACAAGTATTTATCCTCTATGATGGGATTTCCAACTTCCTTTTGCAATGAAACATAATAAACAAACTTTCCAATGACAGCCTGGAGTTTCTCCCATTTTGTGAAATCAGATTTTTTAATGTAGAAGGTGATACTTTTGAAATCATCCACCATTTCCTCATGATGTTGCACACACGTATCTCCCACCTTAACCATCTACTTTGATTCTAAGAAAGCCTGTGCAGAAAAATCCATAAAATTTGTTGTCGAAGTGTCACCAGCTCCCTGTTATGTTCTCTTGTGAAACTCATGTTTCATTATTTCTCGGTCTAGCTCCTGGGCTGGCATCATGTATCTCGTTACCAATTTTAAGAGGCCATCAGCCTTAGCCAAGTGGGAAACAACATAGTCATCGATAAAATCTAACTCAATTAAAGAATTTTCTAGGATCCCTTTTCTGAATTCATAATTAATCAGCCATGTATCGAGTAGCCAATGGTCCTCTTTGGGCAGAGATAATTCCTTTTCCCAAATTTAAAGGGATGGTTTTAGAATTATTTATAGCTTTGGGTATGTGACTTTGTAAATATCTAAGAAATATTTACATGTTTATGCCTCCTTCTCAACTTCCTTTTGTAAGAACAAATAATGATTGTGCATTCTGACTGCATAATGGATGCCTTTACCACCCATGTCCATGACCCTTTTGAAATATTCCAGCATGGATTTGGTCCAGTTCTTCATCTTTTCCATCTTATTGATTTCCTCCTTTGATAGAAAGGCAAGCGCTGGTGATTCCATTGGGGTTTCTTTCCTAATTGTGGTCCACTATTGTATGTAGGTAGTCAATTCTGCCACTTGTGCTTTTAACCCATCCTTTGTGGACTGATCTTATTCATTTTTTGGAGGATTGTAGTAATTGGCCCATGAAAATCATCGATATTTTGGGTTTGGGATGCAGGGCCTAGGTTAATAGTTGTTACCTAATAGTCTTTGGCTTGAAGGGTGTCAACACCCTTAACTATTGTTGGGGTGGCTACCTTCAATATCCTAGAGCCTGACGCATTTTTTGTGATGTGGGATCTCACTTTCGACTTCTTCTTTTCTCATGTCTTCACTTGAGCTCAAGCTAATATAGCCTCCAAGTGGGCCTTAGAGTCCAGGAGCATAGGAGCCTTTCTTTTTAGTTGTTGCTCCAGCCATGAGGGAACTTTTGTTTGATGGTTTGGGGATGTAGTGTTGAATTCATTTTTTTCTTCCCCTTTATCTTTTGAATGTTCCTCCTCCTCATTCTTGGGAGTGTCTTCAATGTTTTCTTCTTCTTTGTCTTGCTCCCTTTCTTGTTTTATTTCCTTCACTTTATTGGGCTCAATAGATTCATCATTTTCCTCATCAGTACCTTCTTCTTAGGCTCGAATTTTATCCTCTTCATGCTTAGCCTCAATTTCTTGATCAGGCTCTGTATCCTTCTTATCTGTATCATCCTTCTCTTTATCTTGCTCTCCTTCTAGAGGTGTTTCTTCATATTGCAGACCCTCATCTTGGCCATCTTTTGGGAGTTTGTCATTTTTCTCCTCATGCATTTTTGTATCAATCTCTTCTTCCTTGGAGCGATACTCCTCTGGATTCACCTCTTTGTCATCATGTTCTTTATGTTTCTCATCCTCAAGCTCTTGATCTAAGGTCTCTACTTCATATTAGGTGTCAAATTTACTTGTTTCTCCATCCTTGGGCATTTCTTGCCCCTCCTCATCAGAAACTACTTCATCTTAATCAATTCTCAAGCCCTCCCCAATTTGCTCATAATAGTCATCCCAATCCAAGTCCTCGGGATCCTTGGTGACATCCAATGCTTCTTTAGATTTTCCCCACTTGGCCTCTCCATCTCCTCATATATTTTCATGGTGGCTTCCATCTTGGGTGGCTCAGTAGGAGGTGGAGGGATAGGTAATGCAGAAATCTAGGCCATGAGTAGTTTAACCTAAGGATTCAAAATAACTTCTAAAAATTGTGGTGGTACATTTTGCAAGTAAGAGACAAAAGTCTCAGGAAAATTAATAGGTACCATAGAAGTTGTGGGCATAGAAGGTGGAAAGGTAGAGAAAGTTGGAAATGGGGACAAAAGCGAGGAAGACGATAATGGAGAAGTGGTAGAAGAGGAGGAATACAACACAACCACAGGGGCAATCAAAGAGGTAAAATTTAGGTGGATGGAGATGTCCACAAGAGGTAGAGACGATATGGGCAAGGGTGGTGGAGTAGATGTAGATGACATGATGGGAGTGGTTGGAAATGGAAGCATAGAAATAGTGCATGGTGGAGAGTGTGGTTTCTCAACTTCTTCCTCTTCGGGTGGGGATCCTTCTTCTTGGATGGCATCCATGTCAAAAATGAAGGTTCCTATTCTCTTGGGCTTCTTGGGTGGTCTTTTCCCCTCAACCATCTTTTTGGTGTACACTTTTTTTTTTGGCTACCATTATTATGCATCCTTCATTCTCCTTGACTTGGTAATAGGTGGAGACTTAGGAGCCTCACCTAAAGAACTAGTAGCAATACCACTATATGTCTTGCTTTCCAGGTCATCCTCTAATTCTCCATATGTTAGTTCCATGCCCTTCTACTGAAATTAGGCTACTTGATCATCCAGCCACTTATTGGTCCTTTGTTCTACTGGATGAGTGACAATATTCAAATTTGCAACCTTTGGCTCAGTCCAGTCAATCACTAGTAATGGCACATTGACTAGAGAATTTTATCTCTTGTCAAGTACATTGTCATCTTCAGCTTCTTGGTCAAGGACTGGGAACAAATTGATATTTTTTACAAGCTTATTCATCATTCTCATGTAGTATCTCCTTCTAACCTCATGGTCATTGTCATAGTTGGCCCAAAAATATTCAATATGGGGCCTATGGGCATACTGTTTTCCAACCTTCTTCTTTAGCTTTCTCAGAGGATCTAGACCTCCTCTCTCTATGTGTAATTCTAGGTGATATTGTGTGAGCTCCTTTTTTGAGTATTCTACACAAGGGGCAGCGGGGAATGAATATAATCCTTGTCCAAAATCAATGGGATAGGTAACCCTAGCATGATGCATGTTATGAAGCAAAGAATGGGTTGTTTGTAGTTGCCTGGTGAGTTCTAGCAGGATTATCTTGTGATTGGGGTATCAGGGTAGTCAATATGGGAACACTAAGAATCCCTCAGCCCTTATGTATGTAAACTTGGGGAACAAAATAGACCAATACCCGAAGTTCTTCAATAGTGCTTTGGCACTTTGAGACATTCTTCTATGGTAGTCTTTTGATAAGGTCTAGACAATGTGCATGATAAAGGCATCATTGACCTACCTGTAATCCTTCTTATAGTTTATGTATTGGAGCTGCAAGTAGCAATTGTAGGCAGGGTTTTGCCCCTTCTTCGTTCCCAAAGTGTCAACACAATTCAATCCTATGTAAGGGAATGTGACTACCAAAAGGTACACTATGTAGGAGGTCATATAGAATTCCTGAGTCTTCTTTACTACAACAAATTTTCTATGCAAATTCTCATTGATTATCTTTTCCTAGTAAAATTTGACCTCTCCTCTAAGGATTTACTCTACGAATTACAACATCCACTCCTCGAAGAGTGAGAAAGTGGGGAGTTCCATTACTCTACTTAGTAGCATTACGAGGTCATTGACCTCTTCCATGAAATCACTTCTATATAGCTTTTGGGGAACTTTATTATCATTTCCCCTCTTCTCAAGAAACCATGTCAGATTGATGGTTTTTTTTATCAAGTGGGATCTACTTTCCACATATTTAGAGCATATTCTTTCTCAATTTCCTCCATCTGATCAAATAGTGGGATTCTGAATATTCTCCCAATTGACATGAAAGTTAAATCAGCTATCACTCGCTCATCCACAGTCACTATTCTTCTGGATTGTGGATGGTAGCATTCTCTACATGCGAAGATTACTTCTGGGATAATTAAGGTTGGAGGAAAACTTGTGGCCTTTGCAATTCCACTATGTTCTATCCTCAAAGCCTCCTCAATTCTTGAATTAACCAAGACGCATTGTCTGAATTCGTCAATGCTAATATCTCCCAAGTCTGTGTCTGTTACCTTGTCCCAATTGGATGTGATCTTGGAGCTGCACTCAACCTTGTGGAACACATACTTCATCTGGGCCTTTTCTTCTTTTCCTCTTGTAGCTTTAGCAGTCTTATTGCCCTTATCATATTTCTCAGCTAGTTCCATAAATCTTGCAAAAATAACATGTAGGAAGTTCCTCAATAAATCAAGAGAGGGAACACTTATTAAATCATACTAAAATTCCATTAAATGCATCCATATACCTCGAAGAGATCATTTCATTCATCATTTTGTGCTCATTCATGAAGTTTGTAATTTTACAAGTTAGGAGTTGTGGGTTTCTGTCTAGCAGAACCCACTAGGGAAAATGCCATTAGAAACGGCCTAGGGAACATGGCAGCCCATAGATGAATTTTCGCAGGAGGGTTTTTTCATTAATAAAAATCCAAATTATTTTGATGTAGGCTCATCAAGTCACATATGAAATTCCAATTGGAGTGTTTGGGGGATAGTTCACTTGGTCAAACTTGCTTCTTTAGCTCATGTGGACAATGGAGTGTCGAAGCTGTGATTCAGAATGTCGTTCAATTTTTACTGCTCATAATGGTCTTGAGTCTATGGAAATCTGCTAACGGAGTTCCACCCCTCAAGTTCTACATTGGTCTTATAGTGGGAAAACTTTGGATAAGTTGATTTCACATGTGGAGAAAGGGAAGGAGGGTCATGTTTGATTATCTTGGTTGAAGATTTCATCATTTGTGAATCATGAAAGTTAGGCATGTAGGTGTTGCTCATGTGGTGTCATCAATCATTCGACAATAGAGGGATGGCTTCAGAGTGATGAAAGTTTGCAAGCAGAATTCTGAAAGATAAAACCCAAAAAGATATTTTTTCTTAATATTTTCATTTTTTTCTCAAAGGGTCATTGTGAGATCATTTAGGTTCATGCTTATGTCATCATAGGCTGGTTTTGGGAATTTTTAGAAATTTGGAGGTTGGATGCCATCAAGTGGGGCACCGTGTACTATTTTCCATTAGAAACAGCTTAGGTGGGGCAAAATTTCGATGACGGCATCCCGCAAAGATGGACTCGTAGGAACCCAAACACTTAGCAATTTCAAAATTTTGAGTTGTTTTGATGATTGCAAAGGTGGATGGTGTGGAATTTGTGAGTGTGAAAGCAGTTATGATTTTTTCATTAACGATGGCCATGATCCCACGACAACCCGTTGATGGCACTTTCCAAATGAATCTCCACATGTGCCTAAAGACTTAACCAATTTTCGATCAACACAATTTTGGTTGGGCACATAGGTGAGGCCTACTAATTAGGAAGCAGTTGGGACTTTGTCATTAAATAATGGCTAGGGTTGAGTGGAATTTCGCTTGCGAAATTCCACGAGGAATAATTTGCGAAAATCTTATGACTTTATAAAACACCTCGAGCTCTAAACCCTGGATTTGGTCACGAGAAGGAAGGATGCAAGAGACAGCAAGGTTCATGTCATCTAGGACGGCACTAGGCAAACAAGGTTCCACAAGTAAAAGAAATCATGACAAGTCCCATCTATGAATTCTCTAAGGATTGGGTCATTAACAATTGGCAAGTTAGGGCATTGATTTTAGCGTCGTTTGTTACATTTTGGTTGCATTCACTAAAAACACTACTGAATATTCAAAACCACCCAATCATAGGAAACCCCAACGAGCAAATTTCTTAGCAAATTTAGTAGCACAGAAGCTGAAAGAGATTCGAGCTCATACCTTATTCACACACATGAGGGAAGCAGCCAAAGATCGAGTCCTTAGATTTTCTTATGCACACAACTGCCTCTTTTGCACCTCAAATTCAAAATTTTGGGTGGAAATGACAGGTGGATGAATCTATTTATAAACCTTATCACCATTAATGTGATCATTAATTCTAGGTATGTCTAAGTGTGTGTGGTAGGTACAGGTGTGGAAACTCAAGGAGCGAAAGATGCTAGGAGAAAGTTTGTTGCAGGAAAATAATAGGTGGAAGAACCATGCGGGAATTTTGTTGTGGGAGGAAAAAAAGAAAAATTTGTAAGGAAATTGCATCATGAAGATGGTGTTCCGCACCTAGCCATTCGCAAGTAGAAACCTGCAAATGTCTAAGGGATGAACGGCTTCCACTCGATGAAAAACCTGCAATAACTTTCCTCTAAAAGCCTAGAAATTCTCAAAATTTTGGCAGATGGCTTAGGAATGATAGAACTTCACAACTCAAAGGCATGTTGATCAACTTGGGTCCAAAATAGGGGCATAAAAATTAAGGCAAATGTGAACTGACTCAATGAAAGAAAAACCAAAGAGGGGGTCCCTGGTCCAAGCGGGGCACAAAAGGCACAACAAAAGACACAATAAGTATGCTAGCAAATAGATAAGAAAGAAAGAGAGAATTACCAATAGTCGGTGGCTCTCTCTCTTGGCTTGATAGACATGACATTGAGTGCTTGTAAGAGAGCCCTAGTTGTTGATGAGACACAAATCCAGTAGAGCTTCACCATAGAAATGAGATGAAGAAGAGAAAAGAATGAGCGAGCAAGCTGGAGTGAGAGAGAGTGAGAATGAATACAAATGAGAGTGAAAATTGTGGTTTTATGAAGATGCATGGGTGGGAAGAGTCGTTACACTCAAAATTTGTCCACATCAACATGTGTCATAGGAAAAAATTCTTGAGATTTCTTAATTGAACTCATAAAGCTCAGGCATGCTAGTGTGGCACATAGAAGTTTGCACATCGCACAGGCATCCAACTCATAACTTAGTAAGAAATGAGGTGGAAGACTACTAACACTTCATCATTGCCCCCTATGGAGTTGGAATCATGAAATTCTGACTCATAAGGTTCTTGTCATAAATGTGGGGGACAAATGTGCAAATGTATAATTGCCATGGGGTGCAATTTTATGACTACATTTTTCCCCCACTTTAGTGAGCTAATTTTTGAGAAAAATCAGCTACATGAAAGCAAAAAAGAAGACACTAGTATGAACTTAAAAAATTTAAATTTTACGAATTTGCATGCCAAAAAGGATATTGTAGAGGCCGTAGAGGTTGTGCAAGTAGATATTGACGATGCCTCCAACAATTGAGCTTAGTGATTAACCACAACACTAGATGTGAATTTTCATTCTACAAAACTCAAATTTAGGTCAATTAAAATATCAGAAGAAGCTACCATGGAAAGAAGAATTCTTAAAAAATATTGGTGGTTTGGAAGAAAATATGATGAAGAGGTGATTATATACCCCCTCCTATTTTTGCCCCCAGCTAGGTGGGGTGAAAATAGGAAGAATGGAAGGACCACATCCGTTGAGAAAAATGGGCCAAAAATGACCTATATATAGCCAAGAGGGCCCACAAAAGGGTCATTTTCACTATTCATCATGAGTGAATTATTGACTTTTGTGAGAGAAAAATCAGAAAAATACCTCACATATGCGATTACGTGGACCCTAGGATCAGGAAGCTATATAGGTTTGTAGTTGAGGGTGGCAAGGTCAATGAGGTACAAGGAATCTAACCCTTTCTTTTTTATTTTTTAGGTATTTTATGTGATTTTTCAAATTCAAAGCAGTACATGCATTTGAGCTACACAGAGGCGTCCAGCCTATGCATTGTCATCCCAACAGTGTGCTAGCAACCTTTGATCGTGTTGGCGGTTGCTATGTGCACTATCATCTAGGTAGCATTCATGGTGCTCGACCTCGAACACCAGTGCATCGCACAGACATATGTGTGGCATGCCTCTATTTTAGAGGTCAACTTAGAGAAAAAATTGATGTAGAAGTTATAATTTTAATGATGTAGATGGATCTAACAAAGACTTTAATTTCATTTTGTAGGAGTGGCTCAAGATGCATGAGAATAGAGGTGGGAATGTGCTTATGAGGCTCTGATATTAGGCAGCCCACATGCATCCTCACGACCAAGACCATCTTCGGTAGGTGGGTCTGTGGTGGGCCTACACCCTTCTAGAGATGCGTTATCACTCGTCGATGCTCATGACACTCATGGAGTGGTGGGATTTGACTACCTCCTTATTCCATCTGCTTGTAGACACTCAACATTATCCTAAATGGTATTACACACTTGAATCGGATACACTAACATCATTTTGTCCTAAGGTCCATCCTCTTTTCACTTGTCTAATTAAATAAGCCTAGTTATTTAATTACATGCATCATTTTCCTCTATTAATCTAATTGATATAATTAGTTTAATTCACCCTCCTTTCACCTCACCTCTCATCATGTTTAATTGAATAAACCAAATTATTTAATTTAAACCCCCTAAGTCTTCTCATTTAATTAAAAAATCCTAAATTATTTAATTGTCATTTGCATCCTCCTCTCATCAAATAAATCAATTATTCAATGGATATCATACTATTCCTCATCTTGCACAATTAAAAATTAGTTTTAATTACTAATTTTCCTCACCCATCCGCTTGCATAGGAAATATTCCAAAGGAATATTCTCCTATTTGGCTCCAAAAATGGAATATTATTTTCAAACAAACATTGTAACAAACTCTCAAAGTTGTTACAAAGTGTGTTTTTTTGAATCATTCTTATCCCTTGATGCTTTCCTTGATCCATATGATCTTTTATTCTCATCCATTGATGAGAATCCTTCATCCATATTTCACCCTTGCTTCAATATTGACCATTGATTGATCCTTTTCATCTTGGACATTGATTCTTAATTTTCTCTCCTATAAATACTTCATCATTTGCAGGGAAATAGATCCATAGTTTGATAGCAAAATTATGTTTTTGAAATTCATACTCACTTGCATCCACATTAAGCATTTGTTAGAATTTTAGTTTAATATTCATCCATACTAGCTTAAGCATCCATTAATGGCTTCCATTTTAGCTTATTTTGTATCTATTTTAGCATAATTTTTCATCCCTGGCTTGCATGTTTGAAAAAAAAAAATCCATTTATCATAGCTTGCATCCATCTCCATCAACCCTTTTAGCATTTAGCACTCATTTCCATCATGTTAAACTATTTCTACATCCATGTTTCATTTATATTTCATCAATTTCATCGGTTTTCATCAATAAAATCAATTGGAACAACTCATATTATCCAAGGGATTGGGAAAGGGTAGCCATTCCACATCAATGTGACACCACTCCCCCAATGGGAGTAGATTTTAAGTCTTAGAATAGGTTTTTTTTTATGATTTCATGTTCATTTCATGTTTAGTTTAATGGTTTCTTAGTTTTTGGTGATTTTGAACATCTCATTGGGATCATGGCTTAGGTGATTAAATAGGTTTTAAATTCATTTGGATCTAACATATTTAGTTCATACTATGAATATGGTCACATTTTGGGGCTAGAAGGAGGGCTATGCTAATCGAATTTAATGAATTTCTCTTTAGATTCTCATGTTCTTGAGTTTGCAGATGCAGTGACACTTTTGAAGGCTACAATGATGCCATTGTAAGGCATTGCCATATAGTGATGCCTTTGCATTAATTACAATGACACATAAATAAATAAAATGACACATTTAAATATAGCGACACATATTACTTTTTGAAATTATCGTAAATTTAAAAATGTTGATACCTTTGATATATCGAACATTTTTTGTCATTGTTTGTTGAAACTTCAATAGAGTGATGCACTTCAATTATAGTGACACTTTTGTCAATTTCAGCAATGCCTTTGTGTTCAACGACACTTTTTACTAGTAAAGAAAATAGAGAGCTAATTTCCACATGTACTTTAAATTTTTAACTTCATACGCTTGTTGTCAATTAGGATTGCACCCTTAGCCAAGATAAACTTAACTATCCTATTAAAGCATGGAAACACTCTTAGATTATGGTTAATCTATAGTGAAAGTGAATCTCCAAAGTGGGCTAGTTCCCCTAGCAGATCACCTAATCTAAATGGCTTTTCTTAGAAAAGGGTTAGAAGGAAACTTGAAAATGAAATCCTAAAACCTAAGGATGAATTCACCAGAATTTTAAATTGATTTTGATGGTTTTACTCACAAACAATCTCTCAAAACTTTAACTTTCACAATCTCACCAAAACACACAACCCAATAGTAATTTGTATGAAGGCTCAAAAGACTAAACACAAAATACAACCTAAATTATATGAAACTCTTGCACACAAGTTTACAATAAAAAGACATAAAAGGATTTAGTATTTCAAATCGCAATGACATCAAATTATTACTACAAATATAAGACAAGAAATGAGAAGGAAAGCTTTGTTTTTTATTGAAACTAAAGAAGTAACAAGCTCAAAATCTGAGTACAAAAGTGTTTATAAAACTCTCTGAAATGAGCAAGAGAGAAAGAAACAATATTCAGACTCCTAAGAATTAAGTTTTCTCCAACTTATATCTCCCAAGTACCTCCAATAGTGAGAATAGAAAAATATGAGTGAAAATCCTTCCAAAATAGCAATCTCAACTCATTTTCGAGCTCCAAAGAAAATTTTGAAAAATAGGGCCCAAAACTATTCCAAACTAACTAAAAAAGATGGCAAGATTCTCTCCAAAGCAAGTCGACCCAAAAATTAGGCTCAAACTAACCGAGAACTAAAATAGAAGGTCCAATTTTCCTAACTTTTTCCCATTTCGCCCAAGTGAACTCAATCTCTGAAAAGAAAGCTTCTATAGACACTTAATGTGTTTTAAAATAACAAACATTAAGGAAATTTATAGAAATATTACCTTAATGATGTTTTACATAATTTGCAATTTTACAATTCTCAAGATAGAAAGACTCCAAAACTTGAGTCTTGACTTCAACTTCTGATTTTTACAAAAAATACAAGGCAATTATTGATTTTTATAAATATTTCCAAGTACATGTTAGACATTTATTTTTTCAAAAAATTAGAAAATAAAGGTGCCTATCATCTTATTTCTTCAAAATCATAAAAGAACTAAGGTGTGCCACATGTCTGATTTTTGTAAAAATGCAAAAGGGAAGGCAAGGTAAGACTTAGGCATTTGAAATCATAAAAGACCTAGACGCATTAACCATTTGATTTTCTCTAAAAAATCATAAAAGAAATACCTAAGTGATGATAGAGGTATTAATGAAGGATTTTATTTTTTTAAAACAATGTGATAAAAATCACCATTCGAATTAGGGCACAATGAAACCCTAAACACAAAACCATCCAAACTCCACTTTTTCACATCATTTCATACTTTAAAATTTTGGAGGAAAAGCTCTGCCTAGTTGCCATGAAGAATGAGGTTTTGCTGCTCAAACCATCAATTTTATCTTGCTTTTGTGAGATCCCCATGGAGATTTCAAAGGAAAACATACAGGTAAGATTTTTTTCAGACATAAATTTGGGTATCGACCCTCGTTTCTAAAGAATTTTGGGCCTTCTTGGCAGTGGCCACCTCTACTTTTCTAATGCATTCTTGTATTGTTTATACCTTTTCTCTACCTAGGGTCACCATGATTGTGTTGCTTTGAGCCTTTGGGGATTTTTTTGTGGAGAGACTCACAGGTTTGAATGCATTTCCTCTTCAAAACACAAGAAGCTAAGCTTTGAACTTTAAATTTACCCCTTATTTCTTTGTGAAAGTAAGCTCGACTTGAGCTCATAATGAATGAAACCCTTTTTTTTACATGCTTCTTCATACTTATAGCCACGATTGTATTTTCTCCATCTGGGTTTTCTATATTCTTCTTATTCTGAAAAAATCTTTAGAGGGTTTCTTTATTTCTTGTAAAATACAACAAATAACGCTTTTATTTTTCTAAAAAGACAAAGGAAATAATGAACTCATGCAAGGCCACAACCTCTCTTGTATTTTTGAGTATTTCTCCACCTTGTACGAGCTCGAAAGCTTGCCTATCTCCTGTATATGTTGTTCATTTTTTGGGAGAAATGAAAGAAAGTCTTTTCCCCTGCAAGGTCGTGGCTAGAAAACTCATATTGGGTTTGTATTTGAAACAAAATCCTCGCTCAAACCCTCTCAATGCATTTATTTTTACTTCAGCATGTAATGGATAAGAGGAAAACTTGTTTTCTTATGAAAGGCATAAAAAGCATCCTCTATATAATTTTGGGTTTGTCTCTCAAAGCCCCATTTCTGGGTATCTTGCATTTTCTTCAATACTACCCACGGCTTGTCACTGTATGTATTCTTTTCTCTTTTTCACTTTCAGTTAAATGAAATTTATTTTTTTTGTTTTGAGCTTCAGAGGATTCGTAGGCTTGCATTCACTTCTTTGGGTTTCTTCATGACTGTTCTTTGAGGCTTCCCCAACTGCTTAGTTGTTGTTTTGATTATGAAATTTTGTTCTGCATGCCTGTTCACTATCACACCTCATGACAATGTACTCTTTGTTTCCTTATATGTAAACATCGCTTGTAGGCACCTTGATGAACATGTTTATGATACATCATCCATGTTGGCACCATTACAATCAGCACAGACAACCACATTCTTTATTGTCCTCTTAATGTGAGAACTTCAAACAACATAATAGTAAAATGAACATGTTATATGGCAGAAAACAACATATAATCTTTGCTTGCAAAACAGAAATTTTTAATGAAATATAGTGTCATTTATTTGTGTTCTACATATTCATTGATCATACGAATGAGCCATTGTTCACTCATGATTTTTAATTCATTGCACATTTGGATTGACTTTCATGAATTACCAATGAGCTTGAAGTTATTGTAGTTACTTTATGAGTTACTCCTTCAGTTGAATGTTTCTTTGAGCATTGTGAATGTGTTTCCTATCTCAATCCCCTCTTGAGAATTAGGAGTAGCATGTTGGGCTCAACCCTTGTGGGAGCCCATTTTTGCACCACATGCTATGATGTCTTCAGAAATGGATCAGCAACATGATTTATCCTATTCTTGCACACTGAACAAACATGTTAGATAAAAAATAGTGAAGCTCAATGTTCTTATGATATTTCACTTTTTAGGCTCTCTTGCATATATATTTTTGTTGATCTAATGCATCATAGGAAATGTACTATATTTTTTTTGATAGAGCACATAGGAAGACTCATATTCAAATCTTTAATAGCTTTTCTCATCATGATGCAAGTTCACTGAAGATTGGTATCAAGGAGGAGCAGCTGCAATGAACACCAACATCAAACACCAACAGGAAATCATGGATATGTTTTTTTCTTATATGCTTCTTTTCACTTCTTTATCTTTAGTTGAATAGTATATTCCCTATATTGTTTTTGTTTAGCTACTCCCATGGCTTGTGGGAGACTTGATCTCTCCTTCTTTCCAACAAATATAAATGCAACATTTTCCATCTTGTACAATTATGTGTATACTTCCTTTACAAAAAATGATTGAAACATTGTAAAGTGAATGAAATATTGCAAATTGAATAGAAGTAACATCTTATAATTTATGCAATCTATTTTATGCTGCAAAATATTGAATGACAAACTGAATGCTTTCTTTTGTTGAAACACATTGCACAATAAATAATTGAACTCATCCTTTTAAACTCCAATATATGCAATGGGTAAGAAAAGTAGAAATAAGTTGAAATATTTTCACCTTTAATATAATGCAAATACTCCAGCTCTTCCACTTTGATTTGTAGTTGAAAAATTGGAAAAAATTCTCTCTGATCTTCTACTAACATTTGGTTTTGTTTTTTGAGGCTAACTGGTTTTGCATATTTGGAAAAAACTAGGAAATTATTTACCCCAACTTGTTGGGGTCATAACTTTCTACTTGGTGCTCAGAATTAGAATTTGTTTGTACCATTGGAAAGGTATCCAAGAGTACTAATTCTTCTCTAAAGGCCTCCAAAAATGCAATTTACTAGAACATAGAAAAAATCAAAAAAAAAAAAAAAATTGAAAATTTTGATTTTCAATTTTTCTTAGTTCTAGTTATTACAAAAGTATTTTGACACTTAGGGGATGGTTTAACCCCTCATATGGTGCTTTTCTTTAAGTTTAGGACCACTAAAATTCCATTGGGCTTAAAATTTACTTTCAAAGTTGGTTAAAACTAGACCCATACATCCTCATTTTGCAATATTGGTTAAAAATAGATAAAACAAACAAACACTTCTAGTGTTGCTTAAATTGAAGTCATTTTTCTATATGGGGTTAAAATCAATGAGTTCTTGAATTTATTGTGTATACTTGTAGTGTGTATTCACTCCCCTTGCGCTTCGTGCAATTTTGGGTGAAGATAAAAACTCAACTATACTTTCTTTTCTTGTATAAGCTTGTAGTATGTATCCACTCCCCTTGTGCTTCGTGTGATCTTGGGTGAAGAGAAATAATCAAGTGTACTTTCTTGCTTTGAGTCGCTCTTAGAAGAGGGCTTCCTATGAGATAAATCCCAAATGGAGAACTCATAGGAAATTTCTTGAAGCTCTTTTATCGGTGAGCTATATTAAAGGTTGTGAAATCATGAGAAAGTAGCTTCAATCCTGGTTCGACAATGTACTATAGCTATTCCCATGCCTTAAGTGGAACAAGAATAGTTAAAGAGCCTTAAGTGGCTAGTGGATGGTAGTGTAACGATGGGTGTTCTCAAATTTTTTTCATTAGAAACCTTTATTTGTAGTGGCCAAATTTTGATGCAGAGGAAGGACCTTCCTTGGGCTTACAACTCAAAATGGCAGGGTGTTCTTGCATGTTCTCCATTGTTCCTCCTATGTGCACCTTCCTAGATGACTTCAATGAACTAAGGAAAACCAACATTAAATGTTTTCAAATCCTCAATACAGATTTGGGGGGCTCTTTCAAACATTCTAAAGGTGATTCCAATAAGTATTCAATGCCTAGACTTGTAAACAAACCCTAACTTGATTGGGCACCAACACTTACTATTAGAATCCAAGATCACCTGCATGCAAATGGATACCTGTCACATGCAAAAGACATGCAAAACCAACAAGATGTTCTGCAAACCTCAAAATGTAAAATGCATTATCAAAATCTCAAATATTACAAAGAGATCAATCCTTATGAAGGAGATCAAGAAACCCTAAAAGGGAAACCCTAAATGAAACCCTAGTGTGCACACTTAATAATTAATCAATTATTAATGTGCCTAAGTTTAGCTTAAGCAACTAGAGGAATAAGTGACTTAATTAATTAACCAGTATGATATAATTAATTAAGCGTAATAAATTATTACTCTAACACTTACCCTATGACTGTATAACTAGTTTTCTTGACTGACCCTATGACTGTATAACTAGTTTTCTTGGGACAGTCACAATAAGACTTGTTTAAACCTTCAAGAGTGCTCCAAAACCCTTTGTACAGGTTTTCAAAACCTCTCACTACATTCCCTTAGTGTTTCCAATGTCAAAACAATAAGTTTCAGACCTTGGTTCATAAGTGTTCCCTTGTCTTTGTTGCTAAATAGTCTGATACATCTAAATATCAAACTTTCTATTATTTCAAGGAACGTGCAAAATTATTCTTGGGCCCTTGCAAACTTGAAATGAGGTAAAATACATATAAATAGACCTTTCCACCCATTGTGGTGATTTTCCACTGATGGAAGGTAGAGTTACATTTTTATTTTGCTCACTGGTTACCTTAGGTAAGGTTTCGACTAGTTTTCAAACAAACTGCTATAACTTACAAAATACTTAATGAAAATCAATGCTACAAAAAGAAATTTAAAGTAGATTCATGTGCCAACACAACCCAATCAATTAAAAACCATCATATCAACCATATAGGTCATACAAAATAACAAAACTGATTGTAACGTGAGAAAACACAAAAAAATCTTGTTTTTCATTCACCCCAAATTACAAAATCAATGTTTCCAACCCTCAATTTGACTTCGGAGGATGTATTCATACATTTTCAACCAATCCCAACTTTTTTGCAATGGTTTCTTGATTTTCATGTAACTTTTTCTTACTTTTTGACACCTTTCCAAAGTTGCATGACAACGTTTTGAGAAACATGACAACTTTTTACACTTTTTAATTGTTGATCATCAAAGCTTGCATCTCTCTGATAGTCTTATGGGAAATTCAGCAAGTGGGGGAAAAATATGTACCTCACTGAGTACCTCTAGGGTTTTTATAGAAATTAAACTCTTCTCTGAGTTTAGGAAAAAGGCAGAAAGAAATGTAAATAGAAAAACATGAAAGTGGCGATGCACCAATGCTTTTATAATATTTCAAAACCCAAGTTCCTTTCTATGAATGATATGATAGACACAGAATACCACCTTCATTTTTGGGAAGAGAACGAGCAGTAGAGGCTAGATAAAAGCACAATATAGTCATTCAATCCACGTGCAAGAAGTATGTATTAATATTTGACCAAGCATAGAAGTTCCAAGAGTCAATAGGAAAACATTCAAAAGCCACATAAACTCTTTCTCTTAATACAGCATAACATGAAGAAATGATAAGCTACAAAGAAAATAGAGAAGTCTAATGACATAATCTAGTTTCTATAGATTATAACTTTATCATGCATACATATAGCATGGAAATAAAATAATCATACTATTCAGATTAAGCTAGACACAATGTTCTATTCTAGATAAAGATATAAAGAATGAAATATTGAAAGAGGCCATATCATGCAGAGTCTCAATTATTTCTCCCAAATAACTTGTACTTCAAAAATTAAATGAATTTAAAATAGAAGTCGGATTCCAATCTGACAATAGTTTGAGTAAATAAAATATATCGCATGCCAGAGTTAAGCAGTGTTTTGTAAACTTTTCAAAGAAAATACTCCTATAAATATGAAAACTAAAGAAACTTTTTTCCAAAAGGAAAACTTTAGGAACCCTTTAATCATGTTATCGCTTCCAATTTATAGCTACCAAGGAGAGAAACACTAAATTCATTCAGAAGTAATGACTGAAAAACATCTACACCTGATAGCTTGGAATTCGATCCTAGGTCTTTTAATTAGGACATTGCAATATTTCTCTTCAACTTTCAACTTTCACATTAATATCCTTTAAATATTTTAATAGGATTTCCCCTCGTAAATTCTTGGATCCTAGAAAACAGCTTGGCAAAGGTCCTGTCAACTGGTCAAGTGGCTTTGGTGGTACTGACTCACATTCTTTCTTTGAAAAGTAAGGCAATGCACGCTCAAAAAAACTCTGAATGAAGACTCCCTAAGGTATAGCTTTTCTACAGCGAAGAGGCGACATGTTGAGCAGACTGATCATCCCAGATTTGTGAAAAATTCTTTTGAGAAATCATCCACTAGGCCAACACATGGTCCGACTCCCATGTTTGAAATCTTGAATAAGATTAATAACCAGGAACACCTGCAAAAACAATGATAAATCTTCCACAAGAGGATATGCAAGAATGAGCTTGCTTGATATTAAGACCTCTCAAATGATATAATAACCCTCCTTATATAGGAAAGGGTGAGATACAAGATGCATTAAGATGTTGCCATGTGTCTTGATCTAACAACATGTGACAACAAGGAAACCCTAACAACATTATTAAAAGATTAAATGCAACCTAGGGTTAATATGACCTAAGTTAACTTATGCTAGTGTAATAAATAATATATTACACTAACACCCCCCCATAAGTGCAACTTAGGAAGGAAAAGAAAATGCAATGATTATGCATGATGATGATGGGTCCCGGCTAATGGCCATATTAGTTACCCATGTACATACGATGAAAATGCAGCTAATCTCCCACTAAATGGAGAAAAGGGGAAAACCCAGTGGGAAGAAAACCCCTCTCCGAAAAAAGGAGATGAAATGCAGAAAGGTGACGAATGGAGGACTCAACATCATCCCCCCAAGGACAAGAATCATCACATGGATACAATACAATCAATGCCCCCTCCCATATGAGGGAAATAGAGAGACAATATAGCCCCCCCCAAGATATGTGATCACCTGCAAAAAAGGTAAGTGTATGTAGACAAAACATGATCCAATGTCGACAAACAACTTGTCTCCCTTTCGGAAGAAACAAAACCAGGTGCAAGTGTAGAGATGCTTCCCATTCCGGATAGGAATTGAAGGAAGGATGGATGTATATGAATGTTGATGATGTCTCTGAAAGCTACTCATGTGTCTCCTTGCCTGATGAAGATGAAGATGCCACAACCCACTCAGGTACATACCCAATCAATGTAGAAGGTGACAAATCAAGACGATGCGGAAACAGATGTTAAACAAAATCCAAAGACTGTGATGATTTGACAATAGGAGTGCAATGACTATCATTAAATAGGAGAGATATCCCCTCAAATATGTCCTCCAAATCTGAAATGTGAGACTCCACAAACAAGGATGCAATGTTTGATAGATAGGAATCCCAATCAGGAAGACAAAGTGATACTGATTGTAATGAAATCACTGAAGGTGAAGGTATATCAACTATCTCTGATGGAGAAGCAGGAGCATCGGAAGAACCCTCTTCATCCTCATCCTCATCTGAAGATTCAAAGTATTCCAAATATTCAAACTCCCGCATAGTATCTGCATCATAGGGTATCCTGTCGGAAAGATGAAGAGGCACAAGATAATCTGAAATAGGATCATCTGGGAATGGCTGAATGTCATGATCTCCATGTATCTCCCAAATTTTAGTCCAAAGAGTATGAGGGCAATCATAATGATCAACACTTTTCAAGGTGGAAACATCAATATGCATTGCAATGACTCCTAAGACATGATCCCTTTTGCAATTCCAAGCAAATTTCTTACTATCAGTACCAGGAGGGGAAACAATATTATACAAATTTGGCAACAAATGAAGCCATCAGAGATGTGTGATGATACCATTTCTCCATTGTGTGTAGTTTCCCCATTTCAACATGATCAAAGCAGGATGAAATGAGAACCCCATAATGAACTATGATGCATAAAATCATGTTTCTAAAAGAGAATATGTGCTAACAAGAGTCAACACATTGAACCCCTCCTTTTTACTCAATCAAAGAACCCCCCTAAGAAAATATGATTTGGCAATTTATATTAGTGCGTTTACAACTTCCACCAGCAAGAAATACTAAGTGGTCTTGATTTCAATGCATTACAAAACCCTCACAAATAGGGTGTAAACTGAAACTACAGTATTGGAACTCAGACAAGTAAAACTAATAGTACCACTGCAATCTACTCAAAAAAGCATGCACTTTCAAAAAAAAATCACCTCGATACGAGGTCGTATGAGAAAGTTATGCTTCTTCGAAGTTCCCAAAACGAGAACCGTGCAATGTCACGACTGAGAATCTGCAATTTCTAAAAAAATTCTGCATCAAAACCAAAAAACGTCTGCACTAGTGCATAGAGCACAAAAAAATAGCCAAATTCAAAAAAAAATTCGTGAGAAATGGAGTTCGTATGAGCAAGAACGGAGCATTGGAAAACTGCCTTCAAATCTGAAACTGCCAATGGAGAGGGGTACGGCTGAAGCTTTCTGAGTTCGTTTCTACAAAATATACAGACTCATGCAAAAACCAAAAAGTATCCAGATGGTTTTTTTATGCGGTGAACAAAACCCAGATGACATTTTTTCTTGTAGATGTACAAAAGATGTAGATCTAGTGTAAAATAAATGCCTTTAGCAACAAAAAACGACCCCAGCAACCAAAAAACGACATGCAAAGGTTGAATCAGCTACCTAAAATATGAAAAGGCATGCTGGAACCTACAATGTTGATTAAAAATGCAAAATATGCAAGTCGGTTGTCAGATTTGAACTTGAAACCCCGGTTCCGCAATTGTGTATCACGATCTCTGTTTTGATGAAGCAAAAGCCAAATCTGACTTTCTCGACAACCCTGGACTCAGATATGAGGTCATATTTCCTCCAACATGCACCGAAAGTGACTTTCCAAGAAAACCTTAATATGGAGACAACCTCAAAGAAGATCTTACAGCCATAGCTCAATCCTCAGATTTGGGAAGAGTCTTGCAGGAATGGCTCTGATACCATGTTTGAAATCTTGAATAAGATTAATAACTAGGAACACCTGCAAAAACAATGATAAATCTTCCACAAGAGGATATGCAAGAATGAGCTTGCTTGATATTAAGACCTCTCAAATGATGAGGTAAAAAGGATGTTTCAAATGATATAATAACCCTCCTTATATAGGAAAGGGTGAGATACAAGATGCATTAAGATGTTGCCATGTGTCTTGATCTAACAACATGTGACAACAAGGAAACCCTAACAACATTATTAAAAGATTAAATGCAACCTAGGGTTAATATGACCTAAGTTAACTTATGCTAGTGCAATAAATAATATATTACACTAGCATCCCAGACAAAAGGAAAGAGATCAACAAGATGCATGCAGCCACCACGTGGCACATTGTGCGCCCTTCAAAAACACAACCTTTCACGCGCAGATCTTCCTAAAACCAAAAGTAAAAGTCAAAAATCAAAAATACTAAGGCAAAATTTTGCTTCACAGTTCTACGACTCATAAGGGGCCTTTGCTTGTGAAGGAACGAACCTAGACCTTTTCTTATTCTTGGAGTTTGACGAAAGCGGAGTGCAAAATTTCCCAATCTACATTAGTCGATCGGGAAAGACTAAAAAAGGCCTTATATGCCTTATCTAGCTCAAAGACTTCTTTGAAAGAAAAAAATCCCTACCTTGTTGAATTAACTCCCAGATGATAATATAGATGAGAAATCTGAAGAAACTCATTCTCAATGTCTTCTGCAATGGGTGTAGTGATTGACTCTGGAAAATATGCTACAATCCAAACCTTATTCCTGACCTCTTCTGTAATCTTCTCAACTGATAACACATTCCCATTTGTTGAAAGGAAGGGAGATAATTTGAAGCTATATAGGACACCAAAATCCTTCCTGATTTTGTCGATCCTTTTTTTTAACACCTCTTGGCTATTCTTGGTTTTTGTCGCTACTTTATGACAGTGGGTGAATTCATTTTCTTTGCAAGAGGCAGCTCTCCGATCTGGAATTCTTGATTTTCTCAGAGCCTCATCTGTTACTACACATAGCTTGGAAATTATACTCTCAAACTTGGCAACTCGAGGAGCATATTCCTGTAGAATTTGGTCGTCCAACGAGCCAACCCTTTCGTTTATCTCTCGGGCATCCCTCAAAAATTGTAGGGCCAGTTTTAGAACGGTGAGACAATAATGATTCACTCCCAATAGGTGGATACCAACCTTCTTTTTATAGGAAAGGTTGCAGACCTTTGTGCAGTTGCTAGCTCTTCATGTAGTTGAGCCCTTTTTTCCTTCATTCTCTCCTCCATTTGATCTATTTTTTCAAGAGCATTCGCTAGTTCAGAAACTAAATTTTTGACCTCCCGATCATGAGCGTGCAAAGCAGACTCGACTTCTTGCTTGTCACCTCTTATCTTTTTAGTTTCCTCTCGGGCCTTTTGAAAATTGTTGGAGTCTTGAGATTGGACACCATCTAGCTCCTTCTTTATGCTTTCCTAAACACGTTGATGCTCTACATTCGATTGGCACTCAAGTGCAAGTTCATCCTTTAATCTGTCAATTTCGGCATACAGCTGAATCCACTCATTTTGAAGCTCTGCAAGAGATGTTGTTGCTTCCTCCTCTTGATCTTGTATCTTCATTATGCGGGTCATTTCAAAATTTTGGGCCCTAAGTTCTAACTAGAGCCGATTCAATGTTTCCTTTACATTCGTCAACTCAACTTTGTGCTTCCTTAGTTGTTGATCTATCCTTTCATAATCTGTATACACTACCTTTTGAGTGGTCTTGGCTAGATCTACCTTGTCACATGAGTGAATTTCATTTAAATCCAAACCCACTGCCTTGATGTCATAGTCCTCCATCTACATTTGTCCTTCAAGTCAGGATGCGAGCAACTTCATGGTAGTGATCCATAGAGAATTGTGTTCTTCATTGAAGTAGGTCTGAATCTTCTTGGTAGTTGGTAGCTCAACATTATTCATCCTCCTTTTATGCTTCCTGTCTTGTCGGACCCACTTAGTCATGTCAAAATCCTTTTGAAGAGTCTATGAGGAATCAATGCTTTGTGCTACAAGAGAAGCACCAAAGGGCAGACTAGAAAGAGTAATGGAAGCGGAGACCGCGGATGTATGAGCATGTGGAGAGGTGAATGGAAGAGTAATCATTGAAAATGGTGGGATGCCAAATTGAGATTGGGCACTAGAAGTACCAATTGGGGTAAACAGAGAAGCAGATGGAACGGGTGATTTCTATCTAAATACGGACAACCTAGATAAATGGGTAACATTGATGATTCAGCTTTCTCGATAGGGGCCTTGGACAGGGCGATCTAGGAGTCAATAATGGCTGAAGCAGATACTATTTTCTCAATACACGGGGGTACATCACTTGGTGTGCTGAAAATGGAAAGGGGCTCATTCAGAACCAAAAGTTCAGGGTCTATGGATGAAGGATTATTTCCAATGGGTGGAGGCAAAGGATTGACTAAAGATGCAGAAGTAGGAAGAAGAGGGGGAGCGAGACTTACCTGGACCGTGATCATTAAAACATTTTGCAAAGTAGACTCTGTGTCTTCTTCATTTTTGATGGTTGTATCGGGTGTGTCCAAGTCTTGGACTCACCTTTTCTTCATTCAACCCGAACTAGAGCATCGTGATCCCTTAGCGGATGATCCCATTGAAGCTTGGCCCTCTTAATCTGCTACTGATTCTCTTGGGGATCGTCAGGTTCTCTTCAACTTACTTTGGACACTAGCGAATGATGCAGCTTGTGAGTCCTTTTTCTTAGAGATTCTCTCTTTGTCGAACTCTTTTGTTTTGGAAGTACGGCATGGAAGTCGCTCCTCTGTTATCTCATTGCTGGATTATTGTTGTCGAAATTGGCCTCTTAGTCATAAATGTCCTTGAAATGATCATATGGGTGGAACTCCCTGAGAAAAATATGTGTACCTCCCATCTCTTGTCAAAACCTCCAAAATCCATCATCTTCCTTTTTGACCATCCTTGCCGCTTCATTTGATTGTTGAGGATTTTACTTATTGGAAGTTCCCTCTGATATTTTTCCTGTGGTGTATAAAAACTTAGCCACCTTGGAATTTTGGTTGGTATGAGGACCAGGTTGATGTATATTTTCAGCTTCTCCTAAGTCAGATTTTTATTGGACTCCACATAGTCTTGCTTTTCATGTTTCAGAGGGAAATTTTTTTCCAAATTTTAATCCCTTGTGTCGTAGATAAGGGCTAAGCCTAGGGCCTCCAGCAGATTTGTAAGCTCCATCTATGCTTCCTACTTCTCCAGTATCACCTTATTGATCACAATACAAAGAGGAAGCAGATATAGCTTTGTTTTTTTCTTTCCCTTGTCATAAGCATTGTCAGAAAGAGTTACTTGATGGCATGCCTCCAACATGAAAACCCTATCTGTCACAAACCTAGGGAGTTGGAAAGGCTCTCTGAAAAAGCCATGATATCTGATAAATGTGAAATCTTCCCTGAAGAAATAATCCACCAGAGTCGACGATTTTTTTATCCATTTTCCAACCTTAGGGGACAAACGACCTATTAGATGCGGCAATAGCTCTTGAAGAACCGGTCTCAGAAAATGATTCACAAACCAATAATAATTACATGTTTTTGATAGCACATAGGTCCATACATAAACTATCTAACCTAAACCCTCTTAATCAAACCTAGAGACCAGAAAATGTCTCTCCAGAAACTCAAAAGTTTGATGCAAAATTAAGTGAACCAAGAAATAAGAATACCTAAATTTAGATTTGGTTTGGTAATTCTTCAGCTGCATCAACATATTTGTAGCTACAACATCAGCAAAGTCAAAGTATCTATGCCCCGTTTCTCGTTTGAGTATCAAATCCAAGTCCATCTGGAAATCTTGACCTCTTCATCGTCATCCAGGCCGAAAAGCCAAGCCAGCATTGAGAAAAAAATCTTGTGTGTTGTTTTTGAACTTTCTGAGTACTAGAGGAAAAGTAAATCAACCTCTCGACAGCTTCTCTCTTGTCTCATCTAGATAGAAACCTTCTCTTTTGTTTTCTTCTTCCCATTAAATCTCCATATATTTCTCATTGAATGGCTCAGCACGCCAGTTGGGAGGGATACACAAAATATCTCATATAGCTACAACAGAAATCATGACCTTGATCTTGTTGCATGTAATGGTTCTAGTTTCTTCGTCGAGCCTTTTGGCACATGCATCCACTAGCTCTGGGCACGAGTGTATTATAGGTAATATAAATTGTGGAAAACCACAATTCCAGAGTTGACAGGAAAAACCCTCAGAGGCACCATATTCTTTCATTCTTTGAAATGCTCCCTCTCTAAGATTTTTAGGGTTTTTCACCAATTTGGGATCAAAAACATTATCGGCAGCATATCGCACTGCCTCCCTGGGAACACTTATGTCTACCAACACCCTTTTACAAAACTCAAATAGAACAGTTGATCTTCAGTCACTAGGGTGTTGGAAAATAATTTTCACCCAAAGATATTAGTGAAAGCAGGCCTTTTCAATGCAGACTTTGTTCTTCTACCAGTCGTTGATGGTTCCACCATGGCTACTTTGAAAGTTGCAAGGATTTTTTTAGTGAAACGGCCACTTGCCTTTTACTTCTTTGGAAAAATCTATTTTTTTGTGTAGTTAATTCCCTTAGCAAGTACATGCAGTTAAGGATATCTTGTTACCGTTGGTCCATTAAATGTTTCCAATGAGGTGATACATATGGATTGGAGATTTGTATCCCTCAAGAATACCAAAAACTCTGCAAAAATGGAAACAGTACATTCCCTTCACCACCTCTTTTCACAGTTAAGCTCATTGTCTTGGGGAGAGTGTCATTAGTTATGCCAATCTTGCTTAGGTGATATGAAGTACCTTTGAAAAGACACACTCATTAATCTATCAGATATTAGTGCCTTAATCCATGTCTTCTCACTTACGTGAGCTAGTTGATGTTGATGATGGAAAAGGACACACATCGACGATCGGCCTATGTGAGAATTTACTCCCAATGCCCAAAAATTAATTTTTAGACCTTATGTTAGATTCTTTGTATGATTTATTCTTCATTCATCGACTATTTTGATATTTTCCCATTGTCGTCTGGCCAAAAATAGACCTTCTACTATTTTGGTTCACTGACACGTCTTTTCTATAAATAGCTATGCCACCTTAAGGCAATATTCATTCAAAATTAAGCCTTCTGAGTTTAGCCAGCATTTTCTCCATTTCCATATCATCGTTTTCTTTGTTGCTTTAGCCATGTATATCAACCTAGGCACTCCTATTTGTCTGCTTCCATGAAGGCCACAATATGCCTTCACTGGGGAATTTACTGCTAATAGAATCAAGCGCTTGGTAAAAAGGTGCGACCGGCTTGGGTTAATTGCATTTTGTTGGGTCATCGGCATGGGCATGCCCTGGCTGCCCCTTCTGAGTGACTTTCACACCATGGACCTTGAAACTCACCATGCTCTATCTCTTCTTGTAGCCAGCTACTTCCTTCGAGAGTATGGTGTTGAGGTCATTCTTGGGTTGGACTTCAAGAAGAATTTTGAGCTTCTAGCGTACAATCATGGGGACTAGGGCCAAGGTCTATGCGCCATGTGTTGTGTGTTGTGTGCTCTCCATTTTCCTATCAATGTAGAAGAAGAAGAAGAAAATGACTAGGGGAAACAGACCTATGTAACTATGGTTAGAGGCCTACTCTTTTTGGTTTTTTGTAAAATGCCTCCATTTTTCTCCTTTTTGCACTTTTTGCTCAAAGACCCTTATGTTAAAATTTGAGCCTCAGGTTGCCTCATACTTGTAAATTTTGATGAATATATAATATAATACAGTATTTTCTTACTTCTTTTGTGTTCTTCATTTTCCTTATGGCTTATTCTAAAACTTAAAACATATTTACAAAATTTTACATATGGTACATAACTCTAAAATTTTTTAAAGAATATCATACTTTAATGGAACAATTTCAGATAAATACCGTTCATTGGTATCTCTAAATAATTTGCCTCCATGTCTTCCAAATTGTAGGCATTTTTTCCTTGCATGTGTTAATTTGGAAGGGTCCCTTCCACAACGCTTCAAATTTGGTGTGTTGACTTGGTTTTACAGTACGCTCATCATACTTTAGCACTAGGCTTGCTTCCTGGAAATTTGGGTCAGAAGTCTTCCTATCAAACCATCATTTGATTATTTTTTGTTGACCAATCATGGCTCCAAAGGCCTTCTCTTTATCTTCTTCAAGCTTGAGGAGTTCTGCTATTCGTACCTCCATTCCACCACTCTCCTCTATTTCTAGGGTTTTTTGTAATTGTAGAGCGGGGAGTTCCATGGAAATAGGTAAAACTACCTCTTTTCCATACATAGCATCCTATAGATGCTTGTGCCATTCTCTTTTTCATTCAGACCCTATGCGCTTGATTAACCTAATTAATTTTTTATTTGTTGACTCTGCCAACCCATTTCATTGTGGGTAATATTTTGACGAAGTCTTGAGGTAGATCCCATTCTTAATAGAAAAATCCAACATCCTTGAACCTACAAATTCTTGAGCATTATCCAATATGACAGTCTTTGGTGAACCAAACCTGGTCACCAAATCCTCGAGGAAGTTAACAATATCGCCCTCTGTAGCATATTTTAGGGTGATGGACTTTGTCCACCTTGTGAAGTAATCAGTCGTTGTGAGGATCCACTTGTGACAAGCACTATAAATGGGGTTTATCATTTTGACAAAATCCAATCCCCATTGAGCAAAAGGATCTTCAGCTACAATGGGACTTAAGGGAAAAGCAGATTTTTTTCTCTTGCCAACAAAAAATTGACACTGAGTACATTTCTACACCAGATGGTGTGCTTCAAAAAACATTGAGGGCCAATAGTATCCCGCTTGCATGATTTTAAGGGTGGTAGTTTTAGTGAAAAAATATCCACCCTCATGACTACTATGGAATTCTGTCGGAACCCTTTCTGCTTGGTGCTTGTCTAAACATTGGAGCAATACTTCGTCATAGTTTATTTTAAATAAAGTTCCCTCAACTAATACAGATGTAGTGCCTTGCAGTCGGTAGTATCTTTGTTTGTGGAATGGGAGGGTTGTCAGGTAGTATCCCTTCTACATATATAGCATCTGATTTACCACCCAGGATTTGTCGGACTCAAACTGATTTGAGTAGACTTGATCAATCTCCTTGTCGGCTTTGGAACCCGACTCTTGTGAAAGATACTCATAGAGGCCTCTTCCATGCACCAGCTTAGTTGATCTAATATCCACATCATATTCCAATATCTTGGTGATCAAATTGGCTCTTTTTTCAGTTATTTCTTCTTCAATAATATATTTCCTTACACTTGGGTGAGCAACCAAGACATTGATTCTATTGGCCGACACCAAGTGTCAAAATTTCTTAAGGCTTTGAACAATAGTGAAAGTCTACTTTTCTACAACATTGTATATGGTTTCATAACCCTTGAGGGTTCTTGAGTGAAAATCAATCAGATGCTCCTCATTATCCCCTTTACCCTTCTGAGTTAGCACAGAAGCTATGCTATGTTTGCCGATGTATACATAAAGTAGGAAGTCTATAGAAAAATTTGGATTCACAAACACCAAAGCAATGGAAATAGCCTTCTTTATTTGTTTGATAGTTGCCTTGCCTTCAGGGGTCCATTTGAACATCAAGTTCTTCTTGAGCATCAGCATGATGGGTCTCGTGATGCTTGCAAAGTCTAAAATGAACCGATTGATTAAATTAATCTTCCCTAAGAAAGACTGCAGTCCTTTCTGACTCACCAGTAAGGGTAAATCCATTATTGATTTCACTCTTTCAAGATCTCTTGCAATTCCCTCCTCGAATACTAAAAAGCCAAGTAGCTTGCCTTGAGGTACTCCAAAAACATATTTTTTGGATTTCAAGAAATCCTGAACTTTTGACACCTTTAGAAAAAAAATTCTAGATGATAAAAATGATCAACCTTTAACTTTGAGAAAACTGTTAGGTCGTCCAGATAAATTAGAATGATTAAATTGATCAATCCCCTGAAAACAATTTCCATGGCTCATTGAAAGTTCGCACCGGCATTTGAGAGTCTGAAGGGAATCTTTGCATATGCGAACGGTCCCCATTTGGTGGTAAACGTCATTTTATGTTGGTCACCTTCCTTGGCATATACCAAATTGTATCCTAAGAAACCATCAAGCAATGATAACATCTCTAACCCAGCCACCGTCTGCAAGATATGTTTCATGGATGGAAAAGGGTAGTGATCTTTTAGCAAGGCTCTATTTAGGTCTTAGAAATCCACACAAACTATATGTCACCATTTTTCTTTCAAACCGGTACTAGATTAGACACCCAGATTGAGTGTTTAATTGGGTAAATGATTCGAGACTTAATTAATTTAGTGAGCTCTTGGGCCATCAATGCCTCAAATTTTGGATTGACAAGTCTCTACTTTTGTCATACTAGTTTTGACCCTTTTTCAAAGTCAATGGTATGTTGAATTATACCGGTATCATATCCTCTAATATCATCATAGGTCCATGCTATAAATCTATTGTACTTACAACACAGATCCCTTAACCTTTCCTTATCTTCCCACGGAACGTTTCTTCCAACTTTTAAATTTCTATCATTTCTGACATCCAACTCCTCATAATCCTTTTCATTGGTTGTAAACCTTTCCTTGCCATTCCTCACATCTTCACAGTCAAAGAGATTTTTGAGGGAAATTAAACCTCGGGGGAGCTTATTTGCTTTTAGCTGAATGACCTGCCCTTCGAAAGGTTGATCTTCTAGTTGTGAATAGTCAGAATCTCCTTCTGAATTTTGCATGAAAGTAGCTATCTAGGTGTCGTCTTCAAAAACTTTCCAATTTTGATCATTGTGCGGAATCGATGGTCGTGCAATGATTTGCAATGCACTCTGATTTGAGTCAAAAATCGGCTCAAACTGTGACCCGATTGAGGCCATCTAATCTTCTATACTGTTATGAGATTGGGGAATGACTTGCACATTGAAATCTTCAAAACCTTCAATTAAATCCCATATCCAATGTCTATAGGACTTCATCCTCATATTTTTAGCAGTTGTTGGCCTACGAACTTGGCTCACAATCAACTCAAAATCTCTGAATACCTGCAACCTCTTAGCACCCATCTGTTTAGCGAGGAACAAACTGTGGATTGATGCTTTTTATTTTTCATCATTATTGGAGCATGGAAATTGGAATTGATAAGCCTTGAGGGTCTTTAATATTGTTGGATATAGTAATCATACTCCTACCCCAGAACTAGCTTTACATTTAGCATCATCAAAGTACAAGGTCCATAGACGATTATTCGTCAGATCATCAAACCTTTCCTGATCCTTCATCAATTTTGGATAGACCAGGTCTTCATCAAAGATTACATATGTGCCCAATCCTGTGGCATGGAAATTTCCGAAAGGGTCAAAGTCGATGAACTAGTTGAGGAAACTTCTTCTTTAGGATTCTGCTCACTTGTATCTTCTTTGTCTTCTAGCATTTCCACACAATATCACTCATACCTTGAAAAAGAGGTATGTGTTGCTTCAAAATAGAGGAATGCATTGTCCGCTATATGTTTGGGGTGCAAAGATTCTAAGAGGATCTTCATCTTCACCTCGTGCTTGGTTCTTAGTATCAGATGGGACCAGTCCAGTGCCAAGTATCTGCCTAGCTTTGCAGTGAAATCTCTGGAAAGACACATCCTGAAGGCCGAGGAAATATCTATTACAACTACTTCTTGTGATACTATCTGGCTTCGACATGAAAAGAGGGTCAAGGATAGATCTTTAATTCAACCAACTGATGGAATGATCTTTCTGTCCAACTACTTGATTCTTTTTTTAAGAGGTTCATACTTGAGCCTTGAGGTATTAGCCACTTGATTTGGCATGAATGTTGTGCTAGCTTCCGAGTCAATCATGTTATTGTGCAAAATTCTATCTCCCACAATTAATGTCAAAAAAAAGGCATGGGCTTCAGTTTCCTTACCTCTTTCTCTTTTGCATCGCCCATGTCATTTTTATAAGCTACAGCTTTTAGAGCTTGAGGATCCGACGCGGGCCCTTTATCTTTACTCTGATCACATAGCAGAACTACATCCATCTATGTTCTTGATTCTTAATTTTTAAATCCTTCCCAAAGCAATTTCTTTTTCTCAGGGATGGATATAACATCCCATAAAGACACATTGGTAGGCACCTTCTTTAACTACTCCACCATGTTGAGCGTCCCGACTAGTGAGGCCTTCGACCTAAACGGTGGAATCTCTCTTGACTTCAGATGAAGCCAGTCTGTTTCAAATGGATTTGATATCTTATTCATCAATTTTTCGAGCAACGGTGGAATTCGTTGTTGTTGATTTGGTCGAATAGTCGGTTGTGGGAGCTTTCTATCTTGCGATGATGTTTGACAAGGCTGAGGATGAGGGGAAGCCTGTGGCACGTATTCTCCCATGTGCCTTCTCTTGGATCTGGTGTTGTAGTCCGATTGTACTTGCAAAGTACTGGTCATCAGAGTTTCATTCACAAATACTGCATCTTCTTCCTCCATCCAGGAAAAAAATGCTTGATCAGGTGCGATATCCAACTATTTCTCTACAAACATCCCTTGCATTTATGCTCTAAAATAGGCATTCTACATTTCGGAAGACTCGTATCCTTCTACATTCAGAAGTGTGCCTTTGCTTCTTTACTCTACTATCCTTTGATGCATGTTTCCCTTTGGGAAATTTTGGGGCATATGGCTATCATTGCAAGGAAAGCACCATGCATTTTCATTGTCTTTCAGGTTATTTCAGCCTAGGATCAACTCCTTGTTGTGGCTATCTTTGATGGCATGGTGACCAAAACTATCTAGTTGGTGGATGTTGCTTGTTGACCTCTCTAACCCAAAGGTCCTTGGTATGTGCTCTACTAATAGGGTGGTTTTCCTCCCTAATATGTCTGGGTAGCTTGCTTCTGAGGGGCTACTTTTTTTGCTTAATGATAACTAACTCATTGGAAAAATATTGCATCAAACTCTTCGTATCATTGATGTCCAATGCCTAGGAGGAGGAACCTGACATTCTTGGTTGTGCGATGGGGTACACATACATGGAATGCAGTGGATCTGAACCCATCACTTGTGTTGTAGAAATTTTTGGAGCAGATTCCTCTTGAACTGGTGCACCTAAAATTTCAACAAAAATAGGCATCAAAGGTCATGACAGAAGTTTCCTGGCATCTATCAAACTATTCTCTGCATGCACCACCACCTCGTAGGCATCAGGTAAGGTATCCCCTCCCATGGAATTTATCATGACTACAATGTCCTAATTGACAACCTTCAAGTAAAATATGAACGTCATCACAGCTTGAGGCCTAGCAGTCGTGGGATCCTCTGCTAAGTTTTGTTAAACCTAGTGTTGAATTTTCCCATGGCCTCTTGTGGAGCTCTCTTGATGGTGATCAGTTAATGCAGTAGTGAAGAACAATCTCCTTTTTTCAAAAAAAAATCAAATAGGTTTTCTTTGATATCATCCCACGAGTTGATAGAACCATAAGTGAGAGATCTATACCAATCTCGAGCCTTTCCTTTGAAAGAGGCAGCCAAAAATCTCATAGAAATGTTTTCCTCCGTGATATTATACACTCTACACACCTTCGCTACGTCGTGGAGGTGCTTGGAAGGTGTTTTAAATTCTTCTTTGGAAAATTTTGGAATACCCTTGAGGGCGTTAGCAGGTATGGCAGGCCAAACATTAGGAGGAGTAGGTGGTTGTGGTGGACTACCACTATCCTAGGTTACAAATTTTCTAGGAGCGTGAGGGGGTACATGAGCCATGGATAAAAGGTTACTATGAATTGGATAAACTGGTATTCTTATATGAAAACTTTGGCCTCCAGGTGGAGTAGATAAGGCTCTAAACTCAGGGCTTTTACTCCTTACTCTATTACTTCTTATAGGTGAAACAGAGCTTGTAATTCTTCTTCTCCTAGGTACCAAAAAAGGTAGTTGGGAGTACTAGAAATGCCCCTTTGAAGATGCTCTTGTTTGGATTTTGGGCATGAAACCTCCATTTTCCTTCCTTGGTCCGATTTAGAAATATTTTTGACTTCTAATCAAACGTTCAAAAACTTGTCCCACTGGGCGTGATAGAAAAAGAATTGTTGATCATCAAAGCTTGCGCCTCTCCGATAATCTTATGGGAAATTCAGCGAGTGGGGGAATAATATGTGCCTCACTGAATACCTCCAAGATTTTTATAGAAATTTGTCTCTTCTCTGAGTTTAGGAAAAAAGGCAGAAAGAAATGTAAATAGAAAAACATGAAAGTGGTGATGCGCCAATGCTTTTACAACATTTCAAAACCCAAGTTCCTTTCTATGAATGATATGATAGACACAGAATGCCACATCCCTTCATTTTTGGGAAGAGAACGAGTAGCAGAGGCTAGATACAAGCATAGTGCAATCATTCAATCCACCCACAAAAATTGTGCATTAAGATTCGACCAAACATAGAAGTTACAAGAGTTAATTGGAAAACATTCAAAAGCCATATAAACTCTTTCTCTTAAAACAACATAACATGAAGAAATGATAACCTACAAAGAAAAAAAGAAGTACAATGACATAATCTAGTTTCTACATATTATAACTTTATCATGCATACATACAGCATGGAAATCGAATAATCAAACTATTCAGATTAAGCTAGACACGGTGTTTTATTCTAGATGAAAATATAAAGAATGAAATATTGACAAAGGCCATATCATGCACAGTCTCAAGTATTTCTCCCAAATAACTCGTACTTCAAATATTAAATGAACTTAAAATAGGGTTCGTATTCTAATTCAACAATAGTTTGAGTAAATAAAAGATATAACATGCCAGAGTGAAGTAGTGTTTTATAAAATTTTCAAAGAAAATACTCCTATAACTATGAAAACTAAAGAAACTTTTTTCCAAAAGGAAACTTCAGAAACCCTTTTAGCATGTTTTCGCTTCCAATTTATAGCCTCCAAGGAGAGAGAATTGTTGAGTTTATTCAGAAGTAATGACTGCCAAACGTCTGCACCTGATAGCTTGGAATTTGATCCCAGATCTTTTAATTAGGTCGTTGCAATCTTTCTCATCAACTTTCAGCTGTCACATTAATATCCTTTAGATATTTTAATAGGATTGCCCCTCGTAAACGCTCAGATCCTAGAAAATAGCCTAGAAAAGGTCTTGTCAACCGGTCAAGTGGATTTGGTGGCACCGACTCACATCATTTCTTTAAAAAGTAAGGCAAGGCACGCTCCGACAAACTCTGAATGAAGACTCCCAATGTACATTTTTTCTACAACAAAGAGATGACATGTCGAGTAGGTGGATGATCCCAAATTTGAAAAAAGTGCTTTTGAGAAATCATCTGCCAAGCCAACACATGGTCTGACTCCCAACCAAAAGGAAAACAATCAACAAGACATGTGCAGTCATCATGTGGTGCATTGCATGCCCATCGAAAACACAACCTTTCGCGTGCGGATCTTCTCGAAGCCAAAATTAAAAGTCAAAAATAAAAAGACTAAGGAAAATTTTTGCTTCACATTAATCAAAGACTTTATTAACACTCCAAAATGGATCAACATGATCCCAAATGGTCATAAATGACCTTATTAGACTCGAAAACACACAAACAACCTAAAACACAAAAATAACAAAAAGTATGCTTAATGAGGCTCTTGATGCCACTGTATTAACTTTGTCCTTCCAAAGAGTTCTTTAAAATGGTGCATTGGAATTTACTTCCAAGAAGTTACTTTCCATGTCCGATTTCAGTTGAATTGTAGAGATTAAGAGTTCATTCTTAACATACCTCTACACTTTTCCCTAAATTACATGAAAAATCATCTCTTCTACTACAAAGGGAATGAGGCAAGCCCACCAAGAATAACATACCCACTTGAGCTAGAAATTTTATTGCTTGTGAGTTAGTTTGACGTATTGTTTGGTTCCAAAACATCTTAAACACACATCAACAAGTTTATCAAATTTCAAACCCTTTGTATTAAGTATGGATACCTTTTGAAAATTCTTAATATTGTTGCTTGTTTCTAAGGATTTTATCTTTAGAGGCTTCTAAATGTTTGGACTTATATCTAAATCCACACTTTCCAAAGTTAACATAGGAAATTATGGCCTTAGCTTCATAATTTTCACATAATTGGACTTTGTGGAATGAAGGTTGCTTAGAAATAGACATCTTTTAGTTTGAAAATTAATTAAGACTTTATTGGTGTGGTAATGAAACAATCCCACTTGAGTGAAGATTAAATCAATTTAACACTCCACATTTATGTATGTTCAAACATTGAATCCTCAAAACCAACAAAGTGCAACAAGGTAAGCATTTTGAGTAGAAGTTATATTTTACCAAAATCATTGAGTTCTTGAGGTTTTATCACTTTAGAGGTATAGCACGTTTCTTACCATCTTGGTCTTGCAAAATAAAGGTCCCTTTTAGGTTAACATTTTGGGTCAAAACATTTCATCCACCTTCATCATATTTGGTATTCCATTTCACCAACAACTTTAGAAACTTTTGGACATGTCAACACTTTGGACTTAGACATTTATCAAACCAATCCCCTAACTTAGCTACTTTGTGTGTGAAATGGATCCTTTTCCATGCACTTAGTTGAGTTAGTTATCACACTTTTTGAACTGGTCTCTCTTAAAGGTTAAAATTTTACCTTGAATATACAAGTTCATTAAACACCTTTTATCCAAGACATCAAATATTTTTGTCTAAAAGTGTTGTCCAAAGGTGTATAAAGTTCATCCCCCATATCATTCTCCCTTTTTTGTCTTCCATTCACATCATTGGTCTAAAACAACTTATAGGGTCCCTTTTACCAAAATTTGAGTCAACTAGAGAGTTTCAACACTAAAAATCTTAACATACCTCTCCCATAGGTGACCCAAAATTTATGGTTACAACAAGATCACAAAATAGGAGAATCATGGAACAAACCAAAGGCACATCTACCACAAGTGATACTATCCCACAAGAATTTTATCCAATAATCCATTCTTCCCCCTCACAACAACCAAAAAATCCATTAGGACCATATGAAGTAGAAGATGTCACAAACAACTCACTTAAGATCACTAGGAAGAACTCAAGTATAAACAATATCATCAAACCTTAGAAAATGTGGCTCCAAATTTTCTCACACAAACCTTGACACAAGGACTAACCCAATCTACGAATCAACCAACTCCCCCCTTTGTGCCAAGTCAAACATTAACTCCTAGTATTGCAACTAGGATTGCCACCAATCTTGCTCACACTCTCCCTTTATGAGGCAACACACTTTTGGGTACCCAACACATCATTCTTCCTCAAAACATGAGTTGGACACCAACATTTGGTGCCCCATCTCATTCTTCCACCATAATTCATGATGATCCCCTCCATCCATAAAAACCACTTACATTAAATAACGTCGCGAAGGCATCGACATTTTGAGCGCCACCATCTTCATCCATCATTACAAATAACCAAAGTATGCCTAACATTACATAAGGTAATGTGAGCCAAGTGCCTCAAATAAAACAAGGTAAATTTAACACCCTCATGCAAGGGAAACCCTTAGCAAGTGGTTCCAACAACCCTATTAACAGATCAAAACAAATGGTTACCCAAACTACTCAAGTCAATCCACCATCCACATCAACTCCATATATCATCAATCCAAATCAAAGCAACACATTGATCACAAATACCATCAACCAAGGTAATTCCTTGGTACCACAAAAAACACAACAAGGTAACCCTCAACACATCATTTAAGGGAACCCTTCTAATCAATTGATTCAAGGTCCAAATATGCCATTGACATCGCAACACCAAATAGAACCATCATCATCTTTACTATTGGTCCACCAAATCATGATAACTCAAATGGGGCCCAAAATTTACATTCCTCCATCCCAATCAACAATTTTACAAGGAATGATAGCACAAAACAACCATCTCAAATCAACCCACAACCCACTCATACCATGATCACTCAAAATCCATCTCACATATCCCAACATAAAAACACTTCCACATTGCAAGCACAAAAAACTCACGATCTATCTTTGCAACAAGCACAACAAGTGTTGCAAGCTCAAGATCAAGCTTTGCAACAACAGCAAGCCTATCAGCAAGCCTTGCAACAACAACATTCTCACGCTCTAGCTTTGCAACAAGCACAAGATGCCTACCAACAAGCATTGTAATAAAAAAAATCTATATTTCAAGCCTTAAAATAGTAGCAAGCTCAAAAACAAGCCTTAATTGCGTACCAAAAATAGCAAGCTCAACAACGAGTGTTGCCCGCACACCAACAACAACAAGCCCAATAAAAAGTGTTGCTAGCACAACAATAGGGTTTATATTATAACCCCCAATAAAATTTCATGAATCCAACAACATAAGGAGCATATACACCTTCACAATATCATAATCCACCGTACACACCATATAACACCCCATTGTATCAAAATCCCACTTACACTTCATCCACCATTCCATAGTATACCACATATGCTCCACTACCAAATTTGAAAGATGATGTGTCATAAAATCTCAAGGCACTCACACAACAGATCAAGGACATTCAAATGGGAAAAATGAAGAATCCACATATGAAACAAAACTTATGTCCATACCCCTTCGATAGGAACATCGCCATGGTACTTTTCCTGCCAGGTTTTGAAGTCCCAAAGTTTGATAAATACAAGGGGAAGGGAAATCCTGCATACCACATCGAATAATTCCACATCATGTCTATGGAGGTTGCCTACAATGATTCTTACTTGATGTGCCTCTTCCAATGTGTTTTGGTGGGCCTAGCAATCGATTGGTTTTCATAGTCTCCTCCTAGGATTAAGAAATTCTAATAAATAACCGATAGGTTCATAGACCATTTCTCCTTCAAACTTGACATGGATGTAAGCTTAGAAGAGTTGTATACTCTCAATCAAAAAAAAGCAGAATCCTTCACTAAATTCATACAAAGATGGAGGCAAAGAGCTAGTAAGAGCAAGTGGACCATTCCTGAAGAACAACAAGTAGGAATTATCATTGCTAACGTTGAAGGGAATTTATCCTTTCAATTAAAGATGCAATGTGTCACCACTTATGATGAGCTTATCCCTAGGGCCCTTAACATTGAGAGATACCTTATTATACAAGGGAACACACAAGCTTACAAGGACAACCAGCCATCTACTAGTTCTAATGACGAACCCCACTTTCGGGCCAAGACCAAAAATGTTACTAGTGATGGTATCATTGATGCAAAGGTGGTCCTCATGGCTCCTAGGAAATCCAACACCCAACCCATGAACACATAACATTCATCCACACCACTACCAAACAATCAACCAATAATCATTGCTTCAAACACTCCACATGGACCACAAAGAACAAACAGTGCTCCTAAGTGATAATTCATTCCTTTAGGGGAAATTATGGAAGATGTGTTGAAGAATTTGATACATTCTAACCTTATCACACTCCCTAATTTCTAAAACTCTCAACTACCACAATTCAAACCTCCTAGCTATAGATAAGATTATTTTTGTGGATTTCACCAATACAAAGGTCATAACACACAAAACTTCTTTAGATTCAAGCATCTAATCCAAGATCTTATTGAAAAAGGAGACATTGATGTCGATCAAACATATGGGAATGAAAATCTGAAAATTTACACAAACCCTATGCCTAATCATGGAAAAAAAAAAGATTCAGGAAATTCATCAACTTCAACCAACATAAACCATACCCATGGTACCATGGTGGGACATTTTTGTGTTATTCATTCATCACAATATGAGGAATTAGACACGTATCAAGATACTATTTTAAAACAAATTCCAAACCCATCAATAATCTCTAGCAATATTTCATACTGTAATGACATCAAGTATGTATCATATTACGATATCTCTCCTACATATGACTTCATGATTGGGCATGTTAAAGAAGTTCCAAACGAGCAAGAGATGTCCCTTATTGCACCCATACCCATAAACTATTTTGAAAAGTCTTGTATTGATGATATATCATCCACCCAAGGATCATGTTAAGAAGAGGCTCTTGAGGATAATGAAAGTTACTCCAAATCGAGTCGAGATCAAGAATCCCTATCCCTAGAGTTTCATCAAGAGCTAAGGGACATCTTCTAATCTATTTTAAACTCCAAATATATCCTTGATATCACCCCTGAGATGTTTCTTTTTCATGGACATATAGATGTTCTTCATCCAAAATAAGAATCTCCCATTCTTTATATTCCCACACAAGAGCAAGCAAAAGTCAAGATTCTTGAATCTTATAGTGATTGTGCATCATCAACATCTTTTGAATCAGCACCAACATGTTTTGAAGCAGTATCAATAGATAACAATTTCATAGAATCACATTAAACAGTTCATATTCCTAAATAGCAAGAACCCATAGAAATATCACGTGTTCATGAAAATTCATATTCAGTGGCTATGGATCAGAGGATACATTATCAAGGCAAAGGATTAGGTATTTTAATACCTTCACAACACCGTGGGCAATCTTTTCTAATGCAAACATCAACATATGGGGCATGAAGGATCCTTATGGGGAAAATATTTTCAACACTATAACTATTCGTATCATGAATCACCATCCATCTTCTCATACAAAAATTGGGACTAATGTAAAAATAAATATTTGTATCAAATCAAGGAGGAGATCATCAAAGAAAATGAAGTCATAAAGGAAAAAAGAAAAATTAAATACAAATGGATACCAAAGAATACAAAATAAAAATCATCCCAATCATACTCCATGAGTCAAATAAATTATGGAGCAAAGTCGAAAAGGGAAATGTATCCATCAAAAGTGTCCTCAAAAACAAAACCAGGCTTCTCAAGCAAGGAACAAAGTATATCCAGTGGTTGGTCCTGATTCCATGAAAACCTCTATTCTCACCAATCATTTCTCATCTTCCAAAGTTTGGAGAGTCAAAGGTTCCAAACCATCAACCAGTCCATCTCATATTCCTTCATACATGACACCATACACTCCATTCATGATATCCAATTCTAGAATTTACCTTGTGTTGGCAGTAACTCTTCATCATAAGGATTTCGAAGGCACTCTATCGCAATGTGCACACATAATCAAGGTTAATTTTGGTATCCACAAGATAGATTAGAGTTCTCAAAAGTTGCATTTCAGTGCTCGTGTTATAGCAAAGAAACTTCTTAAAGTAGGATATTGTTGGCACATTATGATAGTGGCCTCTACATCAATACCACAAGGTGGTTCAACATGGTTAAATTCTCAAAAAAAATCAAAAAATCAAGAAAATAATAAAAATAAAAATCATCGTCTAGTGCAACCACTTTGGTGGCGCTTTGGGCAAGTACTATGATGAAAACCTAGAAAAAAGACGTCATGAGTAGAATCAAGTGTCTATATGATCCTTCTCAGATAGAATTATCTCATCCTTTTCATGATAAATCCAATGTTCCCTCCATCCATCCAATCCAGTTGTATCCAAATATTCCAGTTTATCTTGATCTTAACAAAGATGTATACTTCAACTCTACTCATGGAAAAAATTTTACAAGCTCTTTACCACTTTATCTCATGAAGTCCCATAGCCCATATCTAGCATAATAAAACTATTTTTAACTCTTCGCATATACATTACCTATCTTGGTTTGTTCATTAAACTATGAAGCATTGCTAGAAACTGGGGGTGGGTTATTACACTCTTGTTTCCAAATAATTATTGATCCATGTCTTATATCTCATAACATGAAATAGACATCATGATATAGGCATTTTTCACCTCAAAATCTCTTGAAAATCCCAAAACATTTGAAAATCTCATCAAAAAATCTAAAAACATTTGCAAAATCCAAAAAAACCAAAAACATCCAAAATCTTGTATAGCCAAAATCCAAAAACATTCAAAAAATTGTAAAGTCAAAATCTAAAACATCCAAAACACATCAAAATCCCTAAACATGTCAAAACATCAAAAAATCAAAAACAATACCTTGTCAAACTATAAGTCTTTGAGCTTGAACATAGGCAAGGTCATCGGTGATATGCCCCCAAGACACCCTAGGTTAGTCTTTTAGGAGTCTGTCATAATAAACTAACAATCCATCAAGTGTTCACATTTCATCAATAAACTGGTCAAATTAAGTCAAACTACGTGGTCTCTGTGTGTATAACATAGGCAAGGCTATTCTTTGATAAGCCCCCGAGGTCGTAGGTCAGTCCCTCTTAGGTCTTGGTCAAAACTCAAAAAACACAAAAAACATTTAAAAACTCAAAAAACACAAAAAAATTTGAAAACTTGAAAACCCAAAACATTGGAAAACATTCAAAAATCATAAACGGCCTCAAATAATCGAAAACTTAAGCATTCACTTATACCCAAAAAGATCAAAAACAACCTCAAAACATTTTCAAAACACCAAAAACATTGAAATATTCCAAAAAATATCCAAAACCACCCATCCCATTTCACTTGCACCCGTAATAAACTTCCATCCATAATAAATCAATCGTCACACTCACCCTTTGGTAACACAAATGGGAAACAAGTACACCAATAAACAAAAGTAGAACCTTTAAATGTAAAAATCAAACCCTTGATCATTAGCAAACATGTCAATCGAACCTTATATCAATGACCTTTCAAACAACCTATCAGCCTTCCATCATCCACTAACATGTCCTAGGATGCATCCTTCCTACAATGGGCATTATCATTGTCAATCACTTTGGATATTTATCCTTAAAACAATACACACCTTAGGCAAGAAATATAAATAACATTGATTTTTTGTTCATTTTGATCTTGTCTTATGATTTATCTTGTTGACCCATTCCAAGGACCTCTCGATGATGTCTATCAAAATGATTTAGAGAGAAAGGAATGGGGTATCAATCATTATCTTTTTTTTTTATGAATAGGCAGCTATCTATATTAATTTAAAGATAAAGAGTACATATTCACAAAAAAAGTGTGGGTGGTAAAAAGGCACACCTCGAAAGTCACATGGGAAGCACCCAGAAATAACCAAAAAACAAATCACATGGGCCTATCCCAGAATTCCAAGAGCATAAGAATAAAAGTGACAAACAGGTCATTAAGCGGCCAGAGCAGTGCCAACAGAGCTAAGAGGGTCTCTATCATCCATATTCTTCCCTCATACATCATCGGGGTCTGGAGTGACGTTAGGAGGAGCACCTCAGTCATCGTCATCATCTTTATTATCTTTATCTTCTTCCTTGCGCCAGGGCGAGATTGCAAGTGCCAGCCAAGGAAAGATCTTACCACTATTTGGCCATCCAGAACCAGAGGCAGGTAGAGTATCAAAAGCCACCCAGAACCGCCACCACCACTCCCTGAAGCACCACCGAAAGGCCATCCCTAACCAACCTGCAGTGGAGGAGAGAGAGCACACCTAGGAGGGTGAGAGTCTCACCGAGTAGGAGGCTAAGAGCGAGGATGCACATAGCCACTCCATTGCTAGCCCCAAGAGGGCGACCAGTCGTGGGAAGAGGAGGGTGAGTCGGGGACCCAAGCCATAATGCACGGGGCATTTCCCTAGTGGTTCAGAAGGACTTGGAGGTGAGCCACCTCCAGTGCAACCTTATTTGTTTGTACCTATATATGTAAGAGTACATTAGAACAAATAACTTCTTTAACATAGAGAGAAACATTAATATCCATTTGAGAATGAGAAAATATGCAAAAAAATTCATCTTTCCAGATGTTGAAGAGGATTTCCACCCTGAAAGTGTGCCAAAGCTAGGTTAACTTAGCAGGGATCCCAGGAGGATCTCCCAGCAGAACCATATGCCAAGAAAAAGGTTTCAACCAAAAGGGCCGAAAGAAGTCATGAATCCAATTCCAAAGTTGTTGAGCTTTAGGACAAAACTAGAAAAGATGCTTAAAGCTTTCAGGTTGCCCACAAAAAGGGCAATGAGGGTCTTGTACCCCCAAGTGTATAAGCCGAGAACCCACAGGCAAGCCTTGAAAAAGAATACACCAAGCAAAGTGGGCCAAGTTTGGATTAACACTTGCAGACCAAGTGGCAGCAAATCTCTTTCGCCAAACATGATCATAGGAAAATGGGGTGAAAGCCACCTATAACCAAGCCATGGCTTGTATCTCCTAAGAGAAGTATCTGGAAACCACTTCCAGTCTTTCCACCAAGGTTTATTCTCATGAATGCCAATTTTATGAATCATTTTTATTGGAATGGCACTCACCAGACCATCAAAAGTAGCAGGGTCCTGGTTTTGAAGTTCGTACTGGGCCATAAAAGTATCCCACTGCATAATGTGCATAGTGGGTCAGTGAAAGACCCGTTGGAGGGTCTGAATGCCCTTTTTGTGAAATTTGAGTGCTTTAAGCCAAGGCAACTTAGCCAAAGGATTTGTGCTTGTGGGATATTCTTGTAAAGTAATCTTGGTGCATACTTGCTTTGTTGTGTGTAGGGAGGTTGTTTTGAATAGATGTTGACTATGGCATATGCTTTGGTCAGAAATGTTCTAAACTTCTAAACTATATTCCAATGAGGTTTCCTTATGTCAAGGTGTGAGCAAGGATTATCCTATCTGTTTGCAAAGTCAAAGTCCATCACACTAGATACAATGCCATCCTAGTTATCAATACCTTGATGCATCATGTCTATGTGTTATATCAAAAATAAGGAATGCTAATGTATCCCAATCCCTAAAATGAACATATCATCTTTCTCATCACCATATCTAATAAAGTCTCAAATGATCATAGGCTTGTTGGACTCTTGAATCATTCTCAAATCAATGGTTAATCCATCCATATTCTTCTTCTTATTCTTCTATCCTTACTAACATTTCTATCCAAGTGTCAAATATGTGTGATATATCAAAATATTCATGAGGCTACCCATGGCCGATGACTATCTATACATCATAAAATCTATCTACAACAGACATTTGAGCTTTCTAGACCTCTTTGAGCAAAACCTATGTTCAACCTTTGTCATCATATCGACCTACAAATTAAAATTTCCACTCGATCTCTCGAGGGGGCAGGGTACCAGCTTTATTCCTTCTACTAGGGAAATAGTGGGGCATCCAAAATATCAAGAATTTTTAAATTTTTTATCTAAGCGACAACATTAATCCAAAAAGAATCAATCTTTGAACCAATGTAACAGGTACCTCACTTCAAAGAGGGGCAAAATGTAGAGACTTAGAATTGTCCTGAATGGTATTACACACTTGAACATGGTCACTAACATCATTTAGTCCCAAATTTCACCTTATTTTCACTTTTTTTATTAAATAAGCCTAGCTATTTAATTAAATGCATCATTTTCATCTATTAATCTAATTGATCTAATTAGAATATGTTTTCTAGATTCGATTGTGTTGGTAATTAGGCTTATTTGATGGATTGTGGGAATTTGATATCTTTAATGATCTAATTAGGTTAATTCACCCCTTTCATTTTCATCTCTCATTATGTTTGATTGAATAATACAAATTATTTAATTTAAACACCTTATATCCTCTCATTTAATTGAATAAACATGTATTATTGAATTAAATGTCATTTACATCCCCTTTTCATTAAATAAACTAATTATTTAATGAGAACTATTTTCCCCTCAACTTGCACAATTAAAATTTGGTTTTAGTTAGAAAATTACTAATTTTCCTCTCCCATCCACTTGCATAGGGAATATTCCAAAGGAATATTCTTTTATTTTGGCTCCAAAAATGGAATATTCTTTCCTAACAAACACTCAAATTTGTTACAAAATGTGTTTATTTAAATCATTCTCATCCATTGATTCTTTCCTTGATCCATGTGATCTTTGATTTGTATCCATTGATGACAATCCTTGATCCATGTTTCACCCTCCTTTTCATCTTGACCATTGATTGATCCTTTCCATCTTAACCATTGATTCTTCATTTTCCCTCCTATAAATACCACCATTTGGAGAGAAATGGATCCATCCTTTGATAGAAAAATTATGCTATTGAAATTAATACTCAATTGCATCCACATTGAGCATTTTTTATCATTTTAGTTTAATATTCATCCATATTAGCCTAAGCATCCATTAATGGCTTCCATTTTAGCTTATTTTGTATCTATTTTAGCATAATTTTACATCCATGGCTTGCATATTTGAACTTTGTTTCCCTTTTAGCATAGCTTTCATCCATCTCCATCAAGCCTTTTAGCATTTAGCACTCATTTACATCATGTTAAACTAGTTTAGTATCCATGTTTTGTTCATATTTCATCAATAAAATAGAATGGAACAGCTCATATTATCCAAGGGATTGGGAAAGGGTCACCATTCCACATAAATGTAACAACACTCCCCCAATGGGAGAAGATTTGAAGTCTTAGAATAGGTTTTTTTTGTGCTTTCATGTTCATTTCATGTTTAGTTTAATGGTTTCTTAGTTTTTGGTGATTTTGAACATCTCATTGGGAAATGGCTTAGGGGATTAAATAGGTTTTAAATTCATTTGGATCTAGCATATTTAGTTCATACTATGACTATGGTCATAGTGCTTATAGGAAAGATGATGGTCATGTTTGAGGATGTGCATCGAATCACTGGCAGGCCCATCTGTGGATGGTGGCTCACCTACAATGATATGTGGTTAGCTTGAGAGGCCCTGGAGGGCCAGCAGTATTACACCACACACACAAAAATCGGTGATACTACTGGCCACATCTGCATATGATGGTTTGAGCAGGGATGAGTGATAGTGCCACTTATTTGAAGGATGATGGTAGTCATAGTCACCCTCCGAGTTGCTATGTATGGATGAGACTCTCACCTACATGGGGGCCTCATCCACACTATTCATGAGATGGAGGAGCAATAGACCATTTTTGCTTGGGGTCGCAGCATGCTCACCCACTTATACCATGAGTTAGGGTGATATATACACTATGAGTTTTCTAGCCTCACATCCTGCACACTCCTATAGGTGTGGGATTTTGCACATATTACATGTACTTGGCCAATCAAGTTTCCCCAGGGCATGACTCCTAGTACCCCAATGGCAAATGTGTACCCACTGGTACGTGATTGGAGGTATGAAGATCTTCATTTTTGGCAGCTTCAAATGGATACTTTACAATTGCATGAGGTGAGATGGCGACCATATAGAGGCATGTGGTGGCCCAAAAATAATTGGAAACTACTACAAATGCAACATGATCATCTCTTGGTAGGCGCACCAATTATATTATAGTTCATTATTACTAGCATAGGGTCACCCAATAATTTAAGATTTTGCAAACCATCCCCCTAACTCCTCCCACGTACATCTTAGTGGTGAGGAGTGCCACTAGATTAGGTGATCATCATCATATAACCATAGAATACATCCTTGTTAGAAATGATGGGTCAAACAACGACAACTAGCCTCTGATGTTAACCACCGACAACATGGGGGTCACCCATGACTATAGATCTTGGAAGGGAAAAATCATGTCCTATCCTAATTTTCTTCATACATGTCCCTATGGGCAATGTGTTCCAAGAATGAAAAGTCTAAAGGTGTTGAGGAAATTTTCCAAGTATTGTCATTGATGTCAACCGATCTAGTTATCTACTAGTTGTTGTCGGTTGTATATGTCGAGGCTATTGAGAAAATTAAAATTAAGATATGTTGCATGTCTTTAGTGGTTGGTCTAATTTTTTGTTCGGATTTTCTCTTGTGGTTGTGTGGTTCAGATATGTTGTTCATGGTTGTTAGTAAATTTTATAACCAAATTTATGATTGTTGATTCATTGTATAGTGCAAGTTATGTTCACCAATTGTGAGCTATGGTTTTTTGTGTTTTTGGGTGAGGTCCGAGAGAATTGTTGTTGGTCTGGATTTCTCTTTGATGAAGTCTTATGACTTGCAGTTCTAGATTTGTGTTGCCTTGGTTCTATTGAAGATAGTTTCATCATTTGGAAGATTCATGGTTAATGGTTCTATGTATTTTGCACTAGTTTGGTCGACCTTGTGTGAAATACTACTTTTGAGGATGATGGAGTGTGATGGATCTTTTTGGGTCCCTTGAAGCGTGTGTTTGGGTCACCCTCATTCTAATTCCACCCTAGGATGTTTTGGTGTTGACCTGATTTGAATTTAAATTTAGATGGTTGACTTTGGATATGTTTCGAAGTTGAAGATGGTATAAATGCAAGATGATTTACTGGTGAAGATAGGATGCAAGAGCGAAGAAGAAGAGTGATAAGAGAAAATATGGAGTGCATTTTTATGCAACCTTGATTCTATTCAGTGAATTTGTGTGTTGAGAGTGTGGTAAATCAATACAAAATTTAATAATGAGTTTTTGGATGCGATTAGCAAAAGGTAAACTCTATCATTCATGCATGTGTGAAAATAATTGTGGTGGAATCCTTTGTTGCATTTGGATTATAGTATCTCTATAACAACTCATATTTTTCTTCTTTGTACCTCTATGGCACTGAGCCCTCTAGGTTGTAGCCTTGTTGGATAGCGAGTTCTTTTTCCAAACATTGAGTCCTTATTTCAAGCAGTGAGCCTTTTGTAATCGGTTTTGATATTCTCTATAGTGTAAATTAATCCTCACCGTGGTTTTTCCCTTATTGGGTTTTCCATGTAAATCTAGTGTTATTGTGTTTATGTGTTGGATTTAAGTTTTTGCATCTACATTTGATGATTAATCATTTAAGCATTATTTAGAATTAGTTTTGGTGATTGAATTAAAGGCTTAATTTTGTGACAATTGATTCACCCCCCTCTTAGTTGTCGTATTCAATAATATGTATCAGAGTTTGGTTCCTTTGTGAAGAGCTTAACCGCTTGAGGAAGGTATGACATGGCTGGAAAAATGGTTTATGATTATTTGAGGTTTGATGGAACTAATTATGGTATCTGGAAATTATTGATGGAAGAATATATAGAGTATTGTGGATATGATGTGGAGAAATGTTACAAAAATCCTTACACTCCTCCCGCTAATGGTTCAAGTACACCTGAAGAAATCAAAGCCCATGAAGTGAACAATAAGGTGAAGTACATTTTCAAGAATAGTCTGGTACATTAAGAGTTGATTAAGGTTCAAAATTTGAAGATAGCTAAGGAAGTCTAGGATGCTTTAGAAAGAGCGCCAGATGGTCATGAAAGAGTTAAAGAGGAAAAACTACAAAATTTGGAGGGACAGTTTGATCTTCTACATATGTCTGAAGATGAAAATGTTAAATCTTATGTACAGAGATTGGATGAGATCGTGGCCAGTATGCGAGGACTTGGTGCTACTATTGATGAAACAAGGATTGTAAATAAGATTCTCAGAACTCTTCATGATGCTTATAGTGAGAAGGTGAGTGCAATTGAGTAGACTATAGATTATAAGACTTGTACTAAGGATTTTTTGTTATGATTTTTGACATCTTATGAGATGAGGAAGCCAAGTCTAAGGAATGGATGCAAATCAAAGACTGTCTTTAAAGATACAAAAGCTGAAGATCCGGATGAAGAGAACTTTGATGAAATAGAAGCTAACTTTGTAAGAAGAATGAGGAAAGGCTCTAGTAAGTATTAAGGTAGTTTTCCCTTTCAATTATTTAGTTGTGGAGAAATAAGTCATTATGTTGCAAAATGTCTGAAAAGAGCTAAAAGGAATAAACAAAGATATGAGAAGGAAAAGAAAGGAAAGAATATAAAAAAATCTTACCATGTGAATGAGAATGCTAGTATATATGATGAGGATTCAGAATATGAAGATCCTGATGACAATGAATGCTTGTTCTTGGCAATTAAGGATGAACCTACTTTTGCTAATTCTGAAAAATAGGTAAAGGAAAGCCCTCCGGAGAAGGAGAAAAATGAAGGTACGGTTATCTCTACCTAACATGCTAAACAAGAGAAAAATTATTAGATAGTTGATAGTGGTTGTTCACATCACATGATTGGTGATAAAAGTAAGTTTTTTAAGCTTGATAAATATGATGGCGGCTTGGTTATGTTTGGAGATGATACTGGTCCTAAAATTTGTGATATAGGTTCAGTACATTTTGATGGAAAGCATCATACTAATGATGTTTACTATGTTAAGGGTTTAAGGCATAATTTGTTGAGTGTTGGTTAGACATGTGTAGACACGTAAAATATACATGCACCTGATCCTAATCCTACTAAATTTGTGTCGTCTTGAATCATACTCTCAGTTTATCAACACCTTTCATCCCTTATTTAAACAAATCATTATTTATTTAACTAGGTCTTTCTCCTTCGTTAATTAAATTAATCAATTTAATTTAATTAATTCTCAAATTAAATAATTTATCTTATTTGATTAAATCCCTAAAGTCTTCTTGTTAAATTAAATAAATTAAAACCCTATTTTATTTAATCCAACATTATCCCACTTAATTAAATAAATCAAATCATTTATTTAATTAATCATTTTCTTCTCAATTTTTGATTTAAATTAACTCATAAATTTTAGTCTGAATTGTCACATCTCCTAATTCCTCATTAAGTTAATCAACCTTTGTTAATTTAATCATAATCTATGTCCCATCCTTTAGCTTTTACCACTTGCACAATAAATCAATTACTTTGATTTATTAAATCTCTATTTTCCCTCACATGGCATAGAAGGGGAATATTCTCTCAAATTTGAATTTGAATTCAAGTGGGCTTGGTCCTTCCAACAAGGCATTCACTCCTCTTACATGTCCTTGTGCATTGAGCCAAGTGACAATAACTCCATTCTTCTCTCCCTTCAACATGTCACATTCAAATTTCAAATTTGAATCTCATGGCATTTATCATGCACATTGACCAAAATGTGCCCATTCCTCCTCCAATCACATGTGGACAAGTGGCCTCTTCTCATTGGTTGGTCTTTTGTCCTACATTGCTCAATCTCACTCTCTCTTCCATTTGTAAATCTATAAATGAGAGACTCTTCCTCTCATTCTATTATCCACAATTTGAGTAGACTTACTATACTTAACTTCATCATCATCCACAATCTCATGCAAAGTTACTCTCTTCCCATTGAGAGCCAATTTTTCCCATTCATCTTCAAGTATCCATAGTTTTCATAATTCCATAGCTAGGTTATGCTAAAATCTCATCAAGGAGATTGAACTATCCACACATCATCAACATTTGCAACTAAAGAGTTGGGAAAGGGTCAATTTTGACACATCAATTGGCACCAATTCCCCCATGGGATCAAGTGTTTGTTTAGCTTAGATAGATTAAACTTGGTTTATTGCATTGTTTTTCATTCTCGTTTCTATCTAAGTTTTATAAATGGATTTCATGGGGAATCCTTCTTTCATCTTGCATTTTGATCTAATAACATGTTTGTTTGTTGTGTTTGTGCAGTTATGAAACAAGGGTTCACATTTTGACACTAGAAGGAGGGAAAATCTCAAATTCTAAACACGGTTTTTGAAAAATTTCATGTTTTCCTATTTTTTGCAGGTCCTAGGAAACTGCGCCGCACACAGTTCTGCGGTGCTATATTGCACCACTTTCAGAGACGCAGCACCATATTGCACCGCATTCAGAGATGCGGTGATATACAGAACCACGCACAAATTCCCAAACTCCGCCGCACCTATTTCATGCCTAAGAAATTTAAATTTTAAGACTTTGTCGCTCTCCAAACTGCGTTGCTTGCTCAAACAGCGCCGCATTTGCGCTCTTTATTTTTTGCAGAGCACCACTTTGTCTAGGTGCGACGCTATATTGCATCGTTGATTTTCCAAACTGCGGTGTAGTATTTCCAAACTATGTTTCATTTGCTAATTGCGTCGCACCTGCAAATTTTTGATTTTTTTAACATTTTTTGTGATGCAAGAACTTCCCGAGGTCATAATTTTTGACTCAGATGTGGGTTTTGGCTGAAATTTTATATGCGGTTTCGTTATGAGGTGCCATGTGGTTTTCCAACCAATCATAAGTGGGTTGGTGACCATTTTGCCACATTTTTGGGCCTTCAAACTTTCATCTTGGCCCTCAAAATGTCAATTTAGTGTTTTTTTCTAGTTTTTCAAAAACTATTTTTGTTAATAACTCAAAGTTCATGTTTCAAATTTAGGATGTTAGTTGGCAATTCATCCTATTTTAGTTTTAGAAAGTTTTTGGAAAAAAATGGGACTCTCAAAGTCATGCATGCAAAATTACCAAAAATAGAAAAATCTAACAATTGTTGAAATCTACCAAAAAAGGAAATTTCTTGATCAAAAGTGAAGGAAGGAAAAACGAAGGTCAAGGCTTTTTTATGAATTTATCATCTCATTGTATCAAGTTTTTTTAAACACTTTTGGAGAACTTATAATCCCTTTCTAAGGATTTTTTTACTTTCATGCTCTTAGGAAACACTAAATTTCATTTGGGTCCTAAAAAGAACATTACAAATTTTCAATTTTTTTGCAAACAAAGGGTTTAAATGAACCTTAGAAACAACTTACTAGATTTTTTTTAAGGTTAAAAATTGAACAAGGCAAATCCCACATTTTTTTTGGTGTTATAAAAAAGAATTCACTTTTGCTTTGTGGACTTAAAATGAACAAGTGTTGTTTTGTTTTGTAATTATTTACTCAAATTAATATCATCAAAAGGACGTATGCACTTCTCTCGTGCCTCATAGTGATCTTTAGAATCAAAAGATCTTTTGGTGATCTTAAGTTGAGTAAAACAATTACCTCCACATTTCATTTTGGGTCTAAAATTGAACCAATTTTGCGAATGTGAGTGTGGTACATTATGAGTGTTCTCCCTTTGTTTTTCAACGAACGTCGATTGAACTACGGGATATGCTAGTTTGCTTTTGTTTATCTTAGTGGGCCTACCTTGTGGGAAAAATTAATCACCCAAGGGAATGACCCAATTGGGAACACACTAAAGCCAAGCGACTTCCAACCAGTATATAAGTGTGGATTCTCAAGGAAAGTTCGAGAATCACGAGGATTGTTTTGAAGAGAAGGGAAGAAAAGGTCTCTCACCACATGGATGGTCCCCCACGAATGGAATGCCTGCATTAAAACCCCTTGTTTAGAAAAGGCCAAAATCTTAAACTATTTGTTGGTGCAAAAGGTCATGTCCTTTGAAGCCACCCCACATATACATGTGGTTCTGTTGTAGAGATGAAAAGTATGTCATGGGAGATTCATGGGTACTGATGTTTGGCTGACCTGAGAAGCGAGTGCACTATAAAGGGGAGCCTGTGTGGTCAAGAATCTAATCATCCACACTAAATATGTGTAGCTAGATTTATCCAAATGGGATCCCAACAAATATTGTCTCATCATCTTAGGATTGTACTGTAAGTGTGTAATATGTGAATAAGACTTAAAACACTTCTTAATACGACACTATATCAATGATTAAACTAATTCAACTAATTCAACAAAGTAATCAATTGAAAGCGTCCTATTGCTCTCTATTTCCAAAGATTTATTAAATCTAAATTGCTCTTAGATTGTGTAAGCAAATAAGACTGTTAAAATGACTATCTAAAGAACGAGATGATGATAATATAATGCTAAATGATAAATCAATTAAACTAGCATGATATAGACATGAAACAGATAATTGTAGCTACAAGAGGCAGCCATGGTTGAAGCTTGATTGCTTGATGCTTGATGTCTGGATTCCTACAGAGTAAGAGTGCAAAAGCTTAATTATCTGGATCTTTTTCTTGGTTGAATGAGGCTTGTATTTATAGATTTCCTAGCTGTAGAAATGCACAGGGAAAGCTTTGAAAGGATTGGATTCAATCTGGAGAATTGAATGGTGGGAGATTGAGGAGATTGAGAGAAAGATGGAGATTGTCTCTACCCATGAAAACACCAGGCAAGAGAAGAGGAAGAATTGATGGAGGAGGATTGAGAGATCAAATTCCAAATTTGTCTCCAAAACTTCCCGTGAAGTTTCAATCTATTAATTTAGACATAATTTTGACATAAATTAGACATGGTTTAGACATAGGAAATCTAATTCATTTTTGAGAGAATATGGATGGAATATTCTTTGTGCAACAATTCAAATATTTTGATTTATTTGAATTAACAAAGGAGAGATAAATAATTTAATAAAGCGAACTATAGGATAGTTGTTTATTAAATTAAAATAGAAGAATAATGGCAATTTAATCAATAAAGTGTTTTGATCTTTATTTAATTAATTTAGAAACGATGTGATAGATTGAAATAAGGAAATGATAATTAAATCGAACAAAGTATTTATTTTTGTGTATTTAATTAAGACAAGATTTAGAAGAATTTATGAAGAAAGTGAATGTGAACTATATTAAATAAATATTTCTATTTATTCAACAGTAGAGGAAATTAGGATAATTAATTAAATAATTCGTATTTAATTAATCGGATGCTCCAGACCATTTTTAGGTGTATACATTTTGCCCCTCTTCGAAGTGATGTGTTTACATGTTGCTTCGAAGAAAATTTTTCTGCTACTGTCAAGATTGATGATATATAAATAATTTTCGTATGATCCAGACATGCCCCAGATATTGATTTTCAGATGATTGATAATATGCCCCCTCAAGAGATAAATTAATGATTTGATGATTTTATTTTTTTAGAATTTTAGAATTTTTCAAAATTTTAATGATTTTTTTGATGATTTGATGATGAAATAATTTATCTCTCGATATAGAATATTGATTCTGCTAGATGATAAAATGTTGCCCTGGTTTGCCTCCTTGTGTTTGATGATTTTTTATCGTGTCAGCCTTTGATTGTTGATCCTGATAGATTAGAAGATTATTGATCTCATGATAGGTGAGATTCAATGATTGATTGATTATTGACTTCATGATAGGTGAGGATCAATGATGTATTGATGATTGACTTCATGATAGGTGAGGATCAATGATAGATTGATGATTGACCTAATGATAGGCAAGGATCAATGATAGATTGATAATTGACCTCATGATAGGTGAGGATCAATGATATATTGATGATTGACCTCATGATAGGCGAGGATCAATGATAGGTTGATGATTGACCTCATGATAGGTGAGGATCAATGATAGATTGATTGATTGACCTCATCATAGGCAAGGATCAATGATAAATTGATGATTGACCTCATGATAGGCGAGGATCAATGATAGATTGATTGATTGACCTCATGATAGGCGAGGTTCAATGATAGTCGCTCATGAGATTTGATCAAAGTCTCACTAGAGCCGATTAGATTGATAGGATGCTTGATTTTTGATTGATTATAGGAGGATTTTAGAGTTTTTCCCAAAGATGTGGGACATGATTCCGCATCTAGCGTAGGCTAATATAGATATCATTAATCAGTGTGAAAAATCTATAATGCAGATGCAAAACTATTATGAATGCAGTCTAATTTTATCATGCAACTATATGCAAACTAGATGTCATTTTAACAGTCTTTTTGTGCTTGGTATCATCATAGAGCTTTATTGAATGTTGAAAGTGAGTACAAGCATCAATGGTATATGTTAGACCAATGATGACCTGAGTACTACTTTTATGATTTTTAATTTTTGATATTGCAAGTGAACACAAGCATCTAGGTATGATTTAACCGAGATGACCTGAGCATTCATTGCGTAAACAAGTAGAGATTATCATTTGAGTGTGTGAATTTTGAATGTCATTGGTGATACATTTGCATAGCACATCCCACAATAATTCATACATTCATATGATTAACTTACAGATAGTAGACAATAAAAGTATCATTCTTTTTCCTTGTTCCTCTAGTTTAATACATCATTGAGTTACTCTAAAGAAATGATAATCAAAAAGGACAAAATATCCATTGTTTACTTAGAGTGTTCCATTCATTATTCAGATTTTAGATCATCCATCCTGATTTTGACATGTTTTTGACTTTTCAAGATTTTTGACTAAAGACCTAACCAACTAACCTATCTTAGGGGCCTCGGGGGCTAATCAAAGATTTAGCCTTGCCTACGTTACACAGGCAGAGACCACGTAGTTCGACTGACACAGACCTATGTGTTTTTGGATTTTGCCCATTTAGATTTTCCTATTTGACATGCTTTTGGCTTTTCGATATGATATAGATGGTTGATGCTCTTTTGATGACGATTTGATATTGCGCTCTGATCTTTGTTTTTGGTTTTCTATACGTTTGTATTGCCCCGAATGATATCCAGATGTTGCCCCCAAGCTATGGAGTTATATGTTGACCATGTGACACGATTTTGATACTGGATGTAATGATGGCCAGACGAATGATATGATATGAATTGATACTGACTTTCAGACGAATGATCCTGACATATATCCAAATAGATGGGAAAGCTGATCTTGGAATTACATACGACGCTTGTTTCCAGGTTTTCACCACATGCTTTGATTACACCCAGTGTATTTTTCTTAGTTTTCCCTTTTTCTTTTTTTTTTTGTATGATCTATTTTTTTATTTTATTTTTCGTGTTTGCCAAGATGCCTGTTTGCCAAGTTTTCACCAAGGAAACAATTTTCAAAAATTTTCCCCATGCACTAGGAGAGTTTAAGCATAGAATTTTCTGAGATGAATACTGTTGATAGGTTCATCAAATAGATCCCCTTCGGACGTTGATAATTGATATGCTCATGATCCATATATTGATATGACGACAAAGGGGCCAAGCCAGTTAGGCTCAAATTTTCCTTTCTTTTCTCTATCTTGCTGATTCCTAGGGTTTTCTTTTAGTACTAAATCACCAACTTGAAAGACCCTCGGTTTTACCCTATGATTGTAACTTCTTGACATTCTATGTTGATAAGCTGTTAGTTGATTAACAGCTTGTTGATGACGCTCATCCAGCAATTCCAGTTCCTGCAACCTAGATACCCTATAGTCTTCATCTAAAATGATACCTCTAAGTGATACACAAAGGGATGGAATTTCGACTTCAATGGGTAATATGGCTTCTAATCCATATACCAAAGCAAATGGTGTAGCTCTCGTTGGTGTTTTAATGCTTGTTCTATAGGCCCATATTGCAGGGTTGAGTTGAACATGCCAATCACGTCCAACATCATTAACCATCTTTTTGAGAATTTGAGTATGGTTTTGTTTGAGGCCTCTGCTTGGCCATTCCCTTGAGGATAGTATGGTGTTGAAAAATGATGTTGTATGTGGAACTTATCACATAGCTCTTGGACATCTTGATTCTTGAAAGGTCGTCCATTATCAGTGATAATGGATTGAGGGATACCATACCGACATATTATGTAGTTCAAGATGAAAGAGGAAATTTTTTTCCCAGTGATGGTAATAAGAGGTACTACCTCAATCCATTTCGTGAAATATTTTGTAGCTGTAATAATGAACTTGTGTCCATTAGATGAAGATGGATTGATTTTCCCTACTAGATCTAGGCCCCATTGACAAAAAGGCCATGTTGTTGTGAAAGGATGTAGTTCTTGTGCTGGTGCATGAACTAGATTGCTGTGAACCTGAAATTTGTGACATTTCTTGACAAATTGATATGATTCTTTTTCCATGCATGGCCAATAATAACCCAAATGGAGGAGTTTCTTAGCTAGAGTCATTCCACTCGAGTGAGTACCACAAATACCCTCGTGAACTTCCAGTAAGGCAGTTTCAGATTCATTGCATTCTAGGCATCGGAGTAGGGTACCATCAAGACCTTAACGATAAAGGACATTTGTGATTAATGTATGTCTGACGGTTTGGCAGCTAAAATTCTATTTTTGGTTCCTGGAAAGATATGGAGGAAGAATATCATCTTTTAGGTAAGCATAATTTTTTTCGTAGATGGAGGGTTCAATGGTTTCTATATGGCATATGGTAGCGGATTCTGATTGATAATGGGAAGGACAGGATACTTGTTCTACCATAAACTCATAACAAACACGCTTTTCAGGCAATTGTAGTAATGAAGCAATTGTAGCCATAGCATTTGCAGCTTTGTTCTCTGCTCTTGGAATCTGATCAAACTTGATATTGATAAAAGACTGTTTTAGATTATCTATTTGTTGCTTATAAGGCATCAATTTTTCATCCTTTGTTTGATATTCATCATTTACTTGGCAAATAACCAATTGAGAGTCCCCATATACCTGTAAATCTGTGATTTTCCAGCGAATTGCTATTTTGACACCAATAATCAATGCTTCATATTCTACCACGTTGTTTGTACACTGAAACATGAGTCTACATAATTTTGGAATTGTATGTCCTTGGGGGGAGATGAACAAAATCCCTACTCCTGATCCTCGTTGTGTATACAATCCATCAAAATATAGTATCCATTGTTTAGGCATTGTTATCATTATGTCATCCAAAAATTCCATGGTCATTGGGTGATCATCTAATAGAGGAGCTTCAGCTAGCTATTCAGTGATTGTGTGTCCCTTGATCGCCTTTCTCTCGACATATTGAATGTCGAATTCACTTAGGAGCATAACCCATTTTGCCAATCTACTTGTTAAGGTAGCTTTACTTAGCAGATACTTCAAAGGATCGATTTTTGCAATTAACTTGATTGTATGAGCTAGCATATAGTGTCTCAATTGTTGAGTAGCAAACACCACTGCTAAGCAAGACTTATCTATGAATGTATAGTTTATTTCATAGCCATTCAAGGTTTTACTAATGTAGTAAATGGCACTCTCTTTTCCTTCATTATCTTCTTGTGCTAAAAGTGCCCTCAATGAGATATCTGTCATGGCAATGTACAAAATGAGAGGTCTTCCTTCTGTTGGTGGCATGAGAACGGGTGGTGACATTAGATATTGTTTGATCTGATTGAATGTCGCTTCACACTTCTCATCCCACATGAAAACAATGTTTTTATGCAATAGATGATTGAAAGGACGACTTTTATCCGCCAGCTGGGAGATGAATCTTCTGATTGATTGGAGCCTTCCCTGTAGTGATCAGAGTTAACTTATGTTCCTAGGAGGTGGCATCTCCATTATAGCTTTGACTTTTTCCAAATCCACTTCAATGCCCTTTTCTGAAACAATATATCCTAACAGCTTTGCTGATGTAACCCCGAAGACACATTTCTTAGGGTTTAACCTGACATTAAATTTCACCATCCATGTGAAGATTTTATCTAGGATATGCAGATGTCCTTCCCTAGTAGTAGATTTTTCCAAGATGTCATCCACGTAGTCTTCCATGAAGGTGTGCATCATATCATGGAATATTGTCGTCATTGCTCTTTGATAAGTGGCTCCTACATTTTTTAGACCAAATGGCATGACGTTCTAGCAGAAGGTTCCCGATGGACATGTAAAAGCCATATTTTCTTGATCTTCTGGAGCTATTCTTATTTGATTTTACCTAGAGAAACCGTCCATGATTGATAACATGGCATGTCCAGCTATTAAGTCCACAATGATGTCAATGTTTGGTAGTGGAAAATTATCCTTTGGGCATGCTTTATTGAGGTCCCTGAAATCTGTGCAGATTCTGATGCTATTGTCTGGCTTTGAAACAGGTACAAGATTTGATATCCATTTGGCATAATCTATAGATCGTATGAATCCAGCATCCAATAATTTCTTTAGCTCCATTTTGACCATCAATGCAATGTGAGGATGCATTTTTCTTATTTTTTGCTTGACAGGCTTGATTCCTGTAGGCAAAGACAAGTGATGCATAAATAGATTTGAGTCTAAACCTGCCATATCAGAATATGACCAAGTGAAGTTGATGCTTCTTTCTTTAAAGAATTGGATGAATGCTGGTCTTTCTTGTTCTGTCATGGATTCCGCTAGATGTAGGATTTTTGCCTTCTCTTATGTGCCAATGTCCATCGATTTTGTAGGTTCAACTAGAACTGATGAGCGCTCATGATAGCGTTCTGGGAGAGTGTCAAATCTTCCATCCTTCGATGCCTTGGAAAGGTTTTCACCGTTGGATGCATTCTTTATTTTTACTTTTTCCAGATCTAATGCTGCCATAGAATGGTTTTCACCATTAGATCTACTTTCCCTGTTGTCAATTTTGCAACTGGAAGATTTGACGCCCTCCTATTGAGTCGTATTGTTATGAGTATTATAGATAGCATTTGTATCAGGTCCGATATGACATAGGAAATGCATGATGGCATCATCATTTGCAAATTTTGGTACAGTCAAAGGTTCGATAGGTTCCCAATCAATAAGTTCTGGATGGATTAATGGCATGGTATCATCAAATTGATTTAGGTCAATGGAAGTAAGGGTGAGGACAGAAACATCATCATAATTTTCATTCGGGATATCAAGATCCATGATGGTACCCTCTTCGAAATCATCTAGTTCACTCAAATTTTGTTCGTCGTCACTAGAGTCATCGATATTTAGTGAACTCGTGAGAAATGGTCTAGACCTAGAGCCTTGGCCCTCCTCACATGTAGGTGCATACTTGTGAATCACATCAACTGGAATATCAACTAAAAGTAGATCATAAGGTAATTCCCACTGATATTCATTTGAGTTTGTTTCAGAACCATCCATAAAGTGAAGGATATTTTCCATAGCTGTCTTTGTTAGCTCCTGCTTCTCTTCTTCAAAGTATCCTAGTCCTAGTTTTTCTTTTGTGTGAATAGTGAGAGGTGTGATAGGTTTTGTGATTCCTTCCTTTCTTAATCCCACAGGACCTTGTCCTTCATAACCCATCTTTTCAAGAATAGATTTTCCTTTTCCATACTTGTCTGTGTTGATACTAATATTTTTGATACCGATCTCTGATGTTGATGTTTCTTCATCCTTGTAAAGCCAATCCAGGATTGCTTTGTTATCCGTTTCTTCTGCCATGGTTCCATATTTTACAAATGTTTCTTGAAGAGTTGTACCAGGTAAAGTTTTGATCATTGATGGTTGACCATATTTCCTAGGAGATGGCATTAACTGTGATAAGTTAAGCGATTGCTCCATTAAGTATTGTCCCATTCCTTTAACTATCAACTAAACTTGCTTTTGAAATTTGTCTAATAGAGAAGTTTGTGTATCCGGATTGTTGGTTTCAACCAGACTTGTTTCCTTTTCTTTACCTTTCTTTTGCACCCACTTGGTAGTGATGCTTGGACTTTGTTCATTCTTGGATGATGAAGAACTTGAAGCTTCCCTGTTATGAGGGATAAAAGTGTATTGAGATACTCTCAATGTGTCACAATGTTGTGGATGATTATAATTAGCAACTATGGTCACTTCCTGTCCGTTCACCAGAAACTTTAGGCATTGATGGTATGTAGAAGGTACGGCCTGTATTTCATGAATCTAGAGTCATCCTAAGAGTATGTTGTATGTCAACTCTTTTTCCAACACTTGACATGCTATATGCTTTATCATGGGTCCCACCTGAATGGGTAATACAATTAAACCTTGGGATGATCTTTCCTCCTCATCATATGCTTTGATGGTCATTTTCCTCTGAGCATCAATAGCGTCATTGGAATATCCTAGTGCACAGACTAATTTCAGGGTGCAAATGTTCAGACCAGCTCCCCCATCTATTAGAACTCTCTTAACATGATGATTATGGATACATACTTCTATATGCAATGCGTTGTTATGCGGATGATTTAATAAGACATCATCCTGTTCAGAGAATGACAGACAATGCGGGGTAGTCAGGTGTCCCACCATAGCTTGGAATTGACAAACATCCAGATTCTTTGGCACGGCTATGGCAACTAACGCTTGTTCGAGAAATTCTTTATGTGATGGTGACAACTTAAGGAGCTCCAATATTGATATTTGCATGGGGATATTTTGCAATTGGTCAATAATGTTATAGTGAGATTGAGGTGTAACCGCACATTGAGATCCCACTCCTTTTAATACTACCTTGGCTTGCCCCCTAGTCATGACGTTTGTTGGTTGATGTTCTTGATTTTCTCAGGGGGTGTTTTGCATTTGATTGATAACATCATAATGTGATGGAGGTGGAACTACATGTGTGGAGCCCATTCCTTTTAATATTACTTTAGATTGTCCCCTAATTATTGCATTGGCGGGTTGATGTTCTTGATTTTCTCTAATTATTAAGATATTTATTTGATTATCAAAGTCTTGCACACTTGGGAGTAAATCCAAAGGGGTAATGTCGTCGGTTTCGTTTTCATCAATGTTATCACTAACTTTATGATCATACTTGACTTCAGATAGACACAAGATTGTTGTGTCATAGACATGATTGGTATTCTTTCCTTTGCTATTTGAAGATGATGCACCTTTGTCATAATTGGGCAAAGGATCTTTGAAGTCCAAATGATCATTGTTATTTTGAGGTCCTTCCACATACACTTTGTTGCTGTCCACCAAATCTTGTACTGCATGCTTCAACTCCATACAGTCATTGGTTTTGTGACCCCTATTATTATGATAGTTGCAATAATCAGCGTCATTCCACCATGATGGTTTGACTTTTGGGTCCCAGAACCTAGCTTCCCATGCCCTGAGAAGGCCTCTAGTAACTAGTTCTTTCATTGTTGATTCCATTGATTGACCCAAAGGTGTGAACCTTCACCGATTTGATAGTTTTTGATACGACTGTGGTTTTATGTTTTCATTGTGCAACGTATTTGTCTTGACATTTTGTTCATTGTTTTGATTTTTTGATGTGGATGTGGTCAAGTTAAAAACCGGTTTAGCATTTGAAGAATCATTTGTTGTTTCATTGATAGTCGTGTTACGATTCTTTTGCCAAAATTTTGGTTTCTCACCGCTTGAGTATTGATATGAAGGATGAATCCATTTACTACGGTTGTGGAATTGCGTGAGAGCTCTTCTTTGAAAGAAGGCTCGTGAATAGAGTGGTTCTACCGCGTAGTCTAAATACTGACCCCTAGCAAAATTGTGATAACGGTGAATAAATGTTCTATGTTGTAGGAACAGTTTCTGATTCTAATATAGAAAACGTTGTTTTCTCAATTTATTCTTATAACCGAGAGGTTGCTTGGGCCTTGTAACTTTGATTTTTCTCTTGAAAAATGTGGTGGATTTCCACTTTCGTAGCATGGATTTTCTGATTTGTTTTGACTTGACGTTTTCAAGATGATCCTTCATCTGATTTAAATGAATTTGTGAAAACACGGCAAGCAATTTTGAATAAGTGTTTTAAAAACTGAAAAGATTGTGTATGTTCAAAAATCATGAATGATATTTATTGATTTTGATGGGTTGTTTTAACAATTGTATACAAATCAAGTAGACTCGCACTTAAGGACAAGTAGGTCATCATTATACTCACAGCCCACATCTTGCAATTACGTTGACTCACACAACCGTGTCACCCCCTAGAGGGCGCCCGTGCTTTTGTCGTTGCCAGGTGCATACTCAAAGTGATGGAAGTGGATACTGAATCCCTTGAGCAAGCCGTCCTTGGTAATTATATGGTGAGTGTCTTGGGGGCAGATTTTTCCCTCCCCTTGCACCATGAGTATGACAATGTATGGATACTGACTCGGCGAGAAACTACTCTATGGTTCGTAGATAGGGTTCCATTCGGTGTGGCAAATAGACAAACTCCATCAGGAGACCTCCCAATCTTTAGAACAAAGATTTTGGGGATGGTTATCTTGCCTACTACCATCAAGTTGGACTTTCATCAACAACTTGCATTTTTATTATAGTGGGTTGGATAACCTGGCTTTGGTTGTTCACACCTAGGTCATTTCCGTAGGGTGAGTACTTTTCCCACTACGGCAGGCCTACAAAAGGATTTAACAAAGCGTAAATGACATGAAATAAAAGTGAATCTGGCACTTTGGTCACCTAGTCAAGGGGAGAGCATAAGCCTAATCACCACAAGCACAGCATATAAGTTTATCCTGTTTTAAAAGCCCAAAAAGAAATTTTCTAATCTATGTGAAGGTGTTGCTTCATAGAAATCATGATGTTCTTTTTAATCTTTTACTATAAAAAATGTGGTGACTATCCTAGGATTGATAGATTTGCTTTAAGAAAAATAAGAAAGTGACTATCCTAGATTGATTGATTTTAGAAAACTTTGAAGTGACTATCCTAGATTGATCAATTTTAGTCCAACTGTGAAAAAAATTAAAATCTAGCCACGAATGCGTCGAATCCAGACTTACTTTGACAAAAGTGCTAGAATATTGCACCGAAGCGCTAAAACAGTTACCTGATGTGCTAAAACCTGAAAGCGCTGAAACAGGACCCCGAAGCGTCGAAGTTTTGCATGGAAGCACTAAATTACCAAAAGCGCTGAAATATGAACCGGAAGCGCTGAAATAGTGACTGGAAGCGCTAAAAATCGAAAGCGCTGAAATATGAACTGGAAGCGCTGAAAGAGTGACTAGAAGCGCTAAAAATTGAAAGCGCTAAAACAACCAAAAGTGCTAAAACTTTTAACGAAAGCGCTATAATAAAAACACGCCGAGAATCTGCGTGACACTTTTCAGAAAATTGATAATTTTGATAAAATTGGGGTTAATGCCCCACGGTGGGCACCAAATTGTAAGTGTGTAATATGTGAATAAGACTTAAAACACTTCTTAATACGACATTATATCAATGATTAAACTAATTGAACTAATTCAACAAAGTAATCAATTGAAAGCATCTTATTGCTCTCTATCTCCAAAGATTTATTAAATCTAAATTGCTCTCAGATTGTGTAAGCAAATAAGACTGTTAAAATGACTATCTAAAGAATGAGATGATGATAATATAATGCTAAATGATAAATCAATTAAACTAACATGATATAGACATGAAATAGATAATTGTAGCTACAGGAGGCAGCCATGGTTGAAGCTTGATTGCTTGATGCTTGATGTCTAGATTCCTACAGAGTAAGAGTGCAAAAGCTTAATTATTTGGATCTTTTTCTTGGTTGAATGAGGCTTGTATTTATAGATTTCCTAGCTGTAGAAATGCACAGGGAAAGCTTTGAAAGGCTTGGATTCAATCTAGAGAATTGAATGGTGGGAGATTGAGGAGATTGAGAGAAAGATGGAGATTGTCTCTACCCATGAAAATTCCAGGCAAGAGAAGAGGAAGAATTGATGAAGGAGGATTGAGAGATCAAATTCCAAATTTGTCTCCAATTTGTCTCCAAAACTTCCCGTGAAGTTTCAATCAATTAATTTAGACATAGAAAATCTAATTCATTTTTGAGAGAATATGGATGGAATATTCTTTGTGCAACAATTCAAATATTTTGATTTATTTGAATTAACAAAGGAGAGGTAAATAATTTAATAAAGCGAACTATAGGATAGTTGTTTATTAAATTAAAATAGAAGAATAATGGCAATTTAATCAATAAAGTGTTTTGATCTTTATTTAATTAATTTAGAAACGATGTGATAGATTGAAATAAGGAAATGATAATTAAATTGAACAAAGTATTTATTTTTGTTTATTTAATTAAGACGATATTTAGAAGAATTTATGAAGAAAGTGAATGTGAACTATATTAAATAAATATTTCTATTTATTCAACAGTAGAGGAAATTAGGATAATTAATTAAATAATTCATATTTAATTAATCGGATGCTCCATACCATTTTTAGGTGTATACATGTACTTGTTCTTGGAAACAAAAAACTTTGCTTGGATCTAAAATAGTGGAAAGAAAACATTCAATGAATCATCAGAATTTCAAACCCTTTGGAAGAACAAATACCTTGGAGGTGTCCACATGTTACTGCTTGTCCCTAAGGGTTCTTATCTCTAGAAGGCTTCTAAACATTCAGACATCTCAATTTGTTTCTCCCAAAGTCAACACTACAAAACCTTTGCCTTGATTTCCTTGATTTCCACATAATGCACTTTGTGGGATGAAAGAAAATTAGGATATTGGACATTTAGTTTGAAAAACCAAGCAAGAAGTGTTTGTGGTAAAAAGAACCAAATCTAAGCAAGATAATAGATAATTGAGCCACACATGTGCTTGGTCCCTTTTGAGTCATTTGGTTTTCATGCAAACATTGGTCTTTTGATTTGAACCACTCTTAGGAAAAATCATGTTCTTCAATATCTTGGTCTAGTAAACAAGTCCTCTTAGGGTCATTTAGGATCAAAAATCAAACACTTCACCCATCTCAAACATCAAAATAAAATCCCATTCAACCAACAAATTCTTGGGAACTTTGAAAACATCACTTATACTAGACTTTTAAAAAAAATCAACATCACCTTGTTTGACTTAACACACTTAGTCAAATTATCAATCCTCTTGAGTGAATTTACCTCTAGGATAACACAACTTCCTAAGGTTTACAAGTTCAAAATCACTTTTTTTGGCTTAACACCTAGCCAAATTATCATCTTGTGTATGAATTTACTCTAGGATAACACAATTTCCTAGAGTTTACAAGTGCATTATCATCTTGTTTGACTTAACACACTTAGTTAACTTATCCTCATTCAAAATCAAAATCAAAACAACTCCTAAAGCCTAAAGTCTAGCTTTGATCCAAAGTTCCTAAAAGTTTAAACACTCATAGGTTCACTTTTGCAACAAGGCCCAAATAAAAAATGGAAAATTCATTCAGCATCACATTGCAAGCTCTCCAACAAATGCATGCTCAAGTCCACACTCAATATCAAGCTCAGCAAGCGCAAGCTCAATACCAGGCATAATTGCAAAAACCCCAACAACAAGATATTTTAGCACAACAACAGCTAGACCAACAACAAGCTTTGTTGGAACAACAACAACAGCAAACACAAGCATTACTCCCTCAACAAAGTTTGCAACAGATTCCCACCACAATCGTTGAAAATGATGATCAAGATCCTTCAACCAATGATCATGTCAAAAATTTGTCTACATCACCTAATGAGTTAGAGGACATATCTCAAGAATTTATTCCAAAGCATGATCAACATCTTTCACCAAGGTCTAGCAATGATCATTTCCAAAAAATATGGACATTCTTTGACCTCATGAAATTTGAGCAACTTCATATGCCTAATGAAGACATCCAAGAACCCTTTATAAGCAATCCATTCTTTGAAATTGACCCATGTCAAGAACTTGATCCAAAGTATGTTGAAAGCAATTATGAAATCATTTGAGATCAATAATTTGTATCTCCAAGCTACTACAATGATATAATGGACACCCTCCTATCTATACAAGATGATCACATCCACATAACACATACTCCTCCATCTACCCATGAGATGCTTTCCTTGGATGGACACATAGATGATCTTCATTCAAAATGGGATTCCTTTACTCTTGACATTATTACACAAAAAATGAAGGTTATTGATTCCTACAGTCAAACTAAGTTGTCAGCATCGAGATCAGATATATCCCAAATTCAAACTAAGGACATCATGTACGAAGATATCCAACATTATCCACTTAAGGAAACAAGTCGGACATAACAAGATATTCTAGAGCCAGTAGAGCAACAAATTGAAATGATGTCATCTACAGTGGTCATTTTTTAGAGAATGCATTATGAACAAGACATCTCAAAACAAAGAGAATCAAAGAACAAAGGTGCTACTATCACCATACTGGGGGCAACTTCATCTCAAGAAAATGTCAACATAGGGGGCATGAAGGATCCTTATGATGAAAACAATGTCAATGCTACAACCAACCACGTCATGAATCTTCATCCACCCATCACCCCATCCACGAATTGGGACCAACATCAAAATAAGGTTTTGAATCATAGCAAAAAGATCGTTATCAAAGAAAAAGAAGCTAAGAAGCATATCAAACAAATCAAATACACTTGGATACCAAAAAATACAAAGAAAAATGATCCCTATCATACTCCATTAGTCAAAGAAACTATGGGGCAAGTATCCATCAAAGATTTCCACAAAGGAAAAATCAGGCTTCTCAAGCAACGTACAAAGTATATCAAGCAGTTGGTCCTAATTTCATGCACACTTTCGTATCCACCCATCACTGCTCATCTTCCCGAGTTTGGAGAGTCAAAGGTTCCAAACTGTCAACCAATCCATCTTTTATTCCTAAACACACTCCATCCATTGCTCCACGCATAATATCCAATTCTAACATTGACCATGTTTTGGTGATGACCCTTCATCATAAGCATTCAGAAGGCACTCTATCATGATGTGCACACAAAGACAAAGTTAACCTCTGTATCTGCAAAGCATATCAGGAATCTCAAAAGTTGCACTCAAGTGCATGTATCTTGGCAAAGCAGCTTCTTCAAGAAGGATATCAATGGCACATTATGACAAAAGCATCTACATCAACACCACCAGGTGGTTCAGCATGAGCTTAAAATATTTCAGCAAAAAAATCAAAAAATATAAAAAATCCTAAAAAAAATAGAAAAATGATTGAAAATGGTAAAGAAAAAAATCATCCTCTAGTGAAAACCACTTTGGTGGCACTTTGGATAGGTACCATGATGAAAACCTGGAAAACAGGAATCATGTATAGAATCGAGCATCTACGTGCACCATTTCAGGAGAAAGCATCTTATCACATCCATAATAAAGCCAACATTCCATCCATAATAAATCCGTTCATCCATGAACCATTTATCCCATCCATTTTCATATATCTGCATCCATACTCCAAAGTTATCTTGATCTTAATACAAGTTTGGTGCACACTTTACTCTTGCTTAATGGTAAACATCTTGACATGGTCCATTTTCATGGATCCTATCCTACCCAATGTTATCTAAGCCTTAAAGCACTATCCAAATGAGCATCTTCTATTTGAACATCTTATTACAAGATAAACCTTTGCATCCTTTGAATGCTTACCATATCCATCCATCCACACACCTATCCAAGAATCCACCTGTGACCTTCCATACATTGCTAGACATTGGGGGAAGATATTTACATCTTACTTCGGGAATCAATCTTGATCTATATCCTCCAACTTATGTTGTGATCTAAACATTGGAAAATGTGAAATCAAATCAACCAAGCATTTGTGAGCAAAAAGGCCAAAATCTGAACCACTAGCCCATGGCATATTTTGACAAGACGATGCTCTTCACAATCCATATCTATTGCATCTAATGTGTACTTCAGCGTCACATCAAATCATTCAAACAAATTTTGTTCCAAGTCAAGCTTCCAAAGCCTGATCAATCAAATCTAATCAATTATCACCTTGTCTGACTTAACACACTTAGTCAAACCACCCTCTTGTGCATGAGTTTACTCTAGGATAACACAATTTCCTAGAGTTTACAAGTGCATTATCATCTTATTCAACTTAACACACTTAGTCAAATTATCCAATCCATCATCAACTTGTTTGACTTAACACACAGTCAAACTACCCTCTCGTGTACGAGTTTACTCTAGGATAACACAACTTCCTAGAGTTTATGAGTGCATTATCATTTTTGTTTGACTTAACACACTTAGTCAAACTATCAATCCATCAATCTAATCAATCAGATCCTAGCTTGGTTTTCAAAAAAATCCCAAAACAGAACATTGATATCATATCGATATCCAAATTGTCAAATTATGCGAAAATCCAAAAACATCCAAATCATATCAACATCCAAAACATGTCAAAATCAAAAAAATAAAAAAATGGAGTCATCAGCTGAACTACGTCATCTTTGAGCTTTAACGTAGGCAATTTTGATCTTTGATCATCCCCCAAGACATTTAGGTCAGTCCTTTAGGCGTCTGTCGCAATGGCAATCTGTTTGCCCATCTATTTCACACCCTAGGTCAGTCCTTTAGGCATTTATCGCAATGGCAACCCATTTTCCCATCTATCTTATCATCGAGTCAAGTCAATTTTCATCTGAACTATGTCATCTCTGAGCTTAAATGTAGGCAAGGCCATCCTTGATCGGCCCCCGAGACACAAAATACCAAAAACATTGTAAAATCTCAAAAAACCCAAAAATAGCCTCAAAACATTTGAAAAACACAAAATGGTCCATCCATCTCATCTCACCTTCACCCACGATAATCATCATTCCTAATAAATCATCTTCATCTTCATCTTTTGGTGAAGCAATCATAAACAAGTCTAGCAAGTTCCAAAGTGAACACCCAAGCGTCAAAAGTCCTAAAGTCTAGGTCAGTAAGCAAGCAAGTTGGTCAACTCGGAGTATCAATGGCTTATCACCCAATTAGTCCCATTAAAACCCTAATCACAACATGTCCTAGGATGAGTCTTTCCCATGATGGACATAAGCATCAAGTATCTTGTAGTAGTTTAGCCTTGGCTAGCGGTACGAAGAACATTAGCTTGTTTGTTTACTTTATCTAGTATGTTTTACTTATCTTATTTTGCATCCATTCCAAGGACCTCTCAATGATGCCTAATCAAAATAGGTTTAGAGAGAAAGGAATGGGGCAGCGATCATTATCTTTTTTATTTGTTGTACTTGTTGGATATTCTTGTAAAATAACTTGGTGAATACTTTCTTTGTTAGGTCCGTCCTAGCAAGGTTTTTTTATGTCAAGTGTGAACAAGAATACTCCTATCTGATTGTCGAGTCAAAGTCCATCACACTAGGTACAATTCCATCTTGATTATTTATACCTTGATGCATCATACCTATGTGTTTTATCAAACATAAAGTAATTGGCCCTTTGAAAATCCCAACTCCTGGTAAAAAAATCATCATCATCATCATTAATAACGTAGGCTTGTTGGATCTTCCTTCCATCCATCTTATTCTTCTTATTCTTCTATCTTTACTCACATTTTTACGTGAAGTAGGTGTGAGTTTTCAAAATATAAACGAGGCTACCCATGGCCGATCATTGTCTATACATCATCAAAGTTGTCTACGTCAAATAACTAATCTTTCTATAGAATTATCTTTCGTCCTCTGATCAATAGAACCGCTCCTTTCGCATTTTATCGCGATCTCGATCAAAAAATTAGCATTTCCGCTCGATCTCTTGAGGGGGCAGTATACCGACATAATCCTTCCATTGGGGCAACAATGGGGCATCTAAAAAAATAAAAAAAAATTTGAACTTTGATCACAGTAGTTTATTCTTTGAATCAATGCAACAAGTACATTGCTTCAAAGAGGGGAAAAATGTAGACATGTAAAATATACGTGCACCTGATCCTGATCCTACTAACATCATTTCATCTTGAATCATACTCTCAACTTATCAACACCTTTCATCCCTTATTTAAACAAATCATTATTTATTTAATTAGGTCTTTCTCCTCTGTTAATTAAATTAATCAATTTAATTTAATTAATTCTCGAATTAAATAATTTATCTTATTTGATTAAATCCCTAAAGTCTTCTTGTTAAATTAAATAAATTCAAACCTTATTTGATTTAACCCAACATTATCCCACTTAATTAAATAAATCAAAACATTTATTTAATTAATCATTTTCCTCTCAATTCTTGATTTAAATCAACTCATAAATTTAAGTAAAAATTGTCAAATCATCTAATCTCTCATTAAATTTATCAAATCTTGATTCATTTAATCTCAATCACTAAAATCCTCTAGAGAATGCAACTTGCACATGAAAATAGATTTAATTCATTTATTAAATCTCTATTTTCTCTCAACATGACATAAAAGGGGAATATTCCATCAAATTTGAATTCATAATCCAAGTGGATGGGTACTTCCAACAAGGAATTTAATGCCTCTTACATGTCTTTGTGCATTGAGCCAAGTGACATTAACTCTATTTCCCTTCCCTCTAAACATGTCACATTCAAATTTCAAATTTGAATCTCATAGCATTTATCATGCACATTGACCAAAATGTGCTCATTCCTCCTCCAATCACATGTGGACAAGTGGCCTTCTCTCATTGATTGGTCTTTTGTCCCACATTGCTCAAATCTTGCTCATTCTTCCAATTTGAAATCTATAAATGAGAGATTTTTCCTCTCATTCTATCATCCACAATTTGAGTAAACTTATTATACTCAAATTCATCTTCAAGCATAGCCATTTTCATCTCTCTATATCAAATTCTTAGCTAGGTTATGTAGGAATTCAACCAAAGTGTATCAATCATCATCAAGCTTACATAGGAGTTGGGAAAGGGTGGATTTCGACACACCAATTCGCACCAACTCCCCCATGGGATCAAGAGTTTGCATGATTAATTAGGATTTTACTTGTATTTCATATCTTGTTCTTCATTTTCCTATTTTAATCTTTATAAACAGATTTCATGGGGAATCCTTGTTTTTATCTTACATATTGATCTAACATTGTGTTTGTTTGTTGTATTTGTGCAGGTACAAAATAGGGGTTCATATTTTGGCACTAGAAGGAGAGCGGCGAAGTTTGAAAATTTAAATTTCTTAGGCAAGAAACAAGTGCGGTGGAGTTTGGGAATTTGTGTGTGGTTCTATATAGCGTTGTGTCTCTGAATGTGGTGCAATATGACATCGCATCTCTGAAAGAGGTACAATATAGTGTCGCAGGACTGTGTGCGACACAGTTTCCTGGGACCTGTAACAAAAATAGAAAAACACGAAATTTTCCAAAAAACGTGATTAGAACTTGAGATTTTCCCTCCTTCTAGCGCCAAAATGTGAACCCCTATTTCACAACATGTAGAAAAGGATATGATCTTGTGTTTAAGGATGAGAAATGTGAGATCCGAAAAGGATTTGAAACATTGATTGCTAGAAGAAAGAAATCTAAAGGGAATATCTATCAACTTAAGGGTACTGATGGATGATACTTTATGGATCAGATAAATGACAGTTGGTTATGGCATAGGAGAATGTGTCACACGAATTTTTATAACTTGGAAAGGATTAGTGTTGTTCAGGTCGTGAGAAATTTACCAAGAATTACAAAGCCTGTTAATGATATTTGCAAGAATTGTCAATCTGGAAAGCAAGCAAGAAATAATTACATATCAAAGGAATGGTCTACTACCAAACGACTAGATTTATTTCATACATATCTCTATGGTCCTACAAGAGTGAGAATTCTACTTGTTGAAAGGTACTTTGTGCTTTTAATTGATAATTATTCTAGATATACATGGGTTACATTTCTTAGAGAGAAATCAAATGCATTAGATAAATTCAAGGCATTCAAAGAAATGGTTGAAAATAAAGTGAATTTGAAGATAAAATGCTTAAGATCGATAGAGGTGGGGAATTCACCTCCCGTGAGTTTAATATGTTTTGTGAAGTGCATGGGATAAAAAGACGGTTATCTGCTCTAAGAACTCCTCAGCAGAATGGAGTTGATGAAAGGAAAAATAGAACAGTTCAAGAAGTTGCTAGGTCAATAATTACTGAGGTTGGTTTACTGGAAAGAATCTATTCATACTATTTTTTATGTGTTCAATCGAGTTAAAGTTTGATGCAAGAAGTGATGAAGGCATTTTTCTTGGATATTCTACTAAAAGCAAGGCATATAGATGTTTCAATAAAAGACTGAGAAATATTGTACAAAGCTCGAATTTGAAGGTTGATGAGACAATGAAGAATTCTATTGACATCGATGGATATGTATTTGATGAACATGATTGTGCAAAAATAGAAGAAATTATGAATGAACAAGAAAAAGATGAGCAAGAGAAGCAGGATGAACAAAATGAAAGAGAAGAAGATGCTCCGATAATGTCCCCTAGGACACCTATATATGTACAAAAGAATCATTCAGAAAGTCAAATTATTGGAGATAAGACAAAATGTGTGTTAACTAGAAGCAAATTTGTTGTTAAAGTGAATTTGTGTTTACTTTCTGAGATATAACTGAAGACAATAAGTGAATCTTGTAAAGGTTAACATTGGAAGGAAGCAATGAAAGAATAAATTTTGTAAATTGAGAAGAATCTGAATTGGGAATTAGTCCCAAGATCGGCAGATAAAAATATCAATGGATCAAAGTGGGTATTCAGAAATAAGTTGAATGAAATTGGAGAAGTTGTTAGAAACAAAGTGAGGCTTGTGTGTAAAGGTTACTCACAAGTAGAAGGCGTAGATTTTCAAGAAAAAAATTCCCCAATTAAAAGAATGGAAGCTATAAGGATGTTCTTAGCACTTGATACTCATAAAGACTTTAAGGTCTATCAGATGGATGTCAAGTCAGTATTTTTGAATGGTGATCTAGAAGAAGTCTATATGGAACAACTAGAAGGATTTTAGTTGATAGATCAACCAGATATGGTGTGCAAATTGAAGAAATATTTATATGGGTTGAAGCAAGCTCCTAGATCTTGGTATGTAGGGTTACTAAGTACTTGATTTAGAAAGGATTTAACAAAGGTACAACATATAGTAATTTTTACTTTAAGATTGAAAATGAAAAAATATTGATTGTAGTTGTGTATGTTGATGATATTATCTTTTGAGAAAATGAAAATATGTCCAAGATGTTTGCAAAAGCAATGTAGAAAGAATTTGAAATGTCTATGTTTGGGGATATGAATTTATTCTTTCGGCTACAGATTAATCAAACACATAAATGAATTTTTATTTCATAGGACTCTAAGTATGTGAGAGAGAGATGTTAAAGAAGTTTGGGATGGTTGGTTCCAAGCTGGTAAGTACTCCTATGGTGACTAGATGCAAATTGGGTAAAGATGATAATTCACCTAAGGCTTATCAGAGCAAGTATAGATCTATGATTAGTGGACTATTATATTCGACTGCTACTAGATCGGATATCATGCATGGTGTATATCTTGTGGCTAGATTTCAAGAAGATCCTCAGGAAATACATGTTGTTTCAGTTAAAATAATATTCAAATATTTGAATGGAACTCTGGATTATGGATTGTGGTATCCTAAAGATATTGACTTTACACTTAGTGCCTATATAGATGCAGATTGGGTTAGATGTGTAAATGACATAAAGAGTACAAGTGGTGGTGCGTTCTTTCTTGGATGCAGATTGGTAGCATGGTTGAGTAAAAAGAAAGAATTAATCTCCTTGTCTACTATTGAAGCTAAGTATATTGTTGCTACATATTTTTGTACATAATTTCTATGGATAAAACAAATATTGAAAGATATCACAGTGATATATGATGATCATGATCCCATTTCTATTTTCTATGATAATACTAGTGCAAATAACATTTATAAGAATCTGGTGATGCACTTGAGGATGAATCATATATCTATCAGATATTATTTCTTGAGACATAAAGTCATAGAGAATGAAGTAAAGATTGAGTATGTTTCGACGAAGGATCAGATTGTTGATATTTTCATGAAGGCTCTTCCTAAAGATAATTTTGAGTATCTCCAAGAGAAGTTAGGTGTTATTTCCTCTCCTTTCTTGAACTAGATGCATATGGAGATACATTAGTCTGATGGATCTATGGATCTATCTTTCTTCTGGACTAGTTTTTTAATGGATACCTCTTAGGGGGAGCAGGTAGTATCAAGTGTTGTCATTCTGTGTATTTTTTTTGTCATGTCAAAGGAGAGATAAATGGAAAATATTATTTTACCTTTTCTATTGATGTCAAAGAGGGAGAGAAGAAGCATGTGAAAAGAGAATGAGAAGAATCATATAAGAGATTATCTTCTAAGGGGGAGAAAACAAAAAAAAATATTTAGAGGTAGTATGTTGTCTTTGATGGTTTTTCACATCATGTGTTGCCATCAATGAAAAAGGGGGAGATTTTTGAAAGAATTAAAATTTTGAAGGTGTTGAGGAAAGTTTGCAAGTGTTTTAATTGATGTCGATTGGTCAACTGGTTATCTACTAGTTGTTTTTGGTTGTATATGTTGAGGATATTGAGAAAATTGTAATAAAGATATGTTGCATGTGTTCAGTGGTTTCTCTGATTTTTGGTCCAAATTTTCTGCTATGGTTGTGTGGTTCAGATATTTTATTCATGGTTCTTAGTAGATGTTATATCCATATTTTTGGTTGTTGATTCATTGTACAGTGCAAGTTGTGTTCACCAGTTGTGAACTACGATTTTTTGTGTTTCTAGTTAAGGTCCGGGAGAAATGTTGTCAGTCTAGATTTCTCTTTGATGAAGTCTTATGACTTGTGGTTCTAGAGTTGTGTTGCCCTAGTTCTATTGAACATAGTTTCAGCATTTGGAATATTTGTTCTTAATGGTTCTATGTGGTTTACACTGGTTTGGTTGACCTTGTGTGAAATACTACTTTTGAGGATGATAAAGCGTGTTGGATCTTTTAGGGTCCCTTTAAGTGTGTGTTTGGGTCACCCTCATTCTAATTCCACCCTAGAATGTTTTAGCATTGACCTAATTTGAATTTAAATTTGGATGGTCACCTTTAGATATGTTTCAAAGTTGATGGTATAAATGCAAGATGATTTAATAGTGAAGATATGATGCGAGAGCCAAGAAGAAGAGCGATAAGAGAAAAGTGGAAGTAAATTTGTATGCAACATTGATTCTATTTCGTGAGTGTGTGTGTTGGGAGTGTGGCACATCAATGTGAAGCTTAATGTTGAGTTTTTGGATGCAGTCAGCAAAAGGTGAACTCTATCATTCATGCATGTGTGTGAATAATTATGGTGGAATTATTTGTTGCATTGGGATTGTAGTCTCTCTATAACAACTCTTCTTTGTCTTTTTTATATCTTTATGGCAGTGATCCCTCTAGTTTGTAGCCCTATTGGACAGTGAGTCCTTGTTCCAAACAGTGAGTCCTTATTTCAGGCAGTGAGCCTTGTTTCAGGAAGTGAGCCTTTTGTAATCGATTTTGATATTCTCTATAGTGTGAGTTAATCCTCACCATGGTTTTTCCTTTATTGGGTTTTCCACGTAAATCTAGTGTTATTGTGTTTATGTGTTGGATTTAAGTTTCTTCATTGACATTTCATGATTAATCATTTAAGCAGTATTCAAAATTAGTTTTTATGATTAAATTAAAGGCTTAATTATGTGACAACTGATTCACCCCCCTCTCAGTCGTCCTATTCAACACAATGTCAATGTACAGGGGCATGCAAGAGTAGGAGGAGGAGGAGGAGAGGATCGAGGTGGCAGCAGTGTTGGCCAGTAGGGAGAGGCAGTGAGTGGAGCAGCAAAGAGGCCTAGGTGGTGGTAGAGGCTTTCCTCACCTCCAATTTCTATCCTAGTCTCAGTGGTGCAACCTTCGGAAACCAATATCCCCCAGTAGGAGGCCCGCTAATGTTCAGTAAACTTGGTTTCAAACACACAATTCAGAGGGGGTCCTAACTGAACAATCCACTAAACCCTTGAAAGGCCTTCATTTAATTATCAACCAAGGCTAACATAATATTGTGATGATGTTGGAACTCTATGTGCATTCAAAGACTTTATATTTCCTATCATCTTAGTATAGGTTTTTACACATGCTAGAAAACATAAATTGTATAACAATAATAAGAAGTAATGTTAGAACTATTACTACGAGTGGCTACAGCTAAAGATTGTGACAAGTTCATAATCAAGAAATGAATTATGTAACTGTAACTACTGAAACAACAAAAATAAATGTGCAAAAATAAAGTGGGGAATAGTTACCTTGAGTGACTCTTTCTCAAGTAATTGCCTCCATAGGATACACTCAAATCTAGCTCCTCAAATTAATTCAACATAACAATAACTAAAAAATCTCTTATTGCATAATTCAAGATATCACAATCTAATAAGAATCTTTTAGGATATCTTATTCATAAGAACATTATTGGAACAAACATTATCTATGTAAAATAGAAAACTAATTGAACATATCTATTTTTTATATTTTCTACACTTGTTTAGCCAACTAACTATTCACCTCAACCACCGAACCATACATATAGGTGTGTGGGAGTCTTATTGAAACAAGGACTCGAAATAGAAATCTAAATGCAAATCACCACTCCCTAAGAAATAAAGTGTGACAAAGTCTAAATCATAACTAAAAACACAACTGAAAAGGTAGAAGAATTTGAATAGGACCACAACTCTATTGTAATGGTAAAATTGAAATGTGGACTATAAAAACAATCTCATTGGATTACCAATCATGGCAGATCTCTTCTCCTTAAGTAGTAGTATTAAATGACATGGTGTCTAAACTATTGGAATCAAGGAACACTAAGAGGGGGGGTGAATCAATGTTCTATAATTTTTAACTTTATTAATCTGATCCTTAAAGTACTGATAACATTCAACCAAAATAAAGATGCATGAACATAAGACAAATAACCACAACACAATAACACTATAATTTTTATGTAGAAACCCTGTTAGGGGAAAAACCATAGTGGAGGTCAATCCATAATATGATTTGAGTATACTCAAAAATATTTTTACAAAAATGGGAATGCACTTGCATTCAAGTGCACTGCCTAGAGCTCACTACTCAAAAACAGAAAGGCTTACTACCTTACAATCAATGTCAAAAGACAACTGAATTGGTGAACTATGAAATAGCATCTACAAATTCCTGAGAATAGTTATGAATAATCTCATCAATTGAATTCTTTGACCTTCTATCTGATTTTGCACTTCTACTTTGTCTGCTTCAACTCGCTTCACAAAATCCTTTTATGCACAAGTGAAACTATGCATAATCGCTCTTCAATCCTTCTGATATTTGCAACACATGCTAACACACTTCATACATATATCAAAATGATATAATTGATCTCTTATATATATCCAAGACTAAAGATTTAATTGCTACAAGTCGACTTCAATAAGAAAAATATTTATAAACTATCAGCTCAAATCATAAATAATATTCAATGCACATCCACCAAAGTCGGCCACAACATAGTGAGGACCCAAATCAACATGATCAAACACAAAAACACTTAAACAATTACTCCTTGAATATCTGCAACGACTATATTCACTTAGTCGAGCTTCATGCACTGTTAAACAAAAAATTTACCAACCAGATCTTCTAACTTGCACATGGATTGATACAAGGCTCTAAGATTCAAGGATAACATGAATCATACATCAAATGATCTTTCCTAAGATCCACAACTCAAAATGAAAAAAAAAATCATGTGAATCAATGAACATAAAATTGTCGAATGCTTTATTCTAGCTTGACTATCTTCAATCTGTCTATCGGTATGATCAAATGATGATGTATAGATCAAATCACTGACTAGGTTTTCCATCAATGACAAGACCAAAAAAAAATTGTAGTGTCTCTTACCAAAAATCTCCCCCTTTGGCATTGATGGCAACACTTAGTAAAAAATGACTAAGTGTTGGATCAGTACCAACATAAATACGATGCCAACTTCAAAACTTCAAAAATATATTCAATCACAACTCAAAACTGTAACTCCCCCTGATATGAATATAAATTTTTCACTGTGCTACTTTTACCTTTGACATCAACGGAAAAGATGGGGAATCCGTATACCAAAATTCAAACAAAATTGTTGCATATGTACAAACTTGTTTCTACAACTTACACAAACTTGAAAATATCTGCAAAATTTATCTTCAACAGGTTCAAACTTGTGTCCCAACCCTTCTTGAGACTCTCAAAAATATTTATGTGATCATAGAATAGATAATATTACATATTTTCTGATTCAAGGTTCATTGGATCACTGACCCCCATAGCTTCTTGTGCTTCCTTCAATGCACTCAACATTGTTTCCATCTTTGGACCAATTAGGCCTCTAAGCTCACATGCTCTTTCCACTCTTCTTTCATTATCATGCTTCAAGCTCTTTATCTTTTCAAGTAGGGATATAACTTGACCTTCTTGCTTTCCAACAGAAACAATTAAAGGGTCAAAGGAATTAGAAATAGTAGCTAACTAGTTCTCATGATCCTTAATCTTTTTTCTCATTGTCCTCAATAATTTTAGACAAAGACAAACATGACTTGTAGATCTTTCTGCCTTCAGATAGTGCACTTTTAATATTCTTCAATTAGGTAGCTAATAATGATTTTTCATTAGCAATCATGAAATTTAGCCTATTAATCCTTGTATCATCAAATTCCTTGTATACCTTGACCTCAGCTAACTTCACAAGGAACTCAAAATGAGTACTTATAGAATTAATAAGCTTCTTCAGCTCATTGGAGGGAGAACCAGATGGATCCTTAACATGAGTAGGCATGATTATCTCCAAGATACTAGATGTGAGACTCAATAGCTCATTGTCCTCAATGTGGGACTTCAACAATTCTTCTCTAGCCTTCACCTGTGCAAATGATGCAAATTTCAATTTCTGAATTGGAGACAAAGTAGACAAATTAATAGGACCTTCACCCAATTCAAGGTCCAAATATTCATGTTGCTCTTCCTGAAATTTCTTCACTGCCTCTATAGTGTCCCTTGCTTCCACAAGAACTTCCTTTATTTCAACCTTCTTTTCTTCAACCACTGTTTCCTCAGCTACTGATTCTTGCTTGCCTTTAGGAACCTCAACTTCTTCACTTGACATCTCCTTTTCTTCAATTGACATAGCTTTAGGAGCTTCATTCTCCACAAATACTTTTGTATCATGCATACCAAGAGGAATTTGAGTGTCCTCAACTGTATTTATCAGATCAGATGCAATATCTTCAATATGCACTTCTTTAGAGATGACATTGATTATGTGCTTTAAAAAAACTTCCTTTAGAATTCTTTCAATTTCTCTTGCTACCTCTTCAATCCTACCAATAATAAGCTTGTTTACTCTTGTTTTAATCTTGAAATCCCTCTTAGGTTCATTCAAGATTGTCTTCATTTCCTCAATAGTCATCACCCGACATAAATCTGCAAGAATTTGTTCTCTTATTTTCTCCTCTTCGATTCTTGCACTTACTCTTCTCATTTCTAAAATTTCATACATTTCTTTGGGTAATTCAACCATTATTTCAACAAGAGTCATATTGAAATTGTTCAAATACTTTATTGTAGCCTCCTCAAGAACTCTTTGACCAACACTATCAAACGTATCATACCATTCACATAGTGGCTTAAGATTACCATCCTTGATTATGCTTCTCTCAACCTCCTTCACAGACATACCTGGTTTGGCAGTTTTCACCTTCTTCTTTGCTTTCTCTTCTTCACCGAAGGGCTTGTCCTTAGTGAGTTTAGTTGCATGGGTGCCCATATGCTTTATTTCTCTCACTTCCTCATCAAATTCAATTTCCTCATCTTTTGAAATGGTTGTATAGACTCTTGTACTCTTATCCTTCTTCCTCCTATCGGATTCCTTAACTTGATCTTTCGCATGACTTAACTTCTTTGCAGGACCGGATAGGGGTGAAAAGCTCCTTTTTGATCTAGTTCGAGTAGAGGATGGTACCAGACTAGCATATTAAATTCTAGTTGGCTCTTTTTTTGCTTCATCTTTTTCTCTCTTCCTTCTAGCTTCTCTCACATCTTCTATAGATATACCAATGCTTTTTGTAAAGGCTTCCACTTATTTCCTTACTCTCTAGACTATCATTGGTTTCTTCAACTGCTCATGCACTTGCATATCCTTTTTGCATAGGTTCCAAACCTCTCTTCAGTTGGATCTAGAGGCTTACTCAACAAATGTTGTGCATATAGTTCCAAGATGTTCTCCTCAACTTCATAGCCCATTGGCATAATCCAGACTATTCTAGGATGTGCAGCTTCCATCAAGCATTGATCAATATCCACCATAAAATAAATTGTGTCCTTATACTTCTCCACAATAGAAGTAGGAATTCTTTCTCTTCCTTGCATTAAATTTTTAAATTTCTTGAAATATCCCCAGATTGTAGTTTTCTTGGCTTGATTATCACTAATGTTGTATAACATGTCTCTAATCTGAACAGCTACAGGTTTATTACCTTGCCAATACACTTTTCCAACTCCAGAAACTTCATTCATGAAATAAAAGAACAAACACAGCAACAGATTACCATACTTAAATGAATTATTCTTATCTTTCTTGATCTTACCAAGATTCTCCATATGCTGACTTCAAAGTAACTCACATAGGTCATACTCTACATTTTCTTTCACCATCTGATATGTTGCATAAATAGTTGTACTGGATACAAAATTATCCTGGCTGGAGTGATAAATATCATAACCAATGACCATTGAGGAAAATTTCACATCCACATAAATAATATCATCAATTTTCGTAGCTCTTTTATCAAACATTGAACCGGTTGCATCAGTAACTATTTGATTCTTCACATACTTGAAGATTGACAACCCACCAGAGGAATTTCAACTAGAAACAATGCTTATAGCTTCTTTTGTAATCTTAAAAGGTTGACTCAACCACATAAATTAAGCATGAACTTGGCTCAAAATATATCAGATCCACTCGCTTTCATCAAACACAGGAAACTTTACAATCTACATGAATTTCTTCTCCTCTAGGGTTTTGAATTTGGACTTCACCTTGAAATCTTCTCTAGCTATATGATTTGAGTACAAATTCAACAATTGTGATCTCCCTAACTCCTCAATACTTGCATGAATGTATGCCCTAATTTCTTCAATATGCAAAATGGCTAACGGAACAGATGAAAAAATGCACCTAAGGGCTCTGTCTCAACAGATTTAAAAGGATGTCACTTGAATTTCAGACGAGGTCTATCCTTGATATCAACTACCAATGGAGTAGCCATTTTCACAAATTCACAAGTTCACAAGTTTTCTCAATAAATACCTTTTCGTCGGATTAGGGTTTGATCATTGAATCTCCTTCATACTTGAATCTTCACCACAATTTGTCAAAATTTTCTTCAAAGCTCTCTAGACTTCTTCTCCTCAAAATGAAAAGTGACAAATGAAGAGTAAAAATGACCTTTTATCATTCACACACCTAATTTTTTGTCTCAATAAATGCTTTTACCCTAACTCATCTAGATACCCTATTTTATCCTCTATGAAGGATAAATCTTCTATGAACCTTCAACTCTATATAAATACTCTCTCCAACTATTTCAATAGCATTTGTAGTTCATCAATGCAATCATTGCACTCATCCACATCCTGGTATCAATTACTGGGAGGAGGTTTGAAGGATTTTCTTGACAGCTCCCCCTAGGTCAGAGGCCTAAAACTAATTCTTGGATGTGTTGGCATATGGCATATGGCTGAGGATATTTTTTACATATGGCTTGTAAGTGTTGTCATTGATGGAAACCTAAGTCATTCAACTTAAGTCTTGCATCTAAATGTGCAGTATAATTTTGATTCCTACCGGAAAAACAGAATAAAGAACAGGGCATCTGGTTAATAGGCATAAAATTTGATCTAAACATCTTACCGGGCATATATTTTGGGTTGTAGATCTCTGAGGAAGGTTTTTTTATGCTTGCAATATCTTGGTTTTTTATGTGCACTCACTGGTACGTGATCTAGAAGATTCGGTGCACTAATTTGTTGATTATCTGTGCGAGGAGGCCGACTCGAAAAGGATAGTAATTGTGGATGTATAAGATATAATTAATCATAAGTCTTCATGCTCAATTAAGTGTTATTTGGGTCCTCTCTTTGTCTTAACTAAATTTGGAGGATGCGCATAAATATTTAGTGATGGATTTGGCTGACAAGATAAAAAGTAACTTAATATTTTATAAACCCAAGTGGTGGATGAATAAATCCTTGATTGCAGATATATATAAGAGATTGCTTTTTCATTTTAGAATGTGAATAAGTATGTGTGTAGAAGAGTCAAATGTGAGATTCAACAGTGCAGTAGTGTGAATTTGATTATAAGTGATGTGAAGAACATGAAAGCGCATAACAGAGCAGAGCGAAGTGCAAAATCAAAAAGCATATCCAGAATCAGATCTATGAGCTTCACCAGAACTGTCACCTAGCATAAGTAGATGCTACTATCTCATTTCACCCCCTTCAGATGGTTTTAATCTAAATTTTGTAAGGGAGTGAGCCTTTCTCTAAGAAGTGAGCTCTAGGCAGTGTTCCTAAATGCAAGTGCATTCCTTTTGTAAACAATTATATTTGAGTACTCAAATTGTTTATTAACCTCCATCATGGTTTTTCCCCTAACAGGGTTTCCATGCAAAAATTTGTGTGTTATGGTGTTAAGAATATTTACTTTGAATGCATACATCTTTTCCTTAGTGCAATGATGAAATGGTTTCAAGTTTTAGATTGATGAAGTTTAAAATTGTTGAACATTGATTCACCCCCCCTCTCAGTGTTCCCTTCAGTCCAACAATTGATATCAGAGCTAGTTCCTTTGAAGAAGTTTTGCAGCTTGAGGTGGATCTTGGAATGTGATGGACTCTAGTAGTCTTCAACAACAACTTCTGGTGGCACTTGATGACCTTGATCAATCTAAAGTAGAAGTTCAAGAATTAAAAGAAAATCTTAGAGATGCTGAGAAATTCATCCAATCATTGAAGGATCAAATAGTTAAATCTGGGGTGAAGAGGAAAGATCATTGTGATCAAATTAAACAAAAATAAAGTGAAAACATGGATGATGCTAACCGGAATCAAACCTTGAAGAAGATAACCGAAGAATGTGAAAATATTGCTAGAGACAATACAAACCTAAAGAATGAGATGGAATCTATGATGATGAAAATGACTAAAGAAATTGAAGAAAGGAAGAAAAATGAGGAAAATATTACTAGACCCAGAAAGAGAAATCTAATGAATGCAGCAGAATAAATGGGGAATTCACTCAAATGGAAAGTGAATTACAAAGAACTAGAAACAATGAAGAAGAACTTGGTAAGCAGATTACTACTCTTACAAATGATCTTGTCATTGCAAATGAATACAAAGAAAATTTTAAGATTAGTTCAATAAAGCTTGATGAGCTGACTCAAGGATAGAAGAGTGGAAATGATAAGAGAGGTCTTGGATATGAAAAGGGAGAAAAAAAAAATTAAGAACAAAAGAATTTCAGACAGAACAGAAATGGAAGGTATCCAATAAGACAATCTAATGCATAAAATTTTAATGGATATTATTTTTCCTGTAATAAGTTTTATCATATGGTTGCTCAATGTAGAATTAATTTGAGGTCAAAAGTTTCATCATTTTTTGGTCAATGTTTCAATTGCAAAAAGCTTGGTCATAAATCAATTGAATGCAGAAATATGTCAAGTCACTCTATTGATAGAAGAAATGTTGAATGCTATACATAAGGGAAAATTGGGCATATTCCTAATCAATGCAGATCTAGAAGAATTCATTGGAATGATTGCCCAAGACAAGAAATAATTGTGTGTTACAACTACAACAAGTATGGTCATATTGCAATATTTTGAAGAAACAAAAATGTAGGCATAAGAGGTCTAGTATACAGAGGCAAAAATGTAGAGAAAAATGATAAAGGGAAACAAAAGGTAACTACGGATGAAATCAGAGATCAGATGAAGAATACATGGGTAAGGAAAAATTATTTTGATGTTGAAAATGGTTCCATACCGGAACCTGTCTCCGGTAACTCTTCTAGTAATTGATTTCAGGCCACTAGCCTAGGGGGAGTCTTTCAAGAAAACCCTTCCTCCCCTTTCTTGGTTGGTACCAAAACACGGAGAATAGTCAAGAAGGTGTACTTATTGTGTACATAAGTTTTGGATAACTTTAGCAAAGAGAAATCAATCAATTCATAGGTCCACAGAAGATTTTTTTTGTCGTTGTTTGGGAAAATAGAGTCTTTGAAAAACTTAGGGAAAATGCATTCATTGCACATGTGTGAGCTATAAAGGTCAAGTCAGAACCGTAATTTGTCACATTGCATTGAAGAAGAGAAGAAGGAGAGCACTCGATATGTGGATTACGAAGCAGTAAAATTGATTCATCAACAAATCCTGAAATCTATCAGGTATTTCAAATTGTTCTCAAATTATTCATACAACTTAGTGTGTGGTTGTGAACCCTAAACACAAAAAGTAAAAATAGAAAAAATCAAAGGCTCGATCACTCTAGATGAATATAACAGTGCAAATATTAGGTCTATGAGGAATTTTTTACTCCCTGATGAATTAAAGCATTTGAGCAAAGCTAAGCATGGAAATTTAGATATGTGGAGTGAGTTTCTATCCTTTGAGAATGCGGAATTCATGAAATTCATATTAAGAAGATTACATGACGATGTTTTAACTCTGGACAAACCTTACATCATTTCAAAAAGAGGCAATTGAGAACTTAACTGGATTTTTCAAAGTCGAAGATGTTCCTAGGAAGAAATCTATCCAGAACAAAGAGGTTGAAACCCTAACCAAAATAATCAGAGATCAGAGAGCCCTAATGATTGCAAAAATCAAGAATCTCATTAAAAAGTGCATTGCACACAGAATAACATATAAAATATTCTACAAAAATCGTGAAGGAGCTACATCGGTTGTGGCAATGTACATTTCTCACAAAATGATAATTGAAGGTCAGGACTTTGACCTATGCATGTTGTTAAAGGATTAGCTCATGGAGAATGTACAACTGACAAAGAAATCAGGTTTGGCACTTTAATTATATGTCTGGTAATTTCTTTCTTGAATTTCTTTCCGAAAAATCGATAATGTAGTATGGAAATCAAACAAACCGATATGCAATCAGATATACTCTTATTCTAAGAGCTTGGCTAACTGGGATTTAGAATTTGAAAATTTCTTTAAGAATGTGCTTGAAAAGTTTGGATCAGTCAATATTTCCCCTTCTGTAAGAACAATGGAAGTTGGTTCCTCTTACGGTAGCATTGATAGAGGACAGAAAAGACGAAAGTAAATTATTGAATACAGCCCTCTAGAAAGCAAAGTTCCCAAGATTGAGGAAAAAGGAAAAGAAAAATAAATTGTGGAAATTATGGATGAAGAATTTAATGAAGAAAATGAGAATCCACTAGAAAATGAATCTGGACTAGAAAATGTAGTGAGGAAGAAGAAGATCTAACAAAAGAAAAGCTACAACAGCTTATTCAAGGTGTAGGTGGCATGCAAAAAATTGTGAAGTTATGATCAATCAGACCATCATGCGATCAAGACTTGATTCTAGAAGTTCTAAATGCTCATGTTGAACACTGTAAGATAAGATTGGAAATTTTGAAGGACATTCTACTTAAAGAGATGATCGAGTGCAGCAAAGAATCAATGGGCTCTAAGGACAAAGGCAAAGAAGAAGGTGAATTTGTCTCTCTCCTGAAGGAAAAATTCAGACTATCCCTTTCCAAGTTGAAGAAGAAAATGAATGAGTTGAGGCAATGCATAAACTCAGTCATAGGCATCTACAACTATTGCATCTATTGGCCCCATATAGTCAGCAATTACAAAGAGAATTTGGATCAAATTGAAACAAAATTGAATGACATTGGCAAAAGCTTTGGCATATCTCAGGATCTAGATGGCATCATCAAGAAAAGAATATGGGAGCTATAGTCAAAACACACAAAAATTCAACTCTCCAAGAATGTTCTTGTGGATACTTTTTGGAAGGTAAAAGATCTAATTGAATGTAGGTTGTAGTAGGTGGTGGAAATATTGAAGAATGGTGAGAAATTGGAAGAAGAAATTACAATTCTTGAATCTCTCATTGAGATTATTAACAAGACTTCCAATAACTATAGCTTGATCATTATTATTGGAATTACAATAGATGGTTGGAAGAATTTCCTTCCCGAAGTGAAGAAAAACCATAAGATAATCTTCTAAAAGTAGCAATTAATTGCTTTCAAGTTTTTGAAATTTTGATCAAAGGAGGAGAACTGTAGGCATATATGTGTTAAATTTTTGTAATCCTTAAGGATTTTAAACACATGTTTTGTCTCTATCTTGTCAATATCAATTTTTGTCTTTTTGGCATATGGCATCCATGCTTTTTCATTGATGTCAAAGGGGGAGAGAATGCAGTGAAAAAATCCCCATAGAGGGAGCAAATAAAGTAGTATAGGAGAAGATAATTCCTTATAAATCTCAGGGGGAGAAAGTGCAGTAAAATTTTAGGCAGTGTACCTATAATGATTCTGACACTTAGTCATTTTTCACTAACTATTGCCATCAATGCCAAAGGAGGAGATTGTTGGCATATGGTTGGGGATATTTCTAGCATATGGCTTGTAAGTGTTGTCATTCATGGCAACCCAAGTCATGCAACTTAAGTCTTGCATCTGAATGTGCACTATAATTTCGGTTCCTACCGGCAGAACAGAATAAAGAATAGGGCATCTGGTTAATAGGCATAAAAGCTGATCTAAACATCTTATCGGGTAGATATTTTGGGTTGTGGATCTCTGAGGAAGGTTTTTTTATGCTTGCAGTATCTTGGTTTTGATGTGCACTCACTTGTACATGATCTAGAAGATCAAGTGCACTAATTTATTGATTATCTGTGCGAGAAGGCCGACCCTGCAAGGATAGTAATTATGGATGTATAAGATATAATTAATCATAATTCTTCATGCTCAATTAAGTGTTATTTGGGTCCTCTCTTTTTCTTAACCAACTTTGGAGGATGCGCATAAATGTTTAGTGATGGATCTGGCCGGCAAGATAAAAATTAACTTAATATTTTATAAAGTCGACTAGTAGATGAATAAATCCTTGATTGTGGATATATACAAGAGATTTTTTTTTCATTTTAGAATGTGAATAACTATGTGTGTAGAATTTCGAATTGCAAGATTCAGCAGTGCAATAGTGTGAATTTGATTATAAGTGATGCGAAGTGCAGAATCAGAAAGCAGATCCAAAATCAGATCTATGAGCTTCACTGGAACTATCACCTAGCATAAGTAGATGCTACTATCTTAGTTCACCCCTTCAGATGGTTTTAATCTGAATTTTGTAAGGCAGTGAGCCTTTCTCTTTGAGCAGTGATCTCTAGGCAGTGTGCCTAAATGTAAGTGCATTCCTTTTGTAAATAATTATATTTGAGTACTGAAATTGTGGATTAACCTCCATCGTGGTTTTTCCCCTAATAGGGTTTCCACGCAAAAATTTGTGTGGTATGGTGTTAAAAATTTTTACTTTGAATGCATACATCTTTTCCTTAATGCAATGATGAAATGGTTTCAATTTTTAAATTGATGGAGTTTAAAATTATTGAACACTGACTCACCCCCCCCCTTCTCAATGTTCCCTTGATTCCAACAAGATGGACTCTCCTTCACCCATGTCTTCTTCATTTGCTTCATGATCTCATCTATAGTGACTTTTCTTTTTCCCTTTTCATTCTTCTACATGTTTCTTTGATTTATCATACCTCTTCTACAAAATCTAGCAATGTGACCGGATTTATTGCAATTGTAGCACACCACAATTATTTTTGCAGACTAGTTGTTCCATTGATTTTCTCTTGATCTGCACTGGTTTGCAATATGGTCAAATCTATTGCATGTATAACATCTGACATCTCTATAAAAGTTGTTTATCATATTTTTCCATTCATTTGACTTATGACCATACTTATTGCAATTAAAGCATTGACCTGAGAATGATGGACCACTTGGATTCATTCTACTTCTACATTGAGTATCCATATGACCAAATTTATTGCCAAAAAAATAGTAACCATTGAACCTTTGATCATTAGGTTGTCTCACTAGATACCATCCAGCTTTGTTCAACTGATTTCCTTGCCTGAATCTCCTTTGTCAAAATTTGGAACTTTCTCCTTCCTCATATCCAAGCCCTCGCTTGTCATCTTTAGTCCTCTGACTTTTAATCAGTTCATCAAGCCTTGCTAAGATAATCTTGAACTTCTCCTTGAATTCATTTGTAGTAGCAAGTTCATCTCTAAGATTTACAATCTGCTTTTCAAGCTCTTCTTCATTATTTCTAGATTGTTCCAATTCAAGATCCAATTGATTGAATCCATGAGTAATTCAGTTGCATTCTTCAGATTTCTCTTTCAAGGACTGGGCAAGCTTTTCTTCATTCTTATTTTTGTCTTCAATCTCCTTGGTCATCCTCATCATAATATATTCCATCTCATGCTTTAGGACTGCATTATTTCTGGCAAACTTTTCACATTATTCAGTCTTTTCCTTCAGGGCTTGTCTTAGTTGTTCATCTTCAATGCGTTTACTGTCTTCCTGCTTGAACTTATCATAGAGTTCCCTTATCTTCTCCCTGGACTTATTGATTTTGTCTTTCAATGACTCAATGAACTTCTCAGAATTCAAGATATTTTCTTGTAATTATCGAACTTCATATTTTGACTTATCAAGATCATCTAGGGCCACCAAAATTTGTTGTTGAAGACTGCTTGAATCTATTGAAACACTTTCCAAGATCTTCCCCAATCTGTTAAACTTCTTCCAAGGAACTAGGCTCTGATACCAATTATTGGAATCAAGGAACACTGAGAGGGGGGGTGAATCAATTTTTCGCAATTTTTAACTTTATTAATCTGATCCTTAAAGTACTAATAACATTCAACCAAAATAAAGATGCATGAACATAAGAAAAATAACCACAACACAATAACATAGGAATTTTTATGTGGAAACCCTGTTAGGGGAAAAACCACAGTGGAGGTCAATCCACAATATGATCTGAGTATACTCAAAAAGATGTTTACAAAAATGGGAATGCACTTGCATTCAGGCGCACTGCCTAGAGCTCGTTGCTCAAAAATAGAAAGGCTTACTGCCTTACAATCAATTTCAAAAGACAACTAAAGTGGTGAACTATGAAATAGAATCTACAAATGCTTGAGAATAGTTTTGATTAAGCTCATCAATCGAATTCTTTGGCCTTCTATCTAATTTTTCACTTTTTCTTTGTCTGCTTCAACTCGCTTCACAAAATCCTTTTATGCAAAAGTGAAACTATGCATAATCACTCTTCAATCCTTCTGATATTCATAACACGTGCTAACACAATTCATACATATATGAAAATGGTATAATCGATCACTTATATATATTCGCGACTAAAGATTTAATTGCTACAAGTCGACTTCAATAGGAAAACACAAAAACACTTTAATAATTACTCCTCGAATATCCACAATGGCTATATTCACTTAGTCGGCCTTTGTGCACTATTAAACAAAAAATTTACCAACCGGATCTTCTAACTTACACACGGATCAATACGAGGCTCTAAGATTCAAGGATAACATGGATCATATGTCAAACAATCTTTCCTAAGATCCAAAACTCAAAATGACAATAGAAAATTTCATGTGAATTGACGAACATAAAACTATCGGATGCTCTGTTCTAGCTTGACTGTTCAATCTATCTGTCAGTATGATCAAATGATGACGTGCGTATCGAATCACTAACTAGGGTTGCCATCAATGACAACACCAAAAAAAATTTGCAGTGCATCTTTCCAACATAAACAACCATCCTAATAAATAGAAACCCTCCAATCCTATAACTGTTGTGTTCTTCTTATTCTGGAACTTCCACTACATCGTTGTCTAAAACTCCTTTGGCTACACGTTGCACCCCTTATTTGTTGCAAGATTCTTAACTACAAAGAGTTAGTTCACACAACATCTACACAATACTAATAACCATAGTTGAAACATAGATATTCATTGCATTTTATACATATTTACATATTAACCATACAATAGCTATAATACCATAATCATATTTTTTATATACTTAAAACTAGGTTCAATTTTGCATGATGATAATAAAAGATAGTAAAGTTCAAGAATATGTATGAAAAAAGTATCTGGAGATTTCTAAAACAATAGAAAACTAACTAATAGTTGGCCTCATCATTCCACCCAACTAGGCATTTTCTTATCCTCAAGTAAAGTGATTTGAAGACTAGAGGTTATATTGCAAGGTCATCTCCCTAAGATCTATAATCATATCCACTCCTTTTAGCTTCTTCAAGTAAAAATCTCCATAGCCTGAAATTCTTTCCCACCTCACATCCTCGGCTTCCTCCCATTTTCTATTCTTTTCTCCTTTCCAATGTGGCACTGGGTAGAGAAGCATATGTGGAGAGAAGGTAAAAGGTACCCATACAAGTGCCTTGTCTTTTGCAATGTACATGTACCTATAGGTTCTTTCAAGCATGGCTATCAAGTTGTATAGAAAGTGGGGTTTTTTTTTACAATTCATAGGTCAGACTATCCCATCTTTCTTGTACAAAATAATAAGAATGATTAATGAGACTTGTAGTTAGTCTCAGCATCCTTTCACAATCATCTATTCTTAAATCTATAATTTTCTTGCCTACACCCTTATACTTTAGAAGCTCTATCCATTCTTCTATTATCACACTAGGGTTCTTCGATTCCTTTTTTACTTGGAGAGCAATTTATTTCTCTCCCTCAATGTGATCCTACATAATTTTACCCCTTTGCTTCTCATTTATGAAGTGGGAAGCTAGTTCCTTGATTTGTAAATCACCCACAAATATCAATGGGTTCCATTTTGTATTGTCTATCATAGCATAATTATGTAAATAAAATTCACATAATTGGTCCTATACATCAGGTGTAGCATTAGCAAAAATATGTAAAAATTCAAACTTTTTGCTCAGGGCAATTGGTAGGTTACTGATCAATTGGTTGAATTGAAAACTTAGGAATTTATCCTATAAAAATAAAGCATAAATTCTAGCAGGAGTTATACACTTGATGTTTTGAGCAGCCTTATCTACTATCTCCTCAATTTTAACTGTCATTTTTTCAATTCAGTTTCTTTATTTCCTAGTACTTTGATATGGTATAAAACCATTCTTTATTTTTCCTTCTTCCACTTTTCTCTTTGTTGGGATAAGTCTTGAGTTATTTTCCATAACCGATATCCTAGAGACGTTGTAGTGTGATGAGTTGGAGTCCTTATGAAAAGGGGTCTTCTACTTTCAGCTGTAATTTTTATATTTCCCACCTTCACTATGGTAAGTTATGCAAGTAAGTTTAGTTTAGACCCATGCCCAAAAGTGTGAAGCTTCTCCTCCAAATCCTTAATTTTCAAGTCTCTTTCTTTATCTCTCTACTCATATGTCCTTAGAATGTCCTCTAAATATTTAATTATATTTAATGCTTCATGTAACTCTTTCTTTACATTTCTTTATTTTATAAACAAATTATCATCCTTCTCCAAAAATTGATCATCCTCACCCACTATATAATCATAAACCTCACTATTAGGGCTTTGTGGGGTTCTCTTCCTTGTCTTATTAGCAAAAAAAACATCCTCTAAATCATATTTAGAGGTGGTTGAAATATATCATTTCCTTTTAGCCAGTGTGTGAACATTCTCATAAACATTTTCTTTCAATTCTGAATCTTTCTCCACCGTAACATTATTTTCTTTCTCCTGCTTCTCAATACTACCCCTCATAACACCCTTCTTTTTCAAGCGGTGTGAACGCCTTGGCTGGGTGGGTTTCTTCTTCTACACTTTCTTGGGTGCAAAGGAAGATCCACCTTTCCTCTTTTTGGTTCTTGGTGTTTGGAAGAAGTTGGGGTTTCTTGGATATCTTGTGTTGTAAGTTCCTCAGAGGCTACAGGTGGTGAATTTTGTAAAATTTTCTCCTTTGGTTCTCCTCTGCTACGGGTAGGTGAAGCAGCAAGTGAACTAGAGGGATTTTCCCTCATTGATATATTAGGTGATTCAAAATTCTCTAAGATGGATTTTTCTTTAATAATGTGATTGATATGATTACAAATTAAAAATCTTTCCCAAGAAACATGGGGGTATTGGACCCTTAGACTTCTTTTCACCAATAGGTTAACTAAGAAATAATGTGATAGGGTTGTATTGTTTCTTTTCCTTTTATATTAAAACCCCATTCTCTTCAGTGGGTTATAAAGTAAATTGGGAACATTAACCCTTCTATCATGACAAAGGTGACTCAAAAGCTTGAAATGTACTATGTATAAAAGAGATTTTCTACCATCACATGTAAGATATTTAACAATGTAAGAAGCAATAGAAGCCCATACCTAGGGTAGTGATAACCTTTTGGTACCTTGGGATGTTAATTTGAGGTTCTCTCCATGATCTCTAAATTCATCCCTAGAAGCTACAACATTTTCCCTAAAAAGGAATTTAGATGCTTCTCTTGGCAAGCCAAACAATTCTACAATTGTAGTTTTTGAAGTATCAACCTTTAACCCTCAAAAAATGGCTTCATCATTTTGAAGTGTTTCTACAAATTCTTATGTCATATCTTCATTATACTCTATCAACTTCAAGAAATAATCCAACCATCCTACTTGTCTGAAAATAGGTAAGAACAATCTATATTCCAATATTTTTTGATGTGCAAATGGTTCTCTACGAACAATGTCTCCTCCCATGATGGAAAAATACTTTGTTTCTATTTAAATTTCTAAAATTTTTTGCTCACAACTTCAACCACACCAATATTTCCTATCTATTATACTTGAATTATTTAAATTCAACTACTATACTTGTATGTTATAGCTTGAATTGGCTTGGCTTGGATTATGGCTTGGAATTGGGAAAATAGATGATAAAAGGTTCCAGAAAGGTAGTTTAAAGAAGGGGGATTCGTCACCCCCAAGGCTCTAGGTCACAAGAGAGCCTAAGGGAATGAACTACCCTAAACGACCTCAGGTTGTTTGATAGGTTGAGAGAGAGGCTGAAAAGGAAGGGAAAATAGTGCACAAATCCCTTCTACTAAAAATAGGTGTATCCAAAACTGGGTGAGCCAACCACAAAGGTTTCATACTACAAACTAGGTAGCTCGTTATGTAAGGATGGTAGCATGGGAACTAGAATCTAATGTGGCACATTGGTGTCTCAAGGATGCACTGGTGTCCTGTATAGATAGAGGTCTATCAAACAGACAGAAAACACAAAGGGCCCTACTTACGACCTAACTAACACAATTTTACAATTTGATAGAGACAATGCAAGAACATAAAGTACAATAAGAAGAATACTGCAAGCTACTCTAATTAAAAATGGAAAAGAGAGATAAGGAAAAGATACCACTCCACCCATGCTTCAATTCTTCAAATCCAACTCCAAATGAATGAACCAGCACCTCTACACACGAAAATGGTAAAAAATTTTGGTTGCATTTCAAGGTCTACCTCAATTAGACCCCTATTTTGGTGTTCCCACCTCCATGGATATCCAAATATGCAATGAGATAGAGAAATCAATAAAGAAGAGAATAAAAAGTATAATATCAAATAGAGTGCAAAGACAGCTTGGATGCTACTATATAAGACACAATGATGCAAACAAAATAACAAGAGTAATATCATCTTTCCTTCTACTAGCACTCAAGGTCAAGAGGAAGAGATGAAACCATACCAAGAGAATGGAGCTTTGTCAACCTGCAAAGATGGTGGAGTTGCAACAAGAACATTATAGAAGCCAAACAAAAATCAAGAATCACCAAGGAGAGAGCAAGAGTGATACTGAGAGGGTGAGAGAGTGAAAGAATGAGCAAGAAATTGTAAGAATGAATGAATTGCATCCAAGAGTGAAGAAGTTGAGTTTGAATTACCAAAATGGAGGTAATAGGTCATTTTTTGTCAATCAACAAAGGACATAAGATGTTACTTTTGCATCCAATTGAAGACGTAATGGTTTTGTAGATACCAAAGGAAGGAATCATGTCAGGACGTAAGTGTGGCGTGTAGACATTTGTATGGTGTGCATGCATCCCTAATATAAATTCATCCATTGATGTAAAAATACAAGGCCACACGAAAGGAATAAGCTGACTGTGGCAGGTTTGCATCATCCAACTTATAATTTCTAAAGTAAAGGTAAAATAAATGGGGAATTTTCCAAGGGTGCAAATTCATGCCATTACATTTTTCCCCCACTTTAATGATCATTTGTGTCAATACGAATGTGAGCTAAAGTAGAAAGAGATTGAAGATATATACCAATAACATTGAGGAAGTAGATCTTTGATCCAGTATACCAACACATGAAGAGAGGAGAAAAGGCTCCATAGGTTCTTGGACCGACAAAGCTATGAAAGATATGAGGCTCCACAGGTTCTTAGTCTTGTAAAGAAATTTTTGATCTCACCATAAACATGTTAGGATGAAGAAAAAATAAATTAGGCAAAAAATCATAATACACATAAGCTGACATGATAAGACACAACTTGATTAGATACACTAGTCAAGTAAGCCTATGAGTACTTCAAACTCTGTTGTAGGATAGTCACAAAAAATATGGGTCTATTCAAGATGCTCCCAAGCTAGATGAAAGGATATATAATGTCTGACACCAAGACACATCAACATTGGATATCAGATATAAGACACATAATTGCAAGACACGAGAGAATATAGTTGAAGGAGAAGTTTTCAAAGGGGGTTCTTTTGATAGGAAAACCTTCAAGAAACCAAGTGGCCCATTCAAAGGAAGGCTCTGATTAAAAGATACCACATTTTTTGCAAGTTATTCTATCATCAAGGAATCCTTTTGAAATATCTTTTCATCAAGGAATCCATTAGAAAGAATTCTCCTTCTCAAAGGGAAGTTTTCAAACTTTTTTCATTTTAGAAAAGTGCTCCTTTTTCAAAGGTAAGTTTTTAGATCCTTTCGCATACAAAATTCTTTTAAAAAGAGAATTTCATCCAAGAATCTTGAGAAATACAAAATTTTAGAAAATAAGAAATTTTCAATAAGGGATTCTTTCATCAAGGAATTCATTGTACGGAAATTTGGACACTAAGGAATCTTTTTTGAAAGAATTCACCAAATTGAAAATCAAAACATCATGGTAGCCCCCTCTTAGGATGGTGTGTGCTACACAAATGAGCACATGACATCCTAAGGAGAGTGTTGGTGTAATTAAATGTTTTGTACCTTGTCCTAGGTCATAATTACACCTTAGTTAAGTTTACTTAGGGACCACATAGGAGTTGTTGGAGAATTTCCACCTTTGGTGGACTTATCTTCTTATTACTTTATCACCTCCACCTTTCATGGACATATCATGTGATTAGGTTTCCACCTTTTGTGGGTGATCCACTATTTGTGGTGGTTATCACATTATCACTTTCCACTTTAGGTGGAGTGATAGCTTTTCATTATTGTCTCATGTCATAAGATTATGACACTTGTCATAATCTTATGCACTCATATGTTCTCACCTTGGCTATATAACCAAGGGGTCTCTCATTGTAAAATAAAACACATTGAAATCAATTCCATTATCATTGACATTCATTGAATACAATTTATTCTTGTCATATTATTTTCTCTCTTCTTTGTGCTTTCCATTTGGTCCATAGATCTTGGCATCCATAGCCAATTCTAACATGGTATCAGAACATGTTTAATTCTAACATGGTATCAGAGCATGTTTGATTCTAACATGGTATCAGAGCGGGTTGGGTGCCATTGGAGAGTCTATTTCTGAAGAGAGGTACTAGATTTGGGGAGGTTCCATTTTTGGCTCTTTATTGTAGGTTTATATCGGAGCTTGCTGGTGCAAATCTAAGCTCATCATTGCATCCGAAAGGTTCGAGAAAGTTGATCTTTCCTTTTGTTTCATCCAAATCAAACATATGAGGCCAAATCTATGAGGGTTTGAAGTTGCATTGTGGTTGCCAGATCCAGAAGGTAGCTGCATTTTTGGAGCATTTTGGGTCAAATCCGACCCTGCCATTGCGTCCAGAAGGGCCAAAAACCCTAAGATCAACTATTTAATCGTCCAAATTGGAACAAGTCATCCGGTGAAGCAAAAAAAATTTGCCCGAAGAGCCGTACGGCCCCCAGGCATCATAATTGCATGACAGTACAATTTCTGAATATAATATATTTTTCTATTTTGGAAATTTTTTGAATTTTTTTTTTTTTTAAATTCGTATGAAAAATTTGTATTCCAAAATTTTTGATTTGAAAAATTTAAAAAAAATCAAAAAGAAAAAACAAACAAAAAAAATAAAATCAAAGGACAGTCTGCAGACTGTACTCCATAGGTACACAGGTACCGTGAGCGCCATGTGGTCTGTAGCACATGGCCCATGGCCCCACCAATTCTTGGACCCGCCACATCCGCGAGCTCTCCCACACGCAAGTTTCGGCGTCAAATAGTAGTTCCCGACGGCCGGCAATTTAAAAATCCGACAAGAGGAATATTCCATCAATTTCTTCATTTTCCAACGGGGAGCACTTTTCTTTTAACGGGCGGGAAACCGTCAAATTAAATCCACTATACAGCTGATGTCAGCAGCGCATCATCGATGACATCAGCACTCTTTTGGAAAAATTCTACCCCTCACCATTTGCATTTTGATTTTTCAAGGCAAACTTCAGAGGCCCATATCTCGGTCATTTTGGCTCCTTTTTTCAAGAAATTTTTTTTTATTTGGGCTAATTTTTTGTGATCTACACAGTGGTGCAATTAGTTTTTGGTTTTGGCTTTTTTTTTTTCTATAAATTGCAGATTCTCACAGGTGGTGCTGCTTCATCCTCATTTTGGGAACTTTGGGAGCTCATAACTTGCTCCTACGGTAACATTTTTGAGTGCCGTTTTTTTTTTAAGTGCATGTTTTTTCCTGTAATTTTCAGTGGTGTGATCAAATTTATCTCATCTACTGTAATTTTTCCACTATGATTTTGAGGCCTATTTTGGCAATTTGCATGTACCAAGATCAACATCCACTTTGCTATTTTTGGCAGTGGCAATTGTAAATGTACTAAGTATAAAGTGCCAAATCAGATACTGCTTGGGGGGTCTCTTGATTGAGTCAATTTGGGGGGTAATCTTTTGCCTTTGTTGGTTTATGTCTTTTGATTGGTCAATTATGTGACTAAAGTTGAGGAGTTTAAATGTGGGAATCAAAACACATCCTGCTATAATAAGTTTAAATTGATGGAACTTTAAGTATTGGCGAGATGGAATCCTAACACATTGTAGGTGGCTTAATCTTTTTCCATATCTCTATGGGCTAGTTCCTAAACCTTCATCAAAATGGAAGAGAATTGTGTGGGGATTTAAAACAACACATATCTTGGGATTAATTTGTTGTAATTGTGATATTGATACACTAATGGTCATTGATGGTATTGAGATCCCTCTTGACCTTATGGCCAAAATTTGGGAGATGTATGGAGACTCAAATGAACCTCCATTCCTAGAGGATCCTATTGCAGATTGTCTTGTTCCACTTGCATAGTTTCGACCTATTGATGATAAAACAGCTAAAACAATTGTTGATTGGGAAAGTTATGGTCGTTTTGATGACACAGAACCTTCTCCTTCTCCTCCTACAGAGACATCTATTGAGACTTCATTTTTTATGGCTCCTAATCCAGATTTAGAGGGTTCATCTTCTTCACCTATGAGTCAACATCTTGAGGCCGATGAGTCTTGTGATCTAGCATTGGCAGAATCATCTATTGTTGCATTTGATGATGCTTGTGATTCCACAGTTTGGTTTCCTTGTGATTCAGTACAACAGGACATACATTGTCTTCCAGATATGGCTACTTTGGATGGCTTCCTGATAGGTATTTCAGACTTATTTGTGGAGTCTCATCTTGCAGATTTGGGGGACATCATTGATGACATTCATCTTCTCTTTGATGAAGATGCTCCTTCTTCAGTTGTTGTGAGGGAACACTCTAACCCTCTTGTTCATTCTCTACATGATCATTCTTTGCAGTTTGACATGAGTGTGGATACTTTTGGACAACATTTGGAGGAGGCTTATTTGTCTTTTGAGGGGATATCATTCTCTTTGGATCATGTTCTACATTCTTCTCTACTAGATGTTGGATTGTACTCTTCAGCAGTGTGGCCTAGAATGCCTATTTGGAGTGTGTCATCTTTCGGCATCGACATGGAGACACTTGAGCATGCTTCAGAGACATCATACATCTTGCATACATTATTGGTTTTGTTTCTTCCTAAGGGGAGGAACGTTGTTTGGTGAGATTGGATCATCTTCAGCATTCAATGTCGAGCTTCTACCATCATTGCAGGAGACTCAACATTGAGGGGGGACTGCCTTGTCTCTCTTCTACTTCTCTCTTATGGGGGGGTCTTTTTCCTCACATGGGATTTTTACCTTCTCATGCATCATTGAGAGCATTTCATTATTGTATTTCATCTCTCTTTTGGGGAGGAGTTTCGTCCCACTGGGTTTTCTCCTTTTCTCCATTTGTGAGAGATTGCATTGCATTTGTACATGGGTACCTAACATGGCTTAGTTGTCGGGACCCATCTTGCATTGTTTGATTCTCCCTAAGTTGCACTTAAGGGGGGATGTTGGTGTAATTAAATGTTTTGTACCTTGTCCTAGGTCATAATTACACCTTATTTAAGTTTACTTAGGGACCACATAGGAGTTGTTGGAGAATTTCCACCTTTGGTGGACTTATCTTCTTATTACTTTATCACCTCCACCTTTCATGGACATATCATGTGATTAGGTTTCCACCTTTTGTGGGTGATCCACTATTTGTGGTGGTTATCACATTATCACTTTCCACTTTAGGTGGAGTGATAGCTTTTCATTATTGTCTCATGTCATAAGATTACGGCACTTGTCATACTCTTATGCACTCCTATGTTCTCACCTTGGCTATATAACCAAGGGGTCTCTCATTGTAAAATAAAACACATTGAAAGCAATTCCATTATCATTGACATTGAATACAGTTTATTCTTGTCATATTATTTTCTCTCTTCTTTGTGCTTTCCATTTGGTCCATAGATCTTGGCATCCATAGCCAATTCTAACATGGTATTAGAGCATGTTTAATTCTAACATCGTATCAGAGCATTTTTTATTCTAACAGAGAAAGGAGAGGAAAAGATGTTTTGGCATGCAACACATGATAAGATGTATTTGTTGGACTAACCACCAGCATCTCCCTTTGGGTTCGTGACATGGTTTAACCAACTCCCGTGGATCTTAACTGATGCTTGTATTGGGCATTGAAAGTCAATATTTTGGTGCAATGAAAAGGCCAACAATTGATATCAAAGTCGTTCATGGTTTTGAACCCCTTGGGTGATGCTGAGGGAGGGATTTTTGGACTAACCACTAGCATCTCCCTTCAGTTTTGCAACATGGTTTAACCACCTCTCGTGGATCTTAGTTGACTCTTGTATCGGGCATTGAAAGGTTGATCTTTTGGTGCAATGGCAAGGCCAATATTATTTCATTGTATTGTGTTACACACACACGAGGGATAACACATAAGAACCACAATATCAAGAAGCATACAAAGAAAAAGAAATCAAGAGAGATGGGGGGATCTAATATTTTGGGGTCAGATCTATTCAAAAATATAAATAGATATAACACACACTATAAACAAATGGTCATCAATCCACAAAGTTCTCAAATCATGAAGAACACGTGAAGAAAAAATAAAAATTGGGTCAACATGGAAGAAAGCCTAAATGCCCCCCAATGCTTTGCATCATCCATAATTATCAAAAAGAAAATTCACAACATATAGAAGAATGATGGTACACATAGAGGAAGTTCATGATAAAAAAATTATGCATGTATCCAAGCACCTACAAGGGTAGCAAGGGTCCTTCAAGTATGATCACAAAAACAAAATTACAAGAACGGGGGAACATAACACAAACAAATCTAATCTACAAATAAATAATAGGTATTACCCTACTCCTCATCAACCATTAGGTTGTCCTGCTCCCAATCTATATCACTATATGAGGAGGGTGGATGGGCCTACAAGGGCAAGATAGCAAGGGTAGTACCCTTTGACTCGCCTATGATAAGGGCCAAGGAAGAAGAGCCCTAAGGTCTTCTTTGTTGATCTCATGTGAGATAAAGGTCATCGATCTTGCAAATATTGAGGAAAAAGATAGGATATCATCCACTGAATTAAAATTGTACTTCAGCAAAGTGCCATGTGTTAATCGAGTGGGAGAAAAGTAGGTGCCTCAGATCCACTGCCAACCTCATTTAGAGGGGCAATGATAAACTTAGGGGACATAGGGGTTGCCTCTGTCACAAGGATAGTGCAAGATAAGACATAACCCACTTCTAAAGAAGGTGACCCCTTATTTTGACCTCCACTTGAAGTGAGTTCATCCTCCAACTTACACTTAAGCAGAGGATGTGAAATCCCCACAAAAGAATTGAAAGCCGAGGAGGAAGAAGACAAAGTCATGATAGACACCACTATGGTGTTTGGCATGTCTATGGGTTGAGAAAATGGAGGGATGTTTGGGAGGGACATCAAAAGAGGGGGCTCCATGGAGGGAGTGATGAAAACCTTTACCCTTTTGGGGTGAGGATCATCGAAGCCTGCTAGGGGAGTCAAAAATACAATTGAGGAAAGCACAATAGAAGAAGACAAAACAACATAAGAGAAACAAAAATCGGTGCCTAAGTGGTGGGCCTCTTCATGTTCTCTACCTTAGGGATAGGTAGAGAAGAATTAGGAGGTCACGAAGCCTAAGACATAGGAGCAGCCCCATGAGGACCTCTCCCCTTTCCATAGACAACAAGTCTAGGAACTATGGGAAAAACAGGAAGCTTGAAGACTTATCACTTCACTTTTCTCCATACTAGCACCATCACACTTCCCATGTGAGGCATGGGAGTAGGAGCCAAAGGATTCATAGTAGGGAAAGAAATAGAAGCAAGATTAGATGATACAAAAGAATAAGAAGAAGACCCTCGAGCATGAGCAAGCTTCTACTTCCCCTTTTGTTGGGCAGAAGAAATAGTTTGTTTCTGCACAATCATGGAAGCCTTCACAGAGGTTGCATAAGGAGACACTGGATAACTAGCCTTCGGTGTTGAACCCCCAATCTTATACTTAATATAAGCCTTATAAAAAAAATCTTCCCTGGGAGGGAGAGGTTTGATCAGGGCATTCCAAAAGTGATCTAATGTGAAACCCTTACATGACACCAATGGTTTATAACCGGTGTTGTGCACTATGTGCACATAAACTTCATGAGGAAATTTTAAAACTTCATCTAGGGGATGCCCATCCTAACTCAGAATAGGTCAAACTCTAGAATGATAATGAAAGAAGTATCAACAGCCTTGGGTCCCACCAAGACTGAAAGAGAAAAAGAGCCCAAAGGGGTAATAGACAGTCTGTCATGTGTACAGAGGGTGGTCTCTAACTCTTCATACTTATCCCTATGCAAGTCATTTATGAACAAAGTCTCCTCCATTATCACACTAACCCGACTAGTTTAATCAAATAAGATGTCAATTATAAAATTTCCTTCTATCTAAGTGGGGATGTATAAAGGGGAGAGCTCCTTATTGAGAGGCTCATCATGCAAAGTAAATGTTATGTTAGGTGTAGAATTTGTATTTATGAGACGATGGATACGTGAATGAAACCACTCAAATGGAACTAACTCTAATGATGTAGAAGATTGTGTTAACAGACAGTGACCTACCTAGATTCTATTTCTGAATATCCAAGATTTATTCTACCTACATATCTAGGGGTTATAGACTGGGTCATAAAGTTGCATGCTTCATGACACACAAATCTACAACACACCTAGGACATGAGAGAAATATTCTCCAATACCAAGAAATGAAAACAAGGAGTTTACATCGGTTCACCAAAAATGTAGAGAAGGGGGATTCATCACCCCCAAGGCTCCAATGCATGGGAGAGCCTAAGGGAATGAACTGTCCTAAACTACTTGAAATTGTTTGACAATCTGAGAGAGAGGCTGAAAAGGAATGACAAATAGCACACTTTCCCTTTTGCTAAAAATAGGTGTATCCAAAACTAAGTGAGTCGTCCATAAAGATTTCAGACTGCGAACTAGACAACTCAATGTCTGAGGATGACAACATGGGAACTAGACTCTAGTGTGGTGCGCTTGCATCCTATACAAACAAAGGTCTAGAAAATAGACAAAAAAACATAAAGGGCCTACTTACAATCCGACTAATACAATTTCACAATTTTATAGAGAAAATAAAAGAAACAAAAAGTACAACAAGAAGAATACTACAAGCTACTCCAATGCAAAAAATAAAAAAGAGAGATAATGAAAATATACCACTCCACCCATACTTCAATTCTTCAAATCCAACTCCAAATGGACAAACCAGCACCTGCACACACAAAAAAGGGAAAAATGTTTGGCTACATTTTGAGGTATGCCTTAGTTAGACCCCCATTTTGATGTTCCCACCTCCACAAACAACTAGATATGCAATGAGATAGATAAATCAATAAATAAGAGAATATAAAGTATATTATCAAATAGATTGCAAAGACAACCTAGATACTACTCTATAAGACAATGATGTAAACAAAATAATAAGAGCAATATCACCTTTCCTTCTGCTAGAACTCAAGGTTGAAAGGAAGATATGACACCACACCAAGAGAATGGAGCTTTTTCAACTTGCAAAGATGGTGGAGTTGCAACAAGAACATTGTAGAAGCCAAGTAGAAAGAAAGAATCATCGAGGAGAGAGAAAGAGTGAGATTAAGAGAGTGGGAGAGTGAAAGAATGAGCAAGAAGTTGCAATAATGAATGAGAGAATGAGATAATTGCATCCAAGAGTGAATAAGTTGAGTTTTAATTGTCAAATGGATGTAATAGGTCATTTTTTTAGTCAAGGGAGGGCATAAGATGTTGCTTTCATAGCCAACCAAAGACGTAAGGGTTCTACAAATTCTAGAGGCAGGAATCATGTAAAAATGTTGGACACCCACGCAACATGTGCATATCCTCGACATGAATTCTTACATCGATACAAAAATACAAGGCCACACAAAAGGAATAAGTTGATGGCAGTGGGTTTGCATCATCCATCTTATAATTTCTAAAGTAAAGGTAAAATAGTGGGGAATTTACCAAGGGTGCAAATTCACGCCATTAAAGGTAGAAAAGTTTTTGGTGGTGAAAGTTTTGAAAACCTTAGAAAGTGTACTCTTCCCTCAATTGAATCCTTTAAGTTACCTAACTTAATTGTACTTTACTAGGCCAAGGGTGTTATTACATTTAATTAAAAGGTAATGAATATAAAGCATGAAAAATCAAATGTAAACATGTCGAAAAATAATTACAATATATAATAATTATGACAAAGTATTATGTGTACTTGTCAACATGAAGTGGATTGAACTCATCTCATTTGAAGCTAATTAGGAGTTTCCATAGTTTAATTATGATTTGATATTTTCTTAATTGCAATAGATGATTTATAAAATAACAGCATGGCATGTGGTAATGAAAAGGCCGCGGAATGTAAGGATTATAGGATATGAATTGATCTCTTAAATGCATGGAAATTAAGGAATGTGATGTGGGATGTGATGGTTAAACTCCATGTAATGAAATGATAGGTATTTGGCTGCATGTAAATAAAAATAAAGTGTATGTGGATGACATGCAATTAAGTTGGCAGAAAAAATTGAAATTTTTGACTAGCGGGTGTTGTGGGTACCTTCAACAACAAGTCCCTATCTAAACTATTTCGGTCTTTATTAATGAAGCTAAATTTCCCTAATACATCATGGAGTGTGCTTGAAAAGGATTTTTTATTGTTTCTGTGATCCTTTTAAAATGTCAAGTCCTGATGTGAGATGGTAAAATGATGCAATAAGAAAAACTAACATAAGAAAAGAGCACCTCAATGATTAGCCTAAGAAATAGTAAACATGAAAGCAAGATAAGATAAATTGATTGTTGATTATACCTTCATTTTGCTCCTTCCTTGGTTGGACCTTGATCTTTGGATGTCTTGTGTGCTCCTTGGATGGCAATGGAGTGAAGTGGATGCAAGATGCAAGATGGATTTGATGAGAAATACTATGGAAAAGCTAAAATGGTGCAAATTACAATTTGGCAAGAGTTTGGTAGAAAAAGACTTTATCCCTAAATGAGAGAAATGAGGGGGTATTTATAGGATAATTGGAATTCTTTAGAGAATTCAACAGTTGAGATTGATCCAACAAGATCAAGATGAAGGGCTATGGTGAGTTGAAGACTCACAAGCCCTCACATCTTGACATGTGGAATGTGAAATGTCTTAGGGTTGAATGATGTGGAAATGAGGTGTAAAATAAGCACATGAGGTGGAAGAGAATTACATGAGGTGGATGAAAGACAAGTACCTTTGAGGTACCTTGTGGGATGAGAAGATTTCCTCAAAAAGGAACTTCTTGTCCCCAAATGAGAAGGAAAGAGACATTTGAGGAATTTAAGAATTCCTCAAAAATCTCCATGGGAAAATGGGAAGTGGTTGGAAAAATAAATTCACATTCATTGGAGAGTTTATTGGATTAAAGAGAGTCTCCAAAAAGCTGGAGATTTGTCACATGTGTGTGATGTGACAAGTCCAAGGTTTTAGAAGTCCTTGGCACATGTAAAGTGACAATTCAAGCCTTCTACAACTTTTCATGGGGGTGGGGAAAACCTTGGAAAGACAAAAAATAAAGTCGCAGGATCAGGAAGATAAATTGATGAGGAATTTGACAAGGTGGATGGTATGTTTGCAAGATTTTGGTCGATTACAGACCCATGAGCAGAGGCTAGAGGCACTGGCAGCCATGATTGAGGAAATGAGTGCGGTGGACCATGCAACACTAGAGTGGGCGGGGTTACTGCACTTAGGGAAGTTTCCAAAGATGAGAGTGCATCGGACGATACTGACAGCCCTGATAGAGAGATGGAGCTCGGCCACGTCGACTTTTCATTTGTCGATAGGGGAGATGACAGTGACTTTAGAGGATGTGTGGCAGATTTTGAGGTTACCGATAGTAGGTCGATTAGTGAGTGAGGAGGTGTCGAGAGGTGCACAGTTAGATGAGACTATTTTGGTGCTATTCGGGTGAGATAACTTGTCGATACAAAGGGGGCAAATAGACGTAGACAGATGCCTAGCCTTAGGGTTGCCAGCATTACCATTATTTTTGTGTTGTCTGATTAGCGAGATAATACTACCGGATCAGAGCAGGCAATTTTGCAGCTTACATTACATGGAGGTGATTCAACATATTGTCGAGTGGCGGGAGGGACAGTTTTCTTGGGGGGCATGTGTATTGGCTCAGTTATACCAAGATATGCATGTGATCTATTATCAAGGGATGTGGAGTGTGATGCACAAGATGCTATTGCAGGTGTGGGGGTGGGAGCATATCTCAATGACGAGAACCATAGTGGTCAAGAGAGGAGATTTGGTGGCTTGGGAGTTCGAGGCAGCCCGAGGCTGCATCTTACGGTATGAGATGCAGGGAGAGATAGATCAGTGGAGGAGAGTGTTTGATGAGTTACAGGAGGAGTACATTATATGACGGCCATACATGTATCGGAAATTTAGAGGATGGAGGATCGAGGAGGAGAGACATCGAGGATTCTTTAGATGTAGATGTTTCCTAATTGGGAGCCAGGGGCACATAGTGGATATGCATCATCCAGACAGAGTGATGCGGTAGTTTGGACTCATGCAGGATATTCTAGGAGCGTCGACTATGTTTCATCGTCTTACCAAAGAGGTACCATGGGGAGCAAGGTTATCAGCAAGGGCAGCGAGGGAGGCGTGGGTGATGGTAAGTGGGGTGCCCTATCTAGGGAGGGGGGAGATTCCAAAGTATGTTGGAGTGACAGATCGGTATGATCGGTGGTTTCGCAACCATCGATGGGAGAGGGTTACACCAGAGGTGCCTATTGTGGGAGTCATGGAGTGGGGGCTAGAGGTTGAGCAGGAGCAGGGGGGACAGGAGGATGTTGATCATCAGAGTGGTGGTTTAGATGAGGGTGGTGCTGGAGGTCAGCCAAAGAGGAGGAGGAGGGTTAGGAGGAGGCAACCTCAGAGGAGGGCGAGGAGAGATGTGAGAGAGGAGATGGAGGTAGGAGGATGAGGGAATGGGGGGGAGGAGATGGAGGCAGGAGGGCGAGGTGATGGGGGGGTAGATATAGAGGTGGTGAGACTAGAGAGTGAGCTAGAGGTGGAGATGCTCAGGGTGAGGGAGGGGAGGACTACTCAGATAGGGATTGGTGGTAGAGTATGATAGAGACGAGTGCAGGTGAGAGCTGAGCAGGAGTAGGAGGAGGAGAGGGCTATAGATCCATAGGAGGCAAGGACTATAGATCTACAAGAGGGATTAGAAGGTGTGGTAGATGTCAGAGGACGTCCCAGGGGGATGATCGAGAACAGTCATCAGATGAGGGTCCAGCCATAGATCTGGGCGGAGCAGGAGCCAGAGGGGGAGAGGCAGTCTGGAAGGCAACCTGTGAGACTGATGAGGGTGGGGAGGAGGGGATAGTTGAGGAGGATTCATTTGATGAGTTAGGTTGAGCAGAGACAAGAGGAGATGGAGGGGGAGGCTATGGACCTGGATGTGCAGGTGGTGGAGCCTCTAGCAGTAGTACCAACGGCTGCAATTGACGATCTAATGATGTTACTGAGAGGGGCCCAGGTGAGGGTATGGGTGTTAGAGGGGGAGTTGAGGAGGGAAGAGGCAGAGGTGCAGATGGTGAAGGAGTCAGAGATGATAGTGTTTGATCATGTTGTGATTCATCTGATGACAGATATATAAGTGGTTGAGAGAGAGAGGGATGAGATGCGAGTAGGGATGGAGAGAGTTTGGGGGGAGCTGGCTTGGGTGACATGGGATTGAGATAGGTTAGAGGCAGCGATGATAGTAGAGCCAGTAGGGGGGAAGATTATGTCTCAACAGAGCATTCCCAGCGGGCTGAGAGGGAGATGGAGATGTTGAGAGTTCAGATTGCAAGACTTCTGGAGGAGAGGACAGCATTGTAGGAGAGGGTATCGATGGCAGAGGCATCTTTAGACGAGATGATAGTGAGGGTCGAGGTCGCAAAGGCCAGGTTAGAGATAGTGCAGCAAGAGAGAGAGAGACAGGTGTAGACACTAAAGGGGGAGAGGGACAGTGTACTGAGAAAGGTCCAGATCCTGTAGTTCCAAAGAGATGCAGCAGTGAGTCAAGCAGAGAATGCCAAGAGGGATATAGCACAGAGGCAGGCACATCGAGGGCAGGGTGATGGGACAGAGCTAGTTGTACAGGGCTTGTAGGCAGAGCTATAGAGTGTACAGGCAGAGAGGAGGAGGATTGTAGAGTAGGTACAGTTGCTGACAGCAGCACAGGAGGCATGGGAATAGGAGCGGTGAGCCATCATCAGAGAGCGGGATAGATATAGGTATGAGCGGAATACCGCTAGGTTCCAAGCTGGGTAGTGGGATGAGTACATGCAGGAGGTGGGCTACTAGAGATGTGCCTATGAGTAGGAAGTGCCAGATCTAACGCAACAGACAACACGATATGTTAGGCAAGTACCATAGATGTTGGTACCATCTCAGTCACTAGGGACACAGACCTGAGGGTATAGTGATTTCCAGCCAACTCCTTCTCGGTTTGGGACTCCAGCGGGTGAGTCTCAGGGGACTCCGACATATAGGGGACTAGTACTCGAGTCTCCTTAGAGGTCAGGTGTGGGCAGCTCAGGGCAGGCAAACGACAGGTGATAGGATACAGGTATTGTGACAGGTACCAGATGGAGGTGCATCGCATATTCTGAGATTATGCTTCTTATTTAAGGATGATATTTAGGTGATTATGTGGTGACTATATTGTGGATATGGACATTGTATTATTTTGATGATGATATGTGATGGTCCTTACTGATATTATGCCGCACATTTTTGTGATGGATGATTTAGATTATGCATATGGTGTTATATTGATGTACTTATGATAAATGAGGGATGTTATGATGTTTTTGTGTTGATATGGATGTTGTGTTATGATGTTAATGATTTATTTATGCATGTGTGGATGATGTGATTATGGATGATGTTAATGATTTATTTATTCATGTGTGGATGATGTGATTATGGATGATGTTAATGATTTATTTATACCTGTGTGGATGATGTGATTATGGATGATGTTAATGATTTATGAGTGGTAATGCAATTATATATGATGTAATTAATATAGGTTTAGTAATGATGCATAGGTGGATATGAAAAAATATATGGAAATAGATGGATAAATGAACTTAAATGAACTGATGCAAATGAATGAATGTAAATGGATAAATGATCCTAATGAATGGATGTAAATAGATAAATGATGAATGAATTAATGCAAATGGATAAATGAACTTAATGTATTGATGCAATATGGATAAATGAACTGAATTAATTGATGCAAATGGATAAATGAACTGAATGAATTGATGCAATATGGATAAATGAACCTAAATGAATTGATGCAATATGGATAAATGAACTGAATGAATTGATGCAAATGGATAAATGAATGGATGTAAATGAACCTAAATGAATTGATGCAATATAGATAAATGAACTTAATGTATTGATACAAATGGATAAATGAATGGATGTAAATGGATAAATGAACTTAAATGAATTGATGCAAATGGATAAATGAATGGATGTAAATAGATAAATGAATGGATGTAAATGGATAAATGAACCTAAATGAATTGATGCAAATGGATAAATGAATGGATGCAAATGGATAAATGAACCTAAATGAATTGATGCAAATGGATAAATGAACCTAAATGAATTAATGCAAATGGATAAATGAATGGATGTAAATGGATAAATGAATTGATGCAAATGGATAAATGAACCTAAATGAATGTAGACATAGGTATCAATGGGTAGGCGTAGGGTGTGTGTGGAGCGCAGTACCTGTCAAGAACCATAAGGATCTTGAGAAGAAAAGTTAGTAAGAGGGAATGAGGGTTTCCACAACCAAAATCATGAGTCATAGATGTAGGAGCAAGAGGGGAATATGCAATGAGATGAAATGCAACATGAATACAATTTTCCATCCTTTAGAGCATTGATTTTTTCTATAGCATAAGACATCGAGCGTCAGGGTATGTCGACCAAGATAGATTAATGTCTAATGCATAAAACAAACACAACAAACAAGAAGGTGATCCCAATACCCCAAAGTCATGATGAATTTGGTCGAGCCAGGTATTGGAATAACCACAAGCACAAAGGGATGCCCCCACATAATGCAGGATCCGAGAGGAATCCTGGTGGGTTCTACATGGAGCATCCCAGCGGACAGCAACAATAAAATAGTCAAGAGATGTCCCTATGTTAACTAGGAAAAACAATTATAATATGAAGCATTATGGCGACCTTGACTAGTGATTATAGGGAGCTCAAATGATAAACAAAGTCCAAAAGTACCAAAAGATCATAATCAATTACAAGCATCCTTTGCCATAACATCCTAGGGATGGATGGGGTTGATGTGGTTTGTGAGGAAGGATGCATCATGTTAAGACCAATGATGGATACTAAGCTAAAGTGACCTAGATGACGCAGGATAATTGCCATTGGGTAGATTTCTTGATACGAGAAGATATTGTTTGTGAAGAGTCAGTGATGATAGGGACATACTTGATAACTAGACAACGAGAGGATGAGAAACAACCTAAAGACCTAGGGGCTCAGGGGTTGATCAAATATCAGCCTTACCAACATGAAAGCGTAGAGCCCTCGTAGTTCAGGAAAAGACCACGGTAAAAGAGCGGAGAGTGGACTGATGGAAGCCGATGGAGAACCAAGACCAACACAAGCCCCGGGGGTGGATCGAAAGATCAACCTTGCCTACATGAAAGCGCAGGGGCCACATAGTTCAAACATGACAAAAGACCAAGGATGGACAAGATTGAAAAGTGGACTATGATGACCGATGATGAAGGACAAAATGCCTCAGGGGCCGATCAAAGATTAGCCTTGCCTACATACAAGCACAGAAGCGTCATAGTTCAAGAGGAGACGATGATAAAAGTGGAAAGAAGGTGATGATGATAGATGATGGAGGATAGTGATCAAATGGACTGACCACAAATGAAGACAAAGAGAAGCCCCGAGGGTGGATCAAATGATCATCCTTGCCTATGTGCAAGCGCAGGGTCAACATAGTTCACAAGGAGACACGATGAGACCTAGATGGAGACGGACATCAAGAGTGAGCCTAGATGGAGACAACCACAAAAATGAGATGACATAAGCTCAAATTAGGATAATAAGCTCAAGGTATTGAATAGAGGATTATGGTCATCCAATGCTCAACCAGAATATACCAAGCAACGAGGTGGTGCAAGCAGATGGGAGGATATGGGGATTGAGGAATCGGTGGGTAAGCCATAAAGTAACCAGGACGCGAGGTAGATAATGATTAATCCCTATACGAGAGGTGGATGTTGCCAGATTTTCACCAATCGTACGTATCCAAGGCACTACACAGGGGTGATTTTCACCATAGGATGAATTATTTCTCTTTACTATTTTTGGATTTTTTTATTTTTTTATTTTTTTATTTTTTTTTGTATTTTTGACTTTTACCAGGAAGGATACCCCATCTGACCTAAGTGTAGAACTTCTTCAGGTGCATGATGTTGATGGGTTCCTCCAAGGTCTCCCCTTCAGGGGTGGAGAGTCTGTAAGTGCCAAAACCATATTTTGTGGTGATGACATAAGTGCCCAGACAGTTTGCTTCAAACTTGCCCTTTTTCTCTCGATCTTGCTAATTCCGCTAATTTTCTTTAAAGACCAAATCACCAACATTGAATTGGTGAGGGAAAACTTTCTTATTATAGCTCCTTTTGAGTCAGTGTTGATAGGCTTGCAGATGGTTATAAGCCTTGACCCATTTTTCATCCAACAATTCCAATTGTGCTAGGCGTGCCACTCGAGTGTCTTCGTCAGTGATGAGATTCTTGAGGGAGATTTTGAGTGAAGGGATTTCAAATTCGATTGGAAAGATGGATTTAGCGCCATAGACAAGAGAGTATGGAGTAGCACTAGTAGGGGTGTGGATGGATGGATATGGAGGTGCCAATCACAGCCAGTGCTATTGACCATTTTCTTAATGATTTTGATCAATGTTTTGTTTGTCGCTTCTGCCTATCCATTACCTTGGGGGTAATAGGGAGTGGACCAATGATGTTGGATATGATATGTGTCACAAAGGAGTTTCATACACTTATTTTGAATGGTTTTCCATTGTTGGTGATGATGGCAGAGGGGATACCATACCTGCAAAGGATATGGTAGAGGATGAAGTTAGAGATCTGAACACCAGTGATTTGAGTGAGAAGTATGGCTTCCACCCACTTGGTGAAGTATTCAATGACTGTGATGATAAAGGTGTGACCATCAGAGGATGGAGGGTAGATCTTGTCAATCAAGTCAAAACCCCATTGTGAAAACGGCCAAGGTTTCGTGATAGGTTGTAGCTCTTTTTGCTAGAGGGTGAATCAGATCTGCATGTTGACACGGAAGACACTTTTTGACATATTCACAAGCATCTTGTTCCATTGTAGGCCAGTAATATCCTACTCTGAGAATCCATTTGGCTAGGGTCATACTGTTAGGTTTTCAATGGCAGATATCTAAAAGCTAAATGCAGATTTTATCAAATAAACCAGAAGTAAAACACACAGAAAAATAACACAGAGAATTTAACGTGGTTCACCCAATGTGGGCTACATCCACCAAACCGTAGCCATCTAATGATATTATTAACCAGTGCAAAACCCTATTACAATATCACGAATAATTGTCTATTTCTTATGATACTGTAACTCTATCCCAAACCCTTTATAAATTAGGGTTATACAAAATCGGGGTTTTTTCCCTTTTTGTGATTTTTCCCTTTTTTCGGTAATTTTGCGAAAAAGCAGGGCAAAAAATTTTCTCGGGGGCTGCCGCCCCCAAACCCCGACAAGGATACATGAAGAGTGTATAGTATAGAATGATCAGTCACCACATACCAACAATCTCCCACTTGGAGACTGAACCTGGACGACACTGCTACACTTACAGCTCCCACTGGAAATAAGCACCTTGGACCCTACTGCTTTCTTATACTTTAATTCAACCTTGAAGGCCAACTGAAGCTGAAGAGGAGCTCAGCTTCTCCCTTATCACTGCCTTAGTAAACATATCCGCTGGATTTACATTTGTATGTATCTTTTCCAGCTTTACCTGTCCATCCTCCAACACTGACCGAATGAAATGATACCTCAACTATATGTGTTTGGTTTTAGAGTGCAAGGCAGAATTCTTTGCAAGATGTATAGCACTCTGGCTGTCTGTGAACAAGTAATTTTCAGCCTGTTGTTTCCCCAACTCTTCCATGAAAAATTGCATCCATATCATCTCCTTTGCTGCCTCTGTGGTGGATAAAGCAACCACCTTTTGCAATTGAGATATCCAGCTTACTGCTGCCCACCAACGGTAAATACATAACCTGTGGTACTCCGCTTGGTATCAATATCCCCTACCAAATCTGAGTCAACATAGCCTTTTAAATCTGTATTAGAGCCCTTAAAACATAAATGTTTATCTGGTGTACCTCTCAAATACCTAAGAATCCATTTTACTACATTCCAATGCTCAATTCCTGGATTACTCATATACCGGCTAACAACTCCTCCAGCATGTGCAATATCTGGTCTCGTGCATACCATGGCATACATTAAACTACCTACAGCTGAAGCATATGGTACCTTGGACATTTTTTCTTCCTCCTCTTGTGTCTTTGGACACATATCCTTAGTCAATTTTACATGACTGGGCAAAGGTGTGCTGAGAGCTTTTGCATTCTCCATATGAAATCTCTGCAACACCTTTTTAACATAATCAACCTGAGATAAAAAAAATTTCCTATTTTTCCTATCTCTTGTAATCTTCATACCAAGGATTTTTTTTGTTGCCCCCAAATCCTTCATAGCAAATGAATTTGCTAACTGTTGTTTTAACTCCTTTATGTGATCCATGTTAGACCCCGCTACAAGCATATCATCAACATATAAACATAAAATAATGTAGCTATCTTCACCTAGCATCTTAAAATCAACACAATAGTCTGAATTACACCTATTGTAACCTTGTTCAGCCATAAAACTATCAAATTTAAGATACCATTGTCGAGGTGCTTGCTTCAAGCCATATAAGCTTTTCTTCAATCTGCACACTAGTTTCTCCTTACCTTTGACCGCAAATCCTTGTGGCTGTTCCATATAAATTTCCTCTTCCAAATCACCATGGAGAAAGGCAGTTTTAACATCAAGCTGTTCTAAATGCAAATCTTCAACAGCCACAATACTTAACACAGCACGAATAGATGTCATTTTAACAACTGGAGAAAATATTTCATCAAAATCAATATGTTGTTTCTGTGCAAATCCCTTTACAACTAATCTGGATTTAAATCTTTTCTTACCTCCATCCTCCTCTTTCATCCTATAAACCCATTTGTTTGCTAAAGCCTTTTTACCTGTAGGCAACTTGCATAATTCCCAAGTCTGATTTTTCAACAAGGAGTCCATTTCTTCTTCCATTCCATGCTCCTACTGAACCTTGGTATCCACCTGCATAGCTTCATGATAACATTCTGGTTCACCAGCATCAGTTAATAAAATAGAGTACAAAGAAGGAGAAAATCTTTCTGGAGGTCTACTTAACCTTGAAGATCACCTAACATTCATTGGAGTTTGTGGTATTTCTTGTTGCTGTTGTTGCGGAGCATGAGGAACCACTAGAACATTGTTGTTTGTAATATCATCCAGCACTGCATAATCCTGTTCTGTCTTCTCATGCTGGTGCAATAGATCTTTGTACAACATTTTCTCATTGAATATGACATCCCTGCTTCTCACAATTTTCTTATTTTCAAAATCCCAAAGCCTATAACCAAATTCATCTATGCCATATCCAACAAATATACATTTCTTTGATTTTGCATCAAGCTTGGTTCTATTTTCAGAATCTACATGTGCAAATGCTTCACAACCGAAGGTTTTCAGAAAAGAATAACTCACCTTCTTACCTTTCCATGCTTCCTCTGGAATACCACAACCCAAAGGATTAGATGGACCTCTATTAATTAAATAAACAGCAGTGTTTATAGCCTCTGCCCACATGTTTAAAGGCAACCCGGCACGCAATCTCATAGTCCGTGCACGCTCCATTATTGTTCTATTCATGCACTCAGCCACTCCATTTTCCTGTGGAGTCCATGGAACCATTTTTTTCCTACGAATACCATTAGAGGAACAATAATCTTCAAACTCTTTGCTACAATACTCACCACCATTATCAGATCTGAGACATTTCAACTTTTTACCTGTCTCATTCTCAACCAAGCTTCTCCATTTTTTAAAAGTTTCAAATACATCAAATTTCTGCCTAATGAAATAAATCCATACCTTCCTAGTTGCATCATCAATGAATGTGACATAATAATGAGAGCCACCGAGAGAAGATACCTGAGCTGGTCCCCATACATCCGTATGCACAAGCTCCAATTTCTCATCTTTCTTTTGTTTCCCATCCTTGAGAAAACTAACTCTCTTTTGTTTTCCATAAACACAACTTTCACAGAAATCCATATTAACACATTTTAGACCTGGTAAAACATTCTTTGAATGAAGTACTTTCATACCTTTTGCACTCATATGCCCAAGTCTGTTATGCCATAGTGCTGATTCAGAATTCGCAGCAACTATCTGATTTTCTTCCTGCTGAACTACAGCAACTGTTCCTGAACATTGATTTTTATCTACAATAGCTAAAGTAGAAGGAACAGTATGACCTGTACAAAGATATAAGGTGCCTACTTTCGCACCTTTTGCTACTACTAAGGCACCTTTTGTAACCTTCCAATTTTTATCACTAAATGTAACAACACAACCTTCATCATCTAGTTGCCCTCCAGAAATTAAATTTCTTTTTAGCTTTGGAACGTGCCTTACCTCATGTAGTAGCCAATGATTCCCATTCTGCAACTTGATCTTGATTCTTCCCTTTCCAACAATCTGACAAGGTTCATTATCTCCCAAATAAACTAGCCCAAAATCCCCTTGGACATAATCAAGAAAATAATTTCTATGGGGCGTAGCATGAAATGAAGCCCCTGAATCTAACACCCAAGAATCATCAGCATTATCAAGAGAAAGAATCAAAGCATCCTCATCAGATTTATTACTTACCACATTTGCCTCTTTATTTCCTTCCTGTTTGTCTCCTTCTTTATTTTTTTGAGACCAACAATCTTTCTTTACATGCCCTGGATTACCACAGTACCAGCAATCCCTCTTGTCTCTAGATTGGGACCTTCTGTCCCTTGATTTTCTTCATGACTTCCCACGACTCCCAAAATTGTTTCGTCTCTCATTTGTTCTGCCCCTGCTTTCTGCATTCAAAACACTGCCTAATGTGGATGTTCCACCTGAGCTTTTCCTACGAATTTCCTCGCTCAAAATAACACCAACAACATCATCAAATTTCAATGTATTTGAACCAGAAACAGAATTGCTAACTGCCATTACCAAGCTATTCCAGCTTTCAGGCAAAGAACAGAAAATCAAAAGATCCCTAACTTCTTCATCAAAGTTAACTTTCATAGAAGTTAATTGACTGGTAACCGTATTAAATTCATTCAAATGATCAGTAACTGATCCACCTTCTACCATTTTCATATTAAATAAATGCTTCATAAGAAATACCTTATTCGAAGCGGAAGGCTTTTCATATAACTTTGCTAGGGTTTCCATCAACTCTAGAGTTGTCTTTGCTGTTGTAATATTGAACGCCACCGATTGTGCCAGGCATAAGCGAATACTGCCAAGTGCCTTTCTGTCCCAAAATATCCCAGTCCTCATCCGTCATTGCTATGGGTTTCTTGGTTTTCCCTTCCAATGGCCGCCATAAATCCTTTTAATAGAGATAGTCCTCCATCTGCATCTTCCATAACTGATAGTTCTGCCCATTGAACTTATCAACCTTCATCTTACCCTCGTCTGCCATTGCTCCCACTTAACTGTGAGACTCCCACTCAACCGTGAGACTTTCCTGCAAACGATAATCGAAAACAACCCGCTCTGATACCACTTGTTAGGTTTTCAATGGCAGATATCTAAAAGCTAAATGCAGATTTTATCAAATAAACCAGAAGTAAAACACACAGAAAAATAACACAGAGAATTTAACGTGGTTCACCCAATGTGGGCTACATCCACCAAACCGCAGCCATCCAATGATATTATTAACCAGTGCAAAACCCTATTAGAATATCGTGAATAATCGCCTGTTTCTTATGATACTGTAACTCTATCCCAAACCCTTTATAAATTAGGGTTATACAAAATCGAGGTTTTTTCCCTTTTTGTGATTTTTCCCTTTTTTCATTAATTTTGCGAAAAAGCAGGCCAAAAATTTTTCTCGGGGGCTACCGCCCCCAAACCCCCGTTTTCGGGGGCTACCGCCCCCGGACCCCGGTGAGGATACATGAAGAGTGTACAGTATACAATGATCAGTCGCCACATACCAACAATCTCCCACTTGGAGACTGATCAAGCTCCACACCTAAACACATACCATTAGAATGGGCCCCACAAATATCACTATGCACTTTTTTTAATGTCATGCGGGCTTCAGTTTCATCTAAACAACGGAGGAGAGTTCCATCATATCCATGTCGATAAAGTGTATCACCGATGATGGTGTAGCAGGCAGTGCATTGGATAAATGATTTATGTTGGTTTCTCATGAGATCGGGTGGGAGGATGTTGTCATGAATATAGGTATAAATGTTGTGGTACCAAGGGGATTCAAGACTTACAATAGCACACACCATGTCACTCTCAAGGATATCATACACTGGGGTTAGGAGTTTCTCGACTAGGAGCTGACAATTTGTGCAATCTTTTGGCATGTCGAGGAGAGAACCAATGGTAGCCATAGCATCTACCGCCTTATTCTAGAGTCTCAGGATCTGCTCAAATTGGATGGAGGAAAAGTATTTTTTGAAGTCATCCACCATACATTTGTAAGGCAACAAATTTTCATCTTTTGTTAGAAACTCATCGTTGACCTGTTTTATGACCAACTGGGAGTCACCAAAAACTTGCAGATGAGTGATGTGCCATTAGACTGCAATTTTGAGGCCTGTGAGAATGGATTCATATTCAGAGATGTTGTTGGTGCAGGGAAAGGCCATTTTGAATGATTTCCGTATGTAATCACCTTGGGGGGTGATAAGCAAGACTCCTACCTCTGATCCATTATGAGTGTGTGATCCATCAAAGTACAGTGTCCAAGTGGTGGCTTCTGAGACTGCAAATACTCCTTCATCTAGAAATAGGTGTCTACTAATAGGGCATCTACCAACTAATTTGCTATTACCTATCCTTTAATGGCTTTTCTATCCACATATTCTATATCAAACTCACTGAGGAGCATGATCCATTTAGCCATTCGACCAGTTAGGGTTGTCTTGGATAACAGGTACTTGAGGGGGTCGACTTTGGAGATCAATTTTATAGGATGGCTAAGCATATAGTGGCATAATTTCTATGTACTAAAGACCGCAGCAAGACATGCCTTCTCCATGGGTGAGTAATTAAGTTCATAACCAACCAATGTTCAGCTAATGTAATAGACTGCTCGTTCTCTGTAGGATTCATCATGTTGTGCCAACAATGCCCCCAATGCAACTGAAGTGGTTGAGATGTATAGCAAGAGGGGTTTTCCAGGGATTGGTGGCATCAAGATTGGTGGGTGTGCCAAGTATCCTTTGATCATATCAAAACCCAACTGACACTGTTGATTCCACTTGAAGGTGGTGTCCTTCTTGAGAAGGTGGGTGAATGACTTACATTTATCTGCAAGTTGGGCTATAAACCGATGAATGGATTGTAGTTTCCCTTGGAGGCTCCTTAATTTTTGTAGGTTTCTCAGTGGAGGCATATCCATGATAGCTTTCACCTTAGTTGGGTCAACCTCGATGCCTCTTCGGGAAACTATGAAGCCCAACAATTTCCCTGACGTGACACTGAACACACACTTTTTTGGACTCAGCCTTAGCTTGTACTGCTCCAAGCACCCGAAGATCTTTTTCAGAATGGCAAGGTGCTCTTCTTTGGTTCCATATTTTCCCAGTAGGTCATCAACATAATCTTCCATGATGATGTGGATGAGGTCATGGAATATAACCATCATTTCTCGTTGATATTTTGCCCTCGCATTTTTGAGACCAAAGGGCATGACATTGTAACAAAAAGTACCCCAAGGTGTTGTAAAAGTTGTTTTATGTTGATCTTCAGGGGCATTCTAGATCTGATTATAGCCAGAGAAGCCATCCATGAGGGATAAAATCTCGTGTCTTGCAGTAATGTTGACCAACATGTCGATGTTAGGCAAGGGGAAGTCATCTTTTGGACAAGCTTTGTTAAGATCCCAGAAATCTGTGCAAATTTTGATGTCTCCGTTAGGTTTAGCAACATGTACTATATTGGAGATCCAATCAAAATAATCAATGGGCCTGATAAAACCAGCATCCAGTAAATTTTCCAATTCTTTTTTAACTAATAGTGCCACTTGCGGGTGCATCTTTCGAAGCTTCTGCTTGACAGGTTTGGCGTCTGAACAGACATCCAAATGATGTACAATAAGATTAGGATCCAAGCCAGGCATCTCAGAATAAGCCCATACAAAATTGATGACCCCTTCTCGAAGAATTTGGACAATGGTGAAATATTCTTCTTCAGATAAAGATTTGGCCACATAGGTGATCCTTGGAGTTTCTTCTATCCCCAAATTTACCTCTTGTGTTTCTTCAATGAGAATTGAAGATTGCTCAGATAGTTGTGTTCCTACAAGAGGGGAAGATGAACGTCCCCATCTTCCAATGTCGTATTAAGGTTTTCACTATAAGATACATCCTTTGTTTTTACTTTTTCCCAATCAAAAATCACCTCAGTGAGGTTTTTACTTGATGACCCATTTTGTTTTTGTTTCTTTTTGCTTTTGTGATTGGAGCATTCATCTTCCCCCAATCCCATTAGATGTACATAGGTATCCTCTGAGGGAAATGTGTTGACAGGAGTGCTACCTTGTAGGTCATGATCGATAAGTTCAGGATGTTTGAGGGATAAGGTTATGGTGCAAATAGATAAGCATTCAAACATGGTAGGGAGGTCAATGTGATTAAAATCATCATACGCGTGTATGATGGACTCTTCCTTCAGTATGTCTTCGAGGGAACCGTTGTCAACACTAACATTGTTAGAAGTGCTAGAGGATGTCGCAGAACCCTTTTGTTTAGTATCATAACCCAAGCCCAAATTTTTTGGTCAGATGGTAGTTGCTTCAATTGGCTAGCATTTTCCTTGTTCTTTGGCACCAAGGCCTCCACCCTGATAATGATACTTTTCAATGAATTTGGATGCATGTGGATAAACTTCTTGAAAGTATTCTATAAGGGGATGTGGTGGCTCAGGTTCATCTCGATAAAGCCATTGACTGATGTCCTCTTCCATTTGGTTCTAAAGGGATCCCAAATCATTGAATGTTGTTGAACCCATGTTCTTGGAGGTGAGTGTAAGTGTCTTTTCTTCCACTTTTGGTACAACAGAATTGGTTGTCCATATGTGTGGGGAAAAGTTGGCATGGTTGCCACATTGAGTGTGGTATGCATTTTTTATTCACCACATCCCTTGTCTATGATTTGTACCTTGGTGATGGCGGAAGAAGGTGTGGATGATGGTGGCGATGAAGTGTTTAGTGTATTGGTGGATGGGTCAGGATTAGATGTTGGGGATGCCCCCATTTCGACTCCTGGACAGTAATGTGAATGCAGAAAGGAAGCTTCCAAGGCATGGAAATATTCAAAAGGTTGGGGATCAACTTGTATGGTGATTCCATTCCTTGAAATGGTAACTTTAAGCATTGGTGATAGGTAGATGGGATGACTTGCATAGAATGAAGCCATGGAAGGCCAAGAAGGATTTTGTATGGAAGTTCAAGGTCCAAAACATGACACATTGTGTATTGCACAATAGGGCCCACTTGAATAGGGAGGTAAATAATTCCTTCAGAATCTTGCTCTGTGTTATCATATGCCTTGATGGTGATCACTTGATTTTTCAAATCAGCCTGGGTGTATCCAACCTGTTGTATGAATTTTAATGTGCAGAGATTTAGGGCCGAACCATTATCTACCAGTACCCTTTTTACTTTTTGACAATTTACACCAACCTCGAGATGGAGGGGGCGGTTGTGGCTTGAATCAAGATGCAGCATGTCTTTTTGGCTAAAGGCTAACTGATAGGTTGATGAGAGATTGCCTACCAATGCTTGAAATTGGGTAGGTTCAATATTATAAGGCACTTGTGTGCTTTGCAAAGCCTTAGTTAAGATATCTTGATGCACGGGAGATGACTTAAGCAAATCCAAAATAGATATTTGGGTTGTAGTCTTACCTAGATGGTCTAGGATGTTATATTGTGAATTGACGAATGGTCGTTGGGTAGATGGAGGAGCTGCAGGGACTATGATGCAAGTTCGTTGAGTAGTAACAACACATTATGGATTTTTTCCTTTGACATGGATCATGGATACACGTGGCTCCACTTGTTCTACATATGATACCACACCTTGATAATTGTATGGCATATTTTTATAGCTAATGTTATTGGTGTTGTTACCTTGCTTGTTATTGTTGCTAGGTCTAGGATTAGAGTTGGAAGTACTAGGACCTTGATTGTGGTTAGGAAAAGCGTTTTGATATATTTGGAGTTGAGCATTGGATGAAGATGCTACGTTAGCATCTACATGGATTTTACCTCGATCGATGAGGCCTTGAATGTAGGTTTTTAGGCCTTGACATTTATCTAAGGTATGTCCCTTAATTTTGTGAAATTCATAATATTCGTCGTCTTTAAACCAAGCAAGCTTGGGTTTAGACGTATCAAGAGGTTTGGTGACAGGATATGTGATGGGATAATTAGCTTGAAGAATCTTATTAAACACCATGCTAAGGGGTTCTCCCAACTGAGTGAACTGTCATTTGTTTCCCCCTTCGTTATTTTGGTTGGATTGTTGTTGTGGTGCCCCTTGGGGGACGGATATGGCATTCTGGACTGGTGGTTGTTGCTAAAGAGGGTATCTTTGCGTGGTGGCGGCCACTTGAACATGTTTGGTGTCAGTGACACCATCATTGATAGAATTTTTATTTCTATTCCAATAACGAGGTTTATCCCCAAAGGATTTCTCTCTATCAGAATTGAAATGTTTGACTTGCCCTTTTGCAACAAGGGCTCATTCTAAGATGGGGCCTTCCTCCACAAGTCCCGCAAAGGTGGTGATACAATGGAGTTGGAAGCTATGAGCCATATCTAGGTGGGAGTTTTTGATAAATAGCGTGACCATGTCTTTTTCTATTGGTGGGGATTTCATCCTGCTAGCCAAGGCACGCCATATTTGTAAGTATCTTGCAATTGTCTCTCCATCACGTTGTTTTTCTTTGAGGAGATCAAGTGTGTCAATATCCTTCTCTAGATTAAAAGATAAGTGGGAGACAAAATGTTTGGATAATTTTGCAAACGTTTTGATAGATCCCTTTTCAAGACCCATAAACCAGTTAAGGGAAACCCCTTGTAGGCTTTTTGGGAAAAGTCGGATAAGATAATTGTCAATATGCATGACCTCTTGGAAATGGGCATAAAATTCTTGAAGATGGGCTCTAGGGTCCTTGGTTCCTTTGTATTTATCGAATTTTGGTATCTCAAAATGTTTGGGAAAAGGAATCAAGGAGATGGAGGGATCAAAAGGATAAGGACATATATCCTCAAACTTCAATGATTTTTTACCCACTCCAGCTTGTAGGTCCTTTAATGTTGCTTTTACTTCTTCCAAGTCCTTATTAATGGGAATCATGGGAGTCAAAGTGGATTGATTGTATGGATAGTATTGTGGATATGATGAGGATGGCCATATCGTTGTTGGATCATAAATGGTTTGAGTCAGATATGAGTGTGTTTGTTGATTGTAAGTGGATTGATAGTTGGATGACTGATTGTGTTAGGTGGGAGCCACTTGTTGTTGATAGTAGGAAACAAGAGAGGGGTCATGTTGTTGCGTAGCATTTTGGTAATGTGTGGAGGTAGGGCCTCTTTATTGATGTGATGATGGTTGTTGGTAATAGGAAGTGTAAGGTGCCCCCTATTTGTGAGTTTGTTGTTGTTGAAAGTAGAGCAGATAGGATTGGTATTGTTGCGCAATGGTGGGTTTTTGCATGGCATATGGGTATGGATTTGATGTTTGTTGGTGGGGGTGATGTTGAGGTTGTGAAAGATTGGTGCAAGGTGGCGGTTGGATATGTGTTTGGTTTTGCGCATTCTGATGAGGATTCGTATGGGATGGAACAGTGTATGTGCTAGAGGGATTATAGAGGTACTTAGTAAGTAGATTATGATGTGTTTGTGTAGGGATATGCACATGTTGTTGTGGAGGTCATTGTTGTTGTTGATGAGGTAGGTGAGATGAGATGTGTTGTTGTTGATGAGATGGGTGAGATGAGATGTGTTGTTGTTGTTGATATGTAGGTTGCGCTACTTGATGTGATGGTTGTGTGAGAATGATAGTGTGTTGGGATGTTGTGGATGCAAGTGTTGAGATGAAGCTATAATAGTAGCAACATGTTGTGGCGGTGCTAGTAGTGTGGTGGATTTGTGTGGATTATTTGGAGGTTGTTGAAATGCAGGAGCTAGCATATTGGTAAGTGTAGGTGTGCCCCCAATATTATAATATGGGGGAGGAAGCGGTGGAGTAGATGAGATGTATGGTGGCATGCCATAGGTATGGGTATCATTAGGATCGGATGGTGGAATAGTAGATGTTGTGGTTGGAAGACAAGGATATTCTTGGACTTGATGGATGACAGTATTTCCCAATTCGGAGTAGTACCAATTTTCAGTGGGTGCATCTTTGGGAACATAGGAACCTTTTGGAACATTTTGTGAGGTTTGTGGGTCAACAAATGCAGGAAGGGTATATTGTGATGTATTAAAACTAGATGGTGGTTTGACCCCCTTCATGAGTAAGGTGGAAAGGATATTATTCCCACATTCATTTAGGAGATGATCTATCATTTGGACATTGGTAGGATTACTGAGATATTCGTCAACGGTGACTTCAGGTTGATTGACCATGTTTTCGTCACAAGGTGGTGTGATATTTTGGATGTCAGTGTTCGATTGAGATGAGACACCATTATGGGGATCATGAGGAATGCTATTAGGATCTTAAGGGACATTTGGTTGGGAACCTTGAGTTTGTTGGTTTGCCATTCACTTTTTTGTTTGTGAATGGGTTTCAACGGGCATGAACGTGCAAAACAACTAGGTGATTTCAAGATGCAATCTCTAAAGGATGATCTAGGTGGTGATTTGGATGAGAATTGGATTTCATTGGATCAATTGGATAAGATTGGATTTGATGGATCAATTGATGATGTATCAATTTGATGATTTGGATGAGGATTGGTTTGATCAATTGATGATGTATCAATTTGATGATTTGGATGAGGATTGATTTGATTGGATCAAATGATGATGTATCAATTTGATAATTTAGATTGGATTGTTTGGATCAATTGATGATGTATCAATTGGATGATTTGGATGAGGATTTATTTGATTGGATCAAATGATGATGTATCAATTTGATGATTTGGATTTGGATTGGATTGTTTGGATCAATTGGATGATTTGGATTTGGATTGGATTGTTTGGATCAATTGATGATGTATCAATTGGATTATTTTGATTTGGATTGGATTGTTTGGATCAATTGATGATGTATCAACTGGATGATTTGGATTTGGATTGGATTGTTTGGATCAATTGATGATGTATCAATTGGATGATTTGGATGAGGATTGATTTTATTGGATCAAATGATGATGTATCAATTTGATAATTTGGATGTGGATTGGATTGATGGAGGGGATCCTAAAACCTGATTTGGAAATCACCCTAAGTGACTCATGATGTCGGTTGATCGATTTGAGCTAGCTAAATCAATGATCACAGCACCGAATCCGTTTTGAGATGGAAGGGGATTGATTTGGGCCAATGACGTTGACTTACAACACAAATCCACCTTAAGATAGAAGCGGATTGATTAGGTTGAAGACAAGGATTTATATGTAGGATAATAATCAAACTTAACGCCTTGGTCAATTTGGAAGATTACTCCTAAAACAAGGTTTAAGGGATTTTGTGTTGAGAGATGATGATGAATGCAAATGGAAGATGTGTTGTTGAAGTGATCTTTTGGAAAGTGCAAATTTTTAGGTCACATGGTAAGATAGGTATCCCAAATGGTGGAATGATCAATGAGAATGTGATAAATGGACATTTAGAAAGATTAAATGGAGGTTTGGAATGGTCAAATGGATGTTTAGATTGGTTAGATGAGTGTTTAGGATGATCAAATGGTCAAATTGAGACTTTGGGAGTTCAAATGGGGGTTTAGAATGGTCAAATGGATGAAATTGTCCATTCATGGGGCGTATCCATACTTCTGCAGTAAAAAACTATCAGAAATGTCATAACAGGGGGGCGTATCCGTACTTCTGCAATAAAAAGTGCTAAAACAAGGGGATATCCGCACTTCTGTAGTAAAAAGTGCTGAAATAGAGGGCGTATCCGCACTTCTGCAGTAAAAAGTGTTGAAACAGGGGGGTGTATCCACCCCTCTGCAGTGGAAATTGATTTGGTTTGGATGATGGGATTATGGCAAGGACTTGAAATGATTCAATGAGGCTGACTTATCAAAATCTACTAGTTTTTTTCATAGAAAGACACTTTGAACAAGCACAATCCTATGATTAGTATTGAGGGGTATGGCTAGCAAAGTTTTTACTCTAGGATGAACAACATTTCTAGGGATTCCTCGATATATGCTCGGTACGTGAGGCACAACCATGAACACCAATCTGTCACAAGCTTGAGTCAGGAACCCCAACGAGATACTAAAAGGCTCAGACGAACTCTTCACATTTGTCTAGTTATCACCCTAGCTTCGACGCTCCACCAATTATGATTCAACTAGATTGGGGTACAGCTTTGGCTCTCCCCCCTTTATATACCCTATCGGTATGCGTGGTTGGGATTGTCCCTTGGGGTGATGAAATCCCCAAGCAGGTCCCTCTAAGAAGAAGACACTAATCGTTTCCAACTACCCCCTCGGATCCGCACAAAGTCCAAAGGGGAAGGTGAAAACAAACCAATGCCCCCTTAGGGTAATAGAACAAACATCAAGTATTACTTCCCCCTAATTATGTTAGGTGAATAGATAAAACAACAAGGAGAACTTTAAAATTTGAATGAAATAAAGGCCCTGCAAGCAAATGTTAGCTGTGAAAACTGTTGGAACAAGAGGGCGTATCCGCCCCTCTATAAAAAATAGTTAGCAAAAAATTTGAAACGCATGGGCGTATCCGCACTTCTGCAGTAAAACAGTTAGCCAAAATGTCAGAACGCGGGAGCGTATCCGCACTTCTGCAGAAAATAGTTAGCAAAAACATCAAAATGCAAGGGCGTATCCGCACTTCTCGAGTAAAACAGTTAGCAAAAACATCAGAACATGGGGGCATATCCGCACTTCAACAGAAAACAGTTAGCAAAAACATCTAAACGCGAGGGCATATCCGTACTTCTGCAAAAAATAGTTAGCGAAAATGTCGAAACACGAGGGCATATCTGCACTTCTACAAAAAAAATAGTTAGCAAAAACGTCGGAATGCAGGGGCGTATCCACACTTCTGCAGTAAAAATTGTTAGCAAAAATGTCGAAATGTGAGGGAGTATCCGCACTTATGTAGAAAAACAGTTAGCAAAAACGTCGAAATGCGGGGGCATATCTGCACTTCTGCATTAAAAACTGTCAAAAACATCGGATTGCGGGGGCGTATCCGCACTTCTGCAGTAAAACTGTTAGAAACGTTAGATCGTGGGATGGCGTATCCACCCCTCTACAGCGCCCAAGAGGGAAATTCCGCCCCTCTTTGACCTGAACCTGCAAAAAATCTTCAACAATAGCAAACGTGAAGAAAAAAGACTCATTTGTGGGTCCCACCGGATGTGCCAGAAATGTGATCCTTTTAAAATGTCAAATCCTAATGTGAGATGGTAAAATGATGCAATAAGAATAACTAATATAATAAAAGGGAACCTCAATGATTAGCCTAAGAAATAGTAAACATGAAAGCAAGATAAGATAAATTTATTGTTGATTATACCTTCATGTTGCTCCTTCCTTGGTTGGCCCTTGATCTTTGGATGTCCTGTCTACTCCATGGATGGAAATGGAGTGAAGTGGATGCAAGATGCAAGATGGATTTGATGAGAAATACTATGGAAAAACTAAAATGGTGCAAATGACAATTTGGCAAGAGTTTGGTAGCAAAAGACTTTATCCCTAAAAGGAGAGAAATGAGGGGGTATCTATATGATAATTGGAATTCTTTAGATAATTCAACGATTGAGATTGATCCAACAAGATCAAGATGAAGGGCTATGGTAATTTGAGGACTCACAAGCCCTCACATCTTGATATGTCGAATGTGAGATGTCTTAGGGTGGAATGATGTGGAAATGAAGTGGAAAATAAGCACATGAGGTGGATGAAGAACAAGTACCTTTGAGGTACCTTGGGGGATGAGAAGATTTCCTCAAAAAGGAACTTCTTGTCCCCAAATGAGAAGGAAAGAGACATTTGAGGAATTTTAGAATTCCTCAAAAATCTCCATGGGAAAAGGGGAAGTGGTTGGAGAAATAAATGTGAATTAAAAATTCACATTCATTGGAGATTTTATTGGATAAAAGAATCTCCAAAAAGTTGAAGATTTGTCACATGTGGGTGATGTGACAAGTCCAAGGTTCTAGAAGTCTTCGATACATGTAAAGTGGCAAGTCAAGCCTTCTACAACTTTGCATGGGGGTGGAGAAGACCTTGGAAAGATAAAATTGAATTAAAAATTCACATAGGGAAGAGAGAAGCCTTGGATAAATAAATGTGAATTAAAAATTCACATGGGAAAGAGAGTCAAGGTCAAGAAAGGCAAGTGGAAAGATTGACCAAAAAAGGTAAGCCAAATGTGATTAATGACTTTGATTAAGGTTGTGCAAACACAGGATTAAGATAATCAATGAGAGATTTAGAGGCAAGTGGGAGATTATGGAGGATGTGACACTTAATCAAGATTAAGTGGTGCACATCCTAATCACAGATTAATTAATTTAATCTGGATTAAAAAACGGTTATGGAGAATATGACAAGGAGAGAGAAAAAAGGGAATTAAAAATTGGTTTTAATCCAAATGGGTTAAAAGACTAAATTAGATCATTTGTCATATTTATTTAATTTAGAGAAGAAAAGGGATAAGGTAAAGTATTTAATTTATTTAATTACATATTTTAAGAACCTTAGGCAAAAAATAAAATAATGATTAAATAAATTATTTAATCACTATTAATGAAATAGATGAATAGAGTAGACGATTTTGATCATATGGAAGTGATCAAATTTAGATGTCTAAATTTTCACATGTGCAATGTGTGCATGTGAAAGGTGATAATGAATTATACCTAGGTGACCTTAGTAGGTGAGCTACATAGCTCATCTATTGAGTCACTTGTAGAATCTATAGTATTTGTTGTTGAATCTTCATCTTCTAGTAGTATATCTTTATTATAATCACTACTTGGTCCATATTTATGCATTAAGGAAAGAATAAAATCATCTTTCTATGTTGACTTCTTATAAATTTTTAGTTTGTGGCCATTGACTAGTAGTGAAAATTTGACAGCATCAATTGTCTACAACTTAATTGCTCCATTTGGGAAGACTTTCTCTATTTCATATGGTCCCAACCACCTTGTTTGAAGCTTCCCTTTATAATATTTATACCTAGATTCATACAACAAAACCCAATCTCCCACACTAAACTCCTTTGTTTTAATATATTGATCATGTCATTTGACTCTCTATTTCTAAACAATCTCAATGTGGTGGATGGACTCCATTCTTATCTTATCTAATCCATTTAGATTGTGTAGTATTTATTTTTGTGTTTTTATCAAGTCCATATCTAGTTCAACAAATGTCCTGAGTTTCTTGTATTCAAATTCAATGGGCATTACGGTTGTTTTACCATACACCAACTCATAGGGTGTAAATCTTGTTGTAGTCTTCCAAGTTGTCCTATAGGCTCATACTATCTCAAGTAACCTAAATGCCCAATATTTTTTGTAAATCTATACTATTTTGGTCAAGATTTTTTCAATCTCCCTATTTTTTACTTCCACTTTCCCATTGTCTTGAGGGTGGTAGGGTGTTTATTTCCTATGCCTTATCTCATACTCCTAGACCAATTTGGTAATTAGCTTTGATGTGAACTGGGGACCCTGATCCGTCATAATTTCTCTTGGCACTCCATACCTTGTAAATATGTCTTCATATAGGAATTTGGCTACATTTCCATCCCTAGAAAATTGCAATGCTTTGACTTAAACCCATCTTGTTAGATAAACTGTGCAAACTAGGATATACTCCTTATTATTGGATGTTGGTGATATTGGGCCTATGAAATCTAGCCCCCATTTATCAAATGGTGCTAGTACCAACTAAGGTTGCAAAGGAATCTCATTTATTTTAGTTGGTCTTCCCATTCTCTGACATTTGTCATAGCTCCTTATGTATTTCACTGCATCCTTATGAAAATTTGGCTAGTAATAACTAGTGGTTTGAGTGCAGTCCTCTTTATTGAAAAGTGTCCCCCACAAGGTTCATCATGGTAGGATTTGAGAATAGCAAAGACCTCATCCTCTCTTATGCGTCTCATCATAATATTTTCTAGACCTATGTAAAATAAATAACTAGTTACCCATGAGTAGGGAAAACTTTTATGCACCAATTGACTATTTTCTCTAGGGAGAAATAAGGTGGTATATGTCTTGCTACTAGATAATTGGCAATAGCAGAAAACCATGGTGTGTGCAATGTTAGAGAAAATATATTCTCATCTATAAAATAATCATCAACAACACCTTCTACTAACTGAGTTAGTAATCTGGACAAAAAATTTTCCACCACATTTTCTTTTTTAGGCTTGTCCACTATGGTGATGTCAAATTCTTGCAATAATAATAGACATTTAACTAGTCGGCCACCAACCATAGGTTTATTCATTAAGTACCTTATTGTAGTGTGATCATTGTGGATGAAGACTAGATACTCTGTGATGTAGTGCCTAAACTTGTTAACTACATAAACAACTACCAACATATCTTTTTTTGTGACTATGTAGTTGAGTTATGCCCCTTGTAAGTTCTTCCTAATGTAGTATATGTTATACTCCTTATTACCTTTCTTATGTCCAAGTACTACTCCTATAGAAAAGTTAGAAGCATCTTTGTGTATGTGGAAAGGAAAAATCTAGATTGGTTCTCTCAAGATAGGTTCTTTGGTCAGTGCTATCTTGAGTTCTTTAAAAGAGAATCGATATTTTGTGGTCCACTCAAATTCTATATCCTTTGTGAGTAAAACAAATAAAGGTGCTACAATTTTGTTAAAGTACTAAATAATTCTTCTGCAGTAGCCTGCATGTCCTAGGAAATTCCTTACATCTCTTTATTTTTGTGGCATAGGGAGTGTGGAGATTATTTCAATTTTATTTGGTTTCACTCGAATCCCTTCATTTAATACAAAATATCCTAGAACAATCCCTTGGGTCATCATCATGAAAAAAAATTCATGAATTAGGGATATATTGTGTTCTTGAAACCTATTTAATACCTTCACATGGTTATTAAGTGCTTCATCATATGTTTTTCTATAGGTTGTGAAATCATCCATGTAGATTTCCATGGAGTCATAAGCAAAATATGAGAAAATACTTAGCACTACCTGTTGGAAAGTGGTTGGAGCATTGCATAAGGAAGAAAATAATAGGAATATGTACCCCAAGGGAATGTAAAGGTGGTTTTATCCCAATCCTTTGGAGCTATTCTAATCTAGTTGTAGCCACTAAATCCATCTAGAAAGGAGTACTTTTTACCTGCTAGGGAGTCAAGCACTTGATCAATGAAAGATAGTGGAAAGTGGTCTTTTCTAGTGGTTGTGTTTAATTCTCTATATTCCACACACATTCTTCATTTCCCTTATTTCTTTGGGATAATATTTAGAGGTGACACCTATTTATTGTTATAAATAGGGTAAATGAAACCTGCATCAAGCAATTTTTGTAACTCAATTTTGATTGTCTATTAGTGTAGGGTTCATTCTCCTCTGGGGTTGTCTAATTGATTTGAAACCATCATTAATGTAGATCCTATGCATGTATAGGTCTGGATCAATCCCCTTCATGTCATGGAAATCCCATGCAAAGTTTGTTGTGTGTTCCTTTAGTACAGTGGCTAGGGAAGTTTGTTGTTCAACAGTTAATCCATTACTAACATTTAACATTCTACCTGGCATGATTTCTAAAGTCTTAGATGCTAATTGTATAGATTAAAGGTCAAGTCTAATGATGGATGAAATACATTTTTGTGGAAATAAAGAATGGAAAAGTTGGGATATTGAATCTAATGAATTATAAGGTATAATATTCTATAGAGGATCCTACAGACATGACAGACAGTCCTATTGTTGTGGGTTCCTACTGCAATTATTTTGTATAATATGTATAATTAAATCATCCTCATCTTGTTTTCTCAAGAAGGGATAGTCATTAGTCTGTAGGGAATACTAATCTTCTTCATCCAAGGTAGGCCAAATGGTCTACTCTAAATCTACATGAGGTTGGGTTGGTGGATAAAGGACCAATTTCTTGGTCACAGTTCCATTTGAGATAGTCAAGTTTCTAGACCTACAACCTATAAATGCATCAATTGTTTCTAACCATGGTCTTCCTATAATAAGGGGATACTTGCAAGGTTAGCCTTTCATTTCAATACTATGAAATATATAGGGTACTCCCTTGAATCCAATGTTATTTCCAAGTCCTCGATGATGCCCTCAGGTTTCACTGTTGACCTATTTGCCAACTATAGAATAGTGGGTGTAGGTCTAAGGTTTACTAACTACAATAGTTGCATTATTTCCTTAGTCATCACATTAATGGCTACCCCCAAGTCAATCAAGGTATTTTTGATGAGGGCACCATTTATCTTAACATCTACTACTCGACTTCCAGGATTTGTATGCTTAGGGACAGTTATATTTCTTAATATAATATCAACAAGATTCCCTAAGACATGTATAGTTAGAGGATCGTTTATCTTCAATCCTGGCTTTTTAAGACAAAGGTATCTCACTATTTTAGTGTAAATGGGAATGTCCTTGATGGCTTCAATGAGGGTATATTTATACACACATTCTGAAGTTATCCTAATAGGTCAGTTTTAGCTTGGTTCTGATATTTTTGAATAGCTGATCACTCAAGGAATGGAGGTTGTGGACTTGAATTAGTTTGGTTGACCTAATTTGACTTGGTCTCAAAAGGTAGATTTTCCAAGGATTATCCTGAGGATTCCTCATCTACCAACTCAATTATTTGAGGGGATGAAGGCCCAACCAATGTTTTCTTGTATCTAAGGTGAACATCACTCACCTCTACCCCATAAGTAGGGTATTGAATAGCCTCATTAGTGTAGGCCTATTGAACGGGCTTGTTATTTGGGTTAGGTGTAGGTTGGGTTGGTATTAGAGGTGCTCTTGGTGGTTGGGATGGTGGATTTGTTGGATTGGGCATGATGGCTTATTGTTATGGATTTTGGTAATTCATATTTTGGTTATTCCATTGTTAGCCCTTTTTCCATTGAGGTTTCCATTGGTTTTTTTGTAGTGGTCATTGGGGGTTGCAATTGGATCCTTAAAAGTTTTGTTGTGGCCACATATTTCATTTTTGCTAGTTCCATTTTGGTTGAGGATTTTTTCATTGGTTTTGGGTGTTCGCCCAAGGCTAAGGGTTCCAACTAGAGAAACTTTGATTGCTAATTGGAAATATTATATTGAAATTTAAAGGATATTGATGCATACCTTGTCTTGGTTTCCATGGTCTCCTTTATGAAATGTAGAACAATTATCTATCTTCACCCTCTAATGCTTGAAATTTTGGTTTCCCTAGTTTGTCCTCTGAAATAATTTCCACTCTTTTGCACTTGCAATTAGTTTTTCTCTATCTGTAGTTAGGGTAGTATTTAGTAAGGATTACCTATGCCTCTTCTTGTATTTTATTCACATGTAGAGTGTCCAATTGGGTAGCCAAATGGCTTATGATATCTTCTTTCATGTTGGACAACAGGTTACTCAATTCCACTCTAGAGACTCTATTAGATGTCTTGTTGATGGAAGATGTTATTTCCCCTTTTATACTCTTAGTAAAGGTCCTTGAATAATTTCTAAAAACCTTATAGATTTATTCAAAAGGTAATTGTGATATATATCCTAACCCAGTAAGGTTAAGGGAATCCTTGCAATCATCGACTCCTCTTAAAAATACCAACTTCAGGGATTTTTTTCAAATCCTATTTTGTGGATTCTTCTTCAAGTAAAAATGGAACCTTTCTACATAGTCCTCCAATGGCACATCTTCTTTTTAAGACATTTTGAAAATGTCATCTCTTCTTTTGTCAACTCCTCTACAATAGTCATGGTATTTCTCTAGGAACTTTGTCTTCATAGTGTTCCAATATGGAATAACATCTCTTCCCAGATCCATAAACCATCTTAAAGCAACATCCTTCAAGTTTTTTGGAAATAGTTTGAGTCTATGTGCATCTATTGTGTAATCATAGCTTCAACATAAGACATCAAACTCGAACAAGAAGGTATATGGATCTTCAATAACTAAGTCATAGAAGACAAGAAATTTTGAAGGAGGTATATTCTTCAAGATATTTTCTCTCTTGGTTGGCAATGGGGAATTCAAAAGGTGCATATTTTGGTGGGTCATCCACTATTGCATCAACCATGATTTGGAAGGTCTCATATGTATTTGCAGTGGATGTTGGTGAAAGGGAAAGTTCTTCTTCAGGAATACCCTCGCTTTGATCATTGTGATCACCAATATCCTCTCTAGCTTCACATGTTGAGGGAATAAATCTTCCCAAAGAATCTCTCTACCTCTCCATACAATAGGTGTGACTTTTGATAGCAACGACTCTTGCACAATGTTAATAAATGTTTTGGTATTGATGGAGTAAAACCTAATTATCCTAATGTTGGAAACAAAGTACTAAACTATGAGAAATGGAAATAACAAAGATTAATCTTTGAAAGTGGCACCGTCCCTATAAATAGTGCCAAAAAAGTAGAGTCCCACTAATTTTCAATAAACTTGATGTAAGACACATAATTCAGAGGGGGTCCTAACTGAACAATCCATTGAAACCTTGAAAGGCCTTCATTTAGTTATCAACCAAGGATAATGTAATCTTGTGATGATTTTGGAATTGTATGTGTATTCAAAGACTCTATACTACCTATATCATCTTAGTATAAGTGTTTGCTAGAAAACATAAATTACATAACAGTAAAAATAAGTAATGTTGTAACTATTTCTATAGGTATCTATAGCTAAAGATTGTGACTAGTTCGCTGTCAAGAAATGAATTCTTTAACTAAATAATACTACTAACTTGGCTCACTCTGAAGGAAAATGCATGGAAATAAATAAATTATGAATACAAAAAAGGATCTTATTCACTATTTCATTCACATCTACCACATGAAAAATCTGATGAAAAATGCAATCATGAAAGTAACTACTTTAACAACATAAATAAATATGCAAAAATTAAAGTGGGGAACAGTTACCTTGAGTAGCCCTTTCTCAAGTGATTGTCTTCATAGGATAAACTCAAATCTAGCTCCTCAAATTAATTTAACATAACAGTAACTAAAAACCTCTCATTTCATAGTTCAAGATATCACAATATAATAAGAATATTTTAGGATATCTTATTCATAAGAACATGATTAGAACAAACATTGTCTATGTAAAATAGAAAACTAACTGACCATATCTATCTATTATATTTTCTACACTTGTTCAACCAACTAACTATTCACCTCAACCACCATACCATACATATAGACCTGTGGGGGAGTCTTATTGAAACAAGGAGTCAAAACATAGATCTAAATGCAAGTCACCACTCCCTAAGAAATAGAGTGTAACAAAGTCTAAATCATAACTAAAAACACCACTAAAAAGGTAGAATAATTTGAAGAGCATTGCAACTCTACTGCAATGGTAAAACTGAAATATGGACTATAAAAATAGTCTTGTTGGATTCCCAATCATGGTAGATATCTTCTCCTTTATTAGTCTTATTAAATGACATGGTGACTAAACAACCATCCTAATAAATATATGCCTCCAATTCTGCAATTATTGTGTTCTTCTCATTTTGTAACTTCCCAGGTACATCTCTATCTACAACTCCTTTGGCTACGAGTTGCACCCCTTAGTTTTTGTGGGCTTCTTGGCTGAAAATATTTAGTTCACACAACATCTACATAATACTAATAGCCATATTTTAAACATATATATTCATTTCATTTCATAAATATTCGCATATTAACCATGCAATAGCTATCATATAATAATCATGTTTCCATATACTTAAAACCAAGTTTAAGTTTGCATGATGATCATTAAAGATAGTAAAGTTTAGAAATATGAATGAAATAAGTATCTGGATATGTCTAAAAGCATGTACTAAAACAATAGAAAACTAACTAATAGTTGGCCTCATCAATAATGATGATCTAATTTTCTAAAAGATTTAATCAAATGCAATATACAAATACCCAGCATAATAAAACACATGTAAGGTTAATTGCTAATTAAATAAATTAATCACATACATGTGTTCACATCATAACACAAAAATATTAGGATAATATTTTAATGAAGGAATGTCATAGCACAACGAACTACAATCCATGAGGGACGAGCATTACACACATGACACATAGACACTATGCATAGTATCGACAAAGATGCATCACATTCATAAGATATTTTAGAGGTGTTATATCCATAGATGATGGTCCATATGCACTATAACCATACACGAAGATGATAATGTAAGGTCCTAACCAATTAGGACTAAACTTCCCCTTTTGATCAGGTAGCCCATTCACATTTCTCTGATTCTCATAGAGAACCAGATCACCTACCTTGAAATTTATAGAAATAACACCTTGATTATAATGTTTAGAAAGTGATTGTTGATAAGCTTTAAGATGATTGAGGGCCTGCAATCGGTGCTCATCGAGCAACTCAAGTTGATGCAAATGATTATCATAGTAAGTGTCATCATCAATTAAAATTTCAAAGATGAAATTTCCAACTCTAAAGGCATGATAGCCTTGGCACCATACACGAGGTTATACGGTTATGTGCTAGTTGATGTATGAACACTCATATAATAGTCCCAAAAGGCATATGTTAACTAAGTATGCCAATATTTAGCATGTTTATTTACTATTTTTTAGAGAATGGGCCCAAGAGTTTTATTAGATGCTTTGGCTTGGCCATTAGACTAAGGATAGTATGGTGTAGAAAAATGATGTTGAATATGAAAATTCTTCAAGAATTACTTCACCTATTTGTTCTTAAATGGAGTACCATTGTCAGAAACAAGAGTAGAAGGCAATATGAAATGAGAAATGATATTGTTTAGAAGAAAGTTATAGATTTCTTTAGTATTCATGGATTGAAGTGGAACAACTTCAACCCATTTTGTAAAGGAATTAATAGCAATAATGATGAAGATATGGCCTTTAGAAGAAGGAGGTGATATTTTTTCGATAATATCCAACCCTCATTTTACAAATGGCCAAGGAGAGGTATAATTTTGAAGCTCTTGAGCAGGATCATGAATGAGATTGTTATGTTTTTGACATTGTGGACACTTCTTGACAAAGGAAAAGGAGTCCTACACCATTTTTATCCAAAATTATCCCATGTGAATTGATTTATGTATCAGGGATTTACCACCAAAATGTCCACCCCTAGAGCCCAAATGGGATTCTTGAAGGACAAGGGGTATTTTCACCTTAGTGAGACATTGAAGAAGAAGGCCATTATAAGATTTTTGATAGATAAAATTTGATAATATAATGTATTGGACTAGATTTTTTCTTATCTGAGTGTGAGCGTTCTTCATCACATCATCGAGAAAAATTGCAATCTTTAGATAATTATAAATATGAGAATACTATTCCTCCAAGTCTACATGAGCACACACTAGAGAATCATAATCATGTTGTTCTAAGAAGAAAGAGGGTGGAGAATATAAACCACGAAGTTTTATTCTTCTACGCCATCATCCAAAAATACAAGGGAGGCGACACTTGCCATTTCATCTATGTGTCAATTTTTTCTCCTAGGAACACTGTCTATTGTAAAAGAGGAAAAATGATCAAGAAATGATAAGGCTAAATCTTGATACTGAGATAAATTATTCTACTTGCCTTGATATGTTCCTATAATATAATTTACAATAATTTTAGAATCATCGTGTATGTGAATATGTTTGATGTTTAATATTATCACGGCATGCAAGCTAGTGATAAGGGCTTCATACTCAATAATGTTATTAATGCAATGGAATTCCAATTGAAAGGATAGAGGAAATGGATTGTAAAATATACCTGCTCTAGAGCCAGCTTGACATCTTGGTCCATTGAAGTACATCAACCATATAGGTTCATAATTGGTTGCAAAAATGTCTTCATCCAAAAATAAATCTAGATTAGGGAATGAGTGAGATGAGGAAGCTTCTACCAATTGATCAACAACAACTTGGCCCTAAATCACTTTCAAAGTTACGAACTTGGTATCAAACTCAAAGAGAAACATTACCCATTTTGCTAACCTTCCCAAAAGATCAGTTCTAGTTAAGAAATTCTTTAGAAGATCACTTTTTATAATAACATGAGTTTTAGTATGAAGAAGATAATGTCATAACTTTTGTGTTATAAAAATGAGAACAAGACATTATTTCTCCATGGTGGAATAAAAAGTTTCATAATCAACAAGAATACTACTAATATAGTAGACCGCTCTTTCTTTATCATTATCATCATGTTGAGCTAACAAAGCTACTAAGGCATGAGGTGATGCCGAGGTATAAAGCAAAAAGGGTTTATCTTTCATAACTCGTATTTGAATAGGAGGATTAGCCAAATAACTCTTGATTGACTCAAAATATTTTTTCACACTCGTCATCCCATCGAAAGCGAACATCTTTATTTAATAAATGCGTGAAAGGGAGGGTGGGATCAACCAATTGAGATACGAATCTATGAATTTCTTGAATCCTCCCTTGCAAACTATATAGTTGAGAGAATTTTTTGGGTGGGGACATGTTAACAATTGTATCAATCTTATTTGTATCAACTTTAATTCCACTATGAGAAATAATGAATCCTAAAATTTTGCTAGTTTCAATATCGAAGACACACTTAAGAGGATTTAGTCTCATCTTATAGATTTGAAGCCTTTCAAAAATAAGACGAAGACTTTCCATGTGATATTGGCGAGTTATAGATTTAGCCAAGATATCATCAATGTAATCTTCTAAATTTTTTTGAATGAAGTCATGAAAGATTAGGTTCGTCTCCCATTGGTAAGTTGATCCTACATTCTTTAATCCAAATGGCATGGACACATAATAGAAAGTACCCCAAGGGGTAGTGAAGGCTATCTTGTAGTGATATTTTGGGTTAATACGATTCTAATTATAACCTGAGAAGCCATCCATAAAGTACAAGGCATGGCATGTATTCGATTCTACAATCATATCGATAATAGGCAAAAAAAAATCATCCTTAAGAGAAGCCTTATTGAGATCATGAAGTATATACAAATGTGAATACAGTCATCAGGCTTGCTAAACAATAATATTTGATACTAGGATGGATAAAGCTTGCTTTTAACATATTATCTATCTCAGTCTTAACTAACAATGCAACCTTGGGATTCATCTTTTAGATATTTTGTTTAACAGTCTTAGCATTGGGACATAGAATGATATTGTGAACCACTACAAACTCGTCAATACCAGGCATGTCCTCATATAACCAGGAAAGTATATCAAGATGAGAATGTAATAATTCATAATGTTTCTTAGATTCTTCATACATTAGGTAAAGGATCCTCCTCATCCATACTCAAAATAGATTCTCCAAAGTATGATTGTTTATGCAAGTGATACAATATTCATCGTTTATGGTGATAAGAAGGCAGGTGAGAGTAGAAACCTAAGAATTATTCTAGCACTTCATCCAAAGAGAATACATCTAGAGGAACTTCGTTAGATTCTACTTTTCTACCAATTAGTTTGGGATGTACTAAAATAAGAGGTTAGATGGAGATCATGTTGACACTCCACCATGGTTTATGCCTAGACTATTCAAGGGAGCAACCAAGCCCCAAGTTACATGTATGAGGTATACATTCTATAGGGACTTGAATGCCTTGTTCATTATTCCCACAACCCTTATGTCCATAATCATACTTAGAAACTAGTTCATAGCCAGGGTCATAATGCATTTGTAAATCCTAATAAGGAGGTGGATCTACATGGAGAGAATCACTCTGACAATGAGAATCACAATCATCTATGGGATCCTAATCATCCTTCTAGAAGAGACTACAAACATTAGCCTCCTTAAAAGAAACGTGATTATCTTCCTTGGTAGGGGTACAATCATTCTCCTTCACAGTATTTTGACCGCTTTCCCCAACGAGAGCACAATCAGCTTTCTTGACGGAGGTATATGAAACTATTGTAAGGTCAAGGTGGATATGGTCAACTTTGTATTCTCCAAAGAAGAAATCAAAAAAATTCTAAAGAACCCCAATCATCACCAATAAATGCGTTTTATTCAGAAAAAAGAAGAAGGGGTAGACTTAGGATTCTTTGCTTCAAGGCGATCTTCTTCAAGGACATCTGCCTTAGGAGTAGCCTTTAAAATAGGTACTATCAAAGAGCATGTCAATGCATCAGAAGATAATAATAGAATGTATTTTTTAAGAGTAGAAATAACCAAGACTCGACCAACAACTTCCATCTCACAAATGTGTATAGCATTAGGGTCAGCCTTGATTGTAATCACTTTGTTATTAGCAACAAATTTTATACAACAATGCAAGGTAGAAGTTACAACTCCCAAAGTGTGAATCTAGGGCCTTCCCAAGAGAATATTATAAGGTAAATGACCAAACATAACATAAAACAAAGTGGGTAAGGTAATGGGTCCCAACCTCAAAGGAAATATTATCATGCCTAGGGCTTGATGACCAACATTATTGAACCCATGAATATACAAAGAAGAATCAATTTTAATCTTAGGTAGTAGATCTATGCTACATACATTGAGAGTCAAGTTGGTGTCAATGAGATTACACCTAATACTGATGTTATTTATATTAACTATAATCATTAGAGGATCCACTTTCTTATACTCGTAGAATTTGGCAGATAAATGACTAGCTGACTAAAAATTTTAGTCACAACAACTAAAAATGACTAAATTCTACTATTTTTTTGTAACTCGACTACAAACGAGTAAATAAATGATTAATTTGGTCATTGACTAAAAAATTATTTATTCATGGAAATAAAAATGACTAAATAGTTAGTCACAAACTACAAATTAGACAAAATTTTAAAAAAGCATTTGGCCAATTATTGGCACGATGTATTGCGCGCGTAAATGTATTAGCGCTTATTCACATGTATTCACGTTCATAGTATAAATATTCCTCACTTCATTCATTAGTTGTAGGTTAGCTTGGCTCCTCCCTTCATTCGTTAGTTGTAGGTTAGCCTAGCACTTTGGCATTTTGATCATGAGTAATAGCAGCTACTTGCATGGGCGATAGAGATTCAAAGAGGACTTGGAGACTTCTAAAAAGGTGGTTAAGGGCAATGAATTCAGATTTTTCTACAACAAATTTGAAGTCGACGAGTCCCTCTGCAATGAAGTCAGATTTGGGGATGCCCTCTGTAGCGAATTCAAAGGTAATTTGAAACCCTCATTACATTAAACACAAAATCTATAGCTTTATGATTAGAAACTTACAGTAGTTACAATCTACTGCTCTTAATAATGTTCTTTTACAATATTTCCATTATTCTGCTTCATAATGTGTTTGAGCTAAATATAATAAAATTTGTGTGTCAGTGCCAAAAAATAATTTCCTCAAACAATTTTGATACATTTTCATTGTAAGCACAAACTGTCCTTGTGCAAAGTAAAGATGTGCTAGATTTACCCACACATCAAGCATTTGAACAAAGATGTTTCCTGCTGCAGCTTCTTGTATATGTGTAAAAATTTCCTTTGCAATATCAAATGACCCCTTTCAGCTAGCACAATGGATACCCCATTTGCAGCATAAAAATTTATTGGTCTCTATGCCAACACTTTACAATACAATTCTCTAGCCTTCTCAAGATGTGTTGCCTCGTTCTTTCGATCCCTCCTCTCATTGCAAAAATCTATAAAATAATTCCAATTTCCAAGTGAAATTTTAACATAAGAATTCTTCTCATCTGATTCACTTTGTGTAGCTTTAATTGTTTCTTAGGAAATAGATATTTTTTCTAAGTTCCCTTTGATAATACTTGTTGGCTCTATCACTTGACTGTATAAGAAGGAAATCTCACACGCTAGCAAGATCCAACTTTGATACCATTGTAATGTCCCCAAATTTTCTTATGTTTTGGTATTTTCCAATTTTATGCCCTCTTTTTTAGCATTTTTATTACACAAATTGAGATATTTCATAGATATAATACATTGCAGATAAACAAAAATATGGACCCAAATTGTAGATTAGATAAAGTCTGAAAATGAAAAATACTGATGCAATAAATCAAATACTTGTATTGATAGGAAAAATGGTCTATGAAATAGTAAAACAAGGTTGTTATGAAGCATACAATATGGACTTATGTTCATCCCAGCAGTCCTAAAACCTCAACAATAATAGATCATATATTCTTGATACCTGGATCAAATATGAAGTCACCACAATTATCCCTATATGTGAAAATTATTTTAAAGGGTTGTGCACCATAATCCAAACTCATATTATTGCTTCAACAATAGTACAAGAGTTGCACATACCATATGGATCCACCATATATCTAAGTTCCCCAACTTGCAACACTACCCTAGAAATAATGATGTAATTTATATATGTGAAAGATGATGACTAGTTGTATGAAACCTTCTTCATAACTGCACCTATGATGGAATGTATCAAAAACAACCAGTAATCCTAAGGAAACCATTATCATGCTCTAATAGCAATGAATTATATGGCGGATGGTAACCACAAACTTGATATATTTCTAGCAAAAAAGAATGCAATATTACTCTAGTAGTCACAATGCCCCTTCAACACAAGTATAGTCTTGAGGGACAATATTCAGGATTTAGTGTATAAGGTCGAGGGTATAGGATATATGGATGAGGTTTGATGGTGTAGGATTTAGGGTTTAAGGTATAAGGTTGAGGGTTGAGGGTGTATGGTTTAAGTATCGAGGGTTGAGGGTATAAGGTATAGGGTTGAGGGTTGAGGGTTGAGGGTTGAGGGTTTGGGGTTTGCAGTTGAGGGATAATGTTTAGAGTTGAGTATATAAGATTATGTGTTTAGGTTATAGGTATTAGGGTTTATGATATTGGGTATAGGGTTTATGGTATGAATTTTTGGTATAATAAGGTTAAGGGTTTAGGGTGTAGGTTTTAGGGTTTGAGTATAGAGTTGAAGGTTGAGGATTGAGTGTTGATGGATAATGTTGAAGGTTTAGGGTATAAGGTTGAGGTTATTTGGTATAGGGATATTGAGGGTGTAGGGTTTGGGGTTTAAGGTATAGGGTTGAGGGTTGAGGGATTAGGGCTTAAGTATAGGGTTTATGGTACAATGTTCAAGGTTCAAGGTTTATACTATAAGGTTGAGTGTATAGGGTATATGGATGAGGGTTGAAGGTGTAGGGTTTATGGATTAAGGTATATGGTTGAGTGTTGAGGGTCGAGGCATTAGGGCTTAAGTATAGGGTTGGTAGTTTATAGTTGAGGGATAATGTTCAACCCATTGAATGTATAAGATTAAGTGTGTAAGGTATATGTATTATGGTTTATGATATTGGGTATATGGTATAGGGTTGAGGGATTGAGGGTATAAGGCATAGGGTAAAGGGTTGAAAATGTATGGTTTAGGGTTTAAGTATAGTGTTTAGGGAAAATGTTCAGGGTTTAGGGTATAAGTTTGAGGGTTTAGGGTATAGGGATGAGGGTTGAGATTGTAGGTTTTAGGGTTTAAGGTATAGGGTTGAGGGTTGATGGATTAGGGATTAGCGCTTAAGTATTATGTTAATGGTATAGGGTTGAGGGTTAAGGCTTTATAATTGAAGGATAATGTTCAATGTTGAGTGTCTAAGGTTAAGTGTATAGGGTATAGGGTATAGGGATGAGGGTGGAGGTTGTAGGGTTTGTGGTTGAGGTTTGATGGATTAGGTCTTAATTATTGGGTTGAGGGTATATGGTATATGGGTGAGGGATTGAGGTTATATGGCATAGGGTGAAGGGTTGAGAGTGTATGGTTTTAGGTTTAAGTTTAGTGTTGAGAGAAAATGTTTGAGGTTTAGGGTATAAGGTTTAGGGTATGGGGTATATGGATGAGGGTTGAGGGTGTATGGTTTAGGGTTTAGGGTTTAATGTACAGGATCTACCATTGAGGGATTGGGGCTTAAGTATAGGGTTGATGGTACATGGTATAAGGTTGAGGGTTGAGGTTTTATGATTGAGGGATAATATTCAACCCATGGAATGTATAAGATTAAGTGTGTAAGGTATATGGATTAGGGTTTAGGATATTGGTTTTAGGGTTTAGGGTATGGGTTAAGGGAATAAGGCATAGGGTTAAGGGTTGAGACTATATGGTTTAGGTTTTAAGTATAGCGTTGAGGGACAATGTTCAAGTTTTAGGCTATAAAGTTGAGGGTATAGGGTATATGGATGAGGTTTGAGGGTGTAGGGTTTAGGGATTAAGGTTGAGGGTTGAGGGTTTAGGGATTCGGGATTAATTATTGGGTTGATGGTATAGGGTTGAGGGTTGAGGGTTAAGGGTTTACAATTGAAATATAATATTCAAGGTTGAGTATCTAAGGTTAAGTGAAAAGGGTATAGGGATGAGGGTTGAGGTTGTAGGGTTTAGGGTTTAAGTTTTAGGGTTGAGGTTTGAGGGGTTATGGATTAAGTATTAGGTTGAGGGTATATGGTATATGGTAGGGGTGAGGGATTGAGGGTGTATGGCATAGGGTGAAGGGTTGAGAGTGTATGGTTTCTGGTTTAAGTTCAGTGTTGAGGGACAGTGCTCAGGGTTTAGGGTATAAGTTTTAGGATATATTTCATAGATATAGTATATTTTATTACAAAAATTGAGATATTTTATAGATATAGTACAGTGCAGATAAACAACAATATGGACCCAATTTCTAGATTAGATGAAGTCTTAAAATGAAAAATACTAATGCAATAAATTAAATACTTGTATTGATAGGCAAACTGCTCTATGGAATAGTAAAACAAGGTTGTTATGAAGCATACAATCAGACTTATGTTCATCCCAACAGTCCTAAAACATCAACAATAATAGATCATATATCCTTGATACTTGGATCAAATATGAAGTCGCCACAATGATCCTTGGATGTGAAAATGATTTTAAAGGGCTGCACACCATAATCCAAACTCAAATTATTGTTTCGACAATAGTACAAGAGATGCACATTCCATATGGATCCACCATATATCTGAGTGCCCCAACTTGCAACACTACACTAGAAATAATGATGTAATTTATATATGTGGAAGCTACTGACTAGCTATATGAAACCTTTTTCATAGTTGCACCAATGATGGAATGTATCGAAAACAACCATTGATCATAAGGAAACCATTATCATGCTCTAATGGAAATGACTTATATGGCAGGTGGTAACCAAAAAATTGATATATTTCTAGCCAAAAAGAATGCAATATTACTCCAGCAGTCACAACGCCCCTTTAACACAAGTGTAATATTAATATCAACTTGGAATTTGAATAGTTTAGCTCAATGGTGACTCCTATATGAAATATCTCCAAGGAATTGTGGGTTTTCATCCTCCAATTCCAGTCCTAGAGATTTTTCATCATCAAGTTAGTTGAACAAAATTTAAAAACTCCAACAAGGAGTAGAAATCAAAAAAATAAAATTCTTGATCATTATGCATCCTCCTCCTTGTTTGGATTCTCTTAAGTAGAGTTTTCCTCCAAGGACATAACTCTTCAAATTTCCCTCATGAACTTTGATTTATATTTGAGAGGAATTATTTAAAATAGATTTTAATTATAAGAGACATCCTTTATTTATAATTTCAATTTACTTGAGGCCCTCTTTATTTTAATTATATTTTATGATAACACTTAAGTGGCCCCTTTTATGACATTACATTAAGATCATCTTGAGTCATTATTATACTCCTATTTTACAAGAGAAAAATCCCCAAGGCCCATGGGAAATGAACGATGAGCATTTGAGTTTCAACTTGGTTTCATTTCAAAAAGGGGACATTACATTATACAAGATTTGTTTAGTAGCAGAATAATTTAATCCACCTATTTGGGACTGTAAAATAAAAATAGATGAATTAATCTATTTTATTATAGGTTCTTTTAATCTAGAATTTGATAGAAAGATAAAGCATAATACATTGAAGGACGCAAAAAATGTTCTAAAATAAAGACTAAAATAGGTTGCCCATGAAAACAAGAAAGAGGAAAAATGAAAACATACAGATGATTCATTTGAGGTTTTTGATAAGATCTCATTTAATTATGTTAAATGGATTTTCAAGGGACAAAGCATATTTTATTGACTAAAATTTTGAGGTATCTTATCCATCTTCATTGTATGCATAATCTTCTCTTGGTGCATTGTAGAACCTTTTCAAAATTTGAGAGAGAACTCTTAAGATCTCCCAGCTTCAATTGAACATGTCCACAAAATCCTGTGGCCTCTGGCTTTCCTTGATTGATGCCATGTAGTAGTAGCCAATGGTATCATAATAACCTTTACTATGATAACATCGTACAAGATTATAATATGAATGAGATTTCATGAGAGGGTGGTCAGTTGAAACAAGAGTTGTCTCAGTCAACTGTTCCACAAGAAAATATTGCCCTATGAAGAGAAAATGGTTTGCTAAATGATTTAATGTCATTGCACAATACATGTATAATTCAAAGGCTCTACGCATCTTTTCCATTCCTTCATGAATACTGCCTTTTTCACTAACTGTGAGAATCCTACAATTAAAAAATGCACAAAACTGACCACAGAGATTTTTCCCCCTTTCAAACAGCAAAATTACCAAAAAATAATATGTATAAAACCTACAAAAAAATTACAAATAAAATCACGTTGATTTTCACACCAAAAAACCATGAGAACATAGCTTGTTGCTTACTATTATTCTTTGATATAGTTTTTCCAAGCATCCATAGATTATTTGAAATCACCTATTTTAGGATTTTAGCCATAGCAGCAAGGCAGTGAACTATTTGATAAAATGCTTTGGTAGACATGTATGAAAAATGTAGTAGCATAGACAAGGCAATGAAATTTAGAAAAAATGGCTCAAAGAAATGTGGTCTCATGGTGATGGAGTTCCATGACAAGTGAATTGTTATGGATTTTCATGGCATTCCATCACCATGAGACCACATTTCTTTGAGGCATTTTTTCAACCAGTTCACTGCCTTGTATATGCTATTGCTTACTATTATGCTTTGATAGGTTTTTTCCAAGCATCCATAGCTTGTTTAAAAGAACTTGTTTTAGGATTTTAGCCATAGCAATAAGGCAGTGAACTATTTGATAAAATGCTTTGGTAGATAATATGTATGAAAAATGTGGTAGCATAGACAAGGCAGTGAACTATTTGAAAAAATGCCTCAAAGAAATGTGGTCTCATGGAATGCCATGACAATAAAATGTGATTGGAAGCTTCTCCTAGTTATTAGTTATGTATTGTGAAGTAATTGCATAACTGATTAGGTTGACTTTGTAAAAACTATATTCTAATTGAATTTTTTTCATCTATCAGCATCTAGTTATTAGTTATGCAATGTGAAGTTATGCTTTGAGTTTGAAAGATGTACAATGCAATGTAATCAATAATGGAGATGATTATGATGATGTTTTGTCACCTTAACTAGCCTATCACCTTAAGAGGTTAGCTTGTCACCTAAACATTGGTTATATATATGGTGTAATTTATAATTGAATGTAATTCATTCTTCTTAGTTTTCTTACTTTGGTTGAAATTAAGTTTGTTTATTTATAATATAATTTCTTGTATGTCCTATATGTTTTCTAGATGCTAGAATTTTCTTATATGTCCTAGATGATAGCTTTAGTTTTTAATACACCTTCTAGCCTCCACATGCATTAAATACTCTTGTGTGAAGGAAACAATAATGAACATCTATGATTTAATAATACATATAGATATCTTAACATTAGGTGAACTAAGCCTCTTCATTAAAAACAAAGAAAAGATCTCCTAGGTCTGACTGACACTAAAAACTAAAACTAAGATATTGCAAAATTAGAAAATTGTTCAATCTTTTCAATAAAATGATATATAAAATACTACATTCATAATATACCCCTATATTCCCACCTAAAATACATAAAAAAATCTAATACCGCAATTCGAGACCACAACTTATTATATCATACACAGTATTATGAACAAACAATTGATACCAATTCATAATATACCCCTATATTCCAACCTAAAATGCATAAAAAATCTAATCATACACAATATTATCAACAAATAGTTGAGACAAGAATTTGAGCACCAGATTAAATCTTCTTGTCCATTGATTGCTTCAAATAGATATTACAATATAAAATAAGTCTCCTCATATATGTTTCTATAAATTCCAATGATGATGATATCAAAATTCGGTCTTGGTTTCTCTTTTATAAGAGAAGCAACAAGCTTCAAACCATTACAAAATATGGCATCTTTTCAAAATTCTTTCTTCGTATAAACTAAACTAAACTTTAGTTTTTCTTAAAGCATAAAACAGAGAAATTAGATAACTAATGAAGTCCACAACACTCATGACACCATAGTCCATTAATCTTTGTAAGGCGCCCATGGTCACTAAAGATCTATTCAAGGTCCTTTCTCCATATTAGTGTATCTAAATGTTTGGTTCTTCCACTGTGACATCCCCAAGGCCTACTATTCAGGAGGACCCAAATACTTTTGCTCCCACTCATACACTGTATAATCATGTGGCCATTTTTATTCTTTAATTTTCAATATATTTGCAAGGTGAATCTTCCATTGGTTGTCTAGTAACGCCCTGGCATCCATGATAAACTTAGAATATCCAGCATCCAATGCTATTACTCCATTCATGATTAAGTCGAACTTGTCAAGATTCAACTCACCATCCTTTTGTATGCAAGTGATGCAATGTAGAACAATCTAGCCAAATTCACTCATCCATTCATTGAGGTCCTTCAATTGGTCATCATATTTCAATATTTTTGGCAAAAACCACTGCTTCAAATTATGAAATGAATCTATTCTTGTTATGATCTTTTGATCCTCTCCTTGTATTTATTGGAATTCATCTATAACTATTTTGAAAATCTTCTTTGCAATAGTTTTTAATGTTGTAGGAGCCTCAATAATCCTCATTAAGACTCTGCACAAGGTTACCAATGTGTGGTGTATGGGTTTCCAGTTCTTAAAAATGGGATCCAGTATGGGTACATGTGTTTTTATCTAATCAATTGCCTATGTTAGTGATTTTTAGTAATCATACACACATTCCAACTTATCCATAATTAGCTTTATCCTATGTTTGAGGACCCTCTCTAAAACATTGCAGATTTTCTTTTTCACTCCTTCCTTATCCTCATTGTTGGTTTTCTTTAACACTTCAATCTCCTGTCAAAGAATGCTCACTTGTTTAGTGGAAGCATTTTCTATATCAATTGGTGGAGCAAGAGGAGGCTAGTATAACATTATTTCCTTGTTCTGTGAGGGGCCTTCTCCTTTCAATTGTTCCTTCAACTTCACTTTTTCCATGAACAATTTATTGACTTCAACATTTAAAAACTTTTTTTCCTTTTCGTACTCTCCCAATCTAGCTTCCATCTCCTTAACTACAACTCAGATAAACATAGTTGAATGCATTATCATGGTTGTAGCGTCTAGAGGAGATGTATCCTTTAATGATTTCACCATTGTTGTCCCTTTCATTTATTTCACTACATCTACTAACCTTAGTTTTTGTGTACTCTTTTGTTTGGCCCAAAATGCCAAGGTTTCAATCTTAGGGTTATACCCTATGCCACTTACCCCTTCATCTGATTCAAACTCAGCAATCAACATTGGGTCTTCCTATGTTCTCACTTGATTAAGTAAAAACATTTTCTTTAATTCCATATTGGGGACAATAAGTATTTTACTTTTCAAAATCATCTATTTAGCCTCTTTTGGGTTGACATCAATATTATCAATCCTTAATTCATTAAAAATTTGGGCTACTATCTGGTCATGTTAGGATTCCTCAGCTCCGATATTATTTATTTCAACCCTCACTTCAAAATATCTCATTTTCATCTTAATCCAAAACTCTTTAAATTCAAGGGTTTTGATAAATTCAGGATCTTCCAAGAACTTGCGAGTTGCAACTACCCTGTCATCCTCATGCATTTTTTTTCTCCTTGTACCTCAATATCAACTCTAGCTTCAGGCCTGTGATCTTCAGTTTCAAGCATAGGTTGGTCCACTTCAACATCATCCTTGAAATTTCTTAACACATTAATTACTTCTTTTGTATCTCCAACCTCCTCACTTATTTCATAGAAAACAAGTGGATCTAGATCTCTTATGTCTTTTGTTTTTAGAAGGTGGTTGTTCAAGAGGTGATCCTTGAGAAGCATGACATACTGAAATAGTATCCAGAGTTGGTTATGTAATTACAATATCATTCAGCCTTTTGGGAGACAATTTGGCAAGTCTCCCCAACCCCATCTCTGTTGCAAACTTATATAATTCATGAAACTTATCAATCATCATTTCAATCCTCTTGAGAGGATCTGCTTCCTCTATGAAATACCCCAAGAAATCACTATGCTTCACCTTTCTTTCTTCCTCAATCCTTTTCATAATTTCCCATTTTCTCCTCCTCTCATATACCTCTTGATTATTGAAACAATTTATGATTACATCTTCTTCATAATCAATTTGGTGAGTAACCATAGCCTTGGTAAGGATGGTGTGTCTTACAAAATTCATGTGACCCTTAGGGTCAAAATCTCTTTCCTTTCTAGACTCTAAAGAGTACCTTTCTTTTAGATAATTCTAAAACTCTTCAATTGTATCACATCCCATTGATAGTTCCCCATATGTTGTAAAATTGGGTAGAAATGTACCCTTCCTTTGTTTATGTGTTACATCCTTTTCCGTCCATAAGATCTTCCACATGAACTCTAAAAAGGCTAATCGAAGGGGACATACTTTGGTAGTATATGTGGGGTACGTGGGCATCCATAAATCTTGATTATTATGATATCTAGTAGAAAAAATCAATCACTGAAGTTATGAGTATGGCCTTGCTTAGGTTTCAAATCCAAAGGTCTTAACAGTTGTAGAGCAAGTGTGTGTAATCTTGGTGGTGGGTACTGGCCAAGAACTCTCATAATTTTGTACACAGTCATCAAGGAATATCACATAATTTGAATTATTACATCTTTTGTCCCATATATAACACCATCATTGCACTAGCAACAAATTCCCCTGCTTTTCAATCTTACCCAAACACATCCTTTTGGTCCATCTATCTTTATTCTAGTATAATATCAAGTGGCACAATAAAGAATATTGCTTGAATGTTATGGGGTCTCTATTTTCCCTAACTTTCAGAAATCCTTCATGCAATAATTTCTCAAGATCTGAGGAAAAATCCTATTTAAAGTTTGTCTTAGGGTTTTGGATCCTCATAGCCATCATCATTAAACTAATTGGCATTCGCTCTTCTGCATATATCCCAAGTACTTGACAAAGAGAAAATTAGGTTTTCTTGAAATAGTATTGGAAATATGAGAGATCAAATGGTTCAGTAGCAAAAGGGGATATAGGAATCACCTTGTTTTTCACACCCCCTTTTCATGTAAATGGGGAGTTTGTCACTTCTATGAGTTCTCCTCAATCTATTATACTCTTCTTCACTTCTTTGCAAATCAATTTTAGTCAGGGCTTGTTTGTTTAGGTCAAAACATTCAATGATGGCTGCTTTATTCAACACAACTAATGGTGAACCATCTAGAAATCTCACAGACCTAGTAGCAAGATGATAACTCTGAGCCAATCTCTAATGAACTCTACATCTATAAAAAAAATTGGGACAATTAACTTGGCCAAATCTAATGCCCATGGATTTGACACCGGAATATCACCCTCCCTTTTGTCATAAAAGTACCAAAATAGTTCCCACCCGGAGATAGGGATAAGGGCATCTCTACAATCATGAGCCACATCTTTAAAAACTTTCTTAAATCCTCTCTCAATTGATTCAGGGAGTATATCCAGGATAGACTGTTGTAAGGACCTCTATGATGAGGACCTCATTTTAACCTTAGATTCTTCCTTTTTAGTTTTAAGTTATTTCTTTTTGGGTGGCATGATGTTTAACTATCTTACTTCTCCTATACTTCTGAAATATAGAATTCCAAACAATCTTGTACTCATAAAACCTAATTCATAGTTTAACTATCTTACTTCTCCTATACTTTTGAAATGCAGAATTTCAAACAATCTTGTACTTGTAAAACTTAATTCTCAATGAGTTTTGTGCACTTACCTAGGTTACGATGGTTGTAGAGCTTAACCTCCTCAAACTCCCAGTTCCTCGCACGATATTTTTTGCAAATGAGTGCAAAGAGAATATCGAATTCTTGGTTTAATGGCTTTTGAGATCAGTCATGTCAACATTATTATCAACCTTACGCCAAATATTTTGCTCGTAGTTCAAGTTTGAACATGAACCATTGATTTTACAAGATTGAAGGGTTGATGTGATTCATGAATTTAATATTGTTTTATCGCCACCACTTTCTATAACTATCATAGGATAGAGGGGTATACACTGCTATACCGCATTCTTATTTTCATTTCACCACGGGGTAGTGGGATCCTTACCTCTATACCACAAGCTTGACTTGTTTAACCCGTGGTACTATGGTTTATATTAATAGTAACATATAGCTTATCGACATACTACATGCTTCATCACATCCTTCTACTGTATAGCGGTTCATACTGCCCTACCGCATGCTTTTATGATCTTCCTCGTGGGATGGCAAGTTACCCTGCTATACCTCACCTTTCATTTTCCCTTATCATGGTATGGCGGTTTATGATGTATTTAAATTCTCTCATACCACCCAAACACATCCTCATCATAATACTTTCACTCTATGGCAGTAAATATCTTCATGTTGTCTGTTACACACCGCTAGCTCGCCAAGGGTTCTAATTACTGTTGAGGGATCCTGGTAACAAATTGTTAAGGGATTTGGAATGTTTTTAGGTAGACATGTTTTTTCTTAAGTATATATGATGAATTTTTGGCTTTGCATAGGTCTTTCAGTGTCAGTCAGACCTAAAAAAATTATATGTTTGTTTATAGTGGGGAGGCTCAGTCAAAAATAAAAAGGAATATAAGGGTCAAGGCTCAGGTCATGGAGCTCAAGGTTAATTGTGATGATGGAACTAGGCAAAATTTTAAGGTTCTAACACACCTCATGATGAACTAGACTATTTTTTTCCTTCACCTGCTTGTGTTATGTTTTTATGAGTTCTTTTCTTATGAATATATCCCTAAGTAAAATTTGTCTGATACTTGTAATTATAAACATATTTTTGGTTTTTTACTAAAAATTCCTTTTAATCTGTAAGCTAAATTCTATTTAAAGTTTTCATTTGCAGTTATCAGCGGATTGGAAAATCAACAGTTATCAACTTATGAACTCAATAAAGTTTTACTCATTCAGGTTGTTGATTTATACATTATTGTTTATTTGGACTTCGGGAAATGAAGACAAGGACTTGAAAGCACAAATTAGATGATAGTGAATATCATAATGCTGAAATTCTAGTGATGAAATATGATCATGTGCATAGTGAAAAAGTGGTCAAGAATAATAAATATTTATTGAGTCCTGGTTTGACAAGTGAGCAAGTTGTAAATCCACTAAGTAGTATATTATTTGTTTAATAGTGTTTAATGAAACTTTATAGGAAAAAAATTTATGTATATAAGACATAATATGATAATTTATTTTATTTTTATAGGCAACAAAAAGAGTGCAAAGAAAATGTGGAGAAAAAACAAAAGGAAAGAAAAGATAAAATGTCACCATCTTCTAGAAGTTGACACTTTTGTGATTGAACAAATGCAATTGGTGAAAATAATAGTTGTTATGATGTGCAGCTTGGTATAGCACATGGTGATGTGCAGCCTAATATCGTACATGGTGATGTGTAGCTTGATATAGCACATGGTGATGTGCATCCTGATATAGTACATGGTGATGTACAACCTGATATAGCATATGGTGATGTGCAACATTGTGATGATCTCTTAGAACTAAGTCTAAGAGAGATTATTGAAAAACATCAGGGAAAAGGAACAAGTCTACATATGCTCTATTCAACATTAAGGGATGTGCTTGATCTGAAATCTGTGGAGACCGGTACTGATCTACCTACTCGTGCCACACATGATGTGGCCAAGGAGCATGAAGTTTTGGTTAATGAAAGTCATGAAGAGAGATTGCTTGCATCTTCTATGACTCGGAGTGCACTTGTTACATCTAAAACTTTTGATGGAACTAGTGGATCAGCCAGAAATACTGGTAGTGGTAATTTAATAGAAGATGTGGATTCTTTTGTCAAAAGACAAAGATTGAGTCAAGATTTGTACAGATCTACAGAGAGGAATACAAAAGAAAGAAAAATAGAAGGAAAGAAGCCATTCTTACTTGAGTTATCGAGAGATGGTGAGCCCATTGGCCAAATGTTGTAAAGTGGTCCAGTGAGTTGTGTGTATGGTGTAGGGCCCATTTGGATATTTTCAAATCAAGTTTTGCAAAGCAAGATCTAAAAGTTGTGAAAAATGTTATACAAAAAAATAGAAAATACTTTTGAGGCTATTGGTGGAGAAATCTCTAGAAAATATTACAAGCATAGGATGAGAATTTTGATGAAAAATTATAGATACAGTTACAAAAAAATAATCATGGAGGGAAAAGAGAGGTTAGACTCTACTCTATCTCCAAAATATTGGGAGGCATTGAGAGAAAGTATGCATTTCAAAAAATATTTGGCAGAGTAACAGAGGAAAAAGAGCAAGAGATAATGTGAGGGTTGGATATACATTTGTCTGAGGCGGGTTGCATGCCAAAAAGGACAAATTTGCAATAAAATTATGGTTTTTTGGTGCAATTTACATTGTTTAATTTATTTTAATTTTTTATTGAACTAACTATATGTTTAAATTGACATTGTATTTTAGGTGGAGAACAATAATAGAGAAGCAAGTGTAGAAGATATTGTCAATTATATAGTAGCACTAGATTTTAGTAAATCTAAGAGTAAGATGAAGTGGAAATCTAGTTCACCAACAGAGATTTCACAGCCATCTGTTCAATGCCCAATAGGAGCCTTTGTAGATCATGTTAACTCAAATGAACTAGGGTACCAAAAGCTAATGAGTTGCATATTAAGTCTCACTCAACAAGTTACACAGTTGGTTCAATATGTCAACCCTATAGTTTTTTCATGGAATGAGCATAAATCCATGGATTCGAACGAGGTAAGAGGCTCTATTGATTTTATTTCTTCTTGTTTGGAAATTATATATATAAATGCCTCTTAATATGTAGATTATAGAAATTTGAGTGCAAGAGAATCCAACCCAATTTCTTTATTGTTGGAGTGGTCCATAAAATGTTCTTTTTGACAAATTTATAGCTTGCATTCTTTACTTGACTATTGAATGCTTTGTATATTTTTTGCACAATGGTTAAACCACATGTAGAGCAAATTTATCAAAGCAATAGGAAAACAAAAACACCTTCATGATGTCAATAGAGTTGCCAATATTGATAGTGATGAAGTGGACAAGAATGTGCAACACAATTGTCTTAGTTGTCCTGAAGTTGAGGTAATTAATATAATAGTTGTTAGTTATTTGTCCCAATTTTTTGTCATTCTTCATGCTTAAAATGTTCTTTTGGAAAAACACTTATAGCTTTTGGACAAAAACTTATAGGGTATATTTAAGTTGTAAGTTAATATGTCCCAATGTTTTTTCATTCTTCTTTTGGACAAACACTTATAGCTTTTGCATTCTTTAAGTTGTAAGTTAATCTATCCCAATGTTTTGTCATTCTTCTTTTGGAAAAAAATTTATAGCTTTTGCATTCTTTAAGTTGTAAGTTAATCTATCCCAATGTTTTGTCATTCTTCTTTTGGAAAAAAATTAATAGCTTTTGTATTCTTTAAGTTGTAAGTTAATATGTCCCAATTTTTTGTCATTCTTTATGCTTAAAATATTATTTTGGACAAAAATCTATAGCTTTTGCATTCTTTACTTGACTTAAATTAATTTTTGAATGATGATTAAACCACATGGTGCAGAGCAATTATATGAAAGCATGACAAAAATAAAAAGGCCCTATCAATAGAACTCTCTGCAAAGTTGTACAAATTCATGTTTGCAATGTCGTTGATAGTGCAAATTATGATGATGAACTCGATGAGCATGCACATGATATTCATAGTGGTAGTCATGTTGAACTCGAGGTGAGTGCTATGAAAGCACATGCAAGTAATTACTATTCAAGTAAGTAATGATTGTTTTATTATGTAAATAAGGGTAATCATTGCCTATTGATAGAAGTTGGTTAGAATAGTAGTGAAGTGTAATTAGCTAGTATACATAGATTATGGAAATAAGGGAGAACATATAACTTACATATGGAAGCTTAGAGATTAGTTGTAATAGAGTGTTTTATACAAGCACAAACAAAAACTAATTTATTCCAAGACATAAGACATATATACAATTGTCAAAAATAATATAATGTGTGTTTTATATCTCAATATAATGTGTATTTTTTTTGTTTTTGTAGACATTTATTGATAAAATCCAAGAAGGGGATAAAGTTGAGATGTTAGATCCATTTGATGGTGCTTCTACAGGCATTGGGTAGATTCACTCACTATTTATTGTACATGGAGTCAAATTGAAAGGAACAGGAGATGCAAATGTAAGTATTTTACAAGTCACAAGTAACATACCCCTTCCTTATCCAGACAAAATAGATGGAGTTGTCCGTTTGAAAGAGAAAGAAGGGACCTTCACACGATGGCCACTAAAATATTTTTAGAAAATGGCAGTGTTAGTCATAAGTGCAGAAAAGAAAAATAAGGGTTAGCAACAACAGTGTGGAGAGTGAAGTTGTAGACAAAGAATGTACTGAGCTTGTTTTAAGTTGAACCCAAAAAAAACCAGAGAATCTAATTTGGGTGTAAATTATGTGAGTAGAATAGAGAATGTTTTATCTTACTACACTTGTAATATAAAACCCCTTGATTATATTTCTCTTTTTTTGTTTGGGTTTCTCTCATTCAAAATGGTGCATTATAGAAGAGGGGATATGTTGTTAGTAGACGCAAAGAACAAGGGTGCAGAAAAAAAAGTAAATACATAGCGGATAAAGAGGTGTAGAGAAGAGGAAAAGTTGTAGAGAGAGCAGCATACCTATATGTGTAGTTGCAAATAAGTTGCAACATAGAATTGCCATCAAAATCATAATATCTTGCATAAGCAAAAAAATGCATTTTAACTTAGTTTTCTCAATCATAGCACTAAAAAAAACACTTTATAATAGTACATTTTTCAAAGCAAAGACACATTTTTTTCTTGTATTTATTGTAAGAACACATTTTCTCAATAAAATTTCAGTATTTTGCCTTCTTAATAGTCGTTTCATTATGTATAAATGAATGATTGATTATATTTTTTTGTGTTTTATATGTTTAAACCTCAATTAAAGCATTATCTCATTTCAAGCACTTATAGGAAGAAATCAGTGAACAAAAACAATTAAATAAACTACCAATTGACTAAATATACTACCAACTAACAAAAATTAGTGAATAAATATGACTAAATGTAATGATTAAGCAATTAATAAATAATGTATCAATATACCTACCAGTTGACAGAAATTAGTGAACAAAAAAATTTAAATAAACTACCAAATTGGTCAAAATGATGATTAAAATTAATGACTAAATACACTACCGATGGACAAAAATCAATGAATAAAAATGACTAAATAAGTGACCAATTAACAACAATGAATGACTAAATTAACGACTAAATATACTAGTGAATAAAAAATTACTGAATAAGTAACCAGTGTAAAACAATCAATGATTAAATTAACGACTAAACACACTACCAAATCGATCAAACTAATGACTAGATTTACAACCAAATCGATCAATTAGATGAATAAATCAACGACCAAATTGATCAATCAGACTCGACTAAATCAATGACCAAATCGATCAATCAGACGACCAAATCAATCAATCAAATGACTAAAAATGGTTTATTCATCAATTCGGTGACGTTATAAATGACTGGAAATAAACTACTACTGGTCACGCAACCATGTTCAGTCATTTATAAGCATTTTTTAGTAGCTTTTTCAATAGTTTGTTGTTGTTTATGTACTAGTGTTATGTACTTCCAGAGGTAGGAGTTATTGTAAGTAGAACGTAATATTTGGAAAATGCACATGAACATGAGCCATCAATGCATTAACATCCATCGGCCTAGTGGAAGAATGAAAGAGGATCTTTTGCAAAGCTTCCTAGAGCATACTCTGATAAACCAGAGCAGATTGAAGCAAATCTCACAATGAGATATTAGTAGGAGCAACACGAAGTTGCTCAACAAAATCATAATCACTAGGTGCTTTAGCTGTAGGTTTAAGTGTTGAAGTAAGGCTTGGTTGAGAAGGTGGTAGAGAAGTAGGAACATAATTAGGTTGATTCACATTCTTATGATTTCTTCTAGTATTATACATATTTCCTATGGCATTATAGGAAGAATCTGTATCTTTTAAGAATCTTGTGTAAATTTCTGACGAGTCACTAGATACTGGAACCCCATGAATAGAATGGATCCTTTTAGAAGGGCTAGACAGAGTCACATAAATGATGGGTCTCTTAGGCCTTTGAGGGGCCCCAAAAATGATCACTACATTCACGGACTCTCTGACTTGCGAAGAGGCCTCTAAGAAATCATCCAGGGCATCATCTAACATATCAAAATCTTCCTTAGAAAAAGCATTGTCATAAGCATTAAAACATTATAGAAAAAGATCTAACATGATTCATGCTTCATGTCAGGTGCACCAAAATGTGAAGGAGGGGATTTTCTACTTCAATTCCCAAGACAAATAGGGTCTAAAGGGAGTGAATTACTCTTAGTCTCCTCAATAACACAGACCCAAATAGTGGAGGTTCAAGATGAGAGAGATTGCAAAAACATATTTAAAAGAAAGTTTCTAGAATGACCACAAATAAAAGACTTTGGGAATTGAAGGAGTGGATTATAGAGATTTTTGAGGCAAGAGGATAAGCTCTCAGCCAAAGGATGTCAATGTGGTGTGGTGTCATCTTAGGGATGCATTGGTTTCTCGTATGAACAAAGAACTAAATCCTTGCACAAAACTTAAGGAATCTAGTAACTATTCAAAATATGAGGTTTATTTACTCTACTAACTAAATAGAAAGTGAGAATGATAGTAAATGATAAAGAAGGAAAGATGTTAACTCATGGAAGGTCCTAGGCTTCAAACCCTCCCATAAAGCTTCACTTGAGCAACCTGCACACAAGGCGGTTCAAGGAAAAATGTTGGGGTTGCTTCAGGGCTTGCATTAGTCGAACCCCCATTTTGGTGTTCCCACCTCCACGGATAACCAGATAGATAGAGAGTATAAAGACACAAAGTAAAATAGACACAATGGGTGATAAAAGAAAACCCAATGATGGAGGAAAACTTGTATCACAAAATATACACAATGGGTGATAAAAGCAAACCCCACTATGGAGGAGAACATGTATCATGAAATATAGACACAATAAGTATGCTAGAAAATAGACAAAAAAGAAAGAGATCATTACCAATAGTTTGTGGCTCCCTCTTGGATTGATAGACGTGGCATTGAGTGCTTGCAAGTGATTCTTGGTTATTGATGAGACAAAAATATGATAATGCTTCACCTTAGAAATGAAATGAAGAAGAGAAAGGAATGAGAGATAAAGTTGGACCAAGAGAGACTAAGAATGAATGCAAATGAGAGTGAAAAATATGGTTTTTTGAAGATGCATGGGCAGGAAGAGCCGTTACACTCAGAATTCTTCCATGATGACATGTGTCATGGGCAAAGATTCTCGATATTCCTCATTTGAACTCGTAAAGCTCAAGGACACTAGTGTGCCACGCAAACATTTGTGCACCATTCAAGCATCCAACACACAACTTAGCGATAAATGATGTGGTGGATTTTTTATGCTTCATCATTGCCCCCTATGGAGTTAGAATCATGAAATTCCAACTCATAAGGTTTTTTTCATAAATGTGGCTAGGTGCCATAAATGTGGGGGACAAACGTGCAAATTTGAAATTGCCACGGGGTATAATTTTACAACATTACACATGATTTCAAATGCTATTGGATGTTGGGTTATGTTTTGTAATGATTACTTTATTGTATTTTCATCCTCTACAAATAAGAGGGAGTTGGATTGGCTTGATTTTCTTATGGTTTTGTGATGATTGTGTTCATTATAACCTAGGTGTCCTATGTCCCCATGTACCTAACATCTAGTATGATTATGAGGTGTTAGATGATTTATTTATGGGTTCACAATAAGTTTTTTCCTTTATGGTTGTGGTAAAAAAATCACTTTATAGAGGCCTATCATATTTTTAGTGGAAGTGTTGTGCATGTAGTACTATCCATTTACCTTAGTAGTGTATTCCTTGCACATAGTCATAATTTCTTATTTGTCCATGATTTTTGTAAGTTATGGTGGTTGGTGTGGTGCTTGGTCTCTTATGTTATGGTCATAGTTGTTACAATGATCATGTGTGCTTTTAAAATTGGTTGGTGTGTTCCTATAACAATATACTAATGATAGTAATTTTGGTGCCTTAAACTTTTATTTTCCCATTTCCTTTTCAACACCTCATCCTTGTGTGTGTATTATTTTTCCCATGCATATTATTCATGGTCTACTATACCCTAATTCCATGTGGATGGTTTATATTCAAATAAATTTCAAAAAATTTACCTACCTAATAAATACTATTCATCTCACCTACCCAACTCTACACTGTAGTGCTCAAGTTACATATAAAAATATGGGCTTTAAGAATTTCTCTATGGACCTGGTTGGTGGTATTTTTAGTAGTGGAATTATTCCTAAAGGCCATTGGATTATTTGTAATTATAGTATTTAAACTAATAGTTTGTCTTGATCCATATGTATAGTTGTGGTAAGGTTTTATTGTTTTAGATTATGCTTCCTTGACCTAGTGATGGATTTTAATGCCAAATGTAATAAGTGGTTGCTCCCATGGCCGTTTCACACGTGGTTTCAAGTTTTTCACATATTTTTGGTTAAACCTATCCATTCATAGTTATGAATATGTGGATTATTTTTCCTCGTGATACATATTTTTTGTGATCCTAGATTGATTTCTCCTTAGCACATTGGTCTTTTGATATGGTGTTTTATGTGTTTAGTAAGTGATTTGATCATGATTAGAGATGAATTTTAATTTTCCTCCTAAATATATTATATTTGTAGGTTATATATTCATTATTTGGAGAAGAAAAAATGCTTGGTTGTTGGCAAGATTATAAAATAGAGATAAGAGAACATTGGAAAATATTTGTTTTGGCATATTATAATAGGCTAATAAGTGATATTTAATTTATATGTCTAGTTTCAAATATCCAAGTTTTGCATTGTTGATGTTTTTCAAAAAGAAATAAATCTAACATTCAATATGTAACTATTTGAATGTCATCATAAACATTTTTTAGTCTTTTGATGGTCTTGTTGATCCTTTTGGTCACACGTGTTGATCTAAATTGTTTCTCTAACTAATTTTTTAACTAAAAGGCTATAAAACTCCTTAAAAATGATTTTGTAAGGCATTATATCAAATATTCATAAAAAAAAGTTATAATTTTATTTATGGATTATTAAGATATGTTCAACAAGTCATCCTAGAACATCATCTGCTTACAATATGTATGTATAGAACCTATCTTATTTGTAAGGTTGTGAATTATAGTCCTTGTGTCATCTTCTTTAAGGAATCATCTTGTGGTTTTGTGTTGTAATGTTTTTTTGGTCTTGGAATCCAAACTATACTACACATATAGAATAAATTCACCCATCTACTATATGTTCAACCTATTTTCATCTCACCATATCTAAATAGGATAATATAACACTAATTCTTAATAATATTAATAATGATATTTGACCTCTCACATTATAAAATCTCATTATTTCAACATTATAATTTTTTGTTTTTTTTTCAATAACAACTTTCATAATCAGGTATGCATTATTTTCCTTACATCTATGTATGAGTGAGGATTAACACTAAAAATATTAAGAGGTTAATAAGAGAGTATATCTAGACTCTAAATGGTTTATGTATCTACTTATAGAGGTGTGAAATCCTTATTTCAAATAAACCAACATATGGGTACTAAGTGATAGTCAAATAGGATTTTCATATGCACTAAGTATTATTTTTCTTAAAGTTCATTCAATCATTGTTTCTCTTTAGTCATCTTGAGAAAAATAGCCTAGGGATCACCTCCTAGGCCTATTAGAACCTAAATTAGAATAAGGAAATATCTATCCTATCATGTGGTTGATTGTTTCTCCAACCTATTCATAAGTTGTAAGTCATTTTCCCTAAGTTTGACACCCCTTTCACTTAGGCATAAATTCTTTTTATGGATTTATGAATCTACAAAGTTTCAAGCATAAAAAATTACAATACATTCACAAATCCTCTCCATGTGATACTTCAATAAGATCAACACTTGTTTCTCTAAATGAAAATTGGCATCATAACCAGAGAAAATACATAATATTTGTATTCTATGTCACATTCCTCCAATATATATACTTAATGAGGCCTAAAAACCATCAAATAATTGAATCATAGGCCCAAAAAAATCTTAAAATACTATGGTAAAATTATTATGATCCTTAAATGTGTGGATTCATCCTGAAATAAAAAATAACTCTTATAAAAGCATTTTAACTCCCAATCACTCCCTCATAATTCACTAACAACAACTTACACCCACTAATAATAAAAAATACTCTTACAAGTATATTTTCCCATCGTCAATAGGTCACTATAACAATTTTTTCAAGTTCTTGAATAAGAATAAAGTAATTACATTTGTTCCTAACCTCATGTGGGCATAATGAGGATATATAAAATAATCAAATAATTAATTAATTTAAACACTAGGGATTTTAAGGTACATAACACACCTAATCCCAATATTATCCTATTTTCATACACCTTCTAAGGGAATAATGGAACACTAACAAAAATTAATTAACAACAAAGGGTATAACCAGGTTGCACCAACTCCTCTATTTCTCATGGTCTCAAAAAAACCTTCAATATCGACTAGTTTATCACCATCTCAATACAACACTGTCATCTTGTTGCAAGGTGTGCACCCTTGGTCTCCTTGTACTATGCAACTATAACGGTGTGAATTTTCACCCCTTGTAAATTCCACAATAATGTACCTCCTACCTTAGAGAATTAAGTTCAATAATGCAATTCCATGTCCTTCATTCACTTCCCATCCACTTAGTAGTTTTTTTATTGTCAATGGAGGATATTCTATCAAGGACGCTAGCGCGATGTGCGGACGTTTATGTGGTGCCCTGCCATTCTGACATGATTCTTGCCTCTAGATTTTGTAGAGGCATTATAATTCTCTATTGGTGACGAAGTGTAACCTCTCTACTCCCTTGACTGATCTCGAACGGCTCCTTTGCCTCGAGTTTCACCTTCAAATGACTAACTCTTCCATTCATTCTCTCTTCTAGACTCTCTCTTGATCTTCTAGTTGCTATCTTTAACTTCATTCACAACATTCTCACCTCCATTGAAGCTACAAGTTGATACTTTTTTGGTTTGCTCTCCTCGTTGTTGTGGCAACATTGGCTTTTGAAGGCTTGCGAGCTCACTCCTTCTCCCATTTTCCTTGAGTGCATGTGGTTGAAGGTGATATCCTTCCATCTTCCATTTACTTAGCATTATCATATTATTTTCGTAGCATATTATTGTTTAGCATAGTGCTTAGTACTTTCATTTCAATATATTTCTTTATCATATTTATCTTATCGTTGCTATATTGGCTATCTGTCGAAGTGGAAACACCAAAGCAGGGGATTGACCAACATTCCTCTATACATAGTGTTGGCCTCCTCTAATGGTTCACTAACTAAGCCCTTAAAGCTATAACTTAGAGATTAGATATTTGCACCAAGTAGTTATCTTGCTCATCATGATTTTATTATCAACCTAGGGATGTGAACTTGAAATGGGTCAACATTGTTTGTGCACTAGGACTCAATTGTAGTCAACCTTATCCTATAATTAGAGATGAAATAGTACTATAAGTGAAATGCTTGAAAGGAACTAGCATAATTACTGAGCATAAATCAACAACTAAACTGAAATGAAATGAATGATAGAAAAATAAGTCTTAGCAAACATACAGGAAGTTACTTTGTCTACCTTGGTTGTAGGAACAGACACAAAATGAAGTTTTAATGGCTACAAGAATAGACATTTGCTAAGACTGTAACTAATTGTTGAACAAAAAATTAACTACTGAACTGAATGGAATTCTCACCAAGTGGGCCCCCTTGAATGAGTCTCCCCAAAACTAACTCAGATGCAGAAAATTAAAGTATCATTTTATTCATTGAAAACATTGTTACATCATAACAATAACATGATTGTATTCCTTGAAACTGAAGATGAAAGTACAATATTAAAACATCCAACTTTTTTGAAGAGGAACATTTGGTCATTATTTATAGAAGGAAAGCTTCTAACTAAATCTAACTAACTAGGGAGTCGACTCCAATAGACAAGGAGGATGTCATTTATTAAAAGCATAAAAAAGAGGAAGGAGGCTATGCATGCACAAGATTTAGTCAAACCACTCTTTCCTCAACAAGGATCCAACATAGCAATACCTCCTAAATCTACTCAACTAATAGACATGTTCATTTAAAGTTAATTTATCACTTCCACACGACCTAGAAGTTTCCAACCATTGACCTCTTCAATGTCCATCTCTTTTTGAATCCTTTAGCAACCGGACAGCTGGCATGAACTTCTTCCACCTTGCAAGCTCCATTTATATCTACATCTTAATCTAAACTTGCATTATGACATTAGCATGCACAAGACAATTGTATATCCTTAATCACCTTAGAATAACATTCATTCAATCACATGTAAAATTAATATAGATATATCACATAGCAGGTTAATACCGTCAAAAGTTACAGGGATAAGTTAATGTCCAAAGTTCATAAGTTTAGGGAAATAACATAGAAAATACTAGTAACCAGGTGATAAAACCCCATAGCAACAATAAAAAACATATGATAAATCTTAACAAAAATGAGTCATTATTTGGACTCATCACATAGCCCCAACATTTTTCTCTTTCTTGTGTGTGTAGGTTTTTGTCAAGTGATGACCTTGAAGATATCAACTCATGCATAGGAAGGTGCACTTTCCTCACCCTCTTTTGTCAATTTGTAGACTAGATCAAGTTAAAGTATTATTCTTGCTATTCTATTATTTAGTTCTTTTATATTCATATTTTCATAAAACTATACTCATTAGGTTGTTAGTAGGTTTTTCTTGGTTTTTGATTGTATCTTATCTTTTATGTCTGTACAAATTCCAGTGCCCCACTGAGACGCCAATGCATTGCACTGTCATTCGTGTCCTGCATTGTAGTCCTCTGTCAATGAGTTGCCTAAGTTATAGTCTGGACTCTGAAAAAATTCTCACCTAACTTCTTGAAACATTTGGGCTTGTTAATTGACAACATCAACCTAGTTATTCTTCCTTTCAACCCTTAAACCCTAAACTTAAAACATTTTGTTAGCTTGAGGAAGATTAGGGCAGCCTATTATTCTAGACCCTCCCATAACCTAGGGTCTTGAGCAGTTGGTCCCACTCCTCTATAGAAGTGAATTGCTCAGATTTGTGACATAGCTTAACCACCTCTTGTGGATTCATTAACTCTAGTGGTTGTATCAGGCATTAACAGGTCGATCTTTTGGTGCAACAACAACCTTCTACACAAAAATTGGTATTAGAGCTTGGGTCACAGGTTTGAACCCCTCACTTGTGTTGGGGGGATTATTGCAAGGTGTGCAACCTTGGTCTCCTTGTGTTGTGCAGGGCAAAACTCAGGTTTGTGACATGGATTAACTGCCTCTCATGGATTCATTAACTCTGGTAGTTGAATCGGGCATTAACAAGTTGATCTTTTGGTGCAACAACAAATATTTTTGTAACACATCCTCTATAATTTTTTAGTATGAAAAATAATTAATTAAAGCCAAGATCGCACTCTAAATGTCATGCTTCAACCTAAACACATATATTGAATTCCACCTCCTATAGAATAAAATTGATTATTTTCCAAATACTCAGCAACAATTAGAATAGCTACCACATCATATCACTAACATATCCAACAAATAATACCTCAAATTAGGGTACACAAATCTTAAGTAAACTCTTTTCTATCAACATATATATCCTAGTCTTTAATCACAAGTCCTTATATATTCATATTCATATTCCTATACAAAGAATATATCTATCAATAATGAACACATAAACATGAAAAAATACATGAAGATATCTACATATACCTCGCTAGAACTCCTACTAGATGATAAATATAAATTTTGAACCAACCATCCAAAATTCCAACAATACAACTCACATATAGTATGTGGCTAAATACTCAATCACATAGTGTTGAAGAACACACACTAATATGTAAAACTATAAACCAAACCACTAAAAACTCTCGCCCTTGATCACCATGCCAAGAATACTTAGTTCTCCCAAATTATTCACACCATATAGAAAATAGAAATAAAAGTCCTCAATCATGCATATTTTTAGTAAAAAATAATGAAATACAACAATATGACCATCAACATGTTTAAAAAACCAAGTGATTTCATTACCTCTATACAAATTCCTACTCTAATATGCAGTGAACTAGCCCTCTAGGATATATAATAGGCCATAAAAATAAAACCTACAAATCAAACCATGTCCTTTTTCTAACACCAACATGTGATTTAACTATGACAACTAAGATCTCCTTTTAAAACCCCAAACAAAAAATTATCACAACATCCAACTATTTAGCCCAAGGTCAAACACAATAGAAATATACATAAGTTTCTCAAATTTTTGAAGATCAAACTAATAACCATTACCAAAACTAGGGTATATACCTAAAGCCACTAAACATCTATTGTTTTATTCCCTATCATTTCAAAGAAAACCTAAGATATTATGCATGAAAATAATATACAAAATGGAAATTATTTCTTAAGAGCTATTTATGGAGAAAAATATTGACATTTATAATACAATGACTATCATTAAATCAACACATATAATTTCTACAAATAAATTTCTTCAAAGATGTTACATTTTCAAATACAAATATTGATATAATAATATTATTTTTGAACTAGATCAATACACCAACAATCACTAATATATGATATGCACATTTTACTAATGATTGAAAATAATCTAAATTTATATATTAATCATAGTGCTATCATAATATCATCTTAGTATTCCCAAATAATAAATAATTAAACAAATAATTTAAAAATTTATTCAATAATATGATCAATATTATATTTTAACAAAGTGATAATATTTTAATAAAAATAAATTAACAATACTCATAAATGATATAACATGCCTATTATAATATCACACGAAGGTGCAAGACATGGATAGTTTGTAGACCTTCTTCAAGGAGAACAAATGTCCCACCACAAACTCCATGCGGGTTTTGATCAGAGAAAAATTCTTGCACTGCGGGATCAGGTGTGCCTTGCTATAATGAAATATATCACCTTAGAAGGTCATTTTAATTTTTTTTATTTTTATCATTTGTCGATGTTGAATCATCTCTGCCATAGGATGCTTATTAGTTTCCCATTTGTTTTTCTTTCGTCCCTTGAAAGCTCGATCGAGGAAACCATGGAACTCACTACTAAGAATCCTGATAAACCCCCTCCTTTACCCCTCCACCAAGGGCTTATCATTCGCCTCTACCATTTTCAACTTGCCCTTTTCCCTCCAAGACCTATATCTACTATTAGAATTGAGGAACCCAAAGCTTCTGATCCTTCCCCTTCAAAACCCTCCCCGACTATTTTTGTGGGTTCCAAGAGGAAGCTCTCTCCCATTTCCACCCAACCACCTATTGATACTAAACCTAAGCCTCCTACTAAAAAGAAGGGTAGTGCAAGGTTGGCTCAATCCAAGGCCATCGTAGGGCTCTATGAATTAAAGAAAACCCCTATTGAGAAAGGGGGGAAAATGCCTGCTAAAACCAAAGCTGATCGAAAGAAGCGAAAAAGGCATAACATTCTATGTCGAGGAACCTCCCATGGACAATGAAGAGGATGACACTAAGTCCAAAGAATATGCAGAGGAAACTATGGTGGTTGTGAGAATTGACATGTGGGTGGAACAGGCTAGTGTTCATAGGTCCAATAGGTTGTAAAAACATAAACTAGAGGTCTTTTTGGATGACATCTCTAGCAACTCAAAGTAGGTGAAAGGTCAGGAGGACAACAAGCATGAAACGGTCAAGGAAACAAAGGAGTACACGAAAGAACTTAGTTACTTCTTCGAGTTGAACCAAATGATTCTTGAGGAGTCCACTTTGGACTCCTTGAATCATCATGCTCGAGTGGAAGAGACTAATAGGACGGATGTTATGAAGGATGAGGATTCTAGCAGCTTGCTTGCTCATGTGTGCACTTTGAAAAGAAAGCTTAAAAGACTGACCTGGTGTTGCAAGTATGAGAAATTAGTGTTGTCATTGATGTCAACATGATTGTGTTTCCATTGATAAGCGAAAGATTGTTGCAAGATTATATGTAGTTTTTGGTATGCTTTAATTGGTTGCAATATGTTGTCATTAGCAAGCTACTAGTGTCAACCTCTAGTGTTTATTTGATAAGATTCTATCTATGGATGTATGGTTAGTTTTTTAGTGTTGAAGAAGTACTGAAGATGATGAAAATGTGTCTCTAGTGCTTGGTTTCTAAGTTTTTTTGAGAAAATTTGATAAAAAGAGGAAAGAGTGAGTTGCAGTGTGTTCTATTGAAGAGTAGTGTTATAGTTTTGCTTTGCAGTTCTTCTAGGTTTAAGATTTTCTTGTGTGTTTTAGATATGTTGATTAAAGGTGTTTATAGGTGTTGTATTCATAATTTGGTGTGTTGGATCATTGTGCAGAGGAAGTTGTATTCACCAGAATGTGAATTATGTATTACATAGGTGTCTGGGAGAAATGTTTTTTCTTCATGTTTCTCCATAGTTTGGTTAAATTAATTTATTCGGTGTTGATATTAATTTATTTTGTGAGTTAATCCTCACCGTGGTTTTTCCCATCTTAGAATTTCCACATAAATTTAGTGTCTCTTCATGCATGGTGTTGATTTGATTTAGTTTTTATTATTTTCTTTCATGATAAAACATTCTAACGAGATTAAGAGTTAATTAGATTAATGTGGATCTAAATGTTTGTGAGGGTTTTTTAAGTTTTAAGGTACAATTGATTGAACCCCCCTCTCAATTTTCTTGTGCATTCAACACTTGGTTCACTATCAAGGTTATTCATCACTCAACTGTCACTTTGTCGGTGGTGTTGAAGGATGAGGTTAACAAGAAGGTTGTTGATTCTAACCCCATCAATAGTTTAGCTGGTGAATATGTGTTGAATTCCTCATGGAGGAATGGGAGGGTATTGCTAGGTGATGGGGGGTTTCTGTTTATTTTTTGGTGGGTTTTTATTTTATTGTCGTTGTGTTGTCTTTGTGTCTGATTTATATGTTGTAACTGGATATTTTTTGTTATTTTGATTTGATGAACTTTGGCCCTTTGGGCTCTTCATGTTAAGGGTATTGTACCCTATAAATGCAACTTATATTATCAAAAACATGCCTATTATGGATTTTATTACAGATATAATTAATCAATGAATTATAATATCAAATGTAATGAAATACTAGGCATTATACAAATTTTAATCAACTCAACTATCCTCATAATATAAATTAAAACCAATCAAATTTTCTTTTTGAATCCAATAAATACATGTGTATTGAAAACCTAAAACCATACACAAATTTATATGATAGGCTAACTTTGTGATACGAATAAATTCTACATACCTTTTATTTAAAATAAAATAAAAAAACCTTAAAGCATAATCATTGCTTACAAAATGAAGGAACCATAAAATTGTTTTATTTCTTTTTGATTGAATAATGTAGGTGTAGTGGCTAAGCATGGCAGTGATGGCAAGACAAAATCATACATGGAAGAGAGGTCAAATGATGGCAATTAGAAAAAACTATAAAAAGGTCAAATTAGAAGGTTCATGAAAAAGGATGGATTGAAGGGAGAGATCACCAAGCCATAGGGAAATGATTTCCTGAAGAGTTGGAACCTACAAGCCCCATCCTCATAGAGGTCATGAGCCATGGAAGTTGTAATTCTCCTTTAGGGGCTTTCTCCATTTGGTAGGTTCAAGCCTTGTCCAAAAAATAATTTAAATTATTGATTGATTTTTTCTCTACTTAATATCTTATTAACACTTTCTTAGCCTATCCTTTCAACCTTGTACATAAGCAAAGAGTTTCTTTCAATGCAAGGAATTTAAAATATGTGTATTATTTTATGAAAAAATTCTTTCTTTAAAAAATAAATAGTTGTCCTAATGCTAATTTTAATTTTATCACAATGGATCTTTGTGGAGACCCATGGAAGCGGAGATAAGGCTAAATACAAGCTTCATGCAAAGCAACCAAGGTCCTTATACCCAAATTCATTTCCTATAATAACCAAACCTGAAAGAATCTTTGATTGAGATTCCACAAGCCCTGGATGATAATCTGAAGAGAAACCTGTTACACACAAATGAGAAATTACACAACAAAAGATGTAAAACAATAATGATTATTGATTATTGAATGATTACAAAGAAGGATTGAATATCCTTATGTAGACTCAAATGAACTCAACATGAGATCTTTGAGTGGTGGATTTATGACTGAGAGAGTGATGAGATAACAAAATGTATGAATCAGTTAAATCACTTAACTAATTGAAATGCATGATTAATGGAATAACACTCGAGATCAGAACTAGATGATCTCTTCCTAAGTTTGCATTAAGCACTAGAGTAAATTATTGATGATTAATTTACTCCAACACCCCCCCTAAATGAAAATTGAGGAGAAGCAAAAACTGATGAAGGAAAAGAATGCAATGATGGATGCAGAATGGGTCCCGGCATAAGGCCTGGTGAGGTACCCATGAACACCATGAAAGTTTCTCACAAACGGAGTAAAAGAGAAAACCTCGTGGGAACAAAACTCCTCTCCAAATGAGAAACATAAAGAAAGTACAAATGGAAGGTCTCAAGAGACTCTCTCAAGAACATATGCAAATATATAATCAGATACCCCCCCATAAGAGAGAGTGGAGACTCCAAAGCCCCCCAAAATAAGAGAACCCCCATGTCAATGATCAAACCAATGAATTAGTTAAGTCACTTAACTGATTGAAATGCATGATTAATGGAATAACAATCGAGATCATAACTAGATGATCTCTTCCTATGTTTGCATTAAGCACTAGAGTAAATTATTGATGATTAATTTACTCCAACAAAACCCACCCATACAATTACCATAAAAATATCTTCATTGAAAATTTATACCTCCCAACAATAAAAACATCTCCTTATTGTATTACTTATTTTTAGACCCCTAATCATCTTCCTATGTTTGCATTAAGCACTAGAGTAAATTATTGATGATTAATTTACTCCAACAAAACCCACCCATATAATTACCATAAAAATATCTTCATTGAAAATTTATACCTCCCAACAATAAAAACATCTCCTTATTGTATTACTTATTTTTAGACCCCTAGAAATTTGTAACATATTTTTTAATCATGGGTATATCTTCCCACAAGAGGATCTCTCCCTCTCCCAAACTCACATAAGGTTTTATCTCAAACAAGTGGGATAACCTAGACTTAGGAGATAAATAATTTATTGAAGGTGAGATTAAATAAGGGGAGTTCAATCTTCCCCATGCAACACACACAAATAGGGAATGAACAAGTCTACACATCGGGTAAGAATTTTAAGAATTTTTTTATAGTTTAATAGACAATAAAATATATCAACAAAATATACATATAATGAAATTTCTTGCAAGATATAATCCTACCTCAAAGAATTGATCGTTATAATTCCCTTTCCCAATCCAAACCTCTTCACATTTCCCAACAATAGTTTATAGAAGGCTTCTTATAATATTCATAATAATTACCCTTCCCCCCACCCTTTCATTTTGAAGAAGAATCTAAAATTATAGCTACTTCCTCCTAAAATCCATACTAACCCTCCCTCCAAAAGCTTTCTCTCCCTATCATTTGGAAAAAATCCATCCCCAAAGGTGTACATTTTCCACTTGAGAAAAAGGATGGGTAGAGATTCGATTAGGTATCACCCTCTCCCATTCCTTTTTGTTACCAATAATTCTTATTTATTATATATTTTTTATGTGAAATAAATAATTAATTTCTGAACTTTTTTTTGTATATATTTTAATTTAAATTCATTTTCTTTTCCCCCTTATTTTTTGTCTTTCTTCTCTTAAGGAATATATATGATTAGCATGTTTTCCTTAGAAAAGCCTAAATTTACCTTAACACTACTACACTTGATAGACACATCAAACTTAGGTAGAGAGTAAATATTAAACTCATAGCCCCTTTATGAATCATAATCTAGAAAATAATTCTAAAAATTAACAAATCCAAGTTTCTTTCTAGAATAAAGTGAGAGAAACACTAGAAAAGAATATTTTCTATTGTGGACTTTCATTTCCCTCACTGATAATAATGAATTTCATCTATACACTTTACACATATTAGCATATATTGTATAATCAAAGCACATTATCACAATAAAAATTCACACCATAAACATTAATTTTTTAGAGATCAATCATATTATTAACATATGAACTTACACAGTATCCAAATATTAAAATAGTAGATGTGTTTCCAAACCAAGGGTGCATGCCTTATTACTTAACTAACTACATCACAACTCAAACAAAATTATAAATGAATTATCCTTAAGGTGTCATCAGTTTATCATAATTTTTTGGAATAATTTTTTCAAGCAACAATGTTTCTAATTAATCATCAAGCATAAAAAAGTACACAATCTATATATTTGTATTCATAAACTAATATTCACATCTATGTACAAAAGAATTTACAAGATAATAATAATTGTGCCATTAAAATTTGGGATAAGCCTCAAGCCTAGAATTACTATATAATAAACAAAAAAAATTGTAATTATAAGCAATAATGTTAACAAAAATATAGAAAATGATAGTCTCACAGTTGATCTCCTCAAACTAGTCCTCACATTGGAAAACTAGATGGGTAATAACTATCATATCATTAATCATAAAATGGATTGGAAGTGGGGTATGAAATTATTCCACCAATGAATCATAATTGTCTCAACATGTCCATATTGAAATTGCATCCAACTCCAAGTAGGAAAAGTGTGCTAGAAATTGATCTATTATCTCTTGGAAAGTTTTGATTCCTTGGGTTATGTGCGAAAACCACTTTATGGCTTGCCCTCCCAAAATTCTTGGGAAGAGACACATAAGTTATGAATCATTGTATGATACTTCTATACATGCAACATATAACTCTCTAATATGTTCCTTTGGATTACCACACCCCTTGTATTTGTCAGATTTGGGTATCTCAAAATTTGGAGGAAATGGTATCATGGTGATGCTTTGATCAAACGGATATGGAAATAGATCTAGGACTGAATAGGAATTTTTAGTCTTTCCCATTTCAATGTCCCAGATTCTCTGCATTAATGTTTAAATTTTTGAAGAGATGTCATCTTGAGGATTGTTCAATGGTGAAGCACCCATGTTGTGTAAATTTGGAGGAAATGGTATCATGGTGATGCTTCGATCAAACGAATATGGAAACAGATCTAGGACTGCATAGGAATTTTTAGTCTTTCCCATTTCAATGTCTTGGATTCCTTGCATTAATTTTTAAATTTGTGAAGAGATGTCATCTTGAGGATTTTTCAATGGTGAAGCACCCATGTTGTGTAAATTTGGATTGTGGTAAGGAGGAACATTCATGTCATATGAACCCACTTGAAATTAATCACTACTAGTTTGATATTATGGATTACTTTGATACATAGGACCTATTTGATCATTTCCTTGAGGTGTAAGACTGGTTTTATGTTGTATATTTCCTTGCTATTGAAGGGATGCACTATAAGATCCATAATTATTTTGCAAGACATTATTTTGTTGTGATGGATTTGGTTTTTGAAAATTTATGTATGATGATTGTTGTGACATCAATTGTTGTTGTTGTTGCAACTATTGTAGGGTAGTATACTGTTGATGTTGAAAAGATTTACTTTGATGTTGTGTTGGTGGTTGTTGATATTGGAGATTTTGTTGATTTTGTGAGATGGTGTTGTGAGTAGATGAATGATGTTGATGTTGTGGTGAATTTTGGTTTTGATATTGAGACCCTTGATGTGGTGTATTTCTATATTGATGTCAAAGATTTTGGTTTTGAGATAGCACTTGATGTTGTTGTCCTTGAGATATTATGACATTTGTTGTTGGGAAATTTGATTTTATTGTGGATTCATTTTATTTTGAGACACTTGATTTTGAGCCCCTTGATATTTTTGTGAGACTTGAGATTGTTTTTTATTATCAAAAAAGTAGGTTTTGAAGGCCCTAAAACCATTTACACAAAAAACAAGCTGCTAAAAAGAAAAGATAATAAAATCAAGCAGTCCCAAACTAAAAAAGTTGCTACAAAGATAAATCAAATTTACAATTCCAGTAGCACACCATCAATAAACCTACAACAAAAAATTAGACAATAAAACAAAGTTATTGCAAATTCTTTAAGATCCTTGTTGCCTCGAGGTCCCTGGAAATAACCTTCTCATGCATCTCGACAACTTTTGCCAATTCTTGAGCCAGTATCACAACATTTTTCTTTATCTTGCTCCTAGTTTGAATGCAAGGTCTAGAATCCATACCCTTATCTAGACCGCCCTTCAACCCAACAGCCTCCACTTCATCCACTTCTTTCTCCTTAATCAACTAATCCTTCATCCATTTATGTGCCTTCTCATTCAACACAGACAACCCCTACACACTAGTATGTAGAAAATATTGGCTAACATGCACCACAGTACTCAAGTCATCATGAATCTTACTAATCTTCTCCTCAAGACATGAATCTTACTAATCTTCTCCTCAAGAGAATTTAGTATGGATTCATGATCTTTCCATAATTTTTAAGCATCATTGACCACCCTGTTAAGGACTGTATTCATATTCTTGATCTTATCATAAACAATCATCTCCATTTTATTATTGTTTACAATACCTAAATTAATATTAGCCATCAAGTTTAACTTGATATTTATCTATTTCACTTTAGAAAGGATCCATTTGAAAATTTTAAAAAGATTCTCAATCTCATCCTTCACCATCCTGATGATAGCATTAACATAAACCTTCTCCTAATTCTCCCAATTAATAGACTCATCCTGTAAGTTGACCGGCCCCTTAGGATGAACCTCTTAGAGAATATCATCTTGAGAAAACAATTTAGCTTTGAATTTTCTAAGATATTTTTTAGCAATAGCAAGGGAATCATCTAAATCCACCAAGACATTTCCATCCATGTTCACTTGAATAGCCACATTAGAATCCACCAACTTCTCGATATTCCCATCCTCTACTATAGTAACACCTTGGACCTTCTCCTATATATCTTGGACCTTATCCACACCAAATTTTAGGTTTTTCCTCCCCATAGATCTCTTACCTTTAACCTCTTTTGCACCTTCCACTACAAAAATTTTCCTTTTAACATTTGAAGGAAGGGATAACTCCTTCTTTTTAGAACTCTATACCCCTTTCTTTCTAGAGGAATCCATTATAGGCAGAACATCTTGAGCCTTCTTGCCTTTATTCTCGGAAGCCACTGAAGGAGTCTCCTTGTTTTGAAAATCTATGTGTGAGCCACCTGACAAAGAGGGCATAGCATCCTTCTTAGCTCATTTCCTAGGCATTTTTTCAAACTCCTCCTAGGAAACAAAGTGCACTTCAAAAGAACCAAACCCTTCGTCCATACTTGGCTCACCCTTAGAGTCATTCCCAGTTTATAACCTAGGGGAACATCCTTAACCTTACGAGCTCTAGCCATTTTAGTATAATAAGATTTGACATATTCCATTATTAGCAAAATTAAACCCTTATGTAGGAAAGGATTGTTAGGGTTTTTTCTAAAATCCATGATCCCATTTTCCAATGATAGGAGCAAATAATATGGGAATGAAAACAATTTATTATACCTAAAGTGATTAAGCAGCATAAAATGGAATCTGTAGATAGCAAAAAAAATTCATCAACAGAGAAATGCCTCATTATAGTGATGACCACAACCCCCCAAATGGGCTTGATGGAGTGTTTTTCATAACCATCGCACACCAATTTCTTAAGCATCTCCCTCTCCTTACCTGTACTGAAAATTGTCATGGAAAATTTTGAAACTGACCTTTCTCTATAGAATTTCCTACCCTCGGAAGATAAACCAACAAACTCAGCAATAAGATCCTCTGTTATACTAAACTCCATGCCAAAGACTCTCAACACTTTATTACTCTAGCCATTGAAAAACACCTAAGAGACTCAGGAATCAAACCTATGAAGTTTTTGTATGTAAGGGGTCACCCCCCTTTCTCCAAGATCTCCCAGACCAACTCATTCACTTTAGTCTCCTCATAGGTCACCCCCCATGGCTAACTATGCACAACTAAATGTAGGTCTCTCCCAAAAATTAATAGTAGGCAAATGAAAACTCCAAACACATAGAAAGAGGTAGAAACCACCCACAGTTTGTGTGTTGCTAACAATAAACATCATTTCCATAACTTGCAAAATCTTTTCGTAAGTTGTGCCATCATAATATGGACATAAGTCAAGCTTCACATGTCTTTTCAACTTAATGAGAGCATTATGAAGCAATAATAAAATCCCTCTAGATCTTAAAAGACCAGCCATCTTATAAATTTTTATCATATTTAATGAGATTTTGAATCTTGATGGGCATAATGTCATGTGAATCCCATCACTTAGGAAGAGAGGAAACCCCAATATTGGAAAGGTCATCAACCACCCTATTAGCTTCATAATAAACATGAGAGACGTAAAACTGCTCAAATGAGTTAAGTATAGAAATAGAGTCCTCTATGATACTCTCAATTAACCAAGAAGAAGGTTGAACCCTCTTAAGATATTTAACAATACATAAAGAGTCTTTGTCCAACCAAACTCTTTTTAATCCCTTCTCTTGAGCCAAATTTAGGCCATGATAGGCTACAATAGCTTCCACAAAGTGGTTTGTCTAGGTTCCCAAAGGGAGCATCACTGCAAAAACAAGCCTACAATGAGAATCACGTAACACTCCCCTATAGCCCACAAGTCTCAAGTTTCCTTTAGTAGCACCATCAAAGTTAACTTTAACCCAATCATGAGGAGGAGCTTATTGAACCATACCTTCCCTAGAAGATTTATCCTTCTGCAAAGGCTGAGAGATGTCAAAAGGAAGGCTCCAATGATCAATCACCAGCAAGTCATAATCAGAAATAAACACCTTAGGACCAACATGCTTAGCCTAAACCACTTCCAAGAGAAAATTCTCTTTAATAGTTGAGTAGATCTTGAATGAAAGCCAAAGAGGAGGAAGCGAAACATCATGAAAAATCCTATTGTTTATTTACCTTCATAAGCCCCAAGCCATGTGCGGCATAAATAAGTGACCAAAGCAAGGAAAGAGAGGGATTGGAAGGAGCGAACCATTAAGACCACAAATCAGCCACAAAAGAGGGGAAGACCCAGCTTAAACTTCAAAGATGTAGCACATGAGCCCAAACAACATCCAACAATAATATGAGAGGCATCCTTCGACACCTCTTCACATAAATAACATCTATTAGGCACCATAAAGCCCCTTTTCCAGAGATTGTTTATAGTCAAAATTTTATCTTGACAAAGAAGCCAAAAAAATATTCACTTTAGGAGTTAACTTCGAGAACCACAAATTAGCCCAGAGGGGAGAGGGGCCAAGGACATTAGTCTACTTATAAAAAGTGGAGGCCATCGAAAATTTACCCTTCAAGGAGAATTGCCACACTTCCTTGTCAATTGGAGAGATACTGGGGTATGAATCAAGAATAAGAAGCTGAAGAGAGATTCTAACTCCCGATGCAGGATCCTTTTCCAACTCTCCTCAACAATATAATCAGCCACAAAGATACCAAAGGAGTGAACATAAATGTCCAAAAAAGGAGTTTCCCAAGGCTCATCTTTAAGAGGACCATTTCCAGTCCACTAATTCTTCCAAAAGAGGATGCTCTGCCCATTATCAAGAGACCACCTAAGACCATAAGAGATAATTGATTTACTCTTTATTATAAATTCCACAAAGAAGAACTTGATGGGAGAGAGAAACCAACTGCTAACAGGCCTCTAAACATGTCAATACCATGCAAATACTTACTAGCAAGAATTGAGGACCATTTCTTACTCTTGAGAAAAAGGTTCCATAATTACTTCACAAGAAGGGCTAAGTTAAATTCGTTAATTTCCTGATTCCCAATCTACCAAGCTTTTTGGATCTACAAACTCCATCCCAATAGACTAAATGAATTCTCCTCTTTTCCTCAACCCTAGACCATGAGAAGTGTTTATTAATACTCTCAATCTTATCCAATAATTTCCTAGGCACTTGAAAGAGGCTCATTGCATAAACCAAAAGTTTCTACAAAGTAGATTTGATCAATTGAACCTTGCTAGCCTAACTAAGAAAAGTACCTTTCCAGCCAAGTAGTTTTGAGTTAAACTTATCAAGAAAATCCCTCCAAAATATTCAAAACATTAGTACAAAGCGGCAAACCCAAATAAATAGAGGTAAAATCCCCAATCTCACATTACAAAATCCAAGATATTCTTTGCTTTCTCCTCTTTAGGGTGTTAAGAAAGAAAACAGTGCTTTCAGGAAAATTGACTTTTTGTCCATAAGCAGATTCATACTTCTACAAAATCAATCAAGTATATTTAGCCTCCACAATTGATGCCTCTCCAAGGATGATAGTATCATCCACAATTTTTTGATGAGAACAAATCTAATTGGAAGAGGAAGGCAAAAGACCCCTAAGAGCTCCTTCATTAACAAAATTTTGAATAAATCTACCATGAGTTTCCACCATAATAATAAAGTGGAAAGGTAATATAGGATCACCTTTCCTCAAACCTCTCGAACTACTGAAAGAAGAATGAGAACCATTAACCAGCATAGAAAAATTAGGAGTTGAAATCAACTGCCCAACAAGGTGCAACAATTTATCCGCAAAACCAAAAGATTTTAATTTTTTTAGAAAGAATTGTCAATTCACATGATCATAGGCCTTCACAAGATCTAACTTAAGAAGACACCCAGCATTTTTGTTAACTGTCAAAGAGTGCATATTCTCATGAATAGTAATAATGGATTCAAGAATCTATCTCCTAGGAACAAAGCCATTTTGCTGAGGAGAAATGATCTGAGGAAGAACCTTCTACAACCTCAAAGCCAATAATTTTGAAAATATTGTATAAATAGAGTTGCACAGGCTGATCAGATAGAAATCATTAAGAGAAGAAGCAACTAGTTTCTTAGGAATAAGGATGTTAAAAGTGGATTTTAGTTCCTTCAATAGGTTCCTACTACCAAAAAAACTCATTGGTAGCATTAGAAACATCTTTTGAAATAATATCCCAAAAGGTTTGAAAGAAAAAACATTGGAAAACCATCAAGTCTAGGGACCTTGTTGCCTTCAAAAGAAAAGACAACCCTTTTAACTTCCTCCTTAGAAGGAATGCAAACAAGCTCTTTGTTAAGATCTTCCAAAATAATATTCGGAATAACATTTAGGAAGGTCTCTTGACAACCAGGATCCAAGGCATGATCAACAAAAAGAAATTCAGTAAAAAAAAGAATAAGAAACATGCCTTATCTCATCTTCCTTGTCCAACACTTGACCATCATGGAGGATTTAATTGATCCGGTTTGAGCCTCGATGCTTCAAAGTCAAAAGATGGAAAAATCCCATATTTCTATCCCCACTCCTAAGACAAATAGCCCATGATCTTTGTTTCTAAAATTATTCCTCCCTAGCAACAATATTACGCAACCTAGAAAAGAGAATACTCTCTTGTTGGAACACAATATGGTCATAACTAGAAATTTGAATCATTTGCTTCAAATAATTAAGCTCTTCCTTGATCAACGCCTTTTCCTAATTAATGTGTCTAAAAGCAGACTTGTTCCATTTTTGGACATTAAACTTCACCGAAGCAAGTCTTTTCACCACTCTAAACATAGTAGATTCATCCACTCTAATGTTCCACCAAGAAAAAACTCTATCTCTTAAATATGGATGATTCACCCATATCTTTTCAAATCTAAAAGGAAAGTATTTCCTCCTCCTCAACAAGTTTGTCGAAAGAGAAATAGGAAAGTGATTAGAACCCAACCTGGCAAGCGTTGAAAGGGAACAAGAGTAGGACATGAACCAATCTAGGGAGAGGAGAGTGCAGTCTAGCTTAACTTGAATGAGGGCATCACTTGATCTTCTATTAGACCATGTGTAGGAAGCACCATGAAATTCCATATCAATCAAATCATTATCATTAATGAAACTCATCAAATCAAATCTACTATCATCCATAACTTGTGGACCACCTTTCTTTTCCACATCATTCAGAGGGGTGTTGAAATCCCCCATAACTACCAATTAGAGATAGGAAAATGAGACTTAAAAGAGTTCAAGCTTCCCCAAAAAAAAATTCTAGCACATTTCAAATTGGGGGCATAAATATTCGATATAACCCAAGAAAAGTTATCCCTAACATTCTGGAAAGAAGAAGCAATATGATTCATTTCTCCAAACATGGCAACACCTTTCATAACCTTCAAGTTCCAAAAAGTAGCAAAACCTCTAGAAGCCCCATCAACATCAAAACCATGAAACCCACAGTCTTTAGAAAACCTATTTTTAATTTTGTCTAGCTTATCCACAACCATCTTAGTTTCCTGAATAAGAATAATATCAGATTGGCAAGAAGATCTTGTTTATGAGGGTTATTCAACCCTCTAATGTTCCAAGAAAGAATCTTCATGAAGATTTTTGAGGTGTACTTTTCAAGCACATATCAAACAAGGTCTTTTGGGAATCCTCGACAATATCCGAGTTACTTTCCCTTTCTCGAAGTTGTTGTAACAAAATTTTGCCTAGATAACTCTAGGTTCAAACCCACAATCCATTCTTTGATGGTTCCTAATTGACACTCTAGAGGGTGAAACAGGTTTCCTCTTGTTTCTAGTCATTGTTGAGCTATAAGGAGGATCTCCAAACTCACAAAACTCAGACTAGGAGAGAGAAATTTTATTATCATCACCAATGATAGAAGAGGTGAGCACCCTCTCCATGGAGGGTTGAATAGAGCCATTCACTTCAACATTGAACAAACTCATTGACTACATATAGGTCATCTTGATTCAAACCAATATTCCCTTCCCCAAATTGACTGATACAACCAATCTTGGGGCCAACAACACAGGAAAGCTCCTTCCTCTAATGATACTTTTTCATACTTCCCATGCACCTCTTTTGAATATTCCTTCTAACCGTTTCCAAGAACCTCCTTCCTAACAAGAGAAACCATTAGACCAGAGTCAACCAACGGATCATTTTCACAAACAATTGTTGTCATGACCTCAAATTTCTCATTTGGACCAAAATCACCCTCCTAAACATTTACAAGAACCGCCACTGACATAACCTCTAGTTTCTCACCAAGATAATCCCCAATATTCTTAAAAGAATGAAGCTTCCGCTCCTTTGATCCAAAACCCTTAGCATTTAGATCTAAACTCCTCCTATTCTCCCTCCATTCCTTGAGAGGAGGATGAGGAGGCTTTTGAAGCTTTAACGAGCATTTCTTAGCCTAATGGCCTACTTTCTTGTAGTCAAAACAAGCAAATGGGATAGGTTCATATTCCACCGCCTAATTCCACACACCCAGTTTAGCATTGATATTCACCATAGAAGGTAAATCAATAGTTTGATCAACAATCACACAAAAATGAGCATACAACAACTTTTTCTTGAAATAATTTATTTGATCAATGGAGAGAAAAATACCAAAGGTATTGGAAATTCCTTTAAACACTTGCTCATCCCAAAACTTTAAAGGGAGACCAAGTGATTGCACCCAGACCAAAGCGGAAGAAAAAGAACAATCACTAGGATTAAAGAAAGGTTCCCACTTTTTCCAAAGTTAATTTACCAATAATCCATGGGCCACTAATTAGAAAACCTAATAGGTCTTCTTCACAGGTAAAGGAAAAGGAGAAAAAACCTTTCGCCATTGCTACAACCTCAACCTGACCCTTAAGCCGCCAACGATTAAGAGAAAGGTTGCGAACAAATTCAATATTTGGGTGGGAGCCCAAATATTCCCAACCAGAGTCATATCCATCAACGAAACACTCTTCTCAATGATACAATTAGGAATGGAAATTGAATACTCACCAAAGATCGGATTAGAAAAGAAATCGACCAGGGATGAAGAACTTTTACGTTTTGGTCTAGCACCAAAAATATTTGACCATTTGGGGACATCAAAAAAGACTTCAACATGCCTTTGACCACCAGCTTCAAAATCATTAGCAACAATCTTAGACACGGTACAAGACGAAAAACTTCAAGGAGCTAAGAATTTTGGGGGCCCCACTTGCTTTGGACAAGTACCAATAGCTACAAATTTTGAAGAGGCCGAAACTAAATTTACAACAACCAAAGAAGAGGACCCATTGACACCTCCATCAGCCAGAAAACCTTTTGACACCACTACACCATCAACATACCCACCGCCATTAATGCATCCTTAAGAACCAAGAATTCTCAGGTTTTGAAATTTTGATAAAACAACAACATTGCTTGAAGAGAGCTCCATTTTGTTCTTCTCCTTATTATTGCTTGCATAACATGTCCTCCACTTGATCCAAATGGGATTTTACTCAAATTCTTAAACCAATAAAAATCAAGTATGAGACTTGAGATTGTTGCCCTTGAGGTCATTGAGGTATTTATTGAGGGCTTTGAGGTTGATGTGACATTTGTTGAGGACCTTGGGGTTGTTGTGGACCTTGAGGTTATTGTGAAATTTTTTGAGGACCTTGAATTTGTTGTGACACTTGTTGAGGACCTTGAGGTTGTTGAGGATTTGTTTGATTTTTACTTTGATAATTTTGAATACTAAGTACATTTTGTGTGCACATTTTGGGCATTAGATGTAAGTGGAATGTTGGTGTTGGATGTAGATGGAATGTCGATGTTGAATGTGGGTGGAATGTTGGTGTTTTGAATGCCCATTTTTGTGTCATTCCCTAGGTTTTGAGTATTGTATAAGGGATCGATGTATTGATTTGTGAAGTTTGTTTGATCTATCCCTTGAGATGTAACCATGGATTGACCTAGTAAATTTGAAGAGAGATTAACTATTTATTCAATAACATGATGTACCAAGGGGTCATTTCCTTGTTGACAAGTTGTTCCAACATTTGATGTTGTTGGTTGCTCTCTAAGTTGATTTATGTCAAAATTTGGGGGTAGTTTAGCACCTTGTTGTGCAAGTATCAACATGTATTGATTGGAGTTTTCACTTATCACCGCCTCTACCACTTTGATAAAATCTTGCTCTTGTTGTATTTCTAAGAGTTCTTCGGGAGTGAAGTCATGTTTTTTGTTTGTGATATCCTCTATGAGAACTTTCTTAGATTGAGATTGTTGCATTGATGTTTTGATATTTTTCAATAGAGGAAGTTCCTTTGTTTGTGGCATTACAAAATGTTGATCACTAACACCTATTTTGATAGGATCATTAGTAGAAATGGTAACATTTGATCCATAATATTTTCACTTGTAGTGGTAGGCATGTTTGGAACACTAGGGTTGGTTTCTGTTTTCCCTTTGAATTGAGACCTAGTTGTAACCATACAAGTTGTGTCTACCCTAGGAGATGTTTGACATGAATGATATTCTTGAAATTCCTTGGTTGCTTAAAATTTTGCTAACAAAGACCTTTTAGTAGGTTTAGGACCAATGGTGGATGATTTTGTGAATGTGTGCAAGACATGAAACTCTCAATTTTGACAAGATTCTAGAATCAAGTTTTCAAATGTGTTTGATGTTGTCGATGATGAACTTGCAAACCTTGGGAGTAGACTTGTGACTTCAAGGTGAGTTTATCCAAAATATGTTTAATAATTCCACTAAATGCTTATAAATAGATTGTTTCTAAACATGGAAATAAACTAGTTGATATGGTGGAAAACTTTAAGTCTAAAATATTTGTGTCAAGATTTCAAGTTGTTGTGTTTGATAGTCGATGTTTTGATATTGATTCTAATTGAAAAACTAAGAGGTTCTTTGACAAGTTTCAAGATAGTAAAGAACATGAACTTTGTTTTATTTTTTGAGTGCTATCAATGAGTCGATATTGTTTTTGCATTAATTTGAATCAATTGAGTGTTTTTAAACCAAAATATAATTTATTGAAGGTTGTTGTTTTGAAATTTTGGTGAAGGTGTTGCTCTGTTCAACTACAAAGGCATCGATATTTGCAAAGGCATCATTGTTTCATAGAAGCATTAGATTTTCCAAACAAAGGCATCACTATACACATTTTTGTTATCCCAAGCAAATGTGTAGCGATGTGCAAAGGCATTGATGTGCAAACAGAAGCATCATTTTGATCAAAATGAAAGCGTCAGTTTGTGCAGAGGTGTTGCATTGTTCAGGAAAATACGTGGATCTACTTATGGGATCTTCAAAATGTGATTTTACCTAGTTTGTTTGATGTTTGAATTTAGAAAAATGTGGTATGCAATATGTAGACTAACTCAATTAGGTTTTTAAGTGTTTTTCGCATGTTCCACTTCCATAAGAACATACTAATTGGTGTCACAAGGTCATCACATGAAAACACACCATGAAATACAACCTATTTATTATTTAGATCACGTTTATCTTCTAAATGTGGGCCCTCTCATAGAATATCACACATAGAATGAGAAATTAGAGTATGCACGCATACACAACACACCTCTTACCTTGGAAGGAAAATTTCCTTGCAAGGATTTTTGTCACCTCAATTTGGTACATAACAAGTAACTTTATGGGACAATGCTATCCCATTATACCAATAATATAAGATGTTTGAAAGTCTTAGGCCTCTAAAAATATAGGTTCGTAGTGGGTAGAACATTGGTGAACACCGTCGACCTCTCAAACATCTCAAGAAATTGAAAAACTGTAGCTCCCTAGTGAAATTTTGGGGCGCTACATGCACAGATCTAACTACAACTTTCACTCTCATCCAATTTGTATAGTGTTGATGCCAAAAAATGACAAGGTAACAACCCTTTATCGGAAAATCGGTTAAAGGGGGGCCTATTGCACTAAACTAAGTAACCTCTAGATTTTAAAAAAGTCAAATCTTCTATAACTAGGGTTTTAGAATGGGAAAAGGAAGTAAATATAAAATAAAAGGATCTAACTAGGGCGATGCACCAAGTTTAAGATGTAAGGAACGATAGATTTATCTTGTAGATGCAATCTAAGGGCCCGTTCAAGGATCTGTTATGTTCCAGAATGAAAAGAAATAAATATAAAAGCCTAAATGATTCACTCAATGACATAAAATAATATTCATATGCATTTACTGAAAAGAGGAGTCAAAGACATGATCTAAACCAACAAACTTGCATTAAATTTATAGAAAGTTTGCAAATGAAACATTTAGCACCACAATGGCACAATAAAAATTTATCAAAATCTTCAAGAAAATAGAAAGGTCGAACAATGGCATAGTCTGCAAGTCTTTACAATAATCTCAAAAGCGGTAAAGGCCTGGTTCTTTTACCAAATTTTCCTATCAAAATTTGAACTCTTGCTTTGATGGAAGAAGTAGTATTTATAATGAAACCCAACTCGATGAGCCAATAACATAAAATATCCTTCGATCATGAGCAATGATGCACTTAGCAATGGTTTCCCCTTATCGTTGCAACCAAAAATATTTGAGCCATGAACGAGGATGCCCTAAAGTTGGATGCATCCCCTTCAAATGATGGTAGTGGTCCCAATAGACCAAAGCGTTGACACATGCAATTCACTCATGGTGTCAGTTACAGAACATGGCATCTAGCGATAGGTTGTCGCTTGCTTGGTTTACCCCTGCGATGAAACCTTTAGAAGATCACGTGGCAAGCAGTCGGGGCCAACGATTGTTCTCCCCCTTAAGCAATGAAAACCTACACTGGGAAGACATGTGGAGGTCTCCAAGCATACTGCACTGAAGGTGGGGTCTACCAAGGAATGTGCACGGATTGATGCTATGTGGCATACGGTCGGGGCCTGAAAGGAGAGTGATGCAAAGGGAGACTGAAGATTGCGAACTGCTAACACGTGGAAGCATGATGCAAGTTTTTGAAAACTGAGAGAAGGAAACCTTGCGAGGAGCGCTTGGCTAACAAGTGGTGGTATTCACAATGAACCTTTGTGAAAGGATCCTGATATTGCTTTTTAAAGGGAGGGTGTGGTCGGTACTTAAGAAAAATAAAATCACTCGAAGGGAGCTTGGGAATTTTATGTTCACAACTTTTGGTGACTTATCAGGGGCATTTTGCTTGCAGAACAAGGAACCCAAATTTTTTTGGCTTGTAGACCAGAGACTTATCCATTGGGTGGCATGATCACAACTTAGAGAGGGCAGTCTAAAGAGGCATCCATTCATCCTTAGATGGAGTCAATATGTCGCACAGACCTTCTTGCACTCCATGCAAATCAATAACTTCTTTGTAAGGCAGCACCGACAATATACCAACCTAGGACTCGAGTTGAAAAAGAAGTTGTGCGATCAGATGAGTGACGCTCTCAATATCTCCTCTAATAAGGGGCTGACTAAAACTCTAAAAGGCAAGTGCATCCTATTGTTTCTCCTTGATATTTGTTGCAATATGCTCCACCGTAGCCATTGATTCATCTTCAAGAAATGGAGATGGTAAGCCCATTTGAGTCAGGTGACAGAACTTGGCTTGCATGTTATTCATGATCTGATCCAATTTGGTGACAGATTCGTTGGCATGAAGGATAGCTACGTGGCAATGGATGAAATTGTTGGCTATTTTAGCAATGGCCCTTTAGTCTTCAATTCCTACACTTGCCAAGAATTCATCTGGGACTTGATATAGCCTATCCAATAATCTCCTAGCTTCTGGAACTCTTTCGGTGATTGACCGAGGGAATTGGCCAATCGTCGCATGAACCTCTCTGCCCAAGACTGTTGCTTTCGATATAAATCAAAGTGTTGGTTGTAGAGTTAGGTAGAAATACTTCATTCTTTCCCAATATGAGACATATAACTGTTGGGCTACTTGAAGAAGGTTCGTTTCATCGACAGGGGGTGAGGTGAAGTCTTTCAATAGGGAAATCTTTGCATTCCTTTATTTTATGTCACGCGCTAGCTCCGCAACCTTCTAGTTTTCCGCAGTGAGTTGTCCCTGTACAATTTGTTATTCTACGACCCAGCTAGCCTCGGCTCGCTCCTTGTTTGCTGCTTCTTGTTCTAGGGAAGACCTTATCTCTATAATCTCATCCTCTAATTGGGCTCGACGAATCTCGAAATCCACATCTTTCTACTACATTGGCTGCTCTAGTTGAGTGTGTTGGTGACAAAATCCTCATCCTTTTGTCGCACTTATTTTCCCAACTTTGCTAATTGGTCTTGATACTCCTTATTCTTCTATTGTAGCTCAGCAATCAAGCTAGGATTGAGGGATTGAAACTTTGCAAGTTCTTCTCAAAGCTTTACTTGTTAGGTCTCTGTTTGTTGGGATAAGCGCTTAAATTCAACCTCTCTAGCCTTTTCCTTAGCAAGCAAGACCTCGACTCTATCCTTTATGTTTTTCAGCTTTTCTTCCCTTTTCTTTAGCTGGCGATCAGACTTAAGAAAGTTGGTGGTCACCACCCGTTGTGTTTCCTCCATAAGCTTCACCATGTCTTGAGGTTGGGCTATACTCAAATCAAGCCCCATGATGTACATTTTGTAGTCATCTCATTTCATCTCTTCTTGTGGCTTGCTGACAGTTGGGTACATAGTCGCAAAATGTAGTGACTGTTGAGCCTCATTAAAAAGAGTAAGTAACCTTGGCTCCACCAAATTCTTAGCATTTTTAGCCTTTTTCCTTTGGGCTCTGATTTCTCGTGCTTTCCTAGTTTTATCACCTTCTGATAAGAATTCAGAGGGTGACCTGATGAGTCTGCCTGTGATAGGTACACCGAGAGGAAGGGAAAAAGGAAATGAATGGGTGGCGGTACTGGGAGACTTTTTCTTTGGTACACTAACTGTTTGAGGTGAGAAAGGAGGGATACTCCAATACTCTAATTGCGGACCAGTAGGAAGTCTCAAAGTAAGCCGAGTTGTGACGGTTACTATCTACTGGGAAGAGTGGGTCAGCTCTGACATTGCAATGGCAAGATATGTATCGATGAAGGTAGCAGAGGCAGAGTGTGAGAGGCTTTGGCATGCCATAATGGGCTAAGGTGAATGGTGTGAGGTTCCACGGAGGATTCAGGGAAAATGGGGCCACACAAGAGAACTGTGTGAAACCCCCCACAATCATTGAAACAGAGGCTGAAATGCATTGGTCGACATTTGAAACAAGAGGTGTTGCAGACACAATAGAGGCAACTAAGGTTTATGAAACCAGAGAAGAGGGAGTGAAAGATACCTGTGGTGCGGATGTTTGTCATCCTTGGTCTATTGTTGGCTCTTCGCTTGCCTTAGGGTCCTATGAACACTCTTTGAATGGTGCCTCGGTTCGCTGTCGCTTTGCTGGCGGTGAGTTGTCTACCGCTATGGTTTCAAATTGTTGTGGTTGGGTTGCCCGGGTCCTCCTTGCAGTCCAAGTGTGAGTTAGTGAAGACCTTGCACATGATATGTTAACCCGCACATTAGGGGAGACCCTGCTGGGTTACTTCATGAATTTTCCCTTTTGCTGCATCGAGGTATCTTGTGCCTCCATTTATGGTTTTTCTCCTTTGTCTAACTATGATTCGACTTCTTCTGAACTGGATTCCTTTTCACAACTCTCGTCAGAATCGGGATGCTCGTTGTTCCATAATTTGTTAAATTTGTCATCCATTTTCTCAGTATCATAAGGGCCCTCAATGCATCGGGTCTCCTGATGATATATCCAAAAATCATTGACCTTCTCCTCCTTCCAGCCATAGTTGTTTATCAAATTATTGCAGAGAGTAGTACCCATCTTTCTCATTTTATCATACTACCCAGTCAGGTGGTAGAATCTGAGCCAGAGAGGCTGACCAACTTTAGTAGGGATGTAAGCTACATCAACAATAAATTAATCTACATCTAACATTGAATTCTGATGCTTTCCCTAGTAAGGTCGGGGGTAGTGTGTCACTTTGACATATTTTCATCATCGACGTTGTAATTCCATTTATCACAAATCCATACCAACCCCAGATGAGCTAGCTTTGCTTCCAGTATTTTATGAGCCTTTCTCTTAGCCATGACTACGGTTTTCTAGCTCATCGGGTAGCTAAAAAATTGCTTCTTCTTTGCCTTTCCGCTGCAAAAGGTGACATCAATAATTGATACCTGGTGGAATACTTCAAGCACCAGCCAACGGTCTGTACGATAATCCGGAAGCTGGAATGACTCTTCGGTGAAGCCACACAATCGGACAAACGTGAAGTCCTCACCTAGAATCCAGTCACACTTTGGAGTGAAGTTCTGCATGAACTCAGTTTGGTTTGAGTTGAACCGCAAGACAGTGCTTTCTCCTCTTAAATCCTAAAAAATTGGATATAAGAAATAATCCAAAAATGTGTAATAATCAAATGTCACAGAAAGAAGAGGAGTCCACGTGGAGACTGGCTTCCTCCTTTGATTTTCATCAAAAATTGAGAGCCCTAGATGCTTCTAGAAGAAGTCAGGATTTTGATGCAAGAACATATGTGTGAGAAAGGATGGGAACCTGAACCTTCATTGAAGCTGGTATTCTTCTATCTGGCTGAGCATCTCTTGCATGAGGAATTCAGGTTAATCATACCAGAAAAGAGAATTTTTCTTACATAATTGAAAACCCAAACTGAGTTGAAATTCTTGGACCTCCTTGTCGGTGTCTAGGCTACAAACTAATGCAATCATCAATAAAACATCCTTTATATCATCCTTGAAGCCCTTATGCATCACTGGGATCTGCATTGGCTTATTCTGAGTTTCTCTGAGTCTTTGATTCTTCGTGTTATAAAAACTCAGTGCAAGGTCTTTGGTCCTCCAATAGTTCTCTCCTTTTGTTGGAGTGAAGTTCTCCATTTGAGGCACTTTAGAGCTTCGTTTCGAGATACAAAGCATATTCCAGATAACTTCCTTGCAGATAACCACACTCACCTCTCGACCCTCAATGGTGTTGGTATCTGGGTTGAAGTGTTTAATGGCCTCGTCAACCAATTTAGGGCAGTAGTGTACGGATGAGACCATATATTGTGGAAGCCCACTGTACCAACATTTTTGCACCAAGGAATCTGGGTCACTACTCCTTTTCATCCTTTCACAGGCTGCCTCCCTTAGTGATTTGGGAATTTTTGCAAGAATGGGGTCATGAATATTTTCCCATTCCTCTTTAATTTTTTTCCTATCTTTACGAGGGCGCTTCTTCTCTACAATCCGCATATTATCCCATGTTGTTTTTTCTAGCATTCCAAGCGAAGCATAAGAGACATCCTCAAAGATGTAGGTGGTTGGTGTCGCACACATGATATTAAATAAACTCTGGGCCCCTCCTTCTTGCGTCTCTACCAGAGAACTTTGAGCATTTTTCATCCTTATATGAATCTTCTGCCCAGAAACCACACTGAAATAGTACAAATAGCGATCAAAATAAAACAAAAAGCTTTGAATTTACAACTAGACGACCTTTAATTCACACTGGGGTAGTGAATTCTCTACAATCACCTTGACGTTCAACTTTCTTGCTAAAAATTTCACCACACATGGTTCTTTTAACAATTCTATTTTTCTATGTCTTTTCACATGTTCAAGGAGTTTTATGCTTTGTATGATTTTTTGCATGCGATACTTAGTTTTTCTTTGATTTCCTACCTTCAACTGGTAGACAGCGATTGTCTTTTTGCATTTAATTTGGCATGTACCACCAACTCCTCCATCCACATGAAATGAACTACTTGCCCTTTTTGAAAAGACAAGAATTCATAATTACATTAGCGATAATGTCCCTTCAGCGTGATTTTCATGGGAACTTGAGATGCTGGCTTCTTGCTTTTCATCTTCTTGCATGCCTTCGCCATTAGTATCCCTGAAAGCATAATTAAGTTGATGCTATAATGAGTACTTTAGAAAGATTCACGCTCAACCTTGGAGCTTGAAACAACTTGTATCATGACACCTAAGCACCCGTCTGTATGAGCCATCACCTGAGCTTGCCACCAATTTGTATTAATTGATTACCGCTCCTTAATCCTACACACAATAACTCGTACCTACGGATGCAACCGGGTTGGAAAATCAAGTTGACCTTTTGGATGAGATTTTTGAGCTAAACTCAATTACCATCATGTTTGGGATGCAATCTACCTCAAATATTTATATACAGTAGCAGAACTACACTTAGTGATTAGCAAAAACATTGGGCAATTTAGATAGCATTATTGCTTAGGCAGCTGAGTAGGCTTTAAACTTGCATAGCGCTAGACTTAGGTGTTTTGAGCAGAGGCTAACACAATGAACACTCCAATTAGGCTAGTGTGCAACAAGTCTTAGATGAATTTTTTGGGAGAAATCTCCAATAAGCGTTTGAAACGTATGACCAAAAACAAACACTCATTGGCCATTATAGCCATGAAATGGGTTTTGGGTAGAGATTGCATTGAATATGAAGATAAATATTAGGTGAACATTGATATATGCTCCCATTTTGTTGCTTCTCTGCTCAACATTCAGGCTCTGAAAGCCATGATACTTCGCCTGACGCTTTATATTTTCTCAAAGAGGTACCTCAGAGGTCTTGGTGAAGTATTATCCAATGCAGTGTATGGCCTAGGCATTCTGGTAGTGAGCGACTTACATAGACATATCAAAGAAGATGTGGTGGTACCATGGGTGTCATTTCTGAGTGGGTTCTAGCTCCATTCGCTTGTTGAGCACCGTGAGAGAGCCACCCATGCATGCCACTTTTTACTGCACTGCTATAATGTAGTGCTTTTCTATGACATAGATTGGTACACCGACTTCAAGAACCTTGTGTTCCCTCTGCCGCTTGTTCTAGGTGTTGGTGCTCTGAGTCCCATTGTTGCTAATAACCCTCCTGCTGCCGCTAAAAACCCTCTTGCTGATGGAGAAAATGCTCACGCCAATGAAGACAATACTCATGCTCTTGCGACTTGAAGATCAACACACCCTTTTCCTTTGTATATATATACCTGAACGGGGCTTGCATATACATATATATAAGGAAGTCGCATATATAGTCGCACTTATTTTTTTTAGTGCATGGCCACAGAGCCATTTTATCAATATTTCCATCAAAGTATATATAATGAATATACTTTCTATCTTCAACTCTTTGCCTTCATTCTTATGCTCTTTGCAACATTTATTGAATTTATCGCGTATGAACTTAATTTCTACAATATGAGTAGTATAGTCTTTCTCTGTTTTTGTAATAATGGGTCTCATGAATCTTCCTGCTTTCTATAACTGTGAAATTTTTTGAAAGAACCGGCTGACAAAAAAAAAAGTAAAAAAATAATTACATTAATCACATATTTACACTTGTACGAAGTATCTGAAGCTTAATTGAACAACTTTAGGTTAATTCCATTAAGCGGAATTCCCAGTGCTTCTTGTTCCATGTTTTCTAATTAGAATGCATTATTTTTTTTGCACTTAATTATTTTGAAAGGGCCTTCCCATAGTTTGTCGAATTTTCCATGTTGGTCAGGCCTTGCAGCTCTTTCATTAAACTTTAGTACCAGGTCCCTGCATTTTAGACCTTGGTCTGAAGCTTTCTTGTTGAACCATCTTTTAACCACTTGTTGGCGATTAGTCATGACTATTAGGGATTTCTCCCTTTTTTCTTGTACCTCCAGCAATTCGACCAACCGAACTTCCATAGCTCTGTTTTCCTCAACCTCTAGAGACTTGAGTGGCTGTAACGCAGGTATGTGTATAGAGATCAGTAACAACGCCTCCTTCCCATATACTAGCTCATACGATGAATTCTTCAGGGCTTGCTTAGGAGTTATACAGTTGACCCATAACGTTGTTCGGAGATTCTTATGCCATCCCTTCTCATGATCTGAACCGATCATTTTGATGAGTCAGACTAGATTCTTGTCAGTTGACTCAGCCAGGCCGTTTCCTTGCGGGTAGTAGTTTGAGGATGTTTTCAAAAATATGTTGTGTTCTAATGTGAACTGACATACCTTGGAGCCTTAGAAAGCTTTGGCGTTGTCTAAGATGATATTCTTTGGAGCGTCGAATCTCGTTACCAGCCCTTCAAGAAAATCTACAATTTCTGCTTTTGTCACATTCTTCAGGGGTAGGGCTTTGGTCTATCTTGTGAATTAGTTTGTGGCTATTAGGATCCACTTGTGATCAGTGTTGGAGGTAGGTTTGATCATCCCAATTAAATCTAGCCCCATTGTGCAAATGGTTCGTCCACTACTATCGGATTGAGAGGCATGGCAAAATTCTTTCTTCTCCCTACGTAGTATTGGCATTCCTTGCAGGATTTTATCATTTCATAGGAATCGTTGAACAATGTAGGCCAGAAGTACCCAGCATGCAATATTTTTATGGCGATGGTCTTTGTAGATAAGTGTCTGCCATTCGAGTTGTTGTGGAAGGTGTTGAGAATTTTCTTTTCTTGCTCCATGGTGACGCATCGCAGTAAGACACCATTGAAATTCCTTTTAAAAAGGATCCCTTCAATAAGTGAGTACCCACTGTTTTGCAACCAGTAGAATCTTCTTCTTTGAGATAGAAGTCCTGATGGATACTTTTCGATGTGCATAAATCTTACCCTATCCATCATCCAATGGCCTTTAGGTTTGAGCTCATTTTTTAAGACTATCTCCACTTGCTCTTCCTCAATTTCTATTTCTTCATCGTGTGCCAAATATTCACACAACCCTCTTCCTTTGATAGTCTTCGTAGGTCTGACTTCAATCTCATATTCTAGGATCTTAGTGATCCACTTGGCCCTTTTGTGGGTGATTTCTCCTTCCATGATGTACTTGTGCACATTGGAATGTGCGACATAAATGATTACCTTAGTGCAAGCTATAAGGTGTCAGAACTTCTTAAGTCCCTTTATAATTGAAAAATCTTGTCTTTCAACAAAGTTATAGTTCGTCTCATACTCCTTCAAGGTTCGGGAATGGAATGCTATAGGATTATCTCCCTTTCCTTCATCATCCTTTTGAATTAGAACAATGGCAATGCTTGTCTTGCTACTAAAAACATACATTATGAAGTCTTTTGACAATTCAAGATTTGCTAATATAGGAGTCAAAGAAATACCATCCTTCACATTCTCAAAAGCTTCCCTTGCTTCTTTTGTCCATTTGAATAATTGGTCATTTTTTAGCATCGGGGTAATCAGTCTAATTATTCTTGCGAAATTAGAAATAAACTTGCTTACAAAGCTAACCTTTCCCAAAAAATATTGTACTCCTTTCTTGTTTACCGAAAGAGGAAGCACTCTGATTGCTTTTACCCTTTCAGGATCAATAGTGATTCCTTCTTAGGACACTACATGCCCCAACAATTTGCCTTGTGGTACTCCGAAACCACATTTTTTTGGGTTTAGGGATACCCCGAACTCTCAAAAATTTTCGAAAACCATCTCTAAATGATCAAAATGGTCATCTTTAGATTTAGAAAATATGGTCAAATTATCTAAGTAGATGAGGATGGTTTTGTTGATCAGTTCACTAAAAGCGATATCCATTTCCCACTGGAAGGTAGCCCTTGCGTTTGATAGGCCAAAAGGCATTTTGGCATATGCAAATGTTCCCCACTCAGTGGTGAACATGGTCTTGTGTTGATCTTCTGCCTTAACCCGAACCTGATTGTAGCCCGAGAAACCATCTAATAGAGAAAACATCTCTAAACCTGCCATAGTCTGCAAGATTGATTCCATGGAAGCCAGCGAGTAATGGTATTTTAGTGATGCCCTATTTAGGTCACAAAATTCAATGCAAAGATGAATGTCTTAGTTTTTATTTTGGACTAGAAAGAGGTTGGATACCCATGTGTTGTGCTTGATTCGAAATATAATCTTGGACTGGATCAAATTTTCTAACTCTTGTGCCATTAAGGCTTTAATCTTTGGATTGACGGGCCTTTGTTTTTGTCAGACAGGTTTAGCACATTCTGTCAGTTCAATGGTATGTTGGATGATATCAGGATCATATCCCCTGAGGTCATCATAAAACCAGGCCACAACCCCTTCATATTTTTTGTAGAAGTGTATAAGCCTATCCTTATCATATTGCGGGACTTCTTTCCCAACCTTAAATTTTATTTTTTTCTCGACTTCAAGGTCGGCGTAGTCAACCTAGTTGGCTACAAATTTTCTTCTATCATTCCTTGCATCATCGTAGTCGAACAAATTTTTGAGGGTGACCAAACCTTTCAGAAGCTTATTTGATTTCAACTAGATGATTTGTCCTTCGTATGCTTCTTCAATTTTTGGCTGAAACTGATCGGCAAACTCTCCTGACTGTTGAATGAATGAGGCGATGTGTTCATCACTTTTTAACACTTTCCATCTCTGATCATTATCAGGAATAGAGGGTCAGATGATCACTCACACAGAGTGTACATTCTCAATCAAGTCGGAGACAAGATCAAATTGAGATCCTATTGTGGCCATGTGATTCACATATGAATTATGCTCTCTTGACACAATGTGGATGTTAAAAGCTTCAAAACCTTTGATGAGGTCCCATACCCTATGCCTATAATATTGCATACAAAAAAAAATTGCAGTAGAGATGTTTCTGACTTGATTGATTACAAGTTCAGAATCTTTGAACACCACTAATTATTTGATATCCATGCATTTCACGATAGGCAGTCCTTGCATGAGACCCTCATATTCAGCTTCATTATTTGAGCAAGCAAACTAGAAGCGAAATGACCTGAAGATCTACTCATTAGATGGAGACGTTAGGTTGATCCCAACACCTACACCAACCTTGCATATCACACCATCGAAGTGTAATGCCTAGATCTCTAAGGCTTGTTCGGGCGTCGAGTCCTTTAATTCCCTCAGGAACTCTTGATCTTCATCATAAATGGCATAGGTGCCCAAACCGGTAGCATGATAATTGCTGAAAGGATTAATGTCTGAATTTTTTTATCAAGAAGAAGACTTCTTCTTGATCAACTTTGTCTTTGGTTGCCTAGTCATGTTCCAACAATTTGCTACTAATAGCTTCTTCTTTCGCGACAAAGGTATCAGTGTCTTTGAAGTTGATCATGGCTTCATCAGCTACATATTTTGCATGCAGAGGTTCTAATATTATCTTCATTTTATACCCGTGCTTAGTTCTGAGAATTAGGTGGGACCAATCCAAAGAAAGGTATCTGCCTATCTTTGAAGTGAATTCTCAGGACAGGTAGAGGCCAAACATGGGAGGGACGTCAATGATCACAGTATCTTGCGATACTGTAATGCTAGGATAGGAAAACAAATTTAAGGGTAGGTATTTAATGAGGCCTACAGTTTCGACCTTGTTCTCATCTATCTGCATAACTCCTCTCTTTAAGGCTCGTAGCTAAGCCCTAAAGCTTCAACTATCTGCTTGGGCATGACTGTAGTACTAGCACCAGAGTGGATCATGGAGTTGTGCAGTAGTTTCTTCCCCATAATGAGATTCAAGAAAAAAGGTTTAGGCTTCAGTTTTTCTTCTTTAGCTTTGGGTGGAGCCTCCTCTATAGTATTCGCAAGAACTTTGGCTGGAGGCGATGAGTTCGTTGCATTTTTTAGATTTTGTCCTATTGACTATTCAGTCGTATCTTTCTACAAGGCCTTCTGTAGTAATGAATTATGCTCTGGAATGGGTAAGATATCCCAAAGGGTTACATTAGCGGAATATTTCTTCAAATTTTCCACCATGTTGAAGGGTGGTGGATTTGGAGGCTTCTACTCCTTGAATTTGGTGATGATAATTTCCTTCCACAGCTACGGCTGTGGAGTGATTGTGGAAGGGCCAGGGGGTTGATCTAGGATGTTTTTGGGCTATGGAGTAATCGATTTTCCTATGAATCTCCTCTTCGATTGAGTATTGTAGTCGAACTATACTTGCGAGGTCACTGATGTAGATGTTGCATAAGTGGACACTGCTTCCTCCCCTTCCATCCATGAGAGGAGAGCATGATCATGAGACATGTCATTTTCTTGCTCCAAGGGCATTACCTGCATCTGTGTGGTGAAAACCACATTCTCCACTTGGGGATAGGTGTATGTATATCCCAAATTCATTGCCATGCCTTGGTTGCGCTACTCCACGACTTTTAGCTGCAAATTGCCATGCGGACAATTTTGAGGCATATGCGCGTTGTCGTAGGGATAGCACCAGGGATTGAAATCTTTGATGAGATTGTTCTACCCTGCAGTCAACTCTCTGCTTGTACTAGTTTGAGCAGCCTCTAGTGGAATCGATACCGACACTACTTGGTTATTTGTTTGAGTAGGCGGAGTCATGTGTGTCGCTCCTTGATATTGGTTTTGTTGGTAGGAGGGTCTGCCACTTTGATAGCCTTTGTAGGATGGTCTCAGAGGAGCAGACTAGTTACACTTGATAGTGATTACTTCATTTGTCAAGTTTTATAACATATCCCTTATGTCGCCCATCTCATCCTTTGAGGCACTGGATGTAGAAGTAACATTTTGGGGTGTGCTTAGATATGTATACATAGATGGGTGTGGTGAGGGTGTGCTTGTAGATGGAATATCCTGAGTAGAAGTTGATATTTCGAGGAATATCGGCATAATGGGCCAAGGTGGCAACTTCTCGACGTCAATTAGGTTATTCTTTGCCTTAACTTCTATGTTGTATGCATCTTGTAATGTGGTTTTGCTGAGTGATTGGATCATCATGGAGATGTCAGCGTTAATGGACCTTAAGTAAAACATAAATGCTAACTCAACCGGTGGTCGGATGACATTTTGGATCCTTTTCCAGGTTGTATGAAATTGGGCATTGAAATCAGTCATGGCTCCAAATGGGGCTCGCTTGATTGTTGATAGCTGGTGATATAGCGAAGACCTGTCTCCATTTCTAGAAAATATTTCATAAAAAGGATCCCTGACCTCATCCCAAGTACCAATAGTATTAGCCGACAAAGTGCAATACCAATCTAGTGCTCTTCCTCGCAAAGAAGCAACAAGCAATCTCAGTGCTATATTCTGATATGTAATTCCGTGCACCAAACACATTTCTGCAACATCTTATAGATGTTTAGATGGTGTTCTTGAGCCATCTTCGATAAAATTTGCAATAACTTTGAGAGTAGAGACTGGGATAGGGGCTCATACAGCGCAACTAAGGCTACAAGGGGACTTCCAACATCCCAGGCCACATAATTTTAGTTTGCGATCAACATTATGGTTGGGATTTGAAAGCTCTACTGTGCGAGTTTGGGTAATGCGTTGAACTACTAGTGGAGGCACTAACAAGCCAGGGTTATTTGCGGTTTGTGACCTAGTAACAAGCCGATGAATTGTACACCCTTTTGATTTGGTATATTTAAGTGGTCCCACCAAGCGTGCCAGGAAAAAGAAAAAATTGTTGATGCCAAAAAATGACAAGGTAACAACCTTTTGTGGGAAACTGAGTTAAAGGGGGCACCTATTACGCTAAACTGAGTAACCTCCATATTTTAAAGAAGTTGGCTCTTCTATAATTGGAGTTTTAGAATGGGAAAAGGAAGCAAATATAAAATAAAAGGATCTAACTAGGGTGATGCGCCAAGGTTTAGATGTAAGGCACGATAGATCTATCTTGTAGATGTGATCTAAGGGCTCGTTCAATGATCTGTTATGTTCCAGAATGAAAATAAATAAAGATAAAAGCCTAAATGATTCACTCAATGACATAAAATAATATTCATACGCATTTTTCGAAAAGAGGAGTCAAAGACATGATCTAAACCAACAAATTTGAATTAAATTTATAGAAGTTCTACAAATGAAACATTTAGCACCATAATGACACGGTAAAACTTTATCAAAATCTTCAAGAAAACATAAAGGAAGAACATGGCACAGTCTGCAAGTCTTTACAATAATCTCAAAAGTGGTAAAGGCCTGGCTCTTTTACCAATTTTTCCTATCAAAATCTAAACTCTTGCTTTGATGGAAGAAACAGTATTTATAATGAAACCCATCTCGGTGAGCCAATAATAGAAAAGATCCTCTGATCATGAGCAATGATGCACTTAGCAATGATTTCCCCTTGACGTTGCAATCGAAAAGATTTGATCCATGAACAAGGATGCCCTAGAGTCAGATGTATCCCCTGTGAATGATGGTAGTGGTCCCAACAAACCAAAGTGTTACACATGCAATTCACTCATGGCGTCAATTACAAAACATGGTAGTTGGCGACAGGTTGTCACTTGCTTGGTTTACCCTCACGATGAAACCTTTAGAAGATCATGTGGCAAGCGGTCGAGGCCCGAAAGGAGAGCGATGCAAAGGGATACTAAAGATTGTGAACTACTGAAACATGGAAGCACAATACAAGTTTTTGAAAAGTGAGAGAAGGAAACCTTGCGAGGAGCGCTCAACTGACAAGTGGCAGTATTCACAATGGGCCTTTGCGAAAGGAGCCCAATATTTATTTTTAAAAGGAGGGCATGGTCGGTACTTAAGCAAAATAAAATCACCTGACGAGAGCTTGGGGATTTTATGTTCACATATAGAATTCCCAAAAATTTTGCTTGAAGTTGAACCCTTGAGTTCTCTGTAAGGATGTATCTCAAGGCAAGCCTCCTACTTAAAGAAAAAAAGGGGAAGGATTATTGTTACTATTTATCTTCAGCCAAGATTTCACTAGGCATGAGGAGAGATGATAGGTAGAAACTTCCTTCAACTAATAATGAATATAAAGCGCAAGTTCAAGATGTTTCTCTTCACCCAAGATCACATTATGTGCAAGGGGAGAGGATACACATCCAACTTACCAAGCACAAAAGACAATGAATACACTTTTTCATTTTAAGTGCACCAAAGTAAAATTTTGGGTTAATTTTAAGCACCAGAGCTAAGGCATGAAAGTTGTATGTTCATTTCAACCCCATATAAAGATGCAATTTTATTGTCCAATTTTAAACCCAAATCCAAAAATGGGAGTTGTAGAGTTCAATTTTATATGCACCAAAGCTAAATGTGAATCTACTCTAATGCATTAAACTAAAATGGCTCTAAGATTATCCCTTCAACAAGTGTTAATAAACACTTTGGAATTTGATTCATGCTTCATTCCTTCAACAAGTGTTAACAAACGCTTTTTCAATTTGATACATGCTTGATGATTCACCTAGTTCCTTGTAAATGTTAGTCTCATAAACCATAAAATAGAAAACAACAAACAATTAGGTTAGGTGAAATATAATATACAATCAATTAAACCCTAAAATCTTATGCTCCTAGTTTACCTACAAAGGCGTCACTATGTTTTGCAAAGGCACAGTTCTGTCATGCAAAGGTGTCGGTTTGGTGATTTGTAGAAGTGTCAAAGTTGGGAAAATGTGTTGTTGTATGCAATAACACCGACCTATCACCTATAATCAAACAAGAACTTATTAAAAGCATAAGCATCATTATTTGCATATGTGTTGGCCTTTAACATGCAAAGATATCACCATTTGAAAAAGCATCAGTTTGGTTGGTTGCAAAGGCATCACTCTGCCTCTTGAACCTGCAATATCTGGGAAACTCAAATAAAAATTAGTTAGTTAGGGACATGTGTCCCACCAAGCGCCAAAATGTGAACATGGAAGATTAATATGATCAAATGGAATGGAAATTAACTAAGCAACCAAATGACCACATTAAACCATATTCCAATGAGATTCTTGGAATTACTAAACAAATATCATTAAAAGAATGAAATATCAATCGGATCAAAGATCTAATTAACAAGTGCAAACCTCATCCCATTGGGGAGTTAGTGATGAAACTGATGTGGAGTGCTTAGTTTCAAGCCTAATCCATGATAAATTATGAAAAAGCTTTGATAAAGCTTGATAATGGTGGCAATGGCGATTCACAAAAGGTAATTAGCTCAAGGGTGAGTATGAAAATGAGTAGAGTAACTTTGCTCAAATGGTTGTGAATATTTATTCTCATGTAAAATGAGAATTATTTATATATTTTTAGAATGAATCAATGATTAAGATCAAATTGTCTAATCAATGGATGAATTTGAATAAGAGAAGATGGCATGGATCAACGATCAAATCAAGGATTGAGATTTCTCAATGACATGGATCAAAGATGTTAATCAAGGGTTCAAATTGCTTGAGACAATAACAATTCCCTTAATTTTAAAGGAGCATGTGGGGGATATTTCCATGTGGAGGAAAACATTTGAATTTGAAAAGGGAATATTCTATGAGAATATTCTTTGAATGGTTAGAGGAAATTAACCAATTAAACAATTTAGAAATTATTTAATTGTGCAAGTGGAAGGAAGTAATAACTTTAATTAAACAATTAGAAATTATTTAATCAAGGTGAGGATTATGACATTTAATTAAATAATTTGCATTATTTAATCAAATGACAAGAAAATTAGTGTGAAGGATGAATTAATCAAATAATTGGCATTATTCAACTAATAGGAGAAAATAGTGAACTTAATTAAATAATTGATATTATTTAATTAAATAGATGAATTCAAATGAATTAGGAGAGAAATAGTGTTAATAATCAAAATCTTGGCGTGTGATATGCTCTAGACATTTTAAAGTGTCTACACCATGATCTTCACAAAACTTTTCAAATTTATATGAGGTAAATCTACCTCCTCTATCTTACCTTAAAAATTTGATTCTAGCATCCATTTCATTTTCTACTTTTGCTTTAAAGATCTTGAACTTATCAAAGGCTTTTGATTTCTCCTTTAAGGAAGTAACCCAAGTCATTCTTGTAGAAGTTGAGAAATCCAACTTCAGACTCCAAGATCACCTACATGCAAATGGATACCTGTCACAAGGAAGAGAATGGATGGAGAAAACAAACAAGGGTTTGATGCTCTGAAAAATGGAGAAATTATCTTATCAAAACAAAAGGGAATTGATATGATATACAATGGGATCGATCCTTATAAAAAGGAGATCATGCAAACCCTAAAGAAACCCTAATAGAAAAAACCCTAAAAGAAGCCCTAATAGGAAAATATTTAATAATTAATATAATTATTAAATGTCACTTTATGCAAACTAAAGTGAAATCTTAAGAAGGGAATAAAGGTAACTTAATCGACACAATTAATTTAAAACCTCTACTCTAACACCCGCCTTAAGATGAGCAACAGTGTAGCTACAAACAAATGCAAAAAAGCAAGGTAACTACAATGCAAGAAGGCAAACATGGGTCCCGACAAATAGGCCAAATCAGGTATCCAAATACAACCAAATCTCTGTAAAGTGGAGAAATAGAGAAAACCTCATGGGAAAAGGTCTACTCCAAAAAGAGATGCAGAAAGTCATGAAGAACATCACTGAAGCAAAAGAAGCTGCAAACAACAGTCGAAAGATGACTACTATGGTGCTAAAGAACCTCCGCCAAAGATAGGATGATCAGGATCAAGAAGACAACAATCTACATGAGTGCCCCAAATGACACTACTCGAATCAGATGGCAAACAAAGGTAAACACCTGGAACAAATATATAGATGACACAAGTACCTGTAATGCCCCACCAAGTAACCTTAAAGGGAGTTGCAATTAACATTTTAAGCGAACCAATTTTTTTTTATAAAGTGCATTTAACATACACATTCACTTATTAATTAACAACAACCTCTAAGGTTACAAGGTTAGGATTACTTAAACCCACACATACATATTACATATAACCATAGCCTTATGAACTTTATGAAATAAACATCATACATCATAAGAATACCACATAACATAATAAGATAATCAACCAAGATACAATCTCACAAACATTAACTTAAACCAATCGTTACATCACTCATTCCCAGAATGAGGCAATAGTACATAAGATTATAATTACATAACTCCGCCTCTTACAAAAGAGGGATAAAGTATCATATACAAACTGAAATATTACAATGCAAAAAATTACAACAAGAACCGCGAGCTGTCCATCTAGATGTCTCGCCACCAAGTACTGAAGATAGATGGGGACCCAACGGTTTTGGTGCATGTTCCACCCAACCAATGTGGTACCCGGAGGCCCACCCCCCATGCTAGGAGATAGTAACAAAGTAACATGGACAAATATTCTACTACCTCTAACCAAAGGCAGACTCATACTGATATAACCAAACAAATGAACTAACAAATACAACTCATTCACCATACAAGTACGAATCAAGTACAACTCAAGTACAATACAAGTACAACTCCAACATCACTGACATAGGTCACATTGCTTCCAGACATAAAGTAGATCAAGTATGTTCACAGAACCATACACATAAAACAATTAACAACAGTTGTCGTAGATAGAGTGTCATCGCAAGGTTTGTCATGAGATCTCCTCTGGGCATTCTTCATAGGCTCCGGCACAAGTAATCCTGGTGGCCTCAACCAAATCCCGGCACTCATACTCACTCATGCGGAATCAACTACCTCTCGCAAGGACAAGATAGTTGATCTTGCCATTCCAGGCCTTCTCACTCATCCCAAGTCTAAACGAGCCCTTGTGTCTATGAGTGAGAATTAAATTATCTTGATTAATGTGAAGTAAGTCCTAATATTCTAAGTACATCATTTTAATTATCACTTGTTTAAATCACTCCTGAAGGTTATCCAGTTTACCTCTTTGGGCTTTGGCACCTAACAGAAGCCACTCTTCTATTCGACAACACACACTCAAACAATCCATCAAGGGAACCACAAGTGCATACCAACTAAGCATCATAATCCACTCCAACACAAGGAGGATACAAAAAATAGAACTCACTCCATACATCTTGGAGGCAATAAACACATAGTCCACTCCTTTCACAGGAGGTACAAAAGATCTCACTCCAAACATCTTTGAGGCAACAACACATAGTCTACTCCTTTCACAGGAGGAAACAAATAAAAGAACTCACTCCAAACATCTTGGAGGCAACAAAATGAAACCACCAAGGTCACTCCATACAAGGAGACACGGATCCCATAATCCGCTCATAAACCAAGGAAATGCAAACATCCCCGTTTGTGAAAATCGGGTAAAACTGAAAAGACGCCATGCACTACCCAAGGGAAAACAACTGGATGGCATAAGGATTCAACAACCCTTATCCTCTAAGATCTTTTGGAAGACTTATAATTTAGGATTAACACTAAATCCCAAAACCAACAATGCAACTTGACGACATAGCAACCAAAGCATTTAATCAAATGTAATATTTGGATTTCCTAAATCCATACTCATTCAATAGGTAGTGTTGACAAAGTCAAAGACACGATAACTAGATCATCTAAAATAATCATAACCTCTATTTCCCTTTTCATTATTGGAGATCTAAAACAATCAAACTTGCTTCCCTTTACTGAATACAGAGAATTAAATCCTTTAAGATAATCATGAGGAAGATACTACTTTTGGATATACTAAATCCATATTTCTTTCATAATCCAATCACAATGATTCAATTAATCTAAATAGAAATTAATAAATAACATAATTGATTGCCTCATCAATAAAACAACTTCTTAATTTACTTTTAAATCGACACAAATCCATGCAAATAAACTCTTTCCATTTCCTAACCAAATCTTACGTCTCATTCACTTTTCTATTTAAAACATTCAATCACTTTAATATAATAACATATTGTTTCTCTATCTATTTAAAAACATGCAATTTCATCAATGTATCAAAAAATATCTTTTGGTTTATCTATTTGACCACACATTCATATTGTTTCTAATTAAATCTCATTAATTAAAACAAACATTTACATATAAATATTTCTATAATTCTTCAATATATTTAAATATCTTTTTCCTTATCAATTTTGACCATACATTCAAAACTTATCTTTTAAATTCTTCATGCAAAGTTAAATTACACGCACTTAAATAAAACAAGGTAAATACTAATTGAAAATACTCATGGATATATATATATATATTTCAATATTTTTTTTTCAATTATATTAACAAAATGAATATTTTCTTTTAAATCAAATAATTACTTCTATTAAAAAATATCTTTCTCTATACATTTTCTACACATACTAATCATTTCTTTTAGAACACTAATAATACCCAATTTGCAAACAACATAATAAAATAAGATAAAATATTAGTTATTCTTTCAAATGAATATATACCTTCAATATATATATACTAAATATAAATTAATATATTTAAATATATTTAATCATTAACATATCTTCTATTCCTTACAGAATATCAAATTGATTAATTCAAAATAAAATATCCTTTATCATCAATTTTCCAAAATATTTATATATTTTTCCAATTAAATCACATTAATAATTGGACCTTTTACACATGAATTTAAATTCCACAATTAAATTTTAAATTATGGATTCTTTAAATCAAATATATACCTCCTTCAATTAAATTTTAACATGTCATTTTAAAATAAACAATAATCTCTCATACATTTATAATTTTAATTCCACTGATTTAATATACAAATTTTATTTAAAATAATATAAATAAATATAATACTTTAATATTATATATTATAATATAAAATATTATTAAATAATATTTTAATATTATAATAACAATATATAAAATATTAATATTTATAAATATCAATTTATTATTATTTTATTTTCAAAGCAGCCATGGGAAAATAACTTAACAGCAGTCTCATGTTTCAAGCATAACTCAAAAACTACGATCTGGATATTTACGATTTTTGGACAGGAATAAGAAAATGCAAAAATGCAAAAACCGTTTAAATTTCCTGACAACCCAGTTTGTGAAAATGGAGTTATAGGCGACGCAACCAGACCATTTTACCATGAAAAATATAACTATACTGCAGATTTTAAAATCCGTTTTTTAATAATAAACAGAAGGTTTCATTTTCTAAAAACATTCTAAATGCATTGTTCAATCTCTATAATTGATTTCAATAACAAAAAAATCGATTTCCCCAAATAATTTAAATTCAACTAAGGTTTTCACAATTTTCACTCAAGAATTTTCACAAGCAAAGGCTGTAAATTTGTTTAATTCTTTTCTTCTAATATCAAATTTATTTTCTAAAACAGATTTAACAAACAAATCTTTAATCATTACTATTTTAAAGAAAAACAATCAAGAACAATAAAACACAAAGAGGAAAACCTGGTACAAGAAGCTACAGGAAGAGATGAATTTCTGATGCAAGCCTCCTTCCAAAGATTTCCTGAATTTTCTTCAATCCTCCAATGAATCCAATCCAAAATCCAACAAATGCAAACAATATTTCCTTCAATCAATTCTACAATCAAACTTTCTTCAAACCCTTGTGCAAATTTTCCAAAATTTCTTCCCTGCTGTAAAAATGTATTTTTCTAAAAACTTTCTCTCCTAAAATTAAAACATGTATTCCTTATAAATCAAAAATACCTAATTCAACCCTAATTCACATTACATGCAAATTAGATATTTCAATTTCAATTTCAATTTCAATTTTACAACCCTAATTCACATTACATGCAAATTAGATATTTCAATTTCAATTTCAATTTCAATATTTTAATTCAATTTAAATTTATTTCAATTTCAATTTCACTTTTCAAAAACCCACTTTCAATTTAAAATGCAATTTCAAATAATAAATTAATTTTCAAAGTTGCAACCAATTTCCCAAATAAACATTTAATTACAATTTCTAATTTAATTTCCACACGTTGAAATTAAATTCCAAATTTAATTTTAATTCTTTTATTTCCTTTCATTCTCTTGCATCACGTTTAATTAATTAATTTAATTATTTAATAACTAAACTCAACCCCCTTGGATTAAATTTAATTAATTAAATAATTTATATATAATTAATTAATTTAAATATAAACTTTTATCCACATTGCATTATTTAAATTAAATAATCATCAACATGATTTAAATGCAATTATTCTAAATATCTATTTCCAAATCAAGAATTCTTCAGAATTAAATAACATTAAAGCAAGACCAGACAATGACTCGACACACACAACTGACGACACACTAAGGCTAGGGTGTAAACTTGACACATGTTACCTAGCTACTATCTCCCGTTCAACTTAACCGTTGGATCGAGACGCTCAAACCTATGAAACCAGGTGGAGTCGATGTCATGTACCTGCAATCCTGCAACCAAGTAAACAACATTGTACAATATATCCAGCATATAATACACACCGTGAAGAAGAAATTACGGATTCGCAGGGCGCTCGCAAGCGAGTGATGTGAAACCGTCCTCTTCACCAATACACTCATCGAAACTGACACTTCCATCATAATCCAGGAATCTCATAATAACATCTTATGTTAACTCTACAACAACATTAATCTATAATACATGTGAAACAATAATCAGATAACTACATCCCACAATAATAGTTGTCGCTCAATAGTAGCGATCAAAACATCATAACAAAATGTATCCAGTATCAAAGTAACTACAACCAAACATAGCATAAAGCAACTTGAACCAGAAGCAAAACGGAGGGGTATTACAGTACCAATAGTCTGAAAACACTGATCAACTGAGAATGGAAGATCCCTTCCAAGGCGAAACCAAGGAAGAATTAGCATGAAAATATAATACCCCCCCATAATATTGAACTGGGAGAGTCTGACAGATCTACTGAAATGATGTGAACCACCCTGTAGTGCATGAAGGAGAAGAAACAATATCTGAAAGTGCATAAGATAGCACCTACAACTGAAAAAGTGGTGTGCAAAAATAAAACACACATGCATGAGACTGGAATCATATGGATCCACTGTCATTGTGGAGGGACACTCATTGGACAAAGGTGTGATGGCAAAATAAAGACACTACACAACCCCCCATGGCACTTTATAAAATAGTGCGAGTACAAAATATGGCACAACCTTATGTACAAAATCCCCAAAAATATAGGTACAATAGTGTGGCACTTTATCTCAATGCGTTTACATAAAATATTGCTTACAAATCATGCTCAAAATGCCCACAAAGGACAAAACATTGGAAATACATGAAGAACAACCAAAAACAAAGCAACTTATGCAAACGAAAAAGTTCCCAAGAATGAATATGTCTAGGTAATTCACCAGAGTGTGAAAACACAAAAAAACTGAATAAAATATACATGGAGTGAAATCTGGAAAAATTGCATGGATGGAACTGAAGAGCTCTGAAATATGGTTCCAACGCCGCTGAGATCGCAAAAACGGAGAAATTGATCAAAAGTTATGAGCTCGAGACTGAAAGCAACTCCTTTGACTTCAACTGGTTGTAGAATGTACCAATAGAAAAATGAAGCGATGAAACTCATACCACTGGAAATTTGACAGAACCAGCTTTCCGACGATATCTCGTTTTCCAAAAAACGATATCGTATGCCCAAGTTATGGCCTCTAGAAGAAAACAACTCCAAAGGGGAAAAAAACTAGTGCTGCATTAAATTTGACGGTCATATGGCCGTCGCAACAAAAATATGGGCTAAATTTGACAGTCAAATGGTCGTCACCGTAAAAGCGTGATTGGGCTTATTACAATTAAAAAAATGTTTTTTTCATATATAAAAAAAAACAAAATAAAAAAATTGCAATGAAATTTTTTGTTTAAAAAAAAATTTGAAAAAAAATATTGGTGGGGGAGGCACGTGGGCCCACCCCCACCGTACCTAAGAGGGTGCAAGTCCTTGCGTAGGTCTGCGCAGGTATGAACTTGTGCAGTACCCTGCGTAGGGTACCTGCCTGCATAGGTACAGGCCTAAGCAAGCCTTAAAAAGGCTTTGCTTTTTGCCCTCTTTTTTTTTATAAAAAAATCAAAAATACATTGACAAAAAAATAAAATTTAAAATGCAGATGAAAATATGCCGATTTTTTATTTATTTTTTATTTTTTCTGATCCGTGCGTAGACGGACGGTCATAAAACCGTACCTGCTAAATTTTTTTTGCCCCTCAAATCAACTTTGTCCAAAATGGACGAATGAACAATCGATTTAGGGGTTTTGGACCGCTACGGACGTAATGGTGAGGTCCGTTTGGACTCAAAATACTTTGAAAGTGTAGGTGAATCCCTGGATCAAAAAATGCAAACCCCAAAACTATGAATGCTTGATCCAACCTTGTAGCTCCAAATAGTTCCAAATTCTTCAAACAAGAACAAGCATGCAACAGGAAAGCTCTGATACCATGTAGACTTTGAGAAATCCAACTTCAGACTCCAAGATCACCTGCATGCAAATGGATACCTGTCACAAGGAAGAGAATGGATGGAGAAAATAAACAAGGGTTTGATGCTCTGAAAAATGGAGAAATTATCTTATCAGAACAAAAGGGAATTGATATGATATACAATGGGATCAATCCTTATAAAAAGGAGATCATGCAAACCCTAAAGAAACCCTAATAGAAAAAAGCCTAAAAGAAGCCCTAATAGGAAAACATTTAATAATTAATATAATTTATGCAAACTAAAGTGAAATCTTAAGAAGGGAATAAAGGTAACTTAATCAACACAATTAAGTTAAAACCTTTACTCTAACAATTCTAGTGTAATCATCTATAAGCAACATAAATTTAGCTTCAACCTCATCAATTTCATCATTTTGATCAAGAGCCTCATCTACAATCTTTTTGGTAACTTTGAATGCAACTTCTTTCTTTGGAACATCTTGAACAAACTCTCTCATCTCGAAGGTAGTAAGAGTACCAAATATTTCTTCGACTGAGTATTGATCCAAGTCTTTTGATTATTCAATGGTAGGCACTTTATGATTTTGGGAGAGATCTCAAAACCTTCTTCACAATTTCACTTTCCTTCACTTCTCCATCAAGAACAGTAATGTTGGTGACAATTTCTTGAACCTAGAGCATATAGCTTGTAATATCTTTAGCATCTATCATTCGTAGAGTCTCAAATATTCTCTTGAAGATCTACATCTTGGATTGCTTCACTTTAGAATCTCCTTCATAGATACTACTAAGCTTCTCGCAAACATCTTTGGCAGAATTGCAATTCATCACCTTCAACAACTTTGAATCAACTAGTCCACATAGAACAACATTCTTGAGTTTAGTATTACATTCATACAATCTAATTTCAGAAAGATCTATAATAAGAGTGGTAGGAGAAACATAACCACTTTTAACTGATTGCCAAACACCAAAACAAAGAGAGTTAGGTGTCCTTCCATTCTCATTTTCTAGTAGGAGTAATTAGTCCCATCAAACCTAGGACCATTGTATGAACCATCATGTGCCATCCCAAATCTTTGCCTCAAGTTGTTAGACTTATAAAAAGGAACTTGGCTTTGATACCAATTTTTGAACACTTTCACAAACTAAGAAGGGGGTGAATCAATCTACACAAAACTTAACCCCTTCCAAAATTTGAAACACTCAACACAAACTCCTTTAGTAGATAAAGATAGAACTTTAAGCAAAGAAACAACATAAAAGAATATAGAAATTTGAATCTTTAACACCTTCAACAAACATTACCAATTAAAGATACAACAATAATCAGATCAACAACAAAGAGAAAGAGATAGAAAACACACACATGCACAAGGAAATGCCATATTTACATGGAAAACCCATTGAGGGAAAAACCACGGTGAGAGTTAACTCACAATATAAGGCTCACTGCCAAAAGACTTGCAAGAAGCTCATTGCCTTAGACCAAGATACAAAAAGGACTTGTAGCACTCAAGTACCAACCAAATCCAGGATCAAGATATAGGGACCTAATGAGATTCACTATCTTAGATCAAGATACAAAAGATTCATAAGAGAATTATAAAGATTGACAACACAAATCCCTATTGACTAAGGCAGTCAAGCTCAACTTAACTTTCCTTTCACAATATTTAGCACTATCTCTATTGGATATTCAATACATATATCATGCACACTTTTTTGCACTTGTACCCACTCCTTGTTGCATCCAAAATCATCTTGCATTTACATCTACCACAACACTTCAATTCTTCAATTAGGTCAGCTAGGAAGAGAATAAACAATCATTCAACTAGTCTACAACCAAAGTATAATGTGGTCCTATACCAAGGATAGAGAGGGCCAAAAAAAATATTAACAGTTCTTTCAATGTGATTCAAAATTGTTTACACACAAATGCACATCAACCTAAGTTGGCATCAAGGAAACATGTGGATGAAACATTGAAGCACATAATCGATCGACCCATAAACACACTTTCAATTGAATTTAGTTGATGCGATCCTAAATATGATAGGTTAGGACCCAAATATATCACAGGACACATCTTCCATTATTGGCACAACCCCCCAAGCACATGACCCAAGCAAAGGAATAAGCCCTGTTAGCTAGATATCCACAAATAACCCAAAAAGCTAACTTAAGACACAATGCAATATCAAAGTGACCAATTAGCAACATGAATATCACATAGGGATGTTCCTTGAATATCCAACATAACTTCCATACTCTTTTTCCATACTGTCATGCCATCAACAACCACCATAGACCAAATAGGTATAGAAAAATATGTTCTGGAAACATAAAATACATAATCGGATGATGTAACATTTGTAGAACAACTTGCAGACCACTTCGACATTTGAAATTGGAATTGATACATTATAAAGACATTGTAATAAAATTCACCAAGCCACAAGAGTAGAGACATCAATGCAGAGAAATGCAAAGAATTTCCTGGACTAGTCCAGACAACTAGCAACACTACCAACCTTTTGCAATTTATAGGAACCTCCTCGGTAACACAGGTGACCTAAAAGGGTAGGAGTGTAACATACACATAGCATTGGCCAAAACTACAATAATGGAGGAATGCAGAGCGCTCCCAAATAGACTTTAATGCAACTTCCTGAACCAGAAACATTTGAGCAACTAGTGGAGACTAGAGCTTCTTTCAGGAACACATATATTATCAGGAACATCAGGAGAGAGCATGAGACATACTGTAGACCTTCAACAACATCTCTCCAACATTATTCATTATTCTAATGGGCTGATGCAAGAAGTTGGGTCCACAAAAAGCTCAAAAAGTGGAAGTGTTTTTGCTGTTTTTCAGAATTTGTCACACTTGAACTGAAAATTTGAGGCACTTACACAATGAATTTTTAAAAAAGTCAGTAATATGAAATTTAGAGATTTGAATCTAGTTTATAAATATGTAAATTATTCAAATACCCAGATTGTAGAAACTAAATTTTGATAAAGATCTATAAAAACCACTTTTTAAAAGTCCCTGTTTTTTTACCATACCATGCACGTGTACGGACAACACTTTTTGAATCAAATAAAAGTATTTTACTAATTCCTTTTGGGGAAAGAGAGCTAACAACATGAAGATTGATGAGGAATTTTTTTTGTAATTTTTTGTTGAATATTTTTTTTATTATTTAATTTTTATTGGCCTTAATTGTTGTTTTTAAAAATCAACGTGTACGGACAGCATAATTTGACCTAAACTAAACTTTTTTTGAATTTTTTTTTTTTCATTGTGTAAAGAATTGTCTAAAGATTGATGTCATATAATTTTTTTTCTAAAAACTTTAACCAAAAAAAAGTTATTAAAAAACAAAAAAAGTCTGATATTTCAAGTTTAATGACTAGTTTGCTTTGAAATTAATTAAAAAATAGAAAATATAATCCAATCTTAATAAAAATTATATATATAAAAACTAGACATCATGTTCTGTAATGGGTTTTAATTTTATAGATTGATTCAGAAAAAAAATTCATCCACCATATTGTCAAAGTTGAACATTCTTCTTCAATCTTCCTTAGTTTTTTAGTTGCAGGTCAAAGGCTAAGGCTCGGATTGCCAAAAATTTCTCGAACCTAAAACCAAGTCTCCAGGCGGGTTGGGAAACAATTTTTTTAATAACGCATACGCGTTATTGGAACAAAATGCGTACGCGTTTCATAATGCGTACGCGTTATGTTTTTATCCGTTGGGTAAAGGTAACGCGTACGCGTTCCTTTTTAAGAACGCGTACGCGTTTCATAACGCGTACGTTTATCCTGATTTGACATTTTCTGATACAGTACGGTTTTCCTGCAACATTCTTTTTCTGCAGTACAGCCCACAAGTTCGATTTTCTGCATTTTTTATTACAAATTTGTCTTGTGCAGGGCATATTCTATTGCAAATTGGTTGAAAAGTCAAGTGCAGGTTGAATTTTCTAAAGTGGAATCAAATACAAGAATAATTTACAAGAAGATTCAAAAAAAAGTTTTTGGATGTATTCATGATATTTTTGTGTACTTCAAAGTTCAAAGAAGAAAGGATCTTCATAGTACAAAGTGTTATTTGAATATTTGAAGGAGATAAAAATTTGAAAATTGGTTACAAGTAAATCATTTATTTTTTCATCAAAAAGGGTTTTGTAACCATGGGATCAAAACAAAGACAAAGAAAAAAGTGTAGAATGTCAATGACACCCGAAGAAATTCAAGCAAATAAAGATATGGAGGCAAAAAGACAAAAAGATAGAAGAGAAAAAATTCGTCAAATGAAAAATTTGGAAGCATCTACTTCAATGAATGTTGAAGAGAAAGTCATGCATGATGAAATGAATGTAGATGATGCAAATGTGGAGATGGTGAATATAGAAGAAAATACAATTATGGAGAGAAACTCAACTATGTCTTCAACTACAACTTTGAATGATATGGAAACAGTACATATGCAAACAGCTTCGGGTATGTCTTCAAATCCACCTCCCAATGATATGGAAAATGCACCTATTCAAACAATCTCTCCAGGTATTCTTTCAAACCCAAGTCTTGATAATATTGATTTTGCTTGTTTAGATGAAGCTGGATACACCATTGATGATATCAATAATTATAGGGTTGAAAGAATGCAAAAACAAAAAAATTATGAAAATATATCTTATGAGAATGCAAATGCTAATCAAATCCCTCATATTGATGAAAATGAGAATGAAATCTTTTTTACTTTTGAAAATGAAAATGGAACCCCTTGTGTGAATGAAAATGAAACCCCTTGTATGGATGAAGATGAAAATGTTTTTTTTACAATTGAAAAAGATGTGTTAGATAACCTTCGTGGTAAAGTTTCTTGGAGACAAATTAGAACTTATGGAAATAAAATATATAAAATGTTTTTTTATAGAAAGAAATTAGGATTCCAATGTCAACTCATGGTGCAATTGATGAGAATGTGGAAAATGAGAAAAGTGATGAAAAAATTAAGTATTTTTGTAAAACCAAAAAAGAAAGATGATTCAGTAGAACAAGTCATTTCTAGTGTTGCTAATGCTATTGATTTTATAGGTAAGAAAAGTCGATCTAAAGATAAAAATGCGGCTCGTCGTGCAATAACAACTGCTTTAGTTGATAAAGCAACTTCAAATAAAAGAATGTTAAGTAGGATTAGTAAATGTATAAAAGTAAATCCCAAAACTTTGATTAGAGCTGCTAAAAGAAGAGAAAATATTGAAAATGATCCAATTAATCAATGTTGGAGTTTTAGTGGTAGACTCCCAAGATCAGACATGAAATTAACTAATGAAATTAAATCTTTAATCGATAAATTTTGGCATGATAATACAAGAGTATCACCTAACATTAGAGATGTCTTAAAATTAAGGGTGGGTTCCAAAATTCATGTACCTCATCCAAAGCATCTCTTAGATATGACTCAAACTGAATTATATAAAAAAAATTTAGATGCTTCAATCTTACCATTGAATATTAAAATAAGTCAAAGATCATTCGAAAAGTGTAAACCTTGGTATGTTAGAATTAATAAGCAACGAATTTCTTGTTGTTGTAAGACTCATGTACAATTTCATTATTATTATGATAGTTTTCAATATATACGATGCACTTTGCATGTTAACCAAATTATGCAGGACATTTGTGGTATTAATATGCCACCTCAAAGAATTAAAGATTTTATATCAGGTTTGTTTTGCGAACCCTCTAACGGAAACTTATTTTATTTAAAATCATGTATTTCTAGAGAATGTGATAGATGTGCTAACTTTTCATTATTAGGTGAATGTATGCATGAAAGTAGTTTAAATGAATTTGGACAACAATTAGTAGATGTAAAAAGATTCAAAAATGTTGAGTATTCTTTAAAAGATGGAAAAACTGGAAAACGTTGTGAGCTAATTATGGAAAAAAATACTGTGCATGCATTTATTAAAGAATTTAAAGATAAGATTGTACCTAAATATGTTCAACACTCTCAGTATGCTCATTGGCTTGATAATCAATTTCGTTTATGTAAAAACACATTCCCAATTGGAACTATATTGTCGGTTGTTGATTTTGCTGAAAATTATACTCTTGCTCCACAAGAAGAAATTCAATCACAGTATTATAATTCAGTGCAAGTATCTATTTTTGTTCATATTGTTTATAGACATGCAGATGATAGTAGAGAAGATAATAGAAATTTTTTGAGAGAGTACCATTTTTATGTAAGTGATAATCGATTACATTCATCTGAGTTTGTTCAATATTGTTTTGATATATTTTACAAAAATTTAAAAGAAAGAGGAATTCAATTGCTAGAACATCTCATATGGTCAGATAATTGCACGGGTCAATTCAAAAATGCTAGGATGTTTTATTGGTTATGTAGAGTTCATAAGGAAAATAATATCCAGCACATATGGAGTTTTTTTGAAGCCGGTCATGGTAAGGGAGAACACGATGGAGCAGGTGCATGTGTGAAAAGAGCTCTTGCTAGAGAGCAACTAAAATTTGAGGATGCTGCAAAATTTAGAGATGCACATGCAATTGTAGATTGGTGCAATACCAAATTATCTACAAGAGTAAGTGAGAGCTCAATAATTCACCGCTTCTTTTGGTTAGTTGAAGAAAATGATATTTGTTCTCGACAAGATTGTGAAACAATTAATGGATCTGCAAAATGGCATTCATTTAAGAGTTCGAATGCAAACACATGGACAATATGGACAAGGGAGTTGGCATGCTTTTGTCAATTTTGTATTGCAGGTGATTGGGAGGCTTGTGAAAATATGGAATGGGTTGAACAATGGCAACAAAGAGCCTTAACACCTACATTGACACATGTTCAACATGGAACAATAATTGAAGATAATCAAGCGTTCGCATCAGATGATTATGACCGTGTTTCTGATCTTGTACAAGAAGGTACATTATTTATTGAGATGAATTTTATATGTATGCATGTTTATATACATGAATTAAATATAAGTCGTGCTCTTTATTGAATTTTTTATCTATTTTTGTAGGACATGTGTATGCTGTTGTTGCACCCGAGGGGAATGAAGAGGAGACAGAGTACTGGTTGGCTAGATGTGTTGAGAGAAAATATAAGTTGGTACATCCTAGAGTGGATGATGATAACTTTGAGTATCCAACTGGTTCAGTCGTTGTTGTTGGCACCTGGCTTCGAAAATATTTGATAAGAAAGAATGGCTTGCCTGCATTTGAAGATTATGAAAGACACAAGAAGATTATACATTATTCACATTTGATTTTGGCAACCAATATAAAACTAGTTAGATATCACGAGAGGCCTGCTAATAAAGTTTTATGGACACTTTCAATGGATGATCATGAGACAATCATAGATACATTACAAAAAAGAAAGGATGTGGATGGTACAACAGAGTAAATAAATATTGGTAAGTATATCTAGTTGTATGTATATATTTAATTGATATATATATATGTCTTTAAATTCATTTCCTTATTAAAGTTTTATATCATTTTTTGTTTCAGGTCTCCCTTGATACAAAAAAGAGAGGAGATGCACTCTTATTACAATGGAATTCGAATCTACAGACAGGTAACTATATATAGTTGTAGATACATTTAGTTGAGAGTATAAATATAAAACTAAATTTAACTCATTGTCATTTTATAAAAAGTTTATAATTTATTTCATATCCCCTTAAGCCATCCTCGTATGTGCCATTAATCCATCTGCTTGCATCCCCTTTAAGTCTCTCTATTAATTCCCCTTAATTCATTCTATTAGGACCCCTTAATCCATATCCTTGTATATCTATCATTAATCCATCCTCTTGCATCCCCTTAAGTCACTCTCTCAACACCCCTTAAGACATCCCCTTAAGCCATCCCCTTAGGTCACATGGTTTAGAGTTTAGGGTTTCTAGGGTTCATGAGATGCTTAGAATAACAAATTTATAAGGATTAATGGTTTAGGGTTGATCTCCTAGGATTTAGGTCATGTGGTTTAGGGTTTAGGGTTTCTAGGGTTCATGTGATGCTTAGAATAACAAATTTATATGGATTAATGGTTTAGGGTTGATCTCCTAGGATTTAGGTCATGTGGTTTAGGGTTTAGGGTTTCTAGGGTTCATGTGATGCTTAGAATAACAAATTTATATGGATTAATGGTTTAGCGTTGATCTCCTAGGATTTAGGTCATGTGGTTTAGGGTTTAGGGTTTCTAGGGTTCATGTGATGCTTAGAATAACAAATTTATATGGATTAATGGTTTAGGGTTGATCTCCTAGGATTTAGGTCACATGGTTTAGGGTTTAGGGTTTCTAGGGTTCATGTGATGCTTAGAATAACAAATTTATATGGATTAATGGTTTAGCGTTGATTTCCTAGGATTTAGGTCATGTGGTTTAGGGTTTAGGGTTTCTAGGGTTCATGTGACGCTTAGAATAACAAATTTATATGGATTAATGGTTTAGGGTTGATCTCCTAGGATTTATGTTACGTGGTTTAGGGTTTAAGGTTTCTAGGGTTCATGTGATGCTTAGAATAACAAAATTATATGGATTAATGGTTTAGCGTTGATCTCCTAGGATTTAGGTCATGTGGTTTAAGGTTTAGGGTTAAGGGTTTAGGACCCTTAAGTCATATCCTCTTACATGTACCCTTATTCCACAATCTTGCATCCCTTAAGTCACTCGCATAATTCCCCTTAAGCCATTCTCATAGGACCCATTAAGCCATACCTTAGGGTTCATGACATGCATCCCATTCATCCATCCTATGGAAAACATCATTTGAATTTTTATGAAATTTATAAGATCCAATTTTGTAACTTTTACTATATATTTACTTAAATGAATCAAAAAAATTATAGAACTACTTACAGTTTACATTAATTATTTTTGCAGGTTCTCATCAAGTCGGTCTACCATGCGATTGTCACTGAAAAATTATTTTATCAAGAGACTATGTAAATATCAATTTTTGGTCTTCACGTAAAAATTGATAAGCTAAATAATTGGATATACATGTGCACACATATATGTTTCATCATGTTGTATAGTTGTATGATTTTCAATTAACTTATTAGTAGCATTTTAAAAATCTCATTCCAATTTTATAGATTATACATTTCATATAATTGTTCAAATATTTTCTAGAATTGGTAAATAGTTAAAATTACGTGAGCTCTTAATTTATTATGAATATAATCTAAACTATTTAAGGAATATTTAAATTTATCACCTTTAACCATGTGATAAATTATATATTTATGAAATTTGATTGTAGAGATAAGAATTTATATCTAGTGCATGTATTACTTGAAAATTAGATAAAATATCTAGATCTACATATACATATGAGTGCATATAATCATCAAAATGAACATAACATGATCATAATTGACTGCATATATATAATCATCACATTAAAGTCATCTGATATAAATAAACAAAAATATGTATATGTCAAGTCCAACACATAAAAGTTTAAATAAAACTAGAGATGTCTGGTCTATTTAAAATTTAAAACCATTTAACTATCAGGCTGATCAGACAAATCAAGTCTCCTCTTTGTTCCAGGTCGATTAGATGTACCTACATCATGTTGTAAAAGAGTACAAGTAACTTGAAATTAGATTTAAATTTATTTATAAATTTTGATATAATTAAACATATTTAAACCTGACAAAATATAAACTTTTGGATAAAAATAAATAAATTAATTAAATATCTAGTAAATACAATAAAAATGATTTTTAAGACATGAATAATTTACCATATGATCATGTGGATCTACTGGAACATTTTGTTCAACGGGTAGCATAACTGTCACTTGAGAAGATTCAAATGCCTGATCTACTATATCCTGCATATTCATATAAAGCAATCAATATGTTAAAACCTCGAATATATATATATATATATATATATATATATATATATATATATATATATATATATATATATATATATATATATATAAAAGATCCGTAAAAATTGTTTAGGATATTTAGTAAAGTTTACAACCTTGAATGATATGACCTCAAGATCACGCACCTGAGATTGCCCATGCATAAATGCTGACGATGTCTCAGGTGCACCTGCAATGGGTGTCTCATGAAATGCCTACACATATATGTACAACAATTTGTATAGATCATTCACGCATGTGTATGCAAATGTAAAAATTAAATTAGATCTATGATGTGTATTTAATTCAAACTTAACAAACTTTTTGAAAGAACGCACCTAAGCTGATGATGACTCAGAAGCACTCACCACAACATGTGCTTGGTTAGCACTAGGCATGCTCATCTGACCTCCCTGCATCTAGATATAATATATATCAATCACACATCATGTGTAAACATTCAAAATAAATTAGATATATATATATCCACACAAACTAAATTTAATATATATTGGTTTAAGTACCTAACCAAAAGGTGAGCCCATATCTACAACACTCGACATATAGACATGATCATTTTGAGTTTCAGGCATTGTCTGATCATGCGTCTACACCAAACACTTATTGAATTAATATTGTATTATATATATAATTTGATGTTATTATTTAAACATGAATTTTGCACATTCCAAAAAAATATATTAAGTTCAAAAGATGAACATACCTGTGAAAGATGATGCTCAGAATATAGTAAATCCAAAAATGACTCTGTCTCAGACGCAGGTGGGTCACCTGAAGTGGATGCCTGAGTATTCCTATTGCTGGAGCCTCCATGCTCTCTATTGACCACTTCAGCCGCCACGTGTGAAGTCTGATGAGTGAGATGTCCTGAAAGTGAACTCAATGCTCCTAATGTCGATAGCATGGTTTGCTGCTGAAATGCAGCAGGAACACCAGGAGAAGCAGGAGGAACAATAGGAGCAATTGGAGCACGTCGTTGAGGATCAACACGTGCTCCTAATCTATGTTGGGGCATGCCACGCCCAGCTCCCTGAAATGACCTCATATCAAAATAGTTGGGTTTTAAACCCAACTCAAACTCTGCCCATAACTTTCTCAAAAAGTATAGGGGCACCTCAGAATTGCCATGTGGTGGAGTATCAAACACCATCCACCATCTATCCCAAAAATGTGCAGCTATCAAGGGGTGCCTACACCATAAAATTGAAATTCGTTTTTTGGTGGGTGGAATTGGTTGGCTAGTTTGAGGGTTAAAAAAATACTAGCACATGGCTTCTTTGGTAATTTTAAGGTCATTAATTTCTTTATAAGACAATCCATCTGCATAGAATTGTCTCCTCTCGTCTCTCCATTGATGGAACCTATCTAGGTCCGCATCAATAGATCGAACAGAATCGACAATAATTTGCATCGTAGATGCAAACCGTGAGAGATGGGGGGGAATTCTAGGCTCATTTTTTATCAGATCTATATTTTCTTGAATGACTGTAAGATTTGCCCTAATGCTCTCTCTCAACTGATCCTGGTCTACTATAGGGGGTGGGGGGTTAGGAGGTGGAGGGTTTGGAGGAATGGGGTTTTCTGGTGGTGGTGGGTTAGGATCTATGGGATCTACAAGAATATGTGGTTCAGGCATAAAATCCTCAATGCTAAATAGTGGATCCATGTGAATGTACAACCAAATGGCAACTGCACATGTTAAACAATTAAAAAATATATATCAACAAACTAATTAAATAATGCAGACAATTTGAAAGAACTATTTAAAAATCACATTGAACGTGCACAAATCCAAAATGCAATTCATTTGAAGACCATTCGATTTATCATTAAAAAATCAGTAATGTTCATTAAAAATCCATAGCATGTACACATTTTAAAGTTTATAATTTAAGTTTGTACAAGTTTTGAAAATTTCAAATTTGTGGTTTACAATTTGAGTTTTGGGTAAGGGTTTGTGTTCATATTTTAGAATGTAGGGTTTAGTGTCTATGTATATTAGAATAATGTAATAACCATTAAGATCTAGAAATTAAAAAAATTGGTTATAAGGATACATTTAAACATATTAAGAATACATTTAAACATATAATAATAGAAACATAGGAATCATGGTACATTTGAAAAGGGGAAATGATAATAGGAGTTACCATAGAACACAAAATATTGTTCATATGAGAGACATAAAAGGTATGAGAATTAAATATTATTTTAATAATAAATTATTAAACAATAGTATACTACATGAAACTTAAAGGATGCAAATAAATAAAAATTATAGTGATTAAAAGTAATAATTATGCAAAAAAATAAGGAATCCAAACTACCAATTCGGTAGGGTCAAATCCAAGAAAGTTTGCAACCCAATCCTTCACCAATTATAGAATTTAGAGTTATACATTTTAATTTCTTGATTTTTTTAAATTTTGAGTAATAATAATGAAGGAAAATCTATAAGTTGTTGTTCTAGGACGGTCCCCTTTGACAAAATGGTAACAATCGACCTAGATTATGTTGAATCAAGAGTGAAGGAAATGAAAATTCAATATGTTATGACTAAAAGTCTATGGTTGTTATAACAAATTGAGGGAAATGCATTGTCTTGTGATACCTCACAATTATCTCTACTAAAAATAAACTTTGTTGATCACACCTAAAGACCCCATTGTTATATAAGTTTGTAAATAAACTCTTTCAAAACTAAGATTGTGAGAAACAAAAATTGAAGAAATAAGACTAAAACCCTATGTGTTTTAAAAAGTTCCACTAGTATTCATGATTTTTAAATCCTTATTTTTCAAGTTTAAGATAAAAAATTTAATCGATATAGATGAAGAATTTTTTAAAATACGATTTCATCTAGGGATATGTTGCCTTATATTAGAATTTTTATCACACTAATTCTAACTTGAACCATAGATGGGCTAATTATAACTTGAACCATAGACCCTAATTATAACTTGAACCCTAATGTATTCTAACTTAAACTCTAACCCTAATTGTAATTAAATCGGGTATCATAACCTTAGTTGAACACTAACCCTAAATGCATATAAACTTTTTAATCATAAACCTAATTAAATATTGATTGAATGTTTAACTCTCACCAAAATTACAACCATTTAACCCTAGACTCTTAATTTAATTTTTACCCCAACCCTAGAACCCTACATCAATTGATGGGGCTAATTCTAACTCCAACCCTAACCTGCATCTTAAATTTTAATTCATAATTTCATAATCCTAAACCTAACCCTAATAAAAATATAACCCTAACTCTAAACCTAGTTGAATACAAACCCTAACCTCAACCCTTAGCCGAATATTTATCTTAGAACCCTAACCCTAGAAGCAGGTAATTGAATTCTTTAATATTAAACAAGTAAACCTAATCATAACCCTAATTGTAATTTTGAAATCTAACTAACAATATATATTAAAGTTTAAGCCAAACCCTAATTGTACCCTAGATTTAACCTAATTTTAACCTACAAATAGGGTTTTAGTTTATGTAACGTTTTCTAGGGTTTTAGTTTACGTAAATTCTAGGGTTTTAGTTTACGTTACGTTTTCTAGGGTTTTAGTTTACGTTTTCTAAGGTTTTAGTTTATGTTTTCTAGGGTTTTAGTTTATGTTTTCTAAGGTTTTGGTTTATGTTTTCTAGGGTTTTAGTTTATGTTACATTTTCTAGGGTTTTAGTTTACGTTTTCTAGGGTTTAGGTTCAAAGATTAACGGTCTGAGTAAATTAGTTTTTTAGAACCTACAGTTTAGGGTTTTAAATTTCAAAACTAAATGTGTCAAATTTAGGTTTTCGATTTAAAATTTTATGTTGTTTGTTTCGTTGATGTTTTCGGTTAATTAAATGCAGTTTAAAAACTATTAAATATTAAATTAAAACAAACTAAACAAAAATAACTAAATAGCAATTATAATGCAAAAATATTGTAGAATTCAACCAACCTGGAGGTCGCTGAGGTCAGGTGTGTTGATTGGAGGAGGTGAGAGTGAAAATTTAGTAGATTCCGGTCGTCCAAAATGCATATGCGATTTGCTGTTTGTTGTCCTGACGCTCCAAAGTCGGCTGTGAAAATGACTTTCCCAGTCACTTATTTAAAAAAATAAATAGTCTTTAGAAACGCATACGCGTTATGAACGTGACGCGTTTTAGGTTTGTAACCTGAACCGTAATGCGTACGCATTACTGATTTAGGATCGCGTATGTGATGCATAATGCGTATGCGTTTTGCGCGAGAATTTTTTTTTCGTCTGAAACTTCCCCTCTTCGTGGACCCAACTTCTTACACCAACCCTAATCCTCATCTTAATATATCATCATGAAATTAACTCTCCTAACAATAATAATGCATTATATGAACAACAACAATGATACTTCTTTGATGAGGCATGAAATCCAATCATGAAATTATTCAATTCTTCCTTGATAAGGCATGACATCCAACCATGAACTTATTCAACTCTTCTCTTCTTTGATAAGGCATGACATCCAACCAATGTTAGCCTAAACTGAATATAACAAGATAATCAATGCCAAGGACTAACAACATATTACTTAGGTGTTGACATCAACTACAATTAATAATCAATGTTGACAACAATTACCAATAAACTCCTTAGTGTTAACATCAATGACAACCATTAGTGTTGACATCAATGACAACAACACAACCATCAGTGTTGACATCAATGACAACAACTGCCAATAGGGACATCCAACTTGGAGATTGTCTTTTGGATCCTCATATAATTTGAAGAGTCACAATGTCTCAAATAGATGCATGGGATGGTGAGAGTACTACATGTTTGGACCTCATTTATATTAATTTCCCTCTTAATGAATGGCCCATATGTGGAGTTATCTTGATGAGAGAATTTTGCATACTCTCCATTATTATATGGTCTTAATGATGGGAGTTATTTGTTCTCCTTGGTTCTTTATTTGACATGCTTGAAGGATGGTGTTGATTTTGTGAATAATTTTGAAAACAAGTCTTTGTCTCTTGCATATTCTTGAATTCCTTGATTCCTCAATAAATAGTATCATATTATGGAGTTATATGTGGCATTCTTGATGCTTCTTGAAACTTCCAAGTCTAGGTGTCATGTTTGAGAAATAGTTATAAAAATAAAAGAGAAGGATGAGTTGGGTTTGGAATCTATATCATTTTGTTTAAATTTAAAGGTTGGAGATTTCATTTGTAGTTTGGAAGTGAAGCGTGAAGTTTTATGTTGTATCAAGATTAGATCTAGTCTTAGCTCATGGGTTGGTAGATTCTATTAGTTTTTGTTTATGTTCTAGGTTTTGTCTTGTGATATTTTAAGAGGTTGTGTATCAATTTTATGAGATATTGTATACATATTTTCACAAGAAACTTTTATGTAATCTTGTACTCTTATTGTACTAAAATTATACATTTTTTACGTGTTTGATGTCCATGGCTTGTCTATAAAATCAATAAGTTTGAGAGAAATAAATTTACAATTGGTTTATGTTTAAAACAATTTAAATTTAGTTTTTAAAGGGTGACAATGGTATTATACGAGTAAAAAAAATGGATATTAAAATTCCCCAAAAAGTAGTATAAGATTCTAGTTGCAAAGGCTCTATTTAGGTGCCTAGTTTATTATGTTTCTTAAATATGTTTGTGCTTCAAGAGTAAGTCTTCAAAATTGGTTTATTGTGTTTTTTAAGAGAATCATTGAACCCATTGGAGAGTTCTATGAATTATTTCTATAGGGTAAATGTTATCATTTAGCTAGCTTGTACTCTTGATTGCATCACTTCAAGGAGTCATCCATGGGCTTTAGTGATGTTTCATTTAATTCTTCTCCCTACTTGTTTGATGTTTATAATATATTTTATTCTAGATATCCAATAGTTGTGACCACACCATGCAACATAGAAGAGGTGTTTATCCTTCTATAATATCACCTTTTCCTTACTTGTATTGAATGTTTGTTTGATTCGCCTACATATAACCCTCCTAGTTTCTAGATGGCATATACTTCACAAGATTATCATGTAGTTGTGAATACTTACCAAATAATGAATGTGGGAAATACACTATATGAAACCAACCAAAATTATATTTGGGATCTAATGCATGCATTTGAGATATATAGAGAGGTTTTAAAGAAGGATTTAGAAATTATCACCATGGCATCAAATATCAAACTTCCATAGGTTGTCACTATTCTAGTGCCCATTTATCTTCATGATTTTAATATTTCTTTTATGCACTATGAGTTTCTTAGCATTATAATTATTTAAGGGAATTTATAATTACATATTATAATTAAATTTAGGCAACACAACATCAAATGAACTTTTGTAGATAATGAACTTAATTTAAACATTTGTAGCTAAATATATTTGGATTGAATGAATGCCACTCAATAAATTTACAAAAATTAGAGGTTCAAGTATTAAAGGATGTGATAATTTTGATGGTAATCACTATGAGTTATGAGTTTTAAAATTATATTTGGACCACTCCCCATTGATACTTTATTCCATGTGATGCCTGAGAAGCTAGCATACAATATTATTTTGGTGTGTCCTTGGATAAATGTCACAAGAGTAGTCCCCTCTACACTTTATTGATTTTTAAAGTTCATAAAAATAATAGGTATACGGGATAATTCTTATTTTTGCCAATTGGTTGAAACACGTAACAATCTCATTCACCCTACTAAACTATTTACATAGACATCACCCAAGAAATAGTGCCCCCCTTTACTGAAACTCAATGTCGATATTAAGGATAATTAGGACCCTCTAGATTTTAAACTTTCTATAGGGGAATTTAAGTGAATGCTAATGATTTTAATATTTTTCCTCTATACATGGCTTCTCATACATATGATCAGTTAACATCATCCTTTTATGAATATATTAGCGAAGACATTCTTAAGGTTGCATGTTCTTGTGACAGGATCTTAGATGGATTCTAATTATGATTATATCTTATCATTTTAAAAGTTATATAACAATAGGACAAAGGCTTTGAGATTTTACATAGATATGGTTATAAAGGAAAGTATTTAGGTTTACATGAACAAAGTTTTTAATAAGCTATTGTATTACATAATTTAAAAATTAAAAAATGGTTTGGGTTATCATCTTGATGTGGATAAAACTTCAAACACTAAGCAAAGAATTCAATTATGTAATCAATATCTGTGGTATCTCGTGGGATATATTTTGTATTAATGATATAATCAAATTAGTTGTTGGGGGAACCATAAACATGGAAATGGATAAGATCAGGATATAAATAAAACATAAAATTAGGGAGAACTTATCCTTTTGTGAGAGACATAATTATTATGTATTTCTTCAAGAGTATAGCAAGTTATTTGCATGTTCATATCAAAAAATGCTTGGTGCATCAGTGATGTAGTTATGCACAATATTATTCTCAATACATTTGCTAAGACAGTAAAACATAAGATTGGAAAGATGCATCCTAGGATTACTTTATTGCTCAAAGAATAAATTAGGAATTTTTTCAAATGTTACATAGATTTATAATATAGTATTATTAGAAAAACTAGTTGAACATATTTATATATGCATGAATTTCAAGGATCAAAAGAAAGAACTATAAAGATGGCTTTCCATTACCAAATATTAATATGATTGAAGATTCTATTACCAAGATTATATGTTATCACTTATGGATGAGTTTTTATTTTGTAATCAAATACTTATAAATCCCTATAACATTGTTACAAAACTACTTTTACTACTATGTGGGGTATATTTTGTTGTTTTGTTACACCTTTTAGAAAAAAAAGAATGCTCGTGTTGCATATCAAAAGGGTAATGAAATTGATTTCTATTATTTTTAATAAATAATATCTTAGACTTGATTATGTGGATGATATTTGGGCGTATCTAAAAAGTGAACAAATCATATTAGAGACTTGAGAACTATTTTTGAAATGTTGTGACCATATTGAGTTCAACCAAACCTTGAGAAATATATTTAATGTGGATATGGGCAATTATAGGGATTCACTATCTTAAGGGAAGGTATTTAGCTATATGTTAAAAATATTGATAATATGGTTAATATGCTATCACCTTGTAATCTTACACAATTGTACAATATATAGGAAAATGTCTATGATATTCGATATTTCATTGCACAATTGGTGGCTTAAACACAACCTATTACTAAGTTGTTAAAGAATGATATTAAAACTGAATAGAATCAAGATTGTCAAAATATGTCTAATTATATATTGTTTTTTTTTTATGAATCCTACTATTCTTATGCACTATTCATTTATTGTTATTATACATTTTAGCTACAAAGATATCAATTTGGAGATTGTTAACACCTTTCTAACAAATGGTAAGGGACTTGCAAATTATTACATCAACAACTTTCTACTTGGCTACGACACTTAGTATACCACTATAAAAAAATGTACTTGGCAGTGGTCTACTCAAAAAAAGGTGACACTATATGCTAAATTCAAAGACATCTATGGTTGTTAAGGTTGATCCTTTATATTACACACTTTCTAAATCTACTCTTTCTAGTGCCTATAGATACATCTTTTTTGGTTGAGCATGTTTTATAGAAAAATAATTATTCTCCAATGATACTATTATTTGATGGCTCTCAATGCATGATTTATTTCAAAGTGGGGGTATTTCTTATCCCACTTTCTTGGGATCTTATAATGGATCTTTTTTTATAGAATTTTTTGTATACTAATAATATTGTATGGTATAAGGGATTAATTGTAGGGTTACAAGTTACCATTTCTTTAAGAGTTAAAGACATAATATTCATAGTGACTCATAGTTGGTTGCTCATTAAATTATTGGCAATCATCTAGCCAAATATTTTTAGATTGACACAATATCATGAGTTGGATTTATAAGTATCATATTGTTTCTATTCTTTTCCACAAAAAAGATAATAGAGATGCAAATGCTATGGCTAGTGCAACATTAAATTAATTATGGATGATAATCTTTATTTTTTATTGATCAGTCATCAATTATGAAAAAAATCTGTGTAAGATGATTACATACAAGTATGTGCCACACTAACACAAGAGGATTAGTTTCATGTTATTTGTAGTTATTTGGAGTATGGGTAATTTCCCTTAATTCATCTAAAAATTATTACATTTGTATTCATAAATTTTACACTTAATATTTATTTATCATGGTGTACACTATAGACATGGATACAATGATTTATTGTTGAGATGTTTGAATAGTCATGAGAAAGATATTGCTCTTTAATAGGTCCATAGGGGCATATTTTGTAGTTGTGTGAGCGGTAAAATGTTGGTATAAAAATTACTGTACATGATTTGCTAGATTGGTCTACAATGAAAAATATGCTCATTATTTTTATTTTTAAATGTTCATCCCATGCCAAACACACAATAGTATAAAATATGCCCTTGATCATGAGCTCCAACTACTCACTTCTCCTAAGTTGTTTTCTTAATGGGGATAATATTTGGTATGTGAGATTGCCCTTGAATCTTTTGCTATAAATAATTTATCACTACTATGTATTATCTTACTAAGTTGGTAGAGGCCATCCCTCTTAAATCTACTACAACTTCCAACATTTATGTAATTCTCATATAAAATATTATTTTGAGTTTTTATTTTCTTTCATATTATTAGTAACAAGGACACATTTTAAGAATAGAGAACTACAATTCTTAAATAAATTTCACGCACAACAATACTTCTCTTATCCATATTATTTATAGTACAATGTGCAATTAGAAATTTCTAATAAAGCAATGGAGAATATTTTAAGAAAAATAGCGGATAAACATGGTACCAATTGGCATACACAACTTGACATTCCTTATGGGTATATCACATCAACACTCCTACAATATACACTTATTATTTAGTTTATCATATTGAAGTCATTATTCCTTTTGAGTTAGATATTTCATAATTGCATGTATCCATTCAAGGTATTATTTATGGTAACACCTACATATAACAATGACTACAAGATCTTGAGACATTGGATGAGCACCTATAGATACACATGATATTTTGAGTCTATCAACAAAAAGTAAAGAAGAAATACAATAATCACATCATAAAAATAGATTTTGAGATTGTCCATTTGGTTCTCCAATAATATCTTAAAAATTTAAATGCAAGAGAATATTTAAGAGGCTTTTGTTTTGACCAAATTGGTTGGGACCATAATGAAATAGGAGCATTTAGATTATCTACTATTTATGTAAAACCACTTAAATATCTAGTCAATATCACACACCTATGATAATATCATGTTTGAGACACTCATGGGTTTGTAGTTCACATGGGTTACAATTTTAGATGGGTTACAGTTACAACGGTGGATAGTTTTAGTTGGTTTGTAGTTTTTAATAGTTTTAAAGGGATATATAGTTTCCAAGGGCTTTATATTCAACAATAGGGTTATATTTAAATGGTTTACAAGCCTAGTATGACCATAAACATTGACACATTTTATGACATTATTAGATACTTGACCTTAGGTGATATTGTGCATACATTTTCATTTGTATGTATCTTATTGATTACACTCTTATTGCCCTCCTAGATACACATGCTTACATAATTAGTATTTTGTTATCTTTGTAATTTCTTATCATATGTAGTTGTGCATGCTATTATTACATGATTATTAAGCTTTATATGATCACATATTCTAGATATTACTTTTTCTCATCTCATCCAATTCATTGCTTCATTCACATGCACCCAATTGGAGGGGCATCAAATATCGCTAATTTTCTTTGATGATTATGATCACAATCACTATCTCATGGCTATGATGGATCCTTTAGAGCCATATCTATCAACTTTTATATAAGATATTTTACAACCATAGTTCTTGTGCAAACTTCTTCAAAACCACATTTATTAGTTTTGTGTGAGATCTATTGTATCCATGTCACCTTTTTTGTTACATAAGCTCATTCATAATCACATAGATTTTTTTGGTGTAAATCCTTCACAACCATGTTTATTAGTTTCTTATCACAATCATAACTCTTTTGTTGTTGTTGGCTCCTTCACTACCTATATATCTCCATTTTTAATTTACTTTTGTTCATTGACAGTGTCACTAGTAGTATTTGTTAATGCTTCTCATGGAATTGTGAGTATTGATATGAAGCATTTATTACAAGGAGCGTGTGTGAGATCTTCATTTTTTATCTATATCACTTATACATGAATGTGCTTTCTACTTTCATGTTGACTACTTATTTACTTTAAGATATATGATTTAAATAGTAGCTCACATACAAGTCAAAGTAGGATAAAAATGTAAGGGCAAAAAATGCATACCTAACACCTTTCCCCTCAAATTTGCACTTAATGTTGACTATTTTTTCCTTGTGTAATGACTGGTGTACATGTGGCATGTTTCTATGTAAAATTTATCAAATTAACCTCACCATTTACCAAAATTTATTCCATGCATCCCAATAATCCAAACTTGATCTATAATTTTCCCATCCCTTATCATGGGTCAAATTTTTACGTGTAAATGTAAATTTGGTTAAAATTCACAATAAAAATTTGAATCTAGTTCAAATTTTGACCTCCAAATTTACAAATTTAAATTACAACTTTGTTAGGGAATTTACCATCTTCATAAAATATTTATAAATAAATAGCTTAGTTTCCACATTAGCCTAGGCCCACACCAACCCCTTTTCAACTAGTTATTATTTGTTGGCTTGACTGCAAAATGTTGAATCTTGCATGCTAGAGTGTTGTATAGAAGGGAAAACCCTAAAATTATTTTGAAGAGTAAATAGAGGGAAAGGAATAATCTCACATCATCATAATTTTGCATTACATCATCCTTACATCATCATCTACATAAGTAAGAATAGATTAGGCATGTGTGTTATATTTGAAGTGGCTTCAAACTTGTCCAAATTGTTGAATTGGTTCCAAGGGTTTGAATTAGGCAATATGAGGGGAGCAAGTCGCCTTCCATATTTGCACACCAAAATATTTTTATATCTATTGATACCATCATGTTTAGATAGCCGAGGTGAATAAGATTTAGAAGATTGAAAATATCTAAGTTGAATTCCTAAACATGGTTTGAATTTACAAATCATTTTTTTTTTTAGGTGTAGAGATAATTTTGCAAAGTAAAGTAAAATTAATTTATCATTATGACAAGTGCATCTAACATAATTCTTAACACAAATTATGTTGATAAATCACATTCACTACTTATCGAAAATAATTAATATATCTAGTTTATCATTGTTGAAGTTGTAAAAGCCAACCTCACAAAACTCAGTGATCACCTGCAAGCAAAATAACCTGTCATGTAGAAGAGATTCGAACAACACAAAGATATTGCTTTTCAAACCAAGAAAGTAAAATTGCATAAAACAAGAAGTGAATAATTACAAATAGATCAATCCTTAAGAAAGGAGATCAAAACCCTAAAGTGAACCCTATGATTTAATAAAGTTATTATTAAAGGGCCTAAGTTTAGCTTGAGTGAAAATAAAGTAAAAGGTGACTTAATTAATTAATCGATATGATTGAATTAATTAAGCAATTAACCTTATTACTCCAACACCCCCCCTTAAGATGAACTTAGGGAGAAGCTAAAAAACAAGGACAAAATGCATGAAAACAAAGATGGGTCTCAACAAACAAGGCCTAATGAGGTACCCATGTACAAATGTAAAATATCTCTAACAACAAGAGAAAAGGAGAAAACCTCATGGGAAAAAAATCCTCTCTAAAAGAGAGAAATACATGTGAAGGACTAAGAAGCCTCCAAACAAGAATGTACCAAAAATAATAGGAACAAGCGAAGGACTAAAGAAGCCTCCAAACAAGAGTGAAGGACTGAAGAAGCCTCCAACAAGAGTGAATGATGAAGAAGCCTCCAATCAAGAAGAAATTGCCCCAAAAGATAGGAACACAAGATGAACATAAAAAACACCATTGAAGCATGAAGAAGCTGCAAAAACTATCGTAGAATGACTACTAAAATGCTAAAAGAAGAACCTCCGTTAAAACATATGATGATCAGGAGAAGACACAAATCTGTATGAGTGCCCCCAATGACACTACTTGAGTTCAATGGCAAACCAAGGCATACATCAAGAACTCAAAGATACAACTGACACAAGTACCAATAGTTTGAAGAACTGATCAAGTGAAAATGGAAGGTCGCCTCTAGAAATAGGAATACAAGAGTGTCCAAATGGTAAGTTCTCCATCTCACCAAAATGCATGGGTAACCAGTCGTTGCATCCGCCTAGTACATAGGAACAAATATTGTATACATAACTCACTCCAATGTGAAAGCAAGGAAGCATTAGCACCAACAGTAGAAATCCCCCATAATGTTGACAAGGGAGAGGTATGATAGGTATACTAAAACTGAATGCCTGAATGCAGTGCATGATAAAGAACCAAGAACATTTGAATGTGCAGACATGAAAGTAGAAGCAGATATAAAGGGTGTGTAAACCAAGGCACACATGCATGAGAAAGGTACGAAGGCAAAACAAATTGGTAAACATCAACCCCCATGACACTTTATATCATAGTGTGAGTACAATAAGGCACAAAGTGATGTGTAAGATCCCATAATATAGGTGCAATACAAAGGCACTTTATCTCAATGCATTTAAAAAATCATAAGTGCTTACAATGGAAGCTCATAATGTCAACAAAAGACACAAGACTAGAAATACATGTAGAACAACAAAAAAGAAGCCATCCCACACAAACGAGAAATTTCTAGGAGCTAAGATGTCCAAGTAATTCACCAGAATGTGATAAAACAAAAAAACTGAATAAAATTTACCTAGTAAATTTTTTGATGAAAAAATCTACAGATCTGGAAAGAGCACTAGAAGACCTTTCCAATGCCTATTCATTTTTGAAAAATGGATTCCGTATACAAAAGTTATGCCTCTGAAAGTGTAGAAATAAATATCTGAATTTGACTAAAAATAAATGCATCAAAACATTAAAATCGGGAGAAATCACTTGCACCATTGGATCGGGCATGGAACCCACTTTTTGTTGATATTTCTTTTTTGAAAAATCGAGTTCGTATGCAAAAGTTAAGGCCAAAATACCAAAACTGCTCCAAAAGGGTTTGGGGTTAAGCCTGGGGGTTAGGCTAGCCGCTAGCATTAATCGCTAGCGGTTAACTAACGACAGCACCCTGCAACACTATGTTTTTTTTAAAAAAAATCTCGGATTGTGTGTCGTACTAGGCCGTACGACTCAAAAATAAAAATGCCTCTTAGAGTCATTGTGTCTGATTTTGACGATTTGATAGTTGATTGTGGGGTTTTTGGGCACTTTAAATGCGATGGTGAGGTCCGTTTGGGCTCAAAATGCTCCAAAATTGCAGGTACGCTCTAGATTAGGAACCCCTCAAAAAACTTCAGACCCTCGCAGATCGGGCTCCGTATAACCTAAATTGACAAAACAAAGGTCAATCTCAACAATTTCAAACCTTCTAGATGCAATGGTGAGGTCCAAATTGACTCAAGATGCACTGAAAAATAACTTTCAAGCAAGATCCCTTAAAACAATGAATAGGAAGCGACTGATCTGAAGCTCTGATACCATGTTGAAGTTGTAAAAGCCAACCTCACAAAACCTAGTGATCACCTGCAAGAAAAATAACCTGTCACATAGAAGAGATTCAAACAACACAAAGATATTGCTCTACAAACCAAGAGAGTAAAATTGCATAAAACAAGAAGTGAATAATTATAAAGAGATCAATCCTTAAGAAAGGAGATCAAAACCCTAAAGTGAACCCTGAGATTTAATAATGTAATTATTAAAGGGCCTAAGTTTAGCTTAAGTGAAAATAAAGTAAAATGTGACTTAATTAATTAATCGATATGATTGAATTAAATAAGTAATTAACCTTATTACTCCAACACTCATTATGACAAGTGTCATCTAACACAATTCTTAATGCAAGCTATGATCATTTATCACAAAAAACTATTTCTTTTCTTTTTTCTTTTAATGTTTATTTACATGTATATAATTACTCCAATCTCAACTTTAATATATAAATATATTTATTATCATTGCTCATCGCATTTTATTTTCTTACATAAAGATATGAATGGGAGTATTAATAATAATTAAAACACCAACATAAAATATATAGACATTTTTTAAAAAATATGACTTTATTATTGATTCAATTAGGAAGAGTGAAAGTTTTTTTGTCATAAAGACAACATCACATTTAAAAAGATAAATTAATCTTGAAAACATATCATAGACTTTTATCATTTAATCATTCCAACAATATTTCAAGATATTACATAAATATTTTTAATAAAAATATTTAAAATTTTAAAAAAGCCCATAGTGAAGTATAATTCTCAAGCTAATGATAATTGAATATTATTAAAACTATTCAATCTTAAAAATTAAGCTTTAATTATACTTAGAGAAAGTTGCATGCATTAAAAATATTTTTTTAATCTACTCAAGTCAATTTAAGCTTGTTTTTATTTAATTCTCCTTATCTAAAAGTTAACCTTATACAACAATCATTCCCATGGAAAGATGCTATTTTATGCAATAGCCAACCCAACTCATTTGTTATAAAAGTAAAAGAAAATTACTATTACATGTAAGGTGGAAAGGTTTGTTGAAATGGTCAAGTAATTATAAATTTTATTGTTGAGTATAAATAATATATTAAAAGATTATAGTTTAAGTGGTTGAACATAAATGATGAAGATGGTTTATTTTTTAGTTATACCATCCATCAAAGTTCAAATAATTGAACAATAAATAAATAAATTTTATTTAATAGTAAAGTTATTGTTTATTGAGGTTATATAGAAACAAGTTAAGTTTTAGTTAGTGGAAAAAATACTATTTATTTTTTAAATATAAAGACATAAAAAATTTAAAATGTATATTAATGTCTACAAATGAAACAATTAAAAAATAACATATAAGTAAACAATAAATAGTAATATTTGCAAAAATAGCAGCGCCTGAGTAGCGGAGTTGGCTTGGGCCATGGGTTCACAGGGACAACCTTGCTGCATAAAAACAAAATTTCAGAAATAAAATTCAAGTTACAAAAATAAAATAACTATTTAAAAAAAAATTAAAAAAATAATTTAGATGAAATAAAATATTTCTTAGCTAAAAATCAAATTTATATACATATATCAAATAAAATAGCTTGAAATATTTCTAAGCATTTTTAAGACAAGTGTATCTAGATGTCTATACTAGTCAATATATTAGTGATATGGGAAGTCACATCACAATTTAAATATTATATTAATTATTATTGTCTTCTATTTGTTATTTGTTTTGAATGACAAATGGTAAAATATTTATTATTAACTCTTTTTAATTGTTTTATATTATATCAACAACTTTCATTGACTATATATTATAAATATTATATCAATAACTATTATCTAGTACTTATATATTTATTTAATTCATTTATATAATTAAATAATATTGGATTGTTATTGTGGATAAGAGTAATATTTTATAGTGGTAAGTTTTAAGTTAGCATTAAATTATTTCTTAACACAAAGAGTTTTATATTCATGTAAAAAATTTCTATCTTCTATGGCCTTTGTTTGAATTTTAATTAAAAAATTGTGTACTATCTATTTGTATATAATTTTCATATATATATATATTTTGCTTCCATTTAAAATTTCTTAGTGAAAAAGAATTTAAAAATTTACGTTTGAGTTGGTTAGCTATCATCTAATTCAAGTTCACATCTTTATATACATGAGATTTCTTTGGGTTAAATGTTTGAATGAGGGTTTCCTTATATAAAAGGGGACTTTTATCAAATGCATAGTAATATAATAAGTTAGAAATATAATCCATTAATCTTAGAGGTTTGCTTATAAGAAACACTCCAATTCACAAGTTGTGTGAGACTTTTCCTCTCTCTTTGAATATGTAGGATATTTGAGTGGACTTATGAAATAAAATAGAGACAAATTAAGAGGATTCAAAAAATACATAATTACAAACAAATTTAAAATAAGTCTTAATTCTCAATGAGGTTTTCTTCTAAAAACAAGTACTTTCCCTATTGAGACAATTACTATGGTTCGTTGTTAGGATATTTGAAACAAAAAGAATAATTATAGACAAATAAACAACTTTAGACTTGTATTAAAGAAGTTTTAAATGAAAGGAAAAAGACTTGGATGAAACAAAACATCAAATGGATGGAAAATGAAACATGAGTTTGCATGTATATCTAAATAATAACAAAGAATTACAAATATTTGTTATGGATAAATTTTGCACGACTATGTGAGAAAACGTATTAGGGAGAAAGAGAAAACATTATCTTGATAAATTTAAACTACATGTACAATCATCATCAAAAGGCCTATATAAGGATGACCACCACTTAGAGAGCAATGAAATAACTCACATCATCTTTGGTGTAAAACAAGTAGATGAAAGAGGTTAAAAGAAGAATTAGAAGAGAAGACATGTCTTATGTGCAATTGGAACAATTGAGTAAGAAAAACACTTTATTTTAGAGTGCAAAGCTAGTGACATTCAAACCAATTACATTGGAACATCAATTTGCATGTATATCTAAATAATAACAAATAATTAAAGACATTTGTTATGGATAAATTTTGCAAGTCTATGGATAAATCCTATGTGGAAATTTCAAATCACTCCCAATGTTTTACAATAGCTTACTTGGAAAGTCCCCTGCTTATAACTAAGGTTTCAGGGCCACATAATCAAATATGATGCCACATCAACATGCTTTTTGTCAAAGTGTCCAAAAATGCCCAAAAAAAAGTGAGATTGATAGTTGTGCACTAAATCATGTTTTATTGGTGCGCTGATGTGGCATCACATGATTTGTTATTTTTTAGACCTAAGGAATACATTTCATTCAATTATGGGTAGTCATCATCAATACTAACAACTTTAAAGTCACAACTATTGATCAAATATTGTTAAAAATATTGGACATTAAATCAACAAACGCTATAAAAACTATTGGAACATGCTCAAGTGGGTCCTCTCCCTTATTAGGGAGAAAGAGAAACATTGTCTCGATACATTTAAATTTCATGTACAATCAACATCAAAAAGCCTATATAAAGATGACCATCACTTAAAGAGCAATGAACTAACTCGCATCATTTTTGGTGTAAAACAAGTAGATGAAAGAGATTAAAAGAAGAATGAGAAAATAAAACACGTGTCTTATGTGCAATTGAAACAATTGAATTAGAGAAACACTTTATTTTAAAATGCAAAACCAGTAACATTCCAATCAATTACAAAAATATTTAAAAAAAAAAAAAAACTAACCAAATCGAATTTGCTATTTTAAGGTTTCAATAATAAAAACCTTAAACTATTTTAACCTCTTATCCTACCTCTCCTTCCTCTAGTCCGTTTTTTCCCCTCCAGCACAGAAAAATGAATTGGTCCCTTCCATGTAACCACACCATTTCTTTTCTTATCCCAAATAAATAAACTAGAGAAGAGCTTTGGACATCTGGAGATGTTGCAAGATCCGTGGTGTATCAAAGGATGAAATGTGGGTTACACAGGTACACCTAAGACGCATGATGAGCTTTGATTGTGAAAGTGATTTTTCACGTCAGACGACGGCATTACATGCCTGCCAAATAACGACGGCTTTACACCAGTGAAAGCAGTTTTTACCCTACCGTAAGAATTTCACCAGGAGAAAAAGGTTCCGGTAAATTTGCGTGGAAGTGGAGGGAAAGGCGGAGGTTGACTGTGGTCTCTGTCTGCGCTGATTCGTCTCGAGGATTTCACAGTCAAATGCTGTATGAATGGAAGTAAATATTAGGTAGAGAAAAAATGAGGGTTTGAAAGCGGCGAGATTGCTTGTAGGACACGGCCACGGCCTTACGGGTGAACCATTGACCCGAGGAATCAAGAATGGAAGAATGAAAAGCGAAAGAATGAGGGTTTTCCTGGTCGGGTAGGGTTTGAAACCCTGCGAGCGGGGAGCGGGCAGAGGAGGAGTGAGAAATGGGGAACAGCTGCTGCGGATCTAGCGGAGGAGCGAAGAAAACGCGGAAGGGAAGGCAGAAGCCGAATCCATTTGCGCACGACTTTAAGAGCGGCAGCGAGGTGTCCGTTCTGAAGGGAACTGCTGTTGGGCGCAACATACACGACAAGTATGTGCTCGGAAAGGAGCTTGGTCGGGGTGAGTTCGGCATTACTTACCTCTGTACCGATAAGGAGACAGACGAGCAGTTGGCCTGTAAGTCCATCTCGAAGCGCAAACTTAGAACTGCTATAGACATTGAAGATGTGAGGAGGGAAGTTGCCATAATGAACAATTTGCCAAAGCATCCCAACATTGTGAGCTTGAAAGCCACCTACGAGGACGAGAGCGCGGTGCATCTCGTAATGGAGCTCTGTGAAGGCGGGGAGCTCTTCGACAGGATCGTTGCTCGCGGACACTATACCGAGCGCGCTGCCGCCGCCGTCACTCGCACCATTGTTGAAGTAGTTCAGATGTGTCACAAGCATGGGGTCATGCATCGGGACCTCAAGCCTGAAAATTTTCTCTTTGCAAATAATAAGGAGAATTCCGCTTTGAAAGCTATTGATTTCGGCCTTTCTGTCTTTTTTAAACCTGGTAGGTGCTCTCCATTTTCCTAAATTGGACAGCTTGAATGATATATGACTTTAACTTCTGACATTAATTTACATGAGGATTGTACGGTCCATTGGATTGATAGGAAGAGCTTGTGGAACACCTGTATATGTTTTGCTTAGATCATGTTTGGGATCACATTTCCCGATCCATGATCAGGATGAGAGCGAATGATTAACAACGGTTAGAGAATAATTATCTGCCTTGATTTTATTTTTGAAAAATCTACCCAATGTACGATGAGATCTAATTGTGTAAGCAGTCTTAGGAGTACTTGTCTTTGGGAATCAAAGTATTTGCAAAATTATGCTTACGCAGTGCATAATTAGCAACTCAAATATGATAAAAAGTTTCTTGCTACTATAGCGTCAATGATGTTCTGAACTCTAAACATCTGTTCTTGTCCCCGCTATGGGTTTATTTGATTTACACTTCGCACGATAATGGTATTCTTTTCAGCTTTCATTTGATCGTACACAATATATTGTGCAAGTTAAAATGGATCAGAAACTGCAACGGGATGAGGCATTGATTACTTTCAATCTGTTAGCATTCTAAATGAAGTTGCTCTATTATTATCTATTCCCTCCTCCTTTAGTTTAAATGAGCAGGAAACAATCTGAAGGACCACTGGTGGCCATGGGAAAAATTGTTTTTCGAACATAAATATTCAGAATTGTTGTCCAAAAAGGATATTAAATAATATATTTTACATAAAGTTAAACTATTCGAAGTGTGGACAGTTTACAAGATATTGAATAAACATTGAAAATAATTTTCATTTCTGCAATCTTATGATAAGGGAAAATTGAGCCCATAAATGAAACAATAAAAATACATTTTTCAACAAAATTTCATTTAAGCGGACAACAGCCTTTAAATGAAAGATTGCAAACGCAATGTCTTGTTTACAACATTTCAATTTAATAGATTACAAAAAAATTAAAACTGGAAAATTTAAAGGAACAAATGTTACTTTGAATTGAAATTAGAGGCTTTCTGATTCTCAGCAATGGGATTCAATCTCCTGCAGGATGGTTTAGGCTAAGGAAATCATAATGTAATTGTTTTTTGCCAGGAGTATAACCTAGAACGGGGTGAAAAACTTCTCACAACACCCATATTTAATCGCACAGCAGATGTCACTGAACAGGCTACATTTCTATGTGGTCATTAATGCACCTGAATGTCAAAAAAGTCACAATAAAAGTTATTAATTTGAACTGGGAATTTTGTTTTATCTAAACCGCATGTCAGATGTATGATAAAATTATTCTAAATTCTGATTAATGTTCACCATGTTTTATGTAGTTATTTGGTATTGATACAACACTCGATATAAAGTTACTGATGGCTCCTAGTAGTCAGTTAATTGTACAAACTAGAACTTCTACAGAATTGTATTCAATGTGTCATACGTCAGAAGTGACACATAGATTTGTTATAGATGCTTACTTTTGTTCCATTTATGAATTTCTCTTGCTTATGAAAAGAGAAGGTTATGTCTATTTAGTCTTGTATTGATTTTGAAGTACTGACTGATAATATGCCTTTCTTATTTCAACACAGGGGAGCAGTTTTCAGAAATAGTTGGCAGTCCATACTATATGGCACCTGAGGTTTTGAAGCGTAGGTATGGACCAGAGGTTGATGTCTGGAGTGCAGGGGTCATTCTTTACATTTTATTGTGTGGAGTCCCACCATTCTGGGCTGGTATGTCATGTAAAATATCCAGTAAATGACTTCTCAGCTCTTTAATATTGCACACTTCTGAAATAGTTAGTTCAAATTGTTTATCTTTCATTGGTGTCACACTTGTTCATTTGTATTTAGCTCACATCTTACGGATAATCATTTTAAAGCTTGCTTCTCATAGATAATCATGTTAAGGTATATAAATTCCATGTTGAATTATTAGATTTATCTGGTAGGCAGCTACCAAAGTTTACCTCAACAGTTGAGTGAGGGAGGTTTCACTGTAAAGTTTATGACATGGAATTTTTTTTTGCCATCTTAAATTAATAAATTATAAGAGCTTGGAAAGAAGGGAACTTAAATGTAATTATTCTTTGTGATTTTTTTGCAGAAACTGAGCAGGGTGTTGCCCAGGCCATTCTTCGTGGTGCAATTGATTTCAAAAGAGATCCATGGCCAAAAGTTTCTGAGCATGCTAAGAATCTTGTTCGACAGATGCTTGAGCCTGATCCCAAGCTTAGATTAACAGCTCAGCAAGTGCTAGGTATGTTATTCTTTTTTTCAGAATAAATTGTAGCTTCAGAGCTGTAATGTGCAAGTTTAGCTTTATAGAACAGACCAAATGTTTAAAAGCAACTGAACCAGAGAAATATTTCTGGAGATATAAGTAAAACTTGCTAATATTTTACCTCAAGACAAACCTAAAACTTAAACAGGATACTGACTAAAGGATGAAAATAGGAACCTGTGCTGTGTCATTTACTAGGGTCCAGCTTCCAAGTTAACGTGTGGACATATAGTTTATAAAGAAGTTGCTTTATCAGGTGGAATGATACTGTTTGTAAAGAAGTTGCTTTATCAGGTGGAATGATACATCTACTTTCTTTTTCCTTTTGCAGTTCTGTTTTGTGTGGTGAACTTCAATTTGGTAGTGTCTGGGAACCTATTGCTAGGCAGTTCAAATATTCATATTCGAGGTTACTCATTTTGTAGTATATAACTGACTACTCCTTTTGAGGTTATATTCCAGATATATTATTATAGATCATACATTTACTAAGAATACCATTATTGATAGAACCAAAATATCTTGAATGTAGAACTCTTATTGACAATATTGGCATAATAACTATGGAGACACATATCATGCACTTCAAAACAATTGCAAATGGAATTTCTATAAATGACATAGCAAGCAACTGTTTTCTACGACTTTCTTTTGTGCTGTCTAATTTCACGGTATATGAAATTCCAGAAAAAATCAGTTCGACTGCAGAAGCAAGAAATTGGGTGTACACAAATTTACAGATGGTGTATAATTAGGTGGAATAGTTTTGCTTACTGATTAGCAACCACAAACACCATCACATACACACACAAATGAAAAATGCACAACTATTTCATTGTAGCAACTACACAATTGTATCAATGACGGACTAAATTTTTTAGCTGATTTAAAATGATAGCAGTATGAGCAAGAAATCAGGTAAACACTAAATTCTAAAATGGTACAGAGGGTATGGTATCAGGTGGAACAATTATGCTTCTCAAGTAGTAGCCACACCTCATCCCCTCTCAAATACAAAATATTATTTTTATATCAGTTTAGCAATGACAAGAACCAAGTATTACACACTTTGAGTAATTGTAACAGGATTTCTTATATATGGTATAGCAAGCTGCAATGTCATTCACAATATTTTATTGCTTTATCTCAAATGTTTAATTATTTGATCTTCAGGAAAAGTTTATGTCTTCTAAAATTTGTGAAGTCAAGTGGATAAATTCTCCCTACCAACTCAACCTCTCCACTACTTCTCAACCCCTTTCATGCACCCAAAAATACACAACTTATTTCCTTCCTTCATCACATTCTAATTCTAATGTATAACAATAAGATCAACTGTTTTTTTGCTTTCTCTATTTAATAATGAAATGCCTGTAATTCTTTTCAGAAACAAGAAGGCTTTGACTTTTTTATCCTGAAATATTTCTGCTCAAAAATATTGATAGAAAAAAACATGACAATATAACAAAATCCTAGGCTGGTCATACACATAATTGAGTAGATTTTCATTTTTCTTTTTTCCACCTACATGCATGTAAAGGGAAGGTGATTGAAATCGAGTAATTGTCAATGCTGTAAAAAAAATCTATCCAAATATATTTTCTTGCAATTTTTTTGCAAATGCTTCTTTAGTCTACGATTGGACTTGCGCCAATATCGGGTCTCATGCATTACATGTACACACACATATGTGTTATGGAACTTTTTCTGCAAAGTGAAAAGAAAGTTATTTTTTCTATGAAATAACCTTTAGAATTAAAAGGAAGATAGAAAAATAAATGTTTGAAAGATTCCTTTTTTTGAGAGGAATAATGGCATTTATTAAATAAACTATAGAAATCCTTTGTGAGAGGGTGTGATGGTTTGAAAACCACCCCTCAAGGGATTATATAAAGCATTTAGTGAGACTTGGAAAGGGCCTGGAGATCACTCAAGGAAGAAGGTGGTTTTAATGGGCAATGGGCATTGAGTTTCTGCAACAAGCAGATTTAAGGGCACTAATGAACATTTCTAGGTATTTTGAATTCTTAACAATTCTGTTTCTTTTTAATATTTATAATAGTAAAACAAACTTAAAACCCCAACCTTGAAAGGGTTTAGAGTTAGGTTGTTGTTTATAAAATTTAATAATAAAAATTATCCTAAACCTTGAATTTTTTCAGGGTTTAGATTTTTAAAAAAAATGTTTTTTGGCAAAAAAGAAATTTTATTCAAGAAGGCTTAAATATCAATACAACAACAAGATTCCTAGATGACAATTGTCATCACGACATACACCAAAAGAAAGATCCACCAAGGGGTCGTACAAAACCAACAAACATAACATTAAAAAAAAAGGATCTTTTGAGCCCCAACTAGGCCCTTCCTTGCTGCTTAATCCATGCACCCTTTGTCCTCATGGATAATCTTGAGGAGCTGCTGTGATTTATCATGGTCCAAATTACCCCAATCAATAAGATGCCAATAGTGAGTTCTTCCAGAGGCCCATTTGGCCAAACAATTTGCCACCCTATTCCACTCTTTGGGAATATGCAAGAAGGATATAGAGTCAAAATTTGTAGCCAATCTAAGAATTTGCTTGATGACCACATTCAATCTCCAAGAGGCTTCTTGGACATTCCCTTTATTAAAAAAGGAGACAAGAATCATGGAATTAGTTTCACAAATAATCTTTCTCTAGCCCTTTTCATAGGCTATTTCCAAAGCCTTTAGGAGCACCTAGGCTTCCATGTAATTATTCAAGTGGACACCCATTACGGTGGAAAAGAGAATTTGAACCGAACCCTCACTGTCCCTACCAACACCATTGATACTTGCTACACTTGGATTCCCTCTGGAGGAACCATCAATATTAAGTTTAAGGAAACCCTAGGAGGCAAAAGCTATTTTCCATCTCAATTCACCTTCTTAGATAGTTGGGCCTTAGTTTTGAAACTAGCTAGTGAAGAAGGAGAGAGAGACAACTCCAAGAATTTTAACCAAACGAATATTAGATGAGGTTAGAGAGTCATCCATATTGAATGTTGCCTCAATAGTCTCCTTAAATCATTCTTTTGGTTTTGAGCCAAATTTGCATGACTCCACAAGGACACTTCTGAAAGATATGTGTATTCCTCTCTAGCCAAATCTACCAAAATACAAAAGATGGACCAATGTCCCAAGCAGCCAAAAGGAAGGAAGCAGTGGTAGGGAGACAACCCAAACTGTTCCAAAAATCAAACAAGCAAGTGGCATGAATAATAGGTCCATTCTAGAGGTTCCACCATAAATTTCAAATTTTATTGGAGAAAGGACATCCAACATTGGAAGAACAAATGGGTAGAGCACTCCTTTCTATTGCAGAGAAAACAAATAGGTGGTCCTTGGAAACCTCTCTTTTTGATTTTCCATGTGATGATGGTGCAACCCGAGACACAGAAAAATCACACAGAAAAATAGAGAATATTATTATTCAAAATAATGAAAATCTTACATGCAGAGGATCTCAAATCCTCGAGTTCTGCAATACATGCAAACTACAGAAAGTTACAAAAATTCCCCTTTTCGCAACATGCGATCTTCTTTCCCCAAAAACTACTCACAAAAATCAGAAACTACCCCATAAATAGCCCAATTCTCTGTTTGGAGCCAAAAACAACATTCTAATTATGCACAAACTTTTGGAAGCCCTAACTCAAGATCTAACCGCTGGATCTTCAATGATAATACCTATTCGGAAAGGTCTTGCGAAAATGAAGTGCCAGAAAGTGGGGCCTAACGGCTAACCACTTTCGTTTTCTGCCAATTTTCGAGCCCATCCAGAGCCTTTTAAGTCCCTCAAAATTAGCTCTGAAGATTTTGTAGGGCAAAAAGCAGAAACTGAAACTTGAATAACTTTTGATTCGAGAATAATCTTTGCCTGATTCTTTCACCAAAGTGTTTATTATTTTGTCCTGAAGTTTCCCTTAAATTTTTGTCTCCTCATGCCTTCAAATTCATACTTGCTAAAAATAGCAGTTGAGCAAAAAAAGCAGAAAAACAATTTTGAAAGTTGGGAATTCTTCTTCGACGAAAGGGTATCCAGAAATGCAAAAACATCTACAAAAATCTAAATGAAAGTAAATATATTTTTGGGTGATGTAGGATTGCCCTTACACCATTGGATGCTCTTGCATCACCATGTTAGGCATTTATTGTGGGTTAAAAGCCATATAAAGAATATAAATTTGGGCCACCCAAACTTGTTCCAGATTCACTTCTACGAAGGAAACTACACATTCTCCATTCTTTGTATTTCAAGGGCGTGATATCCAAGAGAAACAAAATAAGCTCCTTTTGATTCATGGATCCAAGCAAGAATATCAAAATCTCTCGAAGAACAAGGTCTCTCCATCAAAATTGATGCTAGAATATCACGTTCCTCCATGGAACCCCCATTTGGCTACCTCTAAGGTTCCTTCCACATTTGAACCAAGTATCTCCCTAGAGTAATGGAGTACTTAAAATCAACAACTTTAGACCAACACATGACCAAAAAATGTTGCAGAGAGGCTAGAGTTGAGGAAAGGATGAGAAAATAAGAGGGTAATTGCCCCATTAGTCATCCTAGAACTAGGCATTGTTGCCTTTGTTAGTTATCCAAAAGAAACCCTTCTTTATAAGCGAAGCCCCCCTTTTTAACATACTCCGGATCAAGGAGCCTTTCCCACTTGACTCTATTTGTGAAATTTCTTCATTAGCTACCCCTCCCAAATATTTGGAGTTAAGAATTCTTGCTCATGGTTGATTTGGATTTTTGCACATCTCTAATATAATCTGGCAACTAAAGCCTGACAATTAAATTTTGATTCGAAGACCAAGTGCACCAAACCCTTAGGATTGCAAACCCAGTCCCAGTTCACTAGACTTCATTTTTGATTATCAAGATTACCAGCCCATAAGAATTTTCAAGAGAGAGCATCAAATTCCTTGAAGAAACACTTAGGGGCAATTAAGATTAAAAATTGGTAAATGGGAAGAGCTTGGAGAACAAATTTTAAGAGATTCAATTGACCTGCTAAGGAGAGCAAATGAAAGGTCTAGTGACTAACCCTTAAACGAAATTTGTCTAGAATTTTCTTCCAATAGTCTCTTCTCAAGCATCCATCAGATAGAGGAATTCCCAAATATTTCACTAGTAGAGTCCCAACCTGAAAATGAAGAATGTATATTCAATCCTATGCTGAATAACCACAAGCGTGTTAAAAAAGAAAATGCTAGACTTGTCTTCGTTAATTTGCTGACTTGAAGCAGATAAATAAATATCTAACACTTTCTTGAAATTAAATGCTTCCTCCATCTTGGCTAACCACATCAAGGCTATATCATTTACAAATCGAAGATGAGTTTGAGAATTTATATTCTTGGATCAAGACCAACCTTGAATGAGTTTGAGAATTTATATCCATCTTGACTTCCTGATATTGCTTTATCAACTGACCCAAACCTTTTGCCATCAACATAAATAGATAAGGAGATAAAAGATCCCCTTGCCTAAGATCTTGAGATGCTGAAAATACAGTTGTGGGAATACAATTGATCAACACATAGAAGAAGGTTGAAGATACACAACTCATAATCAAATCAACCCAGTTAGAACAAAATCTAAATCTAACCTTGTTGTAAGCCTTAGACATATCCAACTTAATGAGCATGGCTTTTCCCTTCGAAGTTGACATGGAGTGAATGGCTTTTGCTGCCACAACAACACCATCCAAAATTTGGCATCGTTTGACAAATCCTTCTTGCTCAAGGGAGATTGGAGAGGTCAAATACTTCTTCAGCTGTTCTGCAATGAGCTTAGTAATTATCTTGTAGGAGATATGACTGGGAAGGGGGGAGAGATTGGAGGAATAGGGTTTGCCTCACTATTTGCTGTGACTTGCAAAACATCCTATGTGTAGGCTACCAAAAAAATTCTGTGAACCAGCAGAGGGGAGAGGTTATAGTTAACCTTAAGATTTGTGCCCTGCAATTTCACTGCATCTGTGGTAGGGATTAGAAATGTTAATGCATTCCTTGTGGACTTGAGGCTCCTGCAAGCCAAGAGGTGGCTGTGGCATAGTGTCTGTGATATAAGGAAGAGCCGGGGAGAGGAAGCCACATTTGAGGCCCCTTGTAGCCTCCTTAACCACCTTTGCAGAAGCTCTCTTCCTATCAAGATTTGGTTGCAGTCTCATTTCTTTGTTGCCATTTTTGTTTGAAGCTTCCTTTGCCTTGTGTGTGGCTGTTGCTGCCACTCCTGATGCTCTTGTGCACTGTTGCTGTTTTTGTGCATCTGAATAATTGCACCAGTTTAAATTTTATTATTTTAGTAAAAATAAAATTTCATAGTAGTTAGTGTCATTGGCTCTATCTGCTTTGTTTTTTTTTTATTTGTCACTTTGTAGCTAGACATTTGTATTTTGTAGTTTGTGATTGATTTTGAGGGTTCAAACTCTGAAGTTGTACCATGAGTGTCACACTATGCAGTGTGCAGCAGAAACAGCAATCTCAAAATTAATGAGAATAATCTATTTTTTAAAATTAATGGTGTACACTCTCCATTACTTTTTTGCATCTCATTCTCTATGCAATTAGTATGGCTTTAAATAAAAAATAAATCAGATATTTCCCTTTTCTTTTCACAAGTTTCTGCATTTTATGGGTTCCTAGTATTTTCCAATAATATCTTGAGGAATTGAAAATCTCTTTCCCATTTGGTTTGCCAAGATATTCTTGAGAATGATATTTGCTTCTATGTGTATGTATATATGTAAACACACAGATTGAGTTGATATTTGTGGCGATATCACATTTTTGGATCAGATATTTGGTGTTCTGTTGTGACAGCTAATCTATGACCTTTTGGTTTTAACATTCATGTAGATCATACTTGGTTGCACAATGCCAAAAAAGCACCAAATGTTCCTCTTGGGGATGTGGTCAGGGCAAGGCTCAAACAGTTCTCTGTGATGAACAGGTTCAAAAAGAGAGCTCTGAGGGTAAGTTATGCAACTTTTGCTGTTGTTCTAGGTGGATTATTAATTTTAATATGCAAATAATTGGATTTCCTCAAAACAGATTTCTCTTCATTAGTTCTGCCAGAATATAATCTGTACCTGAACTCTCTTAATCTTATCCATTATTTGAAAAAATGCTGCTGTTTACAGGTTATTGCTGAACATTTATCTGTGGAAGAAGTAGAGGGCATTAGAGAGACGTTCAAGGCAATGGACACAAATAACAATGGCTCAATATCCTTTGAGGAACTGAAGATAGGTCTTCATAAGTCTGGTTCACATTTAACGGAGCAAGAAGTCCAGCTGCTAATGGATTCTGTGAGTCATTTCTATATTTTTTGCAGGCTGAATTGACAAATTTGCATGTAATGGTAATTAAATGTGGTAGATAGTAAGCTCCTTAGGATATGTATTGAAGGTTGCATGGATGCAATGGTATGCCAATGAAGTATCTGCTACATGGATCCAAAAATTTCCGTTTTCCTGTTTGGGGTTTAACTGGTATACATATAGACAAATACAACCTTTTGCATATCCTTGATTGAAATAAATTTTTCTGTCAGTTTACCTGTTAACAAATGTACTAAGACAATGAACAAACAACATTATATTGCCTCTCCAATACAGTAACTCACTTTTGGTGGTCATTTCTAGTCTAGGTGCGGGACTATTTATGTAAATTTGATGTTATGTGCGATAGGAAATTGGAATATTTGGAAGTGACCTTTGGAAACTACAAATTATAATATCAGATGCATATTGTTGCATATTCGTAATAATGAATGAACAATTTTATAAATTCCCATTGTGGGGATGCACTTGTGATTCAATTAGTTTGTAATCACTTAAGACAAAATAGAAATATAAACCTTTACCTGCAATGATAAGCTGAACTTCTACAAATATTGTTTTTCTCTACAACCATGCATGCTAGAAAAGAATAGATGTAGGGCAAATCGGAAGATTCTTACATTAGATGATAAATGACAATGGATAATAGATAAATATTTTTAGTTTTCAGGTTGTCTTGTTTGCAGTGTACTGTGATGTCAAAGGCTTATGTAGGCAACTGCATAGGAAGTTTAGTGTCTGAACATTTCAGGTCCTTTACTGGATTCATCTTCTGTTAAAAACAATGATGATAGATTAGCAACTGAGCCCAATAGGAAATAGTATAGCTGCAATTGGACATAATATTGCAGCTAGGGCCTGAGCTTACAAACACAATCTAATGCTTAACCTACTATGTAGACAGTTGTGACACAGGCTAGCAGTTCTAGGACTCTAAGTTGTAATAATTTAAAGCCTTAAATCACAGGAAGCTAGTAACATGGAATACAATATACCTCATAACATTGATGATGAAATTAATGAAAATTTTGTTATCCTGTGTGTTGACTATCATGTCAATTCTAAATTCTCAATTCAGCGCTAACGTTAAGCAATATGGTTCTATAATGTGTACGATGAATGCCTTATATACAAATAATTGAAATTTCACATATATTTTTTTTCTGATTTTCTAATTGCTGTGCCTTGGTGTCACCGTACCAGAAATCTATGGAACACAGTGAATAATTGAAACAAAACCTGTGCAAAGCATTATATCTTTCACCAGTTCAGGAAGAGAGGAGCATTGGAAGTTGCCTAGATCAGACAGCTTTTTCCAAATATGGGAGAGAAGGAAAGTTGGAACCAAGCAAGGAATATAAGGAAACGCTATTGAAGGCACAGTCTAAATATGATATATAATTATATATTATATACTGCTACATAGTTGGAAAACTCTGACTCAGGACTCAGCTAAAAACTCCTACACAGTTTTAATCCAGAAGCTTTTGAACTCACTATTTTGGACTATGGAAATATCATGTCTTTACTTGGCAGGAACTTGACAAAACTTGGCAAAAATTGAAAATAAAAGTAATTACACTAAAAAGCATAAATGGTATCTATGGCTCTCACTGTGTAAGAGGATTGTTGTTTAAACATATAAAACATCTATATTTTTATATGATATCCATGTCTTCATGTTTATATGTTTAAAGACAAAAAAAAATTCACGTAAAGGGTTAAACATAATAAAGATGTGTAAAATTTTAGGTCAAACATGCCCAAGCAAGTGAATTTGTTTTTGTATGTTCATAGGGTATGCATGTTGAATTTTGGGTGAGTGGCTATTGTAAGGTGGAGCAAGCAAATTCACACCCCGATAAATAGCCCAAATTTCTCATTCATTGGCTTAAAGAAGAAGAAGATTGTTCAAGCAAGGAGCAAGGGTGGATAATATTTCCCAGTAAATAGCAATGAGGATATAAAAACTGTAGACACACATTGAAGAAAATTTTGCAGAGCCTAACCATGTGAAAAGATTAAAATATTTTTTGGGTACTCTCTGGGAACTTGTGCTTGGACCCAAACATAGACCTGTGCAGGCCTATATATTTTAATGCCTTCTATTTTTTCTCGCTGAGTCTGTGCCTGAAATGTGTGAGGCCGAGAGTGAAACACAGTGAGTTTTTAACAGGACTCAGGTGAGTATGTGTGAATAATTGACAAAGGCTCAGTGCATGAATTTGGGCAGATAAGTGCATTGCAGTTTTGGAATCAGTAGTCACACTGAGTTGTGGCAGGTCCATGCTAGTTTTCCTACGATGTACTATTATACTAAAATTAATATATAAATGCTAAAATTAAATATATTATAAATTTATACATCAACTATATTCAAATATGTATATAATATATGAATATATTATTTCTTAATAAAATTAAACATTAAATATTAAATAATAGATATATATTATGTACTTGTGCTGCTGTGCCCCTGCTTACCCCAAATTTTGGTACATATGCCACCCATCTCTGAAAACCAGCCCCATGGGCACCTGTTCTGAAACTCCATGGAATATAGTTTTTATTTGCTGAGGTATCATCATGTAGAGTCATTATCTACTTAACTTTTTATCATATAAGTCATTATCATCATGTAATAATCATTTTTCCATGTATTGCTGGAAGAGTTGTGATGAGGAGTTTTTTTTTAAACAGATGGCTTTTTTGTCCTTTAGAAGTGTATCATAATTTGGTCCATTGTCTTCATCAATCTTTTTGCATAAGTGAATATCTCTAAGATGCATCGTGGAACTTAATGATAAGACTTCTCATATGGTAAAATGGGCCAAAATCTACAAGTTCGAAGTTTTATTGATGCCTTTTCATACAATCTAGGTAAACTTGAATTGAACTTTCTTTTTGTTATTTGATAGTCAAATATGCAAATATGGTGCATATTGCGCCTTTCTATATTCTCAACTTTGATTTTTACCAGATCAAGAATAGGTAAGGGCATAATGCTCTGTAAAATTCATTGTCTTTAAGTCAAACAAGGTGGCATCTCTAGCCTTATTGCAAGGCATTTAGAACCCATAACCGAGTCACCATGGAAGTGTGATCATGCAAAACATGGCAGGTAATGGAAAAGGCCCTTGATAATCCTTTGATTATTGAGCCTTCTTTGATGACTATTCCAATCTTCAGTCACCCTTTGATATCATTTAATCGCTTGAAGCATCTCCTTTAACCAGTCACCCTTTGATATCATCTAATCGCTTGAAGCATCTCCTTTAACCATGCTGTTATGCCACAATATGAATAAGTTTTCTCCTTTTGGTGCAGCAACTGAATGCTGGTTGAATGAACAATCACTGAACAGCCACGTAGAACACACAAACAGAAACAACACAGAAGAAAAATGGAGAAAAGGAAATAAAATGCTTATTTAAGTTGTAAAAGAAGGAAATACAGTCTGGGCTGCATTCAAGATGAAACCAGTCAACCTATGCTACCCTAAGCTAATGAGAACTATACAACCTATGTAGAGACTCTCTGCATTTCAATCTACCCTACACCAGCTCTGTTATGCACTCCTAAACTCTACCCAAAATCTCGAAGCTGAACCCAAGTTAGAACCCCTGACAGTGGCCACCAATCTGATATGTATAATGCCCAAACACAGATGGAAATTTGATTTGATAGAATCCCAAGAATTCATGCTTCTAGATGCTATTTATGTGTACTAGAGGGAAATCTACGCCAAGGGATAGAGAATGTTCAGTCATTAATTTGAACCTTCTGGCCATTCCTCAATTTCAAAATTTGACATCTTCTGGACATTTTGACACCTGCAGACTTTTTGAGGTTGTTTGCAGTTGAGCTGTGAAGGTTGTGCAAGAGCTGCACAAAGCATGTTTGCAGAAGGCTTGTGTGACGGACAAGTGTCAATTGCCAAAGTGTTTGTGCAAGATTGTAAGACTAAAGAAAGGCAATATGTGGCTGCACATGATGGCAAGCACTCTAAGATGGGTTTGCAAAAAGGCCAATAGGATCAGGGCAAAGAAATCAAGCTGTACCGTTGAAGTAAGAATTGCACTGGTCCGCCAAACCTGGCCAACACATAAATACAGAACAAAATATACAAGTGTGCACAAGCTAAGTCTGCATACAGAAACTAAACACAACAAGAGATGTTTTTGAGCAGTATAAGATTGCTCCAACCCTAGTATGTTCTTGTATCACTTTTCCTGATCTCGATCATTATGCTTGGATTTACTTTTGTCATGTCACCTGTCATTATTGTTTTCATTAAACTACTTATTTTCCTTTCCTCTGATAAAGTGGGCTTGCTACTTATATTCTATCTTCTCTTTTTGAAAGAGATTTTTATATTCTTTAATAACAATTGTATAGAACTCATCAAAGGTAAGATCTTGTCTTTTTGACATTTGTTGAACAGTGACCTTCAATTGACTGAGCATGCCATCGATGCACTCATATATCTACCCATGACTTGGAGTAGAGTCCCCATATCTAATCACTATGAAAATTGGGGATATGAAGGAGGTTATGTGTTTGGAATCTGACCAAAAAGTGTCACTCTTCACTACTTCCATTTTCCTCAACCTTGATTTGTATTTGACTTGGCCCACTGATTCTGCTTTTGTGTCATGATCATTAGTTGTAAGGGTTCTTACATCTTAGTTATCCTCTCCAATACAATGAAGTAGGATGCATAGTTGTTTTTGATGGGTTTAATAAATTCCTTATTGGAGAAGGACCAAAATACTGCACATGACATGTGGTAGATTGTAGACAAACATCTGCACATTTTTCTCATTGGCTATGACTTGTTTGATCCACTCACTTGTATTGATGCCCTTGACTGTATTGCTCATGGCATGCACACAACAAGAGGTCCAATAGATATGCTTGTAGGCAGTTTCAACTAAATTCCCAACTGCCCCGCACATGTATGCTGCATCTGTTGCAACCTGAACCACATTGTCAAGGATAATCTTGAGGATCTGAAATCGAAATTCATTCCCCTTAGGTAATAAGGCCCCTCCTTGCGTATGAACATGATATTAATGAGTGTACAGTATCTAATGTTATCTTACTATCCGTGATAATGCTGTACCCATGTGGCCTTCATTTGCTCTGTTAGATACATTTATCTTGGAATAGTTCTTATTGAAGATAGCATTTCTTGGTGTTGCTTCCCCTAGCTCTACATATGAAGGTGCTGCTTGTGCAACCTTGGACACAAAGTTGGTGTTTCCACAAGGGAGAACAGATCGGTAGGAATTGGAAACACACCTTAAGAAGTTGGTGTTGGTGTTCGTTTTCCACTTCTTCTCTTTTGATGATTACAAAAAGAGCATGGGCTAGTAGGGTATTTTAAGATTTTGTGGTTGCCTCCTTCCACCCCAACTTTAGGTTTAAGATAGGATAATTTAAAAAACAAATTGTTTTTTTTTTTTAGTTCGAAGATTAAATAACTTCATTTTCCCTGCTGGGGATGCCTTGACATCCTTGGGACAGTGGAAGGATGCTTTGGTGCCCCTTAGGCCATCGTTGAGATAGCAGTGTGTTTCCCTCCCCAGGGATGGCCTCTAGCTGGGGCCCTATCCCTGTCCTTTCATCCCTGGGATGTATGGATGCCAGGCTTGGGGCTAAATAATGAGTACCCATAATAATTAAGCAGGATATAATTATAAATTTATTTATCATCCTCATTTCTCCAGTTGACTCAGTTTAGGTATATACAATATCTGCCCAGAACATTTATATTTTAAGTGCTCCATGTGTCAAAGGAACAGATAATAATACTCAGATAAGTTAGAAATATTGAACCAGATACAACTAAACACTAGTGAAGGTCATAGGCACAGATAACTGTAGTTCTGTGCACATAAATATGCATCTTTATATATTAGAGACAGATAAATATGAGTAATTTGGATTCCCAGAGTGAATTATGATGTACAAGTTCCTCAAGATCCACAAACTTGTACTTGATCAGTTGATTGTCATGGAGATCAAGAGATAATTTGACTTAAAATTTATGATAGTGAGTACACCCCATATTTATGGGAAGCCAATGCGAATTGGCAGCAAATGTTATCTTACATAATTTTTTGGTTTATCTTAATTGTCTCATGCTTTATTCAAGATTTGCTTTCATTTTATGACTGGTGTACCCTGGTGATGCGCTCCAGAGGTTTTTAATATTTACAGTGTCCCCCAGAGATCTAGGATGTCCTAGGCACTCAGGATGAGGACAAAATGTATCTCTGTCCTGAAAAATTAGGAGGGGACATCCCTCAAATTTCAGGAATTCAGTAGAAAGTAGCATCTCTGGAGGTTGCCCGTGTATGTCTACAGTTCTGGGAACATTAGGACATTCTCTGTGGACTTTTTCAAAACATTGATAACAACACAGAAAAATATATTGAAGTCTGATTATAGGGGTTGACTAAGAGGGTGCCTTAAGTGAGTCCAGCAGTTCCAGTGATGAAGAGCATTTCTGGAGATTTCCATGGGATGATGACTGATTAGTGATTACTGAGTTTGTTAATCAATGAAGCCGTGCATTTCCTGTTTTGGCAGTTTGATTTTGATTTAATTGTGATTCTCAGCTTTGACTTCTAAGTTTGACTTTGGACTTTGTAGTCACTATTTATGAATTATGAAACGAATCATAATGATGGATTAATGGATCAATCTAGTTTGTCTAAAATTTCAGTGTCTTTTAGTTTGTTTAATTTTTTTATTTTCATTTAAAATATTTATTATTTATTATTTTAATTGCTGATGCCCCCACAATCTGGAATTTTTTTTCTCTGGCCCTAAAGTCCATCGCTCTTTTCCCACATTATCAAAATTAGGAAAAAATCTAGTTATTATAAATGTTTTTCTTAGTATTATTTAAACATTGACCTCTAAACATATGTTAGTACTCTGCAATGGTCACTTATGGGTTCAGTACAGTTTATTTCCAGTGCTAGAGTGAGATGCATCATGTTTTTTTCTTGACAGAATGATCTGTGTGCACATCAATGGAAATGAATGAAAGGCTGTTGCAAATTGCTGAACCATTATAATTTGCTAGCCATTTTGAGGCTTGATGTCATGGGTGAAATATATCTGGAGTTGGAGAGCATGTGTTGCTTTAAGCATTACATTAGAACAAGAAAAACATATTTTGAGGCCATGTGAGGCATGCAGATATTCAGTTGCTTCAGTTTAAATCTGTAACTGGTAAATATTGTTTTTGTAATATAGTTAATCACAGAATCTGTAACCAAGAAACAAATTGCAGAGGTGAAGAAAATTCATTTAGGATGAAATTTCTTCCAGTAAATATAGATCTCTATAAAGGAGAAAGATGTGTAGCTTTCAAATCTACATTTTTAGGCTGTGGTAAAGAGTAAGCTTGTAACGTCTTATACAAATATATTTGCCATTGTACAAATGTAAGGGAGAGTTGTTTCCAACCAGAGGTTTGGCATATCTTAGTTCAATGATTGAATTATGTTCTTAGTTACCAAACAAGTATATCTAACACCATTGATATCTATTTTCAGGCAGATGTTGAGAAGAATGGCAAGCTAGAATTTGGAGAGTTTGTTGCAGTTTCAGTTCATTTGCAGAGAATGGACAATGATGAGCATTTACGAAAAGCTTTTACTTTCTTTGATAAAAATGGGAGTGGCTATATTGAAATTGATGAGCTTAAAGAAGGCCTAGCTGATGGCCTTGGTCAAGATGATGAAGAGGTGCTGAATGACATTGTTCGTGAAGTGGATACAGACAAGGTAAGGCTAATTCCTCCCACCTCTCTCAAGAACAGATGTCTTAAGAATGAATTATCATGATAGATATTTGCTTTAATTGTCAATTTAGACGTTTTTATACATTTTTTAGCACCACTTCAAACTACCTAGCTATATGTTTTAGAAAAGTCTCTTGTGAGTGAAGCATACATATTCTGTGTATTCAGGATGGTCGCATCAGCTATGAAGAATTTGTTGCCATGATGAAAACTGGTACTGATTGGAGAAAAGCCTCCCGCCATTATTCACGTGAAAGGTTCAATAATCTGAGTGTCAGATTGATGAAGGATGGCTCCCTGCAGATGACTAGTGATGATAAAAGATGAATTAGTTTGGAAAACTGGGTCTGTATAGTGCACTGTTAAGAGGATTTAGGAGTCTTGTCTTTGTCTATGGGAATATCTGAGGTTTAATCATGATCTGGTTTTAGAATTGTATTTCTTTTTATGGCTCATTGATTGTGTTATATTGTTATTTCAGTTTCAATGTGGTGGGTCTTGTCTTATGTTGTACTGAGGCTCTCCTGTATTCCAAAAGGAGTTATAACATTGAATGTGATAACCAGCTGCATGTGATCTTGATTTATGGATTAGCCTTGCCTTGGAATTGAAAGCTAACGATTTCATAGAATAGTTCATGGCCTGCAAGAACGGATTGCTCAGAAGATTGAGTCGGCATTTTTCTTGGCTTGTGTTCGATGTCAGGGGTTTTCTTGGCTTGGTACCTCTTTGTTTGGGCCTGCTTGATCTCATTAAAACTGTAAGGCTGGCTAAAGGGGTTGAAATAATGAATGGTAGCATATATTCATGCGTTCAGATAATTTTAGTTATTGGAATTTCAGTACCTGTTCCAGGTTTGGATTTTAAATGAGTAGGAAGTACTGTCACCTACTGATTTAGCAAGACTTGACAGTTTGTATTGGTTACGTGTAACATTTCATTGTGCTGTTTTTACAACTTTTCTGCTCAGAAGAAGCATTATTAGAGTCTCAATTTGTCTTATGCTGTATGCCATTCTGTATGGTACTATGGAGTAAGCAATGGGAGATTAAGACAATTCAAGGGTGAGCAGTCTATTGGTTTTCTGTGCGTACATAAAGCTTTCTTTGTTTTTGTCACGCTGGTGAACTAATTCATTCTGAATATTCATTTGTTGACACCATATCACAATTCGAATAATGAGTATAATGATAAGCTATTTGCGTTATTTGGTTTTGTTATGTGGAACTGGAAAAGGAATTTTGGTCATGTTTAAACTTAAAGCTACTTTATGCAGACAGAAGCTACCAAATACCTGGGAGGTGAAATCTTAAATTTGGTGAGTGTTCATGCAGCAGAATTACTGTTCTGTTGTTGGCATAGATTCACACATTATATTTTGAATATCTACAATATGGACCAGCTTTGCTTAAATTTTTTTCTTTGTTGTCAACATACCTTGTAATCTGCTTTAGGATGCAATTTCAAACCGTACAGAATGTTTCTGTTCACTTGGAAAGAAGTGAACACTATGATGCAGGCTGGTTTTGTCACCATGCCCAGCAATATCGAAATGTGTTAAAGGGTGATTTCCTCAAGTTCAAAGTTTAAATAGGGTTACTGCTACAATCTCGTATGATGTGGTAAGCACGGAGGATTTTTTCAAAAGTCATCCTTGGAAGCTCATTCGGTGCTGCATTGTAGGGTAATCGAGATACTGATTGGGGCTTGCTCAATTTTTTGGAAGTATATGTGTCTTAATTTCGAGGCCTGGGGTTGAATTCTTTTGATTTGCAATCGCTATTGTTGGTCATGGTGGGGAAGGCAAGGCTGGGTTCATACTAGGATAACTTTAAACTTAAAGTGGTTATGCAAGGGTTGTAGACTAATCGTTAAATGTTTTTTTAAGAAAAATGTTGTGCTGCCTTAGTGATTACCTGGCCAAATTAGTCTTGGCCAATAATCAAGACAGCCCATGCTTGATGCCAGCCTATGAAATTTTTTTTGGTTGGTTGGGCAGATCGTTTAAAAATCAACACAAGTAATCTTTGCAATGGACACGGGTTTAATAATGAAGCAACCGATATTTGATGCCAGCGTATGCATAGAAATTTGGTTTTGTTGGGTTAAGCATTTAAAAAATCGAACGATTGATGTGGACTAACGGCACCTTTTCGTCATGCAAGTCTTCTTAAAAAATCTTACTGTTTTTGGCCCCCATGCATCGATCGGGAGAGTTGTCTTCACGGATGGCAGGATGTAGGTCATCATCACATAAAATATTATTCAAATAATCTTTTGTTAATTGTGAGAGTTCTTGGTGTTTAGGACAAAAAAATGTTATACAATTATGACATACAAATATTACTTAACTAGTTAACACTGCATTGACTTTCATTTAGAAATGAATATTAATTCTCATTGTAGTTACGTTTGATTACAAAAAGATTTTACGAGCTCATAATAATTAATGATACAATTGCTACTGTCAAGTCAGCAGTGGTAAAGAAAACATGGTAATTTATTGTCAGTCTGGTTAGCTTAAGAGAAAAATTATTAGCAAACCGAATGATTGTAAGCATTCGCTTTTCAAACTTGTTTAAGTTGCACAAGCAAATATCAACATAAGTAGTAAAAATCTGAGTGGTAATCTAATATGTTGAACTTGATGATGGAAAGAATATATTATTTCAAAGTTTAATTTTACTGGACATATAACAGAGAAAATCTGTATATGCACTGACACGGCATAAATTTGCACGAAGAACAAATGGTGTCAAACTTCATTTTTACTTAACATGAAACAGCTTAAATCTAAAATTTTGAATTTCTAATAGTAGTATAAGTCTTCATTTTTACTTAACATGAAACAGCTTAAATCTAAAATTTTGAATTTCTAATAGTAGTATAAGGATTCTGGTCTTACATATTTAAAATAACCATAGTTGTCTGGAGATGTGTTTTTGACCCTTGGGACACATCTCAGGTACTGAGACATGTTTCCTTGTATAGGAAACTTGTTGATGTCTCCTTAATTTTTCATTTAAAAAAAAAAAACTTACGTTTCAACAAGGTTTCATATGAAAAGAGAAAAATGAATTTGACATTTCTAAATTTCAATATGTAATATCAAATATGTAGTATGAACTCTTTGACTCATTGACATTTGTGTGTCTAAGCTTCAAATTTACTCTTAAATTTTATCAGTGTTAAATGAATTGACATTTCTAAATTTCAATATGTAATATCAAATATGTAGTATGAACTCTTTGACTCGTTGATATTTGTGTGTTTAAATTTTAAATTTACTGTTAAACTTTATCAGTGTTCTTGTTTTGAAAGTTAAATGTCATGATGTTTTCAGTTTTAATGTAGCAAGTTTATAAATTATTAAATTATGTTTTAAAAATGGATCTCCAAGTATCTCCTATTTTTCAAAGTTAAATGTACCGTACCTGTATCAGTCTTCTATACCCGTATCAGTACCAGTTTCCTAGCAACTATGAAAATAACATATAATATGTTGTCTCTGATGACGATGTTAAGAACAAAATATTTAGATCTTAAGAGTAATTATTTTTACATTGCAAAGCGCATGTTTATATTTTCCAAAGCTTGACGAAGAAAGGACAGGCCCACAACTTTTTTCAGTGAAAAAAACCACGGTAGAGATGTTAATAAAAATATAATTAGTCATCAATATTCACAAAAGAGTATTGCAACTGAAGGAACCCTCGATGAAATTAATTTCAGCTGAACTGTTTGGAATCATTGATATCTGAGAGAATTAACTAGGTTTATAAATATTTCAAAAAATGGGACCTGGGATAGGAATACGTTTAGGACTTGAACGCAGTATGTATTCACCATCAATGTAACTGTTATGAACACAGTACGTGTTGCTAAAATTATATTGTTGAAGGACAAAGTCCTGTCTACCAATTTTTTTCATATTAAATCATTTGCACATTATCTCTTCAAGATTTTTTCTATAAGATATTTCTTCCAACATTCAGATGAGAAATGAATATGGGTAAGATAAACTAGAAATGCAAAAAGTATGTGTTTGTTTTTGGAAAAATACAAGAAATAATCTGACACTAGCCTAATGTTCATCAATCCAATTTAAATGGTTATAAAAATTCATTAACATTACATAATATGAGACGTATAAAGTAGGAAGTAATCTCTTAACAATCTTAAATATAAAGTCTGTCTGGGAGTATCGATGTATCATGTTTCCTTTATGCTTTAGGATCTCTGGAGTGGTACGACATAGATTGTGATCATGACTGGATCTTGCTCATTGGAGGTCATCTAATTCTCACGAATAAGTTCAGGAATGCAAAAAACTCTTTGAACTGAATTGCGCCGTCTTTAAATCTAGGGCAATGAAACTGTCTTCGACTTGAATGAGAGGCTACAGTACCATTTCACTATTAGCATAAAAGACAACGTTAAATTTGTTTGAATTCTACATCTATATCCCTACACGCTTGTAAGGTTTAGAATTAGCTTTTAATCATATAAGCTTGTGGCATCTTCTATCCTACAAGGGAGAAATTGAAATACCAAAGAATGTATTCGCGTGTAGACGGTTAGAGAAAGCTCCCAGTTATGCCATAGATAACTTCGTGCAATCGTAGCTCTTAAATCGTTAAATCGTGTGTTGGATCGAGATGATTTTTTTTAGGTTTTATTCGCATGTGGGTTAATAGTTTATAGGTATTGTTTTGGCTTGTGGGCATTTCTGACAAATGCAGGAGAGTTCAATAAGCGTGCAAGGGTCAAAAAATCCCCATTTAGAAGTGTCACCTGCTCAGAGCCCTCACACGTCCCAATTGCCCCTACTATGACCACCAATTAATATTAAAAAAAACCCTAATTGTGTCAATATTAGGGTACAATTATAACAATTTTATCATTCATATACGCTCAAAAGTGAATGGGCCAAATTCACTGGTTAATTTTGGAGGTTTAGGTTAGCGGTCATAATAGTTCACACCTACATATTATTTGTCAAGCCTTAACACTGGACACCACTACACATTCAACCCAATTAATAATCATGTCGAGTCTGGTAGTGGATTATTTCCCACGGTTTTTGGGGGTAAAATGATTATTTCCTATCATTTCACCGCACACTGACGATCTAGAAAACCTTTAAACATTCGTTGCTGTCTACTCTCCACGGTGTGAGGTAACGGCAAACATCATTCTCCTTTCAAAATGCAAACAATGGTACCCCTGAATCTTTTTATTCAAGATTTGTGTGGACCCGTGAATAGTTTCTTGGTTGATTGAATAATGATTGCTACTTGTTTTTACCTATTTCATCATTTTTTTTCATGCCCTTTGCATCATGTGTTGTTTCACATGGTTAGGTCTAGTGGTGGATTATTTCCCACGGTTTCTTGGGGTAAAATGATAATTTCCTACTCTCCATTTTACCGCACGCTCACGGTCTAGTAAACCCTCCATGGTTTCATGATTTTGTTTGACAAAATAATGAGGCATCTCGTGGGTTTGACCACATGTCTGCAAAAAAAATGTATTTGTCTACTCAGACCTTTTTCTTAATAACCCATCTGTATTTGGGCATATATTTGCAAACCCATGTCTCATTTCGTCTAGTTATTACATTATTATCATGAAACTGTTAGCATCTTATAAACTGTTGCTTTTTGGGGCATATATATGAAATCCCTCGTTTGTATTTCTCTTATTAAAGATTTTTTTAGGGTCAAACCCTAAACTACTATAGGCTAATATCCTAAAAATTGCTTGCTTATATCATTTTTAACATATATTTGAAAACCACTGTCTGCTTTGGTGTGATCAAGTGATTATTCTCATGAAACCCTTGCTTGGTTTTTCGGCATATATATGAAAACCCATGTTTGTTTTTCGTGTGATTAAGGAATTATTATCATGAAACCTTTGCTTACTTTTTTGGGCATATATCTGAAAACCCAAGTCTGTATTCGTTTTACCTTTGTTTAAATTTCTATCATTTGGCTGTCCAATACAACATAGTAGCATTCATTTATTGTGAAATGTGTTAGTAATTGTCTACTTTTCATTGCATATATAACAGGGCACCGTACATATATAGGGAAAATTTTGTATCCTTTATTATTTACTTAACAACTTACATTTTCATTGTACTCTTAAATGTTCACACAAAGATATATATTCCAACATCAATGAGATTAAACAACTGATGTCTTTGAAATTATTCCTTATAAACCCCATTTACAAATTCAGTAAATTATGTGTTCATTTACTAAAAGGCTCCTTTATATTCTATGTCTCTTATTCATTCAACAAATCAATATAAGCATGATGAACCTTCCTTTTGTTAGTTTTATAAGATCAAATATATGCACATAAATTAATTAAAAAATTGACACAAGAACACAACCAATACGCTGGGAAAACCCTCCAACCTGAGGGAGAAAAACCCAACCAATATATCTCTTATATATTGATCCAAAATAAGACCAGAAATCTGCTTACAACTAAGGCACAAAGTAATGCCTATTTGATACAATGAATAGCACCTCTCCTAGATGCAAAGATACAAAGAATATGATTCTCCTTGAATCGATCTGCTAATACAAATTCGATCTGCTACTCAGATTAGACTTCTCCTTAATACTTTGAATGAACTTGATGATCAAATGAGACACAATCTTCTTGTATTTATGCAAGTGCCCAAGGAGAAAAGACGTGCCTTTAGAGAGAGAGGTCAGCCCAGCCAAGAAGGATGCCTCTTAAAAAATCGTGACTTTTCTTGGGTTGGCCCACATAAAATTTATTATTATCAAAAGTCATTTCATTTAATTTCATTTTATGATTAAGGCGCCTTCTTAATAAAATTGAATATATATAAATTTAAATAGCTTTTGCTACATTTAAATTTATCTTCAATCAGATCGAGCTTGGAAGTATTCTTCATGTGGATGCATTTTAACATCAACACTCCCTCTTAGCTAGGGAGGAATACTTCTATCTGCACAAGGCATATCACCTCATCGTGATGCCAAACAACATGAATGTATCTATGTAAAAAAGAGCTTATCACCTCATCATGATATCAACCATCATGGCTACCTCCATAGATGGTATGTACAAGTGCTCATCACTCAACATGATGTTGTCACCTCATCGTGATGTTCGCCATGGCTCTCCCAAAGGGTGAAACACAATTACAAGTAAATCATCACAGACTCCCTCACGTGATGTTGTCATGGAGTCACACACATGACATCCACCATGGCTCTCCCAGAGGGTGGAATCAAGGGATTTCACCTCAAACTTCTCTTATAGGGAAGAACTCATTAACAAGGGATTTCACCTCAAACTTCTCTCACAAAGAAGAACTCATTAAAGAGGATCACTGATATTGAGACACGTTCTCAATTAAGGTTGAGTTCTCCACCATACCAAGCTTATCTCGAAAGTACACAAACTTTATCCTGGAGAGAGGCTTGGTGAGAATGTTTGTCATCTGCTCATCAGTGCTGATATACCTCAACTATATAACTTTCCTCAATACCATATCTTTGATATAATGGTATTTGATCTCAACATGCTTGGTTCTGTCATGAAACACAAGATTGACAAAAAGCTTCACACAACTCTGGTTATCACAATGAATGATAGTAGGCTCCATTGATTGTCCAAACAATCCTACAAGGAGCTTACGAAGCCATATTGCTTCACGAGCTGCCACACAAGCTGCAATGTACTCTGCCTCTACTGTACTCAATGCCGCTGAAGACTATTTCCTGCTGCACTAGGATATCATAGTAGATCCCAAACTGAAGCAACATCCAGAGGTACTCTTCCGATCAGTAGCACACCCTGCCCAATCAGAATCAGTAAAACCATGCAGCTCCAAATCACACCTATAGAATATCTCAATACATATCCAACTGTGCCACACAAGTATCTCAAGATATGTTTAGTTGCAACAAGATGTATCTGCCTTGGTTCACACATGAATTGATTGAGTGCACTCACTACATAACATATATCCGGTCTAGTGTTAACTAGATACATCAATGACCCAATCAACTGCATGTACATCATGGAATCCACCAGTTCTGAACTAGCTACAACCTCCTTCAACTTATGTAAGTTGGTCTCCATAGGAGTAGACATAGGTTTGCAATCAATCATACCAAACCTCTTCAGAATGTCAATGGTATACTTGCATTGACTCAGAAACATCTCATCCGACTTTTGCCAAACTTCTAAGCCAAGAAAGTAATGCATGAGACCAAGATTCTTCATTTCAAACTCAGAAGCTAACTCCTTACATTTTAGAATGAGGTGTTCTTCTCCAGTGATAATCAAATCATCAACATACAAGATCAAAATCAATGCTTCACCATTTATTACCTTGAAGTAGAGGTTAGAATCTGCATCATTATTTGAGAAACCCAAACTCAACAGGTAACGATCAATCCTTTCGTACCAAGCACAAGGAGCCTGATTAAGACCATACAAGGCCTTCTTCAGCTTGCAAACATGAGACTCTTTCCCATGTACCTCAAATCCATCAGGTTGCTCAATGTAAACCTCTTCTTCTATGACACCATTCAGAAAGGTTGTCTTTACATCTATTTGGTGAATCTTCCATCCTCTAGATGCACCAATAGAAATAATGGTTCTGACAAAAGTATAGCAAGCCACTGGAGCAAAGGTTTCTTCATAGTCAACTCCCTCTTTTTGTGAAAACTCTCTAGCCATGAATCTAGCCTTGTACTTCTCAATGCTCCCATCAGTTGCATGCTTGATCTTGAAGAGCCATTTAGAAGACACCACATATTTTCCTTCGGGTCTAGGAACTATGTCCCAAACATCATTCTTAAGTATGGACTGATACTCTTTAGTCATAGCATCTTTCCAAACTTGTTGACTAGAAGCTTCTTCAACACTTGAAGGATCTAACTCATCAAAGCTACATAACTAGAGAATTTATTAGGTCTCTTACTTTCTTTGAAAGTTCCTCTTGGGGCTGCAAAAATTTCTACCTCCTGCATTATTTTCCTGGCCCAAAGAGGTCTCTTCCTTCCAATCACAATATCTGTAGGCCCATCAGTAGGCTCCAAGGGTTCACCTGGATCATCATCTTTAGGTTCTGGAACCTCCCTTCGATTCTCAGGAACATGGTCAACTTCCATATCCTGAGGAGGCTCTTTTCATCGATCTCCATATGAGTGCCCTTGGATCTTCTAAATGAAACATCCTCCTCAAATGTGACATCTCTACTGATCTCAATAGTCTTATGACCCAGATTGTAGATTATGTAGGATTTTGATGTCTCACTATAGCCTACCAAAATTTCCTTCTTGCCAGAAGGTTCCAATTTTGTTCTCTTTTCCTTTGGTATATGAACATACACTGGACACCCAAAGATCCTCAAATGACTTACTTTAGGTTTCACCCTAGAGAATGCTTCTTCAGGAGTTATGTTCTCCAAGATTCTGTGAGGACTTCTATTTTGGACATAGACAACAGTCCTGGATGCTTAAGCCCAAAGAGAGATTTGTAGGTCTTGGTCATGAATCATGGCTTTGACTGCTTCCACGATAGATCTATTCTTTCTCTCTACAACATCGTTATGTTGAGGATTATAAGGAACGCTAAGCTCCCTCTTAATCCTTGCTTCAATGCAGAAGTTACGAAAGATACCAAAAGCGTATTCTCCTCCGTTATTGGATCTCAAAACCTTGATCTTCTTCTCGGACAAATTCTCCACCCAAGCTTTGAATTCTCTGAATCTTTCTATACTTCCTCAGATTCTTTATATCTCAAGAAATAAATCCAAGTCTTTCTAGAGTAGTCATCAATAAAAATAATGTACTACAAGAAACTACTCGAAGACACAACAAACATTGGACCACATAAATCAAAATGAATGAGATCAAGAATACATTTAGATCTACTTTCTCTACTATGAAATGGGCCTTTTGTAGTCTTACCTAAGGCACAACCTTTACATGTACCTTCATGCTCTTGGTTGAACTTCAGAAGGCTAGTGACCATCTTCTCCATGATAGGTAGGGCTCGAAAGTGAAGGTGAGCCAATCTTCGATGCCAAAGATCACACAAGCTTGAAGAATCATGCACTAGAGCCTGAAGAGGGCGAGTGCATAGCCTGTAGAGAAACCCATGTCTAACTCCAATCACCTGAGCAGTCTTGATGTTGGAGTTCTTTGCCGAAATGAGAACATTGCCTTCTGAAAAAACAACTTGATAACCCTTGTCTTCCAAGGTTGAGATGGAAACAAGGTTTCTCTTGATGCCTGGAAAAAATAGCACATCATCCAATTGCAAGGAATCATTGGAATCCAAGTGAAGAGATGAGATCCCAACTCTTTTAACAGAATAACTAGCATCATCTCCAATAATGACTTGTTCACTAGAATCTTTCTCCACTAAATTAGATAGATTCTCCCTAAATCCGATGATGTGGCGAGAGACACCACTATCAATCAACCAAGTGTTGGTGTCGGTAGATACATTGCTTGACAAGGCTGAATAGAATAGGTATTCACTTGTATCCTTCTGCATGGAGGCTTCATCGACATTTGCAATGGTAGCCTGCTGGCTAGGCCTGGAAGGACATTCCTTTGTAAAATGACCATACTTGTCACATCAGAAACATTGGACCTTGGAGAGGCCCTGCTATCGACAACATTCCCAATAGATGAGTGTTGATCTCTCAGTTCGGTTATTCTCATGAAGTAGGTAATGATAGTTTCTCCCTTCACCATCTTCAAGTGATGAAGTTGTTGCTTCAGTGCAAGAGCCCGACTGGTGTTGTTGATCTCATACATCTCCTCCAGGCTTTTGAACATCTCTCTCGCAGTCCTTAACTTGGAGACAATAGGGACAATATGATCCTTCACCGAATCAACTAACATCTTCTTTGCGCTAGTATCTTTCTTCTTCCATAGGGCCTTTTCTTCCTCATCTGTAGGCTCGGGGGCAGAGCTCTCCACAAACTCTGCCAATTTGCTTTTCTCCTAGGTGAACATGATCTTGAATCTCCACGAAGTGAATTTTAACACTCCCTCAAGCCTATCTTCAATCTTAAGACCATTAACCATCTTGATGAAGAGATAGAGGTGAATAAAGATGAGAGATAAAATAAGGGTATCGTTGTAAAGCACAATATGATTATGATCTTCTTCAAACCTGCTTTGATACCATGTTAGTTTTATAAGATCAGATATATGCACAAAAGTTAATTCAAAAAATGACACAAGAACACAACCAATACCCTGGGAAAACCCTCCAACCTGAGGGAGAAAAACCCAACCAATATATCTCTTATATATTGATCCAAAATAAGAGCATAAATCTGCTTACAACTTAGGCACAAAGTAATGCCTATTTGATACAATGAATAGCACCTCTCCTAGATGCAAAGATACAAAGAATGTGATTCTCCTTGAATCGATCTGCTACTACAAATTCAATCTGCTGCTCAGATCAGACTTCTCCTTAATACTTCAAATGAACTTGATGATCAAATGAGACACATTCTTCTTGTATTTATGCAAGTGCCCAAGGAGAAAAGATGCGCCTTTAGAGAGAGAGGTCGGCCTAGCCAAGAAGGACGCTTCTTAAAAAATCGCAACTTTTCTTGGGTTGGCCCACATAAAATATATTATTATCAAAAGTCATTTCATTTTATTTCGTTTTATGATTAAGGGGCCTCAATAAAATCGAATATATATAAATTTAAATAGCTTTTGCTACATTTAAATTTATCTTCAATCAGATCGAGCCTGGAAATATTCTTCATGTGGCTGCATTTTAACACCAACACCTTTATATATGTCTTAGTTAATTCATAGAAGGCTCCATTATATTAAAAAAAAGTGTACGCATCAGCTTGCATTTTCATTATATGTGTGTGTGTTTGTATTCACTTTACATGTGTTTAAATTTCAATTCTTTGGTTGTCCAATATAACACAATAGCATTCATTTACTATAAAATGTGTTAGTAATTGTTTGCTTTCCATTGCACATACAATAGGGCACCATACACAGATAGGATGAACTTTGTATCCTATATTCTTTACTTAACAACTTACGTTTTCATTGTACTCTGAGATGTTCACATAAAGATATATATCTATACATATATACATGTATACATATAAATACACACACACACACGTACATATATATACATATATATATACATATATATATATACATACATATATATATATATATATATATATGCATATATATATATATATATCTATTTTTGTACATATCTATGTAAAACCTTGAAGGTTTGCTGCTATCTGCTCTCCACAGTTTGAGGTAATGTTGACCATCATTTCTCCTTTCAAAATGCAAACAATGGTACTCCTGAATATGATTATTTCACATTTATCTGGACCCTGGTTTCTTGACGTTTGATTATTAATCACTACATTTTTTTTACCGTTTTCATCATACAACATAATACCATTTATTTACTATTAAATGTGTTAGTAATTGACTGCTTTCCACTGCACATACAACATAACACCGTACATATATCGAATTACATTCTCATTGTACTGTTTGAAATTTATATCCTTTATTCTTTACTTAACAATTCACATTTTCATTTTCATTTTAGATTTTTCTTGGTTAATTGATGGAAACCTCCATTTTATATATCTTGGTTAATTCATAAAAAACCTCCTTTAAATTCATAAAAGTGTATACTTAAACTTGTATTTTAATTATATATGTATGTATACACACACATATATGTATATGCATATGTATATATATGTACATGTATGAATATATATATATCTATATATATATATATATATCTATATATATATATATATATATATATATATATATATATATATATATAAACATGTATATATATGTATATATACATACACATGTGTCTATATGTGTGTGTGTGTGTGTGTGAGAATGTATATATATGTTTGTATGTATGTTCTTATTTTTGAATGGATGGTCATAGAATTTATAAACTCTATCTCGTACAGTCTTTGAAAGTTACTTTCATGAAGTGTGAGTTTAATAGTTATATTCATGAAGTGTCTATTTAATTGTTATAAGTAGATGAGGGTATTTTTTCTCACAGGTTATTCCTTACTAATCCCACTTACAAATTCATGAAATTGTTTGTTTATTTACTCCCAGTTAATGAATAGAATCCTACTTTATATTAAAGAGTAAGACATGTAATAAACCTCCATTATGTTGCTTCTTCTTCTTAAAAAAAGGTCTTCCTAAAATGCGTAGGCAATAATGGAATCATAGGCCGATCATCCATCAACATATCATAAGACCCACAAAGCTTCCTCTTGGCCTCAAAGAGCATATAATCAGTCTTAAGCTTTGAATACTTCAATACCTTTGAAATGGGCAAGCTTTCGTCTTCATATGTATGACCACATATGAATATATATGTATGTATCTATACATACATACATACATACATATGTATGTCTCTATACATATGTATACAAATCTGTCCAATGTTTATGAATATCTGAAGTTTCAATTGGAAACTGAACATAAAATAATACCTGACATTCTACCATTTCTTTCATACACTCCCAACATCTTTAAATGAAAACACCTAATGTTTTGCCAATTCTTCAATATCACCTATGCAAGCCTGTCAATCACAACACAAACATTATCCATAATTTCATCCATCTTCTGAGAAACCTTCACCACACAACATGTACCTCGTCGAAGGTAAACCAAAGCATAGTTGCAAGCTAGCTCAATCAACTTCCTCCATTGCTTGTGGCTCAAATACACCATAATAGGATACTTATACTTCTTAGAAAAGGTCTTCACCAAATGCATAGACAATAAAGGAATCACAGATTAATCATCCATCAACTTATCATAAGACCCACAAAGCTTCCTCTTGGCCTGAAATGTCATATAATCAATATTAAGCTTTGAATACTTCAATAACTTTGAAATGGGTAAGCTTTCGTCTTCATATGTATGACCACATATAAATATACATACATACATACATGTATGTATGTATGTCTCTATACATATGTATATGAATTTTTCCACTGTCTATGAATATCTGAAGTTTCATTGGCAATTGAACACAAAATAATACCTGACATTCTGCCATTTCTTCCATACACTCCCAACATCTTCAAATGCAAAGACCTGACATTCCGCCAATTCTTTGGTATCACCTCTGCAAGCCCATCAATCACAACACAAACATTATGCATAATTTCACCCATCTCCTAAGAAACCTTCCCCACCTTCACCACACATGTACCCCCTCGAAGGTAAACCAAAGCATTGCTGCAAGCTAGCTCAATCAACTTCTTCCATTGCTTGTGGCTCAAATCCACCATAGTAGGATGCTTCTTAAAAAAGATGTTCCCCAAATGCATAGGAAATAATGGAATCATAGACCGATCATCCATCAACATATCGTAAGACCCACAAAGCTTCCTCTTGGCCTCAAAGGGCATATAATCAGTCTTAAGCTTTGAATACTTCAATACCTTTGAAATGGGTAAGATTTCATCTTCATATATATATATATATATATATATATGTATATGTATGTATGTATACATACATACATACGTACATACATATGTATGCATGTCTTTATACATATGTATATGAATATGTCCACTGTCTATGAATATTTGAATTTTCAATTAACAACTAATCCACCATCGAACCCAACATGACAATTAATTGGAGTGAATACGTAGTGGTGTTTGGTGTTAAGGCTTGGAAAATAATGTGTAGGTGAGGACTATTATGACCGCTAACCTAAACCTCCAACGTTAGCTTGTGAATTTGACTCATTCACTTTTGAGCGTATATGAAATTTCACCCTAATATTGACACAATTAGAATTTTTTAAATATTAATTGGTGGTTATAGCCTAAGGTTATTGGGTCTTTTATGTTTTGTGAAGCGTATGTATGTATGTTGGTGTTTCTTTGTATATGTATGTATATGTTTCTATGAATGTATGCATGTATGCTTATGTTTCTATGTATATGAATCTATCTCCTAATGTCACTTAGTCTAAAGTTTGGGTTGACAACTAAACACATAAGAATACAGATTAATCTTTTATTAATCTTCATGAATTAATGGTGTGCAAAGTTATCTATTAACACCATTTTGAATACGAACATGCAAATTTTTTTAATTATATAAGGCTCCCCTAATAAACATCAAATCCAAATGGGTAAGTGCAAGAAGTTGGGTCCACGAAGAGGGGAAGTTTCGGCCAAAAAAAAAAATCTCGCAGAAAACGCATATGCGTTATTAAAAAATGTGTACGTGTTATTAAAAAATGCGTATGCGTTATGCATTGGGTACCCGAGCCTAAAAAAATGCGTATGCGTTATAAAATGCATACGTGTTATAAAATGCATACGCGTTTTTGAGTGCATACAAGTCATTTATTTAAAAATAATAATCAAACAAATAAAGAGCGCATATGAGTTTTGTAACGCGTACGCGTTTTTAAAAATGCATACGTGTTATTAAAAACTTGAATCTCCAACCCACTTGCAGCCTTGGTTTTAGGCTCGGGAAAGGCTTGGCAATCCGAGCCTTAGCCTTTGACCTGCAACTAAAAAACTAAGGCAGATTGAAGAAGAATGTCCATCTTTGACAATATGGTTGATGGATTTTTTTTCTGAATCAATCTATAAAATTAAAACCCATTACAGAACACTATTTCTAGTTTCCAAATATATAATTTTTATTAATATTGGATTATATTTGATATTTTTAAATTAATTTCAAAGCAAACTAGTCCTTAAACATGAAATATTAGACTTTTTTGGTTTTTTAATAACTTTTTTTTGGTGAAGTTTCTTGTTAAAAAAATTATATGACATCAATCTTTAGATAATTCTTTACAGAATGGGAAAAAAAAGTTTCAAAAAATGTTTAGTTTAGGTCAAATTATGTTGTCTGTACACGTTGATTTTTAAAAACAACAATTAAGGCCAATAAAAATTTAATAAAAAAAAAAATATTCAACAAAAAATTACAAAAAAAATTCCTCATCAGTCTTCATGTTGTTAGCTCTCTTTCCTCAAAAGGAATTAGCAAAATACTTTTATTTGGGTCAAAAAATGGTGTCCGTACACGTACATGGTATGGTAAAAAAACAGGGACTTTTAAAAAGTGGTTTTTATAGATCCCTATCAAAATTTAATTTCTACAATTTGGGTATTTGAATAATTTACATATTTAGAAACTAGATTCAAAATTCAAAATTTCATATTACTAATTTTTTTAAAAATTCATTGTGTAAGTGCCTCAAATTTTTAGTCCAAGTGTGACAAATTATGAAAAACAACAAAAACACTTCCACTTTTTGAACTTTTTGTGGACCCAACTTCTTGCATCAACCCAAATATAATGCAAAATTCAATCATTTCAACATAAAAAACCTACGTAAATGACAACTACAAGTTCAAATGATCGGATCATCCCCAAACAAATTCAAATTTGAAACACAACCAAATTGAATGCATTGAATTGTTAGATTCAAATTACTAAGAGGGAAAGTAGCCATTGACATTCATAATTATTCTCCTATGCTAATATCCTCTCCATACTACAGAGCATTGATTGACATCCTTTGCACATTACTCGTATATCAAGGGATGATGAGAATTGTTGAATATAACTCAAATATATCTTGGTATACAATGCCATTCACACACACACACATGTTTTAGTATTCATAAATCAACATACATACACATATCTTTTCATATATGCATGTATGTGTGTTGATTTACATATATATATATATATATATATGTTTTCCATCTGCTAATATTAATATGTTGAACTTGTTTAATTATGTGTTGTTGTACATGCATTATTGCAAAGGTCCTTTGATGTTTATTCGTTACTACCCCTAATTGTAAATTTTTTCTTGTAGGCATGAGAGAACAAGGAGAGGTGGTGTGACAATGTTCATGGTAGACAATTCAATTAGTGTGTTTGTTAACATGCCACATAATTTGGGATATTTTTTTCATATGACTCTAACTTTCAATTTAATAATGCATTAGTTCCTTCAGTAACTAATATGAAATTTTAGTTCTTTTATTAACTATTGTTCATGTGTGTTTGTTCAATTATATATTTTTGTTGTGGCAGGCATGTGAAATGGCTAGGAGGTTTGTAGAGCATGTCAATTTGTAAGATGAAATTTCAGGTAGTCTTTCAAGACTTTACTTTGGCAATGACTCAGTAGACACTGTGTTCTTTTATAATGTTCATTATTCTTATTTATTTTACACTTACATTTAGAATTTAGAATTTGATTGATTTCACATTATATGTGTTGAAGAACTCAAAATTTCAGTTACATTAATTTATGGATATGTTTCATCTACAACACTACAAAACCATATGCCCTTTGCATTACAAATACATTAGAATATATAAATAGATATAGTTTTCTTTATTTTATATTTTTAATCAAAAGGCAGTGAGCCTATATATATTTATATTAATAATAAAGATGTATAAGATTTAATATTTTCATGGCTCTCAGTAGCCAATAACTATCCCTTGATCCCTCTAATATTACAAAAAACATTCCAAAATGTTGAAATTTGGCCCAAAATCCCAAAATCTACAGTAACATATAGTTTTCTTTATTGATGTGTTGCATTTACTATTCTAGTATAGCATCTAGTCATTGCATTTACATTTAAATATTCAAATACATATCCATATACATATACATATGTATGTATGTATATCATTTATATTTAGTGTTCATATGTATTCTTCTGTGTCGTTATTGTCAATTGAAACTTCAAACATTCACACATTGAACATATTTACATGTATAGATGCATACTTATATACATGTACACGTATATATATATATATATATATATATATATATATATATATATATATATATGAAGAGTACCTCCAAAATGAAGATGTATTCTAGTGTATTTAGTTGGTAACCCAAACTTGACACATTCATACAAAGTGGACAAACCTGAACTATATTCTTTAGCGTTCAATTGCCAATTGAAACTTCAAAGATTCATACACATTGAACATATTTACATGTATAGATGCAATTCTCTGTCATGCACTTGAACATCATTATTCTCTGTGCAATGTCCTTCTAATTCATTTGTTGGATTTGGGGCATTGCTTGCATTGAATGTTTCCACAAACATGTCAATCTCATCTTCATTAAAACTTTCTAGCCTCAAACAAGTCTCTGCTACAATGAACTACACATCATCCTTAGCTATTGTGGCCTCTGTTTCTACTCCCATAACACGTTGCTTCATCTTCAACTACGAAGGCTTCACTTGGCTTCATATCCGTGTCAAGTGCATGTTGATTAAATGACCAAATTATTGTTCTTCTAAAACCACATAATATTAAAAGAAGTCAAAGCCAACATAAAGGCTTTGCTGGCAAGAGTTGCTAACTCTTCCCTTCCTATTTCAAGTTGAGGATGTGTAGAGACGCATACTCTTCTTTTTTATTTGAAGTAATTTTTGAAAGGTGAGAATACACTGACATCAAGGGGTTGCAATTTGTGGTTGGTATGTGCTGGAAGCGTGAGAAAATCTATGCCCATACGTCTTGCTTCTTTGATTGTCTTGAATGCCACATGGCTGCCATGCCTGTCGAATATGAGAAGTTGTCTATTTGTTAGTGAAACCTCGCCTGGGACATTTCTAGCAAAGTGTTTTAACCATTCGACAAAGAATTCGTTTGTCATCCAAGCATGCTCTTGGGCTACCATGCATGCCCTTGGCTCATAGTTAATAATGTATTTTTTAATGTGTCTCTTTGACTTGAACAAGTAAAAACCATGTATAGCCTATCCTGCTGCACTAACACATGCTAAAACAATGATCCATTCTCTGCTTTTTGAGATCTTAAATGTGGAACACATCTTGTACCCTTCTTTACAATAATTTGTAGAAGACTCCTTTATATTCAAAAATAGTGTATACATCAACTTGCATTTTCATTATATATATATAATATATATGTACATGTGTGTGTGTGCGTATATATTTGTATGTATATAAAAACATATATATACATATACTTACATATAGATACATACATATAAATACATATATACATATATATACATAAAGGACGGTTCATCATGCTTATATCGATTTGTTGAATGAACAAGAGACAATATAAAGGAGCCTTTTATGAAATAAATGACAACTATAAACATTGAGATGTAACAAAAAATAGTAAATGAACACATATTTTACTGAATTTGTAAATGGAGTTTGCAAGGAATAACCCGTGGCCAAAAAATACCCTCATTTATTTATAAGATATAAATAGACACTGCATGAATATGACTATTAAATGTACAATTCATGAAAATAACTTTAAGTAGAATGTAAAATATACTAACCTGAGAAACCGTGGATATTTGAGGAATATGCAAAGGATGTTTGTCGATGCTCTGTAGTTTACAAAGAATATTTGTTCACTCCAGTAATTCGTAGAGGAGAATAATTGTGAATGTCGTTAGCTACTTTCCCTCTTATTTAGTAATTTGAATATGACAATTCAATGCATTCAATTTGGTTGTGTTTTAAATATGAATTTTTTTGGGGAAGATCCGATCATTTGAATTTGTTGCTGCCAATTACGTAGGTTTTTATGGTGAATTGAGTGAATTTTGCATTATATTTGGATTTGATGTTTATTGGGGGAGCCTTACACCAATATTTAATTGTGTAGGTATTTATAGGGAATGAAGTTAATACATGTAGCTGATAGAGAGAGTGTTGAAGAATGTGTATTTGACATCCCATAGATTTGATAGGAGTTTGTCATTATGTCATTTGAAACACCATTAAATGTGCATATGTATTTATTAATATAATATGTATTGAGGGTGACACCTTTTGCAAGTGGGGGTATTTCTAATAATAAAATATTTTTATAAATTGTAAATGAGATTTTTTGTTTCCAACTATATTTGTATTTTAAATAAAAATGTATGTGTAGTTGACTACCTACATTGGTCAACTACACATTGACTTGTGAACATGTATTGGTGCTTTTGCAACTTTCTATTAGATTAAATAAATTTTTTTAATGGGTCAAATGTAATTTTTTTGGGGGGTAAAGTGAGCAAGGAATGAATAGTAATTGGAAGGCGGGCGATAACTGGAACCTTTCGCCTACTGACATATTAGAAAGTTTTCATGCTTTTGGAAACCTACAATATAAGATTAAATAATTTGTTGAACTTGAAATATTTGGAAATGACTAGAAATCTAAATGCAATGAGATTAAGGTTCTTATCTTTCATAAGAGTATATATTAGAGAATAATATTCTTGTGATGATCATATATATATGTATATACACACACACTCTAATAAAGATTAACAACATCCTTCACTTAAAAGAATATTTGATGGATGGAAGATTAGACGATGTTGTTGGATGGTAATGAATAAGTATGGTACGGTAGATGTCAAAGCCATAATAACTTTATGATGATACTAGACAAGCATGATGTCAAAACTAGTAATGAAGCAATTTCAGTTGGACTTAACCAACACACTTTAAGCTTTGACCATTTTTTTTGTGTACTGTGGGGCTCTCCTTTTCCCATTCGACGTTCTTGTTTTTCATTTTGTTCATGGGTATGAAACATATAGCATTTGGATACGACTTTCGCTGTTTCCCACTAGATAAGTATAGTGTAACACCCCTCCGTTTTGCTCTTATGTTCAGACAGTGTGTGTCTTTGTGATTCTTTGTTATGCTTTTTTTTCTATTAGTACCTTGACTATGACATACTATTATGCTTGATTATTATTTGATCGCTAATTTTAGAGTGACGTGGATTTTATATTATGATGTGATGGTATCTTATTTTGATGTTATCATTATGACATGCTATAGATTAGCATAATGGTTATTTGAATTAATATTTTTATATGCACATGAGTAGTTTATTGATGTTAGAATCATCAGTTTTGTGATATTGTATTGGTGAAGGGGACGAAATAGCACCACTCGCTTGCGAGCGCCCTATGATTCTACGATTCTCTCTTCACGGTGTGTTCTATTATGATGTATATATGCATGTTCAATATATGCCTTGTTTACAGGTTAGCAGGTACAAGACATCAACTCCACTTGATTTCACAGGTTTGAGCATATCCATTGCCCAACGGTAATGTTTATTGGGAGATAGTAGCTAGGTTTTCTGTGTTAAGCCACCACCTTGGTCATAGTGTGTCGTCGGTTCTAGTTGGATTTGTTTGTTAAATGTTGTTTAATTTTGCTTTGAAATTATTTATGTTGCAAATTTTGTAAAAGATAAATAATGGATTTAAATATTTTAGTTGATTATTAAATTAATCTGGTTTGTTATGTTAGAAGATGGTAATTAATTAATTAGTTAATTTAATTTAATTGGTAAAATAGTCTAATCTTAGGATTATATTATTTTATTGATTAATTGAATTAGTTGAATTAAGTTAAATTAGAAATGCTAAATATTTTAGAAATTATTAAATGTTTTAATTTTTTAAAAATATCTTGAGGATTTGGTGCAATTTGGTTTTAAAAGATATTCTTGGTTTTCGACATGTGTTGAAAAAAATATTTATGAGGTTTGTTGGAAAAATTTATTCACAGAGAAATTAATGGCTGTTGTAGACATCCAAATTTGGACACTTACATAATTCCAAATTTATCCTTTTTTGTCTAAACATCCTCTTATTTGCGTTAATTAGGTAATATTGCTATTATCTAATTAATACCCTTAATCCCTCTTTAATCCCTAAGGTATTTAGTTAATGATTAAATACCTTACCCCCTTTACTCTCCTTTTCATCAAATGAATTAAATAAATATGACATTTATTTAATTCCTCACATGTCACATCCTTTTCCTTAATCTTAATCCATCTCCTAATCCCATAATTAGGGATGTGCACATGGCTAATCCCTGATTAGGATGTGTCACATCCTCCAAATTTTGCAAGTTGGATCTTGATCTTTGTTAGCCACTAACTGTCCTCTAATAAGTGATTAGTCAGTCTAATCAAACCCCCTTTGGTCAACTCTCTCATTCCCCAAGGAATTTTTAATTCCTTTTTGTCTTCCCCATGTGAATTTAAAATTCACTTTTATTCCTCCAAGGAATCTCCTCTTCCTCATGTGATCATTGAGAGGTCACATCAGGTCACATGAAGCCACAAACCTTCCATTCCCAATCACGTGAATTTAAAATTCACTTTTATTCTTCCAAGGAATCTCCTCTTCCCTATGCAATCATTGAGAGATCACATCAATCACATGGGTTAGGAACCTTCTATTATAAACACCTTGTCTTATCCAAGGTACTTCTTAGCTTACCCTTTTAGGAACCTTGTCTTATCCTTAGGATACTCCCAATCATTGTGAATTTAAAATTCACTTTTATTCTCCCAAAAATTTCCCCTTCCCCATGTGATCATTGAGAGGTCACATCAGTCACATGCCAAGGTACTTGCAAGTACCTCCATCACATGTCATCTCCCACCTCATGTGTCCTTGTAACACTTCATCTGCCACATGGCAATATGTGAGGGCTTGTGAGTCCTCAACTAACCATAGCCCTCCATCTCGGTCATGGTGGCTCAATTCCGACCGTTGAATTTTCTAGAGAATTTAAATTCCTCTATAAATAGCCCCCTCTTACATGCTTTAAGGGAACTCATACATTTTTTAAGAAACTTATGATCTTAAGCCATTGAAGCCTCCATACTTGCATTCCATAAGCTTTTATCACATCCTTTTGCATTCACTCCCCATCCATCTTAGTCATTTGCATTTTTCATTGCATTTCAATCACTTTGCATAAGATTTATCATCTAATGAGCACATATTTCCATCTACATCAAGGGCCAACCAAAGAATCGATTCAAGACAAGGTACAATCAGTCTTTCTTTTCATCTTTCTTTGTTTTAAATCCAACTAGGCTAATCATTGAGGTGTTAGTGTTATTTCTCTCTCGTTTTGCATCTTGTTTTGTATGATTTAGGGGAGTTAAAAGTCACTAGTTACAATTGTAACGGGAAGAAGTGAGAGGCTTCTTCACGGAAGAAGGATAGAGGATATTTTGTGAGAAAAAAAGGTTTTAGAAATTAAGTTTTTGATTATTGCATGTTGTTGTGGAAATTTTGAAAAAATATACAGTCTTGGAATTTTTTTTTGTGTTTTGGAATTTTAATTGTAATGGAGGAAGCTCTGGTTGATCTGGGAAAAATCTTGGATCTATGGAAAAGGCGCTACGTCAATTCACATCTTCTCAAGCATTGGATTTTAGGTTCCTCTTTCAATTCTAGTTAGTTTCTAATTGGAAAAGGTTCTTAGTTTAGATTACTATCTAGAAAAAGATTGTCTGTGCAATTTGTAAAGCTTTTGAGTTGTAAAAATTGTAAATGTCGTATGTGAAATCTTCTGTGAAAATGGAATCCTCTGTAGAATGAAATCTTATGTTGAATTGATTGCAAGATTTAAATTGGGATGATTGTAAACATAGAAGAACCCAGAAGAAAACAATAGAGGTCTGGAAAATTCTCTGTCGAGAAGAAATTTAACTTTCTGTAAAAACATTCTTCTGTAGAAATTAACTTCTTGGGAAAATTTGGGTAGAAGTTTTGTAGAGAAATTTTACTCCAACTCATTATTGAATTTGATTTATGTAGGAAATGATTGTTTCTAATTAAATTATTTGTTTGAAGAAAATTTAGGAAAAAAAAAACCTCTGTGTAAAATTTCTTCTCCGTTAAAAATTGGGTATTTTACCGTAGATGGTTTTTTAATTAATTTGCCCCATTAGAACACGCTCTAATAAAGTTTATATATATATATATATATATATATATATATATATATATATATATATATATATATATATATATATGTTTTGATATATATATACATCTATATATATATAAATATATATGATTTATGAAGTTTTTGTAAATTCTCTATTTTGAAAAGCCTTTGAAAAATTCCGCACAAGATTGTCGTACGACAAAATCTCTATATATGTATTCATAGTCTTAAAAAATTTAATAAGTTTAAATAATGGAAGGGGCGTTGGGGGGATACCCCACCGTCACTTCCCCTAAAGGGAGGCAGACGGTGGAGTCTCCACTGTCGCTTCTCCTAAGGGAGGCGGACGATGGAGCTTCCACTGTCCGCACCCCTCAATGGAAGGGGGGTTAGCATACAAACAATGCCCTCCCCAATACTTTGTTTCGTGCCTTATGTGATTTTGTGCGTCTTTTAGAGTATTACGTGGGATTTAATGATATTTAAAATATAATATATATATATATATATATATATATATATATGTATGTATGTATATGTGTGTGTGTGTGTGTGTATACATGTATATATATATATATATATATTTGGTTTATTAATATATGTATATATTAATGTATATTATTTTGGAAAATTGTAAGATGTTTTATTTTATATTATTTAAATATTATTTATATATTTGTGTATGTACAATTATATATATATATATATGTGTATATATACTTATATATATATATATATATATATTTAAATATAATATATTATATAGGTGTATGTAGTAGATGCACATTTGAGGTTTTGTAAAATGATATGTTTTGGAAAGAGAAGAAATCGATATTTTATTAAAAGTTCGAGGAATTGATGTTAGAGATAGGTTAGTTTTTTCTTCTTTGTTTGTAGAGGGTTTTTATTTAATTAACTTATATGGGCAATTACTTTACTATAAATCACTGAAGCGGAAATTGGATTTATTATATCCAAAGAGTAGTTTTATTACCTATTTTATTGCCCTTTGTATGAAATTTCTTTTGTTCTTATTTTGGGGATATTTGTTTAGATGAGTAATAATACTTTCAGATGTGTTGTAGATTTGGGGGTTGTTGTAATTTTATTGTCAATCCATTTTGTTACCCTTGGGTAGTGCGTTTTTCGTTATCAGTAAATCATCTGGTTTCCACGAAAAAAGATGTGGTGTCATTTATCTTTGGATGGGGATTGAATATCCATAGTGTGCACTAGTTACCTTTGGTTGTGGATTTGTTCCACGTGTTGTTAGTAGGAGAGTGATTCTCGATGGGGACTGGGTTTTGGGAAGATCTGCCGAGGTGACCCATGCAATTTTGTGGTGACACTATTCCTATGTCAGCAATATGTTTGGCTCACTATTTTGTTTATTTATTTAGCTCTGGAAGTATTGTACCCAATGAGTTAGTATTGTACTGGATTTTGTTAAGTTCAGTTATGTGTTAGCCAGTGTCTAGTGGTAAATGGTCTTGCCTAGGGAACCTTGTTACTATAACCTAGCATGGGGGGTGGGCCTTCGGGTACCACTTGGTTGGGTGGAACGTGCACCTTACTCCGTTGGGTCCCCTTTCTTCTGTTCGTGATGGCGAGGTCTTCTAGTTGGAGAACTCGTGGATACCAGTGGATATGTTCCTTTCATTTGATGTATTGTATCAGTTGACACTTGTATTTATATTACTCCTCAATTGTATTTGAGGAGGTCTTTTGTAATTTGTGACACTTATGTATGATCTTCCTCATTTCGGGAATGGGTATTGTAAACACTATTTGAATATTAATGTAATCCTTGGATCTTGATGTATTCCTATTCTATGTGATGCAATTTTAATGCTTTGAATATATTTACTTTAAATTCATAAGTAATTAATTATATGCTATGAATGAGTAATGTTTATGTTATGGGATTCAAATGTAACCTTAGTCGTGTGCCTTACAGGATGTTTGTGATAGTTAGTGCACCTTTCATGTTAATATTGCACTTTAAAAGAAAAAAAATGTACGCTTTCGTAGTTATTGCGACTTCCTCTAAGGTTACGTGGCAGGGCTTTACATATATAATGACAACTAGATCACACTTTAGGAGGATTGACTTGTTTATTTGTTTATAATCTCCCTAGATGGGTTCCCAAAACGTGAAGTAAATAAATTATTCAATGCCCTCAATCTAGGCCTTAGTAATCCAAGGGCTGATGGAGTGACCGATGCCATTGCCTTGGTTTCAAAGTGTTATATTATTTATTATATTCATTTTGTATTTATATTATATAATATTATATAATATAATATATTATAATTTATATTAAAATATCATATTATATTATTTATAATTTAAGATTATTATATGAAATTGAAATACATTATTATTATATTCTACTATAATTTATTTTTTGTCTTATTTATTAATTATATCATATAAATATAATATAATTAATGAATAAGATAAAAAATAAATTCTAGTATAATATAATATAATATAATAATATAAATATAAATATAATATAATATTAATAAATAATATAAATATAATATACTATAATACAATATAATAATATTAAATTATAAATAATGTAATGTTAATATAATATAAATATATTTAATAAATAATATATTAATCTAGTTATCACAATAATTTAATCTAGTTGTAATAATAGATTATTTGATTAAGTTATTTTTATTGCAAATATATTATGTTATTATATTAACTTATTTAGATTAAATTATTATATTATATTAAGTTGTTTTCATTTATATTAGTTTATATTAAATTATTTTCATCAAATTAAGTTATTTATTTTTAACAATAATCGCACTAACTTAATTGAATTGAGATAAGTTATTATTTTTGCAATATTTATTTCATGTTGTCATCTATGATTTGCTTTAGACTAAGTTAATGCGATTGCATAGAGTATGTTACTAATTAAGTCATTTTTATTAAATTAATTATGTTTTTTACAATATAATATAATATTATTAAATTATAAATAATACTGTATAATATTACTATGAATTAAAATATATAATAATATATTTATATAATTTAATATTAATATAATATAATATAATATAATATAACATAAAAATATTAATATTAATATAAATATAATACAATATAATATATTAATATGATATAATATAATTTAATATAATATAATATTAATATAAGTATAATATAATATAGGATTATGATTAAGGTTAGGTAAGGTTACGAGGTACTTAGATTTCAACTACTGTTACATTTAGGGTTCATTTAATATAACATAATTTTAATATAAATATGATACAATATAATATAACAAAATATGGTCGATGGGTGTAGCTCGATTGGCTAAAGCATCTTATTGCAGGCAAGAGGTCACGAGGTCTAGTCTCCCCCTGTCCCTGTGGTACCCAAGGGCATGTCACACTAGCATCACTAGTCACATGAAAATGGAAAACAAGAATGATGAATGGAAAGAGGAGGGCACCGCAACACACATCTAAGTGGTCAAAGCTTAAAGTGTGTTGGTTAAGCCCAACTCAATGAAGCTCCAAGATTGAGTGGTGTTGTAAAGCTAAGTGAATTGACATATATGTTAGGTTAAGCATAAATTCTATGACCAACTGAGAAATTCTATAGCAAAACATGTGCTCCATAATATATTCATGGATAATGAGCAAAACAATGTTAGAGTTAGCAATGGAGATACCCAAGATCTAGAGGCCAAATGGAAAGCACAAAGAGATGAATATGCAATGCTCAAGATTGCAATGGAATCAATTATCCAAGAATTTCAATATACAATGTATGATAACCCCTTGCTTATATAGCCAAGCTGACACATAGGATTAGACAAGATCATGACAAGTGTCTTAATCTTATGACATGAGACAACTAACTTGACATAAAATTCAAAAAGATAAATGACAACTAAGTCTTCTAGAAATAATCTTAGGACTTAAGTAAAATTAACATGTGAATATGTCCCCTAAGTCCCTAGTAAGTGAATTAACTAGGTACAAGACATTTATTCACACCAACACCCCCCCTTAAGTGCAACTTAGGGAGTAGATTATTATGAAAATGATGCAAATATGCAAGAATGGATCTCGACTACTAGGCCATGTTAGGTACCCATGTACAAATGCAAATGATATATCTCTCACAAATGAAGAAAAGGAGAAAACCCAGTGGGACAAAAATCCTCTCTAAAAGAAAGATGAAATACAAAAATGCTCTCACTAAAGAATGAGAAGCCCAAAATCCCATAAGAGGAAAAAGAGCCCCCCCTAAGAGAGAAGAAGAGAGACTATGCACAACCCTCCCTCAATGGTGAGTCTCTTGCAATGGTAGAGTCTTGACATTGAATGTTGAAGATGATCCAATCTCACCAAACATCGTTCCTCCCCTTAGGAAGAAACAAAACCAAGATGATATGCAGGATGTATTCCCATTCTTGAAAGGAAGATGTGGGAGAAAGAATGATATGTAATGTCTCTAAACTATGCTCAACTGTCTCTATGTCAATACCAATATATGACACACTCCAAACAGGCATTTTAGGCCACACTATTGAATACGTCAATGCAAAATCTCCTAGAGACGGATGTAGAACACACTACAAAGACAAATATGCCTCCTCTAAAGATAAAAAATCCTCCTCCAAATGTTTTCCAAAAGTATCCACACTCATGTCAAATAGTGAAGAGTGTTCATGTAGAGAATGAACAAGAGGGTTATAGTATTCCCTCACAACAACTGAAGAAGAATCATCTTCATCAAAAAGAAGATGTATGCACTCAATGGTGTCTCCCAAATGTGAAATGTGTGACTCAAAAAACCACCCACCAATGTTTGTCAAGTAAGCATCTTGTAATGCCTCTCCGCTCGGGTCCTTGGGTCGATTGTGTAAGTGTTTATTTGTGTTGGCATGTTGATTATTTTTAATGATATTATTAATGTTGTCTAATTATTTAATATAGTTGTTAATCTATAATGTCGTTTAATTAGTTAATTTAGCTTAACGACGTTTATTTAAAGAAGTAAATTTAATTATTAGTGAAATATGAGAAAGTATTATGCATTTAATTAAGTATTAAATTTAAATGTTTGTAGATTTAAATGTATAATGTATTATTATTTTTGTTGATGTATAGTAAGGCGGAATAATGTTTTAATATTGTTAAATTTTAAATTGATGCCTGGATGATATGGTTCATTTAAATTATTATCTTTGAATTATACAAAATGAAAATTATTAATTGAGGAAGGTTTTCGCATGCAAATACATGCATCATTTCGAACTGGAGAAAGTTTGTGTAAGTTGCTAATTTTAGTTTTAGTTATACTTTGATTTTTGGATTTTCAAGATAAAATAGGGGAAACTTGCCTTTATTATGGATTTTGTTGTTTAAATAATCTCTAGGGTTTTATAATGCTTTTTTTTTTGAATTTTTGGGGTGAGTCTCCAATTACGAAATAATTTTTTTTTGCTTTGGGAAAAAGAAAAGAAGGTTGAGAGAAAAAAATTACAGTTGGGGGTTTTTGAATATTGTTTTTTGAAGTGAGTGTATTTTGTTTTTAAAAACGATCAAGAGTTTGGAGGAAGGATATTGCGGCTACGAACGGGTGATCTGCAACACGTCCATTTCGTCATCACGTGGATAACATTTAAGGAAAATCATAGAGATGAGATCATCATCAAGAGTCACGAACCTGCAACAAAATTTCTAGGTAGCAATAACCTTCATACTTATAGCATTTGATTTAGATCATCATAAATATTTATGAAAGTACCTGAGTTGATATTGTAGAAATTAGATATGCTTGAACTTCTCTTCAAATCTGTCGCACGCCTCTTTCTCTGCAATAGAGTCTCCTTCCCATTCTAGTGCTAATCCTTTGTTACTTCATCACTCTTCTCTACAAATTTATAACAGAGGAACCTCCTTTGATGCCACATCCTCTATTCTTTTGAACCTGCTAGTGTAGCCAATCTATAGGGGCGTTTGATCATATGTAGAGCCACTCGATGCCCTATATATACTTTAACTGCATATACGCATGGATTTCGATATTTTGATTTGTGTTTGATGGAATTAAAATTTCAATGCCAAGTCGATTCCATTGTTATCGTTTGATAGTTTTATATGCACAAACACTTAGTAGTTTAATAGTCATATTTACTAAACCATATCGATTTGCATAGAATGTCGATTACCAACCCCATATAGTTCCCAAATTATTGTAATCAACATCTCATCATTTTACTTTTTGCATCTTGTTATCTCCTGCTAGAATTCTACCTACAATTGTATGAAGTGAACGAATTTTTATTATAAAAAAATCAGCCTCTAGAAGATTAGGCTCCCTTAGGAGGCCATCAATTTTCCTTATCTCTTATACTTCCTCCTTTCGCGCCATGCGTTTGGCTCTTGGAGGTGAGATTTAATACTTGCTAATGTTTCTTAAGTTGCGAACTCTATTCCATACGTTTATGTTGAATATTGTGTAGGCTACATCTATATTATGGTCAGTGAATTAATTCAAAGGTCTTATCTAGGAATGACATTCGCTATTTAGTATTGCATCTTATTTAATTCAACTTTTGATTTTTACTTTGGGAATTTGTGTATCTTGTGATCTGTAAGTAAAGGAAACCTTTCAAATCCCAGGATAACAGGAATCCCATCTATATGGTACCACTTTAAGTGAAGTGGGGGAAAATTTTGCTTTGCTTTTGATTCTGTAATCCCTCAAAATTCAACCTTATAACAGATCTCTGAAACAAACTTAGCCTTTCCTATAAACCCACCCCTCATAGGTATTTTGTTGTGTTTCTCGTGAATTTCATGGTAAGAATTGAAGACATGTTCCACAAGCATAAACAAAAGCAAAGATTACTCCAAGACGCAAGTCCAACAAGCAGAATAGCATCAAAAATCCCCTCATGTGGCAATAAACATAATGACTTAAAATTGAATACTACCTGACCAACCTTATGGAATAGATCCAATAATATTTTAATACATATCATTTTACAAAATATCTCTAAGCATTCTTAAATTAAACTTAATGAAATTAATTGACACTAATAGCCCAATCTTTTGACATTGAAAATCCACTCTTTTTGTCATGTCAACTGCCATAATCTCAAGAAAGAAACCACCATGAGGTTAAATAATTAGTCCATAAACAAAATTTGTATAGTTCTTTAACACATAAATCAGTAGATTCAATATATACTAACAATTAAAAACATTGTTGCATACATTCAATATTTGGTATTCGCTGCAGCTTAGTGACCAAAATCGACTATTTACCATAACTTTTGATATTTGTTGATTGTTCGTTTTGATCAAATTAATGAAGTTCCTTATCACTAGTAGTTGATGCATTTAGTTAATGCTAGAAAATCAGATGAAGATAATATATATGTTGGTGATCGATTTTTGTTTTATATATATATATATATGTTAGTGGTTAGGTTATGTATTTTCGAAAACGTGAGGATATTGTCTCCCATGGACATTTTTTTGTAGTTGTATTGTTATTGGTTACTGTAGTGGATTTTGATATTTTTTTATTGTTAATAGTGGATTTTTGATTTGTTAGTTTTTGTGCGAGTTGAAGATCTCTTTGGGATGTTGCCACTCGTTATTCTACACTTGTTGATTCGTAAATTGTGGATTGGCGATAGTCTTTTGAGATCTTTTTATTGTCTCCACTTCGATGGGGTACCATTGTGTTAGTATTTTGTCATACTTCTAGAGGTTTGGGGGGGGACTTTGGTTTTTACTTGCACGAGTAGGTATGGGGCTGGGGATACGATGAGGCTGTCTAGGTAACTCGAGATGGGGGCTGACAATCTAGGAAGATCCACATTGGGTAACCCATATCAAGCCATGATAATTTATATGTTTTTTATGTTGTTTCACTTGAAAGTGGGTGGTTTCATGATTTTGTCAGTTTGATAATGGTTGATCCTTATACTTGGAATGTGATTTTATGGGTTAAGCCTTGCACACGGAAGTTGTTTTACTATGAAATACTAGTGTGGGATGGTGCATGCCTCTCTTGATGTATTTAATTATTTGGCTTTGATGGTTTGTGCAAGTGGGCTTACCCAGTCTGTGGTTTTGAGATTTTGTTGTTAGTAGGGGGAGTGGCTCTCGATGGAGGCCGACGCACAAAGTGGCATACAGGTAACTCATTAAGAGTTTTCATAATCATTGATAACCTAACAATTAATTAGGGGCTTGGGTAGCATCTCATATTAATTTAGATAAGTTAGCCCCATTCATGGCTCAAGTGCTTGTTTGGACTTGGGATGAGTGGGAAGCCCTGGAATGGCGAAGATCAACTGCCTTGTCCCTTTGAAAGGCATGTAGATCCCGCATGAGTGAGAATCGGGGCTGAGGATCAGTTGAGGTTGCCAGGGTTTAACCAGGTAAGGGGGTCGGTAACCTATGAAGATCTAGCTTGGGTAACCTATGGAGACTCAACATTGAGGGGGGGCTTCAATGTTGAGTCTCTTGCAATGATGGTAGAACCTCGACATTGAATGTTGAAGATGATCCAATATTGCCAAACAACGTTCCTCCCCTTAGGAAGAAACAAAACCAAGGATGTATGTAGGATGTATGATGTCTCTGAAGCATGCTCAAGTGTCTCCATGTCAATGTCAAAAGCTGACACACTCCAAACAAGCGTTCTAGGCCACACTGCTGAAGAGGGAAATCCAACATCTAGTAGAGAAGAATGTAGAATATGATCCAAAGAGAAATATATCCCCTCTAAAGATAAAGAAGCTTCCTCCAAATGTTGTCCAAAAGTATCCACACTCATGTCAAGCTATGAAGAATGATCATGTAGAGAATGAACAAGAGGGTCAGAGTGTTCCCTCACAACAATTGAAGAAGGAGCATCTTCATCAAAGAGAAGATGAATGTCATCAATGGTGTCCCCCAAATCTACAAGATGAGGCTCCAAAAACAAGTCTGAAATACCTGTCAAGAAGCCATCCAAAGTAGCCATATCTGGAAGACAATGTATATCCTGCTGCACTGAATCACAAGGAACCAAAACTGTGGAATCAAAAGAATCATCAAATGAAATATTAGATGGAGGAGATGAAATGCATGGCTCAAGTACTGGATTCGATGTGAGAAATCCCAAGTTCAAGTATCCAAATGTCTCCTCTGAATCATGGTTCACACTAGGAGTGTGATCAACAGCCGAAGGAACAATGTCATCATCAAAAGCAAAATCTGTAAAGGTATACAACCGAGATAAATGATCAACCACCCCAGTAGCAATGATCTTTGTATTCTCCAAGTCTCGAATGATGACTGAATCAGGTGTGAACTCCACAGCTCTCCCATCTCCACCATGTGTAATCTGATATATGGAAATAATATTGTTCGTTAAATAAGGAACACACAAAATATCCTAGAAAGTCTTGTCCCCAAAACTAATTGATCCCTTCCCTGTTACACTCATGTATGTATTGTTTCACATCAAGATAGGAGACATAGAACAAGGCTGAAATGAAGAGAATATAGATTGTGAAGATTCCATATGATGTGATGCTCTTGAATTTAGAAGCCATCTACTTGATCTTGAACCTGAAAAAGCACAAAGAGCTTGTCCTTTATATCCTGATGTAGATGAAAAATCAAGATGACCTTTTCCCTTAGACTGTTTTGAAGAAGAAGGAGAAGAGGATTCAAACATTCTAGAAGGAAAATCAATTTGATTCTTTTTGAGAAGATTTTTCAACTCATCAATAACCTTCTTATAAAAATAGTGTTCTTCATGTCCATCCTTCTTGCGTTATGCACAAAAAGACCTCTTCTTCTTAGATGATTCTTCTTTTAAATGAGTGGATTCTGATTCTTTATGTGGCTTGTTCTTTTTTATCTTTTGCTTCTTATCAAGATTCCCTTATTCTTTCTATACCTTTGACTCACTAGAAACCAATGCATGTGGCTTGGCAGACTTGATTAGACCCATGTTCATTAACTTAGCTTCCTCTTGGATTAGGAGATTTGCAAAGTCATCAAACTTAGGATAAACATATGATGCTCCCATAGAAAGTCGGTGGGTATGAAAGCCAGAAACAAACACTGAATACTCAGGACCAAGCTTGGATAACACATTCAAAATCAATTGTAAATCCTCTTTTTCAATACTGCATTCTTTCAACTGTGTTCTTAATTGCTTGATTTTGGAGATGTAGTCTTGGATGTGGTCAAAAATTTTAGGATCAAGATTCATCAAATCATTATCAATCTGATATCCCCTAATCTTATCTGTTTTACCATACAATTTTTCAAAAGTCTCCCATGCTTCTTTAGGTGTTTTACATGAATCAATATGAAATTGTAAATCAAATGAGACTAATGAACATATGCATCCAAGTGTTTTCTCACAATTAATCTCCCATCTTTCCAATTCATTAGCATCAATAGGTTGAGAAATGGTTTCATTTAGATATCCTATTAGACATTTTCCCATGAGATAGTGCAATACTTATTTTCTCCATGTAGCATAATTATGTGGAGTTAGGATTTCAATTTGAGATTTTCCCATTGCAAGAGCACAAACCAAGCAAAAGAATGCAACCAATCACTGCAAAATTACCCCCCCAAATCACTCAACCAAGAAACTCCCCAAGCAATATTTGATTTGACACTTTATACTTAGTGCGTTTACAGTTTCCACTGCCAAAAATAACAAAGTGGACTTTGATCTTGGTACATGAAAATTGCCAAAATAGGCCTCAAGCTCAAAGTGAAAAAATTGCAGCATATGAGATAAATCTAATCACACCACTAGAAATTAAACAAAAAATCATGCACTTTCAAAAAAAACTTCACCCAAAAATGTTATCGTAGGAGCAAGTTATGAGCTCCCAAAGTTCTCAAAATGAGGACGAAGCAGCAACACCTATGAGAATCTGCATTTTGTGGAAAAAAAAGAAGCCAAAACCAAAACCTGATTGCACCACTATGAAGAGCATGAAAAATTAGCCCAAATCAAAAAAATATCTTGAAAAAAGGAGCCAAAATGAGTGAGATATGAGCCTGCAAAGTTGGACTAGAAAATAAAAAATGCAAATGGTGAGGGGGTAGAAAATTTCTTTGAAAATGTTGACACCCTGCTAACGTCAGCAATCGACGAGGTTAAATTTGACGGTCGTTTCATTGTCACCATCGCCGTAGGTCCCTAATATTCTCTTGTTGGAAAAAGAATTTGTCGAAATATACTTTAGACAACAAATGAAATATTATGTGGTTATCAAAATATTTTTTGATGCCGTCGGATTTATTTTTGACCTGTAGGCTTTGTTTGGCCGTGGGTGGTTGACGGGAGAGGTGGGGCTGTGGTGACTAGTGACCACCTGCTACGTGGCCTCTGCAGTACCACACGGTACGCATACCTGTAAAGGTACAAGTCTGCAAATCTACGGATTGTTTTTATTTTTGAAAAAAAAATTCAAACAAAAAACTGCGAAATATTTTAAAGAAATTTTCAAAAACAATTACTTCGCAAAATTATATATATATATATATATATATATATATTTTTTAAATTGTACTTGATGCAATGATGGTGACCTGGGGGGCCGTACGACTCTTCGGACAATTTTTTTTTTGCTTCACTGGATGACTTGCTCCGATTTAGACGATTGAATAGTCGATCTTAGGGTTTTTGGCCCTTCTGGATGCGATGGCAGGGTCAGATTTGACCCAAAATGCCCAAAAAATGCAGCTACCTTATGGATATGGCAACCACAATGTAGCTTCAAATCCTCATAGATTTGGCCTCGTATGTCCGATTTGGACGAAACTAAAGGAAAAATCGATTTTGTTGAACCTTCTAGATGCAATGGTGAGCTTAGATTTGCACCAGCAAGCTCTGATATAAACCTGCAATAAAGATCCAAAAATGGAACCTCCCCAAATCTGACATCTCTCCTCAGAAAAAGACTCTCCAATGGCACCCAACCCGCTCTGATACCATGTTAGAATTGGCTATGGATGCCAAGATCTATGGACCAAATGGAAAACACAAAGAAGAGAGAAAATAATGTGACAAGAATAAACTGTATTCAATGTCAATGATATGATATGAGATTGCTTGTAAAAATGTAGTAGAGACCCCTTGTTTATATAGCCAAGGTGAGAACATAGGTGTGCGTAAGATTATGACAAGTGTCGTAATCTTATGACATGAGACAACAATGAAAAACTATCACTCCACCTAAATTGGAAAAGTGATAATGTGATAACCACCACAAATAGTGGATCACCCACAAAAGGTGGAAACCTAATCACATGATATGTCCATGAAAGGTGGAAATGATAAAAGTAATAAGAAGATAAGTCCACCAAAGGTGGAAATTTTCCAACAACTACTATGTGGTCCCTAAGTAAACTTAGCTAAGGTGTAATTATGACCTAGGTTAAGGTACAAGACATTTAATTACACCAACACATCCCAGTAGCAATAATCTCTCTTCTCTACAAGTCTCTAATGATTACTGAATCGAGAGTGAATTCCATAGTCCTCCCTTCTCCACCATGTGTAATCTGATAGATGGGAAGAAGATTTTTTGACAAATGAGGTACACACAAAACATCATTGAAAGTTCCCTCCCCAATATCAACATAGATCCCTTCCGAATTACACTCATATATGTATTGTTTCCCATCAAAATAGTAGACATAGTACAAGGCTCAAAAGAAGAGAATATAGATTGTGAAGATACCATATGATGAGATGCTCTTAAATCTAGAAGCCATCCCCTTGTTACAAGACCTATACTAGCACAAAGAGTTTTCCCTTTATTTCTCGATGTAGTAACCAAACCAACATGGCCTTTTTCCTTATTAGACTATTTTGAAGAAGTTGACTCAGACATTTTGGAAGGTAGATCAACATGAATCTTCTTAAGATGTTTCAATTCATCAATATCCTTCTTATAGCAAGAATGTTCAACATGTCCAAGCTTCTTGAAATATGAACAAGTTGTCTTCTCCTTCTTAGATGTTTTCTCTTTGGAAGATAATTTATTCTTTGCTTGATTTAAATGTAGATTATTCTTTTCTTTCTTTTGTTTCTTATTAGTACATTTTGATTCTTTCACTTGACTAGCCAATAATGCTTGAAATTTAGATGTCTCGATGAGACCCATAGATATAAGATTTTGTTTCTCTATATTAACATCTCAAAAAATTATGTAAATGAAGGTGTAGTATATACAAACCCCATAGTTGATCTATGAGTATGAAATCTAGAAATAAAAGCAAAATAATTAGGACCAAGTTTGTTCAATGTATTGTAGACCAACTAAATGTACTTTTTAATCAGTTCCACATGCTTTACATTGCTCTCCTAGATAATTAACCTTAGTGATGTAGTCGTAGATGTTGTCAAAGTTCTTAGGATCAAGGCTCATCAGTTAATTATCAATTTGATAACCTCTTACTTCATCTGTAGTACCATACACTATTTTCAATTTATTCCAAGATTTATGAGAATTCTTACATAATTCAATTTGAAACAACAAATCTTGAGAAACTAGTCTATGAAGACATCCAAGAGCTTTGCTATGTTCAACCATCCATTTTATCTTTTTATCTGCATTTGTAGGTTCAAGTAACTTATTTTCAACATATAGAGAGTGACCTTAAGTCATTGCTAGCAAAGAAACCTTAGAATGATCCATGGAAAATAAGAGCACATGCAATAGATCAAACGAATGCACCAAGAGACCCTCAAATCACTCAACCAAGAATCCCCCCCAACAATATATGATTTCCCACTTTTTACTTAGTGTGTTTACAGTTGCTAGATGCCAAAAATAACAAATTAGACTTGATCTTAGTGCTTTCAAATGCCAAAATATGCCATAAGCTCAAAGTGAAAGTTTTACATAAAAAATATCAATCTAATCACACAACTGCAAATTACATGAAAAATTATGCACTTTAAAAAAAAATCACCCAAAATTGTTATCGCAAGAGCAAGAACGGAGCCTTGAAAGTTCCCAAAATGAGAACAACTCAACAACACATGTGAGAATATACAATTTCTAGAAAAACCAAGCACCAAATTTTTAAAAAAACTACACCCTATGTAGAGCACAAAATTCTACCCCAAATAAAAAAAATCTCAAAAAATGAAGGTTAGATGACTGAGTTATGGGTGTTCAAAGTTGGATTGCAAAAAAAAAAAACTCCATCCATGAGGGGGCCAAAATTTTCAAAAAGGTGTTGAGGTACAACTGACATCATCCACATGTGATGTTAATTTTGATGACCAAATGGCCATCGCACTAGAATATGCTCTCTTGACATAAAATATTCTTTAGTTGGTCCAGTTTATGACATGAACAAAATATTCAATAGAATATTCATTGAGCAGACCAACCAAGGGAATCTTTAGTGAAGATGAAATATGCTTTTTATTTTGTTAGTCTAAATGAAGATGATCAATTTTTAAAAGCTCGTCAATGGAGGTATGTGGTGGCCGCGACGACTGGTTGAAATGCGTCGTGTGGCACCCACACAAGCTATGGTACCCTATAGAGGGTATGGGGTACCCTGCAATCTGCATAGGGTATCGCGTACCTTTATAAAAAAAAATAAAAATTTAAAATTTAGAAAAATTAATTCTTTTAAAACCCAATTTTTTTAAAATAAAATTTTCTACAGACCATAATAAATTATTTTTTTCACTTGTAGCAATTTTTTTCCATCAACTACAATTTTTTGCCGATCCATACCTTTTTTGTTGTGACTGCAATAATGATGGCCATATGGACGACAATTTTTTCCTCAAGCTCCAAGTGAAGTGCTCAAATTTTGATGATTTGACAATCGATTTTAGGGTTTATAGGCCTTTTGGAAGCGATGGCAAGGTCAGATTTGACCCAAAATGCTCCAAATTTGTAGCTACCTTATGAATTTGGCGACCACTTTTCAGCTTCAAACCCTCATAAATTTGGCCTCATATGTTCGATTGGATGAAACAAAAGGAAAAACTAACATTCTCGAACACCCTAAACTCAATGGTGAGCTCACATTTGCACCAATGAGCTCCAATTTGAACCTACAATACAAATCCACAGAGGAAATCCCAAAAATTAGGTATTTCTATTAAGTTTTTCTAATTCTCCAGATCATCATACGATGCAAGAGAAGAGCATACTCAAATTTTCAAGATCTACCAAGATATCTCAAGAAAATACTAACCAATGGCACCCAACTTTCTTTGATACCATGTTACAGTTGGCTATGGAGACACCCAAGATCTAGAGGTCAAATGGAAATAACAAAGAGATCAATATGCAATGCTCAAGATTGCAATGGAATTGATTATCCATGAATTTAAATATACAATGTATGAGAACTCCTTGGTTATATAGCCAAGGTGAGACATATGATTAGACAAGATCATAACAAGTGTCTCAATCCTATGACACGAGACAACTAACTTGACATAAAATTTAAAAATATAAGATCTAGACATGACAACTAAGTCTTCTAGAAATAATCTTAGGACCTAAGTAAACTTAACATGTGAATTTGTCTCCTTAATCTCTAGTAAGTGATTAACTAGGTACAAGACATTTATTCACACCAACAAAGAATACCAATTATCACCATAAAAATGAGTTGAAAGAGAAATGATAATATATATTAAATTTAAGAGGATAAAAAAGGTCTAAATTGATTCATAAATTAGTTTAAAAGTTTGGGATGTGATAAAAACTAGTGGCAATAAGATTCTAACTATGAACATAGAACATACTTAAATCTAAACTAATTGACAAGATCACAAAAAATTAATGAGTGGTATTATAATAAGGTCCAATTTTGTCATGCTACTATTGTGGAGAACAAACTTATTACATTAAAATTGACATGATGAACAAACTACTCAATTTTGTGTCCATAATTTTTTTTAAAAAAATTGCAATAGAGGCCATCACGACACAATAAATGCACTATAAATAAATTCTTAAGAATATCAATATTCTTCTATAAACATGATTTCAAAAATAGTCTCAAATCAACTTTGCATATATCTAGTCCATTTTGAAAAAAAATTTGAGATGTTCAAGCAAAAAATCTTTAAAGTACAACCCAAAAATACACTTTAATTTTTAATATTAAAAAAATATTAATATATAATTACTCACTATTTTTTTTAGTTTATTAGAGAAATTGAAAATTTCCTTTGTTTTAAAACTTGTAACCTGGAGACTAGATCAACCATTGTCATATATGATAAATTATCATTTAAAAAACATCACCTAGGAAATTTTTAATCAGAACATATTTTATTAGTTTTAAGTATAAATTATATTTGGAACTATATTAAGACTTTAAGAAGAAAAAAAAACAAATTGACCAATTTTATAATTAAATTGATCCATCAAAAAATATTTAATTTTTAATTGTTTTGAAAGATGGAATAATTAAAAAAAAGAACAAACTTGCTATAATTGATTTGTGGTAATATTTGATTTGGTTTTTGATGTTATTGTATTGTTTTTAAATCTTTTGTTGAACTCTATCTAGATGTTTTTTTTAATTTGAATGTGAAACTTACATGCTTATTTGCTTCCATTTACATTTTCAAATCATAGAATTATTATAATTATGAATATTTATATTTTATTTTATCTCATAAATTACATTTATGATATGGACAATGTTTAAATCTTAGTATTTAAGTGGGGGTCAAATGTTCAAGGAATTTTTTATATTTGTAAATATAGACAATGGTAGTTGCAACTTTTATAATTTTATTTTCAATAATAAGTATAATCTCTTAACCTTAATATAGTTTTTGTTTTATTGTGATAATTCCATCTCCAAGTAGTGTACATCAAATGGAAATGCTTACTTTTTATGGACATCCATTAAAATTTAATTAATAAAGGGAAATATTTTGGATTTTATTCTTGTAGCTATTACATAATATCATGAAGTTGTGCACAACTATTAACATATGAGAAATGAGTTCTAACTAAAAATCTAATTTAAAATCAATATAATTGCTAAATGCCATAAATATTTTTATGTCAACGCAAAGATGATTCTAGGGTAGGGTTAATTCTTATTTATGTATAGATTTAAATTTAAATTTTATTTTTTAGTAGTATTAAATTTGTAGACATGGAAAATATACAATTCGATCTGACACACTAGATCCTGATTTACTAACACCATTTCTTCCTGAATCATACTCTGAACATTTCATCATATTCTATCTCTTAATCAAATAAATCATTATTCATTTGATAAAGTCTTTCTCCTCCATTAATTAAATTAATCAATTTAATTTAATTAACCTTATATCTTTATTTGATTAAATAAATCATTTTATTTAATTAAAATTTCTAAAGTCCTCTTATTAAATTGAATAAATTAAACCTCATTTGATTTAATCTAGCATTATCTCCCTTAGTTAAATAAATTAAAATCATTTATACAAGTAAGCATTTCTTCTCAATTCTAATTTAAATCAATTCATCAATTTAAGTCAAAATTGTCAAAATCATCTAATCCCTCATTAAATTAATCAAATCCTCGATTAAGTTAATCCCTATCACTAAAATCCTCTAGAGAATGCAAGTTGCACATGAAAATAGATTTAATTCATTTATTAAATCTCTATTTTCCCTCACAAGGCATCAAAAGGGAATATTCCCTCAAGTTTGAATTCAAAAAGTCCAAGTGGACTTGTACATCCAACAAGGCATTCACTCCTCTTACATGTCTTTGTGCATTGAGCCAAGTGGAATTTATTTCATTCATTTTTCCCTCTCACATGTCATTTCTTCATATTCAAATTTCACGTAATTGCACTTATTGACACTTTGGCCAAAATGTGCACAACCATCAACCATTCACATGGTGACAAGTGGCATTCAACCATTGGGTGAAAGTTAGTCCCACATTGCCCCAATCTTGCAATCTCTTCCAAATTCAAATCCATAAATTGGAGGCTTCTCTCCTCATTATTCATCCATAATTTCATGCAAAGTTACTCTTTTGACATTGAAAGCTAATTTTGTGCACTTCATTTCATCATTCACATATTTCACCATTTTCATAGCTAGATTATACTCAAATCTCATCATGGAGATTTGACCAATCTACTACTTCAACATTGTAACTTAGGAGTTGGGAAAGGGCCAATTTCAACATTGAATTGGCACCAATTCCCCCATGGGATCATAAGTTTATTGGCTTAATTAGGATTTACATGCATTTCTTACATTTTGTTCTTCATTTTCCTAGTTTAAGTTTTAATAGATGGATTTCGTGGGGAATCCTTCATTCTTGTTTGCATTTGATATAACACACTAACTTGTTTGTTGTTTTTGTGCATTTGCAGGTTTAGAGGTTCACATTTTGGCACTAGAAGGAGGGCTTAGCTCAAGAATTTCATCACGTTTTGTGAAAATTCTGTGATTTTAACATTTTTTTTAACACACAGGAAACTGCGTCGCGAATAGTTCATGCGGCTCTATATTGCACCGCTTACACATAGGCGATTTTTATTGCACCACACCCTTTCTAAACCATGGCACTATATTGGACTGCACCTATTTCCCGCCTCTGAATTTCAAATTTTCCCAGACTTCACCGCTTACAAATTGTGTCGCCTGCTAAATTGCACCACACCCGCGGTCTTTGTTTCTGCAGAGCACCACACCCAGTCAAATGTGTGGTGCTATATAGTGTCGCCTCTATTCCAAACTATGCCGCACCTGCTAACTGCGTCGCACTTGCTAACTCTGTCGCGAAAAACAATCAGGTTTTAAATTTTAACATGTGCTTTTTGATTTTTTTGATTTTCTAACTTTTGACCTGTTTGTTTTTTTGTGCTCTCTGGTTTCTGTCATTTTGCAGGTTGGAGAAAAGAGAAAATAAAGGTAGAAGGTTCATCATGGCATCATGTTCATTATGCACAAAGTGTTTTTAAACACTAAAGTGTTGTTCAACATTTTTTTTAAGGATTTTAAATTTTGCTTTTAAAAAAAAGAAATTTCTTTACTTTCATGCCTTAGAAACACTAAATTTTTTTTTGGGTTTTAATAAGTACAAACACATTTCTCTTTTCCAAAGTTTGCAAAGGGCTAAAAAGAACCTAGAAACAATCCACTAGATTTTGTTTAAAGGTTTAAAAATTGAACAAGGCAACTCTCACACTTCAAAGTTGGTGCTTTAAAAAGAACTCATTACTTGCTTTGAGGATTAAAATGAACAGGTGTTTTTGATGTCTTGTAATCCTTTTAACAAAGTAATATCATATAAAAAGCGTATGTGTTTCTCTCGCACCTCACGGTGATCTTGAGAATCAAAAGTCTTTTTGTGATATTAATTGTCAAAAATATTACCTCCGCACTTCATTTTTTGGGTTTAAAATTGAACAAAACACTTTGCGAGTGTGAGTAGGCTTATTGCGTGTGCTCTCCCTTTGTTTCTAAACAAAGGTTGATCGAACTACGAATAATTTTACTCGATTTTGTTTATCTTAGTAGGCCTTCCTTGTGGGAAAAAGTAATCACCCAAGGGAACGACCAAACTGGTAACACACTAAGGACAAGTGTATTTCCAGCTGGGATATAAAAGTGGGTACTGGAACAAAAGCTAGTATCACGCGGTTGGCTCCGACGAGAAGGGAAAAATGGTCTCTCGTCGCATGGGTCAGCCTCCACGAATGGAAAAACCGAATTAAAATCCTTTTTTAGAAAGGCCAAATCCTTATCTATTTTGTTGGTGCAAACGGTCATGTCCTTTGAAGCTGCCTCACGTTATACATGCAATTTTGTTGTAGAGATGAAAATTATGTAATGGGAGATTCATGGGTACTGATGCTAGACTGACTTGAGAAGTGTGTGCCATGGAGGGGAGCCAATGTGGTCAACCATCTAGTCATCTACACAAAATATGCACAGCTGGATTCGTCCAAGTGGGAACCCAACAAAATATTATCTCATCATCCTAAGGTTGCACATGTGCTTGGAAATGAAAAATTAATTGCTTGGTCCTCAAAACAATTGAAAAACAAAAATTCACAAAGAACTCCAAATTTCAAACCCCTTGGAGGAAACAAATACCTTTGACGAATATAAGTACTCTTGCTTTCCCTAGGGATCATATCCTTAGAGGTTTCTAAGTGCTTGGATTTTATCATCATTTGTTTTCACTAAGGTTAAACCTAGGAAAATTTTGCCCTAATTTTTTTGATTTCCACTTAATGGACCTTGTGGGATGAAAAAGAAAGTGGGACATTAGACATACAGTTTGAAACATAATCAAGCAAGTGTTTTTGGTAAAAATAATTCACTAAGGCAAGATAAAAGATAAATTTGACCTCATATGTGCTGCCTCAAATGATTTCTTGAAAGGTCGAAATCCCAAAACCAAGGTTCAAAAGGATAAGTCTAAAAGCCCGCGAACAACGTCTTGAAATGCTCCTTGAAGTCAGAGAAAGAATAGTGTACAAATTCTATAAGAAAGCTACAAGAAACAAACCAACTTTGTATGCTTTCTATTATCAACAAAATCTTGTGATTTTTGAAAGGTTTTCTTTCCTCACATAGGAAGTATAGCATGTTCTTCAATACCGAGGTTCTGTAAAAAGAGTCATGTCTAGGTCAAAATCTAAGGTTCAAAGTCATCATTATCATCTGTCTCTCCATCAATCAAATCTCATCCCATTAATTTTTTTTGAGAACTGTAGAAAAATCATTCATGCTAAACTTAAAGTCTAAATCAACATCACTCTATCTTGGCTTAACACACCTAGCCAAGTAGTCAAATCTCTTGAAAAAATTTGCTTCGAGGATAACACAACTTCCTAATGTTTTATTAGTTCATAATCACCTTGGTTGGCTTAACACACTTAGCCAATCCATTTTCTTGTGCAATTTTTCCCCTAGGATAACACAACTTCACTACCATCCTTGTTTGACTTAATACACCTAGTCAAACCATCACAATCAATCTAAGCCGTAAAGTTTAGCATAACCCCTCAAAAATTTCTTCAAAAATTTCACTCATTTACTTCATCCATTTATCTCATCATCATCACCACCCCCTTTGATCCTTTGGATTCCCTAGTTCTTCTCTTTTAGGCCTAAAAGATTAAGATCAAACGATCCCTATTTTGTTTTTATGGTCCAAACAAGATCACAATACAAGAAGAACATGGAAAACATCAATGAAATATTAACTTCTAGTGACTTGGGTCAAGTAACTACCGAAACAAACTTTGCGGGATCAAGCAATCCCCCAAGTAGCTCTCCTCTACCATCAAAAAATCCTCAAGAGGAAAGCCATGAAGAGGACATCACAAACAAAGACATGGGGATGACACAATAAAAAATGATAGAAATGGTTCAAAATCTAGAAAATCATAAAATTGTCAATGCCATCTTTAAATAATTACACACGTTAACAGAAGGAGGGATCCCAATTCCTTATGATTTTGACGTAGATGCTAATATAGGCATGCCTCTTGCAAACACATCCCCAATGTCAACTCCAAATATCACTCAAGAAATGTCTCAAACCATATCGACAATGACACCAACTTCCCCTATTGTGAACAAAGGAAGTGCTATGTTTCATGAGTTACAACATCACCTTATAAACAACAAAGAGGTAAGTGTCAACACCGCACCGGAAAAATACATCCCAGTAAATCCATCACACCCCTATGTCTCAGTCACCTTCCATAATCATACGGATTCATCCTCATTCTGTGTGACACCTGCCTATCCGTTAAACATACAAACTTCTCTACCGCAAGGAGAAGGTGGTTTGTTTGGAACAACAAGATTCAATGAGCCATTCTCATTCTGAGGGAACTTACCTCCCTTTCCTCCATTATCACTCACATCCACATCACTTATTGGATTGGGTCTTCTCCCCCTACCCACATCTAGTTTCTCAAACCCAAGAAATCCAAGCATCACATTGAATCCTCTCATTTTTCCTACAACATCACAACAACAAGTAGCAACCACTCAAGCCACCACAACCAATACATCAGTCAGTCCTCAAATCTCTCAAACCATATCTTCTCAAGGATCGAGCATCTCAATGACACCTCCCACAAATCAAATCCTGACTACCAACACAACCATTTCACCTATCACTATGGTCGGCATCATTCCCAATCCACCACCTATCCCACCAAAAGCTAACGTGATGAATCCACTCACCACCCTGATCCAAACCATCCAAAAAGCCAATAATCAGAGGGTACTGAAGCAAAACCAACAAGCTGCACAACAAGATTCTCAACAAGCACAAACACAACTAGTCGCCCAACAAGCTACGCAAGTTGCTCAAGCAACCCAACAATCACAAACCCAAGCTCAAGCCCAACACCAGGCTCAATAGCCGCAAGCACAATACCAAGCACAATTGCAAGAAATCCATTGACAAGCATACCAACAAGCCCTACAAGACTTTCAGGCACAACAACAAGCTAAACAACAAGCTCTGTTGGCCCAATAGCAGCTCGACCAACAACAAGATTTGTTGGCGCAACAACAGCTAGAACGACAACAAGATTTTTTAGCCCAATAGTAGCTAGACCAACAAAATGCTTTATGGGAACAACAATAGATGGACCAACAACAAGATTTTTTGGAACAACAACAAGATCAAAAATAGGTGTTGTTGAAAAAAATGCAGGCATATCAATAGGCCTTGAACGCACAACAGAGCTTGCAACAAACTCTGACTAGTAATCCTTCTAATTAAACACCCCAAGCACCTCAAAACACACTCATTCCACCTCTCGATCCAAGAAATGATGTCGCAACACAAATCAAACTGCTCTCATAGTAGGTATTGGACCTCCAAGTGGGAAAAAAAACCAAAACACTGGGCAACTTGTGCCCTTATCCATTTGAAAAAAGTCTCACAATGGTACCGTTCCCAAAGGGATTCGAGATCCCCAAATTCGACAAGTATATTGGAACAAGTAACCTTGAAAACCACGTCAAGGAATTTCAGGTACATTGCATGGAGGTTGCATACGATGACACATATCTAATGTGGCTCTTCCCCTGAAGTTTGACTGGTCCAACCATGGAATGGTTTTCTCACCTACCCACAGGCATTGAAAAAATCAAGGAAATTGTGGAAGAATTCCTTAAAAATTATGCTTTCAACATGGGTGCAGACGTTAGTTTGGAAGAACTATCAACACTCAAACAAAGAAAAGGAGATCTATTCAGATCCTTCGTGCAAAGGTGGCGATCCAAGGCCAATCAAAGCAAGTGGACCATGCCAAAAGAACAACAAGTTTGCATGATCATATCTAATCTAGATGAAAACTTGGCGTTCTACTTAAAAATGCAATGCATCACATCATACGATCAATTGATCCTAAAGGCACTCAACATCGAAAGGGCCCTTACTACACGAGGAGGTACATCCACATTCACTCCACCACAAGATAACCACTCATCTAACAATTACAATGAAAAACCTTGCACTTGGTCGATGAACAAAAAAATCAAGAACGATGATGTGGTCGATGCTAAAGTGGTCATAAACGCTCCCAAACCAAACATCCAAACTCATCACCAGCCACAAAATCACAATCACAATAATGCACAAACTAATGCAGTAGTAGCACAAACACAACCACTTACCACCAACCAAATCAATAACCTGGGCAATCAAGGAGGACCACCTCCTCGAGGCAAATACCCTCCCAAGTGAAAGTTCACGACTCTTGGGGAATCCATCGAGTCCATAATGAAGAAGTTGGTCAAGGAAAATCTAATCAAAGTCTCTAACTTTGAACAATACGTGGAACCCATGACCAAACCGCCATGGTATAATGAAAATCTCCTTTTTGACTTTCACAAGATCAAAGGACATACCACCACAAATTGTATGAGGCTGAAGAATATCATCCAAGACCTCATTGAAGACAAGATCATCAATATCAAGCAACCAACCGATAATCAAGATCTAAAAATATAAACAAATCTGATGCCAAACCACAATCAAGGAAAAAATCAAGGGAACAACCAAGGCAAGCAAAAATATGCTAGTGCTAACCTAGTATGTGAAGAAATAGTGGCATGTGCCGATGAAATGGTCACGGTCATTAATGTCAAGGGCGCTAACACTGACTATGGAGTCACCACACGTGGCAGAAAGTTCACCATTGCAAGGGCACCATCTAAGACCCCCACTTTAAATATAAAATCCGCTCTCTATGACTACAATTTTATCGACCAGCTGAAGAGAACCCCCACACAGATCTCCATCATGGAGCTGTTAAAAAAAAATTTTGTCCATAGGAAAATTCTTGATGAAGCATTAGCAACATCCATCGTCTCTACCACACTTGACACAGATCAGTTTCAAAGTATGGTTGGTAATATCGTCACCCAGAATCTCCTAACTTTATCTAATCAAGACTTCCCCTCGCAACCATCTCATAACCGCGCACTTCACCTACAAGTGCTGGTCCACAAAAAGAAAGTTAAAAGGGTCTTGGTGGATGGAGGTGCAGGCATTAATATTTTCTCTCTCAAACTTATAAAGAACTTGGGATTCACCGATGATTCCATTAACAAGAACAAAAGCATCACAATAAGGGCATATGATGATCAAGAAAGAGTGTCTCAAGGCACTATTAAAATCCCCATCCAAGTGGGACCAACAACCATGGAGACTACCTGTCAGGTCCTTGATCTCAACCTACCAAATAACATCCTCCTTGGTCGTCCATAGATCCACAAAATGAAAGCAATGGCCTCAAAATATCATCAATGCATAAAATTCTTGCACCAAAATGAGGCGGTCACTATACACGGGGATCCCAAACCATTCACCTACTGAAAGCACTTGGAAGCCAAGTTTTATAAAATCCACCATGAAGGCCCATCCACTGCATATATCGACCCGGCTAACCTCGCCTCCACTTCTGCGATAGAGGCACCCACCATCCCTAACATATCTGACACCAAAAACATGATTCAAGACAATGGATGTGAAGACTACAAAATGAAAAAGAGTGCATTTATTGTAGGAGAGTTACCACAATATCCTAGGTCACATGAGCAACCTCGATCAACCGAAACACCCGTCCACACCCTTAGGCTAGACCCCTTTGGGTTCAGCCATTGGGGAGACCTAAGTCGAGAAAATGTTGATGAGGAAGATATTTCAAGCTCAATATACCATGAATCAAAACCCACACCCACATTACCTAAGGATGAAGCCAATAGAGGGCTACAAATAATGCTTGACATGGGATACAATAGAAACCAAAGCCTTGGAAGGAACAATGATGGACAACTGGAGCCCATCATTAAAGAAAGAAGAATGCAAAACCTTGGCCTCAGATGTAATCCCTTGAGTATAATTGTACATGGTAGAGGTAATCCTACTAGGGAAGTCAGGAACTCTCCTCAAGTGTCGACAACTACCCTTAGACTACCCGTATACACCGGTATCCCACTTGACAATTTCACTTTTCACATAAATGATGTCTGCGCAAGTAGTGATGATGATGATACCATAGAAGGCCTTCCCATGCTCTTTGAGGGCTCCAACCTACTAATGATTAGTGCCTCACCCATTGAGTCAAACCAATCAACCCATAAAATTACCTTAGTATACCCTCAACTCATTGATCATGACCAACGAGGACCACCAATTCAAGACTCATTCGAAAACGATGAGGCTCTCTTGAAATTCATGGGACTAAGGGATACAATTCCATGTGGGGACCACAAGGAAGGTTTCAACATCACTTTAGACACCCAGGCATATTATGGGGAGACAATTGAGTCCTTTAGTCGCAAAAGAAAAAAATCAAGAATAAGCTCAGAGTTATTGAGTGAAAACCACACTGTAGCACTCTCTAACCACAAAACAATAAAAATAAAGGACACATCCAATGGTGAAAACCTATCTGAGGTGCCAAAGGATGAAGGATTCAATCTCCCTCCTACTGCTCTACATCAAGATAAATCAACAGTCCCGACAGAGTAGTGTAACCCTGTTAACTTGGGAACGAAGACAAAACCACAAATGACTTTCTATGCTGAGTCTCTCCTGACATAGGAACAAGAACTGCTAGCAGCATTTCTGAAAGAAAGGAAAGTAAAATTTGCATGGACCTATGCTGACATGTCAGTTTTGGATTCTAAAGTGGTGGTTCAACATTTGGCTATTTACCCTGGAGCCAAGCAGGTTAGACAAAAGTTAAGAAAAATGCATCCACTGATAGCCGTGCTAGTCAAGGTAGAATTACAAAATCTCCTGGATGTTGGCTTCCTACGCCCGATTGACTCTCCAGAATGGGTATCTAACCTTGTACCAGTCTCAAAAACCAAATGGGGGCATCTGCATCTGCACAGATTTCAAAGATCTCAACAAGGCATGTCCTAAGGATGACTTTCCACTACCCAACATTGATATGATAGTGGATATGATGACCAAACATGAGATGCTATCCCTGATGGATGGCTTCTCGGGATATAACCAAATAATAATTGCAAGAGAATACCAACATAAGACAACATTCACATGTCCTTGGTGCACCTACTACTGGAATGCGATGCCATTTGGGCTAAAAATGCAGGGGCTACATATCAGAGAGCCATGAAACTAATCTTCGATGACATGATACATAAAATGGTCAAATATTATGTGGATGAAATATTGGATTAATCAAAGAAGAGGTAGAATCACATAGCAACCCTAAGCAAAATATTTGATAGATTGGAAAAATACAAGGTAAGGCTCAACCCAAAGAAATGTGTCTTTGGGGTACAATTCAAAAAACTGTTGGGATACATAGTGTCAATGAGAGGGATAGAAGTGGATATTGCAAAGGTAAATGTAATCCTTGATATGGGAGCACCAAGAACACTAAAACAACTCAGAGGATTACAAGGTAGACTCTAGTCCATCTAAAGGTTCATAGCACAACTAGCAGACAAACAAATTGTGTATTCACATCTACTCCACAAGGGGGTAGAATTCAAGTGGGACGACAAGTACAAACATGCATTCAAAAAAATTAAATAATATCTACTTACACCACCTGTGTTAATGCCACCCATTGCAGGGAAACCATTGATCCTATATATCTCGGCAACAACAGTAGCCTTGGGTGCTCTTTTGGCTCTACACAACGAGAATGGAACAAAAAGGGCTATCTATTACATCAGTAGAAAAATGTTTGGCCATGAGTTGAATTACACACTCATTGAGAAAGATTTCCTAGCAGTAGTGTTCGCTTCACAGAAATTCCAATACTACATGCTGACACATAAAATCAAGCTCATTACCAAGATAGATCCCTTAAAATATCTACTATCAAAAGCTATGCTCATAGGAAGGAAGGCTAAATGGGTAATGATATTATCAAAGTATGACATCAAGTATGTGGAGAGAAACGAAATAAAAGGACAAGTCATTGCGGAACAACTGCAAGAATCTCCCATCTACGCAAACAATCCAATCATATCAGAGTTTCCAAACAAGTCCATTTTCAATCTCAATATAGTCGATCAATGGAAACTATACTTTGACGGTTCCCACACACAACATGGATCAGGAGCCGGTGTGTTTTTCATCACCCCCCATGGGGATTGTATACCAAGATCTTATAATTTGGCATTCCCCTATACCAACAACATTGCAGATTATGAGGCTTTAACCATAGGTCTCAAGATTGCAGTGCATTGGCGAATCATGGCATTAAAGGTCTATATAGATTCACAACTTATCATCAACCAAGTCAACGATGAATACCAAACTAAGGATGATAAGCTCACACCATACAAGAAGGTGGTAGAAAGCCTCAAGGAATCATTTATCGATATCACCTTTGAGCAGATACCAAAGGAAAACAACAGAGTAGTTGATGCAATTGCAACAATTGGATCCTTGCTAGATATCACTCTCAACGTCTCAAAACATGAATTCTTGGTAGCAACTTCTCGTACCCACTTTCAAGGTACATGAGTTAGAATATGCATGCAAACTCGTTGGTCTCGGTGATCTTTGGTACGATGAAATCTACACCTATATGAGATCAGGAGTCCTCCCAACCGATATTACCCTGAACTCAAGCAAACATTTGTCAAAAGGTCCTTATGATTTGTCATCCTAGGAGAAAACCTCTTTCGTAGAAGCATCGATGGAACCCTGTTACATTGCTTAAAACCTGAGGAAGCCCTAACTACTTTGACTGAGGTACATAATGGCACTTGAGGTTCACACTCGAGTGGTATGACCTTGGCTAAGAAGCTGTTGAGAACTAGGTACTACTGGTCGACAATGGAAAGAGAGGCACATGATTTTGTTAGAAGGTGTCTACATTGCCAACAACATGGAGACTTCATTCATGCACTAGCTCAAGAATTGCATCCTATTGTTACACCGTGTCCCTTTTCGCGACGGAGGCTCGATCTCATAGATAAAATATCACCCACCTCATCCAATGGCCACAAGTTCATTATCACCGCCACCGATTATTTCATAAAGTGGATCAAAGCAATTCCCATGTCGTACATCACTAGAAAGCAGATATCCAAGTTCATCCTGAACTACCTCATTTTCCGATACGATGTTCCCCAATCCATTATCTCTGATAATGGGAAACCTTTCAAGAATTAGGATATCCATGACTTGTGCAAAAAATTCAAAATCCAACACCGCTTTTCCACACCATATTACCCACAAGGAAATGGCCAAGCAAAAGCTACCAACAAAACCATTCTAAAAATCCTTAAGAAAATAGTCAATGAATCTGGTCATGAATGACACCTGTAGCTAAATCCTACCTTATGAGCCTATCGCACTAGCATCTGCATGCCAACAAGCGCCACCCTATTTTCCCTGGTCTACAGATCAGAAGCCATAAACCCAATTGAGATCGAGCTCTCGTCCCTATGAATATCTTTGCAAAACCTCATCACGGATGAGGAATACAGGGTCACAAGACTGAATGAGAAAGAATTGCTAGATGAACAGTGCATGGGTGCCCTCAACCATCTACAGGTCTACTAGAATTGCCTCAAACAAATCTACAACAAGAAGATTAGGAAACACACCTTCCAAGTCAACAAACTTGTGATGAAAGAGAACCAAAAGAATAAGCCAAATCTAGAGAGCAAAGGAAAATTCGAGCCCAACTGATTGGGACCTTTCGTCATTATAGCTAGCTATAAATTAGGAGCATATCAATTAGCAACACTAGAAGGAAAGCCTCTGCAGGAGCCTCTGAACAACTCTCACCTCAAAAAAATTTATGCCTAAGAACTTGCAAGGTATATAACCAAAAAATACAAAAAAAATCAGAAAAAGTCCTAAAAAAATGGTTACCTTGATGAAAACCTGACAAACAGGCATCTTGGCAACAAAAATAAATAAATAAATGCAAAAAATCCAAAAATTCAGAAAAAAGGATTGAAAACAGTAAAAAAATAAATCATCCTCTAGTGAAAACCACTTCGGTGGCGCTTTGGACAAGTACCTTGGTGAAAGTCTAGCAAGCAGGCACCAAGTGTAAATAAAGCACTCCCCATCCATCGGGATATGCACGACTCACTCATCCATTCCATCACATTTCATTAATCCTCCATCCACCCATCCGCTTGCATCCATACCATAGTCTGAGCTGATGACCAAATCATATTCCATCATAGTACTACTTGGCATATTCCTAAGATCAGTTTGTTCTGCCTTTATTGAAGTAGTCTATTGCTTAACACTAGGGGCATGTCCTTGAAACTGGCAGTGGATCGAATTTGTGCATATCTTTTGTGCTCTTCCCAAGACATCAAAAAATCCAAAAACATGTCAAAATCTCAAAAAATCTTCAAAACATTTATCATTTAGTCTTGTCAGTATTTCACTTAGTCTGAAATACGTCGTCTTTGAGCTTGAACGTAGGCAAAGTTGATCTTTGGTCATCCCCTGAAACATCTTAGGTAATTCCTTAGGCGTTCATCACAATAAAATGGCAATCCGTTTGCCCATATATCTCATCATTGAGTCAAGTCTGTCATCAGTCGAACTATGTGGTCTCTGCGTATATAACGTAGGCAAGGCTAATCTACAGATCAGCTCCCGAGACCCCTAAGATAGGTCTTTAAGTTAGTCCTTTCGTCAAAAATCTCAAAAATACCAAAAACAACTTAAAAATATCTTAAAAATCCAAAATGGTGCATCCATCTCATTTTGCTTTCACCCGCGATAGTCATCATTCCTAATAAAATCAATTTTTGCCTTCACCCTTTGGTGAGTCAGTCGAAAGCAAGTCTAGCAGGTTCAAAAGTGAACACCCAATTGTCAAAATCCTAAAGTTTAGGTCAGTAAGCAAGCAAGTTGGTCAACTCAGAGTATCGGCTCTTCCAGTGAGATGTAGAGAAAGAAGAAAAGAGAAAAAGAAACTGATGTTTGTACTCCTCCGACATGAAAGATTCCAAAAATTGAAGGAAAAGGAAAAGAACAAGTGATTGTAGATATACCAGATGAGGAAACTAATAAGGAAACTGAGGACACCCAAGGAAAAGAATTGGAATCAGCCGAACCAGAACAAGAAAAGGCTAAGATAGAAGAAGGTGAAGATGGAGATGACCTAACGAAAGCAAAACTACTACAACTTATTCATGAGAAATATGGAATGTGCAAAATTACAAAATTATGGTCTATCAGACCTTCATATGAACATGATATGATTTTAAGTGTACTAAGTGCTCATGTTGTGCACAACCAAATCAAATTGGAGAATTTGTAAAATATTTTTCCAGAAGAAATGATTGAAAGCATCAAGGAAATCATGGACTCTGAGTCTCAAAATAGGGAAGAAGAAGTAATATAGAGTATCTCTCACCAAGTTAAAAAGGCACATGAATCAGCTAAGGAAGTGCATAAATTCAAAAAATAGCATCTACAACTACTATCTTCGTTGGCCTCATGCAATTGGCAAGTATAAAGAGAAGTTGGAACAAATTGAAACAAAACTGAATAGTATTGGATAAAACTTTGATATGTTTCAGGATCATGATGGTGAAATCAATAAAATAATTCAAGAACTACGAACAAAGCATACAAATGTCCATAACACCAAAAATAGGATTATTTACACCTTCTGGAAAGTAAAGGACATAACATAATGCAGTCTGGAGCAGTTGATTGAAATGTTGAGGAAGGAGAGACACTAGAAGAAACCATCACTATTCCGAAATCTCTCATCAAGATTATCAACAAGACATTTGAAAACAACAACATGATCATAATCACCGGGATTGGAATAGAAGCATGGAAGAAGTTTCTTTCGGAGATGAAATAAAAGTACAAAATGATTGTTTAATTCAAGTAGCGGATGTATGTCTTCAAAGTTTTGAACCAGTTTTTGAATAAGTAAGTTTTTGTTTACACTCCATAAGGGATTACTGTAAGAATTTTTTTCATTTTGTCATTGATGTCAAAGGGGGAGAGAGATTAGTGATAAATGCCTTATCAAACTTAGGGGGAGTTGTGTCAGTTATAACTTTTTGAAGTATTGAAGGATTGTAGTTAGTTGGTTCTGACACTTAGTAATTTTTCACTAAGTGTTGCCATCAATGCCAAAGGAGGAGATTTTTGGAATATGGATTTTGGAGATTGTTGGCATCTAGTGTTGCCATTGATGGCAACCCAAGTCATTGATCCGGTCCATATTTCAGTATTTATCCATACTGAGAGACAAAATGAAAAAACAAGGTATTCGACTGAAGATGAATCCATTTGCATTATCAACTTATCATTTTAAGTTGTGGATCTTAGATAAAGGTATTTTGATGTTCGTACTATATTATCCAAGAATCATCTAGGTGTACATTCACTGGTATGCGAATTAGGAGATCCGCTTTATCAATTTCGTGTTTATCAGCGCTAGAAGGCTGACTTGGTGGATATAGCCGTTGTGGATGTTTAAGGAGTAATTGTTTAAATGTTTTTGTGTTCGAACATGTTTATTTAGGTCCTCACTATTCTATGGCCTACTTTGGATGGTGCACATTGACAATCATTTGTAGATTCAGTTGACCATTGAAAAGTATTTTATATTTTATTAAAGCCGACATATGGATGATTGAATCTCTTGTTGCAAATATATATAAGTGATCAGTTATATCATTTTGATATGAATGTGATATGGATGAGAAGTGTATTGGTATGTGATGCAAAAATAAGAAGGACAATAGAGAGATTTCACCTGCACAGATAATATTTGTGATGTGAATTATAGCAGTGCGGAGCAGAAGAGCAAAATCAGACAAGAGGTCAAGAGATCGAAAAATACGCTTAACCGGAAGTGTAACAAAGCATGAGTAGATGCTATTAATTTAATTCAATCCTTCAGATGGACTTAATCTGAATAATTTGTAAGGAAGTGAGCTCTAGGCAGTGTGCCTGAATGCAAGTGCATTCCCATTTTGTATAACTTATATTTGAGTACTCAAATTGTGGATTGACCTCCACCAAGGTTTTTCCCCTAATAGGGTTTCCACGTAAAAATACTTGTGTTATGGTGTTGTGAATGATTGCTTTGTGTGTTTGCATCTTTCCTCTGGTTTAATGTTGAAATGATTTAAATATAAGATTAATAAATTTAATATTTTTAAAACATTGATTCACTCCCCCTCTCAATGTTCCCTGATTCCAACAATTGGTATCAGATCCTAGTTCCTTGGAAGGATTTTAGCAGCTTGAGGTGGATCTTGGAATCTAATGGACTTTGGTAATCTTCAAAAAAATCTTGTGGTGGCGCTTGATGATCTTGATCAGTCTAAAGTAGAATTTTGAGAATTGAGAGTGAATCTTAAGGATGCTGAGAAATTCATTCAAACATTAAAGGATCAGATTGTCAAATATAAATAAAAGAGAAAGGATCTTTGTGATTAGATCAAGAAAAAAGAGAGAAAAATCATGGATGATGTTCATATGAATCAAACCTTGAAGGAAATAACCGAAGAATGTGAAAAGCTTGCTAGAGACAATGCTACCCTAAAACATGAGATGTAAGCTATGGTGATGAAGCTGACTAAGGAGATTGAAGGAAGAAAGAAGAATGAGGAGAACCTTGCTCAGTCCTTAAAAGAAAAATCTTATGAATGCAGAAGAATAAATGAAGAATTCATTCAATTGGAGATTGAACTGCAAAAATCCAGAAACAATGAAGAAGAACTTGAAAAACAAATTGTTATTCTCAGGGATGAACTTACTACTGCAAATGAATACAAGGAGAAGTTTAAGATTAGCTCAGTTAAGATTGATGAGTTGACTTAAGGACAAAAGAACAAAAATGACAAGTGAGGCCTTGGATATGAGAAAGGAGAATGTTCTGGATCTGGACAAAGGAATTTCAAGCAGGGAAATGTGATGAACAAAGCAAAAAGGCATTCGATAAGACAACCTAATGCTCAAAATTTTAATGGATACTATTTTGCTTGCAATAAATTTGGTCATATGGTAGCTCAATGTAGAAGTAAAATGAAATCAAGTGATCCATCATTCTTCGATCAGTGTTTCAATTGCAAACAATTTGGTCATAAGTCAATTGAATGCAAAAATGTGTCAGCCAACTCTGTCACTAGAAGGAATGTTGAATGTTATACCCGTGGAAGATTTGGGCATATTACTAACCAATGCAGATCAAGAAGAAATCAATGGAATGATTGGTCTGGATAAGGAAATATTGTGTGCTACAATTGCAACAAATACGGTCACATTGCAAGATTTTGCAGAAACAAAAATGTGGATAGAAGAGGTTCGACATATAAAAGCAAAAATACACAGAAATATGATAAAGAAAACGGAAAAGTAACTACGGATGAAATAAGAGATCAAATGAAGAAGACATGGGTAAGAAAGATCGAATCTGATGCAGGAAATAGTTCTGTACCAGAACCTGCTTTTGGTAATGCCTTCAAAAATTGATCTCAGGCCATTGGCCTAGGGGGAGTTTTTTTAAGAAAATCATTTTTTCCCCTATCCGTAGTTGGTACCAAAATGCGAAAGATTGTCAACAATAGTATTAATGATCTATAGATGCTTTGGAAAAAAATCACAAGGAAATCAAAGAAAACAAGGTATCCAAAACACCTAGGACAATAACATTTATTACAGGGTAAAAGCACAAACCTGTGTCACACTTTATAAAGGAATTGGCCAACAACAAAAAATTTTTGAACTTCGACCACATTAAAGTGGTCTTTATGTTTTGAATTTAAAAATGGTGTAAACTAATGAAATATAGAGCTTTTGATCAAGTGTATTCCTGTAATTTTTAAAAATTAAAAAAATTATGTTGTCATTATGCTTTTTTCAATTTAAGGACAAAGTTTGGAATGCTGAAAATTTCATATAAGAGTGACTTCACGGGCCGTCAATTTTTTTTGTTGATAAAACCTTCATTTCTCCCTAATTTTTTTTCTCCAAATGTAACTTTAATATCTACTACATGGAATAAAAATCAAATTTTGATGTATATTTGTCTCATAATAACGTTTTAAAGTAAAACATCTCAAAATTTGACAGTTCTCACGAACCGTCAACTATTTTCAAAAAATAAAATTATACCCTTTTGAAGAAGACTCTCTCCTCTACTGGACCATATAAGTTTTTTTTTTTTTATGTTTTACTATTATTTTTTAATTTCTAATCAACCTCTTTTTTAATTTTAACAACCTACTTGTATTATTTTAAAAATAACATATATTAAAACTAATCAAAATATTAAAAAAATTATATATTTGGATTTCGCACTCTGAGCTCTTCAAAAGGGTATTTTTATTTTTCGCAAAAAAGTCATTCTGACTCAAGAAATACTTTGTTAAAGTTGAAAGTTTCAGAAAATTCTGAAAAATGTTGAGTTCGCTGCCAACTAGGATGCCAACTAGACAGTTTCGGCCGGAAGGGTTTCGATTGAAACCCTTTCAATAGAAACCCCCACACATATAATAAGCCGATTCCAAAGTTGAAAGGGAAAACATTATTTTTTTTCGTTTCGGCTGAAACCATGTGTGCCACGTATATGCCACATGGTTTCAGTCAAAACTTTTTCGACCGAAATTAGTTCGCTCAGAACTATTTATTTGGCCGAAAGTGTGGCACAGGTTTGTGCTTTTACCCTACAACAAAATTTTAGGTGTGCGAAGTTACAAAAATACATGTTAAAACCCTCATTTTCCACTTCATCAAAGAAAAGAAGAAGGAGAGCGCTCTACAACAGAATCTCAAAGGTGTGAAGACATTTTGACAGCAAAACCGTAATTCATTAGGTACTTCATAAATTTTCATTTAATTTGGTGTGCGGCTGATAGAAACGAAACATGAGTACAAAAGGAAAAATGGAACAAATCAAAGGGATGATCAATCTAGATGAGTATAACAATGAGAAGATTAGAGCCATAAGGAACTTGTTGTCATCCAATGAATTGAAATGGTTGAAAGAAGCTAAACACAAAAATTTGGACATTTGGAATGAATTTCCCTATTTCGAGAACGCATAAATCATTAAGTTTTTTTTTAGAAGATTGAATGACGATACTCTAATTCTGGACAAACCCTACCACATTTCGAAAGAAGTAATTGGAAATTCAATTGGATTATGCAAAGTTGGGGATATACCGAGAAAGAAGTGTATCCAAAATAAAGAAGTCGAAACCTTAACTGGAGTTATTGGAGATCAAAGGGCACTAATAATCTCAACAATTAAAAACTTTGTGATAAGGTACATTGCACATGGAATATCCTACAAAATCTTCTTTAGGAACAAAGAAGGTGCTACCTCGACAGGTGCGGTCTACATTTCACACAAAATGATAATGGAAGATCAAGATTTTGACCTTTGTGTATTGCTGAAAGATTAACTAATGGAGAATGTGTAATTGACGAAGATGACAGATTACCCTTTTAAGTTTGTTACCTTGGTTATATGTCTATTAATATACTTTCTGAATTGCTTACCGATGAAAAACAATGTGATATGGAAAGAGAATGAACCAGTGTGCAAACAAATCTACACACACTCTAAAATTTTGGCAAATAGTGATCAAGCATATTTTAATTCTTAAATGATAATTCTAAATGATCTCATGTTTATAGATGTTTATAAAGAGGAATTAAATAAAACCATGATTCTTTTTACATGTAGGGGGTTTTAAACTTGATATAGTTTGACCACTCTCCTCATGAGATGTATGGAGTTTAGGATTGTTTGAATATAGAATTTACAGGACAAAGTACTATTATATGTTCAATAGTTTGTTGATAGATTCTAGGTAACTTATAAAATTAGTAAGAGGTGCACCCAAAACATCCCTAAGAACCAGAGGGAGATTAGAAACAATCAATACCCTATTAAAATCAAGATTTTACTAGATTCAACAAGAATAGGACTTACTTAGAATCCTTTGAATCAATTTCATCTATATCCTTCATAGTAAGGTGTTCTTGATAAGCATTCTTCCACCATAAGGAGGAACATGAAACCTTCAAGTGAGGATAATATAATGCCAAGTGACCAATAGAAAATCATTGTAGACACCAAAAAGGGATGCCTTCATAATTCAAAGATTGGATCTTTAAGAGATATCTCCAATTTATAAAACAATGTCCATCATGAGAGGTGAAGACACGATCAATTCCGTAAGGATACAAGTGTAGGTGGTGTGAGATAACATGGCAGTGACATTATCCACCATGATACAATACCCCAAGGAGTTACCAATGCCCATATAACATGAATTACACCAAAAATGGAGTGGGAGATTCAAGAGGCAAACATGTGCTAGTTGTACTTATAAATCTAAATGATTTTTCTTCATTTCTTTAAAACATTATTTTAAAAAGCTTTGGACAAAATGCATGTTTTTACAAGTTTCAATTAGGGGTTCTATTATGCCACTAAGAACTTAATCTATAGGAGAACAATGTTGTGTTTGAGAGGTTTGTTATTATTTAATATAAATGTTAATTTTTATTTTTATTTTATTTTAATTTGTTAATAACATAAGTAAATATGTTCACATTTTTTTAATTAATTGAAATATAAGTATTTGACAATTTTATTTTCATGAAGAGTAGGAGTACAATATGATGATGCTTTTGATTTTTTAATATTTCCTATTTTAATTTTTTCTCTAAACTCATTTACATATAGCTAAAAAAATATATACAATTATTTTACTACACTTTCCACACATTAATATGTAATTTTCGTGTTATATAGATTTAATGTAATCTATACACTATACAAATGAAAATAGATAAAAATTAAAATAGTGACAACTTCCTTTTTATTTGTAATGCTATGTTAAAAATAGTAAGATTGTCTACATTATCAAGGACAAACACAAAATACAACAATGTGGTCCATGTTGAAATATTGTAAAGGTAATGACTCAATTTTTAGAGGGATTAATAAAGAACAAATATAATGAGTGTGTGTGGTTTATAGTTTGTACAAGAAAAAATTCTTTAGTCATTTAAAAAAGTGAAAAAATATTAATTTTTTATGTAGACCACTTTTAGAATCTAAAGTAGTGCATGATAGGTCGTTGTTACGTCCTACTACTTTAGAATCATTGAATATCAATTAGTCGACCGGGCAGTGTCCAAGGCAATTTGTAGAAGGAGATTATTTGAATAACTCATTTTATATTTTTCTTTTTTTCTTTTAAACTACGAAAATCAAGTCTAATCTAAGGCCATTTACTTTTTAACTAGAAAATAATCTTACTCTAAGAAAATCCAAAAATACTAAATTAAAAAGCATTAAGACTAAACTAGAAAGCATGGAAACAAGCAAACTAAACAACTGATGTATCACAAAAATAGAAAAGTAAGGGAACAGACAATTAAACATCTTTTAAACAGTAAAGGATTTTATCAACTATAGAAGATAACTTATACAAATTAAAAACAATGGTGCTCTGGAGCTATAGACTCGACTCTTCAACAACTTGTTACTTCCTACTAAACAACAATTTACCTTTAATAAAGAAAATAACTTAACAGTAAAATACTTATCTATCTAGGCTAACTCTCCTCGAGTGGCCAACTCACAGGCTAATAATTCATTTTTAAATCACATAAGCTACAGGTTCTCAAATCTTTTTATTACAAATAGTCATCATCATTCGAAATTCAATAGTTACCAATAGACAAAAATCAGATAACTCATTTTAACAGTGCTTTGAAAAACCATATGAACAACATAACGATACTTCCTATCTGTCTTATTCATTACTTGTGAAATTACATTTTTATAGATAAATTTTTAACTAAATCCTAAATTTAAGATGGCATGGATAGCCATTGAAAAAGTTTTCCTTAACTTAAAACTAACTTTGATGTCTTTAAAGCTCATAAACATATGGAAGGCTCAAGAAGAGACATAAAGTTTTAACAACATAAATTTAAAGAACAAAAACTAAATCTTTGATGCATTATCCAAGAATCTAGGAGTGGGCTCACAACATTAATAGCACGTGTTGGATCAACTTCTGTAATAGCCACATGATGACCTGTTATTCCCTACAAAAATGCTCAAATCAACCAATTAAACCTGCTTTGGTAAATTTCCTCAATTGATCAAAAGAAAGAAAGAAAGCATAATTTTACTTAAAATAAGCAATTACTTCTCCTAAAGTTTAATAAATTGGCACATGCTTATGATTGAGTTAGCAAAAGTAAGCTTTCTACATTTTATTATGATGAGGTTATTTTTACCTCATCGTTTCCTCCCCTACCTAATTTCTAGCAGGTCCTACTCCATAGTTAAACCCTTGAGTTCTATTCCATTCCTCATAAAGAGTACTGAGATCATGTGTTTCCCTGGCTGGTGCATCAAAAACTTCAAGGTTATGAATGAAATCTCTATGAAACATCACACTCTCCCTCCATTCATTGAAAATTTTGTCATTTTGATATGTGGAAATATTAAAGGCCGGGGGTGGATTAAGTAGCAAGGGAGGTCTGTATTTCATTCCTATCCATTTTTTTCTCAGAGTTTTCAGGATTTTAACTAGAACATCAACCCTTTTGAATGACCATCTGATTTTTAGAGGAGAAATGACTTATCTTTTCTTTAAGTAAATTGGTATAGGGGTGAATCTTTCTTCACAAGCATGCCATGCTTTTCCAATTAATTTATGTCCATTTGCCATAAAATTTTCATAACACAACTTGAGGTTGCTGTCATACCTTTCCTTCATCTTTTCATTAACAAGGAGAGACAAAAATGTTGCTTTGAACCCATCAGGCCTTGAATTTGGGGACCTTATCTGGAGACCCACTGTTCTCTTTGCCTGTGCAAACTCTTTTGTTCGATCCTGCCAATGTATTTGATTCCTCATGGTTGAGAGAAATTCCCTCAATTCTACCTCTCCAACAAACAAATTGATAAAGAAATATGTATGATTTTCTAATAACAAGTCATGCAGAAAGAATTCACAAATTAAATATTGCTCTTCAGGAGTCGACTGTACAAATATTTTAACAAAATCTTTGTCATTAGGCTCATAGGGCTAATCATTATAGATCCTAAATAGTTTCCATCTTAGTCATTGTTCATTCAAAAACATTGAGTAATTTCTTTATGGTCTTCTACAATTCAGCAAACAATCCACAAGTTGACATACATCCTGCTTCCCTTTGTAGGCCTTGTGAAATGACTCCTTCAGGAGCACCGGTTCTTTCTTCAGTCTGTGATTTTCAGCTTGGACATTCTTGAGGAAGTAACACTTTTCCATCCATTTTATTAGCAGAGGTGGAATGCGAACTTGGAACCAATCAGTTACAACTGGTTCAATCTGAATTTCTTTGGACTCCATTTGGGGTTTCACAGTGCATTCCTTCAAGTCCTGTTCTAGTTCAACTACCCTACCGATGGAAGCGTTCAACTCTTCAATTTTTATTTTCTTGTCCTCCTCGAAAGCTATGAGCATGAGCACAAAATTTTGTTTTATTCTTTCCATTTCTGCATCTTTGTGTGCAATGTCCACACTATAAGTTTTATGCTTCTAATACTGCTCCTGCTCTTGCATTTGTTCTTGTAACTTATAGATTTTTGAGTCTTTTTCCTACAATTGAAGCTTCAAGCCCTTTATTTCTTGATCTCTTTTATTTATTATAGCAGTTTGCACAACCAACTCTTCTTTTTGCAATTCTATAAATTCATTATTTTTAGACTATTGTCTCTGTAAATCATCAATTTCTACTTTACACTTTTCTAATTCAGCAATGGAACTATGTGTTTCAGATGTTCCAACAATTTTATTTACAATGGGTGATAAATTTTCTGGCATACTTCCATCCCCTCAGGTTCTTTTCCCTGGATTTCATTATTGAATATTTCCTCAATATGTGCAGAATGGAAAGGAAACAGTTCGCCTGAATCTTCTTTATTTAGGAGTACCTCCTCTTCACTAGCATGCTTTGAAATTTCTATGGGCTCTAGTGGTCGCTTAGGCTTTTTCTTTTGTGAACTTCCCTCCTTACCTTGTATTGGGGTTTCAAAGAATTCATAAGCCAACCGCTTTCTCCTTCTAAGTGGAGGTGATTCCTGAAAAATGACGAGTGTTCTATTTTTCCCCATTTTCTTCTTTATTGGTTTGCTTGTGTCAAAATAAATAATATCAACCTGTTCTAGCAGGTCATGGGTTTTGAATTTATCACCGTAGAGGTTTGGAAAATTCTCACCAGGAGTGGTGGGATTAAGAGCTTCCGAAGCTAAAGAGCCCTTAGAGGAAATTGCTCTGGATGATGGAATAGCCTGTTGGGATGGTTTCCTTGGTTCTATGGTTCTTGCAATTGCAAGCTTCTCCATTTTCTCTAAAAAATTCTCCCATTTTCCCTCGGGTTTCTTACAGAAGTGTTACTTGCAGATTAGCTGAATTAACCCGTGATGTTTCAAAGGCCCAATCCCTGTTTTATACCTCTCTATGGAAGTATTTAAGGAATCACACAAGAATTCAGACATATTAACCCTAAAAGCTAGGTCCTCCTTCCCGTGACGTAAATGGGTCAACATACGAAAGGCAAACCCTACAACTATAGTAAGCTGACCCTCACAAGTAAAATACTTTATAATCCATGCAACGACAATACCCCAAGGTTCTAATATGAAGGTTCTCTGGAATCCCTTATTTTGTCCCCTGGTACTTATTACTACCATTGGGTGTGGGTCTGCCTCTCTAACAAATAATTCAGATAATTTATGGTACATAATTTGAGAGGTTTCTTTTATATTTATGCCTGCATTCTCTAATCCAGATAAGCGAGAGATAATTTTGGAGCTTACCTTGAAACGCTTCCCTTGAAGTACCACTTCGCCATTTGTGTAGTTCTTAGAAAAAGATCTTACCATCTTTTCATTATGGCTTTCAAATATTTTGATGAAGTTTAACCACCCTGCTTCCTTGAACAACCTGGAGATATTACTCAATCCCAAAAAAATTTCTGTTGAATCTAGTTCTTCCTTTCTTTTACCAACCCTCATTTCTTTATTTCACAGATTTCAATTCCAGCACAAAGCTCACACACAGGTTTCTTTTGAAAATATTGCCTCTGAAATCACTTATTTGTTTTATTTACAGCTTACGGTCAATGATTTCCAATCTGCATAGAGGTTTGCGAAAGACTTTGTCGTACAAGTAGTTGGTTGCCGGGTGGCACAAATTGCTAAATTGGAAGTGAAGTTCATGCCAATTAATTATTCTTTATTCGAAAATAACTACTGACTTAAAGAAAAAATTAATACTTACCCGCGTTCGGTGATCGTTTGAAGATATTATACCTCATGAATTTGACAGGATGACGTGAAGGCATTGGTTGAGGTGACGGCGGAGTTATTATGACATGGTGCAGAATTCTATGGGGGACAAAGCTATCAATGAGGGGTACAAAATTGGGTGGCTTACTTATGACTAAAGAAAAAAATAGAAAGACAAATGTATGGGATATTCTGGTGAAAGAATCGCGAAAATTTAAAATTTTGAAAAAGGTGGCGGAGAACAAGCGAACAAGTTCCAGAGCACGTAATTTGGTCAACGCGCTTGAAACGAGTGCATAAGTTTTGAAGCATCGATGTGTGGTGCGACTAAAACAAGAATGAAATGGAGGTTCCAGAGCATTACTGAAAGATGCAGTCGAAGAAGCAATGGAATGAAAGGTTCTGGAGTATCACTGAAAGATGCAACGGGAGCAACAACGAAATGAAAGGTTCTAAAGTATCGCTGAAAGATGCAGCCGAAACAACAACAAAATGAAAGGTTCCAGAGCATTGCTGAAAGATGCAGCTGGAGCAACAATGAAATGAAAGGTTTCAGAGCATCGCTGAAAAATGCAACGAAAGCAACAATGAAATGAAAGGTTCCAGAGCATCGTTGAAAGATGCAGCTAGAGCAGCAACGAAACGAAAGGTTGAGTGACATGGAAAATAATTTTTGAACTTCATGAACTTTGAACCTTAGTGCAGAACACCTCTTTAACATGATGAGCTTTATACAAGTTCCGGAGCATCAGTACCGATATCATAACGTTTTAGAGCATCTTTGGAGGGTGCTCCAAAAGTTATTTTTTTCTTTTTGAGAAGTCCTGCAAAAAATGAAAAAATATTAGGCTAAGTCCAAAAACGACGAAAGATTTAATGAAGGAAAATATCTCAACATACATGTTCGTTTATTGCATATTTTCAATATATATATATATATATTTTAATAGCATAGCATTGTTACCAGATAGACTTTGTCATGGCAGAGTCAACACATTGGACCTCGCCTTGCATTTTGACCATCCTTGTAAAGTCTTCCTTGTTGATTGGATTATGGTAGACACGCAAGCGATGACCATTAACCAATAGAGTTCGTGTGTCACCATCGATTGGTTTCAACCGAACAGTTCCGTTCGAAAAGACTTATCAACTTCATAAGGTCCCAACCAGTGAGTCCTGAGCTTCCCCTTATGATCCTTGTATCTTGAATCAAATAATAGGGCCCCGTCCCCATTATGAAACTCCTTTTCCTTAATATGTTTATCATGTTGCACTTTTCGTTGATGTTGAATTAGTTTAGTTTGATGGACAACGTCTAAACGAAGCTCATCCAATTCACTTAGTTTCAAAACTCGTTCAACATGGGCTCGTTTTAAATCTAGACCTAATTTCATAGCCGTTTGTAGAGTTTGTAGTTCAAACTCAATGGGAAGAAGAGGCTTCTTCCCAAAATGAGCTCATAGGGGCTGAATCCGGTCGTATATTTCCAGGTTGTGTTGTATGCCCATATGACTTTAGGGAGTTTCCTGGCCCAGTCTTTTCTTCCAGAAGAAACTGTTTTTGTTAGAATATTTTTTAGTTCTCTATTAGTTACTTCTAACTGGTTGTTCGTTTGAGGGTGGTAAGGGGATGACTTCCTATGGCTTACCTGAAAATGATTGGTAAATGCCAAGAGAATTCAAGACATGAATTGGGGTCCCTAATTAGTTACAATAGTTCGAGGGGATCCGAATTTAAGGAAGATTTTATTATAAAAGAAGTCTACAACCTGCTCTTCCCTAGATATTCTTAAGGCTTGAAATTCAACCAATTTTTTTAGGTAGTCAGTTCAAACCAGTATATACTATTTCCCTTGAGAGGAAGGATCTATGGGTCCGATAAAATCTAAACCCCATTTTTTGAATGGTTGAAGGACTACATGTGGTAGCAACGACATTTCCAAAGAAGCAATTGGTCTTCCTACCATCTAACATTCATCACAATGATGAACATAGTTCTTAATGTCTTTGCGCATTGAGGGCCAACAGTATTCGACGCCTAAGACTTTGTAGGAAGTTATCTTTGTAGAGTAATGTCCTCCCGAAGGGTCATCATGACAGGCTCTTAGAATGTTGTAGGTTTCATCCACTCTTACACATCTCCTCAAAATCATGTCAGGACCACAACGAAATAAGATTTTTTGAATCCACTTGAACAAGGCACTTTCCCTAATTAAACACTTCTTTTGTTTACACATGAATCCAGGAGGTACTTCTGAAGCAGCTAAATAGTTAGTTGCGATGTCTACAAACCAAGGTGATTTTATAGAAATTGCAAATAAATTTTCATCTAGAAAATCATCCTGTACAGGGGTACTTTCATCTTCTTCATATTTGATTCATGATAGAAAACTGACTACCACATTATATTTCCCTGGTTTATCAAGAATCATGGCATTAAACTCCTAAGGGAGTAATAACCATCTCATAATTCGACCATTAACCAAGGGTTTATTCATTAGGTACTTCACAGTTGAGTGGTTTGTATAAATTGTGACCTTATACCCCATAATATAATGATGAAATTTCTTAATAGCGTGAACAACAACCGAATTTTTTTTTTTGTTGTATAATTATTTTATGTCGGAGTAAGATTTTTGCTGATGAAATATATAGCATGCCTTCCCCCATTCTCATCTTCTTGTCCCAGAACTGTATCGATAGCATTGTCAGAAGCATCAACATAGATATAAAAAAGAATACTCCAATTTGGCCCTCTCAGAACAGGAGCATAGACAAGCTTTTCTTTGATTGCTTCAAATGATTGTACTAAAGCCTTCTATGAACCTTTTGTAGTAACCAGTATGTCCAAGAAAACTTCTTACATTTTTCTGAGTTTGAGGGATTGTCAATTGTTGGATGACTTCAATTTTCTTAGGGTTGACCTTTATTCCCTCTGAGGAAATATGATGATCCAAGACTATTCCTTGTTCCACCATTATTAAGCATTTCTCATGGCTAATGGATAGTCTATTTTCCTCACAAACTTGTAGAACTTGATCTAGGTTCTAAAGACCTTCATCATATGTTGACCCATAAACTGTAAAATCATCCATGTAGACCTCGACACAGTCATTAACGAGAGCGAAAAATGTGGCAAGAACGGCTCTCTGAAAGGTCACCGGAGTGTTGCACAATCCAAAAGGAAGCACTCTATATGCAAATATGCCCCAAGGGCAGGTAAACGTGGTTTTGTCCTGGTCTTCTAGAGCAACCTGTATCTTATTATAACCACTAAATCCATCGAGAAAGGAGAAATACTTCCTCCCAGCCAAGTTTTCCAAGACCTGATCAACGAATGGTAAAGGAAAATAATCTCTATAAGTGGCTTTATTGAGTTCTCGATAATCTACACAAATTCTCCACTTCCCATTTTTCTTTGGGACTACCACCATAGGTGATACCCATTTAATATCAAATATTGGATAAATAAATCCAGCACAAAGGAGTTTCTCAATCTCAATTTTGACCAAATCCTTTAATGCAGGATTGATTCTCCTTTGCGGCTGGCGAACATGCCTTATACTGATGTTAGTGTAAATTTGATGAGTACAAACACTTGGGTGAATTCCCCTCATGTTCGTATAATCCCAAGCAAAAGCTTTAGACCTTTGTACCAACACATTAAACAACTTATCCTCCCGAGTTTCTATCAACCAGTTATTGATATTCAAGGTTTTTCCTGGTAATAGCATTATCGATTATGTTCCAGGATGAACCGAGGTCACAGTGTACATAGGTCGCAACAATGTATTAAGAGGACAACTATGAGGTACCAATTGGTGAAACCTTGTGATATCCTCATAGAAATGACTTGTTCTGGGAAACATATTTTCTAAGGGACACGACATTCCCATTGTAGCATAACTATGCTCGATTTCGGTTATATCAATTGGTTGCCCAAAAATATTTGGAGCATCCATCATTTCTTCCTCGTTCGAGGTTATAGCAAGGCGTGCTATTTCGTTTACTAACTCTTCCTCCAGTTCTTCCCCATGTTGTTTAATTACTACCATGGCTAGGGAGGCTAAACTATTTGAACCATTTGATTCCTCAAGTCCATCAACCCAGACCTTTTTGTGCTCAGTAGGTTTAGCAAGGGGATATAAGAACAAATGTTTACTATCTTGACCATGTGAAATGGTCATTCCCCCTTCCCTATAATCAATCTTAGCAGCAACCGTGGCCAACCAAGGTCTTCCAAGAATTATAGGATAGCTATCCTTAGGTGTAAGCGACTGAATAACCTGGAAGTCGACTGGATAATCCCATCCATCAAATTTGACAAAGACATTTTTAATGACACCCTTTGGGATGGCTATAGACTGAATTTCTATTTGTAAGATTGTGGTTGTAGGACATAAATCAGTTAAACCTAATTTTTCCATTACATCCACCATCATCACATTCATAGATTCCCCTAGATCCACTAGTGCATTTGGTATTGTTACCTCATTGATTGTAACAGTTATAAGTGGACTCCCAGGATCATCGTATTTTAGAGCAATAGTCTTTTCAGACATAAAATCAACTAAATAACCATCAATATGAATGGTATTTATCTTTTTTGGCTTCCTCCCTGGTGTTTTGATACATAGTTGTTTGATTAATTGGTTTATTCAGGGTTTTCCTTTATTTCTTGCAATAAAGGAACTTCAATTTGCAACTGCTTAATCTCTTGAATTAATGCAGTTTTTGTAGCCAAAGATACTTCCGGAGTATCTTTCAGAGTTATGGACTTTAAACATTCTAGATATGGTGCCATCCTTTTCTTCCTTGGAACAAGATCTTCCTTATGTTGACTTAAGGACTAACCTTCCTCCCCCTGAGACAAGTCAACAACCCCTTCCGCTGAAAAAAGGTTCTTTGTCTTAAGGAGTGGTATCCTGTTTAGACGATGTGTCTTTTGTTGGACTTTCAGGCTTAGTTTCCTCCATTATTTCTTCAATGGTCGGGCGTTAAAGAGTTTGACCAAAACATTACTGCATTTTTTTGAAGTGTATCGCATTTAGCCCTGTAATATTTTCATGTTCGGTAGAATAGACTGGTGTATTTTGTCGATTATTCTTAGGATTGGGAAGCAGTTGCGCTAGAAGATGAGGTTGGTTCACCTGCTCATTCCAAGGAGGGTTTTGAATTGGAGGTAACAGATTTTGTTTTTGATTCTTCCTTGGTTTAGTATATAACTGATTTTGTGCCTGATTCCATTGGGGGACTGCATGTTGTTGATACCACTGTTGTTGGGGTTGATTTGACCACTGTTGATCTCCCCATGTGTGGTTTGTCCACTTAGGGGATCCCCAATAAGGAGTTCCCCAGTTAGGTTGAGATGGAGGCGACTGATTCCAAGATGGATTCCATTGATTATGAGCCCAATTATTTTGTGGTCTCCATGTAGGATTAGGATTCTGTCCATAAGGAAAATTTCCTCCTTGATGTTAGTTTAAAGCATTTATCTCTTCTTCAATCTGAAGGGTTTTTTTCTTAGTATTCTTAATATTCGACAAAAGCTCGAATTAGTTTGTAGGATGGTTTTTCTCACACAGTTGACAAATATTGACTTTATCCAAAGGACACTCACGCAATAGATGTTTATTCCGATACTTTGGACAATAAATTGACAAGGTCTCAGGGTTGCGAGTTTTAGCTTGTATACCATCTAATGTGGTATTCAACTGCACAAGAATGTCCATTTTCAGATTTTCTATTTCTTCGTGGAGCTTACCTATCTTGTTAGACCCTTTAAAAATATTAGTTTTGTGGATTCCTCCTCGAGTACGGGAGAAATTCCGACATAACTCACATATTTCTTCAAGATTTAATTGAGATATGTCACCTTTTCCCATTAAATCAAGATTTCTTCGAGTGTCATCATCAAGACCTTTAAGAAATATTGTTTTGAGAATCTCTACGCTAATGGTCGTTTCTCCACATCTTTTGGAGAGGAAGAGGAACCTATCGAGATAATCCTCCAAAGTTTTGTCCTCGTTTTGTCTCAGCTTAAACAACTCCTCCTTACGATCACTTACCCTACATTAACTCTGGTATTTTTGCAAGAAGATAGTCTCCATTTCCTCGTAGGATGTTATACTACTAGGCCCCAATCCCATGAACCAGCACATTGTTGAGTCCTTCAAAGTTGACAGAAAGAGCTTCAAATTTTGATTGTAATTCTTATAATCCTAAGTTTGACACAAGACTTTAAATTGAAAAAGGAATTGGTCAAGTTCTTCCGAGGACAAGCCAAAGAAGGTTGGAAGGAAAGCTGGATAAATGTTCTTCATGACAGTATCATCATCAACATCCAATGTAATAAGATAGGTAAACGTTCTAGGAGGCAGAGGTTCATTGTGGTTAGGTTAAACTCTACGATCTCCCATTATGTTCAGAAGAGTATGTTCCTCAAAAACAATTTCCTCTATAACTGGTTGTTCTGCCAGTTGCTCGCTAGGTAAATAATGAAAAGCCTCAGGTGGAGTAGGCTCAAATAATTCTTTAGAAGTGTAATCATCTGAGCCTTGGGCTTCCCTATGTATGATTGGTACGTATTTTAGGGGGGTCTTTGGTATAAAACGTCCGTGAGGGCCTCTTTTTCGGACCCTGCAGAAAAGAAAGCCAACTAAGAAATTTTTGGCATAAAACTTTGTATTCAAACCATCTCCTAATAACACTTAAGCACAAAGGATTTTTAAGAAGTCCCCAATAACGACGCCAAAAAGTGATTGGTTGTCATTAGGTCCTACTACTTTAGAATAATTAAATGTCAATTAGTTGACCGGACAGTGTCCAAGGCAGTTTGCAGAAGGAGATTATTTGAATAACTCATTTTATATTTTTATGTTTTTCTTTTAAACTACGAAAAATCAAGTCTAATCTAAGGCCATTTACTTTTTAACTAGAAAATAATCTTACTCTAAGAAAATCCAAAAATACTAAATTAAAAAGCATAAGACAACTAATTTAGAAAGCATTACAACTAAACTAGAAAACATGGAAACAAGCAAACTAAATAACTGATGTATTACAGAAACATAAAAGTAAGGGAATAAACAATTAAATATCTTTTAAATAGTAAAGTATTTTATCAACTATAGAAGATAACTTATACAAATTAAAAACAATGGTGCTCCGGAGCTACAGACTTGACTCTTCAACAATTTGTTACTTCCTACTGAACAACAATTTACCTTTAATAAAGAAAATAACTTAATAGTAAAATACTTATCTATCTAGGCTAACTCCCCTTGAGTGGCTAGCTCGCGGGCAAATACTTCGTCTTTAAATCACATAAGCTATAGGTTCTCAAATCCTTTTATTACAAACAATCATCATCATTCGAAATTCAACAGTTACCAATAGTCAGAAATCAAATAACTCATTTTAACAATGCTTTGAAAAACCATGTGAACAACATAACGATACTTCCTCTTTGTCTTATTCATTACTTTTGAAATATCCTAAATTTAAGATGGCATGGATAGCCATTGAAAAAGTCTTCCTTAACTTAAAACTAACTTTGATGTCTTTAAAGCTCATAAACATATGGAAGGCTCAAGAAGAGACATAAATTTTTAACACCAAAAATTTAAAGAACAAAAACTAAATCTTTGGTGCATTATCCAGGCATCTAGGAGTGGGCTCGCAACATTACTCTTGAGGCACGTGTTGGATCAACTTCTGTAACAGTTGTGTGATGACCTGTTATTTCCTACAAAAACACTCAAATCAACCCATTAAACCTGCTTTGGTAAATTTCCTCAATTGATCAAAAGAAATAAATAAAGCATTATTTTCCTTAAAATAAGCAATTACTTCTCCTCAAGTTTAATAAATTTGCACAGGCTTAAGATTGAGTTAGCAAAAATAAGCTTTCCAGACGTTATTATGATGAGGTTATTTTTACCTCATCAGTGCATGTTGGGATAATTTTTTTAATATTAAGGAAAGATAAAAATTAAAGTCTATTTGACCAACACAATCATGTTTCACATGTCATATTTACTTTTACCAGAATTATCTTGATCCAGTTATCTAAAATAAGTTATTTTCACAAAGGACCTCCTATTGAAAACAAATAAATTTATCATGATGAATTTTATTATATAAAGGTAAGAATTTTCTATTTGTATGTATCAATTATGCAAATCCATTTCCACATCAATAGATTGATCAACAACTATTTGAACTCATACCATCAATCATCTTGACCACCCAAAATATAGAAAAATAGGAGAAAAAGTAACAACAAAGAAGATTAAAGAAACTAAGCAATGAAATCATAATAAAGGCAACATGTATTAAATCCAATTTTTCAAAAATTATGTAAATAAACATTCATAATGAATAATATATACATCAAATATTGTAGGAAAAAACAAGACATATCTATTTATTTAAACTCAACAAAATCAAACATCCAAATATGGCAAAATTATAGATAAACATACTAATATTATATCTAAAGTTTTGAGCATGCCTCATAAAAATGTGCACAATCTACAATAGAACAACTTAAACTTTCACCTTTCCTCAAAATAATAATTCTAAATATAACTTAATTATACCATTATAAAATTAAACACTTTAAACATAACTATTAAATATTTATACTAAACCTACGACATACACATCACACTTGAAGTACAATTACTGATTTCAAATTTTATATTACAGGAACAAGTAAAATTCCAACAACATCCGTTTAAACTAATACATTTCCAAATTATTAAAATACCACAGATTTCATTTAATCTAATACATTTTCAAATTATTATTAATAATAAAGATTATATTATAATGTAAAGTTTTATAATAAAAATTCAAACAAAAAATAAATCAAAGAAACGACGTACACTTCTATAAATCTATCACCCTTCTTTGGAATTTACGACTTGTTTTAAGAAGAAAATTTGTGACATACTTTTCTTGGAATCTTAAATGTGGCCAAGTTCTTTTTACAATAATAAATTATTTCATCTTCATTCACAGTTATGCTTTTTTCCAAAAACCATCATAGCTTTTTATCTGTTATATTTCCTAAAATCCCTAAAACTCAAATTATGAAATAAAAAAGGAGCTTTCCAAGAATACCTTCTTGCCTTATTTCTCCTAGGGAATCACACAACATAGATTTATTGAGTGTTGACACTTTAATTTCCTCCTACGAGTGGTTTAACATGTGAATAAATATATATTTTAAAATAACCCACCTATTGTGGCATGACACGTAGACTTATCATTTAACACATTCCATTAGAAAATAGGATGTAAATGATATGAACATAAATATGTAAATGATATGAACATAAATAGAAGAGTGGACGAAAAATGTCATCATCTTTATTTGGATACAACTTGGCTTGTCAAAGGCCATTAACTGCGAAGACGTATTTCTATTCGTTGAGGTTTTTGGTTTTACAAGGTGTCATTAATAGATTTGAAATATTTTATTCATACCATTCAAATGGGAGTGGTAACCAAGATGGAGGAAAGGGCAACTCGGTTTTGATTCCATCAACAAAGTAAGGAAGGATGGTCCTCGAATAGACAAGTTGTAAAGGACACCGTTGATTACATTTTTTGGTGATCTCAACTTCCTTCAACATACATTACATAAAAATATAATAGATATTTACAAAAAAATCCTAAAGTAATGTTTTATATGAAAGTTGTTCTCCTTGGTTTCCTAAGTCTTAAATTATTGGAACTTTGTTGATAAGCATCCTAGAATCTATAATTTATTCCATATTTTGTTTTGATAAGTATGCCTTTATATGAAATTGACTAGTTGTCATTCAAATTGGTTGATATCATATATCTTGTAGTTTTCTAACCTCTTTTGTATGTTTCTATTTTTAGGACCTTAAATTATTTTAACTTTCATGAAATATATTAGAAGTAGTTGTCACCATTTTTTTTTTAAAAGTAGTTTAGAAAGTAGTTGTGAACATTTTTTTAAAATATCAGACTTAGCTAATTTTAAAAAATGTGTCATCTTAAGACCCCCTTTTGTATCATATCTTGGTGCACTTACCCTACTGATGAGGGTGCAACCCGAGACACAGAAAAACAAAGAATATTATTATTCAAAATAATGAAAATCTTACATGCAGAGGATCTCAAATCCTCGAGTTCTGCAATACATGCAAACTATAGAAAGTTATAGAAATTCCCCTTTTCGCAACATGCAATCTTCTTTCCCCAAAAACTACCACAAAAATCAAAAACTACCCTATAAATAGCCCAATTCTCCGTTTGGAGCCAAAAACAACATTCTAATTATGCACAAACTTCCAAAAGCCCTAACTCAAAATCTAACCATCGGATCTTCAATTTTCGGGCCCATCCAGAGCCTTTAAGTCCCTCAAAATTAGCTCTGCAGATTTTGTAGGGCAAAAAGCAGAAACTGAAACTTGAATAAATTTTGAACCGGGAATGATCTTCGCCTGATTCTTTCACCAAAGTGTTTATTATTCTGTCCTGAAGCTTCCCTTAAATTTATGTCTCCTCATGCCTTCAAATTCATACATGCTAAGAATAGCAGTTGAGCAGAAAAAGCAAAAAAACAGTTCTGAAAGTTGGGAATTCTTCTTCGACGAAAAGGGTATCCAAAAATGCAAAAACATCTACAAAAATCTAAATGAAAGTAAATATATTTTTGGGTGATGTAGGATTGCCCTTACACCACTGGATGCTCCTGCATAACCTACTAGGGTCATTGGCAGCCACATTAAAGAAGAAACATGAACAAGCTGCATAACCATAGAAAAACCTCAAAGAGTGAGCCATTTTTGAAGTAGTTCACATAGTGAGCAAGACCCATGAAGAGAAGTTAAAAAAAATACAAGCCATATAACTCCAAACCAACCAAAGGTTGGACATGTTGATGTTAGGGAAACCAAATATTACTAAACAAATAAATGAATATATTAAGGAGATCGAAGCTATCAAGAGATACACAAGAAAGAAGAAAATTGTGTAAATATACTTTCTTCCTTTTTTGAAGAAACTAATAGGTACATTAGCCAATAGGTACCCTCCCCCCAACATGTTTTCAATATACTATCCTCCCTTTCCACTTCTCCTATGCAATTCGTTAAGGATTTTTAGAAAAAAGAGAAACTCCATCTAGTATCTTCACCATAATTATTTCAATTAATATTGGTTGGCTCATAAGTGGATCTTTCTAATATCTCGTCTTTCCAATAATTTAAATTGGGATACATACTAGAACAAATGACAAGGGAAGATATTCTCAAAAAGGATATTGATTTGACACTAAACAATTAAAAGAAGTTGTCAAGGATATTGAAAATAAATACCATCATATAGGGGTGCCTTCAAAATCTCTGGTTGCTTAGATAAATATTTTGGTGCATGGGGTACTCCAAGACTCTAAAGTTTAAAAATACGATAGAGCATAGAATGGACAAGGAAAGGAAAAAGTGTGCAACCACATATTCCACCTTAAATAATCACATCAATACACTAAAGAATACTAAGGGTGATATTAATGCTTTGTATCAATTTTGTATCCAATGGACCACAGTCAACACAAATATGAAATCACAAATGGACCAAATGAAAGAACATATTTTAAAAATAGAAAAATATTATGATGCACTCATAGATTCAAATGGCCAAACCTGAGGAAAAATGGAGACTTTACATAAATATTTTCAGCAGTTGCAAGACCATACCTAGACTAGACATGGTGTCAATCATCTCAACTTTGAGAAATTAGTTTAAGGTTGGCACATGTCATAGGATTCCTCAAATAATAAAACAATAGCTTAAAAAATTTATATCCCCACAACGTGTTACAAAACATCTTTTACACATATCAATGTGCAAAATCAACTACTCCATCTTGCTAAATCTCAATGGGACAAAACTTTTGATAACCTCAAGGAGATCTACAAATGCATCCTACTAGTTCAAGCTTTTTCCATATAGAGATATCTTGAGAAAAAAAATTAAAAGGGGAGATGATGTTAGCAGGAGAACGACTAGAGCCAAAAATAATAATGGAATTCCTACCAAAAATCTCCACAAAGAGGTTGCAGAGCTCCTAGTTGAAGAGAAACCCTCTGATAACATAGCATAATTTGATTTTACATATATGTACAAGAGAAAATAAAATGTAAAAATAGTAGTAAAAAGATATATAGAAGGAAGAAAGAATTGATTTTAGATGTTGGAAATTATAAGGGGATAAGCCCCATAATTTATGTGCATGATGCATAGCTGTTAATTTATTATATATATATATATATATATATATAATTAAATTTTAAAAGTTTTATAGTAGAAGGAAATTAGCCTTTTGTTTATGTATTTCTCTATCAACTAGTCTATTCATGATCTTCATTAATCTCTAATATCTCTCTTAATACTGAGTCTGGGGTATAAACATAACATATAGAGATTGCTTGGTGCTCAATATATTGGTCAATGTTTATCCCACTTTCTTGCTAACAAGCATCTCCTCCCACATTCACTCACTGTGAATACATATGATCCCAATATCCACCTCAAAGAGTAGGGATGTTAATTATGGTATTATTTTTATATATTAAAAATCTAGTATATATTTTATTTGGTCATTATAGGTAGTTCTATATAAGATGATTCTAAAACATATATCTATCACAAATGGTAATAGGTCACTATTTGGAGACAAATGGATTCATCTTTCAATTACAAAATTATGTTGTTGAATTCACTTGCATTCACTCACATTTTTAATTGCATAGTAGCTTAAGACATCCATTAATGGCTTCAATGCATCCATCTTAGTTTGTTTATAAATTAGGGTTTACATCTTTTAGCTTAGAATTAGCTTAGATTAGCTTAGCAATTGCATAGTTAGATCTATTTTTAACACAAAATCATGTTAATTTAGTTCGCATCATGTTTAATTTAGCATAAATCAGGTTTTCATCTATTTATCACAATGGTTTCATCAATTCTCTTTCATAAAATTGATTGAAATAGGCTCACTAATCACATGATTGAAAAAGGGTTGTTGTTCCACATCAACATGACACCAATTCCAAAACAGGATGTTCCAAATGGGGTAGAATAGATATTTCAATGTTTTACATTTAGAATGCTTCATTTAAATAAATGTTTAGTTTATTTTCAATTTGAATGATCTTGTTTGGAATATTGAGGTTTAGTGGATAAATTATGCTTCGATTCATCATGGATCAAGCGTAATCGACCCACCCTGACAATCCTTGTCTCACATTCTGGCGCTAGAAGGAGGGCCAACTGTCAATTAATCAATTTTTAGCTTAAACTCCATTCGTTTTTCTATTTTACAAGATACAACGATGCCCAAATCACATACAACGATGCACTTGGCAGAGCATCACCATATAGCAACGCTATCCCAATTTGAAACAACGACTCCTATTAAATGCACTAGCGCTGATTTAAAATATGGCAACACCGATTTAATATAGACGTATTGAAGACTTAAAACGGTGACACCCCCAAATTCACTGGATGATGCCCAACAAAATTCTGACATTATCGTGCTCTTTGTTTTTGCTGCAGTGACACCCAAATTCACCAGAGTGAGGCCCAGATTTCAAATCATGGCGCTATCATGTGCAACAACGCCCAACCATGGTAAGAAGTTTTACGATCATTTTTTGACATGTACTTTAATTTTTTTGATTCGTCAGATCACTAATTCACTTCTAATTGTGTTCTAGTTGTTAGACTAACAGGGTATTGTAGGTTGAATGCCATGGAGCTAAAGTAAAGAAAGCTTTCTTATCTTGAAATTATATGATTGTAACAAGTGTTTGATGCTTTGGGGCAATTATAACCCAACTTTCATGCTTTCTACTTTATGCTTTAGGATATTCACTAGATTTCAATTGGGTTTAAAACGAACGCTCAAACGGGATTAAAATTGAACCCTCATCTCATCAATGTTATTTTTTTGGGTTTAAAATTGAACAAGACAAACTTCATAGTTCATTTGGTGCAGTAAAATGAAGTCATCTTAATTTAGGGGTTAAAATTTACAACTGTTTGCTATGTTTTGTGATTTACAACGTTGTTATTGGATGTGTATGAAATTCCCTTGCGCCATTTAGGAACCTTGAGAAACAGAAACATTCCTTAACAATTTGCAAAATCACCTACATCTTTCAATTTGGATTAAAACTAAACCCTTTTGCGAGTGTGAGAAAAAGGCATGGTGTGTGTTATCTTTTTATTCATACGAGCGGAGATGATCGAACTACAAACATTCTTCCTTGCTATTGTTTACCTTTAGAAGGGCCTACCTCCCCACTTCGAAACGAGGGAACAACCCAAGCGGTAACGAACTAAAACCAAGTTCTTCCTAACCGCTATATAAATTTGTGGTTGCAATGAAAATTGCGATCAATGGGATGCAATACATGATAGCTCTCCTCCAGTATCTTTATGATGCGTAAAGCCCTTGTTATAAGGGCTGAGAGACCTCTTGACAGAGTTTATCATTGTATCCCCTAAACTAGAAGCCCTTATTACAAACCTTTGTTTAGAATCCAAGATCCTAAAATACTTGTTGGTGCAAGAACAGTCGTTCTGAAGCTGCCTCGCATTCCTACTATTCAATTTTAAAAATAAAAAAATCCTTTTAATATTCGTATTTTAAGGATTTTGATATTTGGTGGTCTCGAGAAGTGTGTGTCGACAAAGGGGGAGCCAGTGTTGCCAAATCTCTAACTATTCGCATTGTTTAGTGTTTGGAGAAATCCAAGTGGGGACTCAACAAGTATAGCCATTTTGAACCTACTATTGTAAATGATTGTGAGTCAATTTGATACATTGTTTGGTTCCAAAATGTTACAAAAACATTCACTATCTTCCTCAAAAAAGTTAAACACTTTGGTTTAAATATCAATACTTCTTGAATTAGCCTTGATATTACTACTTGTCCTAAAGATTTATCCTTAGTGATTTCTAAATATCTTAACTTGATCTCAATCCATATTTCCCAAAGACAACATAGGTAATTATGGCTCTAATCTCATGATTTTCATGAAATGGACATTGTGAAAGCTATGATGTTCTTTACATAAACATTTAGTTTGAAAACATAATCAAGATGAGTGTTTGTAAAATCAATTCACTTAAGCAAGATAAACTTGACACAATTGAACCCCACATGACTATTTGGAGACCGATTGCTCTCGTTGAACAACCTGATCTTGAAGGTGTTATCATTCAACCAAACTTTGAACTCATTAACGGAGAACAAACCGATCATATTAGTAGTTTGAGAAGCTTCACTTTTGAAACAAAAGAAACACCTACCCAGTGGAGAGACACAACAACAATCTTAGACGAAGAAGAGGAACAAGTTGATATTGAGGCTAGACGACCCATATTACCACCACCTGCGTGGCAATAAATATCTTCCTTTCATCCATAAACATGAAACTTCCTTTAGATAATCCATCGCACAATCAAAATTCATAGAGGAAGACCTATATCTCGTCATTGTAGACATAGGTATCGTAGATCACAGTTTAGTAGGACGTGGGCCGAAATACTTTATCGCAACCGTTACCTCTTGACAAGGAAATTTTATGCTCGAGCTAGGAGGAACTGAATAGGTTTAAAACATCCCCATCTATCCTCTCATCTAAGTCAACATTGGGTGTTTAAGATTTGAACATTTTAGAGGTCTAACATCATTATCACTACCTTGGTCTTGGAAAACAAAGGTTCATTCTAAGTCAATATTAGGTCAACATTTCATCCATCCCTCCATCAAATTTCATCCCTCTCTACACCAAAATTTGCAAAAAAATTGAATATACCAACACTTCTTGACTTAAACATCAATTAAACCAACCCCTAACTTAGCTACTTTGTATGTGAAATGTATCATTTTCCATGCACTTAGTTAAGTTAGTTATCATCTTTGAATTAGTTTATCTTGAAGATCATGAGTCTACCCTAAATATTTCCAAGTTCGTAAACATCCTTTATCTTAACATCAAAATATCAAACTCAAGTCAAAAGTGCTGTCCAAAAATGTTTGCAAAGATCATTTCCCACATCACCCATCTTTTCATCCCCCATTATCATCATTGCTCTAAAAATACTTAGAGCATCCCTTTTACCTAGATTTGAGTCAACTAGAGAGTTCAAACATCACAAATCACAACACAACTCTCCCATAGGTGACACGAAATTTATGGTAAAGATGAGATCACAACACGACAATCATGGAGAAAAGAAAAGTTACATTTACCTCAAGTGATCCAAATCCTTTAGAATTTGATCCAAGAAGTCAAGTTACCCCATTCCACAAACTATCATCCCCTTCAGGAGCATATGAGATTGAAGATGTTACAAATAACCTGTTTGGACTTACTAGGGAGGAAATCATGGAACATCAAGCCTTTGAAAATGTAGCTCCAATTTACCCATCATTTTTTGCGCGAGACTTGACACAAAGCTTCACAACTCCATCACTAGGGCTAAATCAAACATCAACTCCTAGTCTTGCAACTAATCTTGCCCAAGACTTTGGTCTAGCTTTTCCATTTGAAAGTAGTACACTTGTGGGTACCCTTGACACTAATCTCCCACCTCCAACAACCACTAGACACCTACCTTCGGTGCTCCTCCCATTCCCAAAGATCCTGAACAACCATACAAACCTCTTGAACTTCATTATTCCACAACCACTTAAACATATTGGGGACGCCCCTCTTCATCCATATCCATGAGTACCGCAAGTGTGCCCACCATTACGCAAAAAGTATAGACCAAGTATCTCAAAACAACACACAAGGGAATTTCAATACCATACCACAAAGTCAACCCTTAATGCAGATGGGTACATCTCTATCCAGTCCTCCAATTGGTTCATTTGTACCATTGGTGTCACAAAGCACATCCATCTCAAGGCAATCCCTTGGTTACAAGTTCTATCAGCCCAGGAAATACCTTAATCATGAATCCCTTGTTTACATCTTCAGCACAAGGAAATCCCCAAGACATGGGACAAGGGAATCCTTTTAAACTATGGACTCAACGTCCTAATGTGCCCTTACCATTGAAAAATCTAATGGCATCGTCCTCATCTTTCCCCATAGTTCTCGTTACCATGCAAAATCAAATGGGACCTCAAACTTACATTCCTCCATCTTCATCCACAATCTTACAGGGGATATTAAACCAAGGGAACCCTTCACCCCTCATCAACAATCCGCTATCCATTCAGAACATCAACGCTCACAATCCATCTCAAATGTCCTAACAACCACCTGATCCTACATTACAAGCACATGCCCTAGCTTTACATCAAGCACACCAAGCTATCCAACAACAACAATAACAAGCAGCCTTAGCAGCACAACAAGCAACCCAACAACATCAAGCACAACAAGCAGCCTTAACAGCACAACAAGTAGCCCAACAACATCAAGCTCAACAAGTAGTCTTAGCAGCACACAAGCAACCCAACAACATCAAGCTCAACAAGCAGCCTTAGCACAACAACATCAAGCTCAACAAAACTCCTTAGCACAACAACAACATCAAGCTCAACAAATTGCATTAGTAGTGCAAAAATAGCAACCAACACTAGCAACCCAACAAGCCCAACAGTATGTCCAACAATAGTAATTGATCGCACAAAAACAAGGTTCCTACTACAATCCTCAACAGAACATCGTCAATACAAATGTGTTAGGAAAATATACATCAATTCCACAATCACCCTCACAAAATCTTACACCTCCATACACCCTATACAACACCTTATCATACCAAAATCCTCCATTCAACTCATCCACCATCCCACCATATGTTCCTCCACCAAACCTGCAAGACGATCTAGCATCACAATTTAAGGTGCTATCACAAGAAATACAGGATCTTCAAATGGGCAAGACAAAGAAGCCCCATATACAGAATCTATGTCCCTATCCATTTAACCGAAACATAGCAATGGTATCATTCCCTCTGGCTTTAAGATCTCCAAATTCGACACATACAAAGGGAGAGGAAGTCTTGTGGACCATGTCAAAGGATTCAACGTCATGTGTATGGAGGTGGCCTACAATGATTCATATCTAATGTGCCTCTTTCCTTGAAGTTTAATAGGTCCTACAATGGATTGGTTTTCTCATCTACCTCCTGGCATCAAAAATTTCCAAGAAATTACCGATAAATTCATCGATCACTTCTCCTTCAATCTTGACATGGACGTCAGTCTAGAAGAACTATATACCCTTTGACAAAACAAAGGATAATTTTTCGCTAATTTCTTGTAAAGATGGAGACAAAGAGTTAGTAAAATCAAGTGGCCACTTCACGATGAACAAGTGGGAATCATCACAACAAATCTAGACCTCGATCTATCCTTCCACTTGAAGATGCAGTGCATCACATCTTATGATGAGCTTGTCCCTAGAGCCCTTAACATCGAGAGAGCTCTAATCTCACAGGGACATACTCAAGCTTACAAAGACAACCGACCATCAACTAGTTCAAATGAAAAGCCTCGTGTCTGGGCAAAGAACGAAAACGTAACAAATGGTGGTGTGGTAGATGCTAAGGTAATCCTTAGTGCTCCTAGACCAAACAACAATCAAGTTGCCAACATTCAACCAATGGTACAACAAACAACACCTCCTTATAACAATCACATCAATAACACTGACATGCAACAAAGACGAACCACTAACAAGAACAACTATCCCAAGCACAAGTACGCACAATTATTGGAACCTATCGAAACAATAATAAAAAATTTGGTAGAGTCAAATTTGAGAACATTGCCCAACTTTGAAAACTACCAAGAACCAGGAGAAACCATCCTAGTATAACGAGCACGATTTTTGTGACTTCCACAAAATCAAAGGACACAAAAAGGAAAACTGCATGAAACTTAAGAATATCATTCAAGATCTCATAGAGAATGACACCATATCTGTTGAGGTACTGGCTAGGAATCAGGATCTTAAGATATACAAGAACCCTATGCCAAATCATAACAAAACAAACAACAATGACAAAGCTAAGGATTACACAAATGTGCATCATACCTATTCCAATGTAGTCGCCTCCTACGATAGCATCATTACTGTCATCACCATCAAAGGAGGTAGTGCGGAATGTGGAGTCACCACATGATGTGGCAAAGTTACCGTTCAAGGAGTCCCACCTCAATCTAGGACACAACTCACTTTTCCACATCCGCTCCTACCAAGTACAATCTTCTAGACCAACTTAAGCAGACCCCAACATAGATATCAATCTTATAACTCTTAAGGTTGTCCCCCGCACATAGGGAAATATTGGAGAAAGCCTTGTCTGAGTCATTTGTCCCTAAGGATATTGACACTGATCAATTTCATGATATGATAGGGCATATCACCAATCATCTTCTCACCTTCTCAGAGCAAGACCTACCATCATAGCCATCTCATAACCGTGCTTTACACCTTGATTTTTTCATTCATAATTACAAGGTCAAAAGAGTCTTGGTAGATGGAGGTGTTGATCTGAACATTTGTACCCTTCAATTAATTAAACATCTGGGCTATTCAGAAGTACCACCATCAAAGCATATGACGACCAAGAATGGGTATCACAAGTTATCATTGCAATTCCTATTCAAGTGGGACCTCTCATTGCAGAAACTACATGCCAAGTGCTTGATCTTGATCTTTCCAATAACATCCTACTTGGCCGACCATGGATGCATGCCCTAAAATCTATAGCCTCTACCTATCATTAATTTGTGAAGTTTCCTTTTGAAGGAAAAGAAATCACTATCCATGGAGATCCTGAGCCTTTTTACAACTACAAGAATCTTGGGGCCAAATTTGATAAGATACCCCAAATACCCAATAATGATGAAAGGCCCACACCATCAAGCTCATTTGTTGACCGAGCATCTGTTGTCTCTACCTTAGCAACAAAAATACCCATTGTGCAAAGTATACCCAATGTCAAAGCAGTGATCCAGTATGATGGTTGTGGGAGCTACAAGCTATTGAAAGACTCCTTTGTCTTAGGGGAGTTAACTATTTCTCCTCAATCTCGTTGGAAACCCACATCTAGCACCAAATAACTCGAAACAATCAAGATGGCAGCCACTACCTTCACCAAGTGGAGGAATTTGAATCAAAAAGATGTTAATTAGGAGGATATCTCTAAACTCCTCTATCAAGATGAAGGACCTATCCATGTTCTTCCCATGGAAGATGATAGCAAAGACTTGCAGCTAGTGAAGGGCATGGGATATAACAAGAATGAAAAGTTAGGACATAATGACAATGGTTTGCTAGAACCCATCGTTCCTGAGAAACGATTAAAGAATCTTGGTCTAGGTTGTACTACTAGCAAGGTTACCCTTATTGGAAAAAGTACTTCTGCTAAATGGGTTGAGGCTTCCTCTTGGTTACCTACATTGCATGATACAACCTTAGATGACTTCCCCCTTGATGTTGTTGACCTATTTGAGAACAACACCATGTTTATGATATCCATAACATCCTTTGTTCCAAGCAATCAACCAAAAGAGATACGCCTAGTATACCCACAACTTATTGACATAGACCAACAAGGACCATTGATTCTAGATTTATTCAAAACTGATGAAGCGATCTCAAAATTCATGGGACTTCGTGACAAATTATCATGGGAAAATCACAAAGCAAGTTTTGACATAGAGTTGGACACCAGAGTGTACTATGGGGAGACGATTGAATCTATAAGTCACAAAATTAATGAAATACAACTAACAGGTAGATCCTTGAGTTAAAACCACCTAGTGGCACTCTCTAATCCTAAAATAGTAAAAACAAAGGATGCATCTGAAGGTGAAAACCTCTCTGAGGCACCGAAGGATGAGGGATTCAATCTCCCCCTTAGTGCAATGCATCCAGAAAAGTCAGCAGTGCTAGTAGAAAAGGTCACTCCAGTCAATGTGGGAATAGAAGAAGCACCTAAGATCACCTTCTATGTTGAATCCTTGTTGGATGAAGAACAAAAGAACCTAGTAGCATTCCTAAAAGAGCAAAGAGCTAACTTTGCATGGTCATACACAGATATGCCAGGCCTTGATCTTGAAGTAGTATTGCATCACTTAGTAGTCTATCTTGAAGCCAAGCCAATCAAGAAAAAATTAAAGAAGACGCACCCTTAGATAGCACTCTTGGTCAAACTAGAGTTGCAAAAGCTTCTTGACGTTGGATTCATCCGACCAATAGATTATCCTGAATGGGTTTCAAACTTGGTACCAATCTCAAAACACACTTGGGGAATCAAAATATTTATTGATTTCAGAGGCCTCAACAAAGCATGTCTAAAGGATGATTCCCTCTTCCTAACATTGACCTCATTGTAAACTTAACAACTTGACATGAAATGCTATCACTTATGGATGGTTTTTCAGGCTATAATCAAATCATTATCGCCAAGGAGGATCAACATAAAATTGTGTTCACTTGCCCATGGGGAACCTATTGCTAGAATGTGGACGATATTTTGGAAAAAACAAAGAAAAGGAGTGAGCACTTTTAAGTCTTAGGACCCATCTTTGATAGGATAGAAGAATACAAGGTACGACTAAATCCAAAAAAGTGTCTTTAGGGTCACATCAGGGAAACTTCTTGGCTTCATCATCTCACAAAGAGGGATAGAAATTGATCCAACAAAATTAAAATCCATCCTAGAAATGGAACCACCACAAAAGCAAATGAGAGGATTACAAGGAAGACTGCAATCCATCAGAAGGTTCATAGCATAGCTATCAGATAAAATCCACCCCTTTTCGCATATTTTCCATAAAAAGATAACCTACAAGTGGGATGACAAGTGTGATAAAGCTTTCCAGCAGATCAAAGATTATCTACTAAAACCTCTAGTGCTCATGCCACCAATATCGAACAAACCCTTGATCCTATATATCTCAGCAACACCAGCAACACTAGGAGCTCTTCTAGCACAACATGATGAAAATGGAAAGGAAAGGGATATCTACTACATCAATAGAACCTTGGTGGGCTATGAAATGAACTATTCACCTATTGAGAAGGCAGGCCTAGCAGTAGTTTTTGCTTCACAAAACTCCAAACACATGTTGTCACATCAAATCAAGTTCATTGCAAAGATCGATCCATTGAAATACATGTTATCCAAAGCAACTCTCATAGGGCAAATGGCCAAATGGGTAATGGTATTAACTAAATTTGACATCGAGTATGTGGAGTGCAAGGAAATCAAAGGACAAGTGTTCACAAATCAACTGGCATAGGCACCTATCTATTCAGAGAACCCCTTGGTATTTGAATTTCCTGATGAATCAGTATTCCTAATCAACCTCACAGCTCAGTGGAAGATTTACTTTGATGGATCGTTCATCCAACATGGATCCTGAGCGAGCATTCTTTGCATCACCCCTCAAGGTGATTGTATTCCAAATTCATATCGGTTACCATTTCCCTATACTAACAACATTGTTGAGTACAAAGCCCTAATCAGATGTCTAAGGATAGAGGTTCAGTGGCAGATTCAAGAGATGAAATTCTATGGAGACTCACAATTGGTTATCAACCAAGTCAACGATGACTATCAAACTAAGGATGACAAGCTCACTCCTTACAAGAAAATGGTGGAGAATCTCAAGCACCTTTTCATAGACATAAATTTTGAGCAGATTCCTCGCATGAACAATAGAGCAACAAACGCCATGGCAACAATCGGATCACTGTTAGACATGTTGAACAACGTCCTCCAATGTTAATTCTTGGTAGAACAACTTCTCATACCAACTTTTGAAATCCCTGAATCTGAATACGTGTGTCTTTGTTGGTCTTGGGTCCCCATGGTATCATGACATTTTCATCTACCTAAGTAGAGGAACCCTCCCATCTAATATCACCTCAAACCTTAAAAATACTTTTGTTAAAAAGGCATCCCAATTCGTGATCCTAGGCGATACCCTTTACCAACAAAGCGTCAAAGGGACATTACTACAATGTCTTAACCAAGAGGAAGTCTTAACTGCTTTGACAAAAGTACACAATGGCATATGTGGTTCCCATTCTAACGGTATGCCTTTAGCTAAGAAACTGTTGAGGATGGGATACTATTGGCCAACCATGGAAAAGGAAGCTCATCAACACATGCAGAAATGTATCTAATGTCAACAACATGGAGATTTGATCCATGCCCTATCTCAAGGGTTGCAACCCATGATCACACCCTAGCCTTTTTCACAGTGAGGGCTTGACCTCCTAGAAAAAATCACTCCAACCTCATCTAATGGCCACAATTTTATCATAACTGCCACTAAATACTTCACCAAGTGGGTAGAAACCATTCCTATGACCTACATAACGGGAAAGCAAATTGCCAAATTTATCTTGAACTACCTCATTTTTCGTTATGGTATTCCACAAACCCTTATCTCAAACAATAGAACACCCTTTAAGAATTGGGATGTGAAAGAGCTATGTCAAAGATTCAACATCCAACACTGATTCTCTACCCCGTATTATCCCTAAGGCAATGGCCAAGCTGAGGCTACGAATAAAACTATCCTGAAAATCTTGAAGAAAACAGTCAATGAAGTTGGTCGTGACTGGCATCTACAACTAAATCCTACTCTCAAGGCCTATTGAACCAGTATTTGCACGCCAACAGGTGCAACCCTTTCTCCTTGGTCTATAGATTTAAATATATCCTGCCTATTGAGGTTAAGCTCCCATCATTGCTAGTGTCACTACAAAACCTAATCACTAATGAAGAATTCAAAATATCTCGGCTGAATGAGTTAAAATTCTTAGACAAGTGTCGTCTTGATGCTCTCAATCACTTGCAAGTATACCAAAACCGACTGAAACGGAGCTCTAACAAGAGGATTAAATGTCGATCTTTCCAAGTAGGGGATCTTGTTCTAAAGAAGAATCAGAAGAACCTTCCAGATCAAGAAAGTAAAGGAAATTTTGAGCCTAACTGGTTGGGTCCCTTTGTCGTCACAGCTAGCTATGGATCAAGAGCATACCAATTGTCAACGCCTGAAGGTGAACCCTTGCAGGAGCCAACTAACAACTTGCATCTCAAAAAAATTTATGCCTAGTCTTGAAGGATGTAAATCTGGAAATACAAAAAAATAAAAAATTGATCAAAATCCAAAACAATGGGAAAAATGATTTTAAAAAGTAAAGAAAAAAATCATCCTCCAGTGAAAACCTGGCAAACAAGCGGCTTGTGTAAATAAGGCACCTCCATCTATTTTTTGGATCTTTTGTCCTATTATTCTTTGCACCACCATTCATCCATCACCTATTTTCATACTTATCATAGCTTGACATTGTGAATTATCATAAACCCTTTAGCACTACTTGGCATATTCCAAAGGTCAATTTGTCATGCCTTTATCAAAGTAGTCTAACATGTCATGTTGAGGACACTTCGTTATGGATCATATCAAGTTCTTGTATATCTTGAAGTCATCGAAAATCTCATTGAAAACACCAAAAGAATTCATAAAACATCATCAAAATCCAAAAACATTTGCAAAATCTTGTATAGTCGAAAATCCAAAAACATCTAAATTTTTTGTACAGCTACTTGTTGAACTACGGCATCTCTAAGCTTGAAAGTAGGCAAGACCATCATTGATGTGCCTCTAAGACGCCCTAGGTCAGACCTTTAGGAGTCCATCATAATAAACTGACATCTATCAACTGTTCATATCTCATTTCTTAATAAGTCAAGTCAATCGAACTATGTGGTCTCTATGTATATATCATGGGCAAGGCTTATCTTTGATAAGCCCTCGAGACCCTAGGATAGGTCTTTAGGTTAGGTTCTTGGTCGAAATACTCTCAAAAATCTCAAAACATCCAAATATTTCAGAAAATCCCTAAACATTTGTAAAATCTTTGAAAATCCAAAACATTTAGATAACAGAAAATCCCAAACATTGGAGAATTGAAAAATCCAAAAACAATAGAAAACATTCAAAAATCTTGAAAAACCCTAAACAACCTCAAATAATCGAAAACATAAACATTCACATAAACTTTCAAAAAGACCAAAAAACAACCTCAAAACATTTCAAAAATAACAAAAAAATCCAAAACCCATCCATCGCATCTCGCTTTCACCCGTAATAAACTTTCATTCTTAATAAATCGATCGTCACCTTCACCCTTTGGCAAAACAAGTAGAAAGCAAACATAGCAAGTCGTAAAGTGAGAAGCTAATTGTAAAAATCTAAAGTCTGGATCATAGGTAAATGCGTCAGTGAAGTTTGTATCAACGGCTTATCATAAAGCTCATCATCTTCCCAACATCAAACAACCATTTGATCAACATGTCCTAGGATGTATCCTTCCTACGATATCCATCAGTATCAGACATCAACTTAGCTAAATTAAATAAGCAAGAGATATAGATAACACTGACTATTTTTATTTGATCTCTTCTTGTGATTTATCTTAATGACACATTCCAAGGACCTCTCAATGATGTCTATCAAAATGATTTAGAGAGAAAGGAATGGTGCATTGATCATTATCTTTTGTTTCTTCTGTTTGTGGGTATTCTTGTAAAATAATCTTAGCGCATACTTGCTTAGTTGTGTGTAGGAAGGTCGTTTAGGGTATGTTGTTGACTATTGTGTATGCTTTGGTCCAACATATTCTAAGCTTCTAACTTGCAATCCAATGAGATTTTTGTATGTCAAAATGTGAATAAAAACTATTCTATTTGTTTGTTGAGTCAAAGTCCATTACGCTAGATACAACGTTGTCCTGGTTATCATTACCTTAATTCATTGTGTCTATGTGTTATATCAAACAATAAGGAACGACATAAAATCCCAATCCCGAAATGTGAGCAACTCATTATCCTTGCATTTCATCCTCATCCTACAATGTCTCGTCACCATCTCTATAAAGTCTCGATGGATCATAGACTTATTGGATTTTTGAAGCAATCATCGAAATCAACGATCATTCATTCTTTATTCTTCTATCATCTCTCCATGTTAACCCGGTATCATGATAGTAAAAAAAAACATCATCAAATGCATCCACAAATCATCAACATACATGCATCTCATAATCATAAAACATCCATTGCATCATCGTAAACATATCACATCATACATTATGCATTGTCATTATCATTTAAGTTGTGATGAATAATATAGATTTGTTATTTTAAGCATCTTAAATTGTTACACATATCATATCATAAACATCTTCATAAACCATCCATATGCATACATGATCATCTCATAAAACTGCATAGAAAATACACAAAAGGAAACGCATCCACATCATTTGCACCCATAAAATTTCCATACATAATCATAGCATAACATTTGCATCGCATATCATTCATTCCATAGCATATCGTGAAAAGATACTGAAAAAGAATACAACATTGCATCCATACATATCATAACATCGCATATCATATCATGATCATCGCATATTGTATATCGCATAAGCATAAGTAAAGTGCATCCATATATAATCAAATATAAGCATCTTATATCATATGCATCCATACAATCATAAACATGAAATAAGATGAACACATCATATAGAATCCATATATGTATCATATATATCAAAAATGAATGTCATGGTACAAAATCTAGATAAGTGTATGTATATCGATCATAAATACAATACCCATGAGGCTATCAAAAATGAGCCCATGAATGTATATCTGTATCAAAGAATAAGGCAACAAAATCAAAAAGTGTTTATACATGAGAACTAGCCCTGATGGATGCTACCCTATCTGGCATGTCTCTCTAGTTGATCCTCAACCCTAGGTCGTGCATCACTACGCTGTGAAAAATCAAGTTGTTTGAATGCTTGCAGTACATCCCGATGGTAACGCCTAGAATATGTTGCCTCGATCACAACCTCTCTATATAATCTGGTGAAGACAGTCCTACCTTGAGAAGTTGTCATCGCCTCTATCTGATGTCGCCGCCCAATCTCCTAGTCTCTCTTCGCAGTCACAACTTGTAACTGTTGCCTAGCATGATCCCTCTTTGCTCTAACAAGCACCACCTGTTGTCTGGCCTGGTCCCACTCAACAATAATCTTCAAAAAAATTTGGCGGGCCTGATCCCGCTCACCTATGATAATCTGCAGCTGTTGGATCTAGATATCTCTAGGATCCGGTGGTGGTGGTGGTTGAATAGGTTGTTGTTGTTGAACACCTAGTTGTTGTTGTACATGAGGCTGATAGGGAGGTTGTTGAACAAATGGGGGAGCCCCTGGAACCTGTCCACCTTGGCCATCATAGCCAACCTGTCCCTATCCTCTACCCTTGGCTCCTCTCCCTCTAGGTCTCCCTTGCAGAGGAGCACCCATTGGATCTGTCAATCTCCACAAAGGTGTAAACCATGCATCATAAGCAGGTATAGTCTGCACTACCGCCTAAACCTGGTCATAGGCCCATGATTGAGCCGCCAACTTTATAAATCTCTCCACCACCTCTGGAGGTGAAATGGTAGGTCCCCAAGTGGGAACCTCATGAGCAGACCTCACAAAAATAGCCCTATAAGCATCATCCAACCTATCCTGCTACTCCCCAAACTACTGCGTCACTCTATCTGGCAGGTATTGCTCTATGATCGTATGCTTGCGACCCTACATGTATTGGGTTTGTCTCGCAAAGAACAACTGTTAAGTAACATCATACCATGGTGGCATCTATAGCCACGGGCACCACTTGAAAATTGTCATGTCGTCCAATACCCACCACCAATATGGCAACCCAATCTGTCTAGTGTGTCGCAAGGTGATCATGCCTCAGTATCGCCAAATAACAAGATCATCTAGCTTGACATCAACCATTTGTACAATCAATCGAAGCACATCAATATGCTCTCATGCCCAAATATGAAACAATGTCACCCCTGCACCAATGGCTTTGTTGTTACAATAAACAAAGTCGTGCATGCCATGATATAATGAGGCCAGTATCACTAGCCCCCAAGCAAATAGAGTCCTATGAAGCATCTGGTGCCATGTCAAGCCCCACCCTAGGCTGAACCCTTTGCTCCATCTGTCAAGAGCAACCAAACCTGAAATGATGGCTCCAATGATCAACCGAAATGTGGGCACGCAACCCCTATATGACTCAAGGTCAATCTAGGAGGTAACAAGAATGATGCTCTCCATCTCCTTCACCTCGTGGTAGCTATCGACATCAAAAATCACTCGCTCGCCATGAATCGCCAAGCATAGAATCCGCCATACATCCTCCAAAGTCATGGTCGTCTCACCGACGGGAAGGTTAAAAGACAACGTCTCACTGTACCATCTCTCACACGGAGCATTCATCATCGCTAGATAAGTTCAGATCATGAGCGCATATGCAACATACCAAAGGTCAATCTCTCCCAGGTGTTCTTGGTGTAACTTGGACAAATCACCAAGTCTAGACAGAACCGTGGGCCTATGCTCGCGCGACATCAGTGGTGGAATGACCTCCTCCACCCACGAAGCGCACGATGTCAAAACTCGAAAAAAAATTGACTCAATTTGGAATTTTCAGCTCAAAAATCACAATAGCGTCACTATATTTAAATTCCAAATTGCGACACCTGAAGGCATTTCAAATTGCAAATCGCAAAGTGATCGCCAAACACATGTCCATTGTGATTTAAGCCTTAAAACCCTAACCCTAATTTCCAAATCTGGAAGTGCGTTACTAAATAAGTATGTGTCACAATTTAAAATTAGAAACCCTAATTTTAAATCGTGAAGTGCATCACCATAAATCATTTTAGCGTCGTTGATTTTTAAATGGGCATTGCTATATAGCGACACCACCAAAGTTTAAACTTTAACGTGCAATAAATGAAACAAAAAGTCAAATTCCAAATCAAGTTTTGAGTTACATACCGGTGGTCCTGAGCCTAGAAGTCGTTGGTACTCTCAAACCCAATCAGAAATGTGTCTAGGGAGCTCTTGTCATGCCATTTCGTGAGAAGGTCAGAACTCAAAACAACAGGTATCTCTAAAGTGTCAATGCATATGAATTGAAATTGACCCTTCTTGGCTTATTTAAGCTAGAAAATTAGGTTTTTTCGCCCTAATTTAACCTTTAAGCTAGGGTTTATCATCATTTTCACCAATTTTGCCCTTCGAAACATTATTTTGCATCATTTTTTGCGTTTTTTGTTTAATTCTTGCATCCTAGAGCCTTTATGGACCCTTGGGGTAGCTTTTAACCTTTGTCGAGAAATCAACCAAAAATTCAAAAATTTCGATTGATTTTTCAAGTGGGCAAGGAGTCAGCTTTATCCTTTCGCTGGAGTATCTGAAAAATAAAAAAATATATATTTTTTGAGTTAAGCAACAATTTTTAATTCAAGGAGCATCAATCTTTGAACCGAAGTAGTAGGTACCTCACTTCAAAGAGGGGCATAAAATAGATACTAAAAAATGTCCTAAATGATATCATACACTCAAATCGGGTTTACTAACATCATTTCTTCTTGAAACCCATCCTCTTTTCACTTAATCGATTAAATAAGCTTAATTATTTAATTAATTGCATCATTTTTGTCTATTACTCTAATTCATCAAATCGGGTTAATTCCCCCCCCTTCACGCTAATGGTCCATCTCATTAAATTAAATAAATCAAAATATTTAATTTAATTTCCCAAATCATCTTATTTAATTAAATAACCCTAAGTTATTTAATTAAATATCATTTCATCTCTCTCTCATTCATTAAATGAATATCACTTTAATTCTTCAATCCCCTAATTGCATGATTAAACTTTGGTTAATTAGCAATTAAACTAATTCTCCTCTTAAAAAAAAAAAATTAATGGAATATTATTTCTCTTTTTTTGCACAATTAAAACTTTCTTTTAATTTGCAAAATGAATTTTACCCTCACCCATGAGAATATTCCAAAAAAATATTCTCTCTCCTCCAATCATCTCACTTGGCTTCTTGAACAAGTTAAACCTTTAACCTTTTGAGCAAATCACTTTGTGACTTATGTGTGCAGGTCAAAAGTGTGTTTATTTGGATCAAATGTGAGCCCTTGATTAATTCTCATCTGGCATTCTCATCCATTGATGAGAATCCATGATCCATGCCTCTTCTTCCTTTCATCTTTGACCATTGATGGATCTTTTCAATCTCAACCCTTCATTTCTCATTTACTCTTCTATAAATAGGTCACTATTTGGATCCATCTTTCAATTACAAACTTATGTTGTTGAATTCACTTGCATTCACACTCACATTTTACCTCACTTTTAGCTTGTTTTAGTTCATTTGTAGTTGCATAGTAGCTTAAAACATCTATTAATGGCTTCCATGCATCCATCTTAGTTTGTTTATAAATTAGGGTTTTCATATTTTAACTTAGAATTAGCTTAGATTAGCTTAGCAATTACATAGTTAGATCAATTTTAGCACAAAATCATGTTAGTTTAGATTGCATTATGTTTAATTTAGCATAAATTGGGTTTTCATCCATTTATCACAATGGTTTCATCAAATTCTCTTCCATAGAATTGATTGAAACAAGCTCGCTAATCATGGGATTGGGGAAGGATCATTGTTCCACATCAACACGACACCAATTCCAAAACAAGGTGTTTCAAATGGGGTAGAATAGACATTTCAATGTTTTATATTTAAAATGTTTCATTTCAATAAATGTTTAGTTTATTTTCAATTTGAATGATCTTGTTTGGAAGATTGAGGTTTAGTGGATAAATTATGCTTCGATTCATCATGGATCAAATGTAATCGACCCAACCTGACAATCCTCGTCTCATAGTATCATTTTGGATTGTATTCCTAATCTTATCTCTGCTCATGATAGTTTCTTTCTCAATGGACCTATTTTCATGGATGAGTTAGAGTTAATTGTTTTTCATATGAAAAAAGATAAAACTCCTACCCTAGACAGATTTCCTATTGAGTTCTTTCAAGATTTTTGGGAATTTATCAAATATGATATTTTGACATGTTTTAAGGAATTACATACCTCCAAATAAATGCTTAAATCTCTAAATAACTATTTTCTTGATTTGGTTCCAAAGAAGGATCGGATCTTGAATTTTTCAAATGTTAAGACTCGTAACTCTGCATTATTATTTATAAGATTTCTCTAAGACTATTGTTCAGAGGCTAAAGCATTTTCTTTCTTCTATCACTTCTCCTAAACAAGGAGGGTGTTTAGGGTCATCAAATCATTACTGGTATTGTTATTGTCCAAGAAACTATTCACTCTATGCATGTTAATATGAAAAGTTCAATGTTTATGAAACTTAATCTTTCTAAAGCTTATGATAGAGTTCGTTGGAAATTTTTGAAAGATATCTTATGTGCCTTCGGTTTTGATGACAATTGGATTCAATGGGCAATGGCTAGTTGTACCTCTCCTTTTTATGTGCTTATAAAAGGTTCTTCTTTTGTTGTTTTCCTCTCTAAAAGAGAATTGCATTAGGGTGACCCTCTCTCTCCATATCTCTTTATCATTTTGGCAGAGGATTTGGGCAAGTTTTTGAAGCATCTCAAGTGTTCCAATTCACTCTCCAACTATCATATTGTGTAAGGTTTAGATCCACTTTCTCATCTTCAATTTGTGGATGACACTTGTTTGTTGGAAAATGTCACTCTTGTCTATGCTATAGCTCTTAACCAAGCTCTTGATATTTATATTAGTACGTCTGGCCAATTTTTGACTGATCAAATATCTCAAGTTTTCATTTTCCATATTAACCCTCATCTTCAAGATCAAATTGCTAGTGTTCTTCATGTTTAGATTCCTTCTACACCTTTCAAGTGTTTGACCATCCCTACTCCTACTTTCCTACAAAAAAAGGATTGGATTGTTATGTTGGATTATGTTTAGTGCCATTTTAATTATTGGACACAAATATCATTCTTTGGTTGGTCATATCGTCCTTGAAACTATAATTTTGGCTCTCACAGTTTATAAATTTATGGCTCTTGTAGCTCCAAAAGGTATCCTGATGCTTTGGATTGTAAGATGCAACAATTTCTTTGGGAAAGAAATTTGGATAAGAAGAAATGGCATTTGGTTAATAGGGATAACATTTGTCAACTTAAAAATAGAGGTCGTTTAGGTATGAGATCTTCCTTAATAATATAGCTCTTGCTACTAAATTATATTGGAGATAGTGTGTGGACGAACATTCGTTAAGGAGAAGAATTATTTTGCTCAAGTACTTGCATTTGGATAACAATTTATTTATTCCTAGGATGTCGATCGTTGGTAGAGGATCTCAAATTTACGTAACTTTGAATTTGGGTAGTAGTTTAATTAAAGATGGTCTCTTTTGGATTGTGGGAAAGGGTGATCGTGCTCTTTTTTGGAATGATGCTTGGAACCAACATACCCTCTTTATGTGAAATTTCCAAACCTCCTTGATTTAAAATATAAATGTGTTGAAATTGGCTAGGTTTATGTTTTTTTATTTTCAATATGTTATCATACAAGATGGTGTAAGAATTGATAACAAGATGGTGTACGAATTTAAAAATGAAAGCCTAAGGATATTTGGCCAAGTTAATAATTCCCTCATCTCATTGATCAACTAGCTCATATTTTGGCTTCTTGGAAAGTCTATTTATATAGAAATTCAAATTTTCTTATATGGGGTGTGAAAGGTTATGGGATCTACATGGTGTTGGTATGTGGCGACTAATCATGTTGTACTGTACACTCTTCATGTTATAAGGAAAAAAAGCCGACTTTGTAAACCCTAACTTTTGGAAGCTTCTAAAAGCTTGTTATAAGCGGTTGGGATGGGGAGTTGTAGCATAGTATTATTCGCGATATTGTAATATGTTTTACACTGGATAATAAAATCATTGGATGGTTGCGGTTTTTGTGGATGTAGCCCAGATTGGGTGAATCACGTTAAATTCTTTGTGTTGTCTTGTTTTTGTTATAATTTCCTGTGTTTTATTTCTTTGTATTATTGATCAAATTTGCATTTAACTTGTTAGATATCTGTCTTCTAACCCTAACAAGTGGTATCAAAGCAAGGTTGTGTTTGGTTATCATCTATATGAAGGTCTCACGGTTGAGTGAGAGAAATGGCAGATGAGGGTAAATTGAAGGTTGAGAAGTGCAATGGGCAGAACTATCAGTTATGGAAGATGCAAATGGAGGAGTACCTCTATCAAAAAGATTTATGACGGCCACTGGAAAGGGAAAACCAAGAAACCCTCAATGATATCTGATGAGGACTGAGATATTTTGAATAGAAAGACACTTGGCAGTATTTGTCTATGCCTAGCACAATCGGTGGCATTTAATATTACAACAACAAAAACAACTCTAGAGTTGATGGAAACCCTGGCAAAGTTATATGAAAAGTCTTCCGCTTCGAATAAGGTATTTTTTATGAAACATTTGTTTAATATAAAAATGGTAGAAGGTGAGTCAGTTGTTGACCATTTAAATGAGTTTAATACGGATACCATGTAAACTTTGATGAAGAAGTTAGGGCTCTTTCGATTTTGTGTTCTTTGCCTGAAAGCTAGAAAAGTTTGGTAATGGTTGTTAATAATTTTGTTTCTTGTTCGAATACATTGAAATTTGATGATGTTGTTGGTGTTATTTTGAGCGAGGAAATTTGTAGGAAAAGCTCAGGTGGAACATCCACATCAGATAGTGCTTTGAATGCAAAAAGCAAGGGCAGAACAAAGGAAAGAAGAAACAATTCTAGAAGTCATGGAAGTCACGAAGAAAATTGAAGGACAAAAGGTCTCAATCTAGAGACAAGAGGGATTGTTAATACTATGGTAAGCCAAGTCATTTAAAGAAAGATTGTTGGTCTCGAAAAAATAAAGGAGACAAAAAATAAGGAAATAAAGAGACATATGTGGTAAGTAATAAATCTGATGAGGATGCTTTGATTTTTTCCCTTGACAACGTTGATGATTCTTGGGTGTTAGATTCAGGGGCTTCATTTCATGCTACACCCCATCGAAATTATTTTCTTGATTATGTCCAAGGGGATTTTGGGCTGGTTTATTTGGAAGATAACGAACCCTGTCAGATTGTTGGAAAGAGAAGAATCAAGATTGAGTTGCAGAATGGGAATCATTGGCTACTACATGAGGTAAGGCACGTTCCAAAGTTAAGAAGAAATTTAATTTCAGCAGGGCAACTAAATGATGAAAATTGTTACATTTAGTGATAAAAATTGGAAGGTTACAAAAGGTGTCTTAGTGATAACAAAAAATGTGAAAGTAAGCACCTTATATCTTTGTATAGGTCATACTGTTCCTTCTACTTTAGCTATTGTAGATAAAAATCAATGTTTAGGAATAGTTGTTGCAGTTCAACAAACAGAAAATCGGATAGTTGCTATGGATTCTAAATCAGCACTATGGCATAATAGACTTGGACATATGAGTGCAAAAAGTATGAATGTACTTCATTCAAATAATTTTTTACCAGGTCTAAAATGTGTTAATATGGATTTTTGTGAAAGTTGTGTGTATAGAAAACAAAAGAGAGTTGGCTTTTTTAAAGATGGGAAACAAAAGAAAGATGAAAAATTAGAGCTTGTGCATACGGATGTATAGCGACCAGCTCAGGTATCTTCTCTCGGTAACTCTCTGTATTATGTCACATTCATTGATGATGCAACTAGGAAGGTATGGATTTATTTCTTTAGGCATAAATCTGATGTATTTGAATTTTTTTTAAATGGAGAAACTTGGTTGAGAATGAGACGAGTAAAAAGTTAAAATGTCTCAAATTTGATAATGGTGGTGAGTATTGCAGCAAGTGTTTGAAGATTATTGTTCCTTTAATGGTATTCGTAGGTAGAAAACGGTTCCAAAAACTCCACAGGAAAATGGAGTGGTTGAGCGCATGAATAGAACAATAATGGAGTGTGCACAGACTGTGAGATTACATGTTGGGTTGTCTTTAAACATGTGGGCAGAGGCTGTAAATACTATTGTTTATTTATTTAATAGAGGTCCCTCTAATCCTTTGGGTTGTGGTATTTCAGAGGAAGCATGGACAAGTAAGAAGGTGAGTTATTTTTTTCTCAAAACCTTCGGTTGTGAAGCATTTGCACATGTAAACTCTGAAAATAGAACCAAGGTTGATGCAAAATCTAAAAAATGTATATTTGTTGGATATGACATTGATGAATTTGGTTATAGGCTTTGGGATTTTGAAAAAAAGAAAATTGTGAAAAGCAGGGATGTCATATTCAATGAAAAAGTGGTGTACAAAGATCAGTTGCAACAACATGAGAATAAAAGAAAATGATTATGCAATGTTGGATAATACTCCAAACAATGATGTTCCAGTGGATCCTCATGCTTCGCAACAACAACAACAACAAATACCACAAACTCCAATGAATGTTAGACGATCTTCAAGGATCAGTAGACCTCCGAAAAGATTTTCTTTCTCTTTGTATTCTATTTTATTAATTGATGCTAGTGAACTAGATTGTTATGATGAAGCTATGCAGGTAGATACCAAGGCTCAATGGGAGCATGGAATGAAAGAAGAAATAGACTCTTTGCTAAAAAATCAGACTTGGGAATTATGCAAGTTACATGTAAGTAAAAAGGTTTTACCAAACAAATGGGTTTATAGGCTGAAAGAGGAGGATGGAGGTAAAAAAAAATTTAAAACAAGATTAGTTGTTAAGGGATTTACATAGAAAAAAGGTATTGATTTTGATGAAATTTTTTCTCTAGTTGTTAAAATGACTTTTATTCGAACAATTTTAAATATTATGGTTGTTGAAGATTTGCATTTACAACAGCTTGATGTTAAAACTATCTTTCTCCATGGTGGTTTGGAAGAGAAAATATATATGTAACAGCCACAAGGATTTGAGGTCAAAGGTAAGGAGAAACTAGTGTGCAGATTAAAGAAAAGTTTATATGGCTTGAAGCAAACACCTCGACAATGATATATTAAATTTGATAGTTTTATGGCTAAACAAGGCTACAACAGGTGTAATTCAAACCATTGTGTTTATTTTAAGAGGTTAGATGAAAATAGTTACATTATTTTATGTTTATATGTTGATGATATACTTGTAACGAGGTCTAACTTGGATCACATAAAGGAGTTAAAACAACAGTTAGCAAATTCATTTACTATGAAGGATTTGGGGTCAGCAAAACAAATCCTTGGTATGAAGATTACAAGAGATAGGAAAAACAAAAAATTGTTTATATCTCAAACTGATTATGTTGAAAAGGTGTTGCAGAGATTTCATATGGAGAATGCAAAAGTTATCAGCACACCTTTGCCCAGTCATGTCAAATTGACTAAGGATGTGTCCAAAGACACGAGGAACAAAAAAAGTCCAAAATACCATATGCTTCAATTGTAGGCAGTTTAATGTACGCCATGGTATGTACGAGAACGGATATTGCACATGTCGTAGGAGTTGCTGGCAATTATATGAGTTATCATAGGGTTGAACATTGGAATGCGATAAAATGGATTCTCAGGTACTTGAGAGGTACATCCAATAAATGTTTATGTTTTGGGGGCTCTAATACAGATTTAAAAGGCTATGTTGATTCAAATTTGGTAGGGGATATAGATACCAGGCGGAGTACCACAAGTTATGTATTTACAATTGGTGGGACAACGGTGAGTTGGATTTCTCGATTGCAAAAGGTGGTTGCTTTATCCGCCACAAAGGCAAAGTATGTTGCTACAACAAAGACAACAAAAGAGATAATATGGCTGCAATTTTTCATGGAAGAGTTGGGCAAACAACAGGCTGAAAATCACTTGTTTACAGACAATCAAAGTCCTATACATCTTGCAAAGAATTATTCCTGCACTCTAAGACCAAACACATAAATTTGAGATATCATTTCATTCGATCGATGTTGGAGGATGGACAGGTAAAGCTAGAAAAGATACATGCATATGCCAATCCAACAGATATGTTTACAAAGGCAATGACAAGGGAGAAGTTGAGCTCCTCTTCAGCTTCAGTTGGTCTTCATGGTTAAAAGCATAACAGAGTAACAAGATCCAAAGTGCTTATTTTTAGTGGAAATTGTAAGTGCAGTGGTGTCATCCAAGATCAGCCTCCAAGTGGGAGATTGTGTTGGTGTGGAGCCTGATCAGTCTCCAAGTGGGAGATTGTTGCTATGTGGCGACTGATCATGTTGTCTTGTACACTCTTCATGTTATAAGGAAAAAAGGTCAACTTTGTAAACCCTAATTTTTTAAAACTTCTAAAAGCTTGTTATAAGCGATTGGGATGAGGAGTTGTAGCATGGCATTATTCGCGATATTATAATATGTTTTACACTGAATAATAAAATCATTGGATGGTTGTGGTTTTTGAGGATGTAGCCCAAATGGGGTGAACCACGTTAAATTATCTATCGTCTTGTTTCTGCTATAATTTCCTGTGTTTTATTTTTCTGTTTTATTGATCAAATCTGCATTTAACTTGTTAGATATATGTCTTCTAACCCTAACACATGGTGCATAGCGGTTATTAAACTCTTGTAGCCGAGAACCTAGAAGTTTAAAACTCTAAGCCTTGGAATCAAGTTTGGCATCCTAAATGTTGGCCTAATGCGGCTTGCAGCTCTTGATAAATTTATTCATTATGATAATCTTTAGAAACATGAGATTGTTGGTAAGAATAGATGTATCCTATGCCTTCAAGCTAATTTGAATTACACGTTTTAGATTATCCTTTTACCACTTTCCTTCATCGATTATGGTCGTGATTTGATGGGCATTTCATGGAATAATTACAAGTCTATCCAAGACTCATGTTAAATGGGCATTTCATGGAATAATTACAAGTCTATCCAAGACTCTTGTTAATCAATTGCATCCTTTGAAGCTTAAAGCCCTTGATTTGTTGCATAATATCAATCCTCTAATTTGTTGGAATAATTGGTGGGAACATAACCAACAGATTTTCAATGATACTTCCAAGAATGTATGTCAATTTTGAGATGAAATAATGCTAATTTGAAAGAAACATGTCAAGTTTGGATTCAAAATTATCAAACAAGTTCTTGGTTGGAATTTAGTGTTGATGAGACATGGTATTCTAGAGGCTTCTCCTTCTGCTTCTTTCAATAATCCCCATGATGCTCAGATTACTAATTGTAGGCTTTGTTAAATTTAATGTTGATGGAATTTCAAAAGGCAATCTTGAAAATGCTGGTATGGGTGTTGTTTGTCATGACCATTAGTCTTGGTGTTGCTTCTAATAAGTTTGTTGAAATTATGACCATTCACCAAGCTCTTTTGACTACTAAGCTAAATCAATTTTGATTATATCATTTCAACAATAAATCTTCCTCTTCCTCTTGCTTCCTACATTGACAATTAAATGAATGTAAAAAAGAAACCAGCATTCAGCGGAGCTATACTAGAGAGTAAGATAATCATATTGGTTGGCTAAATCAGCTTCCAATTGGAATATATCACATTTGATTATGAGAGTGATCAAGCTTGCCATACGTGTGATTTGAACTGTACCTTCTGTGACATGCTAACTACAGTTCTGACTCTTGAACTGTACCTTCTGTGATTTTGCACATGCTAACTACAGTTCTGACTCTTGAATATCTTTCCTGCCATCTTTGTTATTTCTTTTGTTAATTAATTATTTTTTTCATTTTTGAATTTTCAGATTTTTTTGGAATTGGTGTCAATGAATCTTTTTAAAACCTAAAGACTCTTTCTTCTTTTGGGGAGGGGGGAGGGGTGCTCTATGTTGAAAAATAAAAATAAAATGGCTGATCAATTTCTCATTTGGTACTCAGTTCACTCAACACACCCTAATGTTATCATGATCGAACTTTAGCGACGTTCTCCTTAGTATTTGATGGTTCCCTCAGCTTATTCAAATGTTAACACTTACAGAGTTTTAGTGAATCCACAAATTCATACAGAAAAACGTGGTGGGATGGTGTAATGTACGAAGTACCAGATTAAGTCCCCCGGGTTTCATCAAAAATAAAAATAAGTGTGCACTAATCTCTTTTCGTTAAGCATAATATGTCTTCAATATTCATGATGCTGCTTGCCTTCTTTTCGTTAAGCATGTCTTCAATATTCATGATGTTGTTTGCCTTCTTACTGCTTACTAACCTCATGTTTCCATGCGGCTGCTTAGCTTATTTTGACTAGCTGTCATTGTTCAACTTATTTAGGAGTTATTTGTGGAGCTGATAGCCCCATGAATGCTTAAATTTTCTGCTTATTTTTTAGCAGCCAATTTAAATTTGTATTAATAATATTAATAATAATTTATACCAAAAAAAATTAGAAAATAAATAAATAAAAAGGTAAAGGGAAAGAAATTTGTGGAACCACGTGCATTTTTATCAATATGCAGTTGCTGCTTATTTCCAGCCCCCCTTTTATCCCACAGCTTATTTTCATTTCCTAAACAGTAGCTGCTCCATTAAAATAGGAAAAGATTCCAAATTATCCTTTCCCAACAATAAAATTTATGCATGAGAACACTCCCGCTGCTTAAATTTAAACAGAAAATAGAGTTAAGCAGCCGCATGGGAACATGAGGTAAGTACTACTGCAGGTAAAAGAAAATAGGCAATTCCTAAATTGACTCAAATAAACAGTGTATCAACGTGAGGTTCATTCCCGACTGTTTGAATGAATCTACCCCATCCAGCATTTGTATATAAGCTATTTAAGCCATTCTAGTGTTGATCAGAAAAACAAGAAACAGGAGGCCGCCTTAAAGGAAATTAAAAGCTGACCAGCTAAATGATATAAGGGTTAAGGCACCGGAACAGTTTTCGTCTACTTGGTGTTTAAGGCTATCCTAATTTCAGAAACTAGAAGTCCATTAGTAATAACGGGATGTTTAAAATTTTCACAGGTAAAGAGGGGTGTACACTCCAACAAGAAAGAATAGCTACAGACTGTCAATTTCCATGCCAGAACTAAACAACGCAACCACATTAAGGATCAGCTAGGTACCCCACACAAGAGTTAACAATTTGGTTCAGCATTTTTATCTAAAAGCAGATAGAGAATCCTCTAAAATCCACTGCCATAAACATGAAATACATTGTGACGATAAGTTGTCAATGCTCTGTCGAATGGCCAATAGCCATACCGTGAATTGTCATTGCACCTGAGATAAGCACAGTACCTTACACTAAAAATCTCTCTAACTATTTCTAACATCTCCCTAGTAACGATTGAACACTATTTCCCATGTCAGACAATCATAATGTTTTGAAGATGCATCGGAAAATTAAACCACACCACATACAAATGCTTCATATATACTGTCGAAGCGATGATACATTGCAGCCAGAACGAAATCATATTAACGTTCACAGACGACAAACAAATGCTTCATATTTATCAAAAGATGATACATAACATAAAGCCGGGTGAGGGGGGGGGTAATCATAATGTCCATAGGCAACCGACAAACGCAGTCCAGAGACCAAAAGGAAGTCAATAAGACTCGAGAAAAGTATGATATATCAAATTACAAGAGCAACTCAGATTCTTATCAACGTCACATCTATAACCAACCTGAATGCTTCTATCTGCTAAACCTCTTGACTTTTTTTTGTTCCTACAAAAGTTTCATTAATTCTAAACTTTGTCACCCCGCCTGGGGTTATTTCCCCAGGACTAAACAATCCAGGAAGATTTCCGTTCACTTGCTTAACCTATTTCACCAGGAACAATCCAAAAAAAATTCCTTAAAATCGTTTAGTTTAAATGGAACTTCAAGCCTCAAAACACAAAACACAAACTTTGAGGTTCTTATAAAAATGCAATGCCAAATGCACATCACTTCAAAGCTTAAAGCCATGAAAGGAGAATCCAGTTGATAAGTTTCAAAGAACAATTAGAAATGGTACTATTTTCATTGGCACACAATAATGATATTAAAAATCTACTAACCCTGGGTCTATACGTTGACATTTTCATTTTTTATGTAGTGCTGCTGAGGCTCAGGGCTTGATGGCTGTAGTTAAACATTAATGTAATTGCAATTAGAAGTTCCAAATGCTGTACATAGTTTGATGCTCGTGGTTAGAACATTTACAAGTACAAGCAACTGCGTTTGACTAAATTATGCTAGAACAAAATATGTCCATAAAGAACAGAAAACTTTTTGTTTACAAAATTTAGGAACCAATTATTACAGCATTACTCATTTCTAACAATGAAAATGACTGAAATATCAACACCATATTCGTAGCAGACCAAATCAAAATATGCAGTCCAAAACTTCATAAAATTATATAAATTTTAAAACTACTAACTTCCTATATATGAAATTTACATGTATAGACCAGCACGCCATGCTTAATAAAGATTCTACATGCAGAATCTTAACCTTGCGCACTACCTACTTGCGAAGACTCATCTTTATCCACCATAAAATAACCCATTGTACAAGATAGACATTCCCCACTCAGGTTATTCACCCCCCAACAATTCTCTTAATAGCAGCTTTCTGCTCAGAAGTCAATCTTGATGGAAATTTGATATCAAACTTAATCCGAAGGTTTCCTCTCTTTCCATGATCCTTTGTTATAGGCATTCCCTCCCTCGGAACAACTTTTTCATATCCTGGACTTATGACATCTGTAATGGGAATGCTCAGATTCCTACCATCAAGAGTAACCAAATTGACTGTATATCCAGCGAGAGCTTCAGCTAGACTTATTTTTTGGGTGACTATTAGATCGTTTCCATCTCTCTTGTAGAGATCATGTGGCTTCTCATCAATAACAAAGACTAAGTCTGCAGGAAGGACATTGGGTTGCTCATTTCCTTTCTCTGGGAATGTTATTTTGGTTCCTTTTTTCCAACCAGGCTTAACCTCAATGGTCAAAATTTCCTCAACGGGCAGAGTTTTACTGAAACAAAAGATATAAGAACAGTGTCAGTAATCTTACACAGCTTAATACATTTTTTTAAGATTAAGCAAGCATTCAATATCAATCAACCAGTGGAAAAATTATGCTACGGGCTTGCCTGCATCTAGCATTCAGAACCATGGATACCAAGCTACAATAGAATGCAAACAAAAACAGATTAAAAAAATCCAAAATACAAGAAACAAAAGTCTGATTTGGAAAATCCAGACAGATGCACTCACATGCCATTCTTGCCCTTGGCAACATGGGCACACAGCACACACACAGACATGCCCACAGCACTATTTACGCACATGCACATGCACGCACTCATGCGTACACATACATGCCAACAGCAGTGAGTGTGCACACACACACACACACATATCACAGAAAACATACGCTCACATCCACACATGCAAACACAAACTCAGTCACAATATAAATAGATAGCATTATCATATCTTGCTTCCTGGTCTGTGCAGAGAAAGAATTTGTGCAGAAACGAATTGATTAAACTGTCAGGAAATGATTAAAAATATATAGCATGAAAATATTATTTCCCGGGCTGAGCAGAGCAAGCTAGGTGAGTGATTTGTTTACAAAAATAAAATTATTAAAATTTAAGAAAATTCTATCTGATACTTCTGTGCAATGTACCTCCGTCAAACTTTCTGCCAATATATGGAACTGTAGGGAAAGATAGAACCGACTTAAATTAATTTCTCTACAGAGTCATTTCCATTTTAGAATCAAAATATCTAATCTACATAAAACCTGTTATTTATCAATTAAGTGATTTAGTTACAGAGCTTCTAGAAAAATTATTTTTCCAGAAGCTCCGCAAAATTCAAACACAGTCTTTCCCAGCAGCTCAGCAACTGAATCTCATAGACTGTGAAAACTTGATGTTTATTAATTAAGTGATATGTTGACTGTAATTCGGTTAACTAGTTGGAGCTTCCATGGTGAATTTTAATAAGTAATTATACTTTTGCCGGATTTTCATTTGTACAGTAAGTGTACTAACTATCACTCGGATGAGAATTGCAAATCCTACGCAACAAGTATCCCTCACTAACAATCGGTTGAAAATAGCAGCCTGAAAAAAAAAAAATTACCCAAATATGTGTTTAAGTGAACTAAGCAGACTATTGAGATCAGCAGGTAGTGCCTGCCTAGTAAACATATTAGGATAGGTAAATCTGATCCTGAGTCGATAAGGACGGACCTCTAAGATTCTATGGAAAGGAAAAAATTTCATTGGAAGAAAAATCATGCAGAAACCTCGAATTAGGAAAAGTCACGGAGCCATTGAAATCAGCTATCTATCATTCATGCAAAATAAAACCTGGAAATAGAAGAGTTGACATACCCACTAGCATCGGCAATATTCCTGGAGATCTTCATCTTTCTAGTAGAACCATTATAAAGCTCCTCGAGAGTGCAGGGCAGCTTGTTCTCGACAGGAGCAGCCTTACGAGGAACAGCCTGAGCGCCGTCATTAAAGGAAGACCCGAAAACACTTTCGCCAGGCGTAAATCCTCCAAATATGCTATCAGAAAAGCGTGAACCTCTGGGCCCTCCAAAACCCCCACCCGCCATGCCAAACGGACTTCCACCAAAAAACTCTGCAAATATATCGTCCGCACTTCTGGGATTGAACCTAAAAACATTCGGCCCTCCTCCTCCGTTGGCATATCCCGAGGGAGGAGGCGGCACCTGCCCCTTCAATCCCTCCTCTCCATACTGATCATAGATCGCCCTCTTCTGCGGATCACTCAGCACCTGAAACAAAAAATATTTCTCTCCATTCAGCAAAATCGAAAAGTACGACCACCCAAAACCCAAAACAAAAAGTTTAAAGTTCGGATATGCTTACATCATAAGCCTCTGATATTTCTTTGAATTTGGCTTCGGCTTCCTTTTTATTATTGGGGTTCTTATCAGGGTGCCATTTCATGGCCAATTTTCTGTACGCTTTTTTCAAATCTTCATCTGTGGCATTCTTGGAAACACTGAGAATATTGTAATAATCAACACCCATTCTACCACTCCAATCCAAGACCCTTTTCTTCTCAGAGATTCAAAACCTCGACGATTAAGATAAGCAATCTGTTTTTGAGGCCAAATCTTAAAATGCCATTCTTTTTTATTGTTCTTCGGTGCTGCGGAGCAAGAGAAGGGACTACAGAACCTTCTAGACTTATCTGGATTTCGCGTTAATTAACGCTTAATTGTGTGTCCACCATGTACTATTAAGCTTTTTGAGATCCTGTGCAGGAGAAGACGTGCTGCTTCAACTGCCATTTGCACCGCTGCTTATTTACTCCTTGCAACATGTGTCGTGCTGACGTGGCAGTCTTGATAGATCATTGCCATTAATACGTTATACGGGAAGAGCATTGCCATGTCACATACTGGCAGATTAATATGGACCACACTTTTGTTCATACGTGGATGACCCCAACGTGGCATCCGTTATGAATGACACATATTAATTGGCACTTAGAATTTTCTATTTTTTATTTCGTTACCTTTTTATAGTTAAATGGTATTGGAAATAATCTAGTACCCCTCATAGTTAGATGTGATTGATTTCCTTAACTAAGGAATAGGTTTTCTTCACATAATCATTATTATTTTTTAGAAAAATAACAAAATTATTGGGTTTTAAGAAAGTTGAGAAGAAGGAAAATAAAAGCTAAAAATTTATGTGTAGTTAATGAGGAACGCAATAGACTATGGATGTTTTCATCACTAAAAATAAGAAATCTTCAAAAAATTCTTGAGGCGTTGTGATTCCATAATAGTTTTATTCAATTTAGGTTGGATTTTAAGTTGTGTGATTTTTTTGTATAGTGTTTTTTCTTCATCAATGAGTAATTTATCTAAACCTCATCACTATAAAGGGTTTGTGTTCCATCAAGAAACTTATTATATATTTGTATTCTTTAATAACAAAAGGAGAGTGCCATAATCCCTTAAATTACCGATAAAAAGATAAGAGTGAAGGACTTTTAATGTTGTTAGAGTTGGACTTTTAACAATCATGTAACTATGCTTATAGAGTTGTTGCTTAAATTGCTAATTGTTGGGTTCTTTATTATTGCTTCAAAAACATGTCTCGTGACATGGGGATTCAAACTTTTTGTGATGTACTACTTTACTACAACTTCAAACATGTCTTTAATAATGTGGTAGTGAAATCTTGTTTGTGATGTCACCTTTGACAATTACAAACCATTCTCATTAAAATGCACTTGCCACCCTCTTACCTATTAGATAGATTAATATGAACATTTATTTGCATACATGAATGCCACTTTTTCATCAGTACTTAATTCTATATTTTTCCTACCTAAAATATCATATTTAAATGAGATTGGAAAAAATAACTAGGTGTCTCAAATTAACCCTTCAATTCCTAATCTCTTAAATTATCAATAAAAAGAAAAGAGGGAAGGACTTTTAATGTAGCATTGGACTTTTAACATTTGGGTAACCATGTTTATAGAGGTATTGCTTAAAGTTCTAATTGTTGGGTTGTTTTATTATTACTTTAAACACATGTCTCATGACATGGGGATTCAAACATTTTGTGATGTGCTACTTTACTACGACTTCGAAAATGTGTTTAATATTATGATAGTGAAATCTTGTTTGTGATGTCACCTTGGACAATGACAAACCATTCTCATTAAAATGCACTTGTCACCCTCTCACATATTAGATAAATTAATATGAACATTTATTTGCATACATGAATATCACTTTTTCATTGGTAAGTTTAATTTTATAATTTTCTTCCCTAAAATTTCATATATAAATGAGATTGGAGAAAATATTTAGGTGCCTCAAATTGACCCTTTAACTCTTAATCTCTTAAATTATCAATAAAAAGGAAAGAGTGAAGGAATTTTAATGTGGTTAGAGTTGGACTTTTAACAATTGGGTAACTATGCTTATAGAGGTGTTGCTTAAATTGTTAATCTTTGGGTTGTTTTATTATTACTTCAACACATGTTTCGTGACATGGGGATTCAAACATTTTGTGATATTGTGCTACTTTACTCCAACTTCAAACATGTGTCTCATAATGTGGTAGTGAAATCTCGTTTGTGATGTGACCTTGCACAATGACAAACCATTCCCATTAAAATGCACTTGCCAACCTCTTAATCATTAGATGGATTAAAATGAGCATTTATTTACATACATGAATGCCACTTTTTCATTGGTACTTAATTTATATTTTTCTTCCATAAAGTTTCATACATAAATGAGATTGGAAAAAATATCTAAGTACCTCAAATTGACCCTTCAATTCTCAAAATTATGTGTATCAAAGGAACACACCTACATATAATAAATACATAATAAATAATAAGATTGTTGAAGTTCAAAATTATTAATATTACATCATTAGTTTTCTAATAAAAAAATTAGTAATAGTAAAAAAATATAAGATCATTTCATATGATTATAACATATTTACTAAAAGAGAGACTTTTAAAGCAATTAAAGTAGACTTTTCACAATTGAGCAATTATGTTTATAAAGATGTTTCAACTCTCACATGTATGATTGCATTATTACGTTTCAAACATCTCTTTGCTAATATGTCTATGAAAGAAAGTTTATGATGTCAAATTGGCCTATTATAAATCATTGTCATTAGTAAATACTTGTGACACTATAATAGATATCGTTCTCTGAATCATTAGTTATAGAAATAGATTAAATAGATCACATTTATTTACATACACGAATGACTCATACATTAAACATAAACATCATTTACTCAAAAAATAAACGATGTATTTTTCTTCTTCCAATATAAAATAAATTAATTAAATATTCTTATAAAAATGGTGCTAACCTAAAACTTTAATTCTTCACTAAATTAAGATATAGTATTAGCCAATTACTCATCTTGATCTCTAAAAGACTAAAGTTTGATAGGTACCCAACTATGATATATTTAGAGACCAAATGAGTCGGTTAACTTCAAGATTTTTCATGCACCTGTGATTTTTGTGTATGAAAATATAAAGGTGTGGGTTCCGCTATTGTACCAAACATCATTGATTTATTTACAATTTGTCATTGACATGCTTCCACGTGGATACTTATGATTGGCTTCTAAGGATTCTAGGGTCTACTATAGTTTTTGGACGCTCTAATCACCATCCATTGAAATTAACAATAGATAAGATTTTTCCATTTTGCATGATATCATATCAAGATATCAAAGAAATTAGAGAGATGCGCATCTTTGATATAATGATGGCCTAAGGATTTTTTTGGTATGGAATCTTAGCCATGAGTCTTTTTCGTGTGGAGTACCAAATTGTTTTGTTAATCCATGGGTGGTTAATTCAATAGGTTAGAATTAAGGTAAGGGAATTAGCTTTCAATTGTGATGTTATTACTCTTAAAAGATTGTTTTGGTTATTGGTCAAATGCAATGAAAATGTTAAATTTTAAAAAAAAATTATTGTAAATTATAGGTATAATTAGAATGAGTTAAAAGAATTCGATTTGTCATAATATATGTATACTGTTGTAAGATTGAATTTTTTATTGGAAAAAGGTTTTAGCTAGTAAAGATCAATTATAGGATGCATCTCTATTTTAAAGGTATTTTCAAACTGCTTACTCTTCTTTTTGTCAAGTGATAAAACAATGATTCGGCAATCTATGATGTTGCCTTGCACTTCTTATGAGAGAATAAACATTCCCAGAAGAGTTAGATATATGATTCTAAGACATATTTGACAAAAGAAATTCAAAGAGAGTTATCATCATGGAAGTAAGGGTAAAGAAGTTTGAGCATTATTTGGTTGTGTTTCATTTATCTTTTTAGTAAGTTAAGGAGTAGCCCAAGTCCCTAGAGTTGAAGAGGAATTTCAAAGATGAAGTCTTGAAACATAACATTGAGAAGTTTGTATAATTGTAGTCCATTTGGAAAGAAATCTCATGAATGTTTCATATATAGTCTTTGAAGATTGTTTTTTGATGAATTTGATCTAGAAGTTGTATGAAACAATAAAGCCTAGGATTGCTAATATAGAGAAGGCAATTATGAGGCCTTTGCAATTTGGGGTCCCTCATAATATTGGCTACAAATGGAGGATTGGTGGTCAATTTCTTAGTGCGTGTTTACCATAGTATTTGATGCAATAGTTGAAATTCCTTCCAAAATTGGTACCTTGGAGCAAGGAAAGTGGTTTATGCTAATACTTTCCTTTTAAACATGAAAGGTAGCTCTATTGCCCTTACCATTCAAGGTATTTTATTTTTTGTTTAAAAATATGAACTCTTTTAGCCATGTAGGATAAATACTAGTGGTATATGAATATAGTGTTGCAAAGAGCTTATGGTCATGGGCATTCTTTTGAGCAAAGGAGGACTACACATAATAGGTCAAGATTTAACCATGAGTTTTCTAAATTAGAGGACCTTCTCAAAAGCTTTGACAATGAAGATGAATTGAGAAAGGGTTTTCCCTTGTTCAAATTTTAGAGGGTTTAGTAGAAAAGGATATAAATCCAAAATACCTTCCAGATTTAACTCATCTTGGTCATAATAAAAAGGTTAACCACCTTGATGAGAAACTCCCACTTGTACATTGAAATGCCTAAAGTAGAAGGAAGGAAGTAGAAACAATAGGTCCATCAAGAAAGGTAGGTAACTACCCATCCAAAATGTAGTTAGTTAGTCCAAGTTGTAGGATTTGTAAATCATCTAGCTTATGTAGCCCCAATAGCATAATTGAATAGGTTGGTACAAAGGCTTACTTTTCCCAAGGAAGGGAGGATGTAATAAATTTAGGAACTGATTATGTAGAGTAAAGGAGCAACTAAAAATATGATGCCCACTTTAAAGACGAGACAATATTGGCTCATCAAAGCCACTAGGAGATGAAGAGCCATCTACCCAAAAAAACGAAGCTAAGTTGTTAAGTTCAATATGTTGGAACCCCATTTTTTTTACTGTCTATTCTTTATTTATTGCTTGTGTTATGCATGTTTGCTTATGTTATCCAATCATTTATAATCAATCTAAGATAGTCTAAGTGGGTTTTCCATGAGTCAAATTTTTCCTAAGTGTTGCCTTGTGAAATCCTCTATGTGCTCATTATGTATCTAAAGTTGCAAAAATAAATCCAAAGGGTCTAGGTTTTGGGTTTGTTTGGGTCATTTCCTAAATATTTGTAGGTTGTTAGAGTTTTAGAATTTTGGGTTTATCCATCCCAATATGCCACTTTTCCCATCCCCACCTTTCCCCTATGTTCTTATCAACTTGTTGGACTTCCCCTTCCTAGCTTACCTTTACCCCTTACCTTGTCCTCCCAATTTGTTTCATTTAAAAATAAATTGTCTTTCAAACTAGAGTTCTAGACCATCTCTTATCCAAGTACCTCATTTGGACCTCCCTCGATTCCTAACTCCTGACTCAATGTTCTTCACTAAGTATTTTATTGGAGTTGAAGTGTAGGCTTCATTCTACCCATGTACCATTTTCATGTCATCCCCAACATCCCAAATCCATGCCCTTTCTAAGTTTCCTCAATGTATTTGTTATACTTTCAAACTGTCCCTTATTTTCATGTCTTCTCTACCACCTCTAACCTTGTAAATCCCACACCTTTTTCCTAATTACTCCTTCAAATTCAAAAATGTTTTCCTTCCCTCTCCCTAAGTACTTGTCATAAGGCATATGCCTAACTCATAATATCAACACTCTAAAACATTGTTACATTTTATGATTCCACATACCTTAATGGTATAAGTTCCCCATCACCTATGATCCCTAACACCTCAAACAAAGACATGAAGCATAACGTATCCCCAAACCTTAAAGTTTGAAACTCCTACACTTTTTATTGTTAAAAAAAACCTAAACCCTTGCACATCCATAATGTCATTAATGACCCAATTTGATGCAATCCTTCTAGATTACATTTTCTAACCCGAAATGTTTATTCATCAAAATGGCCATAGATGTGCACTTTTCAAGCGATAGAAAAGGGGGGTAATGTTGATAGTTTTAATGCAACATGTGAAGCTCGACCACTAATCCAACAAATTTTATAGGCTCTTTCTCAACTTGCATTCCATAGCCAACAACGACATTAATCATGAAGGAACTTACACATTGAGAAAGAACATTCCCACACGTTTTCACAATATATCCAAGCATATTCCCAATGTGGTTTATTTAATGAATTAAGGAAAATGATGCCCAAAAGGAATGGGTGTCCTGTACAGCATATCATTTTTGTGGTTTTACACATTTTTTGTCAATATTAGCACATCTCTTGAGAGAAATAAAAGACTCAATCAAATAAAAATTTAAAAGGATGGAAAGATAGAGAAATTACTAGTTATAGAGTCAATAAGAGGAAGATATTGTAGGAAGCCCTAGGGTTTCATTTTTCCAGTTCTAAGTAGTGAAATTTTGAGATCATATTGATGTGCGTTTGTCTAAAATATGTAATAGAACCACTAGAATTGTGAAGAATGAGTGTAACTAGTAGATCATGTTGGTGATCTAAGTTGTAACTCCTAAATCCCTAAGGTTGGATAGTCTTCCAAGTTTCAAGTGTGTCAAACCTAGGAAAAGTAACACAAAACCTATAATCAAGTTGGGAAAGTAAGGACCAATTATTGAGGTAGGTAAGACCTCCTCAGGGATAATGTAGGACCAGGGCTTAAAAACTTAAGAACGTTTTACACAAAGGATGTAAAGGCCAAACAAGGATGAATTATCAACCTTATAAAATAATTGAATCCCTGAACCAAAGTAATGAAGGAAATATGTGCGAAGGATATTCCATATATGTAGCTAGATTTCAACACAAATCAATATAACCATGACTGTTAGATGAATTTTCGATGGACAGTTGTAGTTGCATTTCGAAAGTAAATCTATGAAGCATTGGACTTGTGAATTGAAACCTCCAAAATAACACTAGAACTGTTAGATGTGGACACGTGATGAGATCAAGGCTCATCACTCAACGCGGTAATGAACCCGATGGGTTGAAGGATTTTAGCAATAAGCGATACAAGAACTTAAGTGGCAAAAATATGCACGTGCATAAAGTTTGTTTTAAAAGAGGGACTGCCTAGGAAGAACATAAGACCAGGGCTTAAAAACTTAAGAACGTTTTACACAAAGGATATAAAGACCAAACAAGGATGAATTATCAACTTTATAAAATAATTGAATCCCCGGACCAAAGTAATGAAGGAAATATGTGTGAAGGATATTCCATATCTATAGCCAAATTTCAATGCAAATCAATATAACCACGGCCGTTCAATGAATTTTCGATGGACAACTGTAGTTGCATTCCGAAAGTAAATCTTTGAAGCACTAGACTTGCAAATTGAAACCTCCAAAATAACACTAGAACCGTTAGATTTCCAGAAATCAATGGTTGAGATTTTATTATTTATTAAATCACTTAAAGCCATGACAACCAAAATAATATTAAGGAACGATCAGAACTGTCGATGGAACTATAGCAAGGTGCGAAATATTAAGGAAATATTAAGGAACTAGTGTTAAAGTCTACGCTACTAAAGGAGCATTTTAAGCACATTTTTTATTATAGTTTAATAGTTGCTATATGGGGAAGCACCCTGTGTCAATCAAAAATAGTTTTTACATCCCTTCATTTCCACAAAACATTACAGACCCAAATATTGAACGAACTGACATGGACACTTATACAGACTACAAAAATACCATCACAAACCAAAATGACCTTCCATAGACACCAGATTATGCATTAAAGCAGCCAACCTCGCTGGTCTTCTTGGCTTTGATTGCATTTAGAATCACCGTACAATCACCACCACAAGCACTATGGATAGGATGGTTTGCTCATTCCTCCTAGCTCCTAGTTTCATTCGCTACCCATTATTCACCAGTGCCCAACTCCCAATCCTCCTCATCTAAAGACCACCTTTCCTTGTCAAGATCTTTCGCCACTGCAAATGTCTTCACCCAACCCTTTGACCAGTCTTTGAGAATGTCAACTACACATAGAAGAAATTCAATACACTTTTCCATCTCCCCCCACCAATTTTTGAGAGTTGCATGGTCCATTGAGCGCACCGGGGGAAAATTTGGTACCGGCCATTTATTCCCACAAGCCTTGTAGTAGAGCAACAGTAGAGGGATCATGAAATTTGCGTCGATGTCTAGTGCCACGCTGATATTTTCCAATATAGAGTGTGGAAAAATCATTTGGCATAGCTTCTTCCCCCAAGCTTTTGAGACACCCATGTACACGATCATTACCAAAAACATGGTGGGTATTTCTGAATTCCCCTGAGCTTGTGGGTAGCCAGCAGAAATTTTGGGCCCAAAACACCCTTCACTACCTAGAGCACCAGTGGATACTTGGACACCATTATCCCTTTCATTCATTTCTCAATGATTTCACCATGGAAATCGTTATGATGCTTCATGAAATTTAGAAATAGAGGATTCTCCATTTCCCCTTAGTGTTTGTTGAGAGTGCTAAGCCAATTTGAGAAAAATAAGCACAACAACCCCTATTTGTAGCAAAACCTCTTGCAGCCTTATGGAGACCGTACCAAGATTCAAGTGGTGAATTAAATGTTAATTGTCACATCAATGATAGTGGTGAATTAAATGTTAAGTGTGACTATTTGATGTCATTGTCTTCGTTCTAACTTCTATCTATACTTCACTAACTTGATATTCTTCATATCATTTATAATATATTTGGCTTTGATTTATTTCTTCTTTATTCTCAATTTAATTGTGATATTATGGATTCTTCATGGTGTGTCATGCTACCCAAATGTTTTTGGGAGAAAAGAAGAGATGATGCATACGAAAGACAAAATTTTCGTATGGTTTTTACAATTACTTGTGTGCAGGTTGAGGATCCTATAATTATAATTGTGGGTAGGAAATGGCTTCAAAACAACCCCTGTGTTCTATATTATGAGGTAGCTTCAAATTTTTTGTCCAACTACATGGACATTTTTCTTGATAAATATTTGGTGAAGACACTAGCAATATGTTATTTGCAGTCTTTCATTTACTTTATTTCTTCATTGGAGTTGACACTGGAGCATTACAATTTTGAAAGTGGGTTAGCGCCTGTTGGAGGAATCTTCTAGAAAGTGGAATTCCATGCTTCTACAACATGGGCTCTTGCCCTGGTTAATGTGAGATGGGGTCTATTATGTGATACAAAAAATGAATCATTAAAGAGTCTAGAGTTTTGGAGGAAGGTTTTGGGTGATTCGCTTTTCTTCTCTGTTGTTACTTTATTAAATTCGATCCACCTTCTACTCAAACACCTGGTTGATGGCCTCAACTAATGTTATAAAAAAAATTAGTAATGAATTATGGGACGTTTCAAGTGTCTATATTTTATTGTACAGTGTAACAATGCTTGTAATATGTATTTTGTGACTAGTTTTTTATCACAGTTAGTGGCTTTTTGGCCAAGCTGGCTATGTATTATGTACTTCAATCTTTAGCTACTTAAATTAAAATAATTTTCGTGGCTCCATTCTTGGAAATCCTTTTTGCTTTGTTCAATATAAAAATGTGGCTTTTAAAACTATTAGTAATTATCAACATATAGTTCTTGTCATAAGTGGGTGAAAGTTATTATGACTTATTAGTGGATATTGATAATGACTAAGGTAAAACAAGTCATTTAATTATCTCTTTTCAATGCCTCAAAGTACTAAATTTCATTTAATTGAAATTCTCAATCTTTTTGATTGGATTAATGTCATATGAACATCTGAAGCGAATGCAATTGATTGGATAGCTTTATATTGAAAACTGCACAGTGTACTATAGAATCATAGATGATGATGTCATTAATCCAGTGATCTAGTGAAACAAGATTCGTAATGATTTCATATCATTTGAGTGGCACTGGTGATTTTGATAGCTTGTCACTTGTCATCTTGAGGTACAGTTTGTATGTAGCCAAATGTCAATCAAATTAAACTTTTTTAATTTTTAATTATAAATATAAGGCTTAACTTTAAGTTACATGAATCGATTAGTTAGTTTTTTGGTTTGCACGAATCATGATTATCATTATACCCAACCTCACACGTGACACGTGTGAGGTGTAAACAGGGATCGGGTTGGTAATGGAACTGTTGGCCCATAAATAGGGATAGTGAACACAACTCAAATCATTCGTCGAAGGCTAAAGGCTTTACTATTGAGTGCAATGTTATGAATTGTCATAAGGGTTTTCATTTTGTAGGGTTAATAAGGATTCAACAAGAAGAAGATGTGGTATTATTTTGGATATTCTAAATTAGATCCTACCTCCAATTATGTAGTTACAGAGTAAAAGACCAATTTCCTTCAAGTTTAGAATGGGTAGAATTGGAAAGAAGTTGATCTGGTTTACCTAAATTTTGAGGCAAGTTTTGAATCAAGATGAGGAGCTTTGATGGACATAAGTGCTATCCCAGTGCATCGAAGTTGTGTGCAAAATATTAGAGGAATTTTACTACCCATCATCTTCTACATGACTTTGGTTTTCAATCAGAATAGATACATTTTGTATCTTCACAGCTCCCTTTTCCCTAGCATTGTTCACCAAGCAAGCCCCGTGCACTTGTATTTCCAGAGCCACATTAGTATTTGAGAGCGCATGTTTTCCAAGGAAAGTCTTATACATTAATTTTTAGTGTCGATGGCTTACCAGGCAAGTTCCATGCATTTATTTTCAAAGCCCATGGTTGACCTGGCAAGTCTCATCAACATGCATTTATTTCCAAAGTGAAATTTGTATTATGTTGTCACCAGTGGTCCAACAGAAGCTTGGCGCTTACATTTGTATTTGTATTATGTAAAGTAACATATTTATTTATACAAAACAAGAGCTTGGTGCTTGCATTCTCTATTAATCTTTAAAAAGATACGTAATAATGTGACATTGTAATTCAGTTGTAATAAAATAAATGGTTATGTTATTCTTCGTTATTCATTTATAGTAAAGAATTATTTTTTGAGTTCAGTGTCTATGAATCTATTCAAATAATTTTATTTTCTTTTAATAAATTAAGTGTTATCTACTTATGAACTAATTGCATGCATATTTGAAAGTAAAACATAAAGTAATACAAATGAAAAGAAAAATTTTCCATCAAATTGACAAAAAACATTATGAACACTAAAAGTTGTCACTCTTGTTAGGGTTTACCGAAATATTATTGATTTCTAATTTGTCGTTGACCTTCTCCCCTGGTTCCTGGTATCATTATTCATTTTATTAAGTCCTTGCAATGTTAAGTTATCAGCCCCTTGGCCTTATTGTCAAACCTAGCACACTAAAGTTTAAAACAACTTTTAAACACATGTTTATTGTTTATATCATAAATTACTCAAGTTTCAACCGTTCGATGAACATTTGATGTATGGTTGTAGTTGCATTCCGGAATGAAATGTACAGAGCTCTAGGCTTACGAACTTAAGCCTCTAGAATCGCCCTATAACCGTAAGATTTACAAAGATCAATGGTTTAGAATTTTCTATCAATGTAGGAAAACCATGTACTAATTGTGTATTCTGCAAGCAACATATTGACGTTTCAATATTTCATTCACTTTAATTTACCCCTCGGTTCCTGGTATCATTATTCATTTTCTTAAGTCCTTTGCAACGTTAAAACTTAAGTTATCGAACCCTTTAAAACACATGTTTATTGTTTATATCATTAATTACTCAAGTTTCAACCATTCGATTAACATTTGAGGTATGGTTATAGTTTCATTCTGAAATGAAATGCACAAAGTGCTAGGCTTGTGAACTTAAACCTCTAAAATCACCCTATAACCGTTAGATTTACAAAGATCAACAGTTTAGAATTTGTTGTCAATGCAAGACTAAATGGCTTGCTTTAAATGTTGTCAACCATGTACTAATTGTGCATTTCTAAATGTTGGTAGCCATGTACTAATTATGTAGTCTGAAAGCAAAACGTTGACATTTCATTCACTTCAATGTTTGAAAAAAAAATCACTTTCTATTGCTAAGTGAGTTATTTTTAAGTGAGAGAATCAACACATTGGGAGATTTCAATCTTCAGATTGTTCACTGCAATGCACCACCCTGTTTTGGGTTCCATAGTTCCACTTCCAACAAAGCTATTCCAGTTTCCACAACTATCAGCATTAATCTTTTCAAGATTCAAAATCCAAGTAAGTGAAAGAATTATTGCGACTACATTTCATCATTTGACATTTCTTAAAATCTTCTTTTGTCAAAATTTGAAGTTTGGGTTTAGGGTTGAGAGACTTAATAATTAAGAAAAATTAAGGACTAATAGGGAATTCATAATTTCACATTTTATAAGCATTTCTACCTCCAGTACCACTAGATCAATGTCAGATAAAAAAATACATTATGCAAAATTGCTTAAAACCCTAGGTTTCACTGATGAATGCCATGATATTTATGATCCTGAAATATATGGTAGGCGTACCTCAAAACTTAAATTTTAATCTCAGAATAAGGCCCCATAACATATGCAAGTTAATAGTACCGGTGCATTATGGGTAACTAGATTAGGGCGCATGATGTTACATGAGGTTTTCCCTCGCCCAAAATTTATCATGGTTTATGCAATTATGATAACAAAAGAGAAATTGTTAATAAAGATAGAAAAGAATAATTATTATCCATTTATGCAAAAGAACTGGGGAAAATGTTGTGGTTTACAACTGAATAATTTGGAAACGTCCACCTTGAACTAGAAAAGCTTACTAGTGATTATGAAGCAGTGGAAGAAATGGAGAAAAAATCTTTCATAAATAAAATAGTTTAGGATACCAAAGAAGTTAGAAACAAATTGAAAGGTGATCATAAGCCTCCTTATGATTTTGATATTTATAGACCATGGTTTCGGGATACTATTTCCATGCTAGAATTTTATCTCGAACTCAATAGCAATTTGGAAGTGGGTGCAAGCCTCCTTGAAATAGTATATAATATCCATTATGGACCACATGTCAAATATAACTATATTGAGAACATTGTAGAATCCATGCATAAACAATTTTTCATGATTAAAGGAGGTCCCACTAAGACATTTAGGTTCACAACCTATTTGTGCTATTTTTTCTACTCAAATTTAGAGGAATGTTTCATGCCAAAAAGCTTCAGATTTAGCCCTATAGTAATGCTCAGGAAAATCAAATGGCTCCAATATATGATTAGACCACTAAGATTAGGATGGATGATTCTCAAAGGAACTACAATCATTTTGTAGACTACTTTTTGGCTCCATTGCATCAAGAAATTACAAATACTCGAATGCCTAGATTGCCTATGTCATGTAGAGATTGCATTCAACTAGGAAAAGAAATAAAATTGGTTGATTGGTACTTAATGGAAGATATATTGTGCTAAGATTTTATGGATCAGGAGTAGAGCCATACAAACTTCCAATACATGTGACAGAAAGGGTTTTTGAATTGGAATATATAAGGAATATAAAGAGTACTGATGAACTACACTTTGTCAATAAAGGGAAGAAGACCTAATTTCCTTCTTTAACTTTTTCATGTGGAGGGATCACATTTGAGAGAAAAGCATTTAAGGTGGCACATGATCTTTTGAATTTTTTTAATTTTGATGTTGTTTGTCATTGGTAGTATGATCCATGTGACACCATTAAATAAATTATTGTGGCCAATAAGAATGTTGCAAGTAGAATTCAACATCAAAGTCAACCCTTGCTTGAAAACTTGAGAAACAAGGATTCTTGGGATGAGGTCAAAATAGCAATGGAGAAAAGTGTTGCTGAGAATGGTATTTATTTTGAACAATTATTAGTAGAAATTATGGCATTGTATTGAAAGAAAATTAGGAGGTACAACAATATTTATGAAAAAAAGTGAAAAAACCATATAGTAGAGTAAAAATACCATATTCTCTAGATAACGAAGTTACAGATAAAAATTGGTCATGATAAAAAATTGTTTCCTTTTGGTCTATGAGGAAGGAGCTAGGTGATCCAAGAGATCTTGCAGAGTATGGAGATAATGAAGAAGATCGTGAGTTTAGAAAATTGTGGAATATAGAGCATCCTGATGAATAGGAAGCTAAAAAAATTGATGATGGATCTAATGATGATAGGAAAGAAGTAGAACAAATCCATGTCAAATTTGGTTTAAGTGAGGCCACAAAAGAATAATATACTTCAAGAGCAGCCATAGCTGAAAAAATGGGTTATGAAGGTGGTGGTTTGGGGTCCCAAGGACAAGGAATTCCTACAGTAATAGATGTATAGCATAGAAAACTAGTTGATGAATCTAGCCTTGGAGCTGATAAAGTAGACCAAGGGCATGCAAGTAGAGTTGAAACAATTCAATTCATTAGAGCTTCAAATCCTCATCCTCATGGTCAGATACAATCACAACTAGGACATGACCATGGTGCAGAGTTTAGTGCAACTAGCATTGCCACTAGTGGCAATGGTATGGGTAGTATTACTAGTAGTGGTCAACATGTGCTACAACAACAAATTACACACAAGAGGACAACAATACCAAGTGATCAAGGCATACAAAAGAGGCAAATGATGCTGACAGTTCCAAGTCACACTACCAGTGCATCCACCACAAAGGATTTATTTCCAAGCACTTCCCCATTGCCAGTTAGTGTGGATGTCACATCATTAGCAACTCCAAGTACTCCTATTCCTTTGCCATTCAAGCACTCCATTGTTCCTACATCCCCAGGTTTTGATTTCATTGAAGAGTTTAAAAGGAAATCAAACTTGTATAAGAAAGAAAATAAGCAACTGGTGGAGAGTGTGTCTATTGTAACTTCAGAGCCTACAACAACCATTGTATTACCCACATTTGACACGAATAAAGAAATCATGGAGTACACAATTGTTGTTCCCACAGTTCAAAATGAACCAACAAATCATATGGATCAATTTGAATACCAGGTGAGCAATTTTCAATTGGATTTTTCTAGAGTCAAAAATACTGACAAAATTAATGTATCTAAGAAGAACAATGAATTGGTGTACACATCATTGCTAAAGAAAGATAGAGAGAAAAAAAGGTTGCAGACTCAAATAGAAAATGTATAGACAAAATTAGCAAATGAGAAAGAAAAGAGGAAAGTGGCAGATAACAAGAGCAATGAATTAGAAAAAGAATTAAAAAAATTGCCTTTACATCAACAAGCAAAGAAGATAAATAAAATGAGAGAGAAGTGAATGAACTAAAGGAAAGGATAGATGAGAGCAACAAGAAATATGATGAGGAAAAATCTACTTTAGAAAAATTAAGACTAAGCATTGAAAATGGAAATGCACAGTGGGAACAAATATTAGAGAAAGAGAGAAAAAGAAATGAAAGATTGGAGGCAAAGTTGATGGAAGAAAAAAAATGAAATTAACTCTTGTCAAAATAAGTTATTTGCATTTTATAGAGAAACAATGAGGCATATGAAACAAAAGATCTAGGATGAAATAATGCAGAAGATTGATCATTTTTGTGACATGTTTCAATTGATTGATGCTATCAGACTACATTATAAGAATATCAACAAATATCTAGTGGACAACAAAAATGTGTTGGCATTAGAGAAATCTACAAATCAAGTTTAACAAATAGTCTACAAAGCCAATGACAAAGATTTGAAATCAAAAGGGATTATTAATCGGCTTGCTACCTCAATGGCATTGTCATCTATCATTGAAAAGTGTTTGAGAATGCATGAAGCAAAGGAATATTTGCATTTGGCTACAGACAAGATGAAGAAGGTGGATGAAAAGGTAAGAAACTTCATAGAGCTTGGTTTTCTAGAGGCTTTTGACACAAATGAGTGATTCATTGGAAAGAATGATTTTAGAAAGAAGGAGGATGCAAGGAAGATTGATTTGGACCAGTTTCCTTAGAACCAAGATGAGGTGAACTATTTGCATTCCATCAAACCATTGATAACCTTGAATGCAAAATTGATTGAAGAATTCAATACAAGTTCTAATTTCAATCATGAAATGTTAACAAATCTTCAAGTCAAACAACATCAGTTAGAACAAATGACAATTCCACCACCTGAACAATGGAAATTTCTAGAAAAGGTGATACAATGATTTGATTTTTGATAATATGAGTTTCCAAGTTCCAACTCAACTATGTGCAGAGTTGTCTTTGAGAAAGATTTTGCATTGAAAATGCCTGTATGTATTTCTTCATGTGAAAATTAATAAAAAAAGCTCAAATTCAAACTTCGATAATGTGTTGATATTCAATTATTTGTATTATTTATTTTATCATTTGAATAAAAATTCTAGTAGTGGTTTCAATCACTAGATACACATTAAATGATTATTGATTATCATTGTTGTGTATGCTACTTGTTGGTTGTTTTTAAAGAACCAAGCAGATCCTACCAAGCATCTATAAATTTTCCAGATTCAATTCTCAAATACTTAGGGGACAATTGGCCAAGGACTAAGAGGAAGCTAAGATTCTTCCCTCTTACACTTTGGGCTCTATGAAACTCAGGAGGGTGATCCCACAATGTGTATCTTATAATATTGCTACACAATTATACCACACATTGCACAATAAGTTGATACATTCTCATTCTAATGCTAAATAGATGCAACCTTTAAATAAACTGGTAATTCCTTTGAAATATCTAATACCTAAAGCTGAGAATTCACACAATACAAACCTTAACTAAGGTAATTCAATTTATTTATGAATATTTTTCTCAAATTGGAAAACCAGAACCATGGGAAATGCATCTAACACCTTTGATCAGTGCCTTATCTCAGGGCAAGGAGTCAAAACACAACAAATTAAACTATAAGGTGATTTTAATTCCAAACAACCGCGATCTTCATGAGATTGCCTTACAATTCACAAATCAATACTCAGAATCTATGACTACTTATCAGATCCAATAGACATGTATGCAAATTCATGATTTAATCAAAGCATTTTAACTGATTCATTAAACCAAAGCCAAAATTAAAACACACATCAAAGCAAAAGGACTATGAAGATTAATGAAATGATATTTGATCAAATTTTCATTAATAATTCAGATACAATATCAAAGCTGAAGAGACAATAGACTCAAAAGATTATCATTATTGTTCAGAATTGTTTGGAAACCATACAAATGAAAAAATTTACTTGCTCAACTTAAAACTTAAGATACAGACTTCAAATGTATTATCTCTGTATTTCTCAATTTGCATAATTCGGATCTAGAATTCAACAAGAGACCTATACTAATGGCCTTGAATTCCCTTTTATAAGAATAAGGGAGCAAAATAAGCTTCAGGCCAAAAAGTAAACATATCACATTTTAATTTGACTATTGTAACATAGATTCCCTTTATAGTTATATTTGTACTTTGAAATGGAGGGAACATATATGAGACAAAGATTATTTCCATTTGCTAAAGAAAATAAGACCGCCTTCCAAAAGGCACTTTGTTGAAAAGAATAGTCTTCTAATCGTTGCAGTATATATTCCTTTGAGCAAAATGATAAAAATATATAAAAGAGGACAAAAGTGGACCAAAATCCAAGTCAGAATCCAAATCATTAGTGATCAGAATCTACTTGTGGTGTTGTCAATTAGAAGACACATATTTCATACATTACAATCTCTAAGGCCAGACCTACACTATACTTGACCATATATATGTGTCCTTCATCCTTGTGTTCACAAATCCAATACATCAATAAATATCCTTTTCCATTGCTCATATTACTCATCATATGGCCAATTGAATCCAATGATCTCATCCATCTTCTTCCTATATGGAGCATACTTTTCCATCATAGAATTGGATTCTTTATCGAAGTCTTTAAGGAAGTTGATAATGAGTGACAGACTCTCAAGAGTATTCTTCAACATATCAATGTCAATATTCTCACAAATGAGAGATGTTTGAGAAATAATAGCGGTCTCTACCTAGTCCTTCCATGTTTTTAGAGGCTTCACCTCATCATATGTATGTTGGATATTAGATACAAGGTCAAATCTGCCTCATCAAGTTTAGCCCTCAATTCTCTTATCTCCTGCTCTAATGGAGTAGCAAACCCTTGAAACTTATGTTCTTTTATCTCACTAACAAATTTATAAGTTGGGACCATCTTTGGATATTTATCTTCCTGCTACTTAGCCCTAATTTCCATGAGTTTAAAGTTATCAACCCTAGGAATCCATTTATCTAAGATTGGGGTAGCCAATTCCTTATCCCTCTGAGATAACCTTATTGCTTGTAGCATTAAAGAATATTTTGAATGAATACTATTTAATTTACCTTGAATATTTTTATTTAGATGCTTCAAAATAGTATGAACAATCTTTGAATTATTCTCATGCATGGTGTTTTGAACCTGTTCAAGCAATTTCTTGTATTCTTCAATTTTTAGCAATAATTATTCCTTGGCGGGCTCGGTTGATGGAGCTACACCTGATGTGCTTGGCTCCTCAACTGCAAGTGGCTCTTGGCCCAGGTTATATGGCACTATTGCCAAAGATTTTTCTGGTGGAGGAGGATATTGAGGATTTTCCATTGGAGAGGTGGTTGCAACATGACTTGAGCTAGTTGGGCCCTGATTCCTCAATGTTTCCACTTGTTGCTTCCATAGTGTTAGCTTTATTTCTAGTTCAACACCCCTTTGCTGACTTTTATTATATTCATCAACAATTTCATTATACTTACCCCTATACATATATATGTTAGTAGTGAGGCTCTCAATTGTTGCTTTAGTGAACTTAGCAACATTTATTGTCGTGGCATTTTCTTCTAATATTGGAGTATCTACAACTCTCCTTATGACTAATTGCCCATTGAAATCACTTGGTTTTGCAACTACTGGATTCTTGGATCCCAAAGACAATGACCAAATAGCTAGGGCATCCCACTCTGAACACTAAATTTTGATCCTTGAAGTGCCAATTTGGCATCTTCCTCAGTTTGAAACAAGGGTCTTTCAAACCTCCTTATGGTGTCCAATACCACTGCATCAGCATTATCCCATTAGGGCATTAATAGCACACCACTTTTTTGTACAAGGGATCTGCCCTCTTTAGCTATCATATTCTGAAACTCCTTTCTCATAGCCTTCCTTACATCTACCTGAATAACACTCTCGGGTAATTCTGGATGTAAGCTCCTCTCTCTAGCAACATTTTCTGCATATTCAAAGGCCTTTTCCCTCCACACAAAATCCCTAATGCATTTGTTTCAATAAAATAATCATCCTCCATGAATTCTTTGCATGCTTCTTGTCTCAAATCATCTACATTATTTGAACCACTAAGATCAACCTTTCCAAGTCTAAGGCCACTTCCCTTTGAATTTGAGACAACATCCCTTACGGCATAAGGCATTCTTTATTGCATTTCTTCATGAGTAATAAGAATATCATCCTCCTCTATATTAGGGTAATCAACTGCCCCTCTTACCCCAGTCTTTTGCTTTTTAAGTGGTGACTACATTGATGGAACATGACTTCTAGGGGGTGAATCTACATCTATCACAACAAGTGGGGTCCCAATTGGAGGTGATGGTATTGAACTCATAGGATAACTTGCCCTTGACCCCTTTGATGTAGTGGGGGTTGGCAATGTTTGTTTCTTCCTTACTGCCTTCTTCTTCCTGGAGTAGATTCTTTATTTTTGTGGTGGTTGGTAGGAAGGTCTTTCCTCGAACACTATGGTAGGGTCTTCTTCAAATTTTTTTTATTTTCCTTTGTCTATTACTACACGCCCCTCCCTCAAGACACCCACTATGCTCTCAAAATTTTCTATAACATGCATAATTCTATTGAATTCACCCTTGATACTAGGCATTGGGTCATAATTGGGGTCAAAACTTTTAACTTTCTCCTTCATCTTATTGAAAGCAAGATACTTCGCTTTCCTCTCCTCTTGTTCTTGAAAGTCAAAAACATTCTTGATTACATCCTCAGGATAATAAAAATTATGCACAAAAATTCCACTCCTATTATTTGCCTTCAATGCAACAATAAATCCCTCAAAGTCATGGTTACTTAGGCGTATTGTCTTCAAGTTGTAAGGTGCAGGAAGATTCAACAAGTTTGTCCACCCTCTCTTTGCCATTACAAAATATGCAAATGTTGTCCATTTAGGAAAGAATGAGCCCTTCCTTAGTGTCTCGGGAAGGTGTACCGTTTGAGCTACTCCCAATTGTCTCATGATTTCCAAAAATCCAATCCTTGGTGACACATCCCTTGGTAGTACAAATGGATTCACATTTGTGCCATAGACTCTGAAGATTGTTGAGTTAATATATGGGATTATATCCCCCCAATTGTGGCTCAAGTTCAAATCAGTTCTCCTTTCCATTGGCCTCAAGAAATCATGGATCTCCTTGGGGATCCTTGGTGGGTCATGAACCAGGAACCTCCTTAGTTTTGATGCAAAGGTATTGTGGAACATCACATAATAAAACTTCTGATAATATTTGTCAAGAATATGGGTCCAACATTGGATAGGTAGATCAATACCATCTTCCTTTTTGTTTAATTTCATATCCTTTCCAAAACTCTTCTCTCTTTTATTTAAGAACATATGCATCAAGAGAGAATACCACGAAAACTTTACCCAGTCCTTTCCATTTTTCAAATCAACCAAACCCTTATGGATGTGTTCTGCCAAATATGTGGCATAGTCATAGACTACATTAAAGGTTGGATGTTGCAAATGGGCTACCATATAACTATATTCTCTTTGCAAGGTGTCAAGTGGAGTGAAATCAATAATCTGGCATAGTGAATACATATTTTTCTTGAAATAGTTAGCAAAATACTTCATGGGGAAGGGTTCTAATTCATCTTTACCAATCTTTATTTGCTTCCTATTCTTGACAACCCCAGTACTGGCAGTGTGTGTAGGTAAAATTTTGGTTCTAAGAAACACCCTAGTACTCTCATGTTCCTTTCTATGGATATTCATATCAATAGGAATCGTATCCTTGTTCTGCTAATGTAGCTGAAAGATATATGCAATTTCTTCCCTAGTTATCTTTAACATCTCTTTACAATCAAATGTTCTTTCCATTCTGGAAACTGGGTCATACCTTGCAACAATGTCCTTCAATAAATCTATATCCATGTATACATTGGGGACTACCAACTTTCCCATGTCTAATCTCCAAGGATTGCAAACAGGAACCCCAAGATTTCTATTTCTGAACTAATGTTGGAACAATTTCCATCTAGTGAAGGGTAACTCAACATCCTTAATAAAACATTCCTTATCCATTAAATTTTCTATAATTCTAGTGCCATAAAATAGAGCTCTTCCCTTAACCTTTTTGTTATTAGAGGGTTTCAATTGGTCAACAATTTCTTGGGAGAGAAGTCTGGATGCAGTTGCAGACTAGAAACTTATGCTTTAGGCGCTATTGGTAGTGAGATAAGTTTAGAATAATTCAGGGTTTCAATACTGAGAGGTTTAAAACCTAAATTTTCAATTCAAAACCTAGGGCACACCTTAAAATAATCTAGGTTTTTGACACAAAGAGGTTCAAAACATAGAGATTTTCAATTCAAAACCAAGGGCACGACTCAAAGCTATAATTTCAATGGGTTTGACAAAAATTCTCAACATACGCAATTTCAAACCACTATAAAGCAACTAAAAAGCACACATACCAATTCAATTGAAAGACATAGTGAATATTTACCCTAATTCAAGATAGTTTGGATAAAGCACAAAGAATGGCATTTTTTTACAGTTTTACTTACAAATTTTTTGCTTGCAGGAAACCCTAATTTTATTTTTCACCGCGTTGAACTCTATAATGCTCTTCTCGAAATCCTTGATGCTTCAAACTCATTTACAATCTTCAATTATGTGAAAAAATGATCTTTTATGTGCATTTACATCAAGATTGGGCAACTTTGGATGTCTTTTCCATCATTACTACTCACTCGCGCAAAGCAGAATGACTCTCATGTTCACATCTTCAAATTTGAATATCAACCATCAATCTCCTTGTGAGATGACACTTTGGACGACTTAGATTGAGTCAACAAGGTTTCAATTTATGTCACCATCGTTCACCTATCCATCGGCCAATGAAATCCTATTGGTTGGAATGTTGACTCATTCATTATGTGGGCTCCACCTTCTTTTCCAAGCGACAAAAGAAACCCATGTGCCATTTGCCCGCTAACCACGATTTTCATAAAACATTATTTTATTCCCGCGGGGTGAGCAGGGAACAGTTGAGATTAAATATCAACGTTGCATGTGGATCGTCGATTTAAAACCTTAAGGTGTCGAGTATGTGAGTGGAGACCGAGCCCCACACCTACAACAAAACATGTGTCTTCAGCCTATTGACCCCACAACATTTCAGAAAGTATTATTTTATTCCCGCAGGGCTGGCGGGGAATGGCCAGGATGGAATCCTCCAATCTAACGGTCGACAAATTTACACATGCATAAAATTTAGTTTCAAAGAAGGGGACCTAACCAGGTCGATGAGACAAAGACCCTTAAGATTAATGACTTAAGACTTAAGACATTCTTGACTTAGGAAAAATTTTGTCCGACTTAGGAAGATTAAACCAATGGTAATGTTGGTCCTTGGATGAATGATGAACCTAGACCAAGGGGAATGACTAGGATTAAATCCTTAGATCCAATTGTCAAAAAATATTAACCATTAATTTGAACACCTTTAGTCATCAGTGCCTTTGAGCAGTGGTAGGACCTGCCAAAAGGGTGTCCAGGTGTCGCTTGCTTGTTGTCTCACTAGATCCTTAATTTGATTAATTTAATCTTGTGGGATGGAGGGGAACCAATAGAAAGCAGTAAATGGGACTTGCCAAGCATAACAAAGGATTTTAATAAGCACGTGCATTTATTACATGACTTAAAATGGGTTCCTTTCCTAGGTTTATAACATGAACAATATTGAGCAAATATTAAAACCCAAACTTAGGGAAAGAACAAGAATTAAAGAATTTTACGACCCACATAAGACAAGGCAAGATTTATAAGGATTCTATGGGTAGCAACCAAGAACACTAGGCTCAAGGGCTTGGCGAGTAAGCGGATGCAAAGGCATAAGATATGACTTAAGAGACCGAGAATGGGTAAAACACGGTCAACTTCGAATTAGATTATTAGAATGTAGGTAAAATGAAAAGGCACTATAATATCTTTAATTTTGAATATAATATCGACCTATCTTGCTATGTAATATTATATTCACTATCATCTTACTCAAAATAATAAACAGTTATTTATAAGTTAATGTTATAGATGTTGAATTGTTAGCTTCTGTTCAAGGAATGAATTAATATTTCTTTCAGTTATTTATTAAAGATTGTGTGAATGGAAATGCAATAGGAATTTATAAGTAGTGTGATAAGTGTTGTTCTTTAAAAATGATGCAGAATCACATATCAAATTCAATACCATGTGGAATACAATATAAAATATAAAATATCATAATTTCATGGAATACAATTTAAAATATCACAATCTCATGGAATACAATATAAAATATTACAATTTCATGGAATACAATATAAAATATCATCATCTATAGTTTGGAATATGATCCATGAAGTGCAATATAAAATAAAATATCATGAAGTGCAATGATTCACAATTTCATGGAATCTAACATAAAATATCATCAACTAAAGTTTGGAACAATGGAAACCGATTCATGAAGTGCAGTATAAATACCTAAAAGCTACTAATTCACTTCAATTTCCTAAATGGATTCGGGGTCCTCAAACTAACATTCATCTTCAGATAAAGTAAAAGAGTTGTCTTGATTCTGAGTCTGCTCTTCATTTTATTTGACCTACATCTCAAATTCAACATTCATTGTTTAACTGTCAATGTCATTTGTCCCACTGCCACTGTTAGTGCCACCAATACCATCATTTGGAATTGGAGTGTTGCACAATCCGGTCCCTCTTCTTTCACATGTGGACCTCCAGATTGTGAGTGCCCTTTAAAAAGGATTTTTTTTGACATTATACATAGTTCCTTTCATCCTCAAGAAATTTTCCAAATCCTTATCTAGATTGTTTCTTAACTTTGATTTCGAAAATTCCAATGCACTGAAAACTCTCTCATCTTCCACCGATCCCAATATCATTGTTTCACATAAATTAGCAAGTTTGAAATATTTTGATATCGTACCACGCAATATTTCACTCTGACCTAAGTTTGTTCAAACCTTTGTTATTGATCCTGGTTCAAAGGCCTTCTCCATGCCCATGGAATCATCCTGGTCCCTCATAGCTATTAAAAAATTATTACATTGTTCTCTAAGCTTAGTTTCATTTAAAATTCCTTCTATTGTCTACTCATTATATGTTAAACTTTTCAAAAATTGTTCGATCAAGATTTTTACTTCATCATGAAAATATTTTGGGTTATCTCGGTTTACCCAAAATATAGGATACACAATACCCATGGCTTCAAGTATTTCATGTCGAGGGAATCATTCACGAATCTCTAAGGAAAGATATTTTGCAATTTCCTTAAAATTATCACTAACAAATCTAACAATGTCGTTAAAATCTTCCTCGTTAACAACTACTTCTCTATTAGAGCACCTGGATGTCTTACAATGGTACATTGGTATCTCATATCCACATACACAGATACATAAGTGTCTACTTGCATTAAGCTGTAAATAATAATCTGGATTATTCAAATTAGTATTTTTTTGCCACGTGAAATAGTTGGGCTTTCTTGTGTTAGATCTAGATATAGATGATCGAGGGCCAAACATGTATGTTTACGTAGATTGGAATATTCATAAATATACATAGTTCTTTCTTGGGCTTTCTTCACAAGATTGTTCATTACATCTAGCATGGGGAGAAGACTAGCTAAAGTCAAGAGCGTCTCTATATCACTTAACCTATGTAAGAGATTAGGAGCTTTTTCTGCTATGTTGTGATTGTCGTACATTACTCCAATCAAGGACTAATATTCTAAAATAACTCGTTGCACTGGTCCATGTAGGGAGATCCATCTAGTATCGACATCCTTGAGAAGCTTGTTTCTTGGTGTTATTCCCTCCGGAAAATTTTGAAATTTTGTGAAATGTTTGGGACTTTGACAGAAGTATGCGTAGATTTCGTAGAATAGATTTTCAACTTTTGATATTGTAAGAAATTTGCTTACAATTTTGAATGCTAAATTCATTCTATGGGTCATGCAGTGAATTCCAAGCATGTATGGTGCACAAGTAGTTTGTAACTTTGTGCAAACACCGCTCCTTTGACCTTGCATCACTACAAATCCATCAACTCCTACACACACCAACTTTTTGGCAATTGTCAACTCATCCATACCTGCAATTTCATTCAGAGATTTCTTGACTAGTTCAAATAAGTTTTGTGATGTTGAATTGTCCTTCATTTTATGAACATAGATAAGGAGAAGATGAGCTTGGCAAACATGTTGTTCTACAGTATACAAATGCATACATACCCAAGAAGTATTATCTACCACAATAACTTCATCTAAAGATAATGCAATGAAGTTTGACTCTTTTACTTTCTTCTTTAAATATTCCTTTTCCACTACAACAAGACAGTTTGCCCATTCCCATCCAGCATTTACTGACCAATGTGAGAAGGGAAAGTGAGGAACACCCAAAAAAGATAATAAACTAGAATATTATGGGTAGTCTGTCATAGGAGGCCCTCTGGACAAAATATGAAAAATAACACTCATATGAACAATTTTTGACAGATTTTATTATTCCATTCCTTTTCCAAATTGAGCCTCAAGTGTACCTTGACATGCAAAAAAATTTAAAATTCTTTGCTTGTGCTCTTCATATTTTGTGGCATACTTAACATGAAGACATTCTTCCTTTGATTTCCATCGTACGACTGATTGTTCCTTTTTGTCTATGATTTTTTTTTTCATAAAATTTACCGATATGATTTTCTATAGTGTCAAGCTTTAGCTGCAACTTCTTGTCTCTTCTACATTTCGAACTACAAATCATACACATGCATTATGTTGCTCTTTCAACATCATTTTCTTTCCCCACTAGTACAATGAATGGGTAGTTCGACAACCAACCAAGTTGAAAATTCCTTGCCATTTCACACTCATGCCCCTTTTTTTATTTGCCTTTTCTTTTCTTACTACCAACACCATCATGATCCAAGTCAATTATCTCATTCTTGCTAACCAGGGTATCCCTTGGAATATCTTCTGCGATATCACCATCCTCATTTGATACATTTTGATTTAACTCAATTTCAATCTCATCTTGACCTTCTGGTGGTGGTGAAGTTTTGTGAATGCCTTCTTCATTAATATTTGGTGGAAGAGTTGATGGTGTAGCTCCATCTTGATTTGATGGAATAAAAACTTTGCCAATTCCAAAGTAAGACTATATGGTACCTCTACGTTTTGGGCATTTTGATGGCCTCCCAGTCCCTTCACCACCTTGAAGAGTCTTACCCTTGTTGCTCGACATATTGATCTCTCACTTCGAATAAAAGATGGAAAAAAATGTCTTCTTGTTTAAGAAAGACAAAGAATATAGATCCCATTCCCTACTCAATATCATCTTTAAGATTGAGGCAAGAATGGAAAAGAGACAAATAAATCTTATCACTAATAAAACTATGAAGAAATGATCACTCACCTTTAAGTCTACATTTTTGGCTTTCATTGACTTCTAAATCGAGAACCTCATAACTAAACAAAATGTGTAATAATAAATGACAGTTTCAATTGTATTTATATCAATCCATATTTGGAAAATTTTGTAGGATTTTTAAATGGTATATTAAATTTTGGTGAATCCCGCGTGCTTATACAATGATACATTATAATTTTCAAGGCGAAATGTCTCCTCAAATGTAATTATTTTTTAATGTTATTGGTGAAATAGATCCTCATAAGCAACTATTTATAAATTTTAATTGAAAAAATGAGTCATCACAAGAAAATATTTATAAATTTTAATTGGTGAAATGGATCCTAATACAATGTCATTTTAATAGTATTGGAAAATATGTAGGTGTTTTATTACATGCTTCTAGGATTCTAGGCAAAAATATTAATCAGTTTATTTGAAACACTTTGTTTGTTATGGTGAATTTATTACTTAAATATGCCTCATAAGAAAATCGTTGGTGAATGGACATGCATTGGACCAATAATTCATAAAATCCAGGTGATTTTGACACCTTATTGGGTGCGATTAATTTGCCAATTTTAACTTGGTCGATTTCTAAAATTCACCAATTGATGAAGATTCACCACTGAAGTTTTCGTTGGACCTCCTTCACTTATAACTCTGCTAAACCAATGGGGTTTCCCTAAGATGCTACAAAATATCACCACAACAACTGAATATTGGCCTTGACACAATCTATTCCCATCACATAGTGTACCCCTACTTTGGTTGTCACACTTGCACAACAATGTGCACACAATTTTCACAATGACACAATGCCACAGACAACAAGGCCCTTCACTATTGCATAAGCAAGGTGGAAACAATTGAATAACCACTCATGGGATAAATTGACCATAATGAATGAATGAGAGAGAGAAGGGACAACACCTACATGACCATTGATTATTAAACCACAATCATGTTCTCTCACAACACCACACCAAGATAGGATGATGGAAACATCAACCTCCAATACACATCTAGAAACACTTAAACAACTCTAAAAATAAAAGGACAACCTCCACAAGAAGTTTCCTAACAAAGTGGCATAACTCACCACAAACAAGAATGATGACGAGTCACTTCCAGACAATCTCATGCTTCCCAAGACATCTCATCACAATACAATAGCACACAAGAGGAAGAAACACTCCACAACCCCCATGACCTATGTGGATTGTGGAGGATTCCAATAAGGCTAGCCATGAAGGATTACAACCTTCCCAAGGATTCACAAAGCCAAGTACAAAATATACCCAACCCTAGGTTTGAAAACCAAACAACTTTGAAAGAAGGCATGCAAAAAAAGGTAAGAGAAGACTCAAGATCTCAAATAAAATTCAAAAGGAAAATTAAATAACACCAATATATCCCTAGCACCATGAGGAACAATTTTTTTTACATAGTTTTCTCATACAAGGCCTCAAAACAAAGAAGAAAAATTGAATCTTGAAACAAGGAAACTTAACTAGGTTTTTGAGGTTCTAACAAATAAAATGATCAAAACAGGTAAAATACAAGGCATAAAATTCATTTGAAAATTTCATAAAACTTAGAAAAACTCTATCTATCAATGGTTAAGAGGATTTACATTTTGGTTTTTTTATGGGGATGAGGTCGCTCCAACATTCTTAGCCAAAAATTGTAGTTTTTTGGCCAACTATATGGTACAAGGCTACCCCAGTATGGTACTAAGTCACCCCAATATTATGCCAAGTCACCCCATTGCTTACAGGTCTTCCTAAATAGTGTTAGGAACTTTTCATATAGGTTGGATTAATCCTAGGTAAGACAAGGCCATCTAGTTACATAACCAAGTCACCCAACTATGAAAGATGACCCTTAAATTCATTTTAAGAACCAAAATAAATATTCCTAAGTTCATTTTAGCCTTTGCATGTTATGATAATGATAAGAATAAATAATTTATACTCAATACCAACATAGATACACGTAAACGAGCAAAATACTCTCCTCGACTATAAATTTTACACTCATCTCAAAGAGAGGTTTTTAATCATCAATAATACAATTTTAATGAAATTAAATCATCTAATTACATAAATAAACTTGGTATAACCTTGTACCACAATGTTCCTTGATCCATGAACCTTCAATCCCCAATGGTGGTTACCATGTCACCCGACCTCATGGAATCAAAAGATCCACTCACATTGTGTTAGGAGATTGTCACATGTGCACAAGAACAACACTCACACCAAACACATGGGGAGAATGATTACACACACACACCATACACTATGAAAAACTCCATAAGCACATCATAAAACAACCAATCATCCAAATCACATATTGATCCAATACATGCCATCACTTGGTATAATCACCATAACATAGCATAATCTGCATTAGGAAAACTCACCAATGTCACATCACAAACCTCATTGGGCCAACTCACCAACACTATAGAATATAAACATCTTGGCATAACTCACTACAAGGGAACTACAAGGATAATCAATAGGCCAACTCACCAATGATCGATCACACACACAAGATACTAGGGCACGATGTTAGAGAGCTAGTTAGGAAGTGTCATCACGGTGCTTGAAATTATGGTGCCCATGGAACCCAACACTCCTCTCATATAGACAAGGATACTTGATCTTACAAGACCCAAGCTCCCTGAGTTAGCATGTCTTCCCAAACATCCTTATTTTTTACTAGCACTCAAGGCATGAGAGGCGCATCCATTATCTTAGTTAATTAACTAGTCATGTTTCATTATTTAAGTGACTCCCCATTTGTGATCAGCCTACTTGCCACTTTAGCTCGATGACATGTTAGGAGCCACTCCCATAACTCTCTTTGTACCTTATTCCTAAGCTCTTTACACTCTCCAACAAGTGTGGCACAAAAACCAATGCAAAAATCTAACTTTTTCAAATTCAATAAAAAAATTCTACAACATCAATTAATATATTTCATGAAGTTCCATCTTTTCAAAACATTCAAAAACATCCATTTTTATACAAAACTTTCAAATTTTTCAATATTTTCATAAAGCAAAAAACCAGGTTTTTCCCCAAATCCACCATGAAAATTCATCAAAATTTGAAATTTTCAAAATCAAAATTCTAAGAATACCTTTTGGTTGCAAATATGCTTGACACCCATCTTAAGCTAAAAAATTGACATTTTATTCATTTCCCAAAAAAATGGGCATGGTAACCCGACCATTTTTAAAAATCAATTTTTAAATAAAACAGATAATTTAAACATCTAATTTTCCAAATGAAATAAGTTGGGAGGATTCAACACTCCCCTAATAATTCTCCTACAAACATATTTGAATAAAAATGACCAAATGATTTTAAAACAATGAAAATACCTCAATGCCCTCTAAAATTTGAAATGTAAAATTCACCAAGCACACCAAATAAGGACTCTTGAAAATCAACAAGAACAATCCCATCCAAAATCCTATTCCAATGAATCCAACCTCATCGAATATTGATAACAAACACACTCTCAATCAACAAAATTCCAAAATGCTCCAAACAAGTTTTTCTGTCTCAATATTTCTACAATTTCAACATAAAATATAAATATAAATCTTTTTCCCTATTTACCCATTTCAAAACCTAATTAAAATTTAATGAAAAAATTAATTTTCTATTTAAGAATTTAAAACTCCCACAATTTCTCCAAAAAACAATTGGATCAATTAAATACATTCAAGAACATCATTTAACATATAATTTAGCCATTGAATCCATATAAGCACATTCATTTAAATTTACAGAAATCAGAAATCGTCACAATTTAAATTAAACAATAACTAAATTATAATATTTTAATAATAAATATCAAAATCATTTAAATCCCTAATATTTTATTTACGAGAAAAATAGGAAATTTAAACCATTAATTAAATCAAGCATTCACTGGCCATCCACGACACATAGGGATTCTAAAATAACTCCTAAATTGGATTCAGTTCACATAAGGTCAAACATGACACATATTATACTCAATGCAAGTATGATCAAAGAATGGATAGGGAGGGGCCCAATGTGACATATCTGAATTAACCATAATTGAGGAATAACTCAGACCTATGTAGCTAGGTGGAAAACCAACCCTATACCTGTAACCATTCAATGCACGTCAAGGGTACCTACTCAATGTATATATAGCCGAAGCACAACATAATCATCAGGAAACAAGGTCCAATAGCATAAGCTTAAAATAACATCTAGATACATCTTTCATATAAATCATTCCCTTTTGCACATAATAACTAGGATCACATTTAATCACGACATAAATAATGCATATCACTAAACTGAAGCATAATGATAAACAAACATGTAAATATACAATATACCAACAACGTACATATTGAGGAATTTTATCTCGAACATGCAGTGGTTCATACACACCATTTAGAGCCATAAAATAATTACCACAACAATCATGAGGAAATAGTGAAGCTAAAACACTGATCTCACATTAACAAGATGCAAATGGGAGGGGCACTACACTGGCTGGAAAACTAAGCATCACATATAAAAAAATACACACCATACAAATGGAGACACTCAACTAAGGTTGAATTTTCCTCTAACCAATTGTTCTACTAATTTATAAGTGTTTAAATTACAAATTTGGGATTAACCTAGACCATTATAATAGCATAATACAATACCCATTTATGGAAAAGTATAAACCCTAAAGTTTTATTGTGTAAATATTTCTCTCTATTATGCTCATCTCCAACCTAATGTCATCCTCTCTTTTAATAATGAAAATTAATGTGTATAGATCCCATTGCAATTTGTGCTAAAATGGGAAACATGCAAACTTGCAATAGAATCCATAAAATCTATGGCTTTAACTACTATAGGCAATACCCATACCTCCATGCCATGCTTTTCATAATATTTTATCCTTTCAAACCTAACTCAACCATGTCCACATGTACCCATGAAGCATGGGAAGTCTTCATTATTCTATCAATATTACTTATAATCATTAGTGGATTTCACAAATGATAGGGGAATAGATGGAATTAAAGTTGGTAGTTGGGTGAACTTTGTAATGTAGTTATGGTTTTCCAATGCCAATTGGGTTTCAAATTCTAGGAGGGACCTAGAACTTTAGATGATGCTAGTTGGGATCAAGTGTCAAAGGAGAATTCAAACCTAGGAACATGCTACTCAAACATCAAACTATGGGATGAAAAAGAGAATAGGGACTCCAAAAGTTTGATGAATGTTAGGCTTCAAGACAAAAATAAAAACTTGGAACTTTGAGCTTCAAGTTGTAAGTGGATTTGAAAGTTCACTTTGATATTATAAGGGTCAAGAGTGGGAAGGAACTTTGAACTTGAACTTTAGGTTTTGGTTTCTAGTTGAGGCCTAAAGTCTAACGAGAAGGGGAAGGGAGTAGATATCAGGGGTCAAACACCAAGAGGAACCAAGGAACTAGAACTTGGAGTTCTTAGTTCTTTCTAAGATCCATGGTCTATAAGTACACTAAAGGAGACTCTTGTAGGAGGGAATGCAAAATATAAAATATGGGAGCAACTTCAAACTAGAAACCTAAGGTTCCAAGTCCTCATTCAGTCTTGATGTCTATGAGGAATAGTAGGTATGTAAAATGCAGGGAATAGAAGATAGATGGAATTGAGGAGAAAGAACCCAAAGTGCCAAACTTCTTATCAAGACCTAATTTATGCCAAGAAAATGAGAAATAATTATAGTGGAGGGGAGAATAATGAAAAAGGTAACTAAATAAAACACCATCATTCTCAAGAACATATCAAGCATCTAATTAACTAATTTTAGTTGTAGGAGCTTCACCACCTTCATGAACTTTGAAAATATCCTCATAAATATACTTTGGCACTTACTTCAAATGTTAGGAGCCCAAAGTTGGATCGTAGACTCAAGGAAGAAACATGAATTTGGGACATCAAATTCTAGGTCCATGTTGGAACCCAAGGTCCGAAAGGAAATCATCAAGCTTGGAGAATCTATAATATCAAGTTTGGAGAATTTGACAGTTGTCGAATATGAAGTTCCAGAACACTTGTTTTCAATTATTATGAGTTATTTTTTGCAACTTTAGAATCATTTACTGTTTAGGAGAACATTTCATGGTTCGTTTACTTATTTTTCCACTTCTTTAGTTTATCAGTTGTTTAGTTTATTTATTCCTATGCTTTCTAGCTTAGTCATTATGCTTTCTAAATTAGTTATCTTATGCTTTCTAGTTTAGTATTTCTAGCTTTCCTAGAAAAAATTATTTTCTAGTTAAGTAATTAAATGGCCTTAGAATAAAATTGATTTCAGTAGTTTAAAGGGAAATAGAAAATCTAAGATGAGTTATCTAAATTATCTTCTATTGCAAACTGCCTTAGACACTGCCCGGTTGACTTATTGACATTTCTATATTCTAAAGTAATGGGACCTAACGACAGCCTATCACTTTATGGCATCGTTGTCGGGGACCAAAATAGCCTTCTTGCTTAAGTGTTACTAGGAGACGGTTTGAATACCTCATTTTAGGCCAAAATTCCACCATCGGCTTCCTTTTTAGCATGGTCAGGAAAAGAGGCTTGCACCAATGATTTATACCAAAGACCCCCCCAAAATACGTACCAATCATACCTATGGAGGCCCAAGGCTCATACGACAATACTTTTGAAGAATTATTTGAGCCTATTCCACTAGAGGCTTTCCACTATTTTCCTAAAAATCAACTGGCAGAACAACTAGTTATGGAGGAAATTGTCTTTGAGGAACAGATTCCTCTGAACATCATGGGAGATCGTAGGGCTGAACCTAACCACAATGAACCTCAGCCTCCTCGAAAATTTACCTATCCTATAACTTTGGATGCGGATGATGATACAACGATGAAGAACGTTTCCCCAACTTTCCTTCCAACCTTTTGTGGCTTATCCTCGGAAGACCCAAACCAATTTATCTTTGAATTTAAAATCTTGTGTCAAACTTATGAGTATAAAAATGATAACCAAAAGTTGAATCTCTTTCCTTCTACTTTGAAGGATTCAACAATGTGTTGGTTCATGGGACTGGGTTCTAGTATTATAACATCTTGGGGGGAAATGGAGAATGTTTTCTTGCAAAAATACCAGAGTTACTGTAGGGTGAGTGATCGTAAGGAAGAGTTGTTTAAATAGAGACAAAACGAGGATGAAAGTTTAGAGGACTATTTTGATCGGTTCCTTTTCCTGTCTAAAAGATGTGGAGAAGAGGCTATTAGCATTGAGATTCTCAAAACAATTTTTCTTAAGGGACTTGATGATGACACTAGAAGAAGTCTTGAACTGATGGAAAAGGTGACTTATCTCAACTGACCCTTGAGGGAATATGTGAACTGTGTCGGAATTTCTCTCGTACTCGAGGAGGAATCCATAAAACTAATCTTTTTAAAGGGTCTAACGAGATAGGTAAGCTTTGCGAAGAAATAAAAAATTTGAAAACGGGCATTCTTGTTCAGCTGAACACTACATTAGATGGCATACAATATAAAACTCACAACCCAGAGACCTTGTCAATCTATTGTCCCAAGTGTCGAAACAAACACTTGTTGCACGAGTGTCCTTTAGACAAAAACAATGTTTGTCAACTCTGTGAGCAAAACCATCATACCAATCAATGTGAGCTTATGTCTGATCTTAAGAATACTAAGAAAAAAACTATTTAGGTTGAAGAGGAGATAAATACGTTAAACCAACACCAAGGAGGTAACTTCTCTTATGGACAAAATTCCAATCCTGCATGGAGACCACAAAATAACTGGGTTCATAACTAGTGGACTCCATCTTTGAATTACTCACCTCCACCACAACCTAATTGGGGAACTTCTTATTGGGGATCCCCTCAATGGGAAAATCAAACATGGGGAACTCAGCAATGGTCAAGCCAGCCACAACAACAATGGTACCAACAACATGTTGCCCCCCAATGGAATCAGGGACATAATCAATTTTATCCTCGACCTAGGAGGAATCAACAACAAAATTTGTTACCTCTAGCTCAAAACCCTCCTCAAAATGAGCAGGTAAATCAACCTCAGCTTCTAGCGCAACCGATTCCCAACCCTAAGAATAATCGCCAGAATACACTAGTCTACTCTATTGAACACAAAAATGTTATAGGACTTAATGCGATACATTATGGAAATGTACAGTTGCACTCTGGTAGAACTCTTCAACCCCCAACTATTGAAGAAATAGTAGAGGAACTCGAGCCTAAAATTCCAATAAAAGACACGTCACCTAATCAGGACACTCCCACAAAAGATGAGCCTTTTTCAGCAACAGGAGCTACTGATTTATCTCTGGGGGAGGAAGGCTAGTCTTTGAGTCAACATAAGGAGGATAAAGAGAAAACGATGGCACCATATCCAAAACGTCTAAAATCAATGACTCTGGAAGATACTTTGAAAATACCTATGGCTTCTGAAACCATGTTAATTCAGGAAATTAAGCAACTGCAAATTAAGGTTCCTCTATTGTAGGCAATAAAGGAAATTCCTGAGTTAAACCAGTTAATCAAACGGCTATGTATTAAAACACTAGGAAGGAAGCTAAAGAAGATAAATACCATTCATGTTGATGGCTATTTAGCTTATTTTTTTTCTAGGAAAACTATTGCTCCAAAATATGATGATCCTGGTATTCCACTTATAACCGTTACAATTAACGAGGTAGCAATACCAAATGCACTAGTGGATCTAGGAGCAACTATTAACGTGATGACTATGGATGTAATGGAAAAACTAGGTCTGACTGATGTACGTCCTACAACCACAATCTAACAAATGGAAAATCAGTCTATAGTCATCCCAAAGGGCGTCATTAAAAACATTTTCTTCAAAGTTGATGGATGGGAATATCCAGTCGACTTCCAGGTAATCCAGTCACTTACACCCAAAGATAGCTATCCAATCATTCTTGGAAGACCATGGTTGGCCACTATTACCGCTAAGATTGATTGCAAAGAAAGGGGAATGACCATTTCTCATGGTCAAGACAATAAACGTTTGTTCTTATATCCCCTTGCTAAACCTATTGAGCATAAAAAGGTTTGGGTTGATGAACCAAAAGAATCTAATGGTCCTGATAGTTTGGCCTCTCTAGCCATGGTAGTAATTAAATAACATGGAGAAGAACTAGAGGATTAGTTAGTAAACAACATAGCACGCCTTGCTATAAGTTCGAATGAGGAAGAAGCAATGGACACTCCAAGAATTCTCGGTCAACCAATTGATATAAGTGGGATGGAACAAAGTTATGCTACAATGGGAATGCCTTGTCCCTTAGCTAACATGATCCCTAGAACAAGTTATTTCTTTGTAGATATCATAAGGTTTCACCGAATTATACCTCATAGTTGTCCTCTCAACACCCTATTGCGACCAATTTACATTGTCACTTCGGCCCATCCTGGAACAAAATCGATTATGCTATTGCCAAGAAAAATTTAAACATCAATAGCTGGCTGACAGAAACACAAGAGGATAAATAGTTCAATGTATTGGTAAGAGGGTCTAAATATTTTTCTTGGGATTACATGGACATGAGGGGAATTCACCCAAGTGTTTGTACCCATCACATTTATATTGATCCTAGTATAAGGCATGTACGCCAGCCTCAAAGGAGACTCAATCCTGCATTAAAGGATCTGGTCAAAGTTGAAATTTAGAAACTCCTCTGTGCAGGATTTATTTATCCTATCTCTGATAGTAAGTGGGTGTCACCTATGGTGGTTGTTCCAAATAAAAATGGGAAATGGAGAATCTGTGTAGACTATAGAGAACTCAACAAAGCCACTCATCAAGATTATTTTCCCCTTTGTTGATCAGGTTCTGGACAACTTGGTTGGAAGGAAATATTTCTCTTTTTTAGATGGATTAAGTGGTTACAACCAAATTCAGGTTGCTCCAGAAGACCAAGATAAGACCACATTTACGTGCCCTTGGGGCACATTTGCATACAGGGTTCTTTTCTTTGGACTTTGTAAAGATCCAACGACTTTTCAGAGAGTCATTCTTGCTATATTTGTTGCACTCGTTAATGACTGTGTAGAGGTCTATATGGACGACTTTACAGTCTATGGGTCAACATATGATGAATCTCTTCAGAACCTTGACCGAGTTTTACAAGTTTGTGAGGAAAATAGACTATCCATTAGCCACGAAAAATGTTTAATAATGGTAGAACAAGGAATAGTCTTGGGTCATCATATTTCCTTTGAGGGAATAAAGGTTGATCCTAAGAAAATTGAAGTCATCCAATAGTTGACTATCCCTCAAACAAAAACAAATGTTTAAAGTTTTCTTGGACATACTGGTTACTACAAAAGGTTCACAAAAGGCTTCAGTAAAATAGTGGCTCCTATGTTCTTTCTTTTACAGAAAGAAGTAGAGTTCATTTGGACACCTGAGTGTCAGCTATCATTCGAAATGATTAAGGAAAATCTTGTCTCTGCTCCCATACTATGAGGGCCAAATTGGATTCTTCCCTTCCATATTTATGCAGATGCATTTGACGATGCTATTGGTGCAGTACTGGGACAAGAATATGAGAATGGGGGTAAATATGTCATATACTTTATCAATAAGAATCTTACATCTGCAGGGAGAAACTATATGACAACATAAAAAGAATTCTTGTTTGTTGTTCATGCCATTAAAAAATTTTTCCACTATATTATAGGATATAAGGTTACATTTTATACAGACCATTCAGCTGTAAAATACCTAATGAACAAACCTGTAGTTAATGTTCGGATTATGAGGTGTTTATTACTCCTTCAGGAGTTTAATGCTACAATCTTAAACAAGCCAGGGAAATATAATGTAGTAGCAGACTTCCTGTCATGAATCAAACAAGAAGAGGGTGACAGTACACTTGTACAGGACGAGTTTCCAGATGAGAATTTGTTTCTTGTTTATGTAAAGTCATCCTGGTTCGCTGACATTGCTAACTATTTAGCTGCCTTAGAAGTACCCCCAGGGTTCACGTTGAAGAAAAGGAAGCGACTTATTAGGGAAAGTGTCCCATTTAAATGGATTAACGAAAATCTATTTCATTGTGGACCTGATATGGTCTTGAGGAGATGTGTCAGAGCTGACGAAATGTACAACATTCTAAGGGCCTATCATGATGATCCATCAGGAGGGCACTACTCTACAAAAAGAACTTCCCATAAAATTTTAGACGTCAGATACTATTAGCCTTCAATGCATAAGGATATTAACAACTATGTTCATCGTTGTGATGAATGTCAGAGAGTAGGAAGACCAATTACTTCTTCGGAGATGCCTTTATTACCGTAGGTAGTGCTCGAACCATTCGAAAAATGGGGTTTAGATTTTATCGGACCCATAGATCCTTCCTCTCAAGGGAAAAAATACATATTGGTTTGCACTGATTACCTAAAAAAATGGGCAGAAGTTCAAGCCTTACGAGTAGCTAGGGAAGAGCAAGTCACAAACTTCCTCTATGATAAAATCTTCCTTAGATTTGGAGCCCCTCGAACTATCGTTACCAACCAGGGACCCCAATTAATTTCCAAAGTGATCTTGGCATTCACCAACCATTTTCAAGTAAGCCATAGAAATTCATCCCCTTACCACCCTCAAGCAAACAGCCAGGTGGAAGTAACTAATAGAGAGCTTGAGACCAATTTAACACAAACAGTTTCTTCAGGAAGAAAAGATTGGGCTAGGAAACTGCCTGAAGTTGTTTGGGAATACAACACAACATGGAAATCCACAACTGGATTCAGCCCCTATGAGCTTGTTTTTTGGAATAAACCTCTTCTTCCCATTGAGTTTGAACTTCAAACTCTACGAACAGCTATGGAACTAGGTCTGGATTTGAAACGAGCCCCAAGTTGAATGAGTTCTACAATTAAATGAATTGGATGAGCTTCACTTAGACGTTGTCCATCAAATTGAACTAATTCAACATCAATGGAAAGTGTGGCATGACAAACATATTAAGGAGAGGGAGTTCCATAATGGAGACTAGGCCCTGCTATTCGATTCCAGATACAAAGATCATAGAGGAAAGCCCAAGACTCATTGGTAGGGGCCTTATGAGATTTTAGAGGTCTTTTCGAAAGACACACTTCAATTGAAACCAATTGATGGTGATACACGAACCCTCTTAGTCAATGGTAATCGCTTACGTATCTACCATAAGCCAGTCAACAGGGAAGAATTTTCAAAACTGGTAGAAATGCAGGGTGAGGTCCAACGCATTGACTCTGCCAAGGTAGAGTCTATTTGGTAAATAAAAAATAAAAAAATATACATATATTTTGGAAATGTGTAATACAAAGACATGTATAATTAGATAATTTCTTTTCAGTTAGTTTTTCTTCTTTTGGACTTAGCTAAATTTTTGTTCCATTTTGCAAGACTTCTTATAAAGAGGAAAATAACTTCCGGAGAACCTTCCTAAAATGCTCTCGAACTTATGGTCCTGATGCCAAATGCTTTGGAACCTGACGGTCCTTATACCCGATGCTCTATAATTCATACAAAAACTCGTCACATTAAGAAGACATTCATGCATTGAGATTCAAAGCTCTTGAAGTTCAATATTCATGGTCTAGCCACTTCACCTTCATTTCATTGTTGTTTCGGCTGCATCTTTCAGCGATGCTCCAGAACCTTCATTATGTTGTTGCTCCAGCTGCATCTTTCAGCAATGCTCTGAAACCTTCATTTCGTTGCTACTTCGGTTGCATCTTTCAACGATGCTCTAGAACCTTCATTTCATTGATGCTCCTGCTACATCTTTCAACGATGCTTCGAAACCTTCATTTCATTTATGCTCCATTTGCAAGTTTTGGTGATGCTCCGGAACTTATCCGCCTTCTTCATCACAAATGCATGCATCTCGCGTGCTCCAAAACTTATTCATTTGCATTCCACTACCTTTTTCATAAATTCAAAATTTTGCGATGCTTCCATCATCATTTCTTTGTACACATGCCTTCCTATCTATTTTTTTATCATAAATAAAGTCACCAGTACCGCAATCCTCATTGATGGCTCCGTCATTCATAAACTTTTGCATCCATGCCATAATAAATTTGTCATCACCTCAGCCAATACCATCATGTCATCCTGTCAAATCTGTAAAGGTACGAGATCTTCGAACGATCATAAAATGCATGTAAGTACTAATTTTCGCTTTAAGTAGGTAGTTATTTTCGAATAAAGAATAATTAATTGGCACAAAAATCCCTATTTGACAATGTTTCTATATTAAAATTTGTGACAGTTGATAAAAGACTTTAATTTTTTTTATCTAACTAATCCAATTAGAAAATAAAATCGAATCCCCACACTCCAATATTTCACACATGTGAATGGAGACAAATGTCTCTTCCCCAATTACTTAAGTATGTATCTTCTCTTATCTAGTTTCACCTCTCATTGACCAAAATATATTGCATCCTCTTGGGATACTTGTCCAAATTCTTAATACTGTGTTCATTCATCATTCTTGAGCGTTAACACATAAACTGATCTCAGCCACCCATTCTATTTTTTAAAATTACATTTAAGAAACTCATTCCATCCTCATTTCACAATCAATCAATCATTGGTACCCCTATTATATTGAAGCAAATAACCTTAAAGAGAAAATATCCATAAACAATCATAATTTTGTATCATTGGAGTGCATCCCAAGTATCAATGGACGTATAATTATCTTAAAAGAAAATTTACATTATTATTTTGTATTCATTATTGCTATATCTAAGTGTTTCTTTCACTTTTCTTTTTGTTTTCATTATTTATGTCTATTCCCTCCTAATTTAGAAATTTGTGCCACTCGGCAATCAACTACTTGTACGGTAAGCTTTTCGCATGCCTCCATGCAGATTAAACTCATTGTACATTAAGCCTTGAGCAAGACAAATAAATAATTTCAGTAGCAGTATTTTCAAAATTAGTTGTGTACAAGTTCTTGCCCTGGTTGAAATCTATAGCAGAGTGGAAAATAAGAGAATGAGGGGTGGTAAAAAGAAATCAGAGCCAGATTCCACAGAAAAATTGTTGATGTTAAGCAATATCTCTGGTCTATTCAAAGAGGCAGGGTGGTTGGACTTTATAAAAAATTTCGAAGGTTATAATGAAATGCTGGTGAACGCATTTGCAGAAAATTACTCAAATGGTTAGGTGGTACTCCATGGAAAGCGTTTTAAGGTGAGTCCAAAAATTATCTCTCTTTTATCAGGATTAGAAAATTCAGGCATAATTTAAAGAGACCTCTCAAAGAACATATCAAAAGTTGTTTGAATTATTTGTTAGAGAGGGAGACCCTCACCCCATAGTAGTAATTAGTACTAGAGGACAAAATAAAGGATTTCAGAGAACCTCTATACTAGAACCTTGGGGAATGGTTGTAGCCTAGATTATAAATTTTTCACTTGTGAAGGCCAACTCACTGTTGTAGTAGGACTTGCATTCTGAATGCTAATCCATTTGCGCCATGGAAAGGAAAACCCTGCTCTTAGGGTTAATTTGCCTGAATTTTTATATGATTCTATAAATTCCTCTATAGAGAGATATAAAATGGGGCCAGGGCCACTAAAACACCATGGATTAATTTAATTAATTTGCAAATATCACTTTCGCAAGAAATCCAAGGGCAGTTGGGAGAAGTTTTTTGGAGAAAATTGAAAATTCTTCAGTCAAAGGAAAAACGGAACCAAGGGAAACATCTCACCAAGTTGCTTCACCATCCAGAGCAACTTCCCCTGAGGGCTCTCAATCTTTGGAAGCTCCGATTCCTACCACCCTTGGTGAGGAAGTGCCAAAATCTTTGAATGATGAATTCAAAACCCTTGATTTACCAGAGCATGTTGAGCTCGTCTATTCTAATATGAGCAGTCCCGGGATAAAAAGAAAAGGGAAAAGAAAGACACCTGTCACCTTCCAAGGTATTCCTCCTTTAAGGAGAAGTAAACGTCTTGCCTTTGAATTCACCGAAACCCCAATGCAAAGTATGGAAGGTAGTTCAAAGAAAAAGAAACCCAAATGGCCATCAAAACCCATTGAGATTTTTGAGCATGTCAATGAAGAGGAAATGCCTCTAGAGACAGAAAATTCGGTCAAGGAAATTCCTTCCCACTCTGAAGATGTCGGGGAAATCATCACCAAGGAAATTCAAGAAAAAGAACAGGATGGGGAAGATAATATTTTAAGTCATTTATCTCCCATTGTTGATAGAATTATAGAGACAATTGAAATAGGAGATACTAATTTAGAGATAGAGAAATTTAGAGTAGAAATTGATGATTTAAAGAAACAACTGTACAAAAATAATGAACAGATTGAATTGAAAAAAGAGGAGATAACAATGCATGTTGCTATAATGAATAAAAGAGATCAAGAAATACAGGGTTTGAAACTACAACTACAGGAAAAGGATACATTGATTTATAAGTTAAAAGAACAAATTCAGGAATTAAGTCAAGGACATAGAACTTATAATGCTAACATTGCTGAAAAAAATAAAGAAATTGAAATGGTAAAGAAAAATTTTATGCTTATGTTCTCAACTTTTGAAGAAGACAGGAAGACACAAACAGAAGAATTAAATGCTTCCCTCAGCAAAATTGTAGAGCTAGAACAGGACTTAAAGGAAAGCATTGTGAAACCAAGGATGGAATCAAAATAAATTCAAACTGAGCCAGTTATAACTGAATGGTTCTAGGTTCGCATTCCCCCATTACTCATGAAATGGATGGAAAAATGCTATTTCTTAAGAAATGTTCAAACTGAGAACTACAGGTTGAAAAAGGAACCGGTACTCCTGAAAGAATCATTTCACAGTGAATATAAAGGGAAACAAGATGCATGTCAGCTAGTACAGTGTCTATTATCCTGTAGAAGGCCATCCAGATTACTCAATGTTTCTAAATAAACAGTGGATAAGGTGGAAATTGTCCAGAATCTATAATGATCAGCCTTATGAGCCTAATGATAAATAATTTGTTAAAATATTTGTGGAATCAACCCCTAAAGATAAATATTTGCTTTGTGAATTATTTTTGCATGATCTTTTATTAGAAAATCACGTTGGTTTCTTCATCAATCTATTTGTTGACGAAGTAGAATTGAGAGCCCTGTTGTCTACTACGAGAAACTAGGTTCATTGGCAAGAACGCACAAAAGAATTTGCACAAGTAGAAAGAACCATGGGTCTTAAAATAATATCACCTAATGCTAGTCCTGAAGGTTTTAAAGACACCTTTTTGTCTCTCTTGGTAAATGATAAAATGAAAGAAAGGTATGATAACAGTTTCAGACTATGTTACAATAATTTCATGGAACATGAGCAAAATTTAATTGGAAAAGCATGGCATGCTTGTGAAGAGAGATTTACTCCATTACCAGCTTATCTCAAGAAAAGAGAGGTCATTTCCCCTATTAATATCAGATGGTCTTTTAGAAGGGTTGATGCTTTAGTCAAAATCCTAAGAAACCTTAAGACAAACTGGATGGCGATGAGATATAGACCTCCCTTCCTGCTTAATCCACCTCCTGCTTTCCATATTTCAACATATCAAAATGATAGGGTTTTTAATGAATGGAGAGAAGGTGTTATATTTCACAAGGGTTCATCCATGACCCTATAGCTTTCGATTCAACAGCAAGAGATGAGTATGACCTCAGTGCCAAGTATGAAGAATGAAATAAAATTCAGGGTTACAATTATGGAGTAGAAGGACCTACCAGGAACTAGGAGGGGAAGGAAATGATGAGGTAAAAATAACCTCATCATAATGAAGCCATAAAATCCTATTTATACAAGCTCTATCCTCAGTCTTTGCCAATTAATTAAACTATAGGAGAAATAATTGCTTATCTTTAAGGAAAATTATACAAACTTTATTTCTTATGATCAATTGAAGCAATCTACCAATACGGGTTTAATGGGTTATTTTGAGTGTTTTTCTAGGGCAATAATCGGACATCTTGCAGCAGTTACAAAACGTTTGAACCAACACATGCCTTAATGATGACTGAAGTTAGATGCTACGAACCTGCTCCCGAACATCAGGCTGATGAACTGAAGATATAGTTGTTATTTATTTAATTTTTGATATGATCTTTTAATCAAAAACTTCATGGCTCGTCTCAAGCCTTCTTAATGATTATGCAATGGGTTTTAAAGATAAGGGAGTTAGTTAAAAGCTATTATAGAAATTTTCAATGGCTATCCACGCCATCTGGAATCTAGGATTTAGTTACAAGTTTTCTATAAGAATGTAATTTCCTAAGGTTGAACGAGACACTCAATAGTGATGTTATGTTGTTAACATGATCTCTGAATACTGATGAATAAAATAACTATCTTATGTCAATCGTTGAGTTGTTGAACTATGGATGATAAATTTTTTTAATGAAAGGACTTCATAACCAGTAGTGTATGTGATTTGAGAACGAATTAATAACCCGCGAGTTGGCCACTCAAGGGGAGATAGCTTAAATAGATAAGTAGTTATTGTTATGTTGTTTTTTTTGTTACATAGATAACCATTTAGTAGGAAATCATTTAAGTCTGTTAGTTGTCGAATCTGAAGTTCTAGAACACTCTTGTTTTCAATTATTATGAGCTATTTGTTGCAACTGTTAGAATCATTTACTGTTTAGGAGAATGTTTCATGGTCCATTTACTTATTTTTCCACTTCTGTAGTTTATCAGTTGTTTAGTTTATTTATTCCTATTCTTTCTAGCTTAGTCGTTATGCTTTCTAAATTAGTTATCTTGTGCTTTCTAGTTTAGTATTTCTAGCTTTCCTAGAATAAATTGTTTTCTAGTTAAGTAATTAAATGGCAATAGAATAAAATTGATTTCAGTAGTTTAAAGGGAAATAGAAAATCTAAGATGAGTTATCTAAATTATCTTCTATTGCAAACTGCCTTGGGCACTACCCAGTTGACTTATTGACATTTCTATATTCTAAAGTAATGGGACCTGACGATAGCCTATCACATTTTATTAAAGATCCATCATTGGGCATCCCAACTAATTATAGATCTTTAATCCTATTGTAGGTATCTATCTTCAATCTTTGGAATTTTGAGTGAATAGTGGCATCATGAGAAAAATTTGAACCATACTACACTTTCACAAATTTTAGAACTTTCAAAATTTGTAAAACCCACTTAAACATATCTCCTCCTTTGCCCTTGTCACATTTATGGATGTTCCTTGAACCAATAAACTCAATGATATCCATATCTTCATACTTTATTAAAAGATGATTAAAATTTTCATGAGTTATTCAAGCAATTATGGTTGGAATTGCTTGAATAACTCATGAAAAATTATTTTTAATGCACTTACTTCATTAAAACGTGATAATAATTAACCTTACAACCTTTAAGTCATCTCATAAAATTTAGTAAGATAAAAATATTATTTTTGATACATCATAGAAAAAATTCCAAATAGAAGCATAGACATAACATAAAACTTACGTCATTAGGATAGGATAACTAAATTCACCAACACTTGTTACAACCCAATTATAGTCGTGACTCTTATCATGCAAACTTTACTCTAACAAGTTATCAATAACGAATTGTACTCAAAATTTAACAAATAAGATGGATGATTAAATGATCATCTCTCATCATAGTCATCTCCACATTACCTTGCAATATTAATTAGCAACCCACTTAGTTCCAATAACCTACAAGTCTTCAATATATTTGCAAAACTAGATACACAATTAGTCTCTCCATCAAAATGAAATAGACATACGATAAGTTTTAAAAAAATTATAAAAGAACAAGACCTAAGGGTCTAGAAATATGATTTGGGGGCTCATCTAAGATGGCCTTGCCTACATAACAAGATCAAAGGCTTATAGTTTGCATACTTGAACTAAAACCAACACATACTTGGTTGGCCAATAATTTTTTTTATCTTAAATAGGTTCAATTCTTACAATAATTTGACAACAATTTGATTTTAGAATGACTTAACAACTTCTAGCTTGTTGATTGCAACAAAACATGAAAGCATTTAAACACTCATGTTACACCTCGAGTTTTTTTTTGATAAAGTAAGAAACATTTACAGGGCATCATACCGTTTACACGGAGAGCCCTCGGGGCTAAAAAAAGCTAGTTCAAAACAAGACATGAACTAGAAATAGAAACAGGACATGGACATTCGATAGATTGCATGTCGAACGAAAGACTAGGACTAAACAACCCCCAAATTAGAGGGAACATATCTGACTCCCAAAACTTGAGGTTGCGCTTTTTGGAGTCCCTTCTTTTTTTTTCTGCACAAGAGACTAGGAAGGCTCGAAAATGAAGTCCACCGAGTGAGACAAGATGTGTGGTTCCTCCACAACCACCAATGACAAAGAGTCACCAAAAATTGAAGCTGACAACGAAGAAGAGGACTCAGGATCAATCAGAGGATCAACAAAAGTGATCTTTGAGGGATGGGTAGGCTCTACTAGCACAACAACAGCAGAATGGGGCAACACTTGTTCCATGGAAGGGATAGTCAAAGGAGGATCTTGGGGAGCCTTCAAAGAAGAAATAGTCAGGGGGATGTCCTCCTTGGAGGGACCATCTGAAGAGGGAGAGCCCATCATGAGATGGTCCGAGAGAGAATTCTTCCACCAAGTAGTAGCACCCTTGCGGTGAGAAAGAGGGTAGCCAAAGGCCAAATGACCAACAGAGAAACATCTCCTGCACCAAAAAAGGAGCCCCTCATAGTCCAAAAGTTGTTTCCAAGGTCTATCCTCCGCCATCAAGACCACATCACCATGGAAAGGTTTGGAGGTGTTTAAATCAATTAAAATACAAGCCATCGTAGTATGCCCAAGATCTTGAGACGTAGAGTTTTCTTTCAGAAAGCAACCGATGGCATTGCCAATATCTTCAAAATAAGAATCCTCCCAAAACTAAAGAGGGAGGTTTGGTATTCAGACCCAAACTGGTATGATATTCAGTGGCTTCATAAGAGGATTGAAGGAGCAAGACCAAGGCCAAAGGAACATCGAATGAATACCCTACATCCACCCCCTGTCCAACACCCTATCTCGCTCCTCAGAGGAATCAAAGGTAGCAAAGAAAAAACCTCTAGTGCTGGAATAAAAATCAATCTACGTCGAAACAATAGGTTTCCAAGAAATGGAAACCCACTCATGGAGATCAAGAAGGGAGGGCCACAAGTTGTTAAACCTACAGACAACACCCTGACGCACATAAAAAATCCTCATTTTCAACAACCTTTGGTCCACAGACCACAATAGGGGAAGCATAGGCATAGGGAAAAGGTTGAACCCTAGCCAAAGTAGTCTGGGAATGAGCATTTAAAACAACACCAAAGAAGGATTTTTGATGGAATCTAGAAGTATCAGGAGGACAGGGAAAGGGGCCCCTGCCTACACAATCCCGCACAAAGTTTGTTCAGGAGTTTCTTGTCCACAACTTGTTTCGCGTCATTCGAAGGAAACAGAGGAACCCGATTCGATAGAGAACCGAACAACCCCTATGCAACCCCATCCATACAAATCTATGCAACATCATTCAAAAAAATTACCTGTTGGACGTCACCCGCATAGCTCTTGCTCCAACACAACATCATTTTTTTTACACCTCAAGTTTGTTTTACAAATTTCTTTTTAGCTTTTTACGTTAAAACGTGTTTTGATATTAGTTGATGACTATATGTTATTTGAAATTTTGATGAAATGCAATGCAATGCAATGTGTTTCAATTTTAACGATTTTTTTTATTATTATTTAATCAAGATTGTAGTAATGTTGTGATTAATAATAGGCTAACTATTTGATTGTATTTCTAACTGAAATGCATGATTAGATTCTTACCCGCCAAAGGGAGAGGAAGAGTATCACTGGATAGAGGAGTATAGACTTTGGAAAAATAATCAGGTTAATGTTAAATGAGTTCAACACACACTCACGTAGGTCTTAGCAACTAGATCGAGTCAGTATCCTAGTCTTATCGTTGATTCAATTTTGTGTTCTGTCTAAGTTTGGGTCGATTTGTAAGGTTAGTTTAAGCCTTGTCGTGTCTTTGGTCTATTCAATTTCCTTAAAAAAATAAAAAGTTACTTAAATTCCATCTTTATTATCTAAATGTACTATATATATAATCGACTATATATAATATAAAGTGGTATATTAAAGGCATATTGTTGGCTGCCATATTGTCATGCTTATAAAAGCATGTAAAAGGTAATTTAAATCTCTTACTTTTCCAGCACTTTGTGAGGCTTAAAGCTTCTATCGAAGGCTTGAATCAAGGAAGTTTTAAATGGCATAAAAGACATTATTGTTGGCACAAAGATGGTACCACAGATCTAACTATTGGTCAAGCCACTAAGTGGGAGTTATAACTATTAATAGAATGCATATTAAAGAGAATAGGGAGTGGTGACTAAACTTAAAAGTTTCAATTAGAATTTAAAACCAACGGTTAAGTGAGAAGTTGTGGGTTATAGTGGAAGAAAATGAGTCATTGTTATTATCATTTGGAGGTTTTGAAATGAGCAGCGACAGGCAGTGAGAAGGAGAGAGCTGGAACTATGTTTTGGTAGTTCGTATGTAATACACTCAGATAATGTTGCATGTATTCAAGCCTAGTTGTTATGTTTCTTTGATACATTTTTTTCAATCATATTTTATGTATGCCACAAGTGGAGAGTAGAGGGGAGTCAAAGATATTATCATTGAAGCCTTTTTTTATTCATTATTGTGACCACGGGCTTGAAGGGGAGTGTGTGGGTTTGAGAACTTAGGAAAGACTTGAATATAGTTGAGGGTTTATTATTATTGATCAGTGGTCGAAGATTATCAGGTAGAGCAATAGCGAATAAGAAGAAGAAGCACAATTGTTGTGAACATTAAAGAGGACATACAAGAACATCAAAAGTTAGACTTTAGCAAGTTGAGTTATCTTGAAGAATCTTAGTCGAGCCTGTAACTATGCATGTTGAAGTTCTAAAGTACAGAAACAAAGAGCTGACATAGACATGCATTTATACTTCAATTTTCCTGAATAATTCTGTAGTTTAATCTAGAAATTCTAATACAGAAAGATGAAAGAATAGTAATTTATTATGATGAATATTATATGCTAACAAAGAAAGTTTGGTCTAATTTTTACAGACATGGAAGAATTTAATTAATCTTTATTTCACTCTGAAATGGACAATAGAGTAGAGAGTTAGACAGCAGAGTAGAGAGTTAATTTCTAGTTGTGTTAAGCTAAATGATTTATTCCATTTTTCTTAGGAAGAGTATATTTGTAGTTTTTTATATAAATATATATTTATATATACATTTATATTGGAATTATATAAATATATATATGTATATATTTAGATATTTATATTAAGAATGTGTAAAGGATAGTTTATGTTATGTAATTATAAAATTAAAAGACAAGCTTAATGCTTACATTATTGAGTTGATTGAAAAAAAAATAGTTTTATAATCGGATTTATTGTAAGATTTTTAAACACCTCAACATAGTACTCTTTTGGATAAAAGAAGTTGATATTATATACTAAATTTTCACCAATGCTATTATTGTGTTCTTATGCATAGAATCAAAAGGAAAAACATAGAAAAGTCAAAACTATTTTAATAGAAGAAGTTATCTTTTTGTTGATGAATAATATTATTATATTTAACTTAAATGACAAATAGTCAAGAACTTAAGAATAAGACAAAGTGTCTGATTCGATGACATTGTGTGTTAACATTATAAAAATTTGTGCATGAAAATAGGAGAGTAGTTTACTCTTAAGATTTGAGTGCAAATTCTTGTGAACGAGTGGCAGTTTCCAAGTCCCAAGATGTTACGAGAACATAACATTGGTGTTTAATGTTAGTAAAACATTTCCATCTTAGTCATTTATCAATTTTAATAAGTATATTTTTATTATTTTATATTATTAAGAAAGGTTAGACAAATAAGTCAACCACTCAATCATATGTTAAACCTTAGGTCAAAGGTAGTTTCCAAGTCAAGTTAGAGGTGTGTGAGCTTATGAATTCACTTCCTAAGGTTCAAGCGTTTGATATATTTTCAAATCTTTGACCAAAGTAATGCAAAAAAAATTGCTTGCATTAGTCGGTTCATCATGTTCTAGATTGCATATCCAGTCAAATTGGTCATACTTAGTTAGAGATGTCTAAAGTTGTATGGTTGATTGATTATTTAGGACACAACACTATAACTCAGATGGCATATACTTGTTGGTTCCTTAGTCTATACTCTTCGTGAAGGGTAGGGCCACTTCTAGTTGGAAGGTGTGCAGGAGACCTCTAGTCTGTGGTTGGAGGTAAAGCACTTGGATGATGCTCTCCCTCTTGCAAACGAAAATGTCGAGGCTTGTGAAATAGAAGGATTTTCCAAATATGGAAGACTTGACATTGTATCATTATTTTATTATGTAAACTTGAATACTTGAAAGTATTTCTCATATAAATTCTAATTGAAAAGTTTTATCTTATTTCTCAAGTTGAAATTAATATAGTTCAAATTCAAAATATTTATTATTCATTCATGTTTTGATCATGTACAATAAATGATATATAAAAATGATTTTTTTTGCTATTATATTTTTAAGCTTATGTTTATTTATTTCTTTGGTAAAAATTTAAGTATTTATTGTGTAGTAAGATTGATTTTGTTACAACACATAACTTTCATATCCCTCATCCAAATTTTAAAAATTAATATGTTCTTAAAAGTGAACCCGAGTCAGAAAAAAAACCCAAAAAGTGTTTTGGCAAGGTTCTTAAACATATGTGAGTAATTTTCTCTACAAATTAATCTACTAGTTTCTCCTAAAATGTCAAGATAACTAGATGACACAAAAAACCTCATGTGCAACTAATATTAACCTATATAAGGGACCTATTCCAAAATAAGTGAAAAAACTTATGATATTACACTTATGATCATCAGTAACAAATAACCCTTCTTGCACTAAGAACAAAATATATTCTTCATCAGTAAACCACCCAGTATTAGACTTTTGGAAGGAAAGTAATTATTTTACTTCAAGAATCAAATCTAGGTTTTATGTCAAACAATTATCTATCATTAAGAAAGAAGACATAAATATATAGCGATATTATGCTTATGTAATTGAATGATGATCAATTGTTGAAGCTAGACCAAAAAAGTATGTTAATATGATTGCCTCCAATATATTTCCCAATATTTATATTATATTTGAAACATTCAAAGATAATAGTACAACAACAAATATAATAAATAGCAGTGATTTCCTACTTTACTAGCTATCACTACAGGAAAAAATTATATAAACTATTAAATATGTATGATTTTGAATTCTTAAGATGGTAACCTTCATACTCTTTATATTTTCATCAAAACTAAGTTTCCTATAAGAAAATATTATTTGTTTCTCACTAGATGTACACTATCTACCAAATAACCAAACTCAAATCTATACCCACATGATTTAACATCATTTCACAATCCAATGCACCATAGTTAAGATAAATATAAATTTTTGATTAATCTAAAGCTATCTTTGATCCAATTATTAGAATGAACATAAAATGAACCAATCCTAATGTGCTCATAACATGCTCATATGATAGAATATCCAATAGTTGAGCATAGAGAAAACTATCAAAGCATATTGCTATTTGGTATTGTGTTAAAAATATTACTTTAGTCCCTCAAAAATTTATTATTCTAGATGCCTTCAAGTTAAGGTACATAGACCATAACCCCCTATCCAAACCTACATCTCTTATTGATTATATTTAAATGAAAAAATAATTGCACCATTACCGATACATTTAGGTGTCATGTAACGAAAATAAGCAACTATATCAAAATATCTCACATCCTTGGGTTTATGCAATATTTGAAATTATTTCTCTAGGATTGCATTCAATTAATACAATTACCAAGGTTTGAACAACACACACCATATTAATGTTTCAATTCTAGACCTAGCCACCAAAGTTGCAACTAGCATCTACTTTTGCAAAAATGAACTCTAAAGATTTAACTCGTATGTCTATTAGCTCTAGTTATCCGTCACAATAGATGATTGAAATATCATGGTGGCATTTGGAACCTTGATTAGATAGATAGAGAAAACAACATTGCATACAAGAAAGCATCATAAGGTTGGAAAATCCACTTGATACCATCCTTAAACAACCACATCAAGCAACAACGACCTAAATATTATTCACAGGCCACACTAACAGCCAACACTAATTTAAATTTGTGAGAAACACATAACCTAAAAATAATATCCTCCTAAATGGATTTCAGAGCAGTTAACAACAAAGAATGCTCTCAAACTAAGACATACAATTTTCAAGTAACTTTAATAATCAAAATGAGTGAACAATGAAGAAAACAAAAGCGAGGGATGTTTAATATACTTTGAGTAACAAATTCATGCTTACTATCCATGAAAATTAGATCATGTAAGATTTCAAGGTTGACCATTATCAAATACTCTAGACCAACATGATTAGCCATTATATGATTTACTCAAAATTCACAAAATATGATTTCACCAAGAATAAACCATAATTGGAAAGACTCATGCAACATAATAATTAATCCCCTAACCCACAAGGAAGTAACCCTTGTTCATAGGTTGAGATGCTCATCCAAAATTTGTAAAATTAAATAAAATCTTGATGAAGGTCATAATTCTCGACTACATTCCATAAATCAATGATCCAACATATACAAATTATGGAAAGATGAAATCAACATTTGCAAATCTTGGATAAAGCTAAACAAGTTGTGCAACAGAAAGTTTAACACTTATAATTTGTGAAAATAAGAGATAAACGACTTATATATTGTGGAACAAGTTTGGGTTTATTTGTGTAGTTAAAAATTCATTCTATAGGCCATATAATCCAAGATTAAACACATGTAGATAAAAATGTGAAAATAAAGACACAACATCGACATTATTTGGTAATTTTTTTAATGAACTACAATAATTTTGGAATAGGCATGAAATGAAAGAAAAGAAAGACTATAAAACCCTCACATGGTGCAATAGGTAGGTGCAAAATTATGATATTTATAATATAAATATCATCCCTTCCCATGCTAATATGGGATATTTAGAATATGTATGGGCATTCATCAAAATATAAAGGATTGGTTCAATTGGTTTCACTTATTTTTCCCCACTATTAATTGAGGGAATTGATAAATCATTTATTTATTATGGCAGATCCAAAAACAATTAATATCATCCTTAAAGACATTTATGCAACAAAATAAAATGGGAAGATGGTTATCAAGACACAATTCATTATCAATTTACTCAAGAATCTGATCTTGAGGGATGTAAGGATTGCAAGGTATACACAAAATGGATTTTTTATAAAGGCATTAAAGAAAAACGATTTCAAATGAATACAAATCGATAGATATAAACTATTACCAACATCAAAATATATAAATGCCAATGTGGAAAAATAGACAAGGCATGGAATGTGTTTGACAATATACCTACAATTCCTTAGTGATTAAGCATGCAACAGGTGGAAGCATAGAGACAACATGCAAATTAATTGACAAAATCTCTCAAAGAAAATGATATTGTGCATTGAAATTATTGTTGGATAAGAACCACAAATTGTAAATAAAGTTATAGATTTAGACAATAATAGGTATAGATACTTACTCAGTGTTTACCTACACCAAGATGGGGTTTTTGAAAATGAATATAGACATCCATCATAGTCACAAAGGTCGCAAGTGTAAAAAGTGCAGTTGAAACTGAAAAAGCTAAATTCCACAACCTTACAAGCATCCTCACAACTTGTGCCAAAAATGGGTGCCTTCCTCCCTACATGGAAACCTATCCAAGCATAATTGAAAGTCAATTTTTTCTAGATGTTTTTTCAATTGTATTGGTAGGCATGTATCAAAAATTAGAAAGCATGGACAAGGCATGTGAACTATTTTGTAGAATTCCACACACCTAGTTGTAGGCTCGTGTACCCTCCCCCCACATGAATGCATATGGTAATAAACCTTGCACCACGTATCTTGAATATATTTAAAAAAATCTTACACAATCAAACTAATTAATAAAACCATTGAATTTTGTAAAATAATGAACAAATAAAGATTTCAACATCTATCTCTAAACAATAAAAATTATCTAAAATATTATTTTAAAATTATTATTCTAAAACTATGATAAAAATAGGCATTACATAAAAATGGTATCTTGGTAATATTTGAGTTAATATCGATCAAACATAAAATTAAAAAAATCATCCTTAGAAAACATACAATATATTCAAGTCTTAAATTGTCACCTACCAAACATAGTATTTATAAACCATGTTATCCACAATCTATAATATACATGATTGATTATAAAATGTATTTAATTTATGAAAAGAGAAAAAACATTTTGATTCGTAGTATAAAAAAATCTAAAATATGTAGATAATAAATTAATTATCTAGCCCACCTACTATCTCATCAAGTATAATGCAATCCACAACAAGTGTCACGTAGTGGCTAGTACTTGCCTTTATAGTATTGTAATTATAATTTTTTAGGTTTAAAAAATTAAATGTAAGTTTTATTAATGTGAATTAAAATAAATGTAAGTTTTGTTAATTATAGTATTTTAGTTTTGTTAATTAGTTCTTTGCATGACCTAAACTTAGCCTTAAAACTCATACCCTAATCCTAACCCTATCCCTTGTCCTTACCCTAACCCTAGCCCTAACCATAACAATAAATCCTAAACCATTATCCTAACCATAAACCTATCTCTAACCCTAACCATAGTTATAACACTAACCATAACTATAAACCTAACTTTAAACCTTAAATTGTTAACTATAATTGTAACCCTAACCTTACTCAAACCCTAATCATAAACTATAACTCTAACCCTAACCACATCCCTAACTGTAATCGGATACCCTAACCCTAATCCCATCTCTAACCTGAACCATTATTGTAACTCTAAACCTAACCCCAACCCTAACACAAATAATAAACTCTAAACCATAATCTTAACCCTAATTCAAGTTGTAATATAAAACAAAAAATATAAACATTTAATCTAGAAATATTAAAATCTTCTAAAAAATTGTTTCTATTAATTTAATTTAAATATTGACATGTTCATATCTTTAATATAAATTAATGTTATACATTTTGATAATAAAAAAATAGTTTTAAATTTTTTAATTTGAATAATAACAAATCAAAAAATTGATGACAAAAATATAATAATATAATATTATTATAATTTACTAGCACTTGCACCTAAAGGAGGTTCAAGGATTATGCCGATAGAAAACTATATGTATTTTAATATGTTAGAGAGTATGTGTTTATGCATGCAAATTCAAATTCTAGTTGCGTGTGGTTGGATTAAACAATTAATAACAAATGCTAAATAATGGAATGAAATAAACTTAGACAATTCTAGATTTTTTATTAAAGAAATTAAGTATTATTTGATTATGAAATATTTGCATATAGATTTAAACAAAAAACAATGCAAATGAAAAAAGAAAGTTGCCATCAAATTGATAAAAAAATTGCAAATGAAAATAGAATGTTCCCATCCAGTAATCAAATCAATATTTATCTAGCTTTTATGTGATAAGTGAGATTTTGGAGGCTTTTACTTGATATTTTGGAGGTTTTTACCATTAAAAAACAATTGGTGTACTATTAAATGACAACTGAAACTTGTTTTTCGATGACTCAATAGTGATTTTGTGAGACTTGTTTCAAGCTCAAATCTCACACTATATGTAGGTATTAGCTAAATATAACCAATTAAAATATATATTATCTTATTTAATATTATATTAAATTATTAATATTAGAAATATTATATTAATATTTTAATTTTAATTTTATCTGTAAGTTGTGGGATGAGGGGCCCACTCCCTTTATTAAAATGAAAGAAAAGGTTACAAAAATTTGCCTCACAGATAATAAGGATCCTAGGAAAGAAAAAAATAGAGAGAAGATAGAAGAAGCCTACAGAGAAGTCAGGAACTGAGACAAATCCCAGCAAAAAAAAAAACCAACATATAATGACAAACATGGAGACAGAGAATTAGAGAATAGCTCACAACCAAAACCTAAGCCCTTCGAATTTTTCAAAGGAGAATGGCTTCCAAAGTCTGTTGGGAGTTGGCCTCCACTGCTTCCATTCCTTCTTTACGAAGCTTCTCCGCATCAGATTTCCTACTAGCCTTACATTCAGATCCGCAATCAGGTTTAGATTTACCTATAACAAATTAAGAGATCCCTAGTTTTTGAGGCAGATCCAAAGTAAAGTCATCAAAATAAGCCTGGTTTTGATCTTCCAAGTCATCCATGAAAGGGAAAGTCCCATCCAAATCAGAACCATCATCCTCTGTCTCCAAAGGGGAAAAAGGAGAAAAATCAAGAATAAGAGCATGTGGAGGGGAAGAGGGAGTTGGAGGCTGAACAAGATCCAACTCAGATGCCAGAGGATGCTCAAAAAACTTTCCATGATTCTGCCAAATAAATTCGGTATCCAGAGTGCCATCCTTCTTAACCAAATTCTTCAAGCACACATTCCTTGCCCCAGCCGAACGTCGATGGGGACAAGCATCAATTCTATGACCCAGTTGGTTGCAACGAAAGCAACAGAATGGTAAACTCTCATAATTTAGAAATTGAGTCCATACACCATGTGAGGAATGGACCCTGACTGAATGAGCTAGAGGTTTAGAAGTGTCCACCTTAGCACAAACCCTATAAAAATGATGATTAGAAGCCACCGTGTCAAAATCGAGCTTGACAAAGGATCCCACCTAGTCAATCAAAATGCTGAGAAGATCCACATTGCATAAAACCAAGGGAAGATTATACAGCCAAATCCAGACATGAATACAAGTGATCTTGGTAGTGTTCGAATCAAAGAAAGGCGACCATGGGGAAATAAACAGGCCTGAATGCCCAAAGAACCATGGCCCATTCTATAAAACAAAGTTGCAATCCTCTACTAAACAAAAGGTAACAAAAAAAAAACCAAAATCTAGAGATTCAACAATAGGGATAGATAGATTACTCCACATGCAATTAATCCATTCAAGGATGAAAGCAACCGACGGACACTTGTGCAAGCACCGCACCACCACAGAATGACTACCGAAATCCCTAGCCACAACATCGCTACAGTCATCAGTCAAGAAGAAATCCACAGGCTCATCATAGAAGACCACCTCAGAGTCCCCAAAGGAAAAATGAGGGCTTCCAAGCTGAGAGCCATTGTCCTGATTTGGCAAAGGGGTCGAGGCAGGAGGAGTTGAAGGATGGGGCAAGCTAGGGTTAGCAGTCAGAGAGTGCACATGACATAAGTACGTGCACTCATGATAGGGGTTTGATTTATTTTTGCAACCAACGACCAAAATGGTAGAAGTTGCACCTGAAGAAGCCTCACCAGATTTAGCAGCCAAGGGATCTGGGACTTGCGAAGGAGATACGACAGTCTGAGGCGAAGACAGAGGCTCCAACAAAGCCCCCAAACAGAGGTCGTACCGTCTCCTACCTTCACCAAAAGCCACAAAACGCCTGCCCCATTTCGAGCTAGGAGGACGATGGGCATTACCATTCATGGTTGCATTCCTCAGGGCAGCGTCGTTGCCGTTCGCACCAGGAGAACCTGCACACATAGTTAGGTTTTTTTTTAACTCTTTTCTATTTTAAAAACACATAATTTTCACCGAAAAAAATATGTCCATTATATTAATATTATATTGTTATTATGTTATTCTTACTATTTTATATATTTAAAATAATATTTTTATATTAAATTATTATTATTTTATTATTAATATTAATATTACAATATCAGAATTTCTAAAATATTACTATTCTTTTATTATTATAATTAATTTGATTTTATGTCCCATATTAAAATATTAATTTAAAGACTAACTTTTTAAATAAATTATATATTTAATAAATGTTATATTACTAATTTTTATATATTTGCTACTGCACTTTTGGTCATCCCTCAAAAGTCTTTCACTATTCAATATTTTTGGCTAAGTTTCATGTTTGTGGCCTTTTGGTTAGTTATCGTAACCTTGTTGGTCACTGCTCTGGTTATTAAAACTCTTTCATTTCTCGCTACAATGGTCTTCTCTAAAGCATTATCTTATTTTTTTTGTGGCGGTATTTTCCAAAGTTACATGAACTTTTGTAAGTCCCACTTTATTCATTGCCCGAGCTATTTTGACATCTTTTAGAGTTTATGTAATGCTAGCGATGTTTTCCTGAGTTATCCTAACTTTTCCCCTTGCCGCCACAAAGATGATGGAGGTTTCAAAGTGTGACCAAAGTCATAGTGTGAACTTACTACAATAAATCCAAATGAATTTAAACCCTATTTAATCCCCTAAGCAATGATCTTAATAAGATATTAAAAATCATCAAAACTAGGAATCCATTAAACTAACATGATATAAACATGAAAACTTAACAAAAACCTATTTTAAGACCTTGAATCTTATCCTATTGGGGGAGTGGTGTCGCATTGATGTGGAATGATGACCCTTTCCCAATCCCTTGTAGCACCCCTCTGATTTACTTATATTTTCAAATGGTGCTTTTACTTTGTTAGACTATGATACTATGTTGTTGTTATTTGATCACTGACATTGGAGCGATGATGGTCTTTATATTGTGATGTGATGGTACACTTTATGGATGATTATGGATTAAGACATGCTTTCTGGTTAGCATAGTTGTTTATTTGATTTGATATTAATATATGCTCATATGTAGTTAATTGATGTTTTAGTTTTGTCAGTTTTGATGTCACACTGTATTGGTGAAGGGAATGCAATTGCATCACTCGCTTGTGAGAGCCCTGCGATTCCATGATTTTCTCTTCATGGTGTGATTGTTCATGATATATATATATATATGTACGACATATATTTTGATTACAGGATTGCAGGTACAGGACATCGACTCCACCTGGATTCACAAGTTTGAGTGTGTCCATTGCCTAATGGAATAGTTGATTGGGAGATAGTAACAAGGTTTCCTTGTCAAACCACAACCCTAGTCACAGTGTGTCGTCAGTCTTTGTTTTGGTCATGCTGAGTTGTCATGTTGTCCCTGTTTACCTTGTTGTTTAATTAGTTTTGCAAGGTATGCTCTGTGGGAAAATAATGTTTTAAAGTGATTATTTAATTAATGATGTTAGAAGCTTTATATTTGATTTAATTAAATAAATTAAATTTATTTTGTAAAGTGATTTAATCTTTGAGATTAAATATATTTTATAAAGTGATTAAATTAATTAGATTAAATTGAATTAGAAATTAATATGTGAATTTTGAATTATTAAATGCACAAATATGTTAGAAAATATCTAGAGGAAATATATGTGATTTGGTTGAAAAGATATTTGTGACATGTGTTAGAAAATTAAACATTGTTGTTGGGAATTAATTCTCGGAGAGAATAATTGCATTAACTGAAAGAGGAAAGAAACTACTTCACGGCAATGAAGAGAGATATTTTGAAAGGAGGTTGTTGAAAATTCGGGAAGAAGCTCTCAGGAAAATTTTGGCTCTGGTTTTGTTTTCATCTTTCTGGAAAATTGGATAATTTGGAAGAAGCTTTGGTAAATTGGAATCTGAGGCAAAGCTCTACTTCAAACATCATTTCCTCAAGCATCTGGAAATAGGTTCTTTGATTGTTTTTATTTATATGCAAATTGGAAAGATTGTCTGTACAAGAAGAATATGTTATTTGTTTAGAAGCTTTAATATATTTTATAAATTTGAAAGATTGTTGTGTTTCGAAAATTATCATGAAGGCTTAGAGCTTCTGTAGAAATTGTTTTAAGCTTTGATTTGTTTGGAATTGGAAAATTATCGTAAAAGCTTTAGAGCCTCTATGGGAATTTTTTTTTAAACAATAGAAATCCTAGAGGGAAAACAATAGAAGATTTGGAAAATCTTTGTAGGAATGGATTTAAAATCTTCTTGTCAAAATTTGGGGAAAATCTTGTTCGTATGGGAAAAACTCTTCCTGTAAAGATTATTTATTTGTTTTGTTTTCCCAATTAGATCTATTTGGTTAGGAAATTGAAAACCTCTGGTAAAAATTTGAAAACATCCTACTATAGAATTTTTTTGTTAAAATTTGTTTCTCTGGAAAGTTTTATAATTATTTCTTGTAGAAAATTTTGTGAAAATAATTTGCTCTTCTAGAGCAATCGTTATATATATATATATATATATATATATATATATATATATATATACACATATATATATATATATATATATATACACATATATATATATATATATATATACATATATATATATACATACATATATATATATACATATATATATATATACATATATATATATATATATATATATATATATATATATATATACATATACATATACAAATATATATATGCATATATATTTTATTTATGAAGTTTCTTGTAAAAATTTATTTTGAAAACCCCAGACGAAGTTTCCGTACGATGAATTGAAATTTTGCAGATTTTAATATTAAAAAATTCATGAGTTTTAAATAGCATATGGGGGAGGTTGGGGCTATCCCCATAGCCGCCCCCCATAGGGAGGCGACATGGGGAGGTAGCACCCAGCACTGCCCTCCATAGCCGCACCCCCATATATATGGGGTTCAGCTGTATTGCCAAGCCTATGTTTATTTTGAATACTTCAAACTTTCGCCGCTCCAATTCGATTTACATTTGGATTTTATATATGTGGTTTTAAATTTTTAATATATATAATATATATGTAAGTATATATTCATATATAGATATGTATATATATTTAAATATATATTTAATAATTGTGCTAGGAAAATTAAAAATTGGTTTTAATTATTTAAATTATATATATATATATTTGATTCATAAGGATAGTGCATTTGTATTAAATTTAAAAAATTTGATAACATACGACTGTAGCACATAGAGATTCTGTAAAACCGACTCAAAACTAGCCTTCCAAAGCCATCAAAGTCGAACCAAGAGTCTTAACCAACACAAAAACTAGAGCCCTGCTAAACAAAACACTGCTAAAATTTGAACCCAACCACTATAATGGAAAAATTTTCTACTGCAATCTATAACTCCCAACTAAACTACCCAATTCTAGAAAAGGAAACCTCATCTTATATAAATTTGTTTAGAACCATGAAAATATCAAAATCTTCCTTCTAGTCCTTGTCATCCACCTGCATTAGCCCAAAATACTTCTTCAGGAAAATGATGGCCACTGCCACTATGGCTCAATGTCGCATCGGACCCGATCCTTGCAAGTCCAGAAGAAAGGGATAAATTCTGATAGCGTCCTCCTCTCGAACACATTCTACATCGCATGGCCTAGGGCACCCTCTGCCAATTATTGCCACTCATAACACCTCGTCAATACCTTCGGTCAACTCCTTGAAAAGATTCAAAACCAGTTGCTTGGCCTCGGCCTTCAACACTAGATTGTCGAGAAAGGAAGCGAGGAACCGAAAAAAGATATACAAGTTATCTCTCCCACACTCCTTGGCCTTCACATGACCCATCCCCAACACCATATTGACTACCACTATCACCAGTGTGTCATATTTTAGTAGAATTCTCTTTAGGCGATGGTCTGTGATTTCCCTAAACGAATTCTTCCCTACCGATGAGCCTAAGGAAATCAGCGTATCCGCTCCAAAGCGAGCTAGACTCACAAAAAAAACCTCCACAACGAACTTGGAACTTTTTGCCATCCCTCTCCTTTAATCCACTGTGTTTGAAAGAAGGGATGGCCAAAGTTGCTCTCTCACATTCGCTTCCAGGAATGACAGACAATTAACTCCCATGAACAATTAACCCATCGATAATTAATGCTCCAAGTCCGAACAAGGCGCCGCCCATCACATCATACCTCTACTTGAGGTGAGATGTCAATCTGGATTAGATAGCACAAACTTCACTAAAAGAAACATCATGAGGAATACTTATCGCCAGATTGCGGGATGTCAGACCCATACCCTCGCTTAAGTGCTTTCCTGCGCTTGCCACCCGAACGACCAAACCAACCTCCACCTCCACACAATCTCTTTACCGCTTCCAACATGGCATACATGCCACCTCCCTCCGCCTACTTGGAGGGGTGCCCTCCCATCCACCCACAAAACCTTGTTGTCTCAACCCACGTCTTTGATTTTTGGCCCTGTTACACCGATGTTGGATAAGAGATCTGCCTCAAAATTTCCTTCCCTTAACACATGATTGAACATTACCTATTGGAAGTATCTTATTTTTTCCAAAGTTGTTTATAGATATTCCCTTAACTTCCAATTTTGGGCTTGGTTTGATCTCTGTGCGTTAATGACTAAAGATGAGTCACCTTCGATCACTACACAATCCACCCTTAAATCGATGCATAGATCCAACCCCAAAAGGAGAGCTTGAAATTCTGTAGCATTATTTGTTCCAGCTGGTAAAGACTTTGCTAACTTCTCTAGCGTGACTCCTTTAGAGTCTCTAATAATACATCCAGCACCAGAGGGGCCAGGGTTTCCTTTCGAGGCCCCATCAAAATTTAGTTTTACCCAGCCTGGATTCAGCGGCTTCCATATAACCTTATTTTTGTCTTCTATTGTTGCAGCCTTGCCACCACCTCCAAAATATGGGGTTCTCAATCCAAGCCACTTCCTCAGGATCCAAGCATCTCATCTTGAAAATTTTCCTTTCTTTGGGTTCTGATCAACCAGTCTTGTGTTGAATAATTCTATTATGCTCACTTCAATTTTTAACTGTAACCTAGGAATTGACATCTCCTTCCCTTGGAAAATACATATGTTTCTCTCTTTCCATACTTCCTATAAAAATATCAATGGACTCGATACCCATAGATACCTAAAGAGCGAGTGCATCTCCTTAGAGGATGAAGACTTCAGCCAATCAAACAATTTGAGTGGTGAAGATGTCTTCCAACAGAGTTTGGAGCATAGCCACTGCCAAATTGTTTGTGTGTATTTGCAATTGAGAATTAGGTGGTCCAACATTTCTTCATTTTCACAGTAGAGAGGGCATCTCGACGGGCCCTGAAAACCTAACTTGGCAAGCGATCCCCTATCAAAATTCTACATTGGGTTGTCACCCAACCAAACATTCCTTCTTTTGGTAAACACGTCGAATTCCAACAAAGGTGATTTGGTAGAGTTGAGGCTACAGCTCCATCCATGGACAAAATGGAGTAACCATACTTAACAACATACTCCCCTGTCGAAGATGCATTCCATCTCAATTTGTCCACCCCCCCAATTCTTCTCCAAATGCATCTTTTTGATAAAAGTATCTCCATTAACTCCATCTCTTGCTTAGTGAATCCTAGTTGCCTGATAGAATTCCACTTAATGACTCCATTTGTACTTGTCGAAGAATTGTCCACATAATCTTTTACCTTTGAACCCCATGTTTGTTTCACTTTTTCCTTTACATTGTTAAGCTCAAGAACTTTTGCTAGCTTCGGAAAACCTTCCCAAGAATCTTCCCAAAATATAGCATCTCCACCATCTTTGGCTTCCCATGTTAGATAGTCCTAGATTAACCTATTCAAAAAGTTACTTGTACCGACTGCTAGGGGCTGGCATGACATCATGTACACTGGCAAGGTTGATATTATAGCTTTCAACAGATAAATTCTTCCTGCCCAAGAGATCCATTTGTTTTTCCAGGAGACAATTCTTTCCTTACATATTTCTATGATTGAATTCCATGTGCCTTCACATTTAACCCCTTTCTCCAAAGGAAGGCCTAGATACTTACAGGGTAATTGTCCTTTTTTGAAACCTAAGATCCTTAAAATTTGTATTTCCTTTACACATGGGGTGTTGAAAAAGAAAACCTTTGATTTTGCAATGCTTACCTTTTGCCTTGAAGCCCTCAAATAGATGTCCAAAATACCTTTAAAAATCCTTGCTTCTCTAGGCGAGGCTTCTCCAAACAACATCGTGTCATCAACAAACTATTGATGGGTAATTGATGGCAAGCTACTTGTTACTTGAACACATTTCACTAATCCTGAGGCTTTAGAAATTTCAATTGTTCTCCCCAACGCTTCAAACTTAATAATGAACAAGAAAGGGGAAAGAGGGTCACCCTGTCTGAAATATCTTGACGCTACAAAGAAACCTTCAAGGGACCCATTTATTAGAATCAAATACTAGGGCGACGCTATCCAACCAAAGAGCCAATTTAACCAATCTTTCTGGAAGCCAAAAGCTTCCAAAACTTTGAACAAAAACCGCCAATCAATTGTATCATAAGCCTTTCTTATATCCAATTTTAAAAGCATCGTCGACTTTTTCAGCCTTTGAACCGAATGAATAGCTTCCTGTATGATGATCACTCCATCAAAAATTGATCTACCCGACACAAATCCCATTTTCTCTTCTGCTATAATGCTTGGAAGGAAAATTTTTAACCTATTTGTTACTGCCTTTGCCAAAAAAATTTAGATTGTATTACACAGAGAGATTGGCCGAAACTCATCCCACACTTTTGGTTTCTCTTTTTTTGGAATTAGAGCAATTAGAGTGTTGTTCGTCTCCTTTAAAATCCTTCCAGAACTCCTTGATTCTTCAATTGCCTCAGCCACCTTTGAGCCGACAATCTCCCAACATTTCTGAAAAAAAATTGCAAGAAAACCATCCGGTCCAAGAGCCTTCTCCAGATTTAGACCAAAAGTTGCTTCCTTTATTTCTTCCTTCATGAATTTTGCATTCAACAGTTCCATCTATGTCGAGGTGATTACCCTTGGGATACCTTGTAGACATTTTGCTTGCGCTCCTAATGGCGAACCTTCCTAGTCATTTAGTAGGTTCTGAAAGAAATAAACTGTCGAATTGCTTATCTCCACTGGGTCCTCTAGAAGTTGTCCTGCAACCCCTTTTATACATGATATCCGATTCACTTCTCTTCTACTTTTGGTTGAGTTATGGAAGAATCTTCTATTTCTGTCCCTTGCTTTCAACCATATTTCTCTAGAATTATGTCTCCAGAAAACTTCTTCCTTAGCTAGTACTTCTTGCAAATTTCTAGTTAACTCCTTTTCTTTCTCAAAACTTACATCATCCATTCCTTCCTTAATCAATACCTCTTTTAAGGCTTTGAGCTCGTCCCCAATCCTCTGCTTCTCTACAAAAATATCCTTGAAGCACTCCTTGTTCCAGATTTTTATCTTCTGCTTTAGAAGTTTCAATTTGGTAATAAGGTTGAACATTTTTGAGCCTCCTGGATTGCACTCCTTCCACCAGAGTTCTACAAAGCCCATAAATTTGGGATCTTTGAACCACATTGCTTCGAATTTAAAGGGGCAGTGCACCGGTCCTTTGTCCCCTTCAATGCCCAACAAGACTGGAAAATGGTTAGAAGCACTCCCTGAAACAATCTTGCTCTCCAAACAGAAAGGGAAAAGGCGCAAATCACCTTGGAAGAAAAACCTATCAAGTTTCTCAAAGATACTACAAAAACCTTTCCTATGATTAGCTCAAGTGAAGCATCCATTCCAGGAGAAGATTTCCAACAACAAGTTATGCTCCACAAAGTGTTGAAAATCCGTTAGAGATTATAAAGCCTTACCCACGCCACCTTTCTTATCCTCAAGCCTCAAAATCGCATTAAAATATCCACCCATGATACAAAAATCTTGAGCTAAACCAGAAAGGAAGAAATCTAGCTCTTGCCAAAACATTATTTTGAGTGTTGAAAAATACAAGCCATAGACATTAATGATTACAAAATGTAGAGAAGATATTAGAATTCTTACCCTACACGCATACCAATGCCTCCTTTGTGACAGTTCTTCAACCACCATTAACTAGGGTATCCAAAGAGTTAACACACTACCCGAAGCACCATCTACACCCACCCCCATATACCTCCAATGTTTGATTCTCTTGTTTACCTTCGCTAGATCTTCGAGATCCAATTTTGTTTCCTGGAACAAACAAATCTCCGCCTAGTTAAGATCCATCACATTCTTTACCAGGCTCCATTTGTTAGGGGCACTTAATCCCCTAACATTCCAAGTTAAGAGCCTCATTGTTGTCCACAAAGAGCATCGTTCTTCCCTAATTTCATCATTGAATCAATTTTTGGTTGCCCGTTCACCTCCCCGTCCCATTTCCACTTTTCTTGGTTAGATAATCTACCACGCCTTTTGTTTTCCCTATAGTCCAGTGAGGTTTTTTCCATTTCTTTCTAGTGTAACCCCAAATTTATATTCGCTTCCACCATACTTTGGGATAATTTCCTCTTTTTGGTGGATTATGGACTTCCAATCCCTTGCCCTAGCAACAACCCACCAAGGAAATCCTCTTCACCCCCAAACTCTTGTTCCATTTCTTCCTCGAAAAACCATACATTGGCTTTTGCTTCTTCTGCCAAGACCACTAACTCTTCCCTACTGTAATGAGAGAATCCAACTCCACATTTGTGCAGTCATCCCCAAGGACCTCCAAAATCTTTGAAATCTTTCCTTCCAAAAGCGCTTCCTTAGCCAGCTTCTTAACCACCTTTGCACCCGATTTAACACCTTTCTCCAGTTAAGGAATTTTCCAGTCCTATTTTTGAAATTTCTTCGAGGCCTATTGATCTTCCTGAGTGTGATTTAGAACACCACAACTTGCCTCCTCATTAGAAAAGGGAGAAAGGACACGATTTGAGACCATCCCTTTGCCTGGAAGAGAATCTTCCCAAGTGAGGCTCGGGTTTTTTCCCTTTTCCTCACCATACACCTTTGGACCAGGACCCACTGTCCCATCCAAAGCCTTCTCATGCGGAGCCTTGGCCTCCATTTCCTTTGAACATCCAGCCTTATACTTTGTAGGCTTGCTACCCAATGGACGCACAAGAATATCCTTCGTGTAAGAATCTGCTTCCAGCTTCTGAATCCAGCTTCCATAATCTGATAGCAGTTCAATCTCATAATATGTGTGTCACACTAGGTTGTTTCCCATGCAGATGCACACATGAGATTGGAACTGCCCCAACTTCCTTCTTTTCTCAACATAGACAAAAGTGCCCAAACGGTTCCCTATTTATTCTAAGATGCTCCTTTCCCAAAACTTTGTTGGAAGGTTTGGGAGGTTAAACCATTCCTAAATCATCTCCATGACATGCACTACTGGGTTAAAACCCACCGTCCACCATCGAAGATAAAAAAAATCTTTCATCCAGAACCCAAATGCCCTTCACAATTTCTTCCCTCGGCTCCCTATTCGGGCATATTACTAGGAAGAAATCATTTTGCAAGGGTTTGAACACCAAATCTTTACCCCAACGTGATTTCCAGCATTTCGTTAGGAAGTCCCAATTCAAGCCTTTGTCGTACCATTTCCTGAATAGACCCATGTTCTCCAAACGAAAACTTCAGCTTGAAGTTTCACCTTGCTTACTACTTGCGTGGCTTTCCCCCCAGGAATTCCTTTTTCTATTCTTACCACTGGTCTCTCAAACCCATTTTCCTAGACTGCATTCCTAGCCTCCTCCCATTCCTTATCAGACTTTTTCCTTTGCCAAACCTCTTTGGTGAAACCTTTCCTTCTTCTAGGGTTTCCTTCACGGTCCTCCACATCCATCCTTGTCTGGCCTCTATTTCTTCCTTTTCCTTCCTCAAACGGTCTCAGTCTATGAAAGGCTACATTTCAATAAACACCTCTCCCTTAATGGCCCCTGTAGCCTTGCTTGTCATTTTTCGGTCTTCTTACCTCACTGTCCCACCCCTCCGAACAAGAAACTTTTTGGGTTTCCTTCACCGGACGTGCCCATCTGTCTGCTTGCCAAAGTCCACTGTGATCCATCTGTCGGTTGCCTCTAGTACCATCATGCAAACCCTGTGTGCGCCTTCTTGTAGGAGACCATTGCAGACCCATTCTTTTTCCTACAAGGGCTTGATTTACCAGGGTTACTATTTTTAGCAGGCCACTCGATGGAGATATTTTGGGCAGTAATATATATATTTAGATATGTATATATAATTATATATAATTGTGTATATATTAAAAAATTAAACAAATATTTTATAATAGGTGCATGCAAATGCACAAACTAGATGATTTTAAAATGGAATGGTTTTGAAAGAGGAAATTGATTTTTATATTGATGTAATGAGGGAAATCAATTTAAACAATTAGATTTGATTCCTCTATTGTTTGTAAATGAAAATTTGTAACAAGCTAGTTTATTTGGGCAATGTGTTATTGTATTATCTTGAAATGAAAATTGGATTTAGGAAATCCTAATGGTAGTTTTATTTCCTGCCTGAATTGCTTATTACTTATGATTTCTTTTGTACACGTAAGTTGGGAAATCGGTTAGTTGTGTAAGTAGAGATGATGTTATTTTATGAGGGGGTTGTTGTGATTTATGGTTCATCCCTTTGTTTTCCATGGGTAGTGCACTTGGTTTTAATACAGTTAAACACCCGATTATTACGAACGGGATGTGTTGCCTCTTATATTTTGGATTGGGATTTAATATATGTTTTGTGCACTGTGTCTACCCTTGGTTGTGGATTAGATCCTAGTGTTGTTAGTAGGGGAGTGGCTCTCAATGGGGGTTGGCACATAAAGTGGTGCTAGGATAACTCATGTGAGAGTTAGTTAATTCAGTGGAAATTAAATAATTGTATTAGGGGAAAGGGTAGCTATAAACACTTAACTAGATAATTGTGCCTCGTTCATGGGCTCAAGGGCTTGTTTAGACTTGGGATGAGACAGGAAGGCCTGGAATGGCAAGATCGTTATCTTTTCCCTTTGAAAGATAATTGATTTTGCATCGGTTTGCATGTGGGGCCGGAGCTTAGGAAGATCTGCCAAGATAACCCATGTTACTTTGTGATGACACTCCTCCTATGATAACAATTTGTGTTGGTTAGTGGAAGTACTTGATTATTTTACTCTGGGAGCAATGTAACCTTTATGTTAAGTATTGTACTTGTATGGTTTAGTCTTGTGATTGCCTATGTCAAGAGGATGTCGGTTTTGCCTAGGAAGCCTTTTTACTATCTCCTAGCATGGGAGGTGGGCCTTCGGGTACCACTTGGTTGGGTGGAATGTGCACCTTACACCATTGGGTTTCCCCTTCATGTTCATGGTGGTGGGATCTTCCAGTTTGGAGAGCTCGCATGTTCTTGTTGCCTTGCACCATATATTTTGTTCTTTGGATCAATTGGATTCTTATGTATATGTACTACTCTTCATTTGTATTCGAGGAACATTCTTATATCATTGTAATTGTAACATTATTGTATGATCTTCCTCATTTTGGAAATGAGCCTTGTAAATGCTATATTGAATGAATGCAATCTATGAATGATTCTTTAATGTACTTTATATCTTATGAGTTGAGTTTAATGCTTTGGATCTATGTTCTTTATTTCATGAGTATTATTTTATATGCTATGGTTTAGTTACTTATGTATGTTATGGGATTCAAATGTAAGCGTTGTCACGTACCTTAGAGGATGTATGTGTTAAGTGTAGTTCAATTTAATTTTTATTAATTACACTTAAAAAAAAAAATGTTACGCTTTCATTGTGTTTGCTTTATCCTCTAGGGTTACATGGTGGGGCGTTACATCCCTTGGATAATATTAGTTTGTTTCAATCGATTTTATTGAAGAAAATCAATGAAATACAAACGAGACATGATATAAAACTAGTTTAACATGATGAAGATGAGTTCTAAAATGCTAAGATGCATGATAAAATGGATGCAAACTATTCTAAATGGAAACAAAATTCAAATATGTGAGTCGTGGATGTAAACTATGCTAAAATGAATGTAAACTAAGTTAATATGGAAGCCATTAATGGATGCTTAAACTAAATGTTGATGAAGATTTAAACTAAAATACTAAATGCTCAATATGGATGTGAGTGAATATGAATTTCAACATCATAACGATGCTATCAAAAGATGGATCCATTTCTCTCCAAATAGTGATGTATTTATAGGAGAGCAAATGAAAAATCAAGGGCTCATATCGATTTTATCTATCAATGGTCAATATTGAATCAAGAGTGAAACATGGATCAAGGATTCTCATCAATGGATGAGAATCAAAGATCACATGGATCAAGGAAAGCATCAAGGATTGAGAATGGTTCAAACAAACACACTTGCATATTCCCTTTCTGAAGCCAAATAGGAGAATATTCCCTATGCAAGTGGATGGGAGGGAAATTAGAAAATTTAGTAATTAAAACTAAATTTTCATGTGCAAGATGAGGAATAATAGGATATTTATTAAATAATCAACTTATTTAATGAAAAAGAAGTGCAAGATGATATTTAATTAAATAATAAATATTATTCAATGAAATGAGAGGAAATAAGGTTTAAATTCAATCATTTGATTTATTCAATTTAAATAGGGTGGAATGTTAGTATGAGAGGGGGTGAATTAACCCAATTAGGTCAATTAGATTAATAGATGAAAATGATGCATTTAATTAAATAGCTAGGCTTATTTAATTAAACAAGCAAAATGAGGATGAATTTTAGGATGAAACGATGTTAATATATCGAATTCAAGTGTATAATACCATTCAAGACATTTTTAAGTGTTTACATTTTCCCCCTCTTTAAAGCAAAGTACATGTTACATTGGTTCAAAGACTGATGCTTTTCAGATTAATGTTGTTGCTCGAATCAAAAATTTAAAAATTATTGATTTTTGGATGTCCCACTCTTGCCCCATTGGAAGGAATTAAGTTGATACGCTACCCCCTTGAGAGATCAGGTGGAAAATTTGAATTTTGGGTTCATCTCTCGACAAAGGTGAAACATTGATTTAGGGGTCAAAATAGGCTTCAGGATGCAAAAACATGCTCAAAAATGCAAAAAAAAAGGCTCAAAATAAGCTCCACTATGCTAGAATTGGTAAAAACGGGCGAAAAGCCTAGCTTTCCTCTCTAATTAGGGCCAAAAAAACCTAGTTTTTAGGCATAAATATGGGTAAAAGTACAAAGTTGTATCACACTTTTATAAAGGAAATGACCAACACTGATCTAACTTTTAAGCTTGAACACTAGAAAGGGGCATATATGTTTTGAATTTTGAAATGATGTAAACTAATAAAATATGTATTTTTTAGTATATTTTATGTTTTTCTTTTTTTGAGAAAATAAAAAAATTATTTGAATATGGTTTTTTTATAAATTAACACTATAATTTAATTGTTGATAAAATGTTGAAAAATGACGTTACATGAGATGTCAAGCTTTATATAGTAAATTTTCTATTTTTTCCTTCAATTTTTTTGTGTGTATTTATAACTTGAAACTTTAGGGCATGGATATTTTGTTTTGCAATTTTAATAAATATATATTTTTAAATAAATATTTAAATGTGTGTGTATTAAAACATGAAGTTTCCACTCGACGTCAACTTTTATATTAAAATTTTATCTAAAATAGAAAACAAATTATACTATCTTAATCTAGATTCTTTTATCTAGGGTTGTTGATGTTATAGCAGCTTAGGGTTGCACTTCCATTGCATGAATTCAAAGAAGAAAGCATAAATTAAATGAGTAGCCATTTGGCTATTTACTTTATGTCAACAATAAATATCAAAGCATAAAGGGCCGACCCTAATGATTCGCATATATTTCTTATTGCTTGGGCCGACCTTATTTGTATTTAACATTTTATTATGTTTCTCTAAGAGGGCCGACGTAAGTGAAAAGGCGCCTGATTTTGTATAAGTACAAGGTCTTTCCTTGTCATTTGTAATCAAGTTAAGTTCGCATTTCCTCAAGCAAGTTCGTGCTTAGGCAGCAGATTATTATCTTGTAGCAGCATAACTAATTCAAGGTATTTCATATTCGCACTTAGGAGAAGTGCTATTGTATCAAATTTTCCTATGTGCGAGGCCTGAGTTGTAAGCAGATTTTTGCTCTTGTTCTACTTTATATAAGAGAATTATTTGTTGGGTTTTTCTCCCTCAAGAGGAGGGTTTTCCCAGGGTATCTTGTTGTGTTTATTTTCTTATGTGTTGCTTTATTTTAAGTTCTTTCAATTGTGTAATCTGATCTAAGAAACACTAACATGGTATCAAAGCGGGTTTGAAAAAGATCGTGATCAAATTTAGTTTGCATCACTCACTCTATTCTTCTTCAGTCTATATCCTAATTTTTTTCAAGATGGTGAACTGTTTGAAAATTGAGGATAGACTCGAAGGAATTTCAAACTACACATCATGGAGGTTCAGGATCATGCTCACATTGGAAGAGAATGATTTGGCTGAGTTTGTGTAAACAAAAGTTCCTGAACCTAAGGAAGAAGAAGAGAAGTTGCAGTAGAGGAAGAAAGATACTAGGGAAAAGAAAGTGTTGGTTGATTCCGTCAAGGATCATGTTGTACCGATTGTCTTCAAGTTGGATACGACAAGAGAGATGTTTACAACTTTGGAAGAGATGTATGAAATCAACAACACTAGTCGAGCTCTTGCACTGAAGCAACAACTTCATCATGTGAAAATGGCGAAAGGAGAATTTGTCATTACATACTTAATGAGGATTTCAGAGATAAGAGATCAACTCTCCACAATTGGTCACATGATTGATGACAAAGACATGACTATGCTTGCTCTCAATGGTCTTCCGCTTTCATGGGAGTCAATTATTCAAGGAATCAGTGCAAGATCTAAACTTCCCAAGTTTGATCGATTGAGGATTGACTGCATTCAAGAGGAGTCGAGACTAACGGCAAGGGGCATTGGTCAAAGTTCAAATAATGAAGATTTACATGTTCTCACCTCTCATTCATCGAAGAAAGGAAAAGTTTGGAAGAAAGGATTCTTCAAGAGGAATCGAGATAATGGGTCAGATGGTGCTCCTGCATTCAAGAAGTGGGACCTCTCTCGTGTTCAATGCTTTAAATGTTACAAATTTGGTCACTATCCGAAGGATTGTCCTACCAGGCCTAATCAGCATGCTTCATTTGCAAATGTGATTGAGATCTCTCCCCAAAATGACTCTAGTGAATTTCTACTCTAGTCATGGGCCTATGTTCAGTTGTGAAGGTTGTGTACTAAGCGCAAGAGAAACATATCATATGGTGTCCACCCTTTAAAATATTTAAGAGATAAGTATTCTTTGTTTTTTGATTGTATTCACTATTCTAGGCTAAATATCAATTTGTTGAGTTGTGCAAATCTAACATTATTTACTTAGGATTATGTGTGACCAAGAAATAGTGATCATTGTGATAAGATTCTTTAATTTATTCATTGCAAGTAGGATCATGCTTATTTGTGAAGATTGTCTTTTGTTTTGCTAAGATTAGCTCTTCTAAGAAATTGAAAGAAAGACATGTCATGATTGATGAATTAATTATCTATTACTCAGGAGATTTTTTTTTTTTGAAATCCATGAGATAAGTATTGCATGGCTGAATAATGTTCATGAATTTTTTTGTAGTTATTAACTCATGCTATAACATTGAGATAGCCTGAGCATCAAAGCAATCTGCATCTTAAAGTCATAGGATATCGAAGTCATACTGAATGAAGAAATGATCAAACTTGGAGTCATAGCTTGCAGTCATTGGACTATATTGATGGCTGGAGATATCTCTCGAAGACAAAGTACCTTTCAGGTCATCATTGTGTTCAAACTGTGAAGGGTACGGACTGATTTGAGCTCAAGTACAACGTATCATACTATGTCCAGCATTTGGACCTATCACAATAGTTAAAAAGATAAGTATTCTTTGGTTGATAAGTTATATCATTTATTTATTCTTTGGATCTTGTAATTAAGAGAGATAGTAGATTCTCTTGAATTGTGTTGTGTTCACTAGCATAAGATATTTTGGAAAATTTCATTCATGATATAACTTGTACGATTATAATCTTGATATTTCTTTGGATAATTATGGACTGTTAGTAATCTCTATCTAAAATGCTTCCTAGACAGGTTTAGGGGGAAGAAGATGATAAGAGATTACCTAGTGATGAAATTCTTGAGGCATCTTGTGAAGAAGTCATGTCAACCAAAGAAATGATCAAGAGGGAGTAAACATTAGAGGGACTGAGTTGGTGGCTAGAGGGAGTACATCTCCAGAAGTCTTCTTTGCAATCTCTGAAGTCGGGATCAAGAGGGAGTTCTATGACTCACTGAGAATAAGCAAGTTGTTGATGCAAGTGATTGAAGATTCAGAGGGAGCCTACTGAACCTAAAGAAGATGGTTGTGTTGCCTTGGATGTTGATGTCTGCGATGCTATCCTATTACAATAGGAACCAGTCTTTTGTGGCATCTTGAGAAGTAGTATGGCTTCGAAAGCTCCTTACAAGATTGGTTGAACAATCGTTGAAGCCAACTGTCATCCTTTGTGTTAATCAAAGCTTTGAGAAGCTTTCTGTCTTTCCATGTGTTTCATGACAAAACTAAGAATACCACTATTTCAGAGATATGGTATTGAGGAAAGATATTCAGTTGAGGTATATCAACACTGATGAGCAGATAGCAGTCATTCTCATCAAGCATTTCTTTTGGGATAATGGGTGTGTACCTTTGAGACAAGCTTGATATGGTGGAGAATGAAGTCCTAGTCGAGAGGGAGTCTCAGTATCAATGTTCCTTTGTTTAATGAGTTCTTCTTTAAGAGAAGTTTGAGGTGAAATCCCTTGATAATGCATTTCTCTATTGAGAGAGATTTGAGGTGTAAGCCCTTGGTAATGTATTTCTCTATTGAGAGAGATTTGAGATGTAAGCCCTTGATAATGCATTTCTCTATTGAGAGAGATTTGAGGTGTAAGCCCTTGGTAATGCATTTCTCTATTGAGAAAGATTTGAGGTGTAAGCCCTTGATAGTGCAATAGAGAGATTTGAGGTGTAAGCCCTTGATAATGCATTTCTCTATTGAGAGAGATTTGAGGTGTAAGCCCTTGGTAATGCATTTCTCTATTGAGAAAGATTTGAGGTGTAAGCCCTTAATAGTGCATTTCTCTTTTGATATTTGAGGTGAAAGCCCTTGTTTCCACCCTCTGGGAGAGCCATGGTGGATGTCATGTGTGTGACTCCATGACAGCATCACGTGAGGGAATCCATGATGATTTATTTGTGCTTGTGTATCACCCTCTAGAGGAGCTATGGTGAAAGTCACATTGAGGTGACAACATCACATTAAGTGATGAGCACTTGTTCATACCATCTATGGAGGTAGCCATGATGGTTGATATCACGATGAGGTGATATTCTATTTTGTTTTCATATTGATATGATGTGCCTTGTGCAGGTGGAAGTATCATCCCTAGCTGAGAGGGAGTGTTGATGTTATAGCAGCTTAGGGTTGAACTTCCATTGCACGAATTCCAAGAAGAAAGCATAAATTAAATGAGTAGCCATTCGACTATTTAATTTATGTCAACAATAAATATCAAAGCATAAAGGGCCGACCCTAATGATTCACATATATCTCTTATTGCTTGGGTTGACCTTATTTGTATTTAACATTTTATTATGTTTCTCTAAGAGGGCTGACCTAAGTGAAAAGGCGCCTGATTTTGTATAAGTACAAGGTCTTTCCTTGTCATTTATAATCAAGTTAAGTTCACATTTCCTCAAGCAAGTTTGCACTTAGGCAACAGATTATTATCTTATAGTAGCAGACCTAATTCAAGGTATTTCATATTTGTACTTAGGAGAAGTGCTATTGTATCAAATTCGCCTATGTACTAGGCCTGAGTTGTAAGCAGATTTCTGCTCTTGTTCTACTTTATATAAGAGAATTATTTGTTGGGTTTTTCTCCCTCAATAGGAGGGTTTTCCTAGGGTATCTTGCTATGTTTATTGTCTTATGTGTTGCATTATTTTAAGTTCTTTCAATTGTATAATCTGATCTAAGAAACACTAACAAGGGCATCATATTTTTTTAAAAAAAATTTAATAAGTTCTAGTATTTTTCTTGATATGGTAGTCAACCTAATTTTTTTTTGTTGATAACCTACTTTAAGTAAAAAATAAAAATATTAATTGAACTATGAAAATAAATATATATTTGAAAACTAAACTTATGGATCTACAAAAGGGTATTTTTGCATTTAAAATAAAATATTATTTATATGAGTAGGAGTTGTTGAAACATTAAATTTTCAAATAATTTCATTTTTTCAGTAAATTGGCCTCAAAGTAGTGCTACATATGCATTTAGCCAACAATTTTAGTTGCAAAATTTGTGGACATATTTAACTTATCTAGAATGAATCTTACTAGATCATATATTTGACCAAAACTGATTTTTAATTATAAATACTAAAACTCACTTGTGATGATAAGTTGGCCGAAAGTGTGACACAACTTTGTACTTTTACTCATATGTGATAAAGTGTCACTTTCAATTCATTTGTGCATTCACTCTTTAGATATTTTATGCATTTTGAGCTTTGACACCTTGGCAAGATGACGCAACGTGTTCTTCCTACCCACCTTTTCGGTCAAGTTCGAGAGTTCTAGCACCGAGAATATGTAGGACCTTGGGTATGTGACTTGAAACGTTTCTCGATTTACGCATTTTGGTACATTTATTAGGATTTCAAAATTAGGTCTTTTAGGGTGTCAGTGTATTATGACGCAATAGGAACTGGTCGGCATCACTATTAATTTTATAGTGATGCACTTAGTGTAAAAAAATGCATCGAGAAATTTATGTCTAGCAACACACCTTGTCTAGGGTGAAGCACTATTCAAAGAGCAATGCGTCGGGGCCTTAGGTTTAGCGATGCCCTTTAGAAATGGCAGCACACTTAGTAAATAGCAATGCCCCTGCCAACTTTGGTATAGTGACGTGTTGAAATACCAATATGCTATTAAGTATAGCGACATGCGTCGTAAAATGGCTATGCACCCCCCAAAAGAATATAGCGATGTTATTGATGTTCTAGGATTCAAACACTTAGATTTTTAACCCATCTCCAGATTTTAGAAAAATTGATGTGTGTGTGATGCATGCAAGAGAATATTCATCCCTTGATGTCTCAGGATCATCAATTCAACCTTATGGCAATGGTACACAACTTTGATGAGGTGGAGCAGGAGTATCTAGGAGCTCTTGGATTAGGATTTATTGCCTACATGTCGAAGATCCGCACCCACCTAGTGATGATGACAGTGTTGATTGAGTGATGGCATAGTGAGATGTCATCTTTCCATCTCCCCACCGATGAGGCCATGATTACACTTGAGGACGTGTGGCAGATCCTTCAGCTTCCCATTCATGGGGAGCATGTCATTTATGATATGGATGATGGGAGGAATACATGTTGCAATCTTTTGTGTTCAGATCATATTGTTCTAATGAGTTCGCATATTGACTTGGATCTATACCGTGGACGGGTGTCTACTTTCAAATTGGTCATGGCTGCTCTGATTTATGGTGTTATCACCCTAGATCAATGGGGCAAAGGTTTCAGTCTGGATTGGGGCTAGCATGGCATGGTATTATTCGTGAGATGATTTTGTATGCATGGGGGCTAGTCATGTTGGCCTCATTGTATCATGATATGCACCAAGAATTCTACTATTAGGGGAGAGGTATCAGATCTGGCATCAGTCTTCTACACATCTGGGCTTATGAGCACATAGCAGCATTGAGACCCATTTTAGTTCTAGTAGATATAGATCAAGATGAGCCCATTGTTTTCAAGTATTGAGAGGCCATGGCATTGCAACACATTGGGCCTATAGGTATTCCCTACCAGTGGAGGGTCATAGACGATATGACTGTATTTAGATAGAGACCATGGCTACAGGTCCCAACATGGTATGATGGTCAACAATAGCTCTACTTTGCGAGATAGGCCCGATACCTCTAGGGTCATGAGCATACCATCATTGAGCGCTATCTACCCAACTGTGTAGCTCGACAATTTGAGGAGATCCAAGATGTACCCCTAGATGATTATACAGTAGTGTTTGCTCGATCCCAAAGAGAGGTAGAGTGGGGGCAATAGATCGATTCATTGGTGGTGGTCAATGATTTTAGACAGCTAGTTGCCCACCCATGGGCATATGATAAGGGACCACTAGATGTGGGGACCACCCCGACATATGATGCATGGTGGAGACCACCAACATGATTGACAAAACCAGTGGGGGATACCCTTGTGGCAGAGGCAAGGGTCACGATAGAGGTTAACAATAGCTAGACCAACACCCTAATCAATAGAGGGTACAAGATTTGGGTCATGGAGAGAAAGTACGATAGGATCATGATTAGTAGGACTAGGGGCACCAGGCCCACCAGTAGCCAGATCAGCCGCAATAGCCACCAGGGCCAGATCTGAGAGAAGGATAGATTTTGGCTCTTACTGCAGAGAGGAACCAATTGTGACATCAACTATAGGCCATGATAGCAGAGAGAGATTGGGAGGTTCAGTTGCAACAGTAGCTGGACCTATAGCTAGCCCAAGAGACTAGAAGACGACATCGGCTAGAGGTTGTTACAGTGGTAGCACAGGGACAAGTGGTGGATGCTCAAATGTACAAGGATGTAGTTTCAGATATTATCTATTACTAGACTTTGTATCATAGAGATGCCTCACGGGAGATTCGTCAACTAGATTACTCTCAGAGAAGTGAGGTTGTACTGAGGGCTTCAGATGTTCCTCCATTTGTTAGAATTCCAGGAGAGCCAAGCCACAAGCATGACCATCCCGTCATGGGGATCGAGGTAGCAAAGGATAGCTTCCATATAGACACTTTTTTGATGTATAGCCTGATTTATTATATGGATACACATTCATAGGCTCATTTTTTATAGCCTCTTGTATATGTAATTTTGATGATAGTTACACTTTAACTCAGATATTGTATCATGAAATTCATTTTTTGGAGATATATATGATGGCCCGATGCGGATTTATGATGTGATGCATTGATGTACTATGTGATGCGATGTTATATTTATTTCATGTGTTATGATTATGTATGGATGAGATGGATGCAAATGTTTATGTTATGGATGTATTTCTTTATTTATGCAATGTGATATGAGATGATCAATGATGTGATGCTTATGATATGTAATGTATGGTATAGATGCAATGCAATGGATGTGTTATCTTCTTTTTCAGTATCTTTTTATGACATGCTATGAGATGGATATACTTTTTCTTTTCCATGTTTCCCATATGATGATGTCATTCTTTATGATATGCAGATGATGTGATATGCTTATGCAGGATGTATGTATGCTAATGATTTGTGGATGCAGGGCAGATGCATTATGATTTTGGTTGACTGTCATGATACCAAGTTAGCATGGAAAATAAGATAGAAGAATAAGATGAATGGATTGACCATTGATTTTGATATTGATTTAGAAGTCCAACAAGTCCATGATTTACCGAGACTTTATTAGATGATGGTGATGAGATGGATGATTTTGCTCATATTCGAGATTGGGACTTTCTATCATTACTTATGTTTGATATAACACATTGATACGATGCATCATGGTATTGTAAACTAGGATGGCGTTGTATCTAGTGCAATGGACTTTGACTCTACAAATAGTTAGGATAGTTCTTGTTCACACCTTGACATACAGAAATTTCATCGGAATGTAGTTTAGAAGTCTAGAATATATTAGACCAAAGAATATGCAATAGTGAACAATCCAAACAACCTCACTACACACAACGAAGCAAGTATGTGCCAAGATTATTTTACAAGAATACCCACAAGCACATCAAATGAAAGATAATGATCGATGCCCCATTCTTTTCTCTTTAAATCGTTTTAGACATCATCGAGAGGTTCTAAAAATGGGTCAACAAGATAAATCATAAGAAAATGATGCAGGAGCATCCAATGGTGTAAGGGCAATCCGACATCACCCAAAAATATCTTTACTTTATTTTAGCTTTTTGTAGATGTTTTTGCATTTTTGGATACCCTTTTCATCGAATAAGAATTCCCAACTTTCATAACTGCTTTTTCTGCTTTTTCTGCTCAACTGCTATTTTTAGCAGGTGTGAATTTGAAGGCGTGAGGGGGAAAAAAATTAAGGGAAGCTTCAAGATAGAAAAATAAGCACTTTGGTGAAAGAATCAGGTCAAGATCATTCCCAGTTTGAAAGTTATTCAAGTTTAAGTTTTTGCTTTTTGCCCTAAAAATCTTCTAAGCCCAGTTTGAGACACTAAAAAGTCTCGTACAGTCCCAAAACTTATCAAAACTCATGGAGTGAGTTCTTAGCATGTTCTTCACTTCAAGACCTTTCCAATGATTCAAATGGTTCGTTAAATGGAGTCCTGGATCAAAAGTTATGGCTCCCGAAAGTTGGTGCATTTTCAAAAATGTGCTAATTTTTTAATTTGGTTTTAAAATTTGAATTTGAATTTGTAATTTTCAGTGCCAAACCGCTAAAACTCATAATTTTAATGTTGTTTTTGGCTCCAGACCAAAAAGGAGTTATTTATGGGCCAGCTTTTGTTTTTTTTGGGGGGTTTGGGGAAAAGAGTGCATATGGAGAAAAGGGAACTTATGTAATTTTTGATAAGGTCATGTATTGTAGGACTCGAGGATTTGGGATCCTTTGCATATAAGAATTTCATTATTCTAAATACAATAATATTCTCTGGTTTTTGTGTGTGATATTTTGTGTCTCGGGTAAGCACCCTCGTGAGAAAATATCAAAAATAAACAATCAATGTTATCTATATCTCTTGCCAACTTAACATAGCTAAGGTGATTTCTGATGTTGATAACCATTGTAGGAAGGATGCATCCTAGGACATGTTTATCACATGTTTTGACTAAGACTAGGTGTGTGATAAGTCATTGATACAAACACCACTTACTCATTTACCTATGATCTAGACTTTAGATTTTGACAATTAGGTTCTCACTTTACGTCTTGTGACACTTGTTTTCTACTTTTTTTTCCAAAGTTTGAAGATGATGATTGATTTATTATGGATGAGAGTTAATTGCGGGTGAAAGCGAGATGGGATGGACGGTTTTGGTATTTTCTGGAATATTTCAATGCTTTTGGTATTTTGTAATGTTTTGAGGCTTATTTTTTGTCTTTTGGGATGTTTATGTTTTCGATTATTTGCGGTTGTTTAGGGTTTTTTAAGGTTTTCCATTGTTTTGGTGGTTTTAAGTTTCCAATGTTTCATGTTTTTTCTAAGTTTTTAAATCTTTTGGGTTTTTCTAAGATTTGACCAAGAACCTAAACTAAAAAACTATCCTAGGGGCCTCGGGGGCTTATCAAAGATGAGTCTTGCCTACGTTATACACTCAAAGACCACGTAGTTCAACTGACTTTGACTTATTTATGATGAGATATCAATGCTTGATGGATTGTTAGTTTATTATGACAGATTCCTAAAGGACTGGCCTAGGGTGTCTTGAGGGTACATCAGTGATGGCCTTGCCTACATTCAAGCTCAAAGACTTGTAGTTCAAAAAGGTAACGCTTTTTATTTTTGATGTTTTGACCTATTTAGGGATTTTGATGTGTTTTGGATTTTTTGGATTTTCGAATTTTGCAAATGTTTTTGGATTTTGATGAGGTTTTATGAATGTTTTTGGGATTTTTTATTAGATTTCCAATAACCTTAAGATATACAAGAACCCAATCCAATGCATAATGATTTTCCTCCAATGTGATTCAATAGACTACCTCAATATAGGTAGGAAAAACTAACCTTAGGAATGTGCCAAGTAGTACTAAGGGGAATATGATACTTTGCAATATCAAGCTACGATACAAACATGAATGGGTGATAGAATAAATAGGATGAGAGATTCTATGGATGAATGCAATGTGAAGCATGATAAGCTAGAGAACCAAAGATAGATGGAGGTGCTTATTTATGCAAGGTGCCTTTTTGCTATGTTTTCACCAAGGTACTTTCCCAAAGCACCACTGAAGTGGTTTTCACTAGAGGACAATTTTTTTCTTTACTGTTTTCAATCCTTTTTCTTATGTTTTTGGATTTTTATTACTTTTTGATTTTTTAAGATTTTACACCCTTCAAGAGTAGGCATAAAACTTTTTGAGATGTAGACTATTGATTGGATCATGTAAGGGTTCACCTTCAGGCATTGATAAATGGTATGCTCCTGATCAATAGCTTGCTATGACAACAAATGGGCCTAACCAATTAGGTTCAAAATTTCCTTTACTGTCCTAATCTAGAATGCTCTTTTGATTCTATTTGAGGACAACATCCCCTACCTGGAAAGATTGAATCTTCATCTTCTTGTTATAGCTTTGTTTTTGTCAGTTTTGGTACGCTTTCAAATGATTTAGGGTATCAAGACGATACTCATACAGGAATTCTAACTCATTTAGCCGAGACACCCTATACTCTTCATCGATGATTAGATTCTATAGTGACACTCATAGTGAGGGAATCTCAACCTCAATAGGTAGGATGCGTCTAATCCATAGACCAAGGAGAAAGGGGTTGCACCTATAGGTGTTTTGATATTGGTTCTATAAGCCCATAGGGTGGATTTAACTGCAGATTCCAGTCACGACCAGCTTCATTGACCATTTTCTTTAGGATCTTTAGAATGGTCTTGTTTGTAGCATCAACTTGTCCTTTTCCCTAGGGGTAATAAGGGGTAGAGAACCGATGTTGGATGTTAAATTGTTGGCATAACTCTCTTACATCTTGATTCTTGAAGGGTGTTTTGTTATCTGAGTTAAGGGCTTGCAGAACACCATAATGGAAAATAAGGTAATTCAAGATAAACTTGAAGATTTTCTTCCACACTATATAAGTCATATGAATGGCTTTGACCCACTTAGTAAAGTACTTAGTGGTCGTGATGATGAATTTGTGGCCACTAGATGAGGTGGGAGTAATCTTTCGTATTAGGTCAAACCCCACTGCAAGAAAGGCCAAGGTGTGACCATTGGTTGTAACTCTTGAGCTGGAGCATGGATAAGGTCTCCATGTTGTTGACATTGGATACATTTCTACACATACTTATGAGATTCTCTTTCCATGGTTGGCCAATAATACCCCGTCCTCAACAATTTCTTGGATAAGGTTATTCCACTATAATCGGAACCACAAATGCCTTCATGTAATTTTGTTAAGGCGATCAAGGCTTCCTCTTGGTTGAGACATCATATTAATTTCCCTTTGATGCTTCTATGGTATAAGGTATCACCTAAGATGACGAATTAGGATGCCTTTTTAACAAAGGTCTTCTTATGATTGGAGGTGATATCATATGGGAGGGTTCCTTTGCTAAGATAGGTGAATATATCACGATATCATGGGGAACCAGGACCAACAATTACACACACAAATTCAAATTCAAGAATTTCAAAAGTTGGTACGAGAAGTTGTTCTACCAAGAATTCACAGTGAAGGATGTTGTGTGGCATGTCTAATAAAGACCTAATTGTCGCCATGGCATATGTTGCTCGATTAATCATAAGAGGTATATGCTTAAAGGTTATATCAATAAAGAAGTCCTTATGACTTTCTACCATCTTCTTATAAGGGGCGAGTTTATCATCCTTAGTTTGGTAGTCGTCGTTGACTTGGTTAACAATAATTTGTGAGTCCCCATATACCCTTAACTCTTGTATTTTTCATTGGACTGCTATCCTTAAACCCATTATTAGAGCCCCATACTCAACAATATTGTTGATACATGGAAATGATAGTCGATATGACTTTGGGATAGATTTGCCTAGAGGGGTGATAAAGAGAATACCCGCCCCTAATCCATGTTGGGTATATGATCCATCAAAGTACATTTTCCATTGATCCGTTGCATTAAGAAGAAACATTGATTCATCAAGAAAATCATATATCAAAGGATTCTCTGTCTAAATGGGTGCTTCTACTAGTTGATCCACAATTAATTTTCCTTTGATATCCTTGTGCTCCACATACTCTATGTCTAATTTTGTCAAGATCATTACCCATTCGGCCATTCACCCAGCGAGAGTTGCTTTGGATAACAAATACTTCAATGGGTTGATCTTAGCAATAAGCTTGATTTGGTTTGAAAGCATGTAATGTCTAATTTTTTGTGAAGAAAATACCACTACTAATCATACCTTCTCAATGGATGAGTAATTCATTTCATAGCCTTCCAAGGTTCTACTAATGTGATAGATGGCTCTTTCCTTTCCTGTTTCATCATGTTGGGTTAGAAGAGCACCTAGTGTTGCAGATGTCACCAAGATGTATAAGGTCAATGGTTTGTTTGGTATCAGCATCATGAGAACTGGAGGTGATAATAAGTAGTCCTAGATCTTCTGAAAGGTTGTATCACACTTCTCATCCCAATTATAAGTTATTCCCTTATGGAGAAGATGCGAGAAAGGGTGGATCTTATTTGATAGTTGCGTTATGAATATTCTAATGGAATTTAATCTTCCTTGTAGCCCTCTCATCTATTCAATGTTTGTGGTGGCTCCATGTCCAGGATTTATTTTTCCTTTGTTGGGTCTATCTTTATCCCACTCTATGATACGATGTAGCTAAGAATCTTTCCTGATGTTACCCAAAAGACATAATTTTTTTAATTCAATCGTACTTTATACTCTTCAAGCTCATAATATATTATAACCGGTTATAATATATTTATAGAAGTTCTCATTGCAAGTGGATTCACTGTCCAAGTGAACTCACTATCCACTGACAGAAAAAGAGATAGAAGAAATTTTGTGGCTCACAGCTTAGATTGAACTGTTACAATTACATCTATCATATGCATGAGATACAGTTCCAATGAAGCTCAATAAACTGACTTTACACACTTCATCTAATTCTGATCTAACACTCTGCTTTCCTTTCCATTTGTGTTACACCTTGTTGTGTTACTACTTATTTACTTTGACCTAGTTGGCTAAAAAATGTGTTAAATGAATGTATGTATGCTTTATGTGTTTTGGAAAAAAGGAAGAATAAATGTTTGATTCAATTTGATGTTATATGATTTTGATTGTGAAATATATGATGCAAATGAATATATTTTTTTCGGATAACTACTATTGCAATGTACTAAGTTGGATGCATGATTAGAATCAAGCCTCTTGAAGAGAGGGTAAGTATCACTTAGGAGAAGAACCTGGTCAGGTATCCTTTGATAAGACCTAAATTGAGTTTTCACACATGCACACTTCTAGTTTGGTCAAGTCGAGATAACAGCTTGGGAAATAGTAAGTTACTTTTAGTCTTGCTTGTGGTTTTATTTGTGAACGTTCTTGTCTTAGGGGGTTAAAAGTGTTGAGTCTCTTGTGATGTGCGAGTGGAATATCAATCGAACAAGGTGACATAGATATATACTTCGTGTATATATATCAATAGATATGACTGTGAATATATGTGTTTAAATATCAAGGCATGATATATATGTATAAGTATATGAATATGTATATATATGTATATATATGTATATATATATATATATATATTAACATACATGTATATATTGACGAAAAGGAAACACCCATACTAATATATTAATATATATACATATGTATATATGCGTGCATCAATATGTGAAGTATGAGAATACGTGTATGCGTATTCATATATTGAATAATGCATTCTATAAAATTGTAAGTTGATATATATACATACATATATACATATTACGTAATATATATATATATATTATGTATATATACGTTAATGATATCAAATAGCGTAGAAATATTATAAATTGCATAACTTATAGTAACAACATAAACTATATGTATAATGTGTAACATATACAAATGTATATATGGCACTAATATTAAAGGGAATTGTGCACCAATATGGGCAACACATAAACATTAAACATTGTTGCAAGTATTTAAATGCTAAGTGATTTGAAACATTGGCAGCACATGGTATCCAATGCAAAACCAACGTGTAAGTTAATATGCCAAAGACTAAGTCAAAAATGCAAAGTGAATAATCACGCACAAGAAACTTTGACCTGGTCATTAGCAAACGACAACCAAAGGAATAGGAAGCGTAATATAAATGTGGTGCCAATTTATGAATAGTGTGTATCAGGTAGCAGTCAAGACTGCAATATGAATTCTTGCATATGAAGCAAATTGAAATATGAGAATTGGTCAAAAGAGAAGTTGGCCAAAAAGAGTTGACCTGTAGAAGACATTAACCTTGCATTTCTGATTCTTACTCTTGTTGTCCCCTTGAATATGTGACTCATTCCTCATGGTAAAATCTAGCTATGCCTGTGTTTATTGTGCAATGATTTAAGCTACCACCTTTCCTTTTTCTTGTTGAGCCGAAACTTTTGAATTGAGAAGTGTCATCTTTGATTGATTGTTTCTAGCCTATAGTTGCTCACTTTTATGTATAAATAGAGGTGTTTTCTCCCTCATTTGGACGAATTATGCACACTTGATGCCTATTTTTTGAGTTGTTGATATTCTAATTTTTTGAGATGAGAGTTTAGAGATATTATTGAGAGTTTGTGAGAGGTTTTTGATAGTTAGTTTTTGGTGAGTGGAGGAGAAATAGTTGGGAGTTACTTGCAAATTTCAGAAGGCTGAGCTAGGAATCTAGTTTGATAAATTGGAGCTTGCATAAACAAGCATGCAAATTTATACTCTTTTATAATTTTTATGTATTTGAAATTTTGTGTGTCATTATTTTCCTTGTTTTGGGAAATTTATTTAATTTCTTACTAAGAAAAGGTTATTCTCTTCTTTATGTGAAAATGAAAGTTTCCTTACTGTACCTAGTGTAGGATCTTTATTGCTTGAGTGTTTTTATATATTATATATTAAGGAATGCAATGTGTGGTTATAGTAGCATTAAATATTATATTATAGTTAGAGCTTATATAGTTGAAGCTTAACTTAGTTGAGTCTTAGAGTTACTTGATTTACTTAGTAGAAGTGTCTTAGTTATAGGTTATTCCTAGGGTTAAGGTTACTCCATGGTGTAAGGGGATAGCCTATGCATATTTTATGAATGGTCAATACAAATTAAGCTAGGAAGGTGGATGAGCGTGTGTCATCCATTTTGAATTAGGGGTGATGAATACTTTGGCCAAAGTAGTGTAAGTTGCCACTATTTACACTATCAATTCACTATGATTCGAGCTTATGTACTAGGCAAAGAATACCATATGTGTAGGTTGTAGCCATTGTGTGACAGATCTAGAAATGTATAGGAAACACCACCAAGCTCAAGGAAGGTCAATGTTATTATGAGGTTACCAAACCAATCTCTTCATCGAAGGTTAGGGTCATCGTACCAAGTTTGGTAGATGTGCGGGGGACCGCAGTTAGTCCAAGGTTGATGGAAAATCACTTGAGTGATGATTCTCCTCATCAGTTGGTGACCAAGATTTGATGGAGGATAGCTAGACCATTCGTACATCTATTTCCTATAAGCTCAATGGAGCCTTGTATGTATTTTTGTATCCATTTCTATGGAAATATTGTGAAAGAGAAATGCGATCATGTTATTATGTATTATGAAATCAATACTTTGGAAAGTTGTAATACTTTGATATAATGCAATGGGAAAGTTTGGAAAGATATTTATTTGAAATGTGCATGCTATCTTTATATTTGAAAATAATTTTTTTATTGCTTATAATGGTTAGATGCTTAAACTATTTACTTGAGGTCAAAGCATATGAAATTTACTGTATAAAACAATGGGCATGTTACACATGGTATCAGAGCTACTAGTTTCAGCTCTGAAACCTATGTTCTCGCTATGTTTTCCCCTCCAACATTATGTCTAATTTTTGGAAATTATTGTGCCAGGATGGTGTGTCTCAGATTAACTACAACAAAATCAGTGATAAAAAATGAGCGCTACCTACAGGCCAAGAAGGAAAGATAAGCCCTTGTTCGTACCATAGAGGGAACCAATCATGACAACGCCAATTGGCTAAGAAATACCGATACTATCAGTAACACTCTTTCAGGAATTAGTCAAGAGAGAAGAGGGATGAGAGATGATGCCAATTTCAACTACTTACCATCTATTTCTCCAACCAAGTCAGACTCATTACCACTTTCCAAAGATATGCCCTTGGAATGTAGTATCAATCCAACATTGATATTTAAGGACCCTCGAGTTATACCCATGGCTAAAGTAATAGTTATAGTCTCTAGTAGTGATTCAGAGGGATGTGCTCCCCAAAGCTATGTATCAGAAGATAAATATGAGGGTTACTATCCTTTTTGGGATAGAGATGAGAAGAAATCAAAGGGTTAAATCCCACGTTGTTATGTATTTGAAAGAGAATCCAATGGATACTCTCCTCTTAACTATTTAAATAGTCATTCCTATGTAAAAGGAAGGATATTGAAATCCTTATGAATAAATTCAAATTTATGTTTTTTTCTATCAAACTCGTGTATGAGATTCTCAATGAAATTTCTTATGTATGATTATTATGCTCTTTTGGAATGTTTTCAATACGTAAAGTAAACCATGATAGGATCTAATTAAAGATGAAACTTCAGGTATAAATTTTACTTGAGACAATGGTTAGGACAAGAACTAATCTTGGAGGGGGTCAAGAAGTTGGACAAGGTCCAGATAATGCCAAAGCTAAGTTGGACTATCTTCTGGCTATTATGGATGAAATAAGAGAAAGGATAGGAAACCTTGAACAAGAAATGAGGGGAAAAGAAAGAGAGGAACAAGAAGTCCCATGTAATGAAGAGGGAGTACCCAACAATGAAGAAAAGGGGGAGGATTCTTGTAATCATACTAAAACTATTGATCAAGAAAGTGATAGGTCTCAATCATATTATGAGGGAACCAAAAGAAAGTGATTAGAAACTGAGTTATCTAGGGATATGAGAAAGATTACCCCTCCTAAATTCAAAGGAAGCACCAACAAAGAAGTTGAGGATTGGTTAATTCAAATGGAGAAGTAATTTAGAAACTATTCGAAGGTTACTAAGTTGTGTGGAGAGATTTTCAATTAGCAGGAGAAGCCTCTAACTAGTGGATGAACAAGAAGATGGAACTTGGAATTAGTTTCTTAAAGCTGACCTGGGATGAATTTGTTGAGATTTTTCATAAGAGGTGGCTACCCCAACTCTTTTTCGATCAAAATATCATTGATTTCTAGAATCTTAAGCAAAGAGAATCTTTAGTGAATGAATACTAGGAAAAGTTCACTCGTCTCTTGAGGTATGTACCAATGTACCAAAAAGATGAGTGATTTTGTATTAGGCAGTTCATTATGGGTCTAAATAGAAAAATAGGTGGTGAGGTGGATGTACATGGTTTGACCACTATGGACCTAGTATATGAGAAGGCAATCAAGAAAGAACAAAAGCTCAAAGCCATCTCGATCTACTGAGAGAGGAATCAAAAGAAGTTCGATGGACCTCAATTTAATCAAGCTCCAAAGAAGTTTAATGAGGGGCAAGAATTTCCAAGGCAAAGGGACAAAGGGATCCACAATAATTGGAATGAGCTGAGGAAGGATCGTCGAGGAAACAACTTCAATAATTTCAACAGTGGCAATAGTGGTAACTATAACAAAGTTGGAGGGAATAATGGTAATTATGATAGGCCAGCAAAAAGAAGGGGACTAGTGAGAGGATGCTTTACATGTGATGGGGATCATTTTACTAATCAATATCCCAAAAAACCATCAAGTTCACAACCATATAGTAATTCACTTCCCCCTCAATGGGTCGCATTTCAACAAAGGATCCATGCAGCAGTGGACAATCGGCAGGCTGAATACTAGATCACCTCAATGGAAACTCTAGGTACTTTTTTTGTTCTACCTATTTTCATACTTATTATACCGGAGCCACACAAAAAATTGTTTCGCCTAGAGTAGCTAATAATTTTTTTAGGAAGGCTAGTTTTATGGAAAAATCTTGGGTTGTAGAATATGCAAACCAGGCAAGAGCAATGGTGAATCAAATGTTTATTTGAGACAAGGGTTGAACTTCCAAGTTTCACAATAGAAGTAAACTTATACATAGCTCCCTTGGGTTCTTATGATGTAATATTAGAAATGAATTGGCTATGGAAGCATAGAGCTAAGGTGGATTGCCATGCTAAAACCGTAAAATGCTTAGATGATCTAGGTAACCAAGTGTCTTTGCAAGGAACACCTATAGAAGGGATTCCGATATATTTCAATTGTGCAAATGCATAGGGCTAAAAAGAAAGGTTTCCAACTCTTCGCAATAAATTGGATAAACTAGAATAATTCAAGGAAGTCACTCTTCAAGATGAAGTCATGTATTGTGAACCTCAAGAATCACAAGAAATTGAAGAAGGTGAAGTGGTGGAATCTGGAGAAACAAATACATGGAGAAGTATCCTATCTTACAAAAATTTGTGGATGTATTTTCAGAAGAACTACTTGGATTGCCTCCCAAAAGAGTTTTTGATTTCTCCATTAACCTAGTACTAGGTTCAAAACCTGTATCCAAAGTACCTTATAAAATGACTACAACAAAATTAATGGAGCTTAAAGCATAGTTGGAGGAGTTGTTATCTAAGAGACTGATAATACCCAGTGTTTCACCTTGGAGAGCACAAATGATCTTCGTGAAGAAGAAGGATGGTACACTGTACTTATGTATAGATTATCAAATGCTTAACAAAGCTATGATAAAGAATAAGTACCCATTGTCATGTATTGATGATATTTTTTATTAGATGCAAGGAGTGGAAGTGTTTTCAAGGATTGATATGTGATTCGGTTATCACCAACTAAGGATCAAAGATGAAGACAGTTCTAAAATTGTTTTCAAGGCTAGATACAAACATTATTTCACAGTCCTACCCTTTGGAGTTACGAATGCACCTAAAACATTCATGAACTTAATGAAAAATGTATTTAGAGACTGCTTGGATAGGTTTGTATTAGTTTTATTAGATGATATCTTATTCTATTCCAAGAATGAAGAGGAGCATTGCAAACATTTAGAGATAGTACTCCAACAGTTAAGAGAGCACAAGCTATATGGAAAACTCTCTAAGTGTACCTTCTTTCAGAATAATACTTGGGACACATAATTTTAGCTAAACAGATTGTAGTTGATCCAGCTAAGACAAAGGCAATGCTTGAGTGGCCAGTGCCCAAGAGTGTACTAGAGGTTAGAAGTTTTATGGGTTTGGCTGAATACTATAAGAAGTTTGTTGCAAACTTTTCTAGGATAGATTTTCCTATTACTTCATTACAAAGGAAAGGAAATAAGTTTGAGTGGTCGAAAAAGTGTCAAGCAACATTTGACCTACTCAAGGAGAAGTTGACTACCGCACCAATATTGAAGGTACTTGATCTAGAGGGCAACTTTACTGTTATCATGGATGCATCAGGTGAATGATTAGGAGGAGTTTTGATGCAAAAAGGGAAAGTCATAGCTTATGAGTCTAGGAAGCTAAAGCCCTATGAACAAAATTATGCATCGCATGATTTAGAGTTAGCAGTAGTTGTACATGCATTATAGATGTGGAGACATTATCTAATGGGAAATCCTTTTGAACTAAAGATAGATCATCACAGTCTGAAGTATTTATTTACCCAACCCAATCTGAATGCATGACAAAGGAGGTGGATGGAGTTCATATAGGATTATGACTTCAACGTCAACTACATCAAAGGAAAAGAGAATAGGTTTGTCGATGCCCTAAGTCATAGAAGGCATGTTGCCTCTTTGGTAACAATCCAAATTGACTTTAAGGGATAGGTGTTGCAAGAATCCATGGGTGATGAATTTTATGAGAAATTTAAGCAAGCACTCAAGGATAATCCACAAGATACAATGTACGAAGGTTTTCACTTTGAACCAAATAGATTACTAAGATTTAAAGGGAGAATTTATGTACCTAATTCAAAGGAGTTAAGGAACCTAGTGTGGAAAGAAGTTCACAATGCACCATACTCTGGACATCTTGGTGTGACAAAGATGTTGGTGAATGTGAACTTATATTTTTTTAAGGGAATGAAGGGTGATGCTGCAAGATTTGTTGCTAGATGCTTAGAGTGTCAAAGGGTAAAGGTAGAATATCATCACCCTGTAGCTATTTTGTATCCACATGATATTCCTGAAAGTAAATGGCAAGTCATTACCATGTACTTTGTACAAGGTCTACCAATGTCAAGGAATAAGCACAATGCCATTTTAGTGGTGGTGGTTAAGCTAACCAAGGTGGCACATTTTATTTCAGGGAATTTAACTAATGGAGCTCCTATCATAGCTTACAGATTTATACAAGAGGTGTTTAGATTGCATGGGATTCCTAAGAAGATTATTTTGGATAGGGATGCTCGTGTAACATCTAGGTTTTGGAAAACCTTTTTCTCCTCACTTGGAACACATTTGAACATAAGTTCAATATATCATCCAGAGATAGATGGACAAATTGAAAGACTCAACCAAGTGCTAGAAGATCTACTAAGGATGTATTGCATGGATCAACAATACAAGTGGGAATATTACCTACCATTGGTTGAGTTTGCATACAAAAATTCCCATCATTCTACAATCAAGATGGCTCCATTCAGATAATTGTATGGCAGAAAATGTCAAACTCCTATAAGCTGGGATAAGCTAGAGGATAGGATAAGTATTGGGCCATAAATGTTATCAAAAGTGGAGGAGAAAATAGGAATTATTAAGCAAAGGCTAGTAGAATCAAATGATAGGCAAAAAAACTATGCAAATTCTAAGCGGATACCCAAAAATTTTATAGTAGGGGAAAAGGTGTTGTTGAGGGTTAAACCTCATAAGTGTTCATCAAGTTTGGAAATTCATCCAACCTAGCTTCATGTTACATATGTCCTTTTGAGGTTCTAGAGGAAGTAAACCCGGTCACCTATCGAATTACGTTGCCACTAGCTCTTGCCAAGATGCATAATGTATTTCATGTCTCATACCTTAAAAACTATATACTAGAGGATAACCATGTTATTGATTGGAATGATTTACATGTACAAGACCCAGGAGTGGTAACAATCGAGCCTCTCAAGGTGCTCGAAACACATAAGCTTTGGTTGCATAACCGAGAGGTTGTGTAATGCAAAGTCTAGTGGGACCAATATGCAGAAGATTCTACCACTTGGGAAGACTATGCTAAGATTAAGAAAAAGTTTCCTCATGTCTTATATTCTTTTGAGAGTTCTTGAAATATAATTTTGATGTGTTTATGCTTATAGTTTATGTCTATGTCTACTACTTAAAATCATTGAGGATGATGATTCACAAGGGGGGGATATGTTACACCCTGTTGTGTTACTACTTATCTAGTTGGGTGAAAATGCTTTAAACAAATGTATTTATGCTTTATGTGTTTTGGAAAAAGGAAGAATAAATACTTGATTCAATTTGATGTTATATAATGATTCTAATTGTGAAATATATGATGCAAATGAATGTATTATTTTTGACTAACTAATATTTCAATGTACTAAGTTGGATGGAGGATTAGAGTCAAGCCTCCTAAAGAGAGGGGAAGTATCACTCGGGAGAAGAACTTGGATTGGTAACCTTTGATAAGACCTAATCTAAGCTTTCACACACACACTTCTAGTTTGGTCAAGTTGAGTTAATAGCTTGGGAAATAGTAAGTTACCTTTAGTCTTGCTTATGGTTTTATTTGTGAATGTTCCTATCTTAGGGGGTTAAAAGTGTTGAGTCTCTTGTGATGTGTGAGTTCTTCTTTATGCTGGTATGAGTTTTCCATAGTCCATGAAGATACAAAATAATTTTTTTGGATTGAAACTCATACACAGTTTAATCCAAAAGCTTTATGTTTTATCTTTTTCTTTATGCATTTATATTTAATCAATAGGATATATACATAATATGTATATATGTATGTGTCAATGATAAAATCATACACATGAATAAATACGTGTATGAGTATATGTAGATAGACGTATCTATGAATTCTCATAGACGAATTACCCAAATGCATGGGAATATCGATCGAACAAGGTGACATATATATATACACACTTTGTGTATATATGTCAATCAATATGACTGTGAGTATATGTGTTTAAATATCAAGACATGATGTATATATATTAACATACGTGTAAGTATTGACGAAAAGAAAACATCCATACTAGTATATTAATATATATACACATGCATCAATATGTGAAGTATGAGAATATGTGTATGCATATTCATATATCGAATAATGCATTCTATAAACTTGTAAGTTGACATATATATATATATATATATATATATATATATACACATATACTTATTACGTTATGTGTATATATATATTAATGATATCAAATAGCACAAAATATTATAATGTGCATAACTTATATTAACAACATAAACTATGTGTATAAATTTGTAGCATATACATATAGTATATGGCGTTGATATTAAAGGGAATTGCACACCAATATGGGCAACACATAAACATTAAACATTGTGGCAAGTAGTTAAATGCTAAGTGATATGAAACATTGGCAGCGCATGGTATCCAATACAAAACCAACGTGTAAGTTAATCTACCAAAGACTAAGTCAAAAATGGAAAGGAAAATTGAATCATGCACAGGAAACTTTGACCCAATCATTAGAAAACAACAACCAAAGTTATAGGGCATGTAATGTAAATGTGGCACCAATTTATGAATAGTGTGTTTTAGATAGAAGTCTAAACTGCAATATGAATTCCTACATATGAAGCAAATTGAAATATGAGAATTGGCCAAAAGAGAAGTTGACCAAATAGAGTCGACCTATAGAAGATATTAACCTTGCATTTTTTATTGTTACTCTTGTTGTCCTCTTGAATAAGCGACTCATTCCTCACGGTAAACTCTAGTTGTGCATGTGTTTAGTGTGCAATGATTTAAGTTGCCACCTTTTCTTTTTCTTACTAAGATGAAATTTTTGAATTGAGAAGTGTCATGTTTGATTGCTTGTTTTAAGCCTGTATTTGCTCACTTTTGTGTAAAAATAGAGGTGTTTTCTCCCTCATTTGGATGGATTATGCACACTTGATGCCTATTTTTTGAGTTGAGAGTTGAGAGAGATTATTGAGAGTTTGCGAGAGGTTTTTTAGAGTTAGTTTTTGGTGAGTGGAAGAGAGATAGTTGAGAATTACTAGTTGATTTGGGAAGGCTGAGCTAGGAATCCAATTTAATTAATTGGAGCTTGCAAAAACAAGCATGTAGATTTCTATTCTTTTATACTTTTTATGTATTTGAAATATTGTGTGACATTGTTTGCCTTGTTTGGGAAATTTGTTCAATTGCTTACTAGGGAAAGTTTATCCTCTACTTTATGTGAAAATAAAAGTTTCCTTGATGTACCTAGTGTAAGGATCTTTATTGCTTGAGTGTTTGTATATATTCCATATTAAGGAATGGGTGGTTATAGTAGCATTAAATACTATATTATAGTTGGAGCTGATATAGTTGAAACTTAACTTAGTTGAGTCTTAGAGTTACTTGATTTACTTAGTAGAAGTGTCTTAGTTAACATAGAGGTTATAAGTTATTCTTGGGGTTAAGGTTACTCCATGATATAAGGGATAGCCTATGCATAGGTTATGAATGGTCAATACAAATTGAGATGTGAAGGTTGGTGAGTGTGTGACATCCATTTCAGATTAGGGTTGATGAATACTTTGGTTAAAGTAGTGTAAGTTGCCATTGTTTACACTATCAGTTTACTATGATTCGAGCTTATGTACTAAGCAAGGAATGTCAAATGTGTAGGTTGTAACCACTGTGTGAAAGATCTAGAAACATATAGGACACACCACCAAGCTCAAGGAAGGTCAATGTTATTATGAGGTTACCAAACCAATCTCTTCGTCGAAGGGTAGGGCTATCTTACCAAGTTTGGTAGATGTGCGGGGGACCGCAGTTAGTCCAAGGTTGGCAGAAAAAGCGCTTGAGTGATGCTTCTCCTCATTATTTGGAAACCAAGATTTGATGGAGGATACCTGGACCATCCGTACATCTATTTCCTGTAAGCTCAATGGAACCTTGTATGTATTTTTGTATCCATTTCTATTGAAATATTGTAAAAGAGAAATGTTATCATGTTATTATGTATTATGAAATCAATACTTTGGAAAGTTGTAATACTTTGATATAATGCAGTGGAAAAGTTTAGAAAGATATTTATTTCAAATATGCATGCTATATTTTTATTTGAAAATAAAATTTTATTGCTCATAATGGTTAGATGCTTAAACTGTTTACTTGAGGTTAAAACATAGGAAAGTTACTGTGTAGAACAATGGGCATGTTACAATTCACATCACTTTAATATTCTGCTCAACATTCATAACTTAGCTTCACATTGTATTTTGTCAATTCACATCATTCACATCACTTTCACACTGTACTTATATCAAGACATAAAAAATGATCTAGCTTATATATCCACTTCAATCATAATACCAATTAGGTTGGCCTAATTAGATGTATCATACAAAATATACAATATATGACTTGTCAACTCAAATATTTCCACACACTCCTCACACCAAGCTTCAATCCTTAAAACAAGTTGAAATAAGTCAACATGGACCTATAATAACTCCCACATAACTCCATAATACTTACTTAATTTTCACAAACCTTTAAACCTATTAGGTCGACACCGCAAAAGACCTAATAAAAAAATTATCCAATTGTATACCCATATTTAGACACATGGACCTCAAATTGCTATGCCATCCAAACTTCACACTCTATTGACATCTGTCAACATCTCCTTAACTCCACAAAACCAAAATCCTATCCATAGAGAAATGCAGACTCTCCAACTCATATGCACTATATAGGAAATTATTGTAATTGCCAGACCGAACTTCTATCATTTATAACTTTCGAACCAAAAGTTAAAACAAGATGGAATTCTAGAATTAGATGTTTCTATCAACCAACAAAAACATACTAGAACCATAGAGTGAAATGTTAGTTCATAGACTAGTGCAAACCCAAAAATTGGATGCTTTGTACCCAGAAACACTAGTAAAAACACAATCAAATTTTCATCACAATTATCTTCACCGGATCAAAATTTCTTGCAAAATTATCTTCCACAAACATCCTAAAACATGTTAGAACCAACCAAAATGATTTGCACCATGATCTCCATATCAAGATACAATGTTAACATCAATAAAAACACTGCAACACATAATAGTATACCTTGTACTTATCCCTCATGCTCATGTTTCCAACAACTATATCAATGAAAAACTCCTCATTCTTCCAACAATCTCCGCTTTATCATTGATGGCAATATGCCAAAAAATCTCCAAAATATTCCCCCCCCCCTTTAACATCAAGGGAAAAGGGCACACACAATAACTTTTCTAACATATACCAGATCTCCCCCTAAGATGCATATGTACAAACTAAAGATTGAATTGATTCCCCTTAAGTCATGTACTAGAGAAAAAACCAAGAAACTGTCCTATATACTTCACATATGCACAAAGAATATGAAATTGAAAAATAGAAATGCATTTAAAGAATAGAAATATTATCAACCGAAGGAAGTTGACTCTTGAAGCTTCTACACATGAGTCTATCAAGCCTGTTTTCCTTCTTCCCATGTCTTCTTGGTCATCCCGAGCAATTTGCATTGTGTTTCAAATTCCATTAGTATCTCTTCTCATTCTTCTAGAGTGCTAAGTACCAGATTTATCTGTGTAGCTTTGTTAGCACTTAAAAGAGGGAACTTGAAACAAATATGAATTTGGAATTCACCAAGTCCCTTAGCTCTCCAAACTATAAAATGATGTTCTCCTTTTGGGCCTATAGCTAGAATAATCTCTTATGCAAATATTCAATAGCAGTCCTTGTGTTTTCAACCAAGTCAAGTACTAGATCATAGGCATTGGAGGCATTATTGATCTGAGACTCAATGGAGTCTATTTCACTCTTGATGCTCTGTGTGGCTCTGGGCCACTTCATACAATATTGGAATAGAGCCTTTGCCTCATCCACACAAAATTGTGCATTCTTTAAATTTTCTCGAAACTTTTTATGTACAAGAGCACACTTCTCAGTGATTTCCAACATCTTCTTATCATTTATTTTCTTTTCAACTTCATTCTCTACTCATCCTCTAAGACTAAATGCATATTCTTTGAAAGTATCAATTAATAACTTCAAATTATCCATAGCAAAAAGTGAAGTGTCAATGCTCACACCAGTGATATCCTCTTGCAATGCCTTCACAACTTCTTCCATCAACTCTTCACTCCTTTGATGTGTTTTTATAATCTCTTTCTAGGTAGATGCATGGAATACATCTCCCAACTGAAGCTTGTGGAGTGGGGAAATCTTATTAAGATCTACATTTCCCTATTGTATAAGTAGCTGTAGTAGTTGTGTTGATACAACAAGCTGAAAATTGAGTTGCATTCTAAGTAGATTCTTCAAGGAATCTTTGAAGGATTCGAAGGATTCACTAGAAGTCTTTATGTTTTTCGTAGTATTTCCCTTAAATTCCTTTTTCTCCCATTCTTTCCAGAGTTCACTAGTGTCTCTTCTTCTATTTTTGCATCTTTGGATGCATCTCCATTTTTATCTTCATCATCCTTCTTATTATTTTCCTATTCTTATTCCTTCTCTACATCAACATTCTCTTCTTCACCAAACTTATTTACATTTTCTTCCTTAGCAGACTTCTCTATGGTATTTGGTGGAATAAAATTCTCTTCAAGTACCAAAGGAGGAGAGGTATCCTCCTTTGTTGCATCTTCACCATCATTCTTCTTTGCTTCTTCATCTTCTTTTGTCAATTCTTCCACATTCGAAAGAATGCTATCCTGAGTATACCCTTCATCTATTGCATGCTCATGTTGAGCATCAATATCTTGTGCTTCTTCTCCTATATTGACTTCTAGAGAAGTGTCTTCTAAAGTCATTCCATATTTTTGTGCTATATCTGCAATCTTGTCAACTGTCTTTTCAACCTCCTTATCTTTAGAGCCTTTCTAATTTTGATCTTTCACCCTTTTCAAATCCTAAACCTTCCTGCAAAATTATCTTCCACAAACATCCCAAAGCATGTTAGAACCAACCAAAATGATCTGCACCATGATCTCCATATCAAGATACAATATTGACATCAATGACAACACTACAACACATAATAGTATACCTTGTACTTATCCCTCATGCTCATGTTTCCAACAACTGCATCAATGACAAATTCCTCATTCTTCCAATATTTTTAACTTAAAAATTATTAAAAAGGAGATGATATTAGCTTGAATTATTTGATATAAACAAATATATAGTTTATAATGATAATATATATATATATAGATATATAGTTTTTGATTAGTGGAAAAACAAGTTTTAAATGGACTCGAAACCTTTAATAACAAAGAACATTGTCAAGAGATAAACCATAGCCAACCAACAACCAAACCACAACAATCACAATGGATCTAAACAAGAAAAATTAGCTTCTCTGAAACAAAGGCAACAACCCCATAACAAACCATCTTAGGAAAAACAACAATCTTGAGCTAAGAAATAGAACCAACGATAGCCTTCAACCTAACAATACATGCATTCACTACCTTTTGATGAGGATCCAAAATCCCATCACCATTCTCAATCTCCACCTCAATAGGAGAAAAGAGAACAAATCTAAAATAAGGGCCGCAAAATCTCTCTACCAGTAACTCCATCTTTTTTGCACAGACACTCTCCACCTCAAAATGAGAAAACTCCAACGGAAGAAGAAATCAAATCCTGACACCATTCTTGATCTCCACCTCAATAGGAAAAATGAGAACAATACTAAAAAAAGGGTAGCAAAAACTCGCTTGCAACAACTCCATTTTTTCTGCAAAGACACTCTCCACCTCGATAGGAGAAAACACCAACAAAAAAAGAAACCAAAGTCTAGTCACTCTAAGAAAAAACGTCTTCACCTCAATAGAAGACATTTCCACCTCCATTTTTATTAAAGTTGTTATAATAGATCTTGACGTTTTAAAAATGATTATAAAATTAATATATATTTAAAATCTAATTTAAAAAAATCAACTTGCCATTTTGATTCAATATTTAACATCTAAAACATAAAATACTCCATATCGAAATTGCATTCATCAATAATTACCTTAAATTCCCAAAACAAAATTAAACTATTCTAACTAGTTTATTTTTTTTAAATGCAAGAATTAATATTTGGTAGGATCAACGAAGCAAAATCCTAACACATAGCTATAACCTTCGTCCACATAAGTTGTCCTCCATTGATAGAGGGATAAATTTAGGAGAATAGAAGGTCTACTCTTTAGAGCTACAACCAATTGCTTTTATTTTTAAATGGAAGAATCAATATTTAATAGAATCAGAGCAATCCTTACACACCATTATAACCTCCATCCACATGAGGTGTCCTCCATCTTTATTTAAGAAAATAAAAAAAAATCTAACCAATTATTATTTATTATTACCCCGTTATACAGTGAAAGCATTGTGTAAACCTTTTGAAGTTGAATTTAAAATGATAGCCAAGTGGCAATATGTGCTTCTTTTGCTCTCAAAAACCATAAGACGAATTCATGGAATACTTGTGCCGTTAGGTTTTTCAAAATTACAAACGGTTTTTAAAAAAAATGATTTTTAATGAATTAGATATCTTCGGTTTTACTTTTTGAACCTGCATTGAAAATGACAGGTGGAAGTATGTGCTGCATTGAAAAATATATGTTGATTGTTTATTATATAATTTAAAATATATGTTGATTGTTCATTATATAATTACATATATTAAATTTTTACAAAAGAATATAAAAATTATAAATAAAATACAATTTAAAATTTAAAATATCAATTAGATGAATTTTTAATTTAATTTTAATTATTTAATTTAATATTTGTTGATTGTTTATAATTTGATATATAATTTTTAAAACAAACAATAAATTATGAAAAAATTAAAATGTAAACTAAAAAGTGATATAAAATATTTTGGAAAAAACTATGTTGATTGTTAATTATATATAAGTATAATATCATAACTGTTTTTCGTAACTTACATATTGGATATCAATGCAGTTTCCAAGAGCTATTGATGTAGGTTTTTTGATTCTTTATCGGTTGCATTCGTTGGATCTGAAATAACAAATACCCAATTTCATGGTCACTGCACAACCAATAAAATCAATTGCTATTTTTGAATGTATTTTTTCATTGAAATGTTTTGTAATTGAGACATTTGTAGCCATTGTGAGCACTATTGGAATAGGGTATTTTGTTCATTGGTTGGGTTCATTCCAGTGTTTCTTGACAATTACTCCAGTTTTGAATAGGTATAATACATGCGTTCTCTATTTTTGCAGTTTTTCGAATTAATATTTCGTATTAGTGAAATCGAAAGATGAGGCTCAGGAGCAAGCCAAGCGTGACTTATTGGGGAACCTTACACTTTTAGAAGGTGCATTGAAAGAAATGTCAGGAGGAGGTTCCCTGCCTTTGTTCACTGGAAAGGACTTCGGGTTCCTTGACATTGCCTTTGTTTCCCTAATATCTTAGTTCCATACTTACGAAACTATTGGGAATTTTAAGAGATGTATGGAGAGGAGAGTTTCAAGAAAATTACTCCCTCCTCTAACTAATTTATGCTGAATAGACTGTACTATTAAGATTATATTTCTATCTTTTAGGAATTTGGCTGGTGTGAATTATGTTGTTTTTAACTTTCAGATAAATTGTTATGTAAAAATTATAATCTGTCCTCTGATCTAATAGATGTCAATTTTGAAATGAATTTGGAAATCTTATTTGGTTGTCATTTTAAAGATTTATTATTGCAAATCAGTTTTGATTGTCATTGTCAAGATTTATTATTGCAAATCAGCTTATATAAAATCTTCACTGATATGTTAAATATATTAATTGTTTGTTGGGTATTTGAACAGTAGATTACATATAATTAGATAAAGAATTAGTAGAACATTCATTTGAACATTCATCCATATTTTGTTTTGAATGCAACGTGGTAAGTTTATAAATTTAGAAATGTAATAAAAGAACTTACTAAATTTTATAAAAGTAATTTTTGAAATTAATAGACTTCAAATTAAAAAATATTCAAGATTTTTTTAAAGTAGGATATCCCTTTTTATATAGACTTGTTTAAGCAATCTTTTCTAATAAAAAATATTATTTATCATAATACAATATTGAAAAATATGCGAGGTTTCTAAAATTTAGATAATTAAGTATGAATTAACTTTGTTAAATGTACTATTACATATAAGTTTATACATTAATATACTAAAATTAAAAGCAAAAATATTCTTTGATATCATTATACAATATTTTTTCACACTGAATAATAATTAAATTATAAAAGAATGAAAACTAATTATTTAAAAAAAATATAAATTAACTATTTAAAATTAGAAATTAGAAAATTAAATTAAAAAAATCTTAAATTTACAATTACATAAAAATATGTTTCTAAATTATTATATTTAAATCATAAAAAGTATTCAATTTCTTTTTTTTAAATTGAAAAATATTTCAAAAAAATAAAATATTTCATATTCTATTTTTATTCAAAATCTATATATATTTATAAAGAAATATTATAAATTTAAGGTTTCACTAAATATTTTATTATACAAAATAATAGCAACTTAAATATTCATCTTAAAAGAAAGACTTTTCATAATAAGTGCACATTTAAAATCATGTTAAAAATTTGCAAAATTAAATACAAAGAAAATATAATAAATTTATGATAACAAATAAAAACAAGTTCTTAAATTAATTGATATAATATTATTATTATGGTTAGAGTTAGATTACAATTTAATTAGGGTTAAAATTATAATTTTGTCAAGGTTAAGTTTCAATTAGGGTTAAAGTTCAATTACGTTGATGGTTCAATTATGGTTAAGGTTAGGTTTAGATTAGTTAAGGTCAAAGTTAATTAGAATTACAATTTGCAAGGCTAGGGTTAGACTAATATGAGGGTTTTAGGATGAATTAAGGTTAGGGTTTGTATAGTGTTACAATTACTATTACAATTCAATAAGGATTAGGGTTAGGTTTAACATTATGATTCATTTGGGGTTAGGGATGGGGTTAGCCTTGAATTATGCTTATATTTTGGTTAGGGTTACAGTTCATTTAGTAATAGATTAAATATATTATTATAATATTTTAAATATAATAATTTATAAGGAGTGGATCATGGTTAGAATTATGGTTAGGGTAGGATTAAGGTTAGAATAAAGTTTTAATCTAATTAAGGTTGCATTCAATTTTAATAAATTATCCATGGGCTAACCCAAAATATAGATTAATGGTTATAATCACTTTAATTATAATCATATATTTTAATTAAATTTAATTGAAAAAAAAAATGTACAATACCCTTTATAATTTAATGATATATTTTAATTAAACTAATATGTTTTCATTTATAACATATATACTAATACATTATGTTAATGTGATTAAAGCTTGATGTAAAAACACACATAGTTAAATGGAAAACACTTTTACACTTGAGTTCAATGTTAAAAATAAAATATGATTAACTTTTAACACTTTGATTAATTAAATCAATTAAATAAAATTTATACATTTATTCGACATATTTTTGAATACATATGTCTTATTATATTTAATGATCCATTTAAACACAAAATATATAATTAGGTCAAGATAGTTACCAACTTATTGTTCAAAAATAATTAATGTTAATTTTTCCCATTTGAAAACATGGTGATTACATATATTTTTGGTGGGTTAACAAGTAGTCTCTTGTAAAAATGTAAATAGAATTAGAAAAATGAAAATAGTTGTAAATAAAAATCAATTAATATTATAATTAGATTATTTTATCACTCTTAGGTTATCTTATTTACTTAAGAGTTATTTTACTTTTTACTATGTAAAGATTATTTTATTTTATTTATAATATAGATGATTAAAGATATCTCTAGGAGTACATTACATATATTTTTTAAATATAGATATGCTAGTTTATTATCAATCTCTAACTCATTTATTTAGGTAGAATTAAATTTACAAATTTATTAGACCTAGATATATTGTAGGGTGCTATTATTATAGCTATCCAGCCCATTATTTACTTTTGGCCAGGTAGTCTTATTTGACCAGACATCCAGCGGCAAAACCTCCAGCTACCCCTTTCTTGAAAAAAATTTAAAGACGATTGCCCAAGAATTCCAGACAGTCTGTATTTGACAAGACCACCAGCTTCTCATTTGCTGAATGAAGAAAATGAAAAGGACGATTGCTCAATAATTCCAGGCAGTCTGTATTTTGAGCAGGCACCCAGCGGCAAAATGTCTAGCAATTCATTTGCCGAAGAAAATGAAAAGGACGATTGCTTAATGTTTCGAAGCAGTTGCCCAATGCCAACATTCCAGATAGACATCAGAACGCACAGAAGGGGCAGGTTGCAGCCATTAACTTTTAATAGGATCTGTTCTGCTTTCCATATCAAAGCTGCCGGTCATTTTTTATTGGTTTCAAATCTCAAGGTACGCTTCGAGTATGGTTACCAATCAAGGCACCAAAGATTTAAAACCCTCATACATTTTAAATATCGTGAACTGGTACGATGCAAAGGATTTCTGGCAGATTCATTCTATTTGACCTATGTATGACGAAACGTAGAGACGGAACTCAAGAAATTAAGGGCTCGCCAATCCCGATATGAAATAATTTCATTGAACCGCTCTGACTCAAGGTGTGTTTCCCAATGGCCGGCCGTGACTCAGTACATGAATCTTCGCAATATTGAGAACACATGTTCTGTGTTCGTAAACAGAGTGGAATTAGTAACTTTCTTCTTTCAGCTACAGGGGAACACTGGTTTGAATCATTCTTCATAGCTGGATCATTCTGCTTCTTCCATCTTATTTAGTAGCATCACACCTTGCTGTTTAAGGGCTGTGAAGTTGATAGTTTGACAGGTAAATTTAATTTTCATGGAAGTGGTATTTTTGTAGTGTAGTATATAAAGAATAGGTCCTAAGATACAATATTTGTAGAAGGCATTTGTTTTTTTAAATCCTGTAAAAATTAAATGAGGTTGATTGTGAGTAAAACTCTGTAATGTTTTAGGTGGAGTGATACTGTATTAGGTAATCTCCTTAAAAATCTGGACGCTCCACCCTTGTTTAATTAAAGATTACCCACCAGGAAAATTTAACTCTGATCTGTATAGGAAAATTAAGAAAGAATGAAAAAACACATTCTGACTCCAAAAAAAAGTTTCTTTCTATTTGTTTCCAAATGTTTATAGATAACCCAACTCCAAAGATGTAAACTCGGTTTGTCGACTTGTAAGAAAGAGTCGTTTATATGATGTATCTGCTTTGTTATTTGAAGATATTGTGTTGTGGTTTGAGTTGCAGAGTATTAAAACTGAGTTTGTTTTCTATGGTTTTAAATTTTTGTTTTATTTTTTAATTTACTGTTGAATTATTTATGTTTAAACAGAATGTAGTTATGGTTGCATCGACTGTTATTTGATTTAAAAATTTAAGGTTTAACATTTTGTGTGCTTCAAATAATTTATTTGATGTATCTATTTTGTTGTTTGAAACTACTGTGTTGTGTTTTGAATTGTAAAGCATTAAAATTAAGTTTGTTTTTTGTGGTTTTAAATATTTATTTTATTTCTGGATTGATTATTTTCTTATGATGATTTTTCTTTCTAGTTGCTTGTATAATCCTGATGATGGATCATGGAGTTTGATCCGAAATGTTGATTTAAAAAATTCACAGTTTCAATCCAGAAATTTTTAGCAATTATTTATCTTTTTTTTATTTATTAATTTATTGTTGAACTGTTTGATGTTTAAGAATAGCGCAGTTAAATCAGTTGCACCGACTGTTATCTGAATTAAGAGCCTAAGTCAAAAAGAGTCATTTATTTGATGTATCTGTTTGGTTATTTGAAAATACTCTGTTGTATTTTGAATTGCAAGACATAAAACTAAATTTATTTTATATAATTTTAAATATATATATTTTTTAATAATACTTTATTGTTGAACTGTTTCATGTTTAAGTAGAATGAAGTTAAAACAGTTGCACCTGTTATCTGAACAAGAGCCTAAGATTTGTCATCTTGTCCGAAAGAGTCATTTATTTGATGTGTCTGTTTTGTTATTTGAAAATTCTGTGTTGTGTTTTGAATTGCAGAACATCAAAATTAAATTTATATTCTGTAGTTTTAAATGTATATTTTATTTTTATTTATTAATTTCTTGTTGAATTGTTTGATGTTTAAGTAGAGTGTTGTTAAAGAGTTTTATGTGAATTAAGATCCTAAGATTTACAGCACTTGAAAACAGATTGTTTTGTAAAAAGAAAAAAAACTTGGGTGCAATGGGTTCATTGAATAACGGGGACAGACATAGTAAGGTGCAGACTAGCAGAGGGCTGAGAGATCGAAGAATAAGGTTGTCCTCTGAAACGGCCATAAAATTGTATGACATCCATGACAGGCTTGGCTTCAAGCAGCCTACCAAGTCAGTGGAGTGGCTTCTGCAGCAGGCCCAGCCTGCAATGAATCATCTTCCACAGACCCAATTTCTGGAGTTAGAAGAAAATATACCATCTTCTTTTACCCATCACTCCAATCAACAATCTCCTAAAGACCACAAATTGCAGAGAGGAGACTCTCATTCAGGACCGTGGAGGAAGCTTAAAGAGAATGACAGAGAAAGAGTTGAACGCAGAGCCAAGGCCAGGGAGAGGGCTCGCGAGAGAACTAAACAGAAGTTGAACATTAATATGGAGTCGCATGATTCAAGTTCGAGCTACCCGGATGCCAACATTTTGACCAGTGAATCATCTCTCCCCCAAGATGAACCAAACCTCGATGCTTTTATTCAAAGCCCTGTTCGGGAAGACACAAGCACAGAAGATGTTTGTTCTTCAAATGATACGTTATCAGCTTTACTTTCTGGTTTTGCATTTCCCTCCCCAAACTATGACAATGCATTTGTTTTTGAAGATGACTTTTATATATGATGTGCCAAGTGTACTTTGTAACAATCAATAGGAGTTAAAATATTAATACGAATGAAGAAAGTTCTTGGCCATAATGCCTATAATTTTCTGACTTTGCATATCGTATAATTTGTGTGTGGGGTACATTTGTAGCAGTCTTTAGATAAGCATTCGGAGTAAGAATAATTGTCTTTCTTTCCTTAAAAGTTAATGATTGAGGATATTTCTTCACAGGGCACTATTCCAACCATATTCTTGATGGTGTCAAGTCTTAAAAGTTAAAACCCACCCAATTTGAAGTCTTGATTAAAAAAAATTGTTTTTAGCAGAATACCATAAACACTCAATTTATTTCTTCACAGGGCACTATTCCACCCATATTCTTTATGGTGTCTAAGTCTCAAAACCCATCAAAATTTGAAGTCTAAAAAAAATGCTTTTTAATTTAGCAGAATACCCTAAACACCTAATTTGTCATCACTGTAATTGTAGAACTGTTGTCCCAATAAATGATAGTGGTCTTTTTCTTTTGCTTCAAATCTTTCAATGCTCTGCAAGCAACTAAACTGAATGATGTGCACCCAAGACTGTTTCAATGTATTTTTCCTCTGCTACAGATAACAAGGAGGCTGTAGCTTGTTTCTTTGAAGGCCAATACCTCATTATAAATACTAACCACGATACATAACTGGAAATACTTCTTCAATCATCTATGGTTCTTGTATATTGACTATCTGTAGGTGGAGCTTAAGCAATTGGTGTTTATAGCGGGGGGCAGGTCCTACAATAAAAAAACATTTTGTCTTTTTATTATAAATCAAATCATCTACATAGAAATACATTGTGGAGATTATTGGGCTTGACACAGAGAACTGGCTCCCTTTTGGGCAACGTCTCCTGCTGTGAACAGTGTGAACAGCAGCAAGAAGTCTGTCTGTGTATTGGAGTGATGGAATGCATCACTAAATAAGTAATCCATGCCTTCAAACGTTTATTTCCTTAACATAGTTCAATCCAGCTATAATAGCTCTAGCTTTATGATATATTTTATTTTTAAAACCAAAAATGGACATTTGATCTTTTGCATGGCTGACTCGTCTTGGAAGGCAGGAATTAGAAGGATGAGTATATACTAGGCAATACTAGATGACAATACTAGACAATGACACAGTCGTGCCTATGATGAGTATATAGTAGATGACAAAAGACACGTAATAGTGTGCTATTCCTTGGGCCGAATCCCCATAAGACCATCATTTCATGAACTGACCAGGCGTTCGATATAAATCAATCACTTCGTTTGTCTCTTTGCTGAGCTGTCTTCGTTTTATGGCGCGACCTCATCACTTATATTGATTGGTAAAAACCGCCCCACCATATTTGTCTTCACATAGGCGTGGACTATATGAGAATGACTGCCACTTTTACAAATCGATAAGATCTTTCTAAAAGTGCGCTTTCTTTTGGATTTATCCATTGAGGTGACGGGTTTTTTATATTGAGCCGACCAATAAAAAAATTACAAATAGAAAAGCAATCAATAGGTTGCTTAATGAACACAGTGATAGTAAACCAGTAGTGCCATACAATCTATTTAGGCGACGGTTCTTGTATTGTTCTATAGTTCAATTCATTCAGTAAAGCTTCTTTATTTTTGGTCGCAAAGATTAGAAAAGCCAAAACACTTTCATTAAATGTGCAGAAATCTCAAGTATGCAATTTCTAAATTTTTGGAAGGGTGATTTTACTAAAACAGAAGAACGCTTACGAGGATAAAGATAATTAATAGGATAATAAATTTTGTTTTTTTAGTTTTCAGATTTCAGAAAGACTTTTAAGAAGCTTGATGACGCATTTTTTAAATTTGTCAATCTTATTTTTTTTGAACAAATTTTGTAGCAAAATAAATTATAAAGTGTGTATATGTTTGATTCGAATATTACAGTGGACTTTACACTCAAGAATAAAGTGTTTTTGATTCTATTATTCCTATTGTACAAAAAATATAAAACTCTTTCCTCCCATTCTTCTTAGTAATCGCTAAACTTCACATGCAAACAATACATTCTAAAAGGTATGCCATAACTTTTGTGTTTGAACTTTCATTGATGTCTCTTTGCTTGTCAATATATTCCTTTTTTGGCTCCAAGTAATTTTCATCATCAGTTAAGAACATAATTTTTGTTGTGATCATCACCTACATATAATTCATTAACACTCATTCTTGATCAACTTGAAATGGTAATTTTACCTTGTAATGACCATTACTAGAAAAGATTAAAAAAAACAACATAAATTATTAGGGCCTTGAAATATGGTTAAATATGGTTATTTGAACGTAAAGGAAAGCAAGGTTTTATCATTTTAACTTGATACGATACGAAAATTTGTATGCATGTACAACAAAATTAAAAGAAAAGAAGGAGATGCAAATAGAATTAAAAATTATACTATTTTCAAACTAAGAAAAAAATATTATTTTTATAGATATTTATTCCCCATGAATATTTATTTATATACAATATCTAAATGTAAATCAAAATTAAGCATTGTTGTCCCTAATTCTTAGAAAAAAAATCTCATACCATTAAAAAATCTTTTTACAAGTCAATGTCATTAGTCCTTTCCAATTTTCATTTGCCCTTGAAATTTAAGAAATTGTGTTATCTTACATGTCTTGGAATTAAGTGTAGATATCATGAAAATTAAAATTCAAAAGTTTTGAGATAATGATTTTTAATGTTCCATAGTTTTAAAGTCTAGATACATTTTTGTAGTTTTACAAATTGCTTTATAATCTCTAAAGTAGTTTTTCTTGTCATTTTGTATTATTTGAAAATCGTTCTATAAATGTGAGCTCATCAACAATTTTGTAGAACTACTAACTACTTCTCAACTCTCGATTCTTAGTAGATTCTCCAAGTAGAACTTCGGAGAAAAAATTGCATTAATGTAACCATACAAAGTTACATGATATGTCTACACTTTTGATTCCTTCCAAAATTGAAGTTTCAAAAATTTAATGCAACCAAGTAAGATTATAAAATTGCATTTGACATATGAACCTTTGAAGGCCAAGGATTAAATGCATATATTCTCTCATGTGCACACAATCGCTTATATACACTTTTGTTGCATTGTTTCAATCACTCTACTTTTATATTTATGATTTTTCTCTCCTTTGTAATTGATAACTACAACGTAAAGTCTCTTTACACACTCCAACAAATTCATCTACTATTTTCTTGTGAACCCATAAAGAAGCCAAGGTTTTTTAGGGTTTAAAGTTTCTATCTAAGGGAAACTAAGGCTTCCACAAGCATTATTAATTACAACCATATTTTACATCCTTGAGCTTCAAATCCAAGTATTCTCCCATCTCACTATGATTTAATTATTTACATATTCATGTCCATGAAAAACCTTGGCTTTTAATTTATGGATTCCCCTTATACCCTAGTTTTCAAAGCATTCTCAAACCCTTGTTCTCATGTAAAATCCCTTTATGGTTTTTTGTATGCTTTTAATAGTTGCACATGCATGCACATTATTTAATAGGATTCTTTGATTTAATTGGTGGTGTCATTCCCCTCATTATTCCATGCACCAATGCATTGAGGTTTATTTTTCTACTTCCTTACAACTATAAATTGCATTTGAAGCTCCACTTTCCAATTACATTTCTTGCAAGGTCTTGAGGCCCCATTTAGTTTAATATGGTTGCAATCTACTTTCCAACCATGATTCTTGATCTCCCTTTCTCTCATAATTTTAAAGTTTCTTTGCACTTTAGTAGTAACTATAAACTACATCTAAAAAATTTATCCTTGAAAAAAATATATTCCAAAGGTTCTTGAAGCTCATGCAAGCCTTAACAACCATGAATTGAATTTGAAACTCCACAATTAAATGGCTTGATATATCATAACTCTAAAATCTCCTAGATTATTTTTATATAATTGCAATATGCTTTACAACCTCTAATCCCTGGTCTTTTTATATTGGTTCCCCTCGTATTTTTAGAGCACAATTCACAAAACACAAAGATACACACTCAAAACCTCTACCAAATGCTTCACAAGACTACTTTACATAGTGAAAGGAATCCATACTCAACAACCTACAAATGAACATGATTATATATATACATATCATGGTCACTCCTCTAATGGTGGCCACAACTCAAGCTCCATTCAATGCAAATTTTACATGTTGCCTCCAATGGGTTGGAATGGCCAAAACAATAATGAAATAGAATTGTGACAACCATGGCTACTACCTATATCCTTTACTCTTAGTTATTCACAATTTTTTTTTTTTTTGCAGTTTAACAAAGATATAACAATAGGAATGAGGCTTTCACAGTTCAAGAGATGATAATAGGCACAAGTTTTCCACACACCATAAAAAATGACAATAAAAGTTTTAGAATTCAATTAGTATTTTTAAAATCTTAACAAAGATGAAACAATTCATTGATTCAAATCTCAATCTTTCAAATTTTTATCAATATCAATCTCTACACATGTCATGGGTTTAATTTAATTTTGTGTTTTTTATTTGAAACAATTTAATAAATATGTTTTTGTTGGTTAATTTGAAGACTTTTAGTTTTTCTTTTGGAGGACCACTTTCCATCTTTAGCATTATCACCCTCTTGTATTAATATAGGCAATCCAAACTTTCTAGCCCAAAAGCCCATCAAGGATTTAAACCTTGGTGGATTTGTCAACATGTTATGTTTTTAACCATCACACCATGCCCTTAACAACAAATGGTTTGATACATATTATCCACCTCTCCAATTTCAACATAGTATCATGCCAAACAATGACATATTTTGATGTAGGAGCATCTAAGTCCATGAAAAATCATATCACCCAAAAAATATTTCAAGTTTTATTTCTAGCTTTAGTTCAATTTTGTTGCATTTTATTTTTCATTGAAATTGTTTTTGGTGATTTTTCTCTTTAGGAGGAATTTTAGATGCATTTTGGGAAAGTTAAGGATAACATTATGAAGGTTGGCCAAAAGGGTATCTCTAGTTTCAATTTGGTAGAAATTTGAGCAAAATTGACTAAGTTTTGAATAAGTTGAAGGTTTGGTATAAACAAAGAACCTAAGTCGAAGGTTTGGTAGGAACCAAGAACCAGGAACTAGGAACCAAGAACCAAGAACTAGAAACTGAGTTTGAATTTTATTGTTCCCTTGAAAATCTCCAACATGTCACCTCAATTAGTTCCCAATAGAGTAGGAACCTTTGATAAAGTGGAACAATTCCTAAGTTCGCATTAGAGTGTGAACCCTCTATCACATCTTGTTTAGTTAGCATAGCTAAATCATTGGATTATTGTATTAATTATAATCAATTGAGAAAGGCAATTTGATTATCTTAAGTATTATTTAAGTATAAATAAGAATGATTATGCTAATAACTAACTATGCAAGTGTGACAGGGATTATCAACTTTCTCTCTGATTGGAGAGAAAGTATCATTGGGGGAAATTTTATAGCAAGTGTAGGTAACTTGTCATGATGGAATCACACACATGCACTTAGACTCATGTAGTTAGGTTGCATATGTGTTAATAATATTATGAATTATAATTTCATTTATTTTATGAATGATGTATAACTATGTTTGTATGAGAATGAAATATCTTCATTTAAATCTCAACTAATTAAGTAACTTAGAAACCTTAGGTCAACATCTAGTCATGAGCCAAAATTAGCACAAGAACGTGTTTCTCGTTAATATGTATTCTATTATGGCATACCATCAAAGTGAGTCCAAAGTAAATGTGTTCATTGGCATGGGAATGCAAAGTTAAGTATTGCAAAATTATATATATATGTGTGTGTGTGTATGTGTGAGTGAGAGAGAGAGAGAGATACATATGTGTATGTCGATATGTATATTACTAAAAATAAGCTAAATTTCTTGTCAAACTTATTGTATGGAAGGCACCCTAAGCTTTATGTAATAAAGAAACACCTATGCTTTTGGGAAATGAAACTGCATCTTATATGTATTTGTGCTTTGTATAAATTATTATAGGATAAAGGCTTAGGCTGTCCCCCTTGCATGGAAAATAAGTTCCAATCAAAATGTTTAACTAAAAAAAACCAAATAAATTTAAAAGAAAAAGGCTGAGTGATTAAAAATAGTATTAGTTTCTCTCACGTGCCTTGCCAATGCTTCCACAATTTGCATGCATTCTTTTTGTGGAAGGAAGTTGGTGAAGGTTATGAAGTTTTTCTTTCCACATATTGGAGGGATTTATCTTAAAATTTCTAAGGACTTTTGATTAGGAGAGAAAAAGATTATTTAGTCGGTAGGACCACAAGAAGAGAGAGTGAAGAAATAAAAGCCTCTTTAGTAAATCTATGTTGTGCATATCCTACGAAAATTCTTCCCATTGTCATTTTCTAGAATGATGAGCCGTAGGATAAATTTTGTGTAGAATCTTCAGCCTAGATATGGCTGGAAAAGTGAGGAAGAGAGAAGAATAGAAACTTTCTAAAGGATGGAAGGCATAGGATAATTTGCATGTTTAGACCAAATGGTGTGCCATGAGAATAGAACCTTTGACCTCCACTTTAAAGGAATTTTAGAGGTTCATTTGAGGGCACAAGAGAATGAAGGGATAGGCATATTGGCAGAGCTATAATGAGATTTAGATGAAGGTAGATGCTTTACTTGTTGATTGGAGGGTTTTTTAGGTGCTAAGTCGAGTTTGTATGCCCTTGCAGGTTCTTTCTCTTATTTCTTCAACCTGCACTTATCCATGTTCAAATGCTTGTGTAAATCTCTTTTCTTGAGAGCCATTCTTGAATAATAATCTTAGTTGCTTGTTGTTGTATATTCATGGCCTATGGAAAGAAATTAAACCTTAATCTTGCTATCAATTGCTTAAAATATAAGTTAAAACGTCTTTTTCAATTTACCATGCTCTTAACTTACAAGAAATATATATTGGTTTACCAACATATTAGAACAATAGTTAGCATTTAAATGCCTGTGTGTGGGACACAATAATGCAAGAAAGATTATGACCCCTATATTCACACTTATCAAATCATTCTCTAAGATACAATTCATCCTACAAAAATTCAACCATTGTTGAGATTAACAAGTAGAGATGTGATTAGATTTGAGGGATTATGGGATTGTTGGTTAAACTCATTTTCCTTGCTAATTTAGCATGTACCTTGGTCATTGATAAGCTTTATTTAATATACTTCTTGAGAGGGTTTAAGGATTACTTTCAGTTGACCAGTAGTTTTAATGGCAACACATGGTTTCCCTATAGCTAGTTATCATCATTTCATCCACTATTTCCTATGTTATAAACTCCACTTAACAAGGATTGTGCCTTGATTGTTTGATGAATTTAAATGGCTATGAAATTTTTCTACTTGCAATTAATACCTTGACAACTCTACACATTATGGGAAAGAAGGAATACATATTTATGATTAACATATATGCGAAACAAGAAGATGATGATATTTCAACTTCCTTTACAATGATTGTATTTTTTAACCAAATAGATAGTGTTATTTGTTTAAGAAAGCTAGACCAAGACAAAGTTAATGAATGTGGTGCTAGGCTACTAACTTAAATTCATTCATGTAGGTTTGTCTTCATTCTATAGAAGCCATTTTTAGGTAAAGTACACTGTAAAGTGGTTGGTGTTATATTGGTCTTGATCTCTATGAAATTAATAATATTCTTCTATATTTAAACACTGAGAAAAAGCTCACATCCTTTTGTATTCCTTCACTGGTAGTGTGATTGTTATGTCTCTATCCCATATAAATGTTATTGGTCTTGCAAGATTGTTGTGTAGGCATTCTTTGGTTTTTGGTTTTATTATTTATAGTATAATAATCCAAATGCCATTAGATTTATAATGGTTAGCATAATATTGTTTGATTGAACTAACATTTTGATTTTATAGTTTAGTTGTATATAGTCTTACAATGTATGAGAATTTTTGGATATTGTATATATAAATTGGAATTCAAAAAGTTTAAGTCTTTTGTTCATATACTTTTTTTTATGCAAAATATTAAGATAAGGATCTCCACCATGAATGGTTCATAAGGCAGAACAAGTACTGAAGGTTTTGCAATTGGGATAGATAAGTAGTTTTGATTATTGGAAAACTACATGGTTTATTGCCTACAAGGCATAATAGTTTTGAATATAACAAGTTGCAGTTAGGAGGGGAAGTGTCATGTTTTAAATTAAATAGGAGAAAAACTATAGGTCTTTAAGACTAATTTAACTCAACTGAAACATCCATATGAAGGTATTTATATATATTTAAAGTTAAGATTGTCATTTTCCCTCAAATTGATGTTTTGATACGTACCTAGTGAGTTGTACTACATATAAAACTCCTCTTAAATGGTTGTGGTGCTTGAAAACAAATATTTTGTTTTTCTCTTTGCTCTTTTCCCTTTCCGAAATATATTGAGTTTTTAAAATTGGTCAAGATACATAAAAATATGACCATTTTAATGCTTCCTTTTTTGCCACAATTTGAAACATGGAATTTGTTAGTTGATAAATAGGTTATAATCCTTTTGTGGGTTGTCTTCCATGTTCGTTTTGTGATAACCTACAACCAATTAAGTCACGAGTAGGAAGTAAGATCCTCCATATCACTTAATACTAAGTGGAGTTATAGAAGTGTGTTTGGGTTGTGGATTAGCTTCCTTTACAAATTCCTCTCTACTGGACCAATCAATAAATATTATCAATTTGAAAATACATTATCTAAGTAAAACATCATAAGGAACGAATGCCAGTCACATGCTTTTTATTTTGGTGGTTTATCTAGATTCTATTAAATGACTAGTTATTGTAGTGAGATGATTGGGACTTTGTACGATGTAAACATGGATTATCATTAATTCACACATGCATGAGTGCATAACTTAGATTGAGTTACATTCTCTTTCACATGAATATATCCATGAGACTAGTACATTAGGTATATGTTGCATGAGCATATAAGTTTTTTATCTTCACAGTGTTTCACGTAGTGAACTAGATTATATATGTATGTTACCACATACTGTTAGATCCTTTGTGATGGTTTAGGCTTCTCTAGTGGAGTGGAACAGGGAGATAATTCTTTGTGGCAAGTTAGATCTCACCTCGATGATCCTCTCTCTTCTACATCAAATTATGAAGGAAGAAAACAAAGAAGGGTTTGTTATGCAAGTATTAATGTATTTATATAATTGCATATATTGTCCTTTACAAATTGGTTTTTTATTATGGGAGAGCATGACTACTATAATTATTTTTATAGTGTCCTTTATAGTTCTAATTTTGTTATGGAGGAGCATGACCACTCTAATTAGTTTTGTTGCATATATCATCAATTTGGTTTCAAAGAGTGTGTATCTACATCTACACATATAATGAATTGAGTTGTTTAGTCAACTGTTTGACTCCTTGAATATGGATTATGTTTAGTTGTCCATTAATTTTATATTTTTTTAGTGATTAATTATATATGATCTTACTGTTGATGTTATAGTTGTGGGAGATATATTTCTCTCAAATTTAAAAATGATGGATAAATAATACCAAGGCAAGTCGGACTTGCTATATATAATAATTTTATGAAGAGTCACCTTGTTTTTTAAAAGAGGCCAACCCAAATGAAGACTCACCTAGTTCTATATAAATACAAGGCAATGAGCATTCATTTGATCATCAAGTTCATTCATCATAATTGGCATTCCTAGAAGAAGTTCATACTTGAGTAGCAGATCATCATCTTGTAGTAGCAAATCATCATTTTGTAGCAGTAGACTGATTTCAAGGAGAAATATATTCATTTGTATCTTTGCATCTAGGAGAGGTACTATTATTCATTGTATCAAATTTGGCATTGTGTTGGGCCTAAGTTGTAAGCAGATTTTTGTTGTTATTCCTTTAATATATAAGAGATATATTTGTTGGGTTTTTCTCCCTCGAGTAGGAGAGTTTTGTTAGGGTATCTTGTTGTGTTCATTGTCTTATGTGTTGCATTTTCTGATTGCTTGCATTTTTTATCCTAAATCTAACACGGTATCAAAGTGGGTCTAAGAAAAGATCTAATCAGATTTGATTAAGCAGTCAAGTCAACTTTTCATCTAGGGCAGATCTTGAAGTATCATAGAAAAAAGGTTCAAATTATTTCTGACCTAAGGGTAGATCTTTGAAGGTGAATTTGTGCAGAAAAAGAAAATGGTGAGTGGTGTAAAGGTAGAAGATAGGCTTGATGGAGCTTCAAACTTCAACTCTTGGAAACACACGGTACTCATTGCATTAGAGGAGAATGATCTTCTTGATTTCGTGGAAAGTGATATGCCCTAGCCTTCTGATGATACTGAGAAAATCTAGTGGAAGAAAAATGGCACGAAGGCTAGAAAGATCATGATAGACTCTATGATGAATCAGGTCTAGTACCGATCATCTCCAAGTTGAAGATAACTAAAGAAATGTTTGATACTCTAAAAGGATTGTATGAGATCAACAACACCAACACAACCCTTGCTTTGAGACAACAAATTCACCATGTAAAAATGGCTAAATATGATTTAGTCATCTCATTCTTTATGAAGATTGTTGATTTGAGAGATCAGTTGAGCGCTATTGGGGATATAATTGTAGAAAGAGATCTTGTTATGTTGGCACTAAATGGTCTTCCTCAATCTTGGGAACCCTTTATTCAGAGCATTGAAGTGGGAGATCCAAGTTGCCCAAGTTTGATCATGTTTGAGCTAATTGTATTCAAGAAGAGTTCAGGTTGGAAACAAGAGGAATTGGGTGAAACTATCATGATGTAGAAAATCAAGTTCTTGCTACACATACTTCTAGAGAAAGAGGCAAAGGAAAAAAGAGGAATATAGATAGAGAATCAAATTCTACCCCAGAATTGAAGAAGAAAAAGGATCTCTCTCACATTCAATGTTTCAAGTGTGAAAAGTATGGTCACTTTGCTCAAGATTGAAAATTAAGGTCTACACAACATGTTTCTACTGCATAAATTGACATAGGGACATCTCAGACGGAGCCTAGCTCTAAATTTGATTCAAAAGGTTTCTTATTCTAAAGTCGATCAATTTCTTCAAAGAGGAGGAAATGACATTCAGAGGGAGTCAAATTTAGAGAATTCAAGACACGAGTTGAGAGCTTGTCTAGGAAAAGGATTAAGGTTCTGAGATAGGTCAATGGAGGGGAGTTCACTTCTAGAGGATTTATTTGAAATCTCTAAGGCAGGGATCAAGAGGGAGTTTTGTGACTCACTAAGAAGAAGTGGAGGTCACAGTGTTGCAAGGCCAAGTGCAAAATCCTTGGAAGACCTCTTTAGCAGTTGAGAACAGAATTGCACAAGATAGTTAATTTGGATTTGACATTGGTATTTCCACAAACCTATTTAGAATAGGGTGATCTAGGATGAGGTCGAGGAGGACAGTCCTGGACTCGAGCAAGTCAATAGTGTCAAAAGTGTGCATTGGAAATCGCTCCTCTAAGGCAAGCATTGTAGACAATCTTGGACGAGGAGGTCAGGAGGTTGATGCAAGTACTTGGAGCTCCAGAGGGAGTCACACCGTCATGAAGATTTGTTGTAATGTATATTTCTTTGAGATAGAGAAATATGAGGTGAAAGCCCTTGTAGTGTATATTTCTCAGAGACAGAGAAATATGAGGTGAAAGCCCTTGTAGTTTATATTTCTCAGAGACAAATAAATATGAGGTGAAAGCCCTTGTAGTCTATATTTCTCTAAGACGGAGAAATATGAGGTGAAAGCCCTTGTAGTGTATATTTCTCTGAGACGAAGAAATATGAGGTGAAAGCCCTTCTAGTGTATATTTCTTTGAGACAGAGAAATATGAGGTGAAATCCCTTGTAATGTATATTTCTCTGAGACAGAGAAATATGAGGTGCAAGCCCTTGTTCATCTTTGTGATTGAGATGAGACATCATGTTGAGAGACTCCATGATGACATCACATTGAGAGACTCTGTGATGAACCCTTGTACTTGTGTTTCTTTTCACACATGGGAGTAGCCATAGTGGACGTCATGTTGAGAGACTCCATGATGACACCATGTTGAGAGACTCTGTGATGAACCTTTGAGTTTTCCACAATTGGGTGTAGCCATTGTGGGCGTCATGTTGAGAGATTCCATGACGTGGGTATTTGGAAAGATACCTCCTTACCTAAGAGGGAGTGTTGATGTTATAGCAGTGGGAGATACTTTTCTCTAAAATTTAAAAATGGATAAATAATACCAAGGCAAGTTGAACTTGCTATATATAATAATTTAATGAAGAGTCACCTTGTTTCTTAAAAGAGGCCAAACCAAATTAAGAGTCACCTAGTTTTGTATAAATACAAGGTGATGATCATTCATTTGATCATCAAGTTCATTCATCATAATTAGCATTCCTAGAAGAGGTTCATATTTGAGCATCAAATCATCATCTTGTAGCAGCAGATCATCATTTCGTAGCAGTAGACCTATTTCAAGGAGAAACATATTCATTTGTATCTTTGCATCTAGGAGAGGTGCTATTATTCATTGTATGTGTTGGGCCTGAGTTGTAAGCAAATTTTTGCTCTTATTCCTTCAATATATAAGAGATATATTTGTTGGGTTTTTCTCCCTCGAGTAGGAGGGTTTTCCCAGGGTATCTTGTGTTCATTGTCTTATGTGTTGAATTTTTTGATTACTTTCATTTCTGATCCTAAATCTAACACTTACACCCTTGACAAGATTCAAATAGTTCCTAATAGAGTAGGAACCTTAGATAAAGTGAAATGGTCCCTAAGTTCCCATTAGAGTGGGAGCCCCTAACAAGCTTCAAATAGTTTCCAATTAAGTAGGAACCTTCCATAAAGTGGAATGGTTCCTAGTTCTCATCAAGGTAAGAACCCCTGATGGAACAAGTTCCTAATGCATGTTCAAAGCCTTGAATATTATTTCAAGTGTTTTGAGGATCTTGTAAATGTTGTCATTTGGCGGATGGAGATTAAATGATCTATGATTGTTAAGTTATAGCGGCTCAACTTGTTTCCATGAAAAGTATATAATCCAATAGTTGACATGGTTTGAGTAGTTTTTTTCTTGGGTTTGTCATAGTGTTTTTTAAAGAGGGGTAAAATCTTTTGACCCAAAGTTATGAATCGATACAGTTACAAACATGGGACCTCATCCCCAACATAATAGTCAATAATAATATGCCAAATGGGGTTTGAACCTTAGTGGAAAGAACAACAACACTGTGTATAAACCATCACACTATGCCAATATTGACAAAAAAATGGGGTTGTCATTATTGAAGAAGAATTTTAGGAGACATTTATAGATAATTGGTGAAGAACCATAAATTTTGAAGAAGAATTTGTAATTGATAAGATCAATTTTTTGATTTGATACATTATACTCTTGAATATTGATTATTGTTGATGAATAATATTATTTTTTGAATCATTTGTATGATGTGTATGTGTTTTGACTGCCAATTCAAATAGTTTGATAAGACTCTTGATATTTGATTTGCATCATATTTTAACCTAACATCATGCCCAAAGCATTGGATTATTATTTATTAAACTTTACCATTTTTCCTTTTTGTTTTATAAAACAATATATTTTATCTAATTGAGGAAAACACACAAGGTCCTTTGAACCGAGACAACTTACTGACTAGGTTTGGTTTGTGATGAAAGATTAAAATGATAATAAGATTGATTTTAACAAATAATATTTACAATTTAGAAATAATGATTGAAGTTTCAATTAATGAAAATTATTTATGATTTGAGATTGGTTTTGGTTGATTAATTACTTCAACTCCTCCACCTCTCTACTTATATCCATCCTTCTAAATACTGACAAATCACCCCATAATATCAAAGATAAAAACATTAGTTGGTTCTATTGATAATCATAATCATACTATATTAAGATAATCATAATAATTGAAGCACTAATATATCGATAATGGCATAGTGTGATGGTTAAATTATGTCATCATGGTTCTTGCCACCAAGGTTCAAACCCTAAATAGGGTGTTATTGTTGATTGTTCAAGTTGGGGATGAGGTCCCTTGTATGTGGCACTATTGGTTCATAACTTCAATCAAAAAATTTACCCCCAAATTTAAATTTACAAAAAACAAATAAACAATTGAAGCACTAATCTAATCCCATCATGATGTCATAAAAATACATTAATAACATAATCATTTTAAATCTTAAAAAATAGAATAATAATAAAATAGTATATCAATAAACTAGTCACCATTATTAATAATTAAAATATTAATAATATATATAATATTTTTTGTGGGGTAATATAACTATTGAGAGAGGATCTACATTTTGTTTCGATCAAGCACTTATTTAGTGAAGATAATTTAATAGCATTTGAACAAGATTGAAGACATGCTAAACAATCATGTAATGATATCTAATGCTAAAATGCAATACTAATGCAAAAAAGAGTGCTCTAGTCTCAATGCTTTTTGTTTTTTTTTAATAGGTAAACTATGGGAAGGGCCCACTCCCATTTTTTAAATCATAAAGAATACAAGTTACAAGTCCGCCATGAAGAGAAACATAGGGCAGAAAAAAACCTTGGAGAACCACGAGAACCGAGATTTTAGAACCTCACTTTAGAGAAAGGGAAAGAAATAAAACTGAGAAAACAATACATAAAAAAGGATCCAACCTGGAAGTCCCAAACCTTCCACAAAGAGCAAGTAGGTTCTTTTGTTGCTTCGAGAGAGGAGAGAATCAATGGCCCATTGAGAGCCTTCATCAATAGCCTCCCTAACTTCAATTTTCAACTTTTCAGCCTCAGAATTTTTCCCCTTTTTCATTTTGGAACTGCCACAGTCTGGTTTGACCTTGCTACTCGCAATGTAAGAGAGCCCAAGTTTTTGAGGCAGATCCAAAACCAAGTCAGGCTCAAAACAATCATGGTTGAAATCTTCTAGATTATCCATGAAAGGAAAGGTCCATTCATACTTTGAGCCATCCTCATTGGAACCGGGAGAGGCCTCATGAAGATCATTATGGGAAATATTATCCTACTGAGGAGAAGACACCAGAGGCTAGGCAGAGTCCAACCAAGACGCGGGTTAAGATTCAAAAAACTTGCCATGGTTATGCCATATAAAATCAACATCTGAAGAGCCATTTTTCTTAACCCATTTTTTAAGACTAACATATCTAAACCTATCCTAGTGTTTGCGAGGGCAAGCCTTGATTTTATGACCCAACATATTGCAACGAAAGCAACAAAAAGGAAATCCTTCAAAACTAAAAAATTGAGTCCAGATGCCATAAGAAGAGTGAGTCTGAATAGAGTGTGAGAGGGGTTTAGAAATATCAATCATAGCGCAAACTTGATAAAATATGCTATCAAGAACTACCGTCTCAGTGTCAAGCTTGACAAAGGCTCCAAATTGATTAATCAGAGTACTAATTAGATCAATATTTCAGAAAACAAAAGGCAGGTTATAGAGCATGATGCAAACAAGAATGTTAGTTATCTTAGCAGTGGTAGGATTGAAGAAAGGGGTCCATGGAGAGATAAAGAGGCCAAAGTGTTTGAAGGACCAATGACCATTCTGGAAAACATAATTGCAGTTTGTTACAGAGCTGAAGGTGAGTAGGAAAAAATTGAAGTCCAAAGATTCAATCTTGGGAGAAGACAAATTGTTCCAAGTAGATTTAGCCCATTTGATGCGTTTCAATGCTTTTTGTTATTAATTACTTAGTGATTTGATTGCTTTCTTCTTTCTTCTTTCTTACATAATCTTGTGTCTATAAAATGATTAATACTCACTTTTATATACATAACTCTAAATATTTAAATCAAACTCAAATAATAGATCCATATAAAGAAGTGCAATGAATAGATTATGAAAAAAATGACTCAACAAATTAAAATCTCGATCTGAAGTTCAAAACAACCCTTATAACTAGCAATCGTACTTTTGTGTGCAATAGGTATGCCGAAGAGAATGGTGTATCGGTTGCATAAATGTGTATTTTGTAATAAAGGTATTAATAGTTGTGATAGTAGTTGTTTATATAATGCTCAATAGTTGTTTATATAATGTCCAATAGTCAATAGTTATGACTTGAGTAGCCCCAATTAAACAAAATGTATTTGTTTGATTTAAAGAGAAACGAATCATGTGATGAGACATTGGTGCTCAACTACCCATGATTTTATTGCTTAAGTATTCGCCTGACTTTCTTTTTTTGTTGACAAAAATCATGCTTATGTCGCATCATATTTTATGATGTGTCTTTGAAATGAAAATTATAACTAAGGGAGTTTCCAAGTAAGCTTTTTTTGTTTTTTTTGAGTGATTTGAAATTTCCACATAGGATTTTGAGAGGTTTGAAGTTAGGGTGCACAATCCCCTAGCTTCAAGTATGCATCCATTTTGAAGGATCCAAACATGATTTTGACCATTTACTGGCTGGTATATTATCATATTCTTGTTTGTTATCTAAAATTATCATTATGAAATGTGACTGGTGAGAGTGATGTTTAAGATATGTTGTTGAGATAACTTTTTATTATCTTAGATGTGTCTTTAAAGAATGTATAACTTTTTAGTGAAATGTAAATAATAAGTGTGTTAATTATGAACCTCTCTGAACAAAATTGAAGAAATAAAAGTTTTCATTTTGTCAAAGTATTTTTATTCAACTATTTGTGATCCATTCAACTTGTGAGAAAAGCAGCAACAACACATTTAACCTTGGCTTTTGATTATTACAGTGGTCATTTGAATCCCTGTTGTCCCTTTAAATGTTTTGGCATCCTGGGGATGTTATAAATTAAATCAATCAATCCATCCATATATCACACATGTCCTATAGAAAAAGTAACATATTGTATCATATTTAGACAAATCTAACAAGCAGAAAATAAACAATCTGATTCCAAGGCACATCTACATCTGAAAATTCATTCATTTGTGAAATACAATATCAATTGTTGTTGCATCTGGAGAATTTTTATTAGAGCTAAAGCTCCTGTGCTGTTGTGGGTCAAATTTGAGCTGAGCAGTGGCTCTGCAAACAGGGGGGAAATTCTTGAAACACACCATGCATTCTAAGTCTTGATAGAGTAAAAATTGATGACAACTCTTCATTACAATCTTTGTAGACTGGTGCAGATGAATGTGGGGTGGCTTTGAATATCTAAAATAGAGAGCCCACTCTTTGTAATTCTCATTGACTGTGTAGAACTCGCTCTAGATATGCTGCTAATCTTGGCTTCAAATTTTCATCTAAAATCCGCCAATTCAAAGTAACTCCCAAAACACTAGGATTTTCTAGAAAACGCTTAGACATTAGAGATTTACTGCTTGTAGACTCTACTACTAAAACACATTAGTAACGTGAACATGAGAGTAAAACCTAGTTTCAATGAAGTGATAGTATTGATGTTTCACTTTATTATAAATATGCTTTATCATTTTTAAACAAGCCAGTCAACGAGGACTATACTATAAGCACTAGATAATCTTGAAGATCTTGGCTTCAATCATTTATAGGTATTCATGTGTGCTTGTGATACTACTTTTTTAAACCCAGTTGCTTGTAGAACCAATTCACTCATCGCAGCATCGTATAACCCCAAGATGAAACACTGAATGTTATTCTATTTTTTTTGCTGAGGTTTTGGTGATTCCTCAGCCAAAACATCTACCTCGCGTAGTTTTTCATCATATCCAGTTCATTATTTCTCAAAATTTACCCATACTTGTATATGTACACAACAAAAGCCTAAATTATAATCTTGAGAAAATGATGTAAAATCTTGTATCAGTCTTAATCAAAGATAATACACATATTTGTAGACCTTTAGAAAACAAAAAACATGAAACCTACCATTAGAATCATAAAAAACAATGATTAAGATCTATATTCCACTCCTTTAGAAGATCGAAACATGCGTGTAGGACCATTCCAAAAAATCTACAAGGCTTTCAAACCCTTCATACAAAAACCCTGACTTACAATCATATGGCAGGGAATAATATTGCAAAGACTTGCAGAGAACTAAAATTAAAAAGGTTTTCACAGGTAATATAAATTCTAGTGAGATTAGTTCACGATTACAGTCTTCTAAAGCATTTTCAAAAACTAATACTAATCATAACCATGACAACAGAGTTGCCCTAGACCATGAGGAATGCCAAAAGAGCTTCCCATATTCTTTTCTCAACGATGTGCAGGACCATTACCATTTTTAGGGAGAGGTAAGTTCCTGAGTAAACAGAGATGCAGAGGCAGAGTAGCCCAGGACAGAGATGTTGTCACGAAGATTTGTTTGTTTTGAGTATCATTGTGCAGAGAATGTGCATGTTTGTGTTTAGGTTCCATGGTTGGATAGTACTTTCCTAGACCCTCCATCTATGACTGCATCATAATTTATCATTAGACAACATTTTAACCTTATCAAAACTCATTTAATAAAGGTAATAATAGATTCCAAGTAAGAACTAAATATTTAAGGCATTCAAGATTATGCTTACATTACTATCTAACCTCTATTTTTCTTCCCCAATGTGAGAGAACAGTCTATGTCCCTTTACCATGATAGCGCTCTTATTAAATTCTTACAGAAGCCTACATAAATAGTATAAGTACCATAAATAGAACACGATGTTGGTGGAAATATCTAGTGGAAATTTCTGGCCACTGTTTGGATTTCATATTACAGATATCTTGACTCACCTTAAAATAGAACATTATGTAGTTTAATTTAAGAACTTGAGTAATAATTTAAACAAATTTGAAATAGGTTGCAGTGAAAGTGGACTTGAGAACCTGAAGGCAGTTGAAGGCACGGAATATTAGGGCCAGTATTTGCAATGAAGGTAGGCAAGTCAATAGTCTCATAGAAGGGTTTTGCAATAATGTCTATAGAGATTCATCATAACATTTGATGTATCAAACCAGTATGAAAATAAATAAAAATAGATACAAATTTAAAACCATTGTAATTAATATCAAATTTGCAAAGTAACCAAAATTCAGGAGTCCAAAAATCATAAAAAATAGGAATCCAAATAGAAGAATTAAGAAAGAATCAAAATTTAATTCCGAAGCATCCCATCTATAATTAACTTTCATTAAATATAAATTATGGTATAGGACATTAGAAGCAAAATATATAAGTTAATTAAGGGTAAAAAAATATCAATTTGAATCAAATATGTTTTGTTTATGATAAACAAATGTAGTAAACAACACCTCAAGATTTAATCGAGTCATGGGCCATCCTTATAGATATGAAGGTACCTCAATTTTTCTTTTTCCATTTGTGACTCTTGTTACATAGATCACATCTACAGTTCTTAAAAGTTATACCAATTCATAAAAGACAAAGGCCAACGAGAAGGTTATAATCAGGACATAGCAGTACTAGGATTCAAAGTGAAGAGATTTTGCTGTGTAGGTCGAATAGATTGATAAAATGCAAAAATAGGCTTTTAAGCTTTATAAAATGCTTACTATTTTTATGCAGCTTGTCAAAGAACTACATCCATAAGTTGCAATGCTTCTTGTGGAAGTGCTACAGGATCCCCTGCAAGATATTGTGCCATATTTGTAAGATTTATCCTGTTTGGTTGTCTAAATACAACACGATATTTACCACCCGCCCTATCCAAACAACAAAAGAATTTAGCCTACAATAGCAAACACATAATTGAAAATCCACAATGAAAATACATGTTGAAAAACAAAGTAATAGTTTCTAAGTATGAAGACCATTTGAAGGGAAATTTTAAAGGAGAATCTACTTGTGGATTGTTCACTTAAGTCCTTATAAACATGCAAGTTGAGAGATTCATGTATCATATACCATATTATTATCTTTTTAGACATAGTAGGAGAGTGGTTGTATATTCTCTGGCGCATACTCCTGAAAGTTTATAGATAGACAATAGATGATTTGATTTTCGTGCTTAGAGATTTCAATAGACATCGCAATTCAAATGTGCAGGGCACATTATTATATTTGTTCATATATACAAAACATATTTGTTAATAGAGATAATAGCTTAGTATGAAATGATTGTAAATGAATTTGGAAGGTGAATAAATGTAACTATTAAAATATAACTAACCTGCAGTTATTTTAAGTATTAGTGTTTGTTGTGGAGGTTGAATTTGATAATGCTAATAAGCGTGATTCTTCTTGCTTTCGGCGTGCTACATATGGGTTTTGTTGCATACGTGCATATCATTCAAATGTGAATGTTGGTTTGATGCCCAGACTTGCAAGTTGACGCACTCTTGAAATTTTTGTGAATGTTAGGCCTTGTTGGTCGACATTTTCGATGTTGATTGTTGCCTTTTCAAGTGTTAGGCCTTGTGATTTGTGTATTGTTAAGGCCCATGCCATTTTGAGTGGTATTTGTCGACGTCGACCATGACTCAAAGGGGAAATAGGGACATTCTTTGGATTATTGTGGTCCCAAGCAGGCCCCATGTAATTGTTGAATTGAACAACAACAAATAATGGAAGTGAAGGTGGGTTCTCTGCATCCTTGTAGACTATTGCTTTGACTTCACCAAGTGCACCATTTACAAGGCCTGTTTCCACCTATAAATTTGAACATAACATTTCTTTTTGTTGAACACATAATAGAAGCTTAGATCGAAGTTGTTCTTCATCTGGATTTGAACTTGGTGGTCCCTTAAGTTGCTATGCAATTGATAATGCAACAGGTTTTTCCAAAGACAATAACATTTGTTGGTTATGTAGTGAGACCATTTCATTTGTTGCAAAGAGATGTATTGAGGATAAGAAACTATTTTTCTTTGTAGATGTCAATGTTGAGCTGGAGCATGACATTAGAACTTTCCAATCTTCAATTGTAGGTTCTACATTTCACAAATTGGAGAGTAGAGTACGAAATGAAATTTGTGTTGGATCTTCACCGATTTGATAAAAGATTTTGGTAAGAGTGATAACTTTTGTGAAGTTGTGTCATAGAGTGCCTCAATAAGACGTTGATGCATACATAGGGATGTCCTTGACTGGTGCAAGTTGTCCAAGATCTCCGAAGAGCATGATTGAGCGTCCTCCAAATGGTATTTGGTTATTGTTGGGGAATGCTTCACGTAACCTCTTGTCAATGCATTGTAGCAACTTGGGTCCAATGAAGCTCATTTCATCTATTAGTATGTACCGAATGAAGTAAATTTTTTCTTGGAAGTTTGCAAGTGTTTGTCCTTGCAAGGGTTCCATATCTTTGATAAGTATTCGTAGAGAAGAGTGGATTGTTGATGCTTCTATGTTGAATGCTTCTACGCCTGTTGGTACAAGAAGTAGTAATGGTGAGTGGCCATTTTGGGCTGAGCTCATGAGTGCATTTTTTATGGCTTTTATAAGGTGTGATTTACCTGTTCCAATAGTTCCTTGAACAATTAATTTTAGAGGAAGTTGGCACGTATGAACACGTAAGTGTGACAAAATAATATGAAAGGCTTTTTGTTGTTGGATAGATAGGTCATGTTGGGTAGGGCAATTGGTAGGTTGGCGGACTTCAAATGTTGCATGGTTGGATTCTATGAATGTACTTGCAAAGAGTTGATGTTGTGGATTGATTTGGGAAGATCCCCAATCATGGTGCAAGTCAATGTCACGGTGACCAAGCATGTCTAGTTCATCAAATTAGAGGGGAAGGCTTGGGTAGAAGCGAGACAATACTTGCCATTTTGATGGGTTGTTATTTTGTATTATATCTTCTTCATCGGAAGAGGTGCTAGAATCTGTATTTTCTGGAGCTTTTACTTGTGTGCATAGCACATGCCAGGGATGATAATTACATGCAAAATTCTCCCATTGTCCTATTATTTGAAGTGATGATGAGCCAATATCATTGTCAATGTTGCGACATGGCTTGTACAGTAATAGTTCACTCCAACAAAATGCTTCATAATTTTTGTCATCTTTTGCAGGGATGTTTATGAAGTGTGGGGATACACATACAATGGCATCTATGGAGTGCTTTTTCCATTGGCTATTCTTTCAATATGGTTTGAAAGTCCATTTTCTAGTTACTTCAATGAGTGACATGGACTCTAGATATGTTGGCCGATCCATGTAAGTATCAATGTAGTCTGTGGATGTAGTAGTTGGTTCGAAGGACATTGAGAAACGCTGGAATTTATTTTGGCTAACATTTAAAGAAACAAATATCCCGATTGATATGCAGAGGGCTAGTTCTAGTAGTAGGTGGAAACTTTCCTGTGCTCCAATATCAAGGTCCACTAGTGTTTCTGCAAGCATTTTATGGAAAGTTGTAGGTGCTGGGTTGTGAGAGTCAATGTTTGTTGAAATCCGAGAAAGCATTTCATGATATGTTTCTTATTTTGTTTCGGCTTTTGTTGCATATTTTGCAATATATTTGAGGACAACATGGATAGAGAGTACAGGTTGGCAGTCTACATTGGCCCTCCAGATAGAGAGTATAGAAGGGTTGTGTAGGTTTAAGTGATCGTCATTGCGTGAAGGGGTGAATGTTGGTTGGCCATTCTCATCTATTGCAATACTTGATTGATCTTGCATGCTCCAAGGGGCTTTGTAGCGACATTGAATGGTTGTGTCATTTCTCCTAAGGCATGTTTGTAAGGTACACTTTGTATGATGTTGTACACAATTTACCAATTTTGTGTAGTCGCTTAATGGGTCTACAGGTATAATCAATCTTGTATCCATTAAACATGGCTCATCGGCAAGAGTTCAGTGGATTAGTTGGTTTCTTAAAGGAATCAGTTTGGGATTCCATGCAGAGACATATCTATTGATGTATTCAACTGCATTTTTGACTAATTGGAGATTATTCCATTGTATTTTTTCGATATATGGTGCATTTTGTAGCCATAGAAAACCATGGATATGTGCAGAGCCCCTGTGTTGCCATTCATACCTGGTGAAAACTTATTATTAGGAATTTTTTAGAAGGTATGCAATGTAAATTGATGAATTTATGCAGATTTTACCTATACCAATAGTCTGTTGCACCAAGTAGCTTCTCCAAGACCTCTTCATGAAATGCAATAAATCTATGGTGCATGTATGTGCTGTAAGGTGTGGGTTTTGAACTATATTTTGTATCCTCCATTTGTATGTTGCTTGTGGATTTGTAGGTGCATTAGATGGCATTATACTATGCAAGTCTAGCCATTTTGTATCTGTTGCACTGAGTGTGAATAATAGTGTTGGACAACCAATTTGTATGATCATATCTGAAAGCTCTACTCTAGAACGGTTCCAAAATTTCTGTGTTCCACGAATTGATGCTCCAAAGTGTATGATTTGTTCTGCAAGCTTGTCATCAGGCAAGTCCTTCAATCTTTGACGAAGATCAAAAATAGTTGTTGGTAGCGTTGGGTGGATATTTTTATGAACAAAAACATATGTTGTTTCTTGACTGCGATGGCGCATTAGGATATTTAGTATGAAGTATCTAAATCAAGGGTGTTGGTCAAACCTATTATCGTAATACCTGAGCAAGTGGAGACCATATTCATGTAGTTTGACTTCTTTGATGCGTTGTTGTTTGAGAGTGGAAATACCTTTAGGAAACAAGCTAGGGAAGGACATTACAAATAATCCTTTTGTGTTGTATTCATTGATGGGAGATGGAGAAATGGGTGGACAATATATAGACAAGGGTGGGCGTCCTTCACCTAGTTGTGATAAGGATCGCAATTCTTCAATCTCTTTGCGTGTTGGTGGAAGGCTAGCAACAAATGAAGTATTGGGTTGCATGTTTTCCTCTGTGTCTTCGTTGTTTACATCAAGTGTATGCATCATTATTGATGCTGTGGAACTTGGACTAGTGTTTGTTTCATTTAGCAGGTCTATAATGTTAGTGGAATCACTTGGTAGGAAGGATAATGCAGCATCATCTAATTGTATAGTTTTGTAGTATGGATTGTTTATGATTTTATATTGCAAGGCCTCGTATACACGTCCTCTACTTACATAAAAGCTATAGTATTTTTATTTGATGTTTCTTTTGTTAACCAATAAGATATCTAATTCATCTATACGCCTTGGCAAGTGGGTTGCAATAGTAGAAACATGTTGAGGAAAAAAAATAGTGTGGCCACTATATTTTAGTTGCCCCCCTTTTGCATAGGTTACTTGAAGGATTGGGCTAATCCTTGTTATTAGCATTTCTTCAACTTGGGTTAGTTTTTTTAAACACTGGGGTTGGTCACCTGGGTCCATGTTATTCCATTTGGAAAATCGGTGGCCATTTTTTTCAGATGCGCACCTGTGACAAGTAGGTAGTCCATTTATTTCCCTTGTTTTAATGCCAGTGTATTTTTCCATGCAGACTAAATGGGTTGGCATATTTGCAAGTTTGTCTATTTTTGAGTGAAAGTTATCTCTTGTAGTATAAAATTTTTGAGTAAAATTTGGTTGTGGATGGATATGACAAAATGGATTTGCTTGAATTGAACTATGTATTTGAATTGTAAGTGGATGAAGTTGGGTGGGATTAGTAGAGCATGGGCATGTAGTTGTGGAGATGCCATCTATGAGATTATGTTGATTTTCTCGTCTTCTTTTATTGATCTCGCCTTTTCTTGCATGGTAACGTAATCGGTGGAGCTCATTTCGTCGAGCTCGTTTTTCTTGCAACCTTATGTTTTCTAACTCCATTGAGAAGTTTTTGTGAACACAAATAGTTCATATAATATTTATGTAATATATAATAAATAACCATGGCTTGCATGAGTAATGGAAAAATGAGGTGTAAATACAAAGGTCTAATATTTAGCATTTTAAAAGAGTAAATATACAACTTAGATGGACATTTAATGTAAGTGAATTTGCAATGAAAAGGTTGATAATGAAAATAACTTAATACGAGAATTGGTAAATATTAAGAACTAACTTAAACACTTTAAAAATACTTTAAACAACATGATACATTTGAAATTAAACTTTATGCATAGGTTATATTGAAATTGTTACAAGACATGTCACATATAATCTAAGGTAAATTGAAAACCAAGTTGTTCGAGCCAAAAAAAAAAAAAAATTCTTCATATTTTGTAAAGATTAAGCATGAATCATTTGAAAATTGAATTATGTATATATGTTCATATTAAACAATACAAAAAATTCTAAAAGTTTTGAGTAATTCTTTGTTGAGCTTACAAAAAGTGGATAATTGCACATGACATAATGAGCATACTTCTAAAAATTGGTGTAGAAAAGCTAAGCTCGCTTAATAGCTGTAATAACAATGTTTTGTGATTCATGACCACCAAAAGTATTTTTTTGGATGGACAATGCTAGTAGGAATTCATTGTTGACCATTGTGTCTAAAATTTGGCTAGCACCATTAGGCTCTGCTAGTAGGAGCTGAAAATACTCTGCACAAACTCCAAACAACATTGTGGCTGGTTCTTCAAAAGCGGTGACATTAAGAAGCTCACTTGTAGTGTCTTGCAAGTCCATCTTGAGCATGTAGCTGAAATCACATGTAGTAATATCTGTAGAACACTTGAGGCACTTAAAATCACTTGGGGTAATCTGGACAACCTTTTTTGTACACTTTTTGCTTTCCACAATGCAAGGGAAAGACAAGTAGTAGAAGTTGTCTAAGTGGAGCTTTGTGATAGTAGCCTTTACGCAAACATTATGTTTGTTAGGAGAGTTTGGATTCTCAATATTTGAAATTGGAATCGGGTTTTCAAATTTGTTTTGTGATATATGGCTCTTTGAGAAGGAAAGAGAAGGAAGGGCAGTCCCTTTAGTGGCATAACATGTTTTCAATTTCGATGCTTCAACCAACTTAGGATTGATTAGAATGGTTGTAGGGAAAATGGTATCAATTGATTTTCCAGACCATGAGGTTATCCGACCACTTTTGATCAAAACAATTGGTGGGTTGGGTTGTAGGGGAAGGTCAGCTAGTTGTTTCCCAATGATTTGGCAATGGCTACCCCAAAGGGTGATATCAATGGTATGTTTTGACATGTCCATAATTGTAGCTGTACATTTTATTGTTTCAATGCCATCCCTTTTTCAAATGGTTGATGCTGGAGAGATAGATACAAGAACGCCAATGACATCTAAAAGGGAATTAATAGGTAACGACATTAATGATTGAATGGTTTTGATATGGTAGTTTTGTCTTGGAATTGTGGAGTCTATGCAGGTTAATGGACTAATGGTTGAGGAGTTGTGGAGGAAAATTTCATATGGGTTAGTGTCGCTACTATATTTTGTGTTTCTTACTCTGATGCAACCATTTGAGATGACATAAGTATTATTTGACTCAATCACATGGTAGAACCTATCTACTTTTTCATTAAAACATGTTGCATGTATTTTAGAGCCTTCTTTATCTACAAAATCAAACCCGAATACTTTCCCATCATTATTTTCATTTTTGTATGCATGAATTGGGCTTTTACTCAAGGCACGACCCTGTATGGACCAAAGTTTATGGTTTGGGGTTAAGGTTGCAATGGGATTTGGTTTGATTGCGGAGAGAGTGTGTTTTCCCTTGATGATGTAGGTGCATCATGGGAGTTGTTGGGAGTTTGACTATTAGCCAATGGCTCCTGGGAGTTGGTAGAGAGCATACAAGTTGTAGCTTGATTAATTGCAGTTGGTGCTCCAATCATTGAGGCATTATTTGTAATAATTTCCAAGCTATGAATTACTATAGCCCTGCAATGAAAAGGACAACTTCAAAGTGAATGCATTGTACATGCATAAGCAAGAGGAACTGAAATAAATAAGGTGATTATGGACGTACGTGAATTTTTGAAATTTCCCGCAAATGTATTATTTGAGGTGGATAATAGATCCTTTGAGTAAAGCCTCCTCCAATACAAGTTCGTTGAACTGTGTGGGTAGAAAAGCAGGATATATGTGCGTCCCATCTAAGAGTTGAATACGATACTTGGTAAGCGTAGTTTTTGTTTGTTGAATGGGGTCGATAGATGCAATTTGCAAAAAGGGGTCAACATCAGGCATGCCTGAAAGGATGTCAACAATTGCATTTGCAGTTAAGGTAGACGTGGCATTGTTGGAAGACATTGGAAGTGGTTGGCCTACAAGCAAAGTGAGAGTAAGGAATTTAGGTATTGAATAAGCATAAAAGTCATAATTTAAAAATGAAAATTGTTCAGTATGATCTTTTGTATGAGTGAAATTGAAATCGTATATTCATTACATGGCCTAAGTTGAGATTACAAGTGTTTGTGGCATTGTTTTGTTTGGTATTATGGTAGCATAAATAACAATCATGTTTTTGAACAATTTTTATAAATGGGAAAATTAGGATGTTCGATTTAACGCCTGTTGAAATTTAAAAGCATAAAAATGAAGTGAACTAAGATGCAATTGTAAATTTGAAGAGAATAAAAGTATGTAATGCAAATTATTTTTATATTGAAGAACCTAGGTTTGAAGATAATTTTTTCACAAAAATGATGTAAATAACCTACTTATTTAATATATCTTAAACAACATATACAATCTTAGATCTTGTTGGCATACAATTATCCAAAAAGTGCAACAAACAATTAACATCTATTAATTCCAAAACATAGTAAAATAGTCAGATTACTTTCAATGATGCAAAGATCCATACATTCATATTGGTTCGCTTTTATTCAATGATGCAATTGTTTAAGACAAATACAATGGACAAAGTAATGGTCATAGGTCAAAAAAATCACATTTTAAATTTTGTTGCATGGAAGTGATAGTATGACATTGACAGTGGTTTATCTTTATGAGTGAGAGCATTGTATATGACTTGCAAAGCAATGAGAGTCACAGTGAATAGGGAAAAGTTTAAAGAATAGTGTCTAGTTAATTTACGAAGGACAAACAACTTAATTTCTACTAGGGCAACATTGTGGAAGAAGTGGCAGAGAAAAGTGGATGGAGACTTATTCTTAGCTTATGACCTTCCTGATTCAATCTTTGGTGAAACTGTTTTTCATGGGTCAAATTCAACTTGGTATGTTTGAGCTAAAGTCTGTAGATTACACTTGGGTAATGAACTGGAATATATAATTTTTAGTGGCAAAGATGGAAATCCTGGGATATTGAAGAAAAGTCCATGTTAACAGTAATAAGAGATGAAATTCATAGACTAGGCTAATACATGTATGTAAAAGACTTTGGATCAAAAGTTGAAACAAGAAACAAAGAATAAACATCTTTACAACTCAGCAGATGCAATTAACCGATTGTTATTGTAAAAGGATAGAGAGATAGAATTTACCTCTTTTCAAATAGGGTTTAGATAGTAATTAAAGCTTTGATGGTCTTCAAGAATACCCCTGGTAATTTGAATGTGTATTCTCCACCTCCAATCTGCAAGTATACACGGTAGTAAAAAACATAAGCTTATAAAATAAATTGTAAATTTTTAAAATAATAAAATTATGATGTTTTTATGTTTGCAAAAGAATTGGAAATTACTACTTGCAATCAAGACAATACATTAAATTGCTCATATCTGTAAGTTAAGCATTGTTAAAGAGTATTTCTAACCATATTCCAACTACAAGAAAATTTGTGAAAATTAAAGCTAGTGTCTCATCATTAATGCATCACATCATTTTTGCTTTTATCATTCTCCTTTGCTTGATTTGAACATGGAAATCACTACTGAATGCTTAAAGAGAAATCTTTAGCAAGGTTATTCCACGTTGGAAAAATATGAATATAAACCATACTGTTGCAGAAATTGGCATTAGATTGCAAGTAAGACTGAAGCGGTTTTGACTGGGAAAATTGCAGGTTTTTGAATGTAACATTTTTTTTAGCAAGAGGATCACAACTTCCAATTTAATGGCAATTTTATTCAGTTTTATGCCCTTTTCTGATTGTGGTGAATTTTTTATTTTCATTTGGAACCCTAACTCTAATCCTTTTTCTTTTTTTCTCTTATTGAAAACCCTAAACCCTTTTTTTTGTTTTGGGAAACCCTAACTCCAACCCAAAATTTTCCCAATTATATTACTTTTTTTTTGGAAAAAATTGTCTTTTGTTTTGCCTATTTATTCCCCAAAACATTTTTTGCTACTACGGTCATATGATTAGGGGTCTCAGTTTGACTGCTTTCCATGTTCTTACTTTTAAGTTGGTACCAATGCTGCAAAGCTACCATCTACCAATTTGATGTTTTTCAAATGATGGGTGTAATTACTAGTGATAGTAGGGAATGTTAACTGTCAGTGAGAATGTAGCCAGAAGTAAAGTTTCCAATCTCCAAAAATTCAAATTGGAGTTGATTCATGTTGATAGGAGGTATATGATTAGAACTGAGTAGCCTTCTATTATTGATTGCATAATGTGTGACTTCTTAAGAATCTTTAGTCTTCAGTTGGGAGATTTATATTCTGCCTTGTTGCTTTCTTGATCAACACTATACATACATGCAAATGAATTGGTTGTGATGGATTCTAATAACAACTCCCTCCATTTGAATATGGATGATGCCTTGCTTCTCCATCAAAGCTGAGCATCAAAACTCTTGGTGTGACTGGTTGAATTGCTTCCTTTTGGTTCTGGTATTGAAGGGCATGACATTTTAAGTAAATTGCATTATGGTAGGCAAACCTATTTCTCCTTGTCTTGAATAGTATGAACCTCTCTAGTTTTCTGGCCTTTTTCTAGTAGAGGGCTTTTTTCAAAATTTGGGGTCGGTATATTATTCAAGCGTTGATAAAGTGAAATTGTAGTGAAGTGTTGCATGATGGATTTTTATAGTTAACTATTTACAGTAGGATAATAAAACCAATAAGGGACAAGGGCCGAAACATTGCATTTTTATGGATGACAAGATGACCGAATAAATTGAGACTTTCAATTTTAGTTGATATTTTCTTGCATTTTCTTTGTTCTTTTTTGTTTCCTTTGTAATGAAATTCAATACGAAATATATATTTAAATTTATTTTGGGCTTCCTCCAACGATATAGGTGTATCACAGGGTTTGATTTTATTCATAATTTATTGCATGAAACAAAGGGCAACATCTGAACACCAAGGAAAATTATATATCACATTTAATCAATACGTCATCACCACTGTCCACAAGAAACGAAAGTGCAGGTTCCTTGCTAGCAATTCAAATGAACGTCATAATATTAAGCATTCAAATGTCAGCAACAACAAAAAGGCAACATCTAAACACCAAGAAAAAATATATATCACATTTAATAAATACGTCATCACCACTGCCCACAAGAAATGAAATTGCAGGTTCCTGGCTAGTAATTCAAGCATACCGATTTGCCTTTCCTCATCTAGGCAAATCAAGCATGGGGATATATGAGAGGAAGTAGAGCACTATGAGACTCTACATATACCCTTCTCAAAATATAACATATATCATTGATGCCACATAGTGAACTGACCCCCCCTAAAATAATGTGCACTAATCTCAATCCAAAGAATCATTGTACTATTATTTTAAACAGTGCCATATCTGGTTCATTAAATCTATATAACTATTTGCACATTTTTCCTCTCTTTGTTAATGCTTCCAAGACTGTATTGACAACATAATTCTACCACAACACTCGGATGTTTTCTGTTCTACTTGCTTGCACAAATGATAGTACTTAGTGGAATGAGTGTTGCTCAAAAATAGTGAATCAAATGATGAAAATGAAAATGAAGTTGTCATCAGGTGGCAATTTTGTTTCTGCTGCGGACGATCTAACATTTTTGAATTAGCCATGGTGGTTTTGTAATTGCCTCTTATGATCAAGTGGAAGTTTTGTTGACAAATCTATGATTCTTTGAAACCTCATACTGATGGCAATTTAACCTTTTCCAATTCCACACCTCCCTTCTTAGTGAGACAAAAAGTGGGGGAGGAGTTCTCCCATCTTCTCTTGGAGTACCACTTTGCTTTCTTCTACATTTGCCCCTTGATTCTTACTTTCTAAGACTCTTGAGTTATGTTAAAGATCTTCATCTTTTGTTGTAGCACTACATCCTCTAAAGGCATTTCTTGGTTGTCAACACCCAAGTTCTCCAATGAAGTTAGCACCTACCCTTCTTCCTCATACAACATGGAAGGTTTGTGAAGGTTTAGGCATTCACAATTAACCATCAACATTGAATGCATCTTCATGAAAGGGGGTTGATTAAGTTGGAAAGCATTTTCACCAATAGCCTCCGAGATGGAAAATGGTGCAACCTTTCCATGTCTAGGGACAACCAGATAAATGGAAATGATCCAAGGAAATGAAAGGGCAGTGACATAATTGATAGAGCATACAAAGTTTGGATTTGGTATATCCTTCCTTCTGGTATCTGATTTTTTCCCTTCAAAGGCTATAAATTGTTCACATTTTCATCCTGGTGTTTTGGTTTATCAGAAGATGGTATCACATACTATTAAATGCAATTGTCTTGGACAGTTGAAGCCCTATAAGTTAATATATTTCAACATTTCCTATATAACTAAATGGATGCTTACAAGCGGATGCTTACAAAAGTATGTACATGTAATATATATGACAGTGAATTTACAAAGAAGATATCTTTACAGATAATTGACGAAGAATATGCATTGTTATTTTACAATGTATGTACATATATTTACAAACAAGATATATTTACAGAAAACTGATGAGGAATATACATTGTTATTTTACAATGTATGTACATATGAGTTATTAACATAGATGAAAATGGTATATAAGAGTGTACTTCAAATTCATTGGATATCATTTAGGAAAAGTAAAAATTGCTCAATGATTACGTGGGATGAGCCAATCTTGTAGTGTTCGTCATAGTACATTTATTTTAAAAAAGAGCGAAACCCGCCTACTTTTGAACATGTTTTATGAAATTATTTTGCAACAATCTCCATTTGTTGGAATTCTTCTTCTTCAACAACAATAGTATGGTAGGTTGCTTCTTCAATCTCTTGGACAATTTTTTGTGAATGCTCTGAGATTGATTTAATTAATTTGTCAATTGGTGTTTCAATGTACACATCTAAACCCACAGAATCATTTGGTATTACGATTGGGCTTGTTATGGAATTTCCCGTTTCGTTTTGTTGAGCACCAATATTTTCCATTATCTAAAAAAAGAGGACATGAAATTATTATTTAAAAAAAGCTTATGAGGTTTCTATGATAAATATTAAACTTGAAAATTCCCATTAAATTAATTTTAATTGCAAATTGGGAAAAATAATCTAGTAAGAATTCACTTCCTTGAAAGTCTCAAACAAAACAAAACAGTCAACAAAGTTATCTACAAAGATAGAATTTACCTCCTTCAAATAGATTTTATACAGTAACAAAAGATTTGATAGTCTTGTCAACACCCCTAGTAATTTGAATGGCTTTGCTCCGCCTCCAACCTGCAAATTAACATGGTAGTATAAAAAATAAGCTTCTGAGGTTTGTTTGATTCAAAAGAAATCTAATATTAAATACCAAAATCAACTTAAAGTGGACCAAACAGTTACCTCCTACAAATAGTTTTTTATAGTAACTAATGCTTTGACGGTCTTCTCAATAGCAATGGTAGTTTCAATGGGTTTGCTCCACCTTTAACCTGCAACTAAACATGGTAGTACTTAAAATAACAGAGTTACAAATAGAACAAAATAGTCAACATAGTTACCTACAAAGGTAAAAACCATTAAGTTAGAGTACTGACATTAAGCTTCTGTGAAAACCATGTTTATATGATATTTCATAGGTGTTTTAGAATATGCTTGATGATTCATTAGCAGGATAAAGAGAGAAAATATACTGACATAGACTTTTTTGATATCCATTACTATACATTTTTCATAAGAGTTTTTTTAGGGCCAAATGGGACCACTTTGTGGATCCATTTGGGACTTTACAATACTTTCTATCTTGTCTATGTAAGATCTATGCATGCATGATGCATACCTTTTCACTGCATAAAATGATGTTTAACATTTTTTTACAAATTTTGAGCTCTAACATCTCAAAGTTTGGGTACTTTGAAAAAATTATAGTCGTCACAAAATGCCAAAAACTAATGAATAATGTAACAGGACCTCTAAAATATGGAAGGCATAGAAAAAAGAAAAATCAATTAAAAGATTACCTTCTAAATATATGAAATCAAAATAACCAGAATAAAAAACATCTCCAAGCTGAAATCTCATATTTAGGGATGATAAGGATGCATGATAATTATTTAAGAGGAAAGATCTTCCAACAAATGCAAGAATCCAAGGCAAAGAAAAAGACTGACGAAGAAGAGAACTGCATCACACATAAGAATATTAAACATTGTTTTCCCTGCCCCAGTGCACCCCTCTAAGCTATTCTGCTTCTTTACTAGGACCTACAATGTCTGTTTCATGAGCTTCTTTATCCACTACGCTAGCTATACCCATGCTGCAAAGATCATAACCCATCTTAAAAGAGGAGGATCATGAATGCCATCAAGGCATAAAAATGCATATTTTCCATAATCGAATGTGAAAAGCAAGTTCACTAAATGTTTTTTATAGAGTTTACTGAATACAAAGTTGCCCCTAGGATTATAGCAATTGCTGAAAGGTACAGTTTGATATATCATGGAAAGTAGACTTGGTAAATATGATAGCAAAAAATTCCTATGAAATACAAATAAAGGGAATATGACCTGACATCCCTTTGGCCATCATAAGAGCACAAGCCAATATGAGAACAAACCTTCTGAGGGCTTGTCTGCAAAGAAGTCACTCATTTTAGAACAAGTCGACATCAAATCATATATCCAGTAAACACACAAGGAATGGCACAAGAATTTCCTCTAAACCCAAAGAAGAAGGGTGAGAATTGTGCCAAGATTAAGTGCCCAAGGCACTCAATTACTTTGTAATCTTTTAAGTGATAGTAGTCACAAAATGCCAAAAACTAATAAATAGTGTAACAAAACCTCTAAAATATGGAAGGCGTACAAAAAAGAAAAATCAATTAAAAGATTACCTTGTAAACATATAAAATCAGAAAAACCAGAATAAAAAACATCTCCAAGCTGAAATCTCATATTCAGGGATGATAAAGATGCATGATAATTATTTAAGAGGAAAGATCTTCCAACAAATGCAAGAACCCAAGACAAAGGAAAAGACTGATGGAGAAGAGAATTGCATAATACAAAAGAATATTAAACATTGTTTTCCCTACCCTAGTGGACCCCTCTAAGCTATTCTGCTTCTTTTCTTGGACCTACAATATCTGTTTCATGAACTTCTCTGTCCACTACGCTAGCTATACCCATGCTACAAAGATCACAACCCATCTTAAAAGGGAAGGATTTTGTCTTTGTGTGCTGAGTGAGGCAGAGCTGGTGGTGGATGTTATGTAACTGTTCTTCAAATCTCCAAATTACTACAATAGAAACCAAATTTAGGAATCACAAGTGGCACAACAACTTTCTAGTCTTTAAATCCACAAGAAAAAAAATATTGTGTCTTAGTGCAGAGTTCAAGAAATACTAGTAGAACACATAATGTGTAGTATTAAATAGATGTACAAGCATGCATAATAGAAGAAATAAAAGCAAAAGGAAGTAACTCTGAAACTGCAAAATGCTAAATAGGTCATTAAAAAACTGAGAAACAATTAATAGCCCTTGAGTAATATTGCAAATGGAACCTTCCACCAAAGGAGAAAACAAGATTTTCCAAATTAATAATTAACATTTAGTTATGATTTCGAAGCCACAGAGTAATTACCTCATCGAATTTTACCCGTATCCAGAAACAATAACTGTAATTAGTACAAAAAAAAACACCAACCCCTGTTAACCGTATAGCCCTAATATGCTGTATTTCTCTTCTTAATGGCCGCTCCTGTCTTCTACTCGTCCATACGGTTGAAAGCAAAAAAAACCCCACAAAAACAACAAACAAAAAAAGCACTAAAAAGCTTACAGTTAAAATGCAAACAAAAAGTAGTAAATAGGTAAATATATATGCAAATAAGAAATAACGACTCAACTGTCAGTCGAATTTGTGTTGCCTCGAATCCCTAGGCAACCTCATTCTTCGGTACAAGCCTCTGTAACCCCACTACCTGCCATGTTTGGTTCAACATAATCCCTGCATTTTTTCAGGAGCACCATACGACATGCCATCGACAGCTATGCAGGAATGAATAGTATACCATCTCCTGTAAAACAGCGCACATTGTCGATTGAGAAGCTCAACTGGATTTTTTCAAATAAGACAGCGTAATTATAATCTTCATTTGAAAAACATATAGATTCAAAAATAGATCACCCGAAATTTTATAAATTAAAAATATAGTTGAATCGAATATTAGAACACTACTTAAAAGGTGTGTGCAAAGTAAATCCAAAAGTGGTTGTGAAAAGGCAATCTGAATTCCAAAGCAAGGTGGGGAAAAGGACAGCCACAGGGACGCACTTTTCACCTGGCGAGGTGTACGTTCTGTACCCAATTTAAAATTTTAGTCTATTCGAGGTTATATAAAAAATACACCGATCTCAATGGGCGCCAAAGGACGAATAGGGAAGGGTAGTTGTAAAGCTCTCGTTCAATCGTCAGTTCAACATCTCTACATTTCTTCACGCGGGTCGACAGCTTATGCATTTGAGTTGTAACCGGTTCTACTGTATTTCAATCAAATCCTTAAGTGAAATAGTATTTGGAAACTGTTTGAAATGGTAAGAGCGATTGGAGTGTCCGGGGCAGTACCATGTGCTCCTTGCCTGGAGTTGAAATCCCGTACGGGTCAGTCCGGGAAAGCTCTCCATCATGGCGCTGTGGTGCCACATTCCCTCTCATATCGTAAAAGAGGAATCATCAGGGTGACAAATTCCGTAGTCGGTCACGTTCCCAATGAGGTTTGGTTAGCCCCTGCAGTCTATTTAAATATTTTATTAGTCTATCCGAAAATATAGAATCATGCAATAACACAGCCTTAATGTGATCTAGTAATGCAGATTCAATTTTCTTTCAAAGTTGATTTCCATACACTTCTTAGAGTTTAAATAAAATTCAGATGATTTCCCCATCTTCAAAATGGGTGGATGGATAATTAAACGAGCGAGGATATTATAGTCGTGTAAACAATTCCATTCAAAATGTAAGCTCTTTGATTAACTTTTTCCATGAAAAACAATAGGGTTCGTAATGATCTTAGGAATAAATTGTACAAAACAACTTATGGCCATGTTCTGAAAAACCCAATAAGCCTGCAAAACCCTAGGAATAAATAGAGTTTACGGTTGAGATTGGATCCTGGGATTTAGGTCTGGTGATGTAACCGGTCATTTTTAGATTGGTTGTGGACATTGAATGGACTTGACACGGGAGAGCATAAAATTTGTTACCGCTTAAACGGTTGGCACATTGTGGCTGTTTAGGCAGGGGAAGGGCCCCACGTAAAGTACAATGTGCCTGCTGTTTTCTTTCAGCCACAAATTCATTCAGAGTATATTTAGATTGGTTGATTTTTCTCACAGTCAATTTGTTGACAACTATTTGGACTTTTTCAGAGCACCATGAGGCTCAGGCTGCCCCAAAGCTTTGCCGTGAGGCTTGTACTTTTGAACCCTTCACTACTCAATACAAAAACGCTTTCTTCCCATTTTTATATGCAGGACCAAAGAGATGGCTTCTTCCACTACCAAGATCAAATCATAATCATGGTATCACCATCAAAAATTGACTAGGTTGACTATTTGCAGATTAAGACGGTCTTATTCCAGTAACAATTATATAGATTACACAATATTAGGCTCCATGAGATCAGCCAAGCTTCAATCACCAAGAAATCACCCAAAAGATAAAGAACAACATAAGCACCAGACAAATGCAAAGTGACTACAAGAGATAGGAGAGCTCATGCCCATTCCACTTTCTACGGCATTTTAACTAGCCTTCTCTGGATTGATTCTCACGTCTGCAAGAAGTTGAAAACACTCAGCCACAACTACCTCGTTGACAATGGGTCCATTGATTTCATTGACCCTATATTTTCTGCCTAAGTTCATGTAACTAGATTTATCCATTTTTATAAAGACTTGTTATTGTTTTCTCAAGCTAGCCTCAGCCCTCCTTTAGATGGCACCACAAGTCTATTGAGGCGTGAACAAATGCTAACCTAATGCACTTTGTAGTAGTTTGGGTGTTCCTCTACCCATCTTAGGTGTATTTTGGGTTTCCAAGAGTTGTTCTAGACCAACATCCAAATTTCTATTACCTTGTACATGTAAGATAGCAAGATATGGCTGCATTGGTGATAGTGCCCCACCTTACACATGAATTCTTTCCCCTAACCAGGATAATATCAAATGTGCCAAAATGGCAAGACTTCATGGCATCATGGGCAAGTTTACAAGCTGCAGAATTAACATAATCAAGGTTGTAAATATATGGATTGTCATACATTAAAGTCCATATGCCGCTTTATATGTTCTTAGATTCTTTTCATCCTCTTTTCGTTATCTTAGAAGTTTTTGCCTCTAGTTATGTTAGGCTTTACCTTGAATGTTAAAATAATGCCTTAAGGCTTAAAGATATGAATTGGCAGACTCCACCTTGTTCAAATAAATTGATAAAATAATAATAAAATTATAAATAGAAAGCACTGTGCACAATATAGAATAATATCCATGTGGATCAAGTAGCCCCTGCCATGTGTTAGAAACTTAAAGGATAGTATATCTCGAGAAGAAATGAAACTCAACACCTCCAAAAGTTCACATCATTTGTCTTTTTTGATCAAACAGTTCTGATATAAAGAGTTATACTCTTGAAGATAACAGGACAAGGCCTTAATAAACTTATTTTGTGGGGCTAGGTCTTTTAAGCATAAAGACGAGAACTGATCAAACTTAAAAAGAGATGTGCACTGTACATTCATTGTTCAGTTGTTGCTTCATAGGAACATTTGGGGCTATCAACGTCTAGGACTTAGATCCACTTTTGATTATTCATGGATTTATCTTATACGTGACAGGCCATGATAAGCAAAAACAAAACAACGATGTGATGGAAATTTAGTGCTACGTGGTGACGAATCATGAAATGGAAAGGAAAGAGTTAAATATTGTCCTAAATTATGAGATTGCAGGTCATTTGTGTCAAGCAGGTGCCTGCCATTGGACCGTGTTGAGGCATACATTGCACTTTGCAGAATGAAATCCATAAGAATCTAGTCCTTGATTGATTTGACATGTTACGCCTAAAGAGGTATCTTTAATGTCTGGCATTAGAAAAATATCTAACAGGTTGGATGAGAGCACAAGGAAGAAGACAGTTGCAAATAATGAAAGCTCAGTTGTGGGTTGAAGAGAGTTGAGGATGATCTGGCATGTTGTATTGAGGATCATGCTATTGCTGTATTTGTTTTTGCAATGTGGCACACTAATATTTCATCACCTCATTTAGTAGGTTATATATACTATACAGAGTAATAAACTTTGTATGAAGGGTCTTTGACCCATGGAATTTTCCATGTCTTTTAGAGTTTTCTGTTGTGAAGGCTTTAGCGTTAGCTTTGACTTTCTGAAATTAAATATTGTGCAGCTTTTGAAATGATATGCAATTATGTATTTTGAAGCATTTTAATAAAAGTTTTGTGATTACTCTTCTGTCCTTTCTAGCTCACTTCTTATACAGCAGCCAAAGTTATATTACAAATAATGAATAACATGAAATAAGTTCAACAGCAATTAAAGGTTACTGCTACACATTGTACTCTGTATACCACTCTTTTTTATCTCTCTTATTATATGATACAATCTCTACTTCCCTCTGTTTCTGCAGGCTCCAGATTATATAACTGGAATCCTATAGTCTACTTACATAGCATAACAATATGTTGAAGAGTTTCAACTTATTTCATTAAGTGACAATAATAGAATTACTGACAACAATTAATACAAAATCAACTTTGCAAAATGACAGGACAACAACAATGCCACTGCTGACTAACAAAATCGCCATTTCATTTGCATAACTGGCATAGTCACAATTTTTGGATATTACAGCAGTCTTACTCAACAGCTCTGGGATGTTCAGAACCACTGTTCCTCTTCCATAGCAACAACTGCAGCCATATAAAACGAACAAAAGACAGCTCTGCTAGAAATAATTTAGACAAATCATATCCAGATTCTTATTCAATCCTATCCCATTCATCTTAAAAAGTCAATTAATTCAACCATAGTCATCAAAGTATAAGATGGAAATTACTTTATATGGATATATGAAAGGTCAAATAAGTCTTCAGGAAAGGGCTTTTAACATACAAAATGATGATGATTGTTAAAAAGTTATACAACAAAAACAATTCTAGGACCCATCAGCCTGCTGACCTGTTTCAGAAAGTTGGTCAGTTTGGCTTTGTCTAGGCCAAATGTTTTGAAAACTCATGTCTTTTAAATTTTTTATTTTGTGCTTTTCAAAGAGTGCTGCATTTTTGCGTCAAGTCCAAGTCTGAGTGAAAAATCAGTTTGCCAAGTTTGTGCCAAGTCCAAATCCAATAACTATGGGTTGAATCTTCAAGGGCTTCCTGTGAAGAGGATGTTGTTGTGTGGTGTGAGCTTTGATTATTTACAGAATATTCTTGATTCTCCAAGGGGCCAGAGATGAGGCTGGTCTGTTTTACTTATTTTTGGCTTATTCTTCAATCTTAGCAGCTTTTTGATAGGCTTCCCACAATGTTTTGCACAATAGGAACTCCATTGCAGCTTATTATATTGATGTAGGCCTTTACTGTGCTTTAGGACATTGTACAGTTCTTTTATCTCATAGATACAGACATGCATCGTTCATGGAACTCATGTGTGTAATCCAGCACTAAGTGGTTCTTATGGTCTCAAAAATCAAATTTGCTTTTACACGTCATGTTAGAGTTTGAGAGGGCAGTATTTCTAATGGCACAACTTGAGTTAGCCTAACAGTGAAGGTGTTTGTACTCAATAATGGAGGTCATGGGCATGATTTTAGAGGGCGTAGGGTTGTTCATCTTATTTCTCCAATATATATGGTAAATGGAAAATCAATTCCCTTGTGGAATGCTTGCATATGGGAATTCTCATAAACCAAATTTGTGTCTCTCTTGGTGATGACCTTAAACACTGCCTTTTCCTTTTATGAATAATGTATCATCTTAATGAACTTGGACCATATGCCATTAGGTTTGAATTTGCTTTCTTTGTTTAAATTGAGACAATTCTACAAACATAGTACTAGAGTAGACATCTTTAGGATTGTGAAGGTGTGGTAAGCCTCCAACTGTTGAAGCCATTCATCTTGTGCCTTAGTGTTGATCTTACCTTGGAACAAGGGGATGCGAGGTTGACTTGCACCTTGAATATAATGCTGAAAAGAAGGTCTAGGATTTGGTATATATGTTGTGGGACCTAGTTGGAGCATTAGGTTGCAGAATTGAAAGATTTTTTTTTCTCTATTCTTCTAATCTTTCTAGATGAACCTTTGGACTTCTTTTGGAATAGGTTTCTTTGCATTGTTGAACATTTTGACTTTGTGTTGTTCATCTTGGGGATAGACTAAAAAATTTGGGTTGTATGCTTTCTTTCCAATACTGTGAATGAGTAGTCATGCACAACTAGGCTATAGGATGGTTGCTTAGGATAACAATTCATAGTATTGACATGCTTTTGGTTTGGAAGAAAAATACTTGCTCCAATACTAGTAATCTTTTTCAAGACTAGGAGTTGCATGGTAATCCACAAGCTAAGTGTTGGATCTACTTAATTAATTAGTGAATTATGTTGAACATGCAATAAAATTGAAAGAACAAGTATGGAAGCACTATTACATATTCAACAGAGAAAAGGGATCTCAAATAGAGTTCTTATATTATTCATGAATAGGGTATTGTATAGAGGATAATTGTACAATTCAAATTTTGAAGATTGTTGTTCTTATGGGCTGAATCTTGATGATGATTGTATGGTGTTGAGAATTAGACAAATGCTATATAACATGGTGACACATCCCTACCCTATGTCTTTGTGATCTTGTGGGCAGGAGATGATAGAGGAAATTGGGAACATGTCCCTAAAATGTTAGCCATGGGTGCTTGACAGCCTAAGGATGCTTGGCCATTCTTGGTATGATTGGGGATGTTTGAGACATCTCTTGACATTTTGAGGATGGTTAAACATCCCCCACTTTTAAATCTTTCTCAAGTTAAAATAAACCTTCACATTTTTTTTTTGAAAGAGCATAGGAGGTCCATAAATTCTCCCACACTGTATGTGAATCCCTAATGAACCCTTGATTTAACCATTAACCAATAACACTTGCCTTGCCATAATAATTTCTAAATCAAAAGTGGCAAAATTTTGAAAAATGTCATGTGTCATCAAGGTCCATGTGGGCTCAAGGTCTTAATTTGGTCTTGTGATGGGGTCCGCCCTTCAACTTTACTAGGTGCTACCGTTCGCCCTTTCACAATGTCTCTAGTTTAAAAAAGCAAAAAATTAAAATTGTTTTGGATTGTGCGGGATGAAAAGAAATGGTTTTGTCCTAATTTTTTCTGATTAAATTGCCAATTAATTGAATTTCATTTATGCTTTGGTTTGCTAAGTTAATTTGGATTATGAATAATGCTACTATGATATAAACCATTATGATATATCTTTAACATTTATGATTTGACAATTAAAATTACACTATCAATTATCAATTTTGTTCTCAACTCTATATTCAATTTTATACATTTTTGTGTAATACAGATTGGTTGGGGTCTCATTGGATGAGTGACAACTTGATATAGAGAGTGACTTAGAGTTAGAGGCCGAGTTTTGATATGACAAATGAGGCATATCCATACTTACTAGTATGTATACTTATTCAATCTATAATCTTATCACCATGGCTATTGTTGGGCATTCTGCCATTTATGATTTTGTAGCCTTGGGGCCTGTTACTTGATTTTTATGGAAAATTAGAACAAAAAAAAAAGAAAAATATTTTTTGCAAAAGAAAGTCAAAGTCAAAGTCAAGGGAAGAAAGTCAAAGTCAAAGTCAATGGATAAGGATAAGGATTGCAAAATATCTTATCCACAAAGGATAAGATTTACAAATATCTTATCCACAAAGGATAAGGATTGCAAAATATCTTATCCATAGAGGATAAGATTTACAAATATCTTATCTACAAAGGATAAGATTGACAACTCACAGGATAAGGATGACAACTCATGGGGAAAATATCTAAGGTCAACATGACTTTTTGATTTTAGGCTCTCAAAATCTATAAATAAGAGGCCTATGTTTGTTGAAAAGCATTGGAAAAGTTTATTGTGACAAAGTGACATTCAGTCCTTTGATTTTTTCAATCATAATTGGGTCTCTACTTCTGTAATCTTCTTCATTGATTGCATCTTTAACCTTATTTCACTTTGAAATAATGGTTGATTGTATGTTTGTGATGTAATATTTTGCTGTTTTTCTAGAAAACAGTCATTGTAGCAGCCTTCAGTGATTCAAAGATCAGCATTTTGCCTCTATATGTTTCAATTTTCTCTGTGTATGAAAGAAAAGCAGGTATTATTGTGAGTCCTATGACTCCTTGATTGCTGTTGTTCTAATTTTACCTCTGAATTATTGTTGCAAATTATTGTGTGAAGCTTTAGATTGAGATTCATAGGTTGTGTTGCTAAAACGAAGTAGAAATCTACTGTATTTGGTGTATCACCTCCATTTTTCGTTTTAGTTTCAGATTATCAAATCTTTCTCCTCTCTTTTCCCAATAAGGTTCTTTAGTTAGAGTTGGTTTTTTAGGTGATTTACCAAGGGGAAGCCGCCCTATAATTAGAGGTTGACCTCGAGTTTCGCGAGTCCCACAACTTGAGAGGTCATCCCATGTTTCGCAGGATAGCTGGATTCAAGATTCAGCAAGGTGCATATTCCAGGTGATAACAGTTTTTGGCACGCCCGGTGGGACAAGCTTCTCTCCATTGAAGAATTTGGTGTTTTCTCCAATGCATCTTGCCTTTTGAGGCATATCTTCAAACACCATGGCGACTCCATTCATATCTACTGGTTCAAGCAGTGCTAGTTCCATTTCATACCGTTGAAGAAGTGGTGCCTTCTTCAACATTTCAGCTTTTGGAGGCATTCTTCGAGCACCTAGCAACTCTACAACTCTTTAGGTGATTCTTTGGTATGTACCTAAAATATTTGGTTGGGCAGTCCTCTGCTCTTATTTAATAATTTTCAAGGCGTTTTCTATGCTTAATAATGTCAAGTTTTAGAGGAAACCATATGTACACTCCACCATATCATGATAATGCTAACTTTGCCCCTCCCAATCAGCCATATCAGGCTGGTTATACCTCCCATTTCATTCCGCAGAACCCTGTTGTTGTGGGTTCTCAACCCTTTCAAAATGCATACCACCCACCCCACCCTGCTCAGTCTTCTTGGATGCCTACATATTCCTATCAACAACCCCAAGAGGCTCCTTGTTCTTCCTTTCAACCCCAAAACACGAGTGAACTCATGTCCATGTTGAGGGATCTCCATAGACAAATTATTGAGCTTAAGGATCAGCAAGCATTTGAACTACAACAAGAGTGGGAAAATCAAGCCTATCAAGGGCAGCAAGAAGGTTATTTTCCAAGTCATCATGAGTTTGTCCATCAAGCTCATTATGCACAACAACAAAATAATGACGCTCAATGGGGGTATGAGCAACAGTTGGAGGCACAAAGAAAGCAACAAGAAGAGTGTACAGCAAGAGATCTTGTTGCTAGGCACGAAAAAATCAGACTTGCCCTTGCTTTAGCACAGGTGCTCGAGACTCAGGCAGCCCCTTGTGTGCCTAGTTTTAAACAAGCACCTCCACCATTTCTAGAACTACCTGCTAAGGAGGAGGTAAGAAAACATAAATTCCCAAGTTTTAGGAGCCCTAGCAAGCCTCTTGAAACTTCTATTAGCCCTCCTTTTGTTCCAGAACAGCCTATTATGCAAGAGGTATGCAAGCCCAAAAAAAATAGTTTCAAGAATCCTAATCAGCCCCTTGAAACTCCAATACAACCTCTTGTGCCATCAAGCGGATCTTCTATGTTGGAGATCCTAAGTTTTGCAAGCTTCCGTCCCTCACAAGAACCCATCCTTGAGGAGGCTCAACCTTTTACTCCTATGGAGCAATTTCAGGCTAGGAGTGAAGAGGTTGTTGTTGTGGAGCCTTCATGTGCTCAAAATAACGAGTGTCTTGGTTTGCTGCAAGAAAAAATTGAAGATGAAATAGTGTTGCAGCAACAAGGCATCAAAAAAGTAGAAAAAATTGATGCAATAGAGGAATCAGTCCTCTCATTTGATGCCCTTATTTTGTTGAAGATGAGGATGATAGATCAGCTATACCTGCATCCGTTGAAGCCTCCAAAGAGCTTGGTTTGGGCTTGATGGTTGAAGATAACTCCATGGTTTTGGAGCAGCAACAACAAGCGTGTTTAGCCCCTATTATAGTGGATGAAGATCCACGATCTATTGAGATCTATGTTTCTGAGGTGGAGGATCTCTTTTGGGGCGATTTAGAAGCTTTTTGCTCAAGCTTGGATGCCAATCTTTCACCCCCAAAAGAGCAGCTTTGTGGGCAGCAGTATAATAATGAAGAAGCAGCAGAGGATGTGGCAACCATTACATGCCAAGATTCTGATTTTGTTGTAGCTCGTTGCCAAAAAGAAATGAAAACAAAGAGACAACTTGAAGAATTTAGTTCTTCACTTGAAGTGTCTCAAAAATCTGAGTTTTGTGTTGATGAAGTGTGCATCAATACAAATGATTTTGTAGTTATTGAGCAGCCACACATTTGTTTGGAGAGTGATGCTCCAGTTGCTCAGTTTGATAGTATGCTCGAGCTTCAAAGTTTCTCATTTGAGGTGCATGAAGAAGGGATTCCTTGTGCATATCAAAAATCAGTTTTGGCATATTTTGCATCACCATGTGAGCTGGAAACTTTCTCTTTTTGTTTTAATTCATGCTTTGAGGAGGCCAACAATGGTAACATTGGCCTATCCTTTTGTGAGGTGGGTTCTCTTCCCTCTACAAAAGGTTTGCTCTTGGATGCTGACCTATCTTCAAAAAGGTTCACCCTTGCTGTTGTATGTCCAGTCGAGGCACCAGTGTTAGATGAGTCTAACACTTGCATCATATGGTTTTCTTGCAATGGAAAATTTTATAGTGAAGCGATCCTGCACCTTGCAAGCGTTCTCTGCAGTTACATGCATGTTGGCAACAATTTTCAATGGTTGCAATTGGTTGAGGTCTGCAACTATGGTTTGAGGGAGATCAACTCCTTCAAAAGGTTCATCTTTGACAGAGACAAGCTTCCATTCTTTGCTTTTTGTTAGTTTAGTGTATGTATTGTAAATATCTTGCTTTCCATGAAGTGCATTTGCACACCCTGCATTCTCCTTAAGGGAATGTATGTTCTAGCTTTCATGCTTTCCTCTAAGTGCATCTCGCACATTGCTATTGTTTTTCATTTTCCTAAGTGCTTTGTGCACAAGTTGCTATTTGTAGCAGGCTCCTTTCTTTTGGAGCAGGTTGGTAACATTGCTTTTGATGAGGCAAATAGTTTTTGTTGATCCATATGAAGACTCCATGCCCAATGGACTATATAAGGCAGCTGGCCAGTTATTCAGCAGGCAAATAACCCCCTTGAGATCGCCAAAATGTTACTTGATTTTTATGGAAAATTAGAACAAAAAAATAAAATAAAAATAATTTTTGCAAAAGAAAGTCAAAGTCAAAGTCAAGGGAAGAAAATCAAAGTCAAAGTCAAGGGAAAAAAGAAAGTCAAAGTCAAGGGAAGAAAGTCAAAGTCAAAGTCAATGGATAAGGATAAGGATTGCAAAATATCTTATCCACAAAGGATAAGATTTACAAATATCTTATCCACAGAGGATAAGGATTGCAAAATATCTTATCCATAGAGGATAAGATTTACAAATATCTTATCTACAAAGGATAAGATTGACAACTCATAGGATAAGGATGACAACTCATGGGGAAAATATCTAAGGTCAACATGACTTTTTGATTTTAGGCTCTCAAAATCTATAAATAAGAGGCCTATGTTTGTTGAAAAGCATTGGAAAAGTTTATTGTGACAGAGTGACATTCAGTCCTTTGATTTTTTCAGTCATAATCGGGTCTCTACTTTTGTAATCTTCTTCATTGATTGCATCTTCAACCTTATTTCACTTTGAAATAATGGTTGATTGTATGCTTGTGATGTAATATTTTGTTGTTTTTCTAGAAAACAGTCATTGTAGCAGCCTTCAGTGATTCAAAGATCAGCATTTTGCCTCTATATGTTTCAATTTTCTCTGTGTATGAAAGAAAAGCAGGTATTATTGTGAGTCCTATGACTCCTTGATTGCTGTTGTTCTAATTTTACCTTTGAATTATTGTTGCAAATTATTGTGTGAAGCTTTAGATTGAGATTCATAGGTTGTGTTGCTAAAACGAAGTAGAAATCTACTATATTTGGTGTATCACCTCCATTTTTCGTTTTAGTTTCAGATTATCAAATCTTTCTCCTCTCTTTTCCCAATAAGGTTCTTTAGTTAGAGTTAGTTTTTTAGGTGATTTACCAAGGGGAAGCCGCCCTATAATCGGAGGTTGACCTCAAGTTTCGCGAGTCCCACAACTCGAGAGGTCATCCCATGTTTCACAAGATAGCTGGATTCAAGATTCAGCAAGGTGCATATTCCAGGTGATAACAGGGCCTTTTGTCATAATCAAAACAATGAAATTTCTATTTTTTATTTCTGCCATACTCGAATCAATGAACATTTAACATTGAACATCAAGTTTGATACATTATATTATTGTCTGAACTTGACTTTTGATGTCTTGTCTAGATGAACTTGTAAAAACTTGAGTTTCCCTATATATATATACATATGCATATACATAGACACACATATTGTTGTTTCCTATTGTTTCCTTAATTTTTGTCCATAATATCTCACCCCCTTTCAAATCTCATTTTTGCTCATTATTTGGTCAAGTCTAAACCCTACGAGTCTTAAAGTCTCTTTTTGTTGTAAATCATACCTCTTGAGTCTCTAAAAATCTTTTGGTAATTAGCCATTTTGCCTAAAGTTGGTTTTCAAAAGAAGCTTTGAAACTATTGTCGAAACACGACAAGGTTTCCACAACCATGTCGGGTCACGATGAGGTTTCCACAACCTACCCTAGTCTCGACAAAGCTTAAGTTTTCTCTCGAGTGGCCGCCTTTAGGTTGGTTTTCAAAAGAAAAGGATCAAAAGAAAGAGAAAAGGGACCAAGGCACTTGGTTTCGAGACTAGTGTCGGGAGCCGACGAGGTTCTCACAACCTCGTCGAGCTTCGAAACTGAACCAATAACTTCAGATTTCCGAGTCGAGAATGGAACGAAAGGTAACTTTTCAAAGTTCAAAGGCACTTTTATAAGTTGTGACATGTAATGTCCCTTACCCAGTTTGCCCTATAATTCACTTGTTGATTAGGTTTAGGGTTTCTTATTTCCAAATAAATGTTCTTTTTAATTAAGTAATCTTGATTTGAAAGCTGCATTCACCATATTAACAACATTTCCACACACACATATATTTGTTAGCATTAATATCTAGATATCCAAAATATAAGCATAATCATAAATGCAATTTAACAAGCAAGAGGAGTGCCATGGGTGGATTTGCCTTGAAGCCTTCAAATTAAGCTCAAGAGGTTGTCCATCCCAATCCTTCTTGCCTAGTGGCTTAGTACCTGCATACTCCAATCATGACAACACCTCGAAGACACTCATCCTATTAGGGGGAGAGGAAATCATGGAATCCTTAAGTAGCCTAAGGTCTACCACCTCCTATTCGCCCAATCCCTAGTCAAAGGCCTAAAGGGCTGTGAGGCCCAATCCCTTGTCTAGGGCCTAAGGGGCAGAAGCCTAGGTGGGACCCCCAACCTTCTATAACCCAATCCCTAGGCAAGGGCCTAAGGGGCTGTAGGGCCCAATCCCTTGTCTAGGGCCTAAGTGGCTGAAAGTTGGGTTTTTAGACAATCTACTTAAACCATGGTTCACCCTTCTTGATATGGTTACAAGCACAAAGAAGACAATCTTTACACAATCAGCTATATTTGCATTCATCCAAGATTTATTTCATGCCTATAATCAAATATATCTTCATTTATCAACAGTGTTACCCCAAGTTTCTGGGACGGGGACGATAAGGGACGGCGGAACGAGTCCCCAAGTTTCCGATTTTTCAAGCCAAATTTAGGGACAGCGGGGGACGGCTATCTAAAATATAGAAAAATTTAAAATATATAGGGAAACATTAAATATTCATATGAAAACATGGATAAAGCATGCATATATACATTATAGAAACTTAGCATATAACATTTTTGTTAAGAATTCATTGCCAATATAGTTTTTTCTTCAATTAGGATATGAAAATCAAAATAAAAAGAACATGGTACATTGTTGCCGCCCCCCTAGCCGTTTCCGGGACGGGGGGGTTTAGACCCGGGGACGTGTCCCCGGGTAACACTGTTTATCAGTGATTTTTTAAGTTCATCATTTCCTAGAATAATTCTCATTATGATAAGATTAAATAAAGCATTATATCAATAATCAGTTTAGAAATCAATTTCTTATATTCAAAATATGCTAAATATTATTAATAAGTGAGTACATCACCTGATCTGATGTGTCCTCCCATGTCTCTTTATTTCTTAATCACCTTCCCTTCAATCTTACATTTGATTGATCATAGGATAAAAAATATATAAATAAATTTTAAACTATTCATTTTTATATTAAAATTGTATATACTTATAAGGCTCAATAATTGCTGCAAGCATCATTATTGTTGCATTGCATAATCATATATATATATATATTCCCTTATTTATATAGACTTATACATCTATATATAACTATTTATTTATATTGATTGGTATTCATACATTAATTGTTCTTACTTATATTGATTGGTACTCATATATACGTTTATATAATTATTCTTCATTTTTATTCTACTCTTATCTCCCAATAATGTTATGGCTGCAAACAGTATTTATGTACAGCAGATATCTTATTATTTATTTCCTTATTTCTCTTTTCAGATCACCACTCTCTTCTTCTCCCCTTTTATCCTTCCATTCTTTTGCTTATACATCTCATCACGCCTCTTATGGAATAGAGGTGACCCTTATGAAAGGTGGGGGTTATTCAAAAGTCATCACTTTTCATGTTTCTTGATTTTAATATGTTAATATATTTATTTTCATATTAGTTTTACATACTTTTTGATATTTATAATATCATAGTATAATGTTTATAATTATAATAATAATCATATCCAAGTTGCTAATATTTATATTGTTATTTATTTAATTTACTTATTTTTAATATCTGTTTGTTCATTTTATGACATTTATAATATGATTTTAATTAATATTATTAATGATAAATACAATTATAGTGATATTTGTTGTTTAGTTTGTGAAAGATTAGTTTCTTGATAATACTTAGGATTCTAATAACGATAATTATAAAGTTATCTTGATAATTATAATTATAATAATTTGAATGGCAATTGCTTGTATTTGTATTTTGATATTTTTTTGGTTTGGTTATTTATTTTTCAATATCTCAGATTTAGCTTTACCTTTTCGGGGACATGACATGACAACTTTGGAGCTACCTTTTAGAGGGCCATGGATTTATCTTTTGGTGATTTGAATAAAGATCATTGTAGTATACTTGGATGACTTGATCGTATTTTCTAAAACGAGAGAGAATCATTTGAAAGACTTGGAAACAATCTTGCAAAAATGTAGAATATATGGCATCTCTCTTAATCCAAACTCCAAAGAAACCTATTTTTTGTGTTACATAAGGAAAACTCTTAGGGCACATTGTCTCCAAAGAAGGAATTAGAATTGACCCAGAGAGAGTTCGAGCCATCCAACAGTTAAGCCTTCCTTCAAACATGACAGGTGTGAAGTCTTTCTTTGGGCAAGTAAATTTTTTGAGAAAATTCGTTCTAGATTTCTCAAGATTAACAAGCATATTGTGGAAATGATGAAGGAGAAACAAGGGTTCAAATGGAATGAGTCTAGCAAACAGGTGTTTGAAGACATAAAGGAAGCCAATGCTCGTGCCCCTGTGCTAGTTCACCCTAACTTCAACAAAGATTTCATCATTTATTGTTATGCTTCAGAACACACCATGTTTGCTATATTGCTGCAAGAGAGTGAGCAAAGAATTGAAGCTCCTATCGCTTTTATGAGTGTCCCACTCAAAAAGCACGAATTGAACTACTCACAGATTGAGAAACATGTATTTTCTGTAGTTAAAGCGGTCAAACAGTTCAGGTTTTACATTCTACATTCTTAACTTTTGGTTTATGTACTTGATCCTACAGTCATTAGTATCCTTCACCAATAGGAGATTGATTGCAATAAAAGAGGAGCCAGGGTGGTGAAAGTACAAGAGTATGATTTGGAAATCGAGCCTCCTAAATAGGTTCAGGGCGAGGTCTTTGCAAACTCATTGCTGAGAACAAACCCGAAACCAAAGAAGAATCTCCAATGGTTTTGCTTGTAAGTTTGCAAGATCCATGGTTTTTGGGCGTTGCATTCTATCTTACCTTTGGAGAATGCCCCACACATTTATTGCCCAAAGAAAGGAGAAATCTGAAATTGAAGGCATCTAAGTATGTAATCTGGAATGACACTCTTATACAAAAGAGCGTTAGATGGAACTTTCTTGAGGTGTGTAGATAAGGATCGACAACAAAAACTCTTGGAGTCTTTCCATAATGAAGCATGTGGTGGTCACTTTTCATCCAACGTGACCGGTTTCTAAATCCTCAGGAAATGTTACTACTGGTAAGGTATGTTTAAAGATGCCTATCATTGGGTAGCTAAGTGTGAAAAATGTAAACAATTTGCTGGTAAACCCCAATTGGAAGCTCTTCCTTTGGAGCCAATAGTGATTGAAGAACCTTTCCAACAATGGGGATTAGATTTTTTGGGGCCAATCAACCCAACTTTAAGTGCTGGTCACACTCTTATCCCACCAGCCACAAACTATTTCACTAAATGGGTTGAAGCCATACTTGTGAAACGTACTACTTCAGAAGTTGTTTGCAACTTTGTTAAGGAAAACATTTTGGTGTCCCACAAAAATTGGTGATAGATAATGCAACCAAATTTTCTTCTTCTGAGGTTGTCCTTTTCTTTTATGAACATAGAATTTCTTTGGCCCACTCATCTGATTATTGTCCCCAAGGTAATGGCCAAGCTGAGTCTAGTAACAAGAACTTAGTGTCAATTATGAAGAAGCTTGTAGATGAGAATCAAAAGAATTGGCATAAAAATTTGTACGGAGCTCTTTGGGTAGATAGAACTACACCCAAGAGAGCAATTGGTATGTCTCCTTTTGAATTGGTATATGGCATTGGCTCAGCCTTACCTTTGCCACTAGAATTATCAGCCACAAAGTTGTAGACTGTTTTAGAAGACCAACAATTTTAAGATTCCTTGGAGAAAAGAATCATGTATCTCAGTAAGATGGAAGAACAAAGAGAAGATATGGTGGATAGGATTACGCTTCACCAAGCTAGAGTAAAGAAGATTTTTGACAAAAGAGCTTGGCCTAGGAATTTCATGAAGGGAGACATGGTACTGCTTTGGGATAAGAGAAAGGAACCTAAGGGCCAGTAAGTTTGACTCTTTGTGGAAGGGTCCTTTCAGAATCAATCAAGTGTATGGGAACAATGCATTCAAGTTGGCGTATCTAGATGGCACAATCTTGCCATTTCCATACATGGGCAAGATTTGAAGTTGTACCAAATCTAAAATAGGTATCCCCTGTTCTTGTGTATTAGTAGTTTAGGTTTTTGGTGTCTTAGTTTGGTGTGTGTCCCATTTTTGGTGTGTTCTTGATCCTTCTGTGGAGTCTTTTGATTATGTCTTTTGACTTTGTTGCCCATTGAAGTCTGAACTAGAGATTCTAGGCCCCTTTTGCATCCTTAGCAGTCTTAGTCTTTAGTTAGAGCCAGCTGTTGCCTTGATTTTAGTCCTTAAAATCTCACCCCCTTTCAAATCTCATTTTGCTCATTATTTGGTCAAGTCTAAACCCTACGAGTCTTCAAGTCTCTTTTTGTTGTTAATCATACCTCTTGAGTCTCTAAAAATATTTTGGTAGTTAGCCTTTTTACCTACAATCGGTTTTTAGAAGTAGTTTCGAAACTATCATTGGAACTCAACAAGGTTTTCACTTTCATGTCGGGTTTCGATGAGGTTTCCACAACCTACCCTAGTCTCAACAAAGCTTAAGTTTTCTCTCGAGTGGCGATCTTTAGGTTGGTTTTCAAAATTTCTTCAAAAACCACCAAGGTTTTCAAAACCTTTTAATCTTTTGAAAGAGTTTGTCTTCAAAAGAAAAGGATCAAAAGAAAGAGAAAAGCGGCCCAAGCACTTGGTTTCAAGACTAGTGTCGGGAGTTGACGAGGTTCTCACAACCTTGTTGGGCTCCGACACCAAACCAATAACTTCAAATTTCCGAGTCGAGAATGGAACGAAAGGTAACTTTTTAAATTTCAAAGGCACTTTTATAAGTTGTGACAACTTCGTCGGGCTCCGACAAGGTTCTCACAACCTTGTTGATGCTCGACACAACTCCTAACTTCAAGTCCTCCAATGTGAGGTAAACAAAGAAATGGTTGAAGCGGGTATTGATAGAGGTTTCAAAACCATTGTCAGACTCCGACAAGGTTTTAAGAACCTTTTGAATTTCTGACTCTCTTTTTCATCAAGCGATTTTGAAGTTGGCCCCAAGCAAGCCACCTTCCTTGCATTAAATTTTGTTTAAGTCAAATGAGGTGGAATTAATGCCGATGTATATGAAGAGGAAAATGCTATAGAATGTAGTTATTCTACACATTTGCAAACGCAAATCGATGGTTTTTGAAGCTCAAAGAGGCAAAATTGCGGTAAATGGTTGGGCATAAGTAAAAGTGTAAATTTTTTTCAAGAGCAAATCTCCGAAGACAGTTTAATGGGTAAGTGTATTTCTTCACCAAGTGAACAGTTTCCATAACTTACATTTGAGTGAGTTCCCAAGTTCCTTGAGAGCAAACTTTGGAATTTCTAGGTAGTACCTTGCCAAAAAAATTCTAGAAATTGGGGATTGGGATTTGGAACTAGAATTCAAACAAAATGAAGTATAAGTATGTAATGTCCCCGTTTTCTAGACCTCTTAAGGAATAATCATTATTTTAATTATTTAATGTTACTAGGCAAAAAGTGCAAAGTCAAAAGGGTAATATTAAATAATTATATTAAAAGGTTAAAAAGTGACATACTTTAATGATAAATTAATAAAGTCACTTTACTAATATATCTTCAAAAAGTGACTTAAGCATCAAGGGGTCACATCAAGAGTCACATGAAGAGGAGTCACATCAAGGAGTATTAAAATATTCTTCTAAAAGCTTGTTGAACACTCTTCTTAGGTCTTTCTAGAAGATCAAGGAGTTCTTTATAAAGGGGAATTGGGAGCTCATTTGGAGGGAGGCTTGGTTGGGAGAGAAAATTGTTAATGAATTTTAGTCTCATTGAGAGATCGGATTTTCAAGGGTGTTAAATTCAATCAAATCTAATCAGATTATATTCTAAGGGAGAATAAGAAAATCCTAAGTCTCAATTTACTTGAATTTATTCTAAGTCAGATTTCTAAAGTTATGTTTTAGATCTTCTGATTGCAGAACATCTATCGATTTCAATGTCTACAAAAGAAGATTGTCATCATGCTTTATACTTGAAGGAGGAGACACATCTTCAAGGAAAGACGCGCCTTCAAGGAGAGACGCGCCCCATGAGAGGACGTGTTCCTTGAGGGTGCGGGTTCCCTTTAGTCAATTGATATTAATCGGTTTGGCTAACACAAAACATAAGCATGAGTTTAGCAACCTACGATTCATAATATGAAGTTCACTCATCATTTTATAATTTCGAATTTTATTCACACTTACAAATTCAAATCTCTTACTTTCAGAAGTTATTTATTTGATAAGTAATTTTGATCACATATAAATGATGATAATGCATAATTGCAATCACCACTTATATCTGACCGAAGCTACCTTAATTCAACAAAGGGGCTTTGAAGACGAAATCCCTCTTGGCTTACAATCTCTTCGTTGTTGTAATATACAGTCAGGAGATTTAATGGTGTTTTCAGCTAGGAAACACATTGGTGCTTAACGGAGATAATTTTGAAGGCTGAAGTTGCAAATCTGCTTGTTTGAGAAGCTAAGTAATTTATGCAATAACTGATGTATTATTGCATGTTTCTGAATTATTGCAATAGCTCGTTTATTATTGCAAGGGTTTGAATAATTGCAATAGTTGATGTATTATTGCAATTTTGAATAAGGGTTTTTGAATTATTGCAATAGCTGATTTATTATTGCATTTTAATAGTGCCAGGGTTTCTAAAGGATGTGTTATGCCTTATAAATGAATATATGTTAAAATCCACCATATATATTATGGCAAAATTGCTCAGGAAACATTATTAGTTTGTGTCTACTTAATTGACAAATGAAATATGCCATATTAAGTGTTTGGAAAAATTATTGTTCAATTTGGCAAGGGACGCTACAGTGGTATCAGAGCTAAAAATCCTGCCAGCCTGTTGGGTAGAGTGGATTTGGTTTGAATTAATCATTTGTAGATCAGAATTTCAGTTCATCTCATGGCTACTTCTAGCTATTTAGAGGAAGCTGTGATGGAAGCTTTGGTGGAACAACATATGTCTAAGTTGGAATCAATGAGGCAACATCATATTCCTATGATGAAAAATTTGGAAAAATGGAGCAAAGAACAGGAGGAAGAAATTGGAAAAATGGAACAAAGATTGAAAATTGTTGGTGAAAAGTTGAAATGCCTACCACTGGTTAAAGCACCTCTTCTAAATTTTTTGAAGGAAGCTGAAAGTTGTTTGTGTAAGGTTGGACAGTCAGCTTTTTGAGCAATGTATAAAGCTATGAGACCTTTGGTAAGTTGTTTGGTTAAGCCAAAATTTCTACAACATCAGGACGAAGAAGTTAGTCTTGTAGTTGTTACGTGTATGAGTGAAGTTGTAAGGATTATAGCTCCTGCAACACCATATTGTAAAGATACTATGAATATAATCCTTCAAGGGATGGTGGAAAGTTTTCAGGGGTTGCGAGATGTCAAGAGCCCTACCTTTGGTCAAAGAGTAGAATCTTGGAGATTATGGCAAAGTTTAAGGTATGTTACCTCTTGTTCGATTTCGGATGCAACGATTTGATTGTGATGAACCACCACTCTGATGATTTTGTTTCTCTGAATTTGTAAGTCTGATTTTTTATTTGGTTTGTATTTCTCTTTTTTGTGTTTGAGTTTTTGCCAATAAAACTAGAAAAGGACTAAGAAGCATATACATAAAGGAAATTCAAATAACTAAGCTTCTGAAACAACTTGAGTACATTGCTCATTTCAGTGACCAACTATGATTTCTTCATTACATAATAAGATGCTTACAACTTATAAATTACATCAGATTCGAAACTAAATACATTATAAACCATACTTTAACTTACAACCATTCAACCCTGTGAACCCCAATGAAATGCAGATTGCTCTTTAAAGACGAACTTCTCCCACCAAAAACCAAAATGGAAAGCTTCCAAGGGTAAGGGTGCCCCCTTTTGGTGAAGTTGCAGCCACTCAAGATAGGTGTTTCTTTTCCTTTATGCTGATCTAACCCTCAAGAAAAAGCGGCTGACTGTAGCTTTTAAAAAAACAGTCCCAAAATGCCTCAAAACCGAACAGCTCTTATATTAACACTAATGGAGACCATGGTTGCCAAGCTTACTCAGAAAATAGCTCAAATAACCAACAACAACAACTTGTGTCTCCAAAATGAAGCAACCAAAAACTGATCAGCAACCTTAAGGTGGTGTTTCACACCCTCAAGCAGCTCCAAATGAAGAACCAAGCCCCACCAGGATCACCCACTGCAAGAAATCAGGAAACCCCAGCCTCCTTCTTCCTCCAAAGCCACACTCCAAGTTTCTTCAAGCACAAATGATCAACATATGAAGAGGGTTGAACTTTTCCTCAAGCTATTTATAAATTTACATTGAAACACTATTCATTAAAGTGAGCACTATTCACTTAAGTTATAGCTTTTTCACTTTATAAATGAATAGTAACTGAAAAATATAAAGTGACCCCTTCATTTAAAAGACACATGGTCCCTAGGCCGAGGATGGTGAAATAAAAGGTGAGTATCAATAATTTAAGCACAAGTGTCATGCCAAACGCAACAATTCACCTTGCCACCATACTCCGGAGATCAACATTGAAGTTTGACGATCAAGTGCCCGTCCAAGTGACCCTCTATCCAGAACCATTAGCCTACGAGGGTCGATATGATAGGCTAATCTATTGACGTACGAGTGCCTAATTAAAAGGGGACATCACATTGATTCTCGAGATGTTTGACTACTTCATATCCAGAATCAAGAAACAACATTCAGATAAAGTGAAGATAGATATGTTCAACATCTTATCCGAGATCATAGATAAAGATTATGATATTTGCAAACATGTACAATCAGATTTGTTAGGCATTTGGAGAAGAGAACAACATGTTTCAACTGCAGCATATGATCTCACTAGAAGATTGGTTGAGCAGAAAAATGATAAGTTCAAGAAACAACTGACTACAGGAGAGCTGATTTCATTTGGTTTACAAGTTCCATCTTCTCTACTTGAAGAAAACAACCCATCATCTAGTGGAGCAGCTGAGTTGGGTGATGAGTACATCGAGCAACCTGAGCCCTCTTGTGTTGAGACAACTAGTCAGGGCATTGAGGATATTTCTATTGATGGAATTAGTGTTGTCCTAATTCCAAATCAGAATGAGTGTTTGCAAGACTTGGTAAAAGAGGGGTGCATCATTCTTGATCTTGAGAGGTATATGATTGAATTGCCGATTGGTTCTAGTCTAGGAGTTGAAGATATACATGGTGGCAACAATATTCCAACACCATCCTCTTGGGTTTTACCTCCTACTTCATGGATTGATGGTTGTCCTACTTTGCTAGTCAGAGTTCTGTCTTGGAACACTTTCAGGGCAGCAGTTGTTGGTATGGAGAGGAGTGATGGAGATGGTCACTTTGGAGTTAGGGGATGGAGAGTTCTTCTCATCTTTGGGTAGCAAAGATACCTTTTGCTCCATCTTGGACTTGATTCATAAGATACAGGGTGCTGTTCTGATTTATGCCAGCAACTCGTCAGATGTTGGCATATGTTTTAATGCACATTCATTAGGAAATCAATCAGTGTGGATTGGATTGTTGATGATACAAACACTTCAGTCTTGGCTATAGATTCATACTTCATGGCAAATTTGAGCACCAGGCTTTGCATTGACAGTTTTGAGATTGACATTGGTCAATCCTATCAGAAGAAGATGATTCCTTCCGAGTCTTGTTCACAAGTCCTTGATTTGGTTCCAGTTTCTTTTCAGGAGATCAATGCCATTAATGGTGATTCCCTTCTTGCTCCTGAGAGCAACTCTGGACACTTACAGTTGCTTGTTGGTAAGACTGCATAGGGTAACAATGAGGTTATGGTTAGCTCAACTCATCCTGACATGAGTTGTGAGTCTTTTTTTGAGAATGGGAGAATAAGATGGAGTGCACTTGACTATTCAGGTTTTCCATTGGCGCAATCAAGGGATTCCCACCTTGATTGCATCTTGAGGTGTGCTCATCAGTTTGTGTTCAAGCCATAGTTACGAGACTCGCCCGGAAGCGCCCAAACTCGGCGAGTCCTGAGCCAAGCACACCTGGCCGGGTCCTGGGAGCTCGGATGCGGACGCGGCCGATTCTTGCTGAGTCCTGGCCGGACTCGCCGCTTCTCGGAGAGTCCTGAGCCCTGGACGTAGCCGGCGACAGCAGGAGCAAAGGTGAACAAAAAAACATAAAATTTGATGTTTTAAGTTTTTTTTTTTTTGTGTTATATTAACTCCCCAACCCTAAAAGCAACCTCATTTCATTCATTTGGCAAAATAGGAGGAGAAGAGAGAGTTGTGAGGAAAAATAGGAGGAGAAGAGAGGGCAACCAACAAGTTGTTGAAGACAAATACAGGGCCACATACCATTTGGAAAGCTTCAAAACAGCAAGGAGGTGCATTGAGAGCTCATTACCAGTGATTGGGAGGGGTTTGCATTGCATTCCAAGCCAAATATAAGAGGTAAGTTTGATTTTTATTGGTTTTTTTTGTGTTTTTTTAACAAATAATTCATTGTAATTTGAAAAATCATTGTTTTTTTCAGTTTGCATTTTTTTTTTACAAACCCTACTTGCAATATAAATAATTTTATAAACCCTACTTGTTATTGCAGCCACATTCATTTGCAAATCAAAACATATTATTATTTTCACAATGTCTCAAACCCCAGGCAGAAAAGACCCTGCTTGGAAACATGCTGAAATCTTTCCCGGAATGAAAAAAGGAGAAGCAAAATGTAAATACTGCAAAACAATATATCATGGAGGCATAAATCGATTAAAATACCATATTGCACGCATACCCATCCATGATGCAGCGGGATGCCCTATAGCACCTCTTGAGGCTGTCCGTGAAGTGCAGGTGCAATTAGAAACTTTTGAATTGCAAAAAGAGATGAAAAAAAAACAGAAGCATGAATTGGTGAGTTTGGGAGTTGGACATGGACTTGGTGCTGTTGGAGATGCTTCTTCCATGCCTCCATACCGTCCTAGTGCTAGTGCTTGTGCTAGTGGTACTGCTTCTGCACCAGCTATCCCTGTGCATACTCCTACTGCTGGTGGCGCTAGTACTGCTAGTGCTAGTGGTAGTGGCAGTATTATTGGCCCTAGAGTTCGTAAATCTAGGGTGGACTCATATTTTGTACCACGCACTACTCCTGGTTCCCAACCGTCGCTTGAGAGCATGGGTTGGAACAAGGATGTACATGATGCAGCAAAAAAGACAATTGCAGACTTTTGGTACTACTGCACCATTCCCTTCCATGTAGTCAGGTAATTCTTTTTTGTTTAATTGTTTTAAAATTTATTTATTTTAGAATCTAGATGTATCTCATTATCGAATTCAAATTTAGTGCAATTAAAATTTTAAAACTTTTCATTTTACAATACTTATGTAAGTAACTTATTAATTTATTTATGATATGTTTTAGGTCACCTTTTTGGCAAAACATGGTTGATGCCATAACCATATGTGGGCGAGGGTTCAAAGCCCCTTCTGAAGATGAATTAAAGGGCCCACTTTTGACTCAAAAAGTGGCAGATGTGAAAGCACAATTAGAGGAGCAGCGTGAGCAGTGGAGGAGGATTGGTTGCACCATCATGACTGATGGTTGGACCGATAGGAGAAATAGGACACTGCTTAATTTTCTAGTGTCCTCCGGAGGTAATTGTACTTCCCTCAATGCATTGAATTTTTTTTTTTAAATTTATTAGACTGCAGGAATCGGGTAGCACGACCCCCTATAAACTGCAGTGCGCCTAGTAAACTTTTTAACGTGACCGGCGGCGTTGGCGCGACACGCCCTCCGGTACCACGGGGGGTGGGGAGACTAGACCTCGTGACCAACCTCCTGCAACAGGAAAGATTTAGCCAACCGAGCTAGGGCCCCAACCCCAATGCATTGAAATTTGAATTTGATTTAGTGATTAATAATTTAATATGGCTGATTTTTGTTTTTTAATTTATTGAATAACTGGTTTTGCTTATTCTTTCAGGTGACACCGTTTTCATTAAGTCCATTGATGCTTCTGCCCAATTCAAAAATGCCACATATCTGTGTGAGGCTATAGAGGAGGTGATAGCTGATGTGGGGGAAGAGAATGTAGTGCAAGTGGTGACAGATAATGCAGCAAACTATGTTGCTGCTGGTAGATTATTGATGGAGAGGCACCCTACTATATTCTGGACTCCATGTGCCGCCCATTGCATTGACCTCATGATGGAGGATCTTGGCAAGCTCCCATGGATCAAAACATGTGTGGATGCAGGTAGAAACATTTGCAAATTTATATACAATCACACATGGGTGCTTAACCTTATGAGGCAATACACGGGGTTGAGGGAGTTGTCTCGTCCTGGCATCACTAGGTTTGCAACTAATTTTATCACGTTGCAATCCTTGATTCGGTCAAAGGCAGCCTTAAGGCGCATGTTTGTTGGTGAGGAGTGGTCTTCCTCATCATTTTCTACAAGCACTGCAAGGATTGGTGTGGCCGATTGCATTTTTAATGAGCAAGGGTTTTGGACACCAGTGGAGGAGATTGTGAAGGTAAAATTTAATTCTTTATTATGTTTTAATTTTTAATCATATCTTTTATTTGTTTATTTTCATTCACACTTATTTGTGAAACATGTTTGCACTTTGCAGTTTATTGAGCCCTTGCTAGTTCTCCTACGAGTTGCAGATGGGGAGAAGCCCGCACTGGGATACATATATGAGGGCATGGATAGGGCCAAAGAGGCCATTAGATCAGTCTATGGTGGAGTTGATGATAAGTATCGTCCCATTTGGGAGATCATTGATAGGAGATGGCAAAACCAACTTCATAGGCCCATCCATGCAGCCGCATGTTTCTTAAATCCGGCCTTCCAATTCCACCGTGATATCCGTGGAGATAGAGAAATTCTTAATGGGCTCTATTCGACGATAGAGCGGATGTTGCCCGCTGTTAACAGATAGTGCAGGAGATAGATGCCTTCAATAAGGCACAAGGAGACTTGTTTGCACGTCAAATGACCAAAGACAGTAGGACAACATTACTACCAGGTAAAAATATATTTAAGGGCATAATTGTCATCTTTTTATATTGTATTTTATTATTAAATGTTGAACTTGAAACTTGAAATGAGATTGATTTTGTTTCTTTTTCTCATCTCAGATAGCTGGTGGAGGTTGTTTGGTTCTGATGCACGGAACCTGCAGAATATTGCCATTCGTCTATTGAGCCAGCCATGCAGTTCATCTGGTTGTGAGCGCAATTGGAGTATGTTTGAGCACATACACTCCAAGAAGCGCAATAGATTGACAGTGGAGAGGATGAATGACTTGGTCTATGTTCATTACAACCTTCGGCTCAGATACAGGAAGCTTTTTGACCACGACAACACCTCGATCAATCTAGATGAGGTTGATCCACAGTCTGAGTGGACCATTGAGGCTACAGATGCAGTCTTTAGTGACGAGGACCTTGATTGGGTGGACTAGGCAGAGAGAGAGGTTGAGGTTGTAGCCATGGCTGAGGAGGAGGCTAGAGCACGAGGAGACATAGCTGCCGTTGTGAGAGTGGCATGGAGACTCAAATAGAGGCAGAGACTATGGCTGCAGCTGCAACATCATCCAGGAGCGTTAGACGCCTTTGTAGGAAGGATGTTGGCTCCACTATGCCATAGAGTCATAGCTATTGTTTTGATATTTCATATTTGTAGGAACATTTGATGTTATGGATTTCATATTCCATGACTTTTGTATACATTTGACTAGTTTTATAATTTATATATCTAAGTATGCTATTTCTTTCAGCAATGCAACTACAATTTGTGTACTTTATACTTATGTGATCATTGTATACTTGTGTATGTGATCAAATTTGCTTTTATTTGTGTTGTATTCAATAAAGGGTGCTTGAAACAAGTTTTAAATCCTTAAAAATCTCTAAATTTCTAGGTTTTTTTCAACTTTTTTTCATTTTGCCGAGTCTGCGCCAAGTCCGAGTCCCGAGTCGAGTCGCCCTAGCCGAGTCCGAGTCTCGTTACTATGGAACTTCAAGCCACATACACAAGATCTGACTATGTCATTGATGGCACAAAGAGGTGGGTTGAGTAAGAGGTGTTTCGGCTCACTCTGGTGTGATACAATTCCAACTTTAGGTGGCAAGTCCAAGTCTTGCAAGTTTTTTACATTGCTCTCTCCAATCGGTTGCTTCCAGAAACAAGAATTTGAGACTTGGTATGGTTGGACTTTAGAGGTTAATCAAAGTGGCACAACGGAAGTCAGTTGTTGAGATTGAAGGACTTCTAGTTAATCCAGGGGATCCAGGTATGATATGTGAGATGTATCAACACAGTACTTGGAGTTGGCATGATGGGGTTGATTTACAGAGTTGGGATCTAGGAATTTCATTGTTGGATGGTTGGTTTCATTGGTTGACAGAGTTCGACAGCGTCTTGGGTTCCAGCTGCACACAGAGGTTATGGATTATCACATGTTGTAGGACCATTTGGGATCCGGGTGGTTGGTGGATAGGTGCGGTTGGTTTTCCATTCTGGCTTTAGGTGTTGTGACAGTCGAGATGGTTGGCAGTTGCGGATTGCTTGAGGGCAAGCAATCTTTGGGAAGGGAGGATTGTAATGTCCCTATTTTCTAGACCTCTTAAGGAATAATCATTATTTTAATTATTTAATGTTACTAGGCAAAAAGTGCAAAGTCAAAAGGGTAATATTAAATAATTATATTAAAAGGTTAAAAAGTGGCGTACTTTAATGATAGATTAATAAAGTCACTTTACTAATAGTAATATATCTTCAAAAAGTGACTTAAGCATCAAGGGGTCACATCAAGGGGTCACATCAAGGGGTCGCAACCAGGGGTCACATCAAGAGGTCACATCAAGGAGTATTAAAATATTCTTCTAAAAGCTTGTTGAACACTCTTCTTGGGTCTTTTTAGAAGATCAAAGAGTTTTTTATAAAGGGGAATTGAGAGCTCATTTGGAGGGAGGCTTGGTTGGGAGAGAAAATTGTTAATGAATTTCAGTCTCATTGAGAGATTGGATTTTCAAGGGGTTTTGAGGACGAAATCCCTCTTGGCTTACAATCTCTCGCTGTTGCAATATACAGTCAGGAGATTTAATGGTGTTTTCAACTAGGAAACACATTTGTGTTTAACGGAGATAATTCTGAAGGCTAAAGTTGCAAATCTACTTGTCTGAGAAGCTAAGTAATTTATGCAATAGCTGATGTATTATTGCATGTTTTTGAATTATTGCAATAGCTGGTTTATTATTGCAAGGGTTTGAGTAATTGCAATAGCTCATGTATTATTGCAATTCTGAATAAGGGTTTTTGAATTATTGCAATAGCTGATTATTATTGCAATAAGGGTTTCTGAATAATGCAATAGCTGATTTATTATTGCATTTTATTATTGCGAGGGTTTCTAAAGGATGTGTTATGCCTTACAAATGAATATATGTTAAAATCCACCATATTTATTATGGAAAATTGCTCAGGAAACATTATTAGTTTGTGTCTACTTAATTGACAAATGAAATATGCCATATTAAGTGTTTGGAAAAATTATCTTTTAATTTGGCAAGGGACACTACAAAGTACTTGGGGTATGAACATCTAGCTGGTTTAACCAGCACATTACTTGAAATTGGAGATACTAGGCTAGGGCACTTAAATCTGGACGAATTTTGGGAAAGGATGAACAAGCAAGACATAGCTTTGATTACTCAAAGGTTGTTTGAGAGTGGTGTGCTTGAAGCAATTGCTTTCCTCGTAGCTGTGCAGTGCCCAAATCTTGTCCTCGAGTGCATCAACCATTACAACCTTCAGACTAGGGAAATAAGGACAAAAGCTGATAATTTGTTAATCACCTCGACAAAGCTAGTATCAGTGGTTGTTTCAGGTTACCTAAGAGAAGTTTTTGCAGTCTTCAACTTTACACTATCACAATGCCGTTTTAGTGAGAAGAAAGGGTATTACAAAAGCATCATTGCTAAAGAATGGTTTTCTGTTTCGAAGAAGGGGGAATCCCAGTTATGTAAAAATTTGCATAGGTTGCGTTTAGGGATGAAATTTCAGATATCATTGTATTGTTGCATAGATTGAGAGGTATTGTGAAAGCTCATGAATTTGAAGAATGGATGTTTTTCTTCGTACAAATTATTTGTGCTGGTCAACAATACTTGGATTGAGCAACCCTTATTAGTGACAAATTGCACGATATGATATTGAGCTTTGTCGTTAACAAATCTTTCTATATGTCTTCATACCTCTTTTTTGCCTTAGTATGCACTAGGCCTTGGTCGAGACTTCACCCTATGGAAGGATTTGATGATCAAATTCAAATTTATAACTATTACCCTAATTTACAATTGGAGAGAAGCTACCACAAATTTAGAAGAGTGCATGATGTATTCACCATGAATCTACTCAGAGAATTGCAAGGTGATTTAGGGCAAAGGATTTCTCTTGAGGCCATTCAACTTATAAACAAATATGGTAGCCATTTCATTCAGTTTTAGAGGTTCACTTACATTAGAATAGGAGTGTATGATGGACTACCTCACAAGTTTCCTAAGCATGCAAAGGATAGGTTCATTCTCCTTGAAGTTTGTAGGAAAATTGCAGTAGTGTACAAGAGATGTGTTGAAAGGAAAAAGGTTGGTATCCCATTCCACATTGGCCTTGGGTATTATCAATGTAAGTCTCAATGAGATGCCCTCGATTTGGAGGGGGATATTGTGAAGTTTACCATTTCTATTTATGATATGAGATTTCCATTCAATACCAATTTTTTTGTAAAGAACAATTTGCATCTTGGTCCCAATTTCTATCATATTTCCCATATGGAAGATTATTGGGCTGATTGTTCAGATGACTATTAGGTTAGGACTAGGAGCTGGATGAGGATGACTCTAAGGCATAGTGTTACTTTTAGATTAGGTTGGGATATTGAAGGTGTAGAACATGATGAAATTGACTTGGTGGACCCAATCTACACGAGTCATATATAGATGCAGCCTATGGTGCCAATTGATTGGAATCTCAGAGAACCCAAGGATCTTGAAACTAGAACTATTGTAGTCGTAAAAAGGACTCAAATATGGCTAGAAAAGAAGAAAGGTGAAACTTCTAAAGCTCAACCTAAAGGGAGACAAAGGACAAGAGAACAATTCATCCTAGCCATGTAGGGACCTCTTCATCAACAACAGTGTCACCTCCCACACAACACATAGTGACACTAGGTGGGAGTGGAGATGGAGAAGAACCTCTCGAGAAGAGAAAAAGCCCCAAGAAGACATGTGGTGATGGTTCTCCAAAGGATAGTGGGATAGAAGACTAGATAGAGAAAGAGAAGGAGAAGGGAAATGAACAAGAACAAGAAATTGAGATAATGGAGGTTGATTCCCATGAAGATCAATCAAATCCTCTCAAAGTGTGACTGAGAAGAGCACGTAGAAAGATAAACCTCCCACCTCCTTTCCTTTTGATTTGCAAAATGTAGCAAAGACCCCTCCTTTAGAGAGAGCTCTTCAATTCTCAACACCTAATTCTTCTCAAGCCATTGGTACCACCTCTTTTCCCTCATGGTTAGAGAATACATTGGCCAAGAAGAGAAAAATAGTGCCTATTAACTTGCTAGATGACAACATTATAGAGCAAGTATTGCAAAGATCTCCTAAGTCTAAGAAGCTAAAAATTACTTCAAGGTTGATGGAAGATAGCAGTTTTGGACATTTGTTTATAGAGATTGTACATCCATCTGCACAAAAAGAACCTAGTTAGTCTACTGTAGTTGACTATAACGTGACAAAGGTCGACTTGGGACCCCCAAGTAGGGATGGTGATGTTCATAACTTCCAAGTGATTGCTGCTAGGTTAGTGGAGAGAACTGAGAAAGATAAGCAAGATAAGGATGAGCTAAAGAAGGTAGTAGAGTTACTCTACAATTGCCTAAAGTCATTAACAAGGCCTTCTCCCCAACCAGTCAGTCAAGCAAGTTCTTCCTTTGACTCCAATTTTGCAATTGGAAAAGTAATGGTTAGTAAAGTACAAAGAGATAGTTACTATGGCCGAATTACTCAAGAATGGGTGAGAGATTTGAAAGCCAAGGGCCCCCCTTTGATTGATAAGCCGAAGAAGGTCCATGATGAACCCCCCTTTGATTGATAAGCTGAAGAAGGTCCATGATGAACCCCCCTTTGATTGATAAGCCAAAGAAGGTCCATGGTGAACTAACTCTAGTAAAGAATGCTATCAAAACTGAGATAGCGAATTGTAAATAGGAAGAGTCTCTTTGGCTACAAGCTGATAAAAACCTTGAGGAAATATTAGATATGGGATTAGATAAGGCTGCAACAAAAAAGATTACTTCATCTACTAAAGATCCAAGGCCTATAATGTGGAAGAAAAGCATTGAGTGGAAAGTTTCTTTCCTAAAACAAAACATCTAAGAGCAAAACAAGTAATAGAAAGAATGCAACCGCATGAATACTGATCTTGTCAAAAAATTCTTAGACTTTGGTTGCCAACTTAAGAAAAGTGACAAGGATGATGTAGCTACAATGGATGAATTGAAAGAAGGATTTTTCAAGGTGGTGGATACCTTGTTTGGAGAACAAGCCTTTAATAAGGAGAATCTGAAGAAATTGGCTAGGATTGACTCTGTTGTCTTGGTACGAGAATTTTCCTACCAACCTCACCACTAAGATTGACACTATTTGCGACAACAAGGCTCTTTGGAAGCTCAGGACTAAATTTTTTACAATTCCTCAGCACACCGAGATTCTAGTTGTCACTCAGGAGCTTAAGGATTACAATGCACATGATGTCCAGTCAGCAAGACCCAACAATAAGTGAAGCACTTATGGGCCCACAGTCCCACCTAATCAACCATCTCAACAGTAGCCGCATTTTATTTGGATGTTTAATTTTATAAAGTTTTAATGTATTAAACTTTATTTTTACGATTCTTTTAAAGAATCAGTTTGCAAGACTTTGGGATGGTTACATTTGAAATTCTTTAAATATGTAATGAAAGGACATTTGAAGGGTTCAAAATTTTGATACCCATTACACTGTGATGTAAGAGTGAGACTCGATCAAAGAAGGATCAATAGAATTTTGCTTGTTCCTTAAGGAATTTTGACTTCAAATCTTGCTATTTTTGGCATCGGCTCAACATCTTCGACATTAAGGACTTCCATGTAAGACTTCTTGGTTCCTTCCACAATCTTCTCCACCTTTTTGACAAAGTTTTGTTCACTGTTTTCCATCTTACCTCAATTCATGTAGGATTAAGTACTACATACTGCAAGGCACCTGTAGATCCCAAGAGGTACGTTGCCAGTGGCCCACACATCATTGTAATGACCCCTTCCCTTGGTTCGGTGGTTTTGTTTAGCTATATTGGATTTCTTTTAATGGAAGTATAGAGTAATACTAGGCACATGCACTGTTATAGTAATTTGTTACCCTACTGAACACCTTCTATTAACCAGTAATAATTTTTAGCTCATAAACAAATCCAAACTTATAAATTAGCAATATGCAAATCTGAATTTACCACATAAAGCACAAGAACAAACTGTAAATCTGAATATCATAGCTTAGATATCCTTTAATCAATTACTAAATGATTCACATACAGCTTGGGTGGTTTGCAATCTCCTCATAAACAATGCAGCCAATGCTGAAGACCGAGGATCACAATTAGAGGATGGAACTGGCAGCAAGAGCAACCAAATTGATGAAAACCCAAACCTATGCAGGCTTGTCTTGTCCAACAGTAGGCTTGTGTGAGGGACAACTGAGTGATGTGAGTGTAGATTACACAAATCTCGTCCTCAAAATGTGGCCTTAGTAGTTTCATCCAGTAAATCTGCAATAACCTTGGGCGATTATATTCCAAATTTTAGGCATAACTTTGGTAATAGAAAACATACCTCAACTTCAGGCACAACATCCAAAAATTGATTTTGACCGTTGTTAAATTTCCCATCTCTTTGGCGCTTAGGGTATCCAAGAACCCTAATGGTGGTGATCTAGGGGTTTTTGTACCTTGTCCAACCTTTTGTGATTGTCAGCAATTCAGCAATGGATAGGTCTAGTGATTGATATCCTCCTGCTTGTTTGACGCCTTGTTGTTGGTAACACCACCTGTAAAATAGTACTGCCTAGGATATTCGTTGAAAGAGGGCTTTGACTGAGCTTTGAATGGAAAAGATAACTAGACAAGATTAGGGTTTTCGTCCCAACACTCACACTTAGGAATCTCTCCTAAATTCTTCCCAAATTCTCCATATGTTCAACGCCCAGCCAGTAGACCACTAATTGTGTGTGTGAGAATTGGTGCCTAAATTCAAATTTTAAAAATCATAACTAGGGGCCCAAAAAAGTCCTAAAATCATAACTTTATTTTATTTATTTTTACATTTATCATTTTCTTATTTATATTTGATATTAAAGATTTATTAATTAATTATACTTAAGGGGTGTTATTAAACACCTTTATAAGAGTGTTGGAAGGCCAACCTCACTGAGAGAGGAACATGACAATCGACAAGAGTGACAAAGAGTATTAATTAGAGTTGATTCTAACTAGAGGAGCATCACCCAGTTTGGCTATGAGGGATGATTGTTCGCCTCCCTCAGCAACCTCAAAGCTCCTAATTGTATCCTCTAAACATGTTTTCTCTTACTTTCTACACTTAATTCATGGATTTTGATGAATTTGAAAGTTAAAGCATATAATATATTTTTCAGCACCTTTTGCTATGGAAGTCGTTTCTTCAACTTGCGACATGAGCTGAGTGGTTGGATTGTGACTTTCATGGTTCATTCTTTCTTTTGAAGATTGCACCATCTTACAATTGGCTATGGTATTTCGGGTTATATCAAGAGAGGTTTGCCATCAAATTTGTCTATCCAAAGAATGTCTTATGAAGTTAGGGAATATCAAGATTAGGCTACCTAACCCTTGTCTTCTCACCCTTCTTTTTGCACTTTTTTATTTCACTGTTGGGTAGTTTTAATTTGTTGTAAATTTTGGTTTTGCCTTCTGATTTTTTGTCATAGGATTTTATGATGTATATAAGTGATGATTTTTTTTGTATAAAAAGTAGAAATTAAAAATTTTCCACTCAATTTTGGTGCATGATAATTGTGGTCTTCAGATTTGATTTGTTGTTGTAATTTTCAAGCATGCAATTTCTTTTTCAAGTTGGTGTAGAAACTGATTGTGTTAGGGTTTCATACATTGCTGAAATGATAAATCCATCCAAATAGGGGTAGAAAATAAAAGTATTTGGTAAAATTTTGGGCTATAATTTTGATTACAAAATTCATGTGCTATCTTAAAGTTCATAATTATCATTTTCTCCAGATTGAGGTAGGAAATCAAATCATTTTGTCAACTTTCAATGAGTTGCAGTTCTGATATTAAGATTTATGTGCTGATGATATTTCAAATCTGTTTAAATGTTGTTTTTGGAAATTCTGATTTTCATGTCTAGGTGTTGTTATGAAGTTTAATATGCTATTTCTTTCGAATTGATGCCAAATTCAATTCGGTTAAAGTCTTAAACTGGAAAACAAGATTTGAAACATAATCATGGGAATGAATGTAACCAAGTCAAAAATGATGTTAGGGATGCATACAATTGATTTCACCACCATAGGCCTTTGGATTTTGTTTGTGACTCTTAGTATTCCACCGGAGCCCCTTGAACAGGACTGCCAAAGCGCTCTCCTGCTTAGTTGCTTCAAGCAATTTTGCAATTTGCAAACCAAGTAGAGACTTTGAGGCTAACAACTTCTAAATGGGGGAACATTTGCCATTCCAATGTGTTGGCTTGCCAAAACATGTGTCAACAATACGCTTACCCATACTGAATTCTGATTTGACTGCTTAGGTAAATAGTAACATGTGTGTGGCTTATACTGCTTTGTATCTTTATTTTTGGTAGCTCTGTAAACTTACAGCAGTTTATGACCTAACAATATTTCAATTTGCTGCTTTTTGTACTTTTAAAACCAATTAATATAATAATTTTTTACAGAAAAAATAAAAAACAGAATACTTGAAAACAAAATCATTCAAAATGGAGTCTATCCTACTGTGGTATGGAGATAGAAACTTAAACATCAGTAGAAGTGTCCAAAAAGCAGATACATTCAAAGGTGTGTAGGATACATCCATGGACTTCTTTACTGTTGTCAAGAAACTTTTCAGGGAAGCATTTTGATTGCATTATAATCTATAGCAATATTAACAATAGGTCTCTGGTTGAACATTCCATAAATGTTATATTTGTTTTCTGGTTCTTACTTGAAACTGGTTAGTGTTGAGTGACAGGCTCCAAATTACCTTCACTATTATGTCAAAAGATTGCGTGCACATAATCTCTTCAAGTCCATCTTAACCTTGTGAGTTTTTTCATTTCCACATCCACAAAGTCATATTATGAATTTGATATTTGCAGGTGCAAATGCAGGAGAAACCTGATGCAGACCCTAAAACTGTCCTTTCTATCATACTAGGTGGTGGAGCTGGAACACGACTTTTTCCTCTCACAAGAAGAAGAGCAAAGCCTGCTGTATGTATTATTATGCATTACAAAATACTTTTATACAGAAATTGCTGAAATGTATGAAAACATTGTTAGATGCTAAAGTTTTTGTGCTGCATTGAACCCTCCAGTATCCTTGTCAGTCATGCATGATATCATTCTAAAATTTTTATTTCTGTCAATTGATTATATTACTAATAATGTGCCAGTTTATACTTCTTCACAAATTCTGGATATTATAAATACAAACTGTAAAATAAAAAGACTGGGTCCCAATTTCACCTACATTTGTTCTTATCTACAAGAATCTGCCTTTTTAAGAGAACCCGAGGATTGTATATATCATGTTATGGTTGATTGGTGAACCTTTGCAGAGAGAAGATTGCATTGATTGGATGTTAACAGGTTGATCTGGTGTGCTTGGAATTGATTTATTTTGATAATCTTAGACAACATTTAACCTTTTTATCAGTTTCTGAGTTTGCCTCTTCATCATTTTTTAACAAATGGTGTTTGCTGTGATTTGAAGCATTCTTCTGTTAAGGGTTCAGTTCACTAAGGATTGGTTTTGGGAATTCATATCATATCTAATGGCTTATCATTTCTCTATTGTTGTTATGATCTTGCAGGTGCCAATTGGAGGGGCGTATAGACTTGTTGATATACCAATGAGCAATTGTATTAACAGTGGAATCAACAAAGTATTTATCTTAACTCAATTTAATTCACAGTCACTGAATCGCCATATTTCTAGGGCATATGGTTTTGGAAATGGTGTGAACTTTGGTGATGGATTTGTTGAGGTGTGTGCTTGATCTTTCATAGCTTATACAAATCTCTTATTGTTTCACTTTCTCTCATTTGAATATAGAGACTAACAATTAAATGGACTTCACAAAATGTATATTTAAGCGTACAGTCAGTAATATAGGGATCAGTAGTTCAAACTTCATACAATGAACTTGGTTCATGTCATCACCTGATTTAATCACAAATAATTATGAGAGCAGGTTCTAGCAGCTACTCAGACTCCAGGTCAGGAGGGTATGAATTGGTTCCAAGGAACTGCAGATGCTGTGAGGCAATTTATTTGGCTTTTTGAGGTAGGATTAGAGAAAAGAATTGAGATTCTGATTGGGAGATTTTGGAGGAGAGCTTTGGCCGTTTATTTGAGATCTGCATTAATAGTTGAATGTTCACCTGCTCTTCTCATGATTTACATTCATCATGCTTGTTACAGGATCCCAGGAACAAATATATAGAGAATGTTATTATTTTGTCTGGTGACCATCTCTATCGGATGGACTATATGGCCTTCGTACAGGTTCTCATTAGGAGAATTATAATTTTGCCACTGGATCTATTATTGATTCGTCATGTCATCTGTATGAACAATTCATGTGTTGCTGAATGTATTTTTCCCCTCTGTAGTTTCTAGGTGCTTATATTCCTTTACATGTTCATTTGTTCATGCTGGTTAATGGAAAAATACTGTATTTGCAGAAACACATCAATGTTAATGCTGATATCACTATTTCATGTGTACCAATGGATGACAGGTAAACCATCACTAACTCTCTGTCATTGCAATAAAACATTTCTCCATTTTTCTTTTAAACATTGGGTATTAATTAGATATTTTGGAGTGGTGTAGTAGTTGTTGATGAATAGCTTATAAATTAAATTATAGTTGTGGGAATGTGCCAAATATACAGAAGCAAGTACACTTATTAAGGAATTAAAGGCATATTGAATACAACGTAGTGTTTTAATAGCCATAGCTATTGACAATTAAATATACAAAGGATTGTGAAAGATGGTCGCTCAAACAAGACATGTTTTAAAAGTTAAAACATAGTAGTGCCATATTTACAAGGCAACAACGTGGCAAATTGAAAGTGTAAATGGAATTCAATTACACAGGTTTAAAAGGAGAAAAACATGGCAAATTAAGAAATGCTAAATACCTAGAAAACATGGAAAGAAAACTGCAATTTTTATTTCATGCCAAATAGAGTGCTTAGAACCCTGAACCTACAATTCTTTTGAAAAAATGCCAAACCCTAAAACCTAATCCCTAAACAACCCTACAATTTTTTACATTATGGAGTGCTTGGTGATCCACATAGAAGACAAAAGGAATGTCCAATAAATAATGTTTGAGCCTATAGATTTAGTATACCACTCCTAATGCTTCCTGCTTTATTATAATATTCTTAGTCTGATTTTGACAGTCATTTGCAAAGCACAATCTGTGAGTTTCTTTTGGAGCCAGTGTATAGGATCACATAGTTTGTGGCACCTTTATGCACATATAACTCTTTTTCCAAGTCTAGGTAATACAAAATTATGTCATGGATTAATCAAACCTTTACTTTGAATGCTTTTTATTGTGTCGTTGTTGAGTCAAATGATATTTCTTTCTTGGTTAGGTGCGACAATTGGACAAAGTTCATGATGTCTTACTTGTAATATCTTGATTAACAAGGAAATATTTCATTGCTATCTTAGAATGGTCTTGATGAGGAGCGACTAAGGTGAAATCTTTGGGGCCATTGTTGTAGAGTGAGGCAATTGTTGTGGTTGTGAAGGATTTGTTGTTAATGCTCCTATTGCATGCAGGTGATATAGTTGCTGCATGTTGCTATGTTGATGTTATGAGATTGTTCCATACCATGGCCATGTTGGATGTTACGAAGCTCATTGTTAAGTTGGCATGAGAGTTAAATTGTAAGACTTTGTTATCTTGATGCCTATGTAAAAGATGCCACTTTCAAAAGTGAGAAAAACAATATCAACATGAAAAGCTTATTGCTTATATGTTTTATATGAAAACAAAAGAACTATCCTACATATATTAAACAAAAGGTCATAAATTTACATTTTGCTTTTAGATGGTGCCATACAAAGTCAATGTCATTTAAATATTTTTCATTAGAGAATGTAAAAGACTACTCACAAATTGTATTACAAGATGTAAATTTATACATATAAGTAATGACAAACCTTGTGCATTAACTGATGCTCATGGTTTCCATGAAATCACTAACAAATAACAAATAATATTTACAAGTATCCTAAATATACTAACAAACAATAACAAAACAAAAGCAAACAATACATGGGAAACTAATGATGGAATAATTTAATATTCCCCCCTTTATTGCATCATTACCTTCAAAGTACTAATGAAAGAATCCTAAAATGTTCAAACTTCAAACATCCAAGTGGCTTGGTGAAGATGTTAGCACGTTGTTCTTGTGTAGGAATTGGAGCTGAATACAATTTTGCTGAACATGTTCTCATATGAAGTAGCATCAATTTCAGTGTGCTTGGTTTGTTAATGAAACATCGGCTTACAAACAGGCTTGAGAATACTTTGGTTGTAACAATGGAGGATTGTGGGTTGCTTTTGAGGTACTCCCAATCCTTCTATTATGTGATGCAGCCAGATTGCTTCACAAATTGTTGCACTTGCCACATGATATTTTGCTTCAATTAAGGAATGACCAATTGTGGCTTGCTTCTTATTTCCCCAAAATATAGGGCTTGAGCCTAAGAAGAAAACAAATCATGATGTGGATTTCCTATCATCAATAGATCCTGCATACTCTGCATTTGTTTACCATGTAAGAAGAATTGATCATTTTTTCTATATTCCAAACCATGATTCATTCTACCTTGGATATATCTTAGTAGCTTCTTTGCTGCTTTCCAATGACACATCTTTGGTTCTTGCATAATCGTAATATTTTATCTAGTGTAGGTCAAGTAAATCAAACCTCCAATCAACTCTTGATAGAGTATTTACTTTAGGAGATGGATTATAAATAGATAACTACAATCTTAATTCCATGGGTTTGCAATCCACCATTCTAAACTTCTCGAGCAAGGTCCTGGCATGTTTTCTTTGAGATACAAACATATGGTGATCTGTCTGCCATACCTCTAAGTCGAGACAATAGTGTAGTAGCCCGAGATTCGTCATATCAAATGCTTTCTTTAGAAAATTCTTGGTTATCTCAACCACCTTTTTTGAGCTACCTGTGATAACCAAGCCATCAACATATACATTGAGAATCACAATCTCCCCACCTCATTCCTCGAGGTAGAGATTTGGATTGTATAGATGTTGACTAAGTCCATGTTGTAGCAACTTCTCATCAATCCTGATATCCTAGGCTTTAGGAGCTTGTTTGAGACCATAGAGAGACTTATCAAGTTTACATGCCTTTTCTTCTTAACTAGGTGTAATATGTCCCTTTGGTTGGGTCATACAAACCTCCTCTTTAAGGTCCCCATTGAGAAAGACACTCTTCACATTCATTTGATACACCTTCCATTCAAACTGTGTAGCTAAAGCAAAAATCATTTTGATGGTTTTGATCTTTGTTGTGGGAGAAAATGTTTTTTCATAATCTATTCCTTATTTTTGGGCATAACCCTTAGCCACAAGTCTAGTCTTATACTTATCTATACTAACGTTTGCCTTATAATTGGTCTTGAAGACCCATTTACATCCAATGGCTATCTTCCTTGGTGGAAGATCAACGAGCTCTCAAGTATTGTTTTCCATTACTGATTGATATTTTGCATCCATAACCTCCTTCCAAGGCTTTCATTGTAGTGCTTCTTGTTGATGTTTCAAATCGCACCTTTGGAATGCGTTTTGGAAAAACGGACAGCTATGTGCAGTAAACTGCTCTTCGAATTAGGAGGGAAAGCTCCCTCTTTCGCCGAGTTGCATAAAGAAAAGTAATCTAAACTTAATTACGCCTATCTTTTTGGTTCAACTGTGAGAACACAAGGTTATAGAACACTAGATGTTATGGCAGAGGTTTTCCCTTTAATGAAACTAGACAGCTACAACTTAACCTTTGCTTAAAACGTTTCCACCCTCTCAAGTAAATGCAGAGCAAGAGAGTTTAGAAATGGACGAGTTTGATTTTTGACAAAGATACTTCAACAAACTATTCTTCAACATACATTTTAAGGCAAGTTGAAAAAGAGATCATAAAAGTATTATGGAAATACGAGACTTTTATTTCAAGGCAGACAAAGCACGCTCAAGATTTTATTTACTCATACTTCTAACACAAAACAAATAGACGTAAACTTGAGATATTTATATCAAGGTAGACAAAGCACGCTCAAGATTTTATCTACTCAAGTTTTCTGGAACAAGGATTACAACTTCGGGACAGCAAATTGTAGCAACACGCTTGCAACATGCGATCAACGTAATTATAATCAACACAACACATGCACTAAACAAGTATTTGCAGCTAAAGAGGCATGCAAACTTGCTCTTTACACAAAGTGAATAAACACTAGACGATAACAAACATGAAGGCATAAGCTTAGCGATTCTGCTATCGCAAGCACGGTTAAAGGAAAATGAGCAAACACTGCTCTTATTTATAACTAAGCAGAGGAGTAGGGAACCCTAAAATCTCTTTGCTTTTACAACTACTACTTGCCAACATGCAAGCTTTATTTCTAAATCTAGCAAAGATTAAAACATCTAAACCCTAGAAAACTTTTAAAAACGAAAGTGTTAACTCGTGACAACTTGTTACAATATTTTCTTTCTATCCTCGAAAAATGGAAAAGAGTTGAGACAAGAATAGAAAGAAAGCGTGGAAGATGCTTCTAAAAGAAAGTAGATTTAAAGCTCGATCATATCCGCTAAAAAGCGGGCAACTTCATCTGAAGTAGGAGTGTTGATGCTATTAATAGCAAAATGCCGCTTTTCCAAGATTTCTTCGCCATCTGTAATTGATTTCAAGAAATCTTCGCTCTCATTGGCCGCTTTCTCGAACCTTGCTGACATCATGGAAATCATCATCATTCTCCCAACACTGCCATCGTTGCCATGCAATATACTTTGAAACTCAGCTTGGACTACGTCAAGCCCAATGTAGGAACCATCCTCAAAGCAATACTGACAAGGAATTGCTGCAACTACTTCTCTGACGAACCTAAGAGTATCAACAACTATTTGTTTATATGTTGCAAACTCCTCGGATATTCTGACATATGTATTCTCCTTGAAAAGATGACTTTCTTTACACTCCAGGATTTGTCTTTTATGTTCTCTTGCCATTGTAGAGCCACAAGCCATCTCTAAATCTGCTATTATAATTTCGTGCATGGGCTTGAACTCGGCTATCAGCTGTTCAAAATCCTGGATACCTTGACGTAAATCATGAGCCTTGTATCTCAACTGAAAGACTTGTGTTAGGACCTCTTTTCCTTTGTTGATGATCTCTTCAACCCACTCATTAGTTTGTTTTCCACAAATAACTAACTGCCTTAATTGCTGTTGATCAGCTGGTGTTTCTAAGATTTGAGGCAACAACTGAGTTGTTTGTGAGGTGCCTTGGATAAGATTTGATATACATAACCGGAGTTGACGATTTTCAGCTTTGAGGGCTGCCTTGTCTTCTCCATCCTTTTGCACTCTTTCTTGAATGTTTTCTGTTACCATTTTAAACAAACTTATATCAACTTGTCGAGTACTTTTACCAAGGTTTGCTTTGACCATGATAAAATCGTCAACATCCACCTCATCTCTTATTTTATCTCCAAGAGGCGTGGCTGTCTCCATGACTATTTCACCCTCAAGATTCCTCTCAAAATGCATTTATTTCTTGGCCTTCTTCTTGGGTGCTTCCTGGTATATGCCAAGGTCATCAACATTCACCTGATACGAAGGCCTTCTTCTTGTCCTTCCCAAGGAGCTCTGAAGCCAAGATGTGGTATTTCTATTAACATCCAAGGGAGGAATAATTGTAACGTTGGCCTCTATCTCCTCATCTTCCAAATCAATGTGAATTGGCAAAGACCTAGAAGATGGTAGAGTTTCTTTTATCAAAGGTTCATCATGTTGTACTTCTTCTTGAAGTATGGGCTCTGGTGGAGGAACTTCTGTTTCAGCTGTAGGCTGCTCTTGTATAACAATCCTTGTATAATCCAACCTCCTTTTAACACTCTTTGCTGATCTATTGCCCTTTGTGACCTCTTGAGACTGAACTTTTTCTTTGTTCTTTGGTTGCACTCTTAAAGAAGAGGGAAGAGATGAATGTTTCTTTGGCGGCTCTGCTACTGAATAGACTCCCTTCTCTTTAGAATCAAGAAAGTCTTACTGTACTCTACCACTTGTCTTGTCCTTTCTTCCACTGTGATACATTCTTTATGAGCCCAGTTGACCTGTGTAAGAGGTTGCCGCTCAACCTTATTTCTAGTATAAGCTGGAAGAATTACATCCCCATCATCATCTGACAACCCTTGAATATCCTTTGATAAGCAATTTTTCATCTGATGAAGGGTTAACCTACTGTGACTTCACCTTCGCACCTCATACTCATCTCTGCAATTAGCCCAGAAGTCTTCAAATGCGGGCATATGAGCATAGTCCTGACCAAGTCTAGGTGCATAGAAGCCATGGGGATCATATGATCGTCTCTCGCTGAAAGGCTTGAGACCAAATTTGTCTAACTCGTTACCCATTAGTTTAGCTTCCGTAGATGATCTACATGTGTAAATGCCTAAAGCAAAAGGAAAGCTGAAGGCTGGTTTGTTTTTGTTACGCAGACGGGTGTGAACATTTGAAATCTGCCTAAAGAATTCCATGCATACTACCTCATCTGATGGATACCTCGGTAACATAAGTGGAGCCCCTGAATAACCGTACACCCTTAGGTAAGTGAAAGTGGCAAACTGAATAAACCAATCTGCCCATTCTGATATCGCAGCCCTGGCAATGGATGAGATGCGAACATGTAGCTCGTTGTCCAAGTCTCGCACTGTATAAATCAAGAATGCTTCATTCACCCTTTTGTAATGACGTGATGCAGCAGTGAATTCCAATTGAGTATAGTAGTTGTAGACATGTTGAATGTTTAAAGAACCCTCCATGTTTAACCGTTTGAATTTACCTTGATAGGCAACCAAATAGACTAGGTAGCAAACCATGTGAAATGCATGTCTATGAAAATACTTAGTTATTTGATGCTGTAAGCAATCACTGATCAATGTAGGCCAGTCATAGAACTCTGTCTTTTTCATTAGATGAGGTATCACGTAGAACATCCAAGGCTGAAACCTTGTTGCATCTGCTTGACTTGTAACTCGATTGAGTAGGGTTATTATGATGGCGAATTCATCTTTGAATTGTCCTCTTCCGACATCCTTTGGCAATGTAGAATGTTTCTCTTTCAGCCACCTATGTGCAATCTTCTTGCTGTATTTAACATGATGTTCTTCCCATATCCTTTCACATTCTTCCACGTTGATGGTGACACTTCCAGGCCATGGTGGAATGGAGAAGCATTTCTCAATCATGTCTGGTTTTAGGCTGCGAATGATTCTCCCATCAACTGATTGTATCTCCCTTGTAGCTGGATTGTAATGCTTGATGCAAGCAATTATGAACTCTAAGCTCTGTACTGAGAAAGGTATGAATGCTGCTGCAAGAAGACCTGAATAGCCAAGATGCCTGATGGTGGTATTGCCTGCATCTTCTAAAGGACGTATATTGAACACTGGCTTGATGTGATGCAAGTCAGTTTCGGCTGTTTCAATAAAATCGTGGTAAAGCACTGATTTGGTCTTGAACTCTACAGGAGTGTATTCCATTCTGAAAGACTTGAAGATTGACAGTAAACACGCCTAGGTTCAGACAAATTTTGGCAAACTTTCTAAATTTAGCTTGCTGATTTTTCTTCTTCCAACGGACGAATTTTTGAGATTTTTTTTGAGATATGGGTTTTGACTAGAATTTTGTTACAAGCCAACTCAGATCGTCCGTTTTTTAAAATATGAAGTGAAGACTGAAAAAGCAGCAAACCCTGATTTTCCCCAAAAAAGCAGAAAAAATATGGTATCTGGGTATTATTCTTGAGCATAATCTGAATGGACCTAGTTGATTAGATTTTGAAAACTCTAGCTTCTGACTGAAAAAGCAACAACTTTTAGTTTCTCTAAAAAAGCTGAGGTATGGGTTTTGTCCAGAAGAAGGTTTAGCATAGACCCAGAAGACTAGAAATGGATGAATATGAAGTTTTCCCTGACATGCAAAATAAAAGCAGTTGCTGCAACTTAGAGAGAAATCTTCAACAATTTGTCCAGAAGATAGAACAAAAATGGATCAGCTTGCTGAAATTTGATAGTATAGGCCCTCTTCTTCACAAATTCGATGTTCTTGATGAGAAAATATAAAAGAGGAGGTCTTCTTTGATTGCTGATCTGAAAATTTATGAGAAACCAGCAAGTTAGGGTTCTTGAATCTTGAAAAACATAGGTTTGAAGCTGCTGCTCTGTTTCTCTTTGAAGGCACCTGCAAGAAAATATGAAAAATAATACATAGAGGTGTCTTTAAATAATTTTTGCTTTGAAAACAGCTTCTCAAACCCTAATCTTGAAAAAACCCTAAACTTAATTCGTGCCTTGAGTAAAGGCGTATTTCTCTTCTTTTTGAAATTTTGGAATTTTCAAAATAAACTAAGGCATGTAGAAATGGGCACCCTTCTTGAGGTATGGCGCCCAGTCTTCCCAGACTTAGCCAAATTTCTATCTTTTTCATCTTTTGTTCACTTTCTGACCTTGCTTCAGCTTTGTCTCTCGGCCTCTGGATTTATCCGATGAACGAATTGATTCTTCCATCGCGGAGCTTGATCACATCTAACAACTTTGTTCTGGAGACGTCATCTGCTAAAAACTTCATTTGTCCCTACGAAATGTCAGGTGCCTATCCTTGATAAGGGGGCCCATTTCTTCCAGTGTTAGCCATTTTCATGATCTTCAATCTTTATGCTTGTCTTCTGACCTTCAGATGATTTCATTATTCCGGGTGCTGTGCTTGTCAGATTGACTGGCTATCAAGTTCACTGGACAATTGAGATGAATCTGGAAGGGGTCTTTTGGATCACTCATTTTTGGAAACTGACTTCTGGTGGCCTTGAACCCTAGGCGCCCTTCTCCTTCAGGGGAGCCCATAGCTTCCAGTGTTAGGTTTTATTTTTGAATTTTCACTGTTGCTTTCCACTTTTTGCCATTTCTCACACTTTTTCTCCTCTGTTCGCCTGGCGATATTTGATGACCGCTCACTCTAACGGACGAGCTGACGGATTCGTTGGAGAGTTGGATCTAGTCTGACGAAGTTATGTTCGAGAAGTCTTCAACAAATTTGACCATCTGCTATCTCAAAAGTTTGGGCGCCCTTCTCCTTCAAGGGCGCCCATCTTATCCAGACTTAGATTTTATTTCGTTTTCTTCATCTTCAGAGTTTTAAAATACCTCTCTCCGTGGCTCGTGTTCATCTTGGATTTGCCAGTGATTGGATGATCTGACGAGCATGCCAGCTGATTCGTTGCGGAGCTGAGATGATTCTGAGCAACATTGACCTGGAGATGGAAACCCTGATTTTGACTTTTGACCTCTTGCAAAGCTGGGCGCCTTTCTCCTTCAGGGGCGCCCATGGCTGGCAGTGTTAGCAAATTTGATCAATTTTTCAATTTTACCTCGTAACACGTGTTTCCATTGCTTTTGGCTGCCAAGATGAAATTTTTTCTAAGGCATTGAAACATGGGTGCCTCTTATTGATAGGGGCGCCTGAAATCTCCAGAATTAGATAAAATTTGACATTTTTCATTTTTCAACTTCCTTAGCTTGTTCCTCGTTTCTCGTGCACATTGTTCATCGACAGTCTCTGTTTGATGCTCGAACTCTCGATTTTGACATTTGGCAACTGACTGACTTCCATCAATGACCTTGGATCTTCGAAGCAGCTTCTGAAAAAGCAAAATAGACCCAGTAGAGTAAATCTAACCTTTTTGTGATTCTAACTGCACCGGTTTGGCGAGGAAGTATTTTAAGCCAATCAAAATCAGTCTTAACCCTAACGGCCAAACTTTCTATTTTTAGAAAATTTTACAAGTATCGATTTCGTAAGAAACCCAAAAAAACCCAGAAAAAATTTCTATTTTTAGAAAACTGCTAAAAATAGAAATTTTCCTAAAATTTAGGGATGAAAAACTGAAATCTGGGTGTTGTAGGTTTGATCTTTTTGGACCGACCCAGATTGTCAGATTTTGAAAATTTTAAGTTTATGACCCCCATGCAAGACATGCAGACCCCCATTTTGAGCTTTTCTAATAGATTTAACAGCATCTTGACTCAATTCTTCAAAATGCCTAAGTGTAGCGAAAATTTTAATTTGGGGTACAACACTTCTTGAGCAGTAGAAGGTTCAAAGTTATCAACTACTGAACTCATTAGTACTAGATTTACCTTATTCCGAGCCATGTTGCAAGTTGTTGGTCCTAAAGTTGAAGTATCTGGGACTCCATCTAGCTCTACATCATGAGTGGTACTAGTATACCACTTGCAAATAGATCGTGTGATATTTGTGGGTTTTGAATTAGAGTGATCATCAACATTCTTATTTGGATCATCACTATTCTCATCCAAGCTGAATAAGAGCATGATTTGGAGCAAGTGATGCTGTGGGAGGTGAGCTGAACTCACTTTTCTCATAAAAATGACATCTCTACTGATGCATATCTTCTTTGCAATAGGATCCATAAGTCAGTAGGCCTTCGACTCATTGCTATATGTAAGAAGAATAGATTTTATGGATTTCTGATCAAGCTTCTTTCTCTTTTGCTTAGGAATGTACATGTATGCTATGTAACCAAATACACAAAGATGAGAGATAGATGGCTTAATTTTTGTCTTGGCTTCCTCTGGTGTGATGCCATCAAGAGCTTTGGTTGGTGCACAATTCAAAAGATAAATCACTGTATTCATAGCTTCAACCCAATATGCATGTCCCAAATGAGAATTCTTCAACATAATACGTACCATCTCCGTGATGATGTAGTTCCATCATTTTGCAACTCCATTTTGCTGAAGTGTGTTGTTGTTAGTTGATGAAGTAGGTGTAAAAGTTTATGGTGGCGAATCCCCCCCCCCAACTCAATTTGAGTGGAGCACATAAATATGACAATTTTTTTCTTTATCCACAAGAGTTCAAAACTCTTTTGAAGTAGGAAAAAGCTTCATCTTTGGTTTGCAAGTAATATATCCACATTTTTCAAGTGTGATCATCAACAAACAGTTGAGAGTACCCAAAAGCATTGATGTGCCATGGGTTTGTTTACTTGCTATCTAGAAATGCAATTAGTAAAGCACAAAAAATTGAATTATACATACATGATTGAGTCATATGAGAATAAAAGAGTATTTCGGAAGATATAATAGTTGCTTCTTTATTCATTCAATGCTTCAATGCTCTTATACAAAAATGGGTAAGGGAATGATTTTCCAACAACACAGTTCCTTTTCTTGACTACAAAAGAAGTATATAAACTTGCCAATGGTTGCCAAGAAATTCCAACCATCGGCAACCACCCAAACTAATTCAATTTGCTAATGAGATAACCATTCTTGCCAACTAACCAAAATTACACATAGTTAATAACTAATTTATATTATTTTCTATCTATAGGGTTCACATAGGTTGGTATGCACTAGTTGTAAAGATTTTTTTGTTTGATGCTAACTGATTAAAGGGTGCTCAATGTTGTTTTCCAGGAAGGCAACTAGAGCAAAACACCCATCTTCTCAAGTGAGGGAAAGCCTTTCACCATGCCATTCTTATTGAGAGTAAGTAAATAGCTAGTGCTCAAGTAACCAAAGCGGTGATGCCATAACATAGCAAGATCATTACTCTTTATCACCAATGCTTGATAATTGTTGATTGTATCAAGCCTAAACATTTAACCAATTTCAGAAGCACTTGCAACAATCTTTGAACTTTTAGATTTATCACAACTGAGGCATATCTTTTTTGTCAAACTCAATCCTCAAGTTGTGGTCAAGAAATTGATTGATAGATAAGAGCTTTTTGGTAAATCTTAGCACATAGAAGACTTTAGTGAGCTTGCAATGATGTATGCCAAATTGCAAGTTGATTTCATCAATACCTTGAATGTCTTAGGTGGTATCATCTCCAAGAGAAACCTTACCATCATGAGGTTTCATTATAAGAAACCACTCCTTTTCTCTAGTCATGTCTTGTAGCATCTGAGTCCACACACCAAATTGAACTCAATTTTATTTATCTTTAGAAATGTGGGCAGTAAATATATACTCATTTTCTTGAGAGTCATCTTCTTTAGCAATTTTGCCAAGTTGTTTATTCTTCCGATCCTATTGTACATTACCACTTTTAAATGGCTTCTTTTGTTGCATTTTATTGGATGATCCTTTTTGCCAACGAGTTGTACCAACAATTTTTTACATAATGTTTAGTCCTTTCACAAACTGGACACTTCTTTTGAGATTAGGATTGATAACTGAATTTGGGAGGTCCACCATACTACTTGTTAGAAATGTTGTCATTGATGTCAAAGGCATATAAGGAGATTGTTAGAATATTGTCATTGATGTCAAAGCGAATGAACAAAGTAATTTTGATTGGTGTGAAGAAGGAATTCATTGATCAATATTGATAGAAAAGTTGTCATTAATGTCAAAGAAGACTAAAGTCAAAGGGAACCGATTATGAAGGCCAAAGGCCACTATTTGCACATTAAAGGATGAATTCAAATCAACTTTCTTTGATGATCGACTCATGTTTATTCTCTAAGTCATTTATGTTGGTCGACCTTGTGGGGTGTTCGTGGGGAATTTTAATTATGTTGAGCCGACTTCTATTTGGCATCTAGGAAGCATCTAGGAATATATATATATATAGTCATCCAAAATGAATATAAAAGAAGGCTTCATTAATATGGAGTGTATGTATTATGAAATGCAACGACTATATTATGAAAAGCAGCCAATAGTATTATGTAAGATACTGACCCACCAACAATGAATATTCATATGTAAAATTCCAACTCGGTTCAAATACAGTAACAATGATTGCTCAAATATAAGTGAATTAATACCCAGATCTGAGATCACAACAATATCACAAATGAAGAGATAACATTACATAAGTATGATTCACGACAGTAGTCACAAGGATGGTTACTCAGACCAATTATTCCTAGTAGAGATTAATAGACGATAGGCATATGAATCCAACATTGCAGTTCTAAACTATTATCGAAGCACTCAGATGGCAATAGAAGTAAATCCCATTCACAAATGAGCATGCGGCAGTTCCAGGATGCTAATTGGGAGTGTGTCTTTCTAGACGGAGCAAATAGAGGTACCTGAGGTGTCAGGCAAGTGTCGTGAAATGATCTGTATGGCTGCGTATGGCTACCGAGAACTTTCGTAGACTGAACTGGAGGAGTATGCGATTAAGGCGATAAGGACTTACGCCTGAAGATGGCGCCTCTTCCTGGAGCAGCCCCTCGATGATAGTCTTAACATTCATTGGAATGAATGAGGTTTGTGATCCATTGCTGACAAGCCACAATCCGTGGCTCAAGCTAACCAATCATAAATGTGTACGGAGCCATGGGACTCGAACAGACCAGCGACAATGAGAAGCGTCCACGATCCAGATATTCCTTTAAACATTGCTCTTCAATCAGCAACACCCTTGGCAATACTGTTGCGGATGATTCGTCGATTAAAGCTTCCGTGAGCCTCCTTGGTGGTGATCGCTATTAGGAATAGCCATGAATGAGCATTATTGCCATTAGTATGAATTCTCTGGTCACTTCCTTTCGATTTGATGTATTCCCTATTGACTTCACGTGACCTCGACAATGGTGGTGTGTGATGCTTGTGGCGTGAGCCAGAGGCTTCGCCACAATAAAATGTATTAATCGCCTCCTCCCTTCGTGAGCACGTCTAGCGCAATGGTCTTGCAAATGAAAGTATGTGGAATCAAAATACCGCGTTGGGAGCAATTCGATTCACTACCTCTAGATGAGGGTAGCATCCCACCTAGAGTAGATCGCACAGAGGTTTTTGTCTCTGTCGATCAATGAATCATGCATCCAATCCGAGATGTCTCTCGTCAACAATTGAATCCAAAATAAATATGCTTCCATGAGTGCTTTCCCAAATGGGTCGGCCAAATCCAGTAAATTTAAATTTAAATGTTATTATACAATTATTTAAATTTATATTATTTTAAAATTATTATTATATTATTTATTTATATTTTAATATAATTTAAATATATATTTAATTTAATTTAGAGTTAAGAAACTCTAATTTTCCCACCCAAATTTGAAACTAGGCCCAAACAAAATTGGGGACATGACCTATTAAGTGAATGAAAGGCAGCCATTAGAAAATACGAAAGCAACGATTTATTTGTAAGAAGGCTGCAATTATATAAGGGAGTGATTCATTTACTAAAAGTAGTGATCATATATGTTTCTAAAGGCAGCGCTTCATTATAGAAAGTGAGTTTATGTTTATTAGGAGAAGCATTAATAAGCAGCGATTATAAAGTCAGTGATTAATATGTTAAAATGACAGCAATCAAATATATGAAAAGGTAGCGATCGAAAGTTGCTTAGAAGGCAGTTTGTTAAGCAGAAAAAGCAGCAATTAACATCCTGACTAAAGGCAGCGACCACATGAAGAGGTGTGACTCTATAGTGAGTAAAGATATAAAAATAAGTTTTTGTGGAGTGTGTGAGGATGAGTGAAATTATGTGAAGAATAAATATTAAAGAGAAATTAATTAATATTGTTGAAGATTTGGTTAAGAATAGTCAAAAGGTATGTGGAGAGATTATGTCCGTTGGGAAGGACAAGATATATATGAGTAGAACATTTAATAGGAGTTGTGTAGAAAGGGTGTGAGAAATAAAAGAAAACATCATATATATACACACCAAGAGAAGAATGTGTGTGATATGTGAGAAGATTATATAAGAAGATTAAAAAAGAGAAGTGTGTATAAAAATAAAGAATTTGATTAATTAAATAAATATATTTTTTAATCAAGAGTGACAAGGGTACAGTGAAAGGTTGTGTCTCATGATGAGACAAGATATATAAGAGAAGTCATTCCATGAGATGAAGTGTGTGTGAAAGTTTTATCATTCAAGTAAAAGAGAGAAGTTTTTATCATTCAAAGAAGAAGTGTATGGAATTATAACATGTAGCATGGAGTAAATAAGAGGAATATAGAAGAATGAAGTGAATGAATATAAATTGAAGAATAGTTAAGAATAGTTTATGGCAGAATTATAAGAAGAATATATGCAGATGTAAAAGAGATAAATGCAGATATAACTGAGGAGGAAAATATAAAAGATCATTAAAGGCTATTTATAAAGAGGATTTATTCTCAATAAGACAAGATTTTATTGAAGAGGTTGGTGCCTCATATCAAAGAGATTGGTGTCTCTTGCTGAGTTGGTGCTCAGTTGTGGGGATTGGTGTCTCCAATGGGTTGGTGCCTACAAATTCTACAACTAGGGATTGGTGTCTCCAGTGGGTTGGTGCTCACAAATTGTATAAGAGGGGAGTGGTTTCTCCTGTAGGTTGGTTCCTACAAAGATTGGAAGAAATTTATATAAGCATTATTTTGCCGTGGTTTTCTCTCGCAAGGGTTTCCACGTAAATTTTGTTTAAATTAAATACAAGAATTAATAATGGAGATGACAATGCATGCATACTATATATTTTTATTTGCTCATGAAATTATTACAAAAGAAGACCAGAGATGGTCAGCCAAGAATCAGAGTCGATCCAACTAGATCATACTACTCTCCTTGACGACACATGATGTACTAAAAGGACTCGACGGTTGCCAAGAGGAACACAATTGTTAACCAATCGATGCTTGTAACTACCCATAGTCGACAACTTATTAATACAAACAATTAATACATAGTCGGTTAACCAATATTACCGAAGCATAGTAATAGACATTGTACACCGACTACATCATCCCCCTCGAAAGAAAAAGTTGTGTTCCAAATGACAAGTAAGCATCAAGTAACATTAGGGAAGACTTGCCAAAGTGATGATGAGAGTGTAGACAAGGACCTGTAGATAAACTTCGGATTGTATTTCGCAAACTGGGACTTGAAGTGTATTGGGCAATGCAAATGAATGTGATGGGGGTCTGGGGGTAACGACCTTAGCGGGGTCAAGGGGTAGTGCCCCTTGCGAGGGTTTGGGGGCAACAATTCCATGACACACCTCATTTTCATGATTTTTTAAGAGGGCAAGAACAATGCTAACAAAACCAAAAAATAGAGATTTTGCACTATTTACAGACCCGATGAATGGTACGGTATTATTCACCCTCACCAGCTGTACATAAACTTTCAATTATTTTACTCTCCTGCTAGTCCGTACGGATATGTACACTTTGGGGCTTTGTACCATGCAATCAATGATCATGCGTATTGTGAGGAACTTCCATTGTACCATCCCAATCCGTACGCTTCTTCATACTAATTGTGATGTCGTCGTACTACACACTCTTGTTTTTGTTGTACCATGTGAGTTCCTCATACCTTTCTAGGACCCACTCGTTGTCTGTTCCTAGTCCGCTGTATGGTGTAATGGAATGCAATGGATCACCCTATGGTGTAATTAATGACTTGTCGTACCTTCCTTATACTATTTTGTTGTCTTACGCCCCTTTCTCTACAGCTTGTTCGTACTATAGCTTGGCTTAGTTGATATCGTATGTCTGACCCAAACGCCTTCCGTATAGTGCAAAGAGTTAGCCTGCTATGTCGTACGATGTAGTCAAGGCTTTGTTGTGCGCTCTTGTTCTCATTTTCTCTTTCTCATACGGTGTGTTCCTTGTGCGTGATACTCTTTATTCTCCCCTGTATGGTGTTCTTGATCCCTTGCTGTTGGCTATACAAATTGCTCCTCCTTCGTACAGTGCCCTTGCATTCTATCTATTGTCGTTCTTCGTTGCTCCTAGTGTCTTGTGCGTACGAGGTTCTCTGTGTCTTTGTCCATACGGCCTTCCCTATCTCTTGTCTGTTTATGCTTCCTTTTCTTCATACTGTACACACTTGCCTTCGTGTTTTTTGAAAGTCGTACGATGTACTTTATATTGTGGTCGTACAGTACTTTCCTTTTAATCCATTTTCTCACTTTAATTTTATTTGGCAATATTTTTAATTTTCTCCATTTATTTTTTCTACTTGAAATTGACAATATTTTAATATTTTCTCCTTCAATTGTCAAATAATATTTTTTCCTTTTCTTGTCCGCTGTTTCTTTATTTTCAATTTTCTTTTTTTGTAATTTTTTTTGTGAAGTTGATTTGAGTTGGCTAGCATTTGTGCGTTCCAACTTAATTATTTTTCTTTTCGTGCTCTGAGACGTATCGTTTGTTATTTTGCATTCTTCTATAAAGTTGGACATATCCGCTATAATTGTTGTCTTTTGCCAACCATGGACTGCATCTCGTGTACATAAACTACCCAACTTTTCAATATCATTTTTCTTTGGTTGCTCTTCATTGAGACTCGTAGCTTCGAGAAAATTGCAAGTTGATGCAAATACCTTATAGTCCTCCATTTTCCAATGAAATAGGCCACGAAGGGAATTTGTTTCATCATCTGAACATGACCGTAACTCCAAAATTCCTTAATCGTTTGGTTCCATCGAACCTTGACTCTCTCTGTCAATGCTTCTCCAAAGTTTGAATCTAACAAATCCGATGAGGCTGCTTCCTCATTGATTGTTTGGTTTTTCAAATCAATTATAAACTTCCAACCCTTATTTTCAATGGAGATTGTATTCTTTTTCCAATTGTGATTGGCTTTGGCTGCCACTAGCCAACTTCGGCCTAATAATGCATCATACACCTTCTTTCTTAATGAAATGACCACAAAGTTTAACAAAAATGTTTGAGTTCCAGTAATTACCTTTTGTCCCATTAAAACTCCAAGTACCTTAATACCTTGTTGATCTACACCCACCAATTGGAAAGTTGGTGGCCAAATGGTCGGCTTGCCAAGACTTCTCCAAGTGTCTTCTGGAAGTACATTGACATCCAATTGGCCATCAATAATTGTATTGGTGAGATTCCTTCCAAGGATCACCATATTCACCACCATTGGTTTCTTTGTTATGTTAACTATCACTAACGTTGGATCAATCACTTGGTCACCTGATAGCGGAGGTTCAGTTATTGGTTCTTCATTCTCACCAGGTTCCAATTGGGCCGTAGCATGAACCGTCTCGTTCTCCCCTGATACAATAGCATTTCGAAGTTCAAGGATACTCTGTAAGAAATCCACTACTTCAATTGGTATAGTAGCTTGGAGTACTTGTCATGCAATATTTTTCTCGGATTGTAATTGGTTTGTTATCATACTTGCATTTGCATTTGAGTGGCGTCGTTCATTGTCCATAGTATTCTCCACTTCGACCCTTGCTTCACGAAGCCTTTCTTTTTCTGTACGTGGGTCTGGATACAAAACCTTCTTTGCTTGGGCACAAGTAATAGCCAATCCTTCTTTATGCCTCACATCAATTATATTGACACTAGCCTTTTGCTTCAGACATTCGATGTCTTCGTGGTTTCCAGGTCCACACCATTTGCATAGTAATTGTAATTTATCTTGCTTGTTTTGGCAATCTCTTGGAAAATGCTCCCATTTGCTACATTCTCGACATTGTATAATAAGGCGTCCTTTAGGGTCATATTGTATTTGCTTCGTCCTCTTTGATTTCAATAACTGCCTAAAGTTGTATTTTATGGAGTGGACTCCTCCCCGTGTGTAAAGAGTACTTGTGTACTTGTTTTCAAATTGTATGGGAACTCCTTTATTGAATGGCTTATAACTTGGCAAATCTCATAAAACATCTTTTTAGGACAATTACCTTTTGTGTGCCCCTTAATTTTGCACTCCGTACACCATAATTCGTTGATTTCTGTGTTGGTTTCTTTCTCGGTCTTCAATTCTTTCATCATTCAGAGCATGTCCCTTCGAAGTGCTTGTACTGTTCTTGATTCATCGTCGTTATTATCATCCGAACTTCCATCTTCCTCTGTTTTTATTTTATTGTGTGACGACATTTTATCTTCACTTTCTATGTCCATTGCTTGATTGTAGGCTTCAACGTACAATGATGGGGGTACAACTTTTATCTTTTTCCTTAATGACGAGAGCAAACCTTTGATGAACCATCATTTCTTCAATCCGTCAGCTGACTAAGTCTTTAGTTTTACTAGCAACTCCTAGAGCTTACGATTATAGGCTCGTACGTTTTCATGCTTTCCCTGCTTCGTGTTGTAAATCTTTGCTTTGATTTCATTGTCTTTGAGAAGTTTAAATTCTTCTTGGAATGCTTTTTTTAATCTTTCCCATGAGGCTTTCAATGCTGCTCCTAGTTGAATGTACCAGTCTATGGCTATGCCTCTAAGCGTCGTTGGAAACGCTCTTAATTAGTAGTCGATGTCTTCCTACCCATTCGCTATTTAGTTTGTTCACAAGTTTTACAATGTCGTGCAGGGTCCTTCAACCCATTTCCCATGAACTTCGGAAGTTTCTGCCACTCCAGATTCAGACTTTCTGGAGGAGTCACCATCTTACCTCTTCGATGCACCTTTTGTGACAAAAACTTGTTTGGAGAGTTTCGTTTGTGCGTTCCTTGCACTCTCGGACATGCCACAATCCTCTACTCGTCCCTCTTCAACATTCGTCACCCTCGAGCTACCTTCGAGGTCCTTCTGGTGCTCCTTTGTCCTAGTGTTTTTGGCTACGGTCTTCTGATGTCAAGTTCTTCCGTCAATGTCCAGTACTCAATCTAGCGTATGGTCTCTGTCAGACCGTCAGTAGGTTCTCCCGCCTTTCCCTTCGGTTGACTTTGATGGTACACATGGTTCTCTGTCGGCAAGGTTGGTTGTTTCTTCCTTGCCTTCCCTTTTGCCAACTGTAAACTTTCTTTGTCACGTGGCAATGCTTCTCCGTTTGTCAACAATGATGCTTCTTTGTCTATCGATGATGGTCTGTACAGTTCTTCGACAGTGTTCTCTTCTTCACTTTCCTCTTCGTCTAATGTTGATGGTATAGATGCTTCTCTATTTTGGTCGACGAGATCAGTGTATGTTTCATCGGGAAGTGGTAGTCGTCGAGCTATCTCTACCCACTCTCCCGTCGTGCACTCTCTTGTCCTAATGGTTTTCTTTCTCTCCTGACTACGACTTTTGCTTACGCTTTAGCTTCTACTCTTAGTTGGGCTCAACCTTTCCCTTAGAAACCCTTCGCCTTCTTCAATTTCACCCTTTAGTCGTCTCCTTCATTCTCTCTATTCGATGATCCTTAAAGATCACCTGATCTCTTGATCTTGACCACGTTATGGTCTCTTCCCATCTTCATTGGGGTCCAAGGGCATGAATCTCTCAAATCTGATCCAATTTCTTTAAGGCAATGGTGCCAAATGTTTGTTGTTCTATTTGATAAATTAAATAGATGAATTAATAATGGAGATGACAATGTATGCGTAAAATATATCTTTATTCACTCACGAAATTATCACAGAAGAAGACCAGAGATGGTAAGCCAAGAATCAGAGTCGATCCAACTAGATCATACTACTCTCCTTAACGATACACGATGTACTTAAAGGACCCAATGATTGCCAAGAGGAACACAACCGTTGACTAATTGACGCTTGTAACTACCCACAACTGACAACTAACTAATACAAACAATTAATACATAGTCAGTTAACCAATTTTACCGAAGCATAATAATAGACATTGTAAACTGACTACAAATTTGGTGTTATTAATTGTTAGATCTTGCATGGTTGTTATTGTTGTGATTGATTAAGTTTTAAATTGAAAAAGATTGTATTATATTGATTCACCACTCCCCGCCCCCTCTGCCCCCCTCCGTTAGTATAATCGTGTGTTCATCACTTCTTAGGCTTCTTGTCTTTATGGTGTATGGTCATTGCATGATTTTGTTCACTATGTTCTTGAATTAAAGACTCTTCTTTCTAAAGTAGATTCACTAGCTTCTGAAAGTTAGGTGTCTATTTTGTGACATTCAATGATGTCACAAACACTTTGTATTTTGAAGGCAATTCTCGCTAAGCAAAAGGCACCAAAGTAGCATCAAGAATTTCTCCCAATACTTGTAGCAAAGCTCTCAGCTCAACAATTCTTTTGAGAAAGGATTGCAATTGTTCTCCATTCTTCATCTTCAAGCTATGTAGCTGACTTAGCAAACTCAGGATTTGATTTTGATTCTTTGCCTCATACGTTGTCCCGAGTTTGTCCCATGTATCTTTGGTTTTGGACAAGTCTCGAATAGAGGGTTGAACTTCATCAAACACACTAATCAGTATGATCAATTTGCTTGATCGAATTTCTTTTGTTAATCAACATCACTTGCATGTTGTTTAGTGTACCATGAACCACATCCCAAACTTCTTCAAACTCAAGTTGAGTTCTAAGTTTTCCACGTGGAATAATTATTCCCGTGCAACAATTGGGAATTTAGAAGAAGAAACTTTGAAGAATTGCTTGCAATTGTGTTAGTAGGATATGGATGTTATATTATCGTATTTCTTGTCGCTTAGATCAACATTTTGTTGTAGAGGAGAGGATAATTTAGGAACAAAAATAACAACTTAATAATATAATTGAGCTGACAAAAAATATAATCCTACAAGATGGAACATGATTTTATGGCACCACCTCCACCCCTACCCACCCCCCCTTTTTTTTTCAAATTTTAAGAAAAAGAGGAAAAATTAAAATTGCAGATTAGAAAAAATAAATATCCCCATAGAGATGTCAAAGTTTGAGTCTCATACAAATATCTTGGTTGCAGAGGCATACGAGCCATTAGCTCCAAATTTAAGTGGTAGTAGACTGAGTTGAAGGCTTCCTTTGTAGCGGCTACAATAGAGAGTGTGATAAGTTTGGCAAATTTGGGTGTGAAGGAGTTTCCCACAAGCTACTTGAAGGACAAGGATGAACACCCCATAGTTCTGGACAACATATTTTGCCCTGATATCCTTGTCATATCCGTCTTGAATTCTCATGGCCCTCAAAGAGAGGATAAAAGCCCAATTGAAAATAGCTTGTCAAGAGTGGAGACTTATTGCCCTCGAGGAACTTACCGCTCTCATCATGAGGGATGTCATGGATTTATCTTTTGCACTTGTTGGAGGAGAAATCATAGTATACCATAAATCCTAGAAGCTATCTTGGCTATTTGGATTTGAGGTGAGACACAAGATTGACCAAATTTGTGATGAGAGCTCGACCAACACCTTTACTTTCTCCAAAGACATGAGCACCAGAAGGCTTGTCATTACAAAAGATGATTCACTTCTCTCCTTTCTCCTTCACGCAGAAGAAACTGGTCCATGTCTGTATAAATCAAAGCAGCTGCAACAACAATGACGGAAGTAGCAGGAGACCAAGCCTACAGTTGCCTCTACTCTATGGGAAGTCAACACTCACAACTTCCTTTGGTTGACAAACTTTGATACTGTATCAGAAAATGTAAAAGGCTCCTCGGAAAGTGTATTACAAGATGTAAACTTATACATGTAAAGTTGTAAACAATGACGAGCCTTGTGCATTAATTGGTACTCATAGGTTCCATGAAAACACTAACAAATATAAAAAAATATTTACAACTATCCTAAATATACTAACAAACAAAAACAAACTAAGAATAAACAATACACAAGAAACTAATGATGGAATAATCCAACATTTTTGACGTGATAGGATGTTGTATTTAAAAACTGTTCTCGAGTGATTTTTTTTACTCATTATCCTTTTACTATTATGTTGTCTGAAAGTGATATGGACATGTTCAAAATGAGAGGGGATAAATGTGTTATGTGATGGTTACATGAATTGGTAGTAATGTCTATATGAATGATCAACGCTTACTTATAAAAGAACTAATCAATATGCAATGACGACGCATTCTAAGAGCTAATACATATGCAACTAGAAAGTATTCTTGTGTCATGTCCCCAAAATGGTAAGATATAAATGCAAATAAAATATAAAATAAATAACAATATAATATAATGTAATATTATTATAATTATTATAATAATATAAACATTATAAATATATATAAAGAAAACTAATATAAAAATAATAAACATTGATATAAATGTATAAATGGCAGCGATTACATTGGAGCAGCCAAAAATAATGAATAAGACAAAAAGGGGTGTGCTGATGTGTGAATAAGACAAAATAAGGGCTAGCGATTCTATTCAGGAAAAGACAGCAGCAATTATGTAGGAATAAAAAGAAAAAGAAAGCCAGCGATTCATATAAGTAACGGTAAACAATTAGAGGCAGCGTTCAAGATAACAATCAATAATTATCAAGAAAGACATCGATTGGGATGAAGAGTCATGTTTTGTCCCCACCGAATAAAGGGAGATCATATTCTAAACAGTGGGGGCATCGAACAAAGTTAAGAAAGGTATTAGGAGAATTTATGATGGAGAATCGAATAAACAAGGAAGTCGAATATCTTGGAAGTGGCCACAGCAGGCATAATCAGGAAATTAAGGGAATATTTTCTGAGTATGAGGAGAGATATAATAGGCAGATTTAAGAGATAAATTATGCAGATCTAAGGAAGTATTTGCAGCAAGGAAACAGAATGAAGTTAAGACATATACTAGCAGATATAGATCATTATATGAAAGCATTCAGAAATATGAACAGCAGCAACAGGATCTGGTTTGCATTAAAGCCATATACATTGTTGGATAAACATATAAAGATATATACATTCAACAAATCGGATAATGTATAATATGCAAGGAGTAAAAGGTATATACACACCAGTACTAATATAAGGAAGAATCATTATATAAATATATATATGAATACCAATGGGATATGAGAGAATATATATATATATATATATACGATTATTCAATAATGATGCTTGCAGCAATTATTGGGCCTTATAAGTAATTATGATGTTTTAATATAAGATTCTTATTTCCTTGATTTACGCTAACGATACCTTCTGAGTATTAAGAACAGGTTGACTGAACGAGAGAAGGATCAGACCAGCAATTACAAGGAACCCATCCAGTCCACGACAGGTTGCCAATTATTAGATATATACATCTATCACATATTCAGGTGTATTTCTGCCACTTATTGCCTTACATCTATATAAGCATAGTCTTGCATAAGGAAGGAAGAATAAATGTATTTTTACACATAATCATTGACCTATGTATGCATGTTACTTATAGATAATAAAGAAGGATCTCTATGATTAAAACTGTATTATGTTAACTGTTTGGAAACCCACCTTGTTGGAGGGGCTTGAGGAAGTCGTAAGAGCCTAAAAGATCTCACTCGAGACCTCCGCCCAATCCCATGGTGAGGATGGCCCTGAGATGAAGTGGTAAGTGCCAAAAAGATCGCTTGCGATCTCCGCCCATTCCCACAAGTTGGCAAGTGTCTTCCGGGAGTCATGGCCTTGATGGGGAAAGCAAGTACAAGTCGCCAAGGGGGAGAGTTGTGGAGTACAACCTCTTAGGCTTGGCATATGGCTTCGAGTGGACCCATCATGTCCTTTCTCCCAAACTTGTTTGTATCGATTGATAATCTACAGGTGCGATGAGATTGTCTAACCCTAACAAGCATATATACATATTTGCATATATTGTTCGTGCGGTGAATGCAGGATTCCAATCCAGGAGATATTTGGTTAATAAGGTGAAACCCTAACCCTAATTTATTGCAATTTGTGATCAATAGGCAAATTCTAGGGCAATTCAGGATAGGGGACATTACATCTTGACATTATATATATTAAATAAAAAATCATTTATTGAATAAAGCATGTTACAATATATGGTGGCTTAACAAAAACAACACACCAGCAATCCATAAACACTATTACAAAAGAGCCATGATTAAACTAATAGTTGTCAAAAAAAGATGGATCCACTTCCACGGGCAGCCAAACTAATGCCCGTGAGAAGGTTTCAAACAGTTACATTTATTACATTAGCATAATCTTAAAAAAAGAACCACTAGTAGATTATTTTGAGCAGCATTTTTTGTTATTGCTGCATTTATAGAAGTCACAGTCAAATGACCCAATGGCCGGTTAAGTTTCAATAGAGATGTGTTCATAATTAGCATCCATTGGAACAATGGAGTTAACAACATTTTGCTGCACAATTTCTAAATCCACTTGATCTCCAAGTGGATGGTTCTTTGCATCAATATAACAATTAAATTATTAATGCTAGAGAGTATCATAGGTATAATATTCGAATTGATCTCCCTTGAAGTTTGACGGTTTTGAGACCATAAAGTGTTTTGGCTCCATCTTTCAAATATATAAGCACTATTGGCTAGTGATTTTATCATTTATGAACAAAAGGGAAGTGTGGCAATATCTTTGAACCTTCATGGTTTTTGCACCCAATGGTATTTTGGTTCTATCTTTTGTCCTTTTGAACATTTTTGTTCTACCTTGTTCTATGCCTCGTTTTCTTTGCCTAATATAGGCAAGTGGCTCAAAATCTTGAATGGTCTATTGTCTCATATCCTACAGTGTGAACATTGTTGGCGTTTCAAATCGCACCTCTGGAATGCGGTTTGGAAACGAACAGCTATGTGCAGTAAACTGCTCTTCAAATTCAGAGGGGAAGCTCCCTCTTTTGCTGAGTTTGCTAAAAGAAAGTAAACTAAAGCTAATTTGCCTATATTTTTGTTTCAACTGCAAGAACACAAGGTTATAGAACTCTTGACGTTGCAGGTGAGGTTTTCTCTTTAATAAAAACTATCAACTACAACTAACTTATGCTAAAGACGTTTCTAACTTCTCAAGTAAACGTAGAGCAAGAGAGTTTAAAAATGAACATGATTTGATTATTTGGCACAGATACTTAGATAAACCTTCTTCCAACATACATCTACTGAATTTCAATGCAATGCAAAAAGGAGATCATATAAGCAAAACACAATAAATGGAAATCTGAGACTTTATATCGGGGTAGCGAAGCAAGCACAACACTTTATTTCCTCAAACTTCGAGCACAAGAGATTACAATTCTGGGACAGCAAGTTGTAGCAAAATACATGCAACATGTGATCAAACCAAATCAACACTTGACACAAGACACATGCACTAAACAAGAATTTGCAGCTAAAAGAGGCATGCAAACTTGCTCTTAACACAAAGTGAATTGAAACTAATCAATAACAAACTTGAAGGCGTAGGCTCAGCAATTTGTTATCACAAGCACGGTTAAAGAAAAATGAGCAGAGGCTGCCCTTATTTATAAACAAGCAGAGGAGTAGGGAACCCTAAAATCTCCTTGCTTTTACAATTAATACTTGCCAACATGCAAGCTTTATTTCTAAAACTAAAAAAAGAAAAGCATCTAACACCTATGAAAAACTAAAACAAGGAAAGTGCCAACTATTACAACTTGTTTTCTTTCTCTTCAAAGAATGGATAAGCCTTGAGATGAAAATAAAAAGAAAGATTCTAGAAAAGCAATTTCTCTAGAAAAAGCTGGGACATGGGTTTTGTAGAAAATCACGTTTTGGAGAAACCCATATGCTTAGAAATTGAAAAAGCTAAATCCATCTTGAAAAAGCGGCCAAAAAGTAGTTTCTAGAAGAGGGAAATTTTTTCCAATGTTCAAGAGGATGAAAAAGCAAAGAGACCCATGTGATCAGAAATAGAAAAAACTAAGTGGCTGTTTTGAAAAAGCAACATCCTAGAAGTTTGGAGCATGAAAAAGCGTTCCTTCTTGCTCACTGATCTCGGAAACACAAAAAACACCAAAAAAGCATGTCATTTGGGTCTTCAAATCTTCGTTGAGGAAAAAGAGAAAATTTTCTTGTTCTAGGCTCTAACCTGCAAAAATGAATAATGAAAGGCAAAAGCTCTCTTAAATAAGCTAAGGTTGAGAAAAATCTGCTTTCTTTTTGTTTTAAAACTTCCGGAGTCTATCCTGAGAAGATTCATCGAATGTAGACATTGTTTGAATGCTGAATGATGAAAACTATGAAAATTTTCCTAAGGCATTGAGCCTTGGGCGCCTATCTCCTCCTGGGGCGCTTTTCCTCTCCATACTCAGCCATTTTCTTGGAATTTCAACCTTTTCTTGAATTTTAACCTCTATTTGATCCTCGGTTTCTGAGTGCTCAGTGAATCCTGTGTACTAATAAAGGATCTCACCACAGAGGTGGAGTAAATCTTGCGAAGTTGTCTTGGAGGCAACTTTGCATAAAAGCTTCATTTGACCCCTCAAAATGTTGGGCGCCTATCTCCTGCAGGGGTGCCCATGATCACGAGTGTTGGCCATTTTTCTTAAAATTTCAATTTTGTGTTTTCTTGATATTCTGATGAATTCTCGATCCCGGAAGCTAAATTGATTAGATCGGCTGGTTGACTACTCCACTGGATAGCTTGGCAGAATGTGACGAGATGATCTTAGAGATTGCAATTGCTAAAACTGCCATCTGAAGCCTCAAAACCCTAGGCGCCTATCTTCTCTAGGGGTGCCCATGTTCACCAGACAACCATTTCTTCACGTTTTTCAATTTTCAAGCTTATCTTCTCTCTTTCAAATGATCTTGCCATTTCGGATGATCCAGAGCTCCGATAGATTGATGGTTGGACTCGTCGGATAACTTGAAGGATTTCAAGGGGGGTCTCTTAGGAGTAACATCATCTGAAAATTAAGTTTAGGACCCCAAAAGCTTGGGTGCCTATCTCCTCCAGGGGCGCCCATCTTTACTAGAGTTAGTCAATTTTTGGGGAATTTTCATCTTTGCTTTTGACTTTCTTTATTCGGCACAATTTTACCCCTCTGATCATTCTGTGATATTTGATGATTAACAAATCTGACGAGCTCGCCGTTGAATCCATTGCAGAGCTGGACTGGATCTGAAGAAGAGTTGTTGGGGACTGCAAACCCTAATTTTATCTTTTAAGCACTCAAATCCTTGGGTGCCCCTAACTGCTTGGGGCGTTCAACACCCCCACACTTAGTCATTTTTATGAGATTTTCAACCTTTCCAGTTTGCTACTTTTTCAAGACTTCTTCGTTCGATCTGAGATTCTGGTTGGCTGAATGATCGGATAACTGTGCTGAAGGATTCACTACGGAGCTAAGAGGATTCTGAGCAACAATGGTCTGGAGGTAGAAACCCTAACTCTAACATTTGGTGTCGGCGCCTATCTCCTTCAGGGGTTCCCATGACTGGCAGAGTTAGTTTTTATTCTGCAATTTTCAACTTCTCCCTTCGTTTGACATACTTGCCTTTGCTCTAGCTGCCAGAGATGAAACTTTTTTAATGCATGAAGGTTTAGGTGCCTAGACTGAGCTGGGGCGCTTGGAGTCTCCAGTGTTAGCCAAAATTTTGCATTTTCCAAGATTCACATCTTCCTTTCTCCATTTAATGCTTTGCGTCCACACTCGTCATTAGCAGCTTTTGTTCAGTGTTTAGTTGTTTGTTTCTGACGCCTGGCAGTTGACTGACCTCCATTGATGACCTTGGTGCTCCTGAAAAAGCTTATGAAAAAGCAGAATAGACCCCACTAAGGCAAAACTGATCTTTTCGTGATTCTGACTGCACCAGCCTAATGAGGATTTATTTTGAGCCAATCAAAATCAGTCTCAACCCTAGAAGCCAAACTTTCTATTTTTAGAAAATTTTGCCAGCATCCATTTCAAAACAAAACCCAAAAAAACTCAGAAAAAGTTTCTATTTTTAGAAAATTGCTAAAAATAGAAATTTTCCTAAAATTTAGGGCCAAAAAATTGAAATCTGGGTATTGTTGATTTGGTCGCTCTCAGCCGACCCAGATTGTCAAATTTTGAAAATTCTAAGTTTTTGACCCTCATGCAAGACATGCAAACCCCAATTATGACCTTTTTGACAGATTTAACAAGATTTTGACTCATTTCTTTAAAATGCCTAAGTGTAGCAATTTTTTTAATTTGGGGTACAACAAACATACCTTTTTCTTACAACTCATTGTTGTTATAGTAGTGTAGATATTGGATTGAATTCTTAGTGGAAAGACTTGCATTTGATTGACATCAATGTCTTCTTGGTGGTTCTTTCTTCACATGCATACTAACTTGTGTACACTCTCATTTATCTCTTTTGGGAGGACTTTTTGTTAAAAAATTAAAGAAGTTCTAAAAAAAAACATTGTGCCCAAGCACTGTGGGTATCCGTAGGTTCACTTTGGTTCGCCCAGGCTACTGCCTAGGCAATACCTTAGGGAGAACCAACCTAGGATCCGAACCCAGACCAGACCCGTACCAATACAGGGTGGGGGTTCCTAAGGGACCCGATGCCCCAAGTAGTACCCTCAACAAATTGGCCTAGGACTCAAACTAGATCCATACCAATATGAGGGTCAGGGGCTGTTCCTAAGGGACCTAGTAACATAGATTCCCCTTAATGGTGGAGAATGATACAACACATGATTGTCCTCTCTTTGGCTTGGAGAAGGTACAACACATGATCATCTTATCTTGGCTTGGTGAAACCCAAGCTCATGTTCCATATATGGAAATCCAAAGAAGAAATGAAGAGACTTGACCTTGAACTCTTCATCCCTTATTGATTCTCATATATAATAGAGTCATCAAAATGCTACAAGAAGTCTTAAAAGTCCTAGGAAATTCCAAACAATGTTGGCTCACTTGGTATTCCATATTTAGAAACTGTACTTGTGGATGAAATTGCAACTGCATGGATGTTTGTGCACTCGCATCAGTGTCCAATGTACTTTTCATTGCTCTGTTCCTTCACATCTCGATTCTTGATCTTTCCTTTTATTGAAATTTAATATTTTGTTCACAATTTTCTACTCTTTATGACTACTAATTGATTAATCATCATGAATTCCATTTGGATCATCTTCATAGACAACCAAGCAGAGATTTAAATTTTAGATGAAAAATACAATTCTTTTGACTTGTATGTGACAAAGTTTTTCTTAGTGATAGTTGATGAAGATGAGATAATTTTAAATAGTTTTAGGTTTTGCAGCATCAGATAGTGATTATGAATCATTTATAGGGAATACTTACTGTCTAGCAAACCTTAATCTAGTATTCCAGCTGGAATATCTGTTAAGAATTGGATTCCTATCTAATTAGTACAGCATCAAATGATAAGAAGCATCTTTAAAATAATTACTGGTTTGAACTTTGAACACTTCCAATCTAACATTGTTAGCTAATGTGTCTTATTTAAAATGGTAGAAATAAATAAATTACATCAATTTCCACAGATGACCAAAAGTAGGTCAATGGAACTCAAGAGTACAGCAGTTCACAATAAAAAGTTCTACGAAGAGAAACCTAGAAAGGCCCACCAAGGGGAAGAACAAAAGAAAAGAAATACAAAACAAGGGACCACCAAGACAAGTGGTCAAGAAACTAGAAAATATAGCATTATAATTGAAATTCTTTTGTTCAAATGTGGATACTTGGTCTTGTTTTTCTTTTCAGTCATGATTGTTGATGTTCAAAATTCAAATTGATCCATCTTGCATTTTTTTTTCAGCCGCGCTTCTGATTTTGGTCTCATGAAAATCGATAATTGTGGACGGGTGCTTTATTTCAGTGAGAAGCCTAAGGGAGATGATCTAAAAGCAATGGTAATTGTATTGCTGTTTTGGTTTTTTTGTGCTCATATGAAATGGTGGATTGCATTTAAATTTTGAATTTTTTTTCACTTTAATATTGGATTTGATAGACTCTAACTGAAATTGGGCACAGCAAGTGGATACAACAATTCTTGGTTTGTCACCTGAGGAGGCTGTGAGGAAACCTTACATTGCATCTATGGGTATATATGTTTTCAAGAAACATGTCCTTCTGAACCTTCTCAGGTATGGACAAGCTAAAACATATGAATATTAGTAGTTTATGATTGTAACCAAAATGATTATTAATTGAGGATTTGCAGTGTACTTATGCACAATAAGGACGATTAGATCCAGTCATCCAGATTATCCTAATTAGCATTTTTTTTTTGAGTTACCATATGAATTAGCAATTTTTTTTAGAATTGCCATCTTAGTGAGCAAAGATTTTTAGAATTATCATTTTAATTAGAAATGATTTTGAGGGATTTAGATTTTTTTTCATCACGACACTGATAATTTCCATGTTATATGTGCCCTATTGGTAGGCGGGCATATCCAACTGCCAATGATTTTGGGTCAGAAATAATTCCTGCATCCATGAAAGACTGCAACGTACAAGTAGGTAAAATTGTCAATTAATATCTAAAAGTACTTACAGTGATTGGGCACTTTGCAATGCATGTACTATTCTCATAGATATTGTAAAAGAAGACATCATCAGAGAATATTTACTTGTAGAATTGGTTAATATCTCTACTTGGGGAAAACTAAGTCTTCGTTGTTATATTGGCAGGCATATCTATTTAATGATTACTGGGAAGACATAGGAACAATCAGATCATTCTTTGAAGCAAATCTGGCTCTTGGAGCTCAAGTATGTCTTTGTTTCTCTCAGCTCTATCCGTGCATACTTCCCAACCACCAACTATGCTTGATCATGTAAACACTTGCATGGACACATGCAAATTTTTGTAAGGATGGGGGTTATATTCTTAAGTTTGTAGTATAACCATAGATATTTAATTTTTTTCTGATTTTAACAATTTCCAAGAACATATTCATCCAATTTTTATAACTACCACCAACATCTTGATTTTTCAGAGGAAATTAAAGTAGATATATACTGATCAAATGGACAAGGAGATACTATAGTATATTGCAAAAATCTGTATGGGCTACATGGTCTTATTTGACTGTAGTAGAAAACATTAACAATGCACTGTGCAAAATAAATATATTTCAACACTCATCGGATGCCTGAATATGTATTTGCAGATTTAAAAATCTGAAAGAAGGAATAACAGTCATTCAACAGATTTCTATCTTCCATTTCTTTTCTTATTTTCAAATATGGAATTTACAACTACCATCATAGATACTCTTCATGACTGATTCTGCACTGATAGTTGTGTATACGGCTCCGACATTCTATCACTTGGATTCCTTTTGCTGCAAAAATATGCTTGGAATGGACTTTCCCCACTGGCTTGCATATATGGCTAATACAAGTACTGCTGAAAATCAGCACTGTCGCTAACACCCCTAAGTAACCATTTACATTGGAGATGTGGGCCTCTCTTGTAAGCTGAAGTCTTCCCTACTTGGGTATACACAAGCTGTCCAATTTATATAGAAAGCTTTCTTTGAGGTAGTGATCAGATGTTCCTTCTGATTTATGCTTTTTTGGACTTTGCAGTTGTTCATATACTCCTCAAAACTCAACATCCTGTGCACATTTCTCCATGTACAGCTTATGGGTTTCAGGTTCTGACTGCATTTTTGTACCCATGGATGATTTTTATTTATTTTTGACAAAGTAGGCCTAGATAGCATATCGAGTGCTTGGTTATATAGTGTAATTGTTGAAGAAACCGCCATCTATTTGAAGTGTTGTGCTTGTTGCAATTTATTTTGTGTAAGTGTTGTAGTAGTTGATGATCATTATAGATTTGTAGTGGTTGATGATCATTATAGACCATGGTTTTCTTTTCTATTGATTAGTGCTTCACTTCTTTACGACTTGCAGTGTTGCACACAATTCCTTGTCATATATTGTCCTATAGTTTAGTACATACCCACTGAACTTGTAGTGTTTATGTCAAATGGTAGCTGCAAGTGTGGTGAAACCAAAACTGGAGAATCTGTGATTTTATGCTTCAATTAAAAAAAAAAACTTGCCTTTCTATTGATTAATGCTTCACTTTTCACTACTTGCAGTAGTGCACACAATTCCTTGTCATATGTTGGGTCCTAAAGTGTCATTGATTACGAACACAAGATGGTAAAAAATTATTTGATATTATTTACAAAAGAGTCAAAGACTCTATATAGAGATTTACAAAAGTGAGATTTAGAAAGTTTCTAAATCTACAGTGAAGAATGCCGAAGAGATAATTATACAAATATATTACAAGATTTGAGCATTAATAAATAAATAAATATTATTTTAATACCCTCCCTTAATGCTCAATCTGTCAACTACACCAAGATGCCCCGTTGAATTTACAAACTTATATGGACTGAGCGACTTGGTGAGAATATCTGTTGTCTGATCCTTTGTCAGAACATACAACAATTCAACTGATCCGTCTTTAACAAGCTTCCGAATGAAGTGACAATGAGTTTCCACATGCTTGGTTCTTTCATGGAAGACTAGATTTTTGACAAGTTTGAGAACTCCCTGATTGTCACAGAACAAGGGAGTTGGACCTGCTTGAGATATTTGCATATCCGCAAGCATCCGACGAAGCCAAACTGCCTCACAAGCTGCCTTAACTGCTCCCTGATATTTTGCTTCTGTCAAGGAGAGTGCCATTGCCTGCTACTTCTTACTAGTCCAAGTGACTGCACTAGATCCCAAACTGAAAACATACCTAGATGTTGATTTTTTGTCATCAACTGAACCTGCCCAATATGAAAATGTTTGACTACATGCCCAATATGAAAATATCTGACTACATGCCCAATTACATAAAAGGCCCGAGTACAAAGCCCGACTATATTGAAAGGTTCAACTATATAGTATGACCAACAACTTGTCATATTGTATGGCAAGGAGAAAGACGACAATTTTTGTACATCGTATGTCATGGAGAAGGGAGTAATTTATATACCGTACGACAACCTCAACCTCATCACATTGTACAATGACCTCAATTGGTACGACATCACTTAGCATGACACGTAAGCACATCGTACAACTTGTTCACATAGTATGACAATTATTCATTGTACGACTTGGTTTCCCTTAGATAATCACACTGTACGATACGATCATTATACATTACAGTAGTGTCACCATCATTCCCTCATCACTGGCACAGTCACAAGGTACGACGTAGAGCATTTCCTAACATATGACAAGTAATCTATCTCATTCTATGGACAACAACTCCATTCATAGTACGACATCATCATTTGGTCATCCTTCACACATAGTATGGCCACTCTCTCAAAACATCATATGGTGGTAGTGGATGAAAGTTCAGACTATACGGAAGAACAGTGTACGAAGGATTCAATATACAATACAACATTCAACAATTCTCTTTAGCATAGGGCCTACATTCTTATTCATTGTACAACTTGCAAGGTCCTCCACCGTACAAGTTGCACGACTTGTCGTACAGTGTCGGTAGGGGTACCACCTCAACGTATGACATTTGATTTTTGGAGTACATTGTAATCAATTTTTCAGTGTACGACGACCTTGGTAGAGCGTATGGTGTCCTTAGCAGAGGCACCAAATCATTGTAAAACATCATTACCTTTCCATCATATGACTTGGCATATGTTGGTGAAACACTATGAAATCTCTATTTTTTGGCTTTGTCAACATTGTTTTTTTGCCTCTTAAAAAATCTTGAGAATGATGTGCGCCATGTAGTTTTGTATGGTTTTGAAGGTCTTAAATTGGGCTGCTTGGTGCCACCACCCCTCAACCCTGTTGGAGGTGCTGCCCCTTGTTCTCGCAAGGGGCACTACCCCTTGACCCTGGTGGGGGGTTTTGCCCCAAGACCACCATTACAGTCATTTGAATTGCCAAGTACAATTCCAAGTTTGTCTATAGGTCCTTGTCTACAATATCGTCATCAATTTGGCAAGTCTTCCCTAATGCTACTTGATGTGTACTTGTCGTTTGGAAGATGACTTTTTCTTTTGGGGGATATGATGTACTCAGTGTACAATGTCTATTATTATGTTTCGATAATATTCGTTATTCGATTATGTGTTAATTGGTTGTCGGCTTTGAGTAGTTATAAGCGTTTGTTGGTTGATGATTGTGTTCTTCTTGGCAATTGTTGGGTCACTTAAATACATTGCGTATTGTCAATGAGAGTAGTATGATCTAGTCGGATTGACTTTGATCCTTGGTTGACCATCTCTAGTCTTCTTTTGTAATAATTTCATGTGCAAATAAAGATATATATTTTATGCATGTATTTGGTATGCATTGTCATCTCTATTAGTAATTCATGTATTTAATTTATTAGACAAAGCAATAAACAATAATGAAGATTTTCAATTTACCTTAACGTGAGGCTTAAATGCGGATGGGGATCCGCCTAGCGCGGTTGTGGCTGCTTGGTTGTTGGAGCCTGGTGTAGTTGTGGTTGCTTTGCTGTTGACGTTTGTCGTCGTTGCTCTACTATTGGATCTTGGTGTGATGGAGGTTACTCTGTTGTCGGAGGAGCTTTTTCTTTGCAGTTGGCATGGCTTTCTCAACTTGGTTTTACAAGTTGTTGTGTGCCTTGCTAAGCTTGTTGGCTTCTTGGGCTTTGAGTTCAAGGGTTTTTCTTCCTCTTGGGTCATTTAGGTTGCCCCCATTACTTGTGTATGCCCTAGCGTGGTGTTTGGGTGTGGATCCTTTGGTTTGGATAAGACCATTCTTTCACCCAAGAATGGTTTGATGGAAAATTATTTTCAAGGGATTACTAGTTTCAGTGCCTCCAAGCTTATGATTTCGTGGGTGTTGGAGATCCAAGAGAAGTTCTTCTAGTTTATGGTGGCTTTGGAAGCATTGGGTATTGATGCTTAATGGGTGTAGTTAGTTCATTGTTTTATGCTTTGGATTTTGGAGGTTGTTGTTCAGCTGCAGATTTGTTTACTGGTGAGTTTCTCTTTGGATGGGGTTTTTTATCCCCTATATTTTATTATCTTTCTCACGGGGGTTATTGGGTTTTCTCCATTTGGAAGTGCTCTTGGCTCTCATGCCATGAAGGTTTGAAGATTAAAACTCTTTAAGGGAGCGTTTGCTGCCCTTATTTCTAGTGTTATGTTGTTGGGTGGTTTGTATTTGAATACCACAATGTTCCTGTTGTTAAAGCGAGTTTATGGTTTGGGTATGACTATTCTTTCACCCAAGAATGGTTTAATGGAAAATTATTGTCATGGGAGTATTGGTTTCAGTGCCTCCAAGCTTATGAAGTCGTGGGTGCTGGAGATCCAAAAGGTGTTCTTGTTTGTGATGGTTTTGAAAGCTTTGGGTAACGATGCTTACTGGGTGCAGTTAGTTTTCTATTTAATGCTTTGGTTGGAGGTTGTTGTTGTTGCAGATTTGTTTACTAATGGTTTCGAGGTTAAAGGGAGCTGATGTTGCTCTTTTTTCTATTTTTTCTATTCTCTTCCTGGTTCTTCAAACTGTTACTCCTATTGAGGACGAGTTCTCTCCTATAGAGGTGGAGGTTGAGGTGTGGTTAAGGGTTTTGAACTTCTTCAGTTGACCTCTTCTCTGGCTTCTCCTTTGGAGGTGGATATTTCTCCTATTGAGGTGGAGATTGGTTTGGCTAGAGAGGCTTGGTGGTGTTGCAAGGGAGTTTTTTCTGCCCTCTGTTCAACTTTGCCTTCTTACTCTCCTATTGAGGTGCGGAGTTTTGTCAAGTTGAAGTTGCTGCAAGGGAGTGCTGCCCTTTTTTCGGTTTTATTCTCTTGTCTCCTATTGAGGTGGAGTTTGAGAATGATGATGGGATCTTAGATCCTCATCATTAGGTTGCGAATGTAAGTTTTATCAGGTTAAAGGTCATTGCTAGTTCTATGTATTAGACTCCGGATTGTTTTTTTTCTTGAGTTGGGTTGTTTTAGGGTTGTTGCCTTGTTTAGAGGCAGTTATTTTTTCTTGATCATATCCTTTGTGATTGTTGTGATTTGGCTGTTGGTTGGCTATGGTTTATCTCTTGGCAACGTTCTTTGTTATGATAGGGTCTTGGGTCCCTTCAAAACCTGTTTTTCCCACTAATCAAAACATGAGGCTTAAATTAGAAAGTTGGGAACAAGTGTATCCCAACTCCAACTCCTTATATCAGATCCTCAGTTGCATAAATCAATTGTCAATCCAACTGTATCAACTCCTTGCACAAGAAATTTAACTTTTTTGAAGAGAATAAAAAACCAAGTAGAGTGAGGAGGGTAAAAAGAGTTTGAAGGCAAATGGGTGAGTCAAAACCACCAAAGAGTATTTTAGTGTGTTAGTGACAAATTAAGGTGTTTTAAAAAAAAAGCTTTTTCAATGGCAACCTTTTGCTAAAGAATCACCGAGTTCAAGCATAGGACTTAGGATTATGGGTAGACTTGCAAGTGTCCCCAAAGTTATGAGTCTTGTGCCTAGATTTGATAATTTTGCAAGTTGGGTGTAGGGGATTGCCAAGGTCACCTTGGATCTGGTCTTGTAAGTTTGGCCAAGTTCTTAGCAAATTCCATAATCATGACTTTCACACAAATGAGAGATCTTGATTATTTGAGGCTTGGATCTTTTCAATTATTTTCATTACCCACCTCCATTCTTTTGTATCAGATACTGGATTTATCAATGTTGGAAGGGATCCCAAGTATATTATGATTTGAATTGGCTTTATAATTTAACACTTCTTGTCTTGCTAGTTTAGAATATTGAATATCTTACACACAAGGTCATGTTTTAGTTGCATCTTGGATTCTTTATGATTTGTTCTACTTGATAGTTAGTATTGAGCTGATTCTTTTAAGTGGTTATAGTAAACCATTTCGTTTAAACTGAGCCATCAAAATTAATGGGAAATCTATCTTAATCCTAGCATATTGTTGGCATTTCAATTAGTACCTCTGGAGTGCTTATTGGAAACAGACAACTATTGCAAGTGTTTTAACACCGCTCTTCGAATTTTAGAGAGGAAGATCCCTCTTTGCTGATTTGTATTGCATAAAAAAGGTACAGTAAACTAAGGTTCCTATCTTTTTTAATCAGCGGCAGGACACAAGGGTGCATAAACACAATGCGTTGCAGTTGAGGCTTTCTTTGGTTTTTGTAGATCTCAACTACAACTAAAGTAGCTTCTAAACTATCCTATCTCCTCAAGATAAACAGAGCATGAGGGCAAAGGAGCGAAATGGATTGGTTGGATCACTTGAATCCACCGTCTCCTCAGAATATGGCCGAGGCTCTGAGCTCTCAGATCTATGCTGGGATAAGATTTTATGCAAGCGAACACTCTTTACGGTAAGTTGGATCTAAGACTTGCCAAGGAGGAGGAACCCCTGTTTGAGGTATAGGTTGGGAAACAACTCACTAGAAACAACCAAGTACAATGACTTGGCTAACAGGATTCTCGAGGAGGTGACCGACACTTGTCCAAAGTGTAGGCTGAAAGACAATTCATTAAACAACATCAAACGATAACTATCAATATCAAAATATCCAAGGAGGAGGAACCCCTGTCCAAGGAGGAGATTGAAACAATAAGCTATAAACACAATACGTTTGGAAGAACTCAAATCTTTAGATCAAATTGCATGTGCCTTTTGATTTCCTTCTTCAAGCTTTCTAAACGAATTACAAAGAATTGGAACAGCAAAGGTACGAAATCATACACAATTGCGATCAACCAATTAATTCTCATCCAAGAGTGAACAAATATGCACTTTCGAACTTGTTGGCAACAATGGTGCAACAATTTTGCCTAGAAATTAAAAGTTACAAAATAAAGAGCAAAGGCTCTTATTTATAGAAACTCAAAGGAGTAGGCAACCCTAAAATCTCCTTGAGTTAACAATCCGTTCTTGCCAATCTGCAAGATTTATTCCTATGTCTAAATGTAGGTGACCCAACAGTTAACTGGAAATCTATTTCAGTTAAGTGAAACTAAGCTAAAAGTCATCTCCAATTACTAGAGTGCCTCCAAAATAGAGATCCACAATTAGTGGAGATCTAGAAATAGACATCCATAATTAGTGGGATTTGACATGCATGATCAGTAGGACGGTGAGTTAACTTGGAATGAGGCATCAAGTTAACTCCCGTTGCCATTAATGCTATTTTGGAGGGTAGGGCATCCTAAGTGGGTGTTTCACACCTCATCACCTTTGGTCAACAGTTCTTCTAACCATTTGTTGACTTCTTCATACATAGATTGTCACATGCCTCAACTGTCAGTGTTAGTAACTTGATGTATGTATCTCCTTCATTTTGTTTCCCTTAGGAGGGTTACTCCTTGTCTCTCTGTTTGTGTTTCCACTTTGACGTGGAAGGTAGTGTAGTTTTAACTGGTGGCAGCTCTGTATTGGGAATGACTACTGTTGTGCAATTTTGCACGCACGCCCCACTGAAGGTGGGGACCCTTTGTTGGCTTGATCTTTTGGCTTGTTTTCCCCCTTCTTTGTGCTTATCTTTGAAAATCTTGGGGTTTTGGTCTTTTGTTTTTGCCTTGGTTGTGGCTGCTTTTGTGTGGAGTTCCTGGTGGTTTTTGGCGCCTGGATTCTGTTCTCTTTGGTGTGGTCTTCTTTGCCTTCTGTTTTCCCCCTTGGTGTTTTGGTTTGGGTCTTAGGGGTGGGTTCTCTCCCTCGGTTTTCCCCTGTTTCCCTTGGTTTCTTTGTTTTGCCGGAGGCGAAACCGGGATGGAATTGAACTTTGAGCTTTGGCTAAGTTTTGGGTTTTGTTTCCATTCCTGTTTCGGCTCCGCCTCCCTCCTTTTTTTTGTTGTTGTTGCTTTGCCTGTTTTGTCCCGCTGGCTGTTTGTTTTGCTTCCCCTTCGTTTGCTTTTGGCGGAGTCAGGCGCGGAATGGAATGAGACTGGGAATTTTGGAAAGGTTTCCAAAGCTCCCAGTTCTATTCTCGTTCCGTTCCGGCTCTGCCCCCGCCGATCTCCGGCTCCGGTTCTGCCGAGCTGGGTGTTGGCCTGTTCTCTTCCTGTTTCCTCTCCGGTTCTGGCTTCGTCGGTGTGTTCTTTGTCTGCCTCCCTCCCCGTTGTCAGTTTCCTGTCCTAGTTCCACCCCTGCCAGTTTCAGTCTCTTTGCATTTTTGAGTGGTTTTGATCCGTTTCTGGGTTCGGTTCCACCGGTTTGGTTTTTTTTGGTCCCGCGCCTGCTGCTTGGCTATGATCCCGTCGGGTCTACTTTGTGTCTTTGGTCGTGTCCTGGCTTTGGCTCCGCCGAGCTTTCTGGTCGACTTCCTTGCCTGGTGGGTTCCTTTTGGGTGGCATGTTTCTCGATGGTGTATTGATGATGGCTCTTTGTATGAAGGTTGGTGTGGCCGTGGTCGATGGTGGAGTGTGCGTGCTTCTTTCTTGGCAGGAGTTGCACGATCTCGGTGTGCTCGACAGCTGTTTGCGTGATGGGCTTGCGTGTGTGGTTATGTTCTCCACTATGGGCAGTTGGGGCATTAATGGTTGGTAGGTGTGACGTGATGGGCTCCTCCCAGTTGGGATCGATCTTGATCGTTCATTTGCGTCCCAAACCCGATCGGTGGCTGGTGTTCCTCCTTGTTTTTGTGCGCGATGTTGATCTTCTGTCACGCGAGTGGTGTTCATTTATTGTTGGGCGCGGCTCGAGGATCCGTCCCTTGGTTGCATGCAATCCCAGGTTGACCTGATGGGGTCCTTGCTGTATTCATTGATGAGCGGCGGGTTACTTTTGGTTGTCGAGACCAATCTGGTTGGTGGCCGTGATTTCTCATAGCCCTAGTTCTGTTTCACGCAGGCAGTTTTCTATAAGTTTGGCACTCTGCCTCTTTTGTAAGGGTTCAACTAGGTTGGAATAACGGGCTAAGCTGGTTAAGCTAGTCACCAATCAAGTTTGTAATCAGTAGAGTAGTATGTTAGCAAATTAGAAGTAATTTTCACATTTCAAGCAAGTGCTGTAACAGACCAGAATTGTTGCTAATATGATGATTTAATAACAAAGTACAAACATTTTGTCATGATTGGTGCCTCCTTTACATTAAATAATCTTGCATGTTTCTTGTTCCATCTTTCAAACTGCTTGGAAATGCTTGAATGTAGGTTAAATTTAGTTCGTAGTAGTTGATGATTTACTATCTGAAGTGTTGTAGCGATCCCTAGTTCATATCTTGGGCAGTTTCTTGATTATGGGAATGCTGTGCAAGGTCAACCTGTACCTTATATTCATGCGCTCAGTTCAACTGTATGTATTTGTTCAGTCTTATTGAACGAATGCCTTCAGTTTGAAAATCTTTAACACCTTAGAAGATTACACTGTTTCCTGCAAGATTGTAGGTATAGCCTGGGTCGACTAGAAACTAGTTTAAGGGATTGGTCCATTCCAGGTCTTTCATCATTTGCGTGGTTAGTCTTAGAAGTAGTGTTAATAGTTAGGACTTCCGAAATCCTTATCTTTTGCTATTTCTTTTATCAAATGGTTAGAACTTGAAATTTGAGCATCATCATATCTTAAAACCTGACGAGTTTAGAGCTCCCAACTTTGTACATAAGACCCCTTGTGATTACCAACATATTCACATTTTATCACTGAGTTTGTTCTACTGCATTGTCATGACCTCACACCCGAGAGACCTTGGGGTTATCTCTTTGTTCATAGAGATTAACTTTTCAAGAGAGATAGGATAACTTTTATTCTGTCTGAGTTGTTGATGTCCAGAAACACCAAACAACAGGATTGGCGCTAGAAGGAGGGCCAACAAACAAGCTGGAGCGTTTTCTGAACGCCATTTCTCCAGAGAGGCTAGGAAGGAGAACTAGATCCATAACAAGAGAAGAAGAGTTCCAAGAATTGCCACCTCCAACCAGGTCAAGAAGGACCAAAAGAAGGGAGGAATCATCATCCAATCCATCATTTCCGCCATCTTCACCACCACCCTCTCCATATTCATCCAATTTTGAGACTGGTTCCATTCCACAATACCAACTAGTCATCTATAGGCCACTACCACCTCCACCAATGTCTTTCTTGGCAAATAACCCATCACCCTTGACATTCAACAACTATAATGTCATGCCCAAGAACCCTGATCACTTCTGCTCCAAGTTTCATACGAATGACCTAAATAGGACAGTCGATGAACATATTAGGATCTTTCAGACTTGTCTGAGAGATAGAGGAATCGACCATGAAGATGTTGCATGCAGGCTCTTACCTTACTCTTAGGAGAAAAAGCCTTTAATTCGTATAACCACTTACCTACTGCTTCCATTCATAACTAGGCTGAGCTCGAGGCTGCATTCTTGCTAAAATTTAAGATTCCCATTAGTGCCAATGAGCTATATATGCAATTTACTGGGGTAAAGAGAGAAATCAACGAGCTTATAGGATCATTCAACAATAGATTCCACCGAGCATACACTAGACTGCAAGCACCTTATGTTGGAAATGAGGCCACTGCCCTAGAGGTCTATTTTGATGCCCTTGATAGTCTCACCTCCACCTTCCTCAAATGGAGAACGAATCTGCCAACTACCTTGCTCACTGCATATATAGAGGTTGTTAAGGTTAGTACCGACCTAAGAAAACACTTGTCGAGACCCTTGCCATCCCTGGGACCAGTTGCTCACCCAAGCCAAGTCCAATCTCTCAACCAGGCTCTGACTAATCATACACCCATCATGAATCCCGTTCCACAGTTGCCTTTGGTCCCTCACCTGGGTCACCCAATAAACCAATTCCAACCAATGCTTGGTTATCCCAAACAAACTGCTAACCATCCCGTCCATTCACAGCCGTAGGCTAATTTCCCTACCTATTTGTAGAACTCAGAAGCTTTGAATTAGTCTACTGGTTCTAGAGGAGTGTCAGGGTATTCCCCAAACACTATGAATCCAGTCCCTTACAACAATTTGGATAAAGAAAGGTTGGATGAGCTGAGCAAACAAGTAAAGAAGCTGAACATGGAGGTAACCTACTTGAGGAACCAAAATAATCAACTCCAAGCTAATCAAAAGAGCATACAATCAAATTATAATAGAGGGCAACACTATGACATAAATTAGAACTTTGAAAGAGGACAAGGTTCTGGTCAGAACTTTGATAGAAATCAACAAGGTGGACAAGGATTTTGAAAGAAGATAGCCACCTAGACAGAATAGGCCATGCAACACTGGGCCTAACAATGGAGGAGTTCCCATTCCGCTGGATCAACCTTCCAATCAAGAAAAACCTCTAGGTGGTGAGTAATTAGCAGAGGTTGCTTTGTCTGGATGGTGTAGGCTTCACAAGATGAGTCAACACTCGGAGCTTGACTGCCAAGAATTTCAAACCGCTGCTTCCATTTTCCAATATGAAGTTGAAAACAACTCCACCGGCCAGGAGTTGGTGCCCTCAAATCCCTATGATTCCCTGGTGTTAGTATTGAATCATGTTCTGTTCCCTAGGGGTGAAGAGAATGAACTAGAGGGGGAATCAAGCAGTCAGAATGATGAGGCTGACCAAGTACTCAATGAAGATGAAATCTCTCAGCTATTTGATGAGGAAACTGAGAATGACAATGGCCCGTTGGATGGAGAAGAGGCCAATGTTGAGGAAGTGCAAATGTTCCAGCAACCTATCAGGAAATATGATCTGAGGAGCAAGCCCCACAGGGATCCGCAAGCTGGAGGATCGTTTACTACATCTGCCCCTCCACACAATTTTACTACTCCACCGGACCCGCATGCTAATAACAATCCATCCTACCCTCAGGTGCCAATACAATACCTCACAAAGGAAGGACAACCAGATGTTTCCAAAGGAAGCAATGCTGATGCACCAAGAGATAAGAAGTCTGGTCATTCTATGGAGCTCCAAACCGACCTGAATGTGGAACAGCTGGGAGAATGTGTCACCGAGGAACTCAGAGAAGTAAAGGTGAGTCTTTTTGCTTTCAAATTGTTAAGAGTTCCTGAAATCAGAAATGTGGTCCTTGGGTCTTTTAATTCAAGTATAGCAACACTAGGAGTAGCTACCAATGAGGCAATTACAAGGCCTCCTATCTCACAAACACCCAAAGGTCCTAGTCCGTCACAACCCAGGGATAGGGGTGGAGAAAAGGATAAGAGTCAGGTCGCCCAAGCTGACTCACAGTTGAGTTTATTCCAAGGCAAAATGGAAACCCCTCCTTTCTTGATTTCCATTCGTATATTTGGTTAAAATCTGCACAATTGCCTACTAGATTCAGGAGCGTCCACGAATGTTATGCCATTTACTGTTTGTAGGGCTCTTGGTATTACCCCTGCCGCTTCTCAAAAGAAAGTCACCCAATTAGACAAACAGAGGTGAACATTGTAGGAGAACTAAACATGATTCCCATGCAAGTTGCCTCAGACCCTAGAGTGCAACAAGTGCTCAATATTCAGATAGATGACATCCCTGACACCTATGGTCTGATCTTAGGTAGGGATTTCACCAAGGCACTCAATGGATACACATCCATAGATCATTCCCATATGTGGCTCCCCTGGAAAAGAGTCCCAAATCAGATCAGAATTGAGAGAGAACCTAGAATGAAGTATGTCATCACCGAATATCATAATACTTCAAATATGATATTGGTAACAAAAGTTAGTATGGGAAACTATGTCCTGGCCTCCCTTGCTTCCAACACTGAAGAAATCTTGATGTTGCAAACCTCTTCGGGTGAGTCCACATCAAAAACCATCAGTTCTGAGGTACCATGTAACCGAACCACAAAATTGGCGATGGGTGAGGAGCCTAGTGATTAGGAAGAAAGACAACTCAGCTTGTTGGATAACTTCCAAGAGTATATTCGGAAATCCATGGAAGATCAGATTCAACTTGGTAGAAATATGAACTTTGAGAAATTGCTTCTTCCTAATTGGTGCCGAATTCATGATGCTCCTCATTTCGAATTAGAATGTTGCTTGTGTCAAACTGCAGTGGAGCAGGTACAAAGGCACGCCAACACAACCCCAGCTGTTGGGTCAAGAGTAAAGATCATTCAAAATAGTCAGAAGGGGAAGGATCCAAAACCTCCTGACGAACCTCCGGGTGACAATAGGGATAAAGATGTCCCAAGAACAACAGGAGCTAATGGCTGCTGGGCATTGAGGTCTGATGGATCCAAATCCAAGCAGGGTGCTGGAGCAGGACTTGAGCTGATCAGCCCAAAAGGTAAAACCTACTTTGCTGCTCACAAACTCCAATTCCAATGCACCAACAATGTGGTTGAGTATGAAGCCCTAGTTCATGGGCTATTAATAGCATTAAGGAAGAAAGTTAAAATTCTGCAAGTGTTCGAAGACTCTGAGCTTGTGGTCAGGCAAGTAAGGAGACAATACTCATGTCATGATCGAAGGATGACCAACTACAGGCACAAAATTTGGGACCTTATTGAAGGATTTGATGCCTTCAACATTCAACTGATACCTTAGAGTAAGAATCAGACTGCTGATTCTCTGGCATAGGCAACAAGTACCTTGCAACCCTTATCACTTTCCCGGCCTAAAGAAATTCACTGTGGAGCTTGTTCCAGTACCCTCTGTGCCTGACAATGTCAACAACTTTCAGGTATTTGAAGATGATCAGCACATTCTTGATTTGATTACTAGCTGCGATGTATTTGCTTCCCAAGTAATTGACGAGGTTGAGCCTCAAGAGGTCGAAATTGACTTAGAAGGAGTCCTCAATTTGAAAACTAACACCATCCCGAGAGGCATGGTGCAATTGGAGAGGATCTTTGATCTAGATAAGATCAAAGATCAGGAGCAGAAAACGACAAGGGAATCCCTCAACTGTCAATGTGAAACATACAACATGGGGACCCAAGGTAACACCAAGAATGTCTTTATTGGCAAGGTGTGCACTCCGGAAGAAAGGGAAGGATTTATTGATGCCTTACACACATATCAGGATGTGATAGCCTGGAGCTATGATGACTTGAGGACATACGATACTTCGATCATTACCCACAAAATTCGCCTTGTTAATGGATGATAGCTTCGGTCAGATATGAATGATAGTGATGCAAGTATCATTGTCATTCATAAGTGATCGAAATTATCATTCATGTTATGATATTTCTAAAGGAAACATTTAAAATCGAAATTATGAGCATTCATATAAATTCGATCATTCCCGTGATATTATATTCTGCATTCATGTGAAATCGGAATTCTCTTATGTCATCCGCCATCATATAAAAGGTTATATACGTGTGAGTATATACATAACAAATGGTAATAAGAGTTGTTATAAACCGCATCCTAAGGGAGGCGTCCCATGAGTGGACGTGCCTCCACTCGTGGAGACACGTCCTCTCATGAGGCGCGCCTCTTAGGGGGCGGACTTCTCCCTTATTTATGGCAGTACCTCATTCGATATGCAAACATAGAAATCGGACAATGTTCTGCAATCAGCACATTCAATAAAAGAAATTCATATCTGGAAATCAAAATCTGAAGAATCGAAAATCTGAACATAGAGGATAAATATTATTTGTCTTAGGAAGTTTTCTCATACAGTTTTTTTGACCTTAGTTCAATCTTAGTATTGTATTAGGATCCCTTTAGTGAATACATTTGGTTACATTTACATGGTATCAGAGCCACGTTGTGCGAATCCAAATCAAATCTAAAATCAGATTGCTCAAAAGAAATTCGTATTTTCTAAAATCAAATTCACATCACATTTTTCATAATGTCTATTATGATTAGATTTGAAAATCATCTTACAAGAGCAGATAAACTAGTCTCACTTATGAGAGAAACAATTAGGGAACCAGTGGCTGAACCTAAGAAAACTGAGAATGTTGTGTTCTACACAGCCCTTTCTAATCAAGTATTTGACAACACTCAAAATTGGGTAATTGATAGTGGTTCATCTAGACACATCACAGGGTTTAGAGAACACCTAGACTCCATGACTGAAAAGTTTGATGAAGAAGTAACCATCGGGGATGATTTTGCATACCCTGTAAAAGGGGTTGGAACATGCTCTATCAAGTTGAAATCTGGGATTTCTCTACAACTCACTGTGTTGGCGTTTCAAATCGCAGCTCTGGAATGCGTTCTGGAAACAGACAGCTATGTGCAGTAAACTCCTCTTCGAATTAGGAGGGGAAGCTCCCTCTTTTGCTGAGTTGCATAAAGAAAAGTAATCTAAACTTAATTATGCCTATCTTTTTGGTTCAACTGCAAGAACACAAGGTTATAGAACACTAGATGTTGCGGCTGAGGTTTTACTTTTAATGAAACTAGACAGCTACAACTTAACCTACGCTTAAAACGTTTCTACCCTCTCAAGTAAACGCAGAGCAAGAGAGTTTGGAAATGGACGAGTTTGATTTCTGACAAAGATACTTAAACAAACTATTCTTCAACATACATTTTAAGGCAAGTTGAAAAAGAGATCATAAAAGTATTACGGAAATACGAGACTTTTATTTCAAGGCAGACAAAGCACGCTCAAGATTTTATATACTCATACTTCTAGTACAAAACAAATAGACGGAAATTTGAGATATTTATATCAAGGTAGACAAAGCACGCTCAATATTTTATTTGCTCAAGTTTTTGGACCAAGGATTACAACTTCGGGACAGCAAGTCGTAGCAACACGCTTGCAACATGCGATCAACCTAATTGTAATTGACACAACACATGCACTAAACAAGTATTTGCAGCTAAAGAGGCATGCAAACTTGCTCTTTACACAAAGTGAACAATACTGAATAACAAAGAGAAGGTACTATGACACTTATGTCTTGTTATCACAAGCACGGTTAAACTAAAATGAGCAAACACTGCTCTTATTTATAACTAAGCAGAGGAGTAGGGAACCCTAAAATCTCCTTGCTTTTTACAACTAAGACTTGCCAACATGCAAGCTTTATTTCTAAATCTAGAACAAGATTAAAACATCTAAAACCTAAGAAAGCATCTAAAAACAGAAAGTGCCAACTCGTGAGAACTAGTTACAATTGTTTTCCTTCTTCTTCAAAGAATGGATAAGAATGGAGATGAGAATAGAAAGAAAGCATCAGACAAGAATGGAAAGAAAGCTCTGAAAAAGCTTCTAGAAGATTGCCGCTTTAAATCTCTCACACATCCGCCAAAAAGCGGGAAACTGCCTCTCTATCAAGAGTGTTGATACTATCTTTAGCTGTATTCCGCTTTTCTAAGATCTCCTTTTTTGCAATCAAACTTAGTGAATTTTTTACATCTTCAGCTTTTTTCTGAGTTATGTTCTTGAAAAACATTGCTGCCTCAAAAGATGACTTGGCGGCTCTGCAACTTTATGCATTCTGACACTTCTCTTGATCCTCCCACGGAAGAGTTTTGCACAACTTTTTCTGACACTTGTCCTTTCGCTCATACCACTCCCTCTGCACGTTCTTCAACTGAGATGATGACGTTTTATGTCCATGATGGTATCGAAATGCATTTACCAACATCATCCGTTCAGATAATCATGATACAACACTTGTTTGGCTCTGAATTCAATGGGAGAGTACTCTATGCTGAAAAACATGAAGATTGACTGTAAACTTGACTAGGTTCTGACAAGCCCAACACAAACCCTAAAAAAATACCTTGCTGATTTTCTTCGTCAAACAGATGAATTTTTGGAATTTTTTCTGAGATATGGGTTCTGTTTAGAATTTTGTTACAAGCAAACCCAGATTGTCCGTTTTTTAAAATCCTGAATGAAGACTGAAAAAGCAGCAAACCCTAATTTTTTCCCGAAAAAAAAGCAGAAAAAGCTGGCATCTGGGTATTGTTCATGAGCACATTCTGGATGAACCCATTTGGTTAGATTTTGAAAACCTCGAAGTTTCACTGAAAAAGCAGCCATTTGAAGTTTCACTGAAAAAACTGTGATGTGGGTTTTGTCCAGAAGAATATTTGAGATAGACCTAGAAGATTGGAAGTTGTAAAATTTGAAGTTTTCTCTGACGTGCAATATAAAAAGTAACTGCTGCTACCTTGAGGACAAAAAATTATCCAGAAGATAGAACTAGTATAAACCAACTCGCTGAAAATTGAAACTAATGTCCTCCTCCTTCAAAGATTTGATGTTCTGGATGAAAAAGTGTGAAAAAGCAAGCCTTGTTGAGTGCTGATCTGAAAATATTATGAAAAACCAGCAAGTTGAACCCTTGAATCTTGAAAATAAGGATTTGAAGTTGCTGCTCTATTTCTCCTTGAAGACCACCTGCAAAAATAATGAAAAATAAAACACAAAAGTGCTTTAAATATGCTTTGCCTTGAGAAAACAACTTTCTTTTGCCCTAATTCCTCAAAACCCTAATTCAAGATTGTGTAATGAACTTAGACTTTGGTCTTCAACTTCAATTTTTTGAAATCTTCAAAAATTTGACTAAGGCATGAGAAGTTGGGCGCCCTTTTGAGGTATGCCATTCTTTTTTCCAGACTTAGCCATTTTTTCACCGTTTTCAACTTCTGTTCAATTTTCACCCCTGGTTTGACTCTAATTTTCGGCTTCCAGATTGATTCGAGGAACGAGCTAAATGTTTCATTGCGGAGCCTGATCGAATCTGACAATAATGTTCTGGAGACGTCATTTGCTAAAAACTTCATTTGATCCTTTGAATTGTCAGGCGCCTATCCTTGAAAAGGGCGCCCATTTTCTCCAGAGTTGGTCAATTTCATGATCTTCAATTTTATGCTTGTCTTCTGACCTTCAAATGAATCCACGATTCTGGGCGTTGTGTTGATCAGAATTACTGACTGACGAATTAACTGGACAATTGAGATGATTCTTGAAGGGGTCCTCTGGATACCTCGTGTTTGGAAATTGACCTCTGGTGGCTCAAAACCTTAGGCGCCCTTCTTGAAGTATGGCGCCCATGGCTTCCAGAGTTAGTTTTTATTCTGAATTTTTCACTGTTGCTTTCAACTGTCTTTTCTCTCACTTTTCCTCCTATGTTCGCGTTGCGACATTTGATGACTGCTTCCTCCAACGGACGTGTTGACGGTTACGTTGGACAGCTTGATCAAGTTTGACGAAGTCATGTTGGAGAAGCCTTCAGCAAATTCTATCATTAAACCTCTTAAAATCTTGGGCGCCCTTCTTCTCCAGGGGCGTCCATGTCTACCAGTGTTAGAATATTTTCATCCTTTTTCACTTCAGAGTTCTAAACACCTCTCATCATGGCCCCTATTTGATAAGACTTTGTTGGAAACTGAGTGATCTGACGAGCTGACAAAGACATCCGTTGTGAAGCTGACGAGAATTTGAACAATTTTGCTTGGAGGCAGAAACCCTAATCTTATCATTTGACCTTCCAAAAAGATGGGCACCCTTCTTCTCCAGGGGCGCCCATGTTGAGCAGACTTAGAAACTTTTATGCAATTTTCAACTTTCAACCTCATTTGACGTGCTTTCCTTGTCTCGGCTGTTGAAAATCAAAAATATTCTAAGGCATGAAGGTTTGGGCGCCCAAACTGAGCAGGGGCGCTTGGTGTCTCCAGTGTTAGCCAAAATTTTCATTTTTCAACTTTTCTAGCTTTTTCTTGTCGTTCTCCGTTTCTCGTGCACATTCATCTTTGACAACTTCTGTTCAGTTTGAATGTCTGATTTTGACACCTGGCAGCTGACTGACCTCCATTTATGACCTTGGATCTCCGAAAAAGCTTTTGAAAAAGCAGGATAGACGCAGTAGAGTAAAATTGATCTTTTTGCGATTCTGACTGCACCAGCTTGATGAGGAAGTATTTTAAGCCAATCAAAATGAGTCTCAACCCTAGAAACCAAACTTTCTATTTTTAGAAAATTTTGCAAGTATCCATTTCGTAAGAAACCCAGAAAAACCCAGAAAAAGTTTCTATTTTCAGAAAACTGCTAAAAATAGAAATTTTCCTAAAATTTAGGGATGAAAAACTAAAATCTGGGTATTGTTGATTTGGTCCCTCTGAGCCAACCCAGATTGTCAGATTTTGAAAATTACAAGGTTTTGACCCCTACGCAAAACATGCAAATCCCAATTTTGACCTTTTTGACAGTATTTGGACTCATTTCTTCAAAATGCCTAAGTGTAGCAAAAATTTTAATTTTGGGGTACAACACAGTGGAGTCCTATTTGTACCTGGAATTAAGAGAAATCTTATATCCATCTCTGCCCTTGAAGACAATGGCTACAGAGTTATATTTATGGATGGTAAAGTTCTAGTATGGCCTAAAAACTCAACTATCAAGAAAGCACATACTATAGGCATAAGACAAGGGTATGTTTACAAACTTTGCACTGAGGTTAAACAAGTCCTTACCCTTGACACTATTGATTCGAATGAAATCTGGCATAGAAGACTAGGTCACCTTCATTTCCGTGCCCTACTTTCTATGGAAAAACTTGTTACAGGCTTACCCAAGCTAAAACTATCTCATGAGGGAACTTGTAAAGGTTGTGCCCTAGGAAAGAATACTAAAGGATCCTTCCAGAATAGCCTAAGTAAAACCCTTAATGTATTAGAACTGATTCACTCTGATCTTTGTGGATCCATGTCTGTACCTTCTAAAGCAGGATTTCTATACTATGTTATATTTGTAGATGACTTCTCTAGGAAAACCTGGATCTATTTCCTTAAATGCAAAGAGTCAATAGAAATCCTCAAAAGATTCGAAGAGTTTAAAGCCCTCACTGAAAACTTCTCCGGAAAGAAAATAAAAACCTTAAGGACAGACAATAGAAAAGAATATACCTCTAAGATCTTTAAAGAATTCTGCATGAGTGCTGGAATTAAGAGGGAATTCACTGTCGCATACAATCCTCAACAGAATGGGGTTGCTGAGAGAAAAAATAGAACCATTGTAGAAGCTGCTAAAGCAATGTTGCTAGACCAAAACATTGAAACATCTTTCTAGGCAGAAGCCTCTAGGACTGCTGTCTATATCCAAAATAGATGTCCTCACTCTCATCTTGATAACAAAACTCCTGAAGAAGCCTTTACCGGCATAAAACCTGACATTAGCCTCCTTAGGATTTTTGGCTGCCCTGTCTATATTCATGTACCCAAAGAGAAGACATCCAAACTAGAACCTTTTGGAAAGAAGGGAGTATTTGTGGGTTATAGTGAAACCTCCAAAGCTTACAGAATATTCATACCCGGGCAGAAACAAATTGAGTTGAGTAGAGATGTCATCTTCGAAGAAGACATTGCATTCAAGAGGGGAAGAAGTACGAGTGAAACAAAAACCTATTTCCCTAGGATACTTGAAATGGAACCTGCTCCTGAGATTCAAAGGGAGCATCCTGAGGAAATGCCACTTGAACCTCCTACCACTTCAAATGAGGACACAAATGACATTGGCAGAAAGAGACCACTTTGGGCAAGGAAGATGATCAAAGAAGCAAAGGATCATGCAGCACCTAAAGGAACGTTCAGGGAGAGTAAAAGACCCAAACGTTTCTCTAGCTATGTTGCCCTAATGAACAACATCATAAACTCTGAACTTGCCAGTGTTACAGAAGCCTTCAGACATCAAGCTTGGAAGGATGCAATGACAGAGGAGTACCAGTCCATACTAAAGAATGATGTATGGGACATAGTTCCTAGACCAAAAGAGAAATCTGTTGTTTCTTCTAAATGGCTCTTCAAAATCAAGCATGCTGCTGATGGTAGTACAGAAAAACATAAAGCACATTTCGTGGCTAGGGGTTTTTCTCAAAAGGAAGGCATTGATTACGAAGAAACATTTGCACCTGTTGCTCGTTATACATCAGTAAGAGCAGTATTAGCCATTGCAGTAGCTAAAGGATGGAAGATCCATCAAATGGATGTGAAAATTGCCTTCCTGAATGGAACCATTGAAGAGGAAATCTATCTGGAACAGCCTGAAGGTTTTGTGATACATAACTCTAACTCACATGTGTGCAGGCTCAAGAAAGTTGTCTATGGACTTAAACAGGCTCCCAGAGTTTGGTATGAAAGAATTGACAGCTATTTCTTGGGATGAGGATTTTCCAAGAATGATGCTGACTCCAATCTATACTTCAAGGTAATCAAAGGTGATATGCTTATAATTATTTTATATGTTGATGACTTGCTAATAACAGGAGAAGATCACCTCATTGCTCAAGGGAAACAAGATCTAATCTCTAAATTTGACATGAAAGACTTGGGTATTCTTCACTACTTCCTCGGTTTGGAAGTATGGCATAAATCAGAAGGTATTATACTAAATCAAGGGAAGTATACTATTGACATTCTGAAAAGATTTGGAATGTTGGACTGTAGACCGATGTCTACACCCTTGGAAACCAATCTTCACAAATTGAAAGAAGCAGCAGCAGAATCCAAATGTGCAGATCCAACCCTTTACAAACAGATGATTGGATCCTTGATGTATCTGGTTAACACCAGACCTGATATTTGCTATGCTGTAAATGCCCTCGGCTAGTTCATGTGTGAACCCAAGGAAATTCACTTGATGGCTGTAAAACATATTTTTAGATATCTTGAAGGCACCATTGGATATGGTCTTCATTACAAGAATGATCCACTAGATCTACATGGGTACTCTGATTGAGATTGGGCTGGAAGTGTAACTGATCGAAAAAGCACATTAGGATGTTGTTTTAGTTTGGGATCAACTATGATCTCCTGGATTTGCAGAAAACAATCGTCAGTTGCACAGAGCTCAACAGAAGTTGAATATATTGCAGCCTCAATGGGAGCAAGAGAAGCAGCGTGGCTTCGTAAATTGATTGTGGGACTCTTTGGTGAGCCCTTGAATCCTACGATTATTCATTGTGATAATCAGAGTTGTATAAAACTCTTTGTGAATCCTGTCTTTCATGACAGATCTAAACACATTGAGATCTCCTATCATTATGTGAGAGATATGGTGGAAAGGAAAGTGATTCAGTTGGAGTATTTTAGTACAAATGATCAAATTGCAGACATTCTCACCAAGCCTCTCTCCCGGATCAAGGTAGAGCACTTCAGGAAGAAACTTGGTATGGTTGAAATGTAATTTGTTATTTATGTTTGAAATACAAATTGTTTATAAATTGTACTAATATATAAAGATGTTTAATGTGTAAACTCTTTTGTCATGTGTGTGACTCCATGACTTTATGGGCCTACTCCCCCTGTGTGCATTATCGAAAGGTGACGAGCTTTCTGATAATGAACACTTGTATTTGACATTGTAAAGTGATGACTCTACAATGATGAACTATCATGATAGATATCATGTGACTCGATATCTGTGGACATGTCATGATAGTATCTCTTGGACACCTTGATGGATATCATGAGACTTGATTTTTGAAGGTCATTGTGATCCGTAAGAGATAATCATGGTGGATGATTATATCCGTGGATATGCCATGAATTATGGTAGTCATCATGCGACTTGATGTCAGTGCACATACCATAATAGATATGTTATGGAGAATGTGACGTGACTTGACACTTTCAGAAGCATATCATATCTTCTGATATCACGAGTTAGGTGATATCACTTTTGAAAGTTATTCTTCCTAGTAAAAGAGGGAGTGTTGAAATAATGAAGATGTGTTATGAAGAATGTCATGTGACTTGACAACTTTGAGAAAACATATCATATCACGTGTGAAGGTGATATCTTAACTTATTTGATTTGAAATATCTTCCCTAGCTAAGAGGGAGTGTTAATGGATGATAGCTTCGGTCAGATATGAATGACAGTGATGCAAGTATCATTGTCATTCATAAGTGATCAAAATTATCATTCATGTTATAATATTTCTAAAGGAAACATTTAAAATCGAAATTATGAGCATTCATATAAATTCGATCATTCTCGTGATATTATATTCTGCATTCATGTGAAATCGGAATTCTCTTATGTCATTCGCCATCATATAAAAGGTTATATACGTGTGAGTATATACATAACAAATGGTAATAAGAGTTGTTATAAACCGCATCCTAAGGGACGCGTCCCATGTGTGGACGTGCCTCCACTCATGGAGACACGTCCTCTCATGAGGCGCGCCTCTAAGGGGGCGGACTTCTCCCTTATTTATGGCAGTACCTCATTCGATATGCAAACATAGAAATCGGACAATGTTCTGCAATCAGCACATTCAATAAAAGCAATTCATATCTGGAAATCAAAATCTGAAGAATCGAAAATCTGAACATAGAGGATAAATATTATTTGTCTTAGGAATTTTTCTCATACAGCTTTCTTGACCTTAGTTCAATCTTAGTATTGTATTAGGATCCCTTTAGTGAACAGATTTGGTTACATTTACACCCCTCAAGTCAAATGTTAAGCCGTTCCGGCAAAGACAAAGACCAATCAATGCTTTGCTGGAGCCCATCATTCAGAAGGAAGTGTAGAAGTTACTCTCAACACGAATCATATACCCAGTAAGACATTCAACATGGGTCGCAAACTTGGTCCCAGTCAGGAAGAAAAATGGAGAAATCAGATTATGTGTCGATTTCAAAAACTTGAACAGAGCATCAGAGAAGGATAATTATCCAGTCCCTTCACTGGATGAGGTGCTTCAAGTTGTCAACGGATCTCAGATGATGTCCTTTTTGGATGGGTACTCTGTATACAATCAGGTGATGGTTCAGTATGAGGATAGGTATAAGACTACCTTTACCACAAAATGGGGAACCTTTGCTTACTGGAGAATGCCCTTCAGATTAATCAATGCTGGAGCTACATTCCAGAGAGCAATGGATATTGCCTTCAAAGACATCCTCGACAAGTGCATAATCATCTACATGGATGATTTGACAGTCTTTTCCAAGAAGAGAAGTGGTCATGTTGCAGATTTGTGCAAAGTATTCCAGAAGTGCAGGGAGTTTGTTATTTCACTTAATCCAAAGAAGTGCATTTGGGGAGTCACTGAAGTAATGTTGCTAGGACACGTTATTTTAGAACAAGGTATTGCCATTGATCCTAAGTGAGTGGAGGCAATTCTGAAAATTCAACCCCTTGCAAGCAAAAAAGAAATGAAGTCCTTCTTTGGCAAGATTAATTTTGTCAGGAAGTTTATCACTGGATTTGCAGAAATAGTCAAACCACTGAATGCCATGATGAAATAAGAAGCAAAGATTGAATGGAGTACAAAGGCTAAGGAGACATTTGCAGAAATCAAGAGAGCTATTATTGAAGCCCCTGTTTTGGTGAGTCCTGATTATGCTAAGCCATTCTACATCTATTCATTTGCTTTTGATCACTCTTGTGCGGGCTTGTTGACACAAAGGTCTGATCAAGGTAATGAACATCCCATAGCATTGTTGAGTGCACCTTTGAAGGATGTCGAACTGAAGTATCCTAGTGTTGAAAAGCAAGCTTATGCCTTGATCCGAACTGTGAAGAAGTTTAGGCACTATATACTGAGAAACAAAGTCTTTGCTATAGTCCATGACCCTGTAGTCAAGCTGTGGTTGATGGAAAATGAGCTGGGTGAACGTAGAGCCAAGTGGGTGACTATGCTACAAAAATATGACGTTGAAATTCAACCCATGAAGCTGGTAAGAGGACAGGGACTGATCAAGACAATGGCAGAAATGGGTCCTTATCTTGTGGCCCAACATTATAATTTTGAAGATGTTTCTCCGGGGAGTTGGTATGATGACATTATTGACTACTTGTTGAATCAACAATGCCCCAAACACCTTAATTCAATACAAAGGAGAGCCCTACGTTTGAAGAGTGGCAGTTTTATGATGAAAGGAGCTGTCCTATATAGGAGGAATCACAAACATGTCTACCTGAGATGCCTAGGGAAAGAAGAGGCAGGGAAAGTGATGACTGAATTTCATGATAAATATGGCACAGGCCACGGTTCAACACCTTCCACTGCAAATTAGATTCTAAGGGCAAGCTATTATTGGCCTACCTTGTTCAAGGACACACATCACCACATGAGGACTTGCCATGTGTGTCAAACTGCAACGAGCAGGGAGAGGTGTGTAGCTCTTCCACTTCGGCCTATTACAAAGGTAAAACCATTTGCACAATGGGGAATGGACTTCATAGGACCAATCAACCCATCTTTATCTGCAGGCCATAGGTATATTCTTACCATAACTAATTATTTTACTAGGTGGACTGAGGCTCTTGCATGCAAACAATGTACTTCTGAAGTAGTAATCAATTTCATGGAATCAGGTATTATTAATCGCTTTGGTTGTTCATTGGCTGTAGTTTGTGACAATGGTTCTGCATTTACATCTTTAAAGTTTTCTAACTGGGCTTATGACCATGGAATTGCCATAAAGTTTGGATCCAATTACTATCCACAAGGGAATGGTTTGGCTGAGTCTTCCAATAAGAATCTTTTGACAGTCATCCGAAAACTATTAGATAAAAACCTCAAGGATTGGCATACCCAGCTCCGATTTGCTCTTTGAGCAGACCGTACTAGACATAAAACATCCATAGGAACCTCTCCTTATCACTTAGTGTATGGTTTGGAACCTGTCTTTCCCATCCAGTTGAAGATCCCTACCCTGCAATTCATCAATGAATATTATGATGGAGAAGATAAACGCGAAGCCCGCTTAGCTGAATTGTTACACCTTGAAGAGAAAAGAGATGAAACGTTAGAAAACTTTGCCAAACATCAAGGTACAGTGAAAAGATGGTTTGATAGGAGAGCCAAAGTAAAAAGCTTTTAGAATCTCTGACTTGGTTCTCTACTGGGATAAGGCCCATGACAAGAAAGGGGAGCATGAAAAATTTGACAGACTTTGACTTGGTCCTTATCAGATTGCAGAGATTCTGGGAGATAATGCCTTCCGTTTGAAAATCCTCATTGGAGGAAATATCCCACTGCCTGTCAATGGGCAGTATTCGAAGCATTATTTTCAGTCTTGAGCTATTCTCAACTCCGTCCTTGTACATTAATAGATTAGGTTTCCCCTCTATTTTGTTGTTTTGCCTTGGTTTTGGTGGGTTTCTTTTGGTTTTGCTCTGCTTGTCCGCTGTTTTGTTTTTTTTTGGGTTTGTTTTGGTTTTCCCTGCTGCTCTGTTGTTGCTTTGAGGTCGCCCTACTTTCCTCTGGGCCTATTGCATCTGTACAACTGGCTGCATTTCTGGGGCTGCTCTGGGATTTCTTTTACAAACTTTCATCATCTCTTCGGAGTCATTCAAACTGGTGGATTTCCTTCATTAGATGTTGCATGGGCTGGGAGTTAGTGTCATTGGGATAAGTTAAACTCTGGAATATATTTGGGTCTTATATTTTCATACAAATCTTAAGAGTTCTGAAGTTGCATATGGTCTTTAGAAGGTCTGATCGGGCAAAAAATCTTAAATTCTACTCTAGTGCCGTTGTGGTTCTCATCCTTGAATGTGGGCTTTATTGCCTGCGAGGTGAAAAGAAAAGCTTTAAAAGCAAATCTCAAAAGAGAATATCAAAAGAAAAGAAAGAAAATATTAAAAATCAAAATGTTCACCTTTTCAAGGGTATCCTAGTATCTCTACCAGGGCTATGGACGCCTGGCTGGCAGTAGAGCTATGCTAGGGAGGATTACAGTGATAACCTTATCGGGGCTATGGACGCTTGACTAGTAGTGAGGCTCTATCTTGGTTGCTTTTGGAGTTAGAATCCTTATGTAGCCCTGTCAGACTGAATTTGGTCCTCGCTGCAATTTAGAAAGGAAAATGAATGCATATGCACACACTTTGACCGTGGTACAGGAAAGGTTTGCTTGCTTGTGATGTCTGAAACCTTGTCTAGGTGTAACATAATGTTTGGATTGAAACCAAAGATTTTGAGTTCTTGATGACAGTTTGTCATCAAAATGCTCTGGAGCATTTCCCCAGCGGAGTCACCATTTGTTGTGCAGTTTTACACGCACGCCTCACTGAAGGTGGGGACCCTCTGTTGGCTTGATTTTTTGGCCTGTTTTCCCCCTTCTTTGTGCTTATCTTTGAAAATCTTGGGGTTTTGGTCTTTTGTTCTTGCCTTGGTTGTGGCTGCCTTTGTGTGGAGTTCCTGGTGGGTTTTGGGGCCTAGCTTCTGTTCTCTTTGGGGTGGTCTTCTTTGCCTTGTGTTTTCCCCCTTGGTGTTTTCGTTTGGGTCCTAGGGGTTGGTTCTCTCCCTCAGCTTTCCCCTGTTTCCCTTAGTTTTTTTGTTCTATCGGAGGCGGAACCGGAATGGAATTGAACTTGAGCTTTGGCTAAGTTTCGGGTTCTATTTCCATTCCCGTTCCGGCTATGCCTCCCTCCTTGTTTTTGTTGTTGTTGCTTTGCCCGTTTTGTCCCACTGGTTGTTTGTTCTGCTTCCCCTTCGTTTGCTTGTAGCGGAGTCAGGCGCAGAATGGAACAAGACTGGGAATTTTGGAAAGGTTTCTAAAGCTCCCAATTCTATTCTCGTTCTAGTTCTACCCCTGCCAATCTCCGGCTCCGGTTCCGCCGAGCTGAGTGTTGGCCCGTTCTGTTCCTGTTTCCTCTCCGATTTCGGCTCCACCTGTGTGTTCTTTGTCTGCCTTCCTCCCCGTTGTCAGTTTCCTGTCTTGGTTCCGCCCCCGCCAGTTTCGGTCTCTTTGCCTTTTTGGGTGGTTCCGATCCATTTCTAGGTCTGGTTCCGCCGGTTCGGTATTTTTTGGTTCCGTGCTGTTGCTTGGCTCCGATCCCATCGGGTTTGTTTTGTGTCTCTGGTCGCAGCCTGGCTCCAGCTCCGCCGGGCTTTCTGCTCGACTTCCTTGCCTGGTGGGTTCCTTTTGGCTGGCCTGTTTCTCGATGGTGTATTGATGATGGCTCTTTGTATGCAGGTTGGTGTGGCCGTGGGCGATGGTGGAGTGTGCGTGCTTCTTTCTTGGTGGGAGTTGTGCGATCTAGGTGCACTCGGCTGCTGTCTGCGTGATGGGCTTGCGTGTGTGGTTCTGTTCTCCGCTCCGGGCAGTTGGGGCATTAATGGTTGGTAGGTGGGACGTGATGGGCTCCTCCTGGTTGGGATCGATCTTGATCGTTCATTTACGTCCCAAACCCGATCGGTGGTTGGTGTTCCTCCTTGTTTTCAAGCGCGATGCTGATCTTCTGTCACGCGAGTGGTGTTCATTTATTGTTGGGCGTAGTTGGAGGATCCGTCCCTTGGTTGCGTGTGATCCCAAGTTGACCTGATGGGGTCCTTGCTGCATTCATTGATGAGCGGTAGGTTACTGCTGGTTGTCGGGACCGATCTGGTTGGTGGCCATGATTTCTCGTAGCCTTAGCTTTGTTTCATGTAGGCAGTTTTCTATAAGTTTTGTACTTTGCCTCTTTTTTAAGGGTTCGGCTAGGTTGGAATAACGGGCTAAGCTGGTTAAGCTAGTCACCAATCAAGTTTGTATTCTGTAGAGTAGTATGTTAGCAAATTAGAAGTAATTTTCACATTTCAAGCAAGTGCTGTAACAGACCAGAATTGTTGCTAATATGATGATTTAACAACAAAGTGCAAACATTTTGTCATGACTGGTGCCTCCTTTACATTAAATAATCTTGCATGTTTCTTGTTTCGTCTTTCAAACTGTTGGCGTTTCAAATCGCACCTTTGGAATGCGTTCTGGAAACGAACAGCTATGTGCAGTAAGTTGCTCTTCGAATTAGGAGGGGAAGCTCCCTCTTTTGCTGGGTTGCATAAAGAAAAGTAATCTAAACTTAATTACACCTATCTTTTTGGTTCAGTTGCGAGAACACAAGGTTATAGAACACTAGATGTTGCGGCTGATGTTTTCCCTTTAATGAAACTAGACAGCTACAACTTAACCTACGCTTAAAACGTTTCCACCCTTTCAAGTAAACACAGAGCAAGAGAGTTTGGAAATGGACGAGTTTGATTTCTGACAAAGATACTTAAACAAACTATTCTTCAACATACATTTTAAGGCAAGCTGAAAAAGAGATCATAAAAGTATTACGGAAATACGAGATTTTTATTTCAAGGCAGACAAAGCACGCTCAAGATTTTATTTACTCATACTTCTAACACAAAACAAATAGACGGAAACTTGAGATATTTATATCAGGGTAGACAAAGCACGCTTGAGATTTTATTTACTCAAATTTCTAGAACAAGGATTACAACTTCGGGACAGCAAGTTGTAGCAACATGCTTGCAACACGCTTGCAACATGCGATCAACCTAATTATAATCAACACAACACATGGACTAAACAAGTATTTGCAGCTAAAGAGGCATGCAAACTTGCTCTTTACACAAAGTGAACAATACTAAATAACAAAGAGAAGGTACTAAAGACACTTATGTCTTGTTATCACAAGCACGGTTCTGCTAAAATGAGCAAAGACTGCTCTTATTTATAACCAAGCAGAGGAGTAGGGAACCCTAAAATCTCCTTGCTTTTACAACTACTGCTTGCCAACATGCAAGCTTTATTTCTAAATCTAGAAGAGATTAAAACATCTAAACCCTAGAAAGCAATTTAAAACGGAAAGTGCCAACTCGTGACAATTTGTTACAATGTTTTTTTTCTATCCTCAAAGAATGGAAAAGATTTGAGACAAGAATAGAAATAAAGTGTGGAAGATGCTTTTAGAAGAAAGCAGATTTAAAGCTTGATCACATTCGCTAAAAAACGGGAAACTTCATCTATAGTAGGAGTGTTGATGCTATTAATAGCAAAATGCCGCTTTTCCAAGATTTCTTCGCCATCCGTAACTGACTTCAAGAAATCTTCACTCTCATTGGCCGCTTTCTCGAACCTTGCTGACATCACGGAAATCATCATCATTCTCCCAACACTGCCCTCGCTGCCATGCAATATGCTCTGAAACTCAGCTTGGACTATGTCAAGCTCGATGTAGGAACCATCCTCGAGGCAATACTGACAAGGAATTGCTTTAACTACTTCTTTGACAAACCTAAGAGTATCGACAACTCTTTGATTGTATGTTGCAAACTCCTCAGATATTGTGACATATGTATTCACCTTAAAAAGATGACTTTCTTTCCACTCCAGGATTTGTCTTTTATGTTCTCTTGCCATTGTAGAGCCACAAGCCATCTCTAAATCTGCAATTATGATTTCGTGTATGGGCTTGAGCTCGGCTATTAGTTGTTCAAAATCCTGGATACCTTGACGTAAATCATGAGCCTTGTATGTCAACTGGAAGACTTGTGTTAGGACCTCTTTTCCTCTGTTGATGATCTCTTCTATCCACTCATTAGTTTGTTTTCCACAAATGACTAACTGCCTTAATTGCTGTTGATCAGCTGGTGTTTCTAAGACTTGAGGCAACAACTGAGTAGTTTTTGAAGTGCCTTGGATAAGATTTGATATACATAACCAGAGTTGACGATTTTCAGCCTTGAGGGCTGCCTTGTCTTCTCCATCCCTTTGCGCTTTTTCTTGAATGTTTTTTGTTACCATTTTAAATGTTTTCTGTTACCATTTTAAACAAACTTATACCAGCATGTCGAGTACTTTTACCAAGGTTTGCTTTGACCATGATAAAATTGTCCACATCCAGTTCATCTCTGATTTTGTCTTCAAGAGGCGTAGCTGTCTCCATGACCATTTCACCCTCAAGATTCCTCTCAAAATGCATTTGTTTCTTGGCGTTCTTTTTGGGTGCTTCCTGGTATATGCTAAGGTCATCAACATTCACCTGATACGAAGGCCTTCTTCTCGTCCTTCCCAAGGAGCTCTCAAGCCAAGATGTGGTATTTCTATTAACATCCAAGGGAGGAATAATTGAACATGGGCCTCGATCTCCTCGTCTTCCAAATCGATGTGAATTGGCAAAGACCTAGGAGATGGTAGAGTTTCTTGTATCAAAGGTTCATCATGTTGTACTTCTTCTTGAAGTATGGGCTCTGGTGGAAGAACTTTTGTTTCAGCTGTAGGCTGCTCCTGTATAACAATCCCTGTATAATCCAACCTCCTTTTAGCACTCCTTGCTCATCTACTGCCCTTTGTGACCTCTTGAGACTGAACTTTTTTTTTGTTCTTTGGTTGTACTCTTGAAGAAGAGGGAAGAGATGAATGTTTCTTTGGCGGCTCTGCTATTGGAATAGACACCCTTTTCTTTAGAATCAAGAAAGTCTTACTGTACTCTACCACTTGTCTTGTCCTTTCTTCCACTGTGATATAATTTTTGGCAACATCTGATTGAACATGGCAATGACTACAAATCCAAACATATCCTCCACCACCTGGAAGTTGATGGGCCTCGTTGACTTGTGGAAGAGGTTGCTGCTCAACCTTATTTCTAGTGTAGGTTGGAAGAATTACGTCCCCATCATCATCCGACAGCCCTTCAATATCCTCCTATAAGCAATCTTTCATTTGATGAAGGGTTAGCCTACTGTGACTTCGCCTTCGCACCTCATACTCATCTCTGCAATTAGCCCAAAAGTCTTCAAGTGCGGGCATATGAGCATAGTTCTGACCAAGTCTAGATGCATAGAAGCCATGGGGATCATATAATCGTCTCTTGCTGAAAGGCTTAAGACCAAATTTGTCTAACTCGTTACCCATTAGTTTAGCTTCTGCGGATGATCTACATGTGTAAATACCTAAAGCAAAAGGGAAGTTGAAGGCTGGTTTCTTCTTGTTGTGCAGACGGATGTGAACATTTGAAATCTGCCTGAAGAATTCTATGCATACCACTTCATCCGATGGATACCTCGGTAACATTAGTGGAGCTCTCGAATAACCATATACCCTTAAGTAAGTGAAAGTAGCAAACTGAATAAACCAATCTGCCCATTCTGATATTGCAACCCTTGCAATGGATGAGATGCGAACATGTAGCTCGTTGTCCAATTCTCGCATTGTATAAATCAAGAATGCTTCATTCACCCTTTTGTAATGACGTGATGCAGTAGTGAATTCCAACTGAGTATAGTAATTGTAGACATGGTGAATGTTTAAAGAACCCTCTGTTTTTAACCCTTTGAATTTACCTTGATAGGCAACCAAATAGACTAGGTAGGAGACCATGTGAAATGCATGTCTATGAAAATACTCAGTTATCTGATGATGTAAACAATCACTGATCAATGTAGGCCGGTCATAGAACTCTGTCTTTTTCATTATATGAGGTATCACATAGAACATCCAAGGCTGAAACCTTGTTGCATCTGCTTGACCTGTAACTCGATTGAGTAGGTTTATTATGATGGCGAATTCATCTTTGAACTGTCGTCTTCCGACATCCTTTGGCAATGTAGAATGTTTCTCTTTCAGCCACCTATGTGCAATCTTCTTGCTGTATTTATCCTAATGTTTTTCCCATATCCTTTCACATTCTTCCACGTTGATAGTGACGCTTCCAAGCCATGGTGGAATGGAGAAGCATTTCTCAATCATGTCTGGTTTTAGGCTGCAAATGATTCTCCCATCAACTGGCTTTATCTCCCTTGTAGCTGGATTGTAATGCTTGATGCAAGCAATTATGAACTCTAAGCTCTGTACTGAGAAAGGTATGGATGCTGCTGCAAGAAGGTCTGAATGGGCGAGATGCCTGATGGTGGTATTGCCTGCATCTTCTAAAGTACGTATATTGAACATTGGCTTGATGTGATGCAAGTCAGTTTCAGCTGTTTCAATAAAATCGTGATAAAACACTGATTTGGTCTTGAACTCTGCAGGAGTGTATTCCATTCTGAAAGACTTGAAGATTGACAATAAACACGCCTAGGTTCAAACGAATTTTGGCAAACTTTCTAAATTTAGCTTTCTGATTTTTCTTCTTCCAACGGACGAATTTTTGAGATTTTTTTTGATATATGGGCTTTGACTAGAATTTCGTTAGAAGCCAACCCAGATCATCCGTTTTTGAAAATATGAAGTGGAGACTGAAAAAGCAGCAAACCCTAATTTTCCCCAATAAAATAGAAAAAAGCTGACATCTAGGTATTGTTCTTGAGCATAATTTGAATGGACCCAGTTGATTAGATTTTGAAAATCCTAGCTTCTGACTGAAAAAGCAACAACTTTTAGTTTCTCTGAAAAAGCTGAGGTATGGGTTTTGTCCAGAAGAAGGTTTAGCATAGACCCAGAAGGCTAGAAATAGATGAATATGAAGCTTTCCCTGACATGCAAAATAAAAGTAGTTGCTGCAACTTAGAGAGAAATCTTCAATAATTTGTCTAGAAGATAGAACCAAAATGGATCAGTTTGTTGTAATTTGATAGTATAGGCCTTCTCCTTCACAAATTCGATGTTCTTGATGAAAAAATATGAAAGAGGAGGTCTTCTTTGATTGTTGATCTGAAAATTTATGAGAAACCAGCAAGTTGGGATTTTTGAATCTTGAAAAACATAGGTTTGAAGCTGCTGCTTTGTTTCTCTTTGAAGGCACCTGCAAGAAAATATGAAAAATAATACATAGAGGTGTCCTTAAATAAGGTTTTTGCTTTGAAAACAACTTCTCAAACCCTAATCTTGAAGAAACCCTAAATCTAATTCATGCCTTGAGTAAAGGCGTATTTCTCTTCTCTTTTAAATTTTTTGAAAGTTTGAAAAATAAACTAAGGCATGAAGGAATGGACGCCCTTCTTGAAGTATGGCGCCCAGTCTTCCCAGACTTTGCCAAATTTCCATCTTTTTCAACTTTCATTCACTTTCTGACCCTGCTTTAGCTCTGTCTCCCGACCTCTAGATTTGTCCGATGAACGAACTGATTTTTCTATTGCGGAACCTGATCACATCTAACAACTTTGTTCTGGAGATGTCATTTACTGAAAACTTCATTTGTCCCTTCGAAATGTCAGGTGCCTATCCTTGATAAGGGCGCTTATTTCTTCCAGAGTTGGCCATTTTCATAATCTTCAATCTTTATGCTTGTCTTTTGACCTTAAGATGATTTCACTATTCCAGGTGCTGTGCTTGTCAGATTGACTGGCTATTAAGTTCATTGGATAGCTGAGATGAATCTGGAAGGGGTCTTCTGGATCACTCATTTTTGGAAACTGACTTTTGGTGGCCTTAAACCCTAGGCGCCCTTCTCCTTCAGGGGTGCCCATAGCTTCCAGTGTTAGTTTTTATTTCTGAATTTTCACTGTTGCTTTCCACTTTTGCCATTTCTCACACTTTTTCTCCTTTGTTCGCTTGGCGATATCTGGTAACTGCGGACTCCGACGGACGAGCTGATGGATTCACTGGGGAGTTGGATCTAGTTTGACGAAGTTATGCTGGAGGAGTCTTCAACAAATTTGACCATCTACTCTCTCAAGTTTGGGCGCCCTTCTTGAAGTATGGTGCCTACCTTCTCCAGAGTTAGATTTTCTTCTGTGTTCTTTGTCTTCAGTCTTCAAAATAACTCTCTGTGGTTCCCGTTTGTCGTGGATGTGCCGGTGATTGGATGATCTGGCGACTGTGCCGACTGATTCGTTGTAGAGCTAGGATGAATCTGAGCAGCATTGTCCTGGAGAAGGGAACCCTAATTTTGGCTTTTGGCCTCTTGAAAAGTTGGGCGCCTTTCTCCTTCAGGGGCGCCCATGGCTGGCAGTGTTAGAAAATTTTATCAATTTTTCAACTTTTACCTTGTAACACGTGTTTCCATTACCTTTGGCTGCCAGGATGAAATTTTTTCTAAGGCATGGAAACATGGGCGCCTCTTCTTGACAGGGGTGCTTGAAATCTCCAGACTTCGATAAAATTTGACATTTTTTATTCTTCAACTTACTTAGCTTGTTCCTCGCTTCTCGTGCACATTGTTCATCGACAGTCTCTGTTTGATGCTCGAGCTCTTGATTCTGGCACCTGGCAACTGACTGACCTGCATTGATGACCTAAGATTCTATGAAACAACTTCTGAAAAAAGCAGAATAGACCCAGTAGAGTAAAACTGATCTTTTTATGATTCTGACTGCACCAGTCTGATGAGGGAGTATTTTAAGCCAATCAAAATCAGTCTTAACCCTAACGGCCAAACTTTCTATTTTTAAAAATTTTTACAAGTATCCATTTCATAAGAAACCTAGAAAAAGTTTCTATTTTTAGAAAACTGCTAAAAATAGAAATTTTCCTAAAATTTAGGGATGAAAAATTGAAATGTGGGTATTGTAGGTTTGATCTTTTTGGACCGACCCAGATTGTTAGATTTTGAAAATTTTAAGTTTATGACCCCCATGCAAGGCCTGTAATCCTCATTTTGACCTTTTCTGACAAATTTAACAATATTTTGACTCAATTCTTCAAAATGCCTAAGTGTAGCGAAATTTTTAATTTTGGGGTACAACATTGAGACATGGGTTTTGTTGAGAATAATTTTCTAAACAAACCCAGATTGTTGGAAATTCAAAAAAATGAATTTTTGTATGACATGCAAGAGCCCTTCGGTGGTAGAGGCAGCGAGGCACCAAAAAATGATTTTTTCCAGAAAAATCTAACACATGGGTTTTGTTTGTGCTTGAGAGTTGAACAAACCCAGTTTGTCTATTTTTCAATTTTATGACTTTTTTCCGAAAACCCTAAAAATAGGGGCAATCGAACAACTTTTTCTTGGAAAAATGGGTTTTGTTGAAAAAGTTGTGCTAATCATACCCAGTTGGTCAGATCTGTGATTATCTGTTGTTTTCTTGGACACGCAAGATGATCTAAGACAAGGAAAGAGGAAAAAGACAAGAAGATTGGAAGTTATCGGCTGTCTTTCTGGAAGAATTATGCCTTTTGATGCAACCTTTGATAAATGGTCCCTTTGTGCAACAGATCTTCAAAAATATGAAGAACAATGTGTTGTACCCCAAATTAAAATTTTTGCTACACTTAGGCATTTTGAAGAAATGAGTCAAAATTTGTCAAAAAGGTCAAAATTTGGGGTTTGCGTGTCTTGCATGAGGGTCATAAACTCAAAATTTTCAAAATTTGACGATCTGAGTTTGCTTAGAACAACCAATTCTACAAAACCCAAATTTCAATTTTTCTGGGTTTCTTTTGAAATGGATCCTAGCAATTTTTTTTAAAAATAGAAAGTTTGGCTTCTAGGGTTTAAACTGATTTTGATTGGCTCAAAATACTTCCTCAATAGGCTGGTCCAGTTAAAATCACAAAAAGATCAGTTTTGCCCTAGTGGGTCTATTCTGCTGTTTTAGAAGCTTTTTTAGGAGCTCCAAGGTCATTAATGGAGGACAGACAACTGTTAGGTGTCAAAATCAAATATTCAAGCACTGAACAAAAGATGAGAAATGATAAACATGTACGAAGATCGAAGAATGGAGAAAGGAAGCTGTAAAAGTTGAAAAATACAAAATTTTGACTAAGTCTAGAAATCCAGGTGCCCCTGCCAGTCGAAGGCGCCCAAAGTTTTGTGCCTTAGGAAATTTTCATCCTCGATAGTCAGATCAAAGGCTAGCACGTTGAACGAAGGTGAAAGTTGAAAATTGCAAAATAAAATCTAAGTCTTCCAGCCATGGGCGCCCTAGAAGGAAATAGGCGCCCAACTTTTCAAGGGATCAAATGATAAAATTAGGGTTTGAGCTCCTAGACAATGTTGTTCAAAATCTTCTCAGCTCCACAACGGATCCATCGACACAGCCATCTGATCAACCAGTCATCCAGAATTGAAGATTGAACGAAGGAGTCTTAATCGAGAAGCTGAAGGCAAATCATGAAAATCATCAGAAATATTCTAAGTATGAAAATTTTGGGCGCCCCAGAGAAAGGTAGGCGCCTAGGGTTTTAAATCACCAAATTCAGCAGATAGGGTTTGCAAATATGCTCAATCTTTTCAAAATCTTGTCGGCTTCGCAGTGGATATCTAAGCTTGATCATCAGATCACCCAGTTGATGGCAAATTTTGATCGAATAGAGGCCATAACATTAGGTCTCAAGATTCAAGGTGGAAACAAAGCCAAAAATGGCTAAGTCTGAAAACTTGGGTGTCCTAGGGAGAGATAGGCGCCCAAGCTTTTTATCCCCTAAACTCAGCTTTCAGAGGATGCAACTCCCAAGAGATCCCTCTCAGAATCCTCCAAGCTATCCGACAAGTCCAACCATCAGGCGATTAGAGCTCCGGACCATCCAAAAACAAGAATCCATCAGAAGATCAGAAAGCAATTGTAAAATTTGAAAATCATCAAAAAGAAATTGTCTGGAATTCTAGGCACCCCAGGTAGCCAGGGGCGCCCAAAATTTTGAGGGCCTAAAATTAGTTTTCAGAAGAAATCATCTCTAGAAGACCCCTCTCAGAATTCATCAAGGTATCCAACAAATCTGACAGTTAGTCAATCGGGTCAGTAGAGCTCCTGTATTAGCAAAATCATCTGAAGGTGAGGAAACAGTGTTGAAACTCGAAGAAAATAAAATGGCAACACTCGTTTTTCTGGGCGCCCCAGAGAGAGATAAACACCCATGATTTTGAGGGGTCAAATGAAGCTTTTATCAGAAATTGCCTCCAGGATAATCTTTTCAGAATCAGTCAGGCCCCGCGATGGATCATTCAGCCAAGCCATAGGATTCATCGAGCGTCTGGAAATCAGAAACAAACTGGGGTCAAAACTCAAGCAAATGTTGGAATTTCATGAAAATTGGCTAAGTCTGAAGAAGAAAAACGCCCTTAGGCAAGAAAGGTGCCCAAGGCTCAATGCCTTAGTCATTTTTCCAAGATTTATCTTTCAACATTAGAAAGTGTCTACATTTGATGAACTTGGCTTAGGATTGGCTTCAAAGATTTAAAGTAGAGAATAAAGCATTTTATTCGGTGTTTCACTGGGTTTCGGGGACGAGGGGATGACAGGGGACGTGTTTCAGGGATGCCAGAACGGGGGTTCTAAGTTTGGGGGTGGCGAGGGGACGGTGGCAGGGGGGCGCCAAGGTGCTGAAATACATATAGTACTTGAAAAAATAGTTATAAAAAGATGTATAAATATAAGAATTATACATCTTGGAGACAACTAGGAGTCCCCTAGATGTCTTGAGGAGACCCCAACATCCTCAAAGTCCTAGTGGCGTATTGGAGATAGGGACACTGGTGGTGGGATGGTGGCGCTGGTGGTGGGTTGGTGGGGGGACGTCCCCCACAAGTCTCCAAGTCTCCAAGACGTCCCTGTCTAGGAAACGAGAGATTTTTTGGGGGGGACGCGTCCCTTTGGAACAATGGTTTTATTTATCCTCAAAACTTATTTTAGAAGACTTTGGATTTCATTATTCACTTTTTGCAAGTTGGTATCCAAGAGCAAGAGAGGAGGAGACATGAAATTTTATTCTTTTCAGGATTCAAGAGCCAAAACGTGGTGCTTTTTCATAGTTCTTCATATTTTCCGAATTAGCACTCAAAGGAGCTCGCTTTTTCATACTTTCTTTCTCCAAGGCATCGATTTTCAGAAGAAGGGGGTCAATATTTTCAATTTCCAACAATCTAGGTCAGCTTGGTTTTAAATTCTCTACAACGTTGGAAAAAATTTCAAGATTTCAAGAAACTTCTTTTTTCACGCATGTCCAAAAAATCTTCAATATTTTCAGAATTTGATCATTTGGGTCCTTCTCAAACGTAATTCTCGACAAAACCCAACTCTCAGCTTTTTTCGGGAAAATCCTAAAAATTTAGGGTTTGTTGCTTTTTCGACCAGCCATCAACATTTTTCAAAACGGACAATTTGGGTCTCTTTACAACGAGATTCTACACAAAACCCATATCTCCAATTATTTTTGAAAAAATTGTCATTTTGAAGAAGAAAAATCAGCAAGCTATTTTTAGTATTTGTGCTAAGCTTGTTCGAGCATTGTCAAGTTTACAGTCAATATTCAAGTTTTTTAGCATAGAGTACCATCCCATCGAATTCAGAACCGAGCCAGTGTTGTGTCAAGATTTTCTTTGTACAATACTCTTCTATTAAAAAATCAAGAGGTGTCAAAAGTATAAAAGTTGTTGAAGAAACAGAGGCATGTCAGAAGATGGTCACACAAGAAAATATATGTTGAAACAAGATGATATATTTGAAAGGTCATCATCCTAGTTGCAGAGCCGTCGAAATTAGCAACATCTGATAAAGAAGCTGAAGAAGTCAAGAATTTTCTAAGTTTGATTGCAAAACGCAAAGCAATCCTAGAAAAGCGGAATATCGCTATAAATAGTATCAACGCACTTGATAAAAAGAGGCAGTTTCCCACTTTTTGGTAGATATGGTAGAGATTTAAAGCAACAAATTTTTCCCAACTTTCTTCTTGCTTTCTTTCTATTTCTATCTCAATTCTTATCTATTCTTTAAAGAAGGAAATTGAACTGTAATAGTTGACACTTTCCTTGTTTTTAGGTTTTCATAGGTTGGTAGAGGGTTATCTTGTTTAGGTTTAGAAATAAAAGTTTGCATGTTGGCAAGTCTTAGTTGTAAAGGCAAGGAGATTTTAGGGTTCCCTACTCCTCTACTTGTATATAAATAAGGGTAGCCTTGCCCTTTTATTTTTGAATGATGCTCATGATAACAAAACGCTGAGCCTACTAGTGCCTTCTAATTGTTATTCAGTGTTGTTCAAGAACGGTTATTGTGATAGCAAATTGTTGAGCCTATTTTGCCGACGAGTTGTTGTTCAATTTCATGTTCACTTAGTGTTAAGAGCAAGCTTGCATGCCTCCTTTAGCTGCAAGTTACTATTCAGTCCATGTGTTACTTGTGTCAGTGTGTTCTAGTTGATCGCTAAATTATATGCCTATTTTGCTACAATCCAACTGTCCCATAAATGTAATCTTTTGTTCTTGAGATTTGAAAAAATAAAGCCTTGTGCCTGCTTTGCTGCCCTGATATAATGTCTCAAATTTCCATTTTATATGTTACGCTTATATGATCTCTATTTCAGCTTGCATTGAAATTTCAATAGATGTGTGTTGGGATAAAGTTTGTTTAAGTATTTGTGTCAAATAATCATCCCTTGTTTATTTCTAACTCATGCTTTGCATTTACTTGAGTAGTTAGAAACGTCATTAGCGTAGGCTGTCATAGTTGAACTTCTAAAAGAGAAAGCCTCAGCTACGACGCTTGAGTTTTATAACCTTGTGCTCATAGTTGAACAAAAAGATAGGCAAATTAGTCTTAATTTACTTTCTTAAGCAACATCAGCAAAGAGGGAGCTTCCCCTCCTAATTTGAAGAGCAGTTTATCTGTGGATTGTCCGTTTCTAATTCACATACCAGAGGTGCGAATTGAAATGCCAACATGGTGAAAACCCCTCTGTCAAATCTTCAAAAAATGTTGGAGAAGAAAAATATTTGTTCTTGAGCTCCTCAACCTGCAAAGAAATAATGAAGAATGGATGCCTAGATGCTTTGATATGTCAATTTGGAGTTGCAAGCGTCAATTGGGCATCCAAAACTTGATTGGGGAGTTAATATGCCTGATTAGGAGTTCACTAGAGCAAATTCTACCAATTTTGGGATGTTTTTGCCATGTAAAAAGCCTTCAAAACAGTCAACTTCAATCAACTGAGCCTTATTTTGACTTTAGACGTCCATTTGAAGAGTTGAACACTTTTTCATTATTTTTTCATGGTGAAATCTCTCCGTTCAATCCCTAATCCTGGCTGCTTAGTTGATCTTGAAGTGTAGTTGACAAATGCATTGCTGAGATGGAACAACTTTGATGAAGTGTGCCTGGGAGCTGCAAAACTCAAAACTTGAGTCTGGTGCTTCTGATTCTTGGGCGCCTTTTCCCAAGAAGGTGTTTTTTTCCACTAGACTTGGTCAATTTTCTCGAGTGTTCTTCAATTCCTCTAGTTTGATCTTTCGTGCTCTGATCTGAAATATTTGTTGATTGATGAGTCTGATGATCTTGCTGAAACGTGGGATGGATAACTAGCTCAGTCCCAAAAAGGATGACTGGTTTCATGAATCCTAAAAGTTGATTTAGGTACTTCAAAAACATGGGCACCCCTAGCCTCTAGGGGCACTTTTGACTATTTGACTTATCATTTTCAACTTGCAAGCTTCCACGATCGTTCCGGTTTGAACTCTGTCGTCATATGTTGGATCTTTCTGTTGGCTTCGTTGACAGTGTCATTGTTGAGATTGATCACAACGGAGAAGATCATCCTGGAGGTCACTGAGCTTATAGACTGCATTTGATTGCCCAAAAAGCTGGGCGCCTATTCTTAGCAGGGGCTTTTTTTTCATGTTTTGATTGCTATCTTTGATGCTATTTGCCTTCAACATCTTTTGTCTTCGCCTTCGTTGTTGGTAATCAATGAATCAGGTGAACCTGCCTGATGATGCGTTGGAAAGCCAACAAAATTATGAAGGAGATGACTGTCTTGGCAAGACTTGATGACTTCCTTTGACCTCTTGAACTCATGGGTGCCCCTGGTCAGTAGGTGCTCTTTTGACTGTAGCTTCATTATTTCCTTTAAGATCTTCATCCCTTCGCGCTTCGTGTTTTACCATTGTAGCTTGACTGATTTGATCACCATTGTCAATGACACAGACACGTGCATCTTAGAAATTATCTTCACCATGCTGCGTGTACGAGTGTTGGAAAAATGACTAAGGCATTCGACTACCAAGCCTCCTTGGTAGCAAGGCGTACATTTTCCAGACTTAGTCAATTTTTCAACATTTTTCACTTTTGAAATTCCCCTCTATCGTAGAGCATCTTTTCGAGCATTTCCGCCATAGATTTCTTGTTGAAGCTTTTGAAGCTTAGATTTCACCACCTCGTATTGGCCATTCTGCCATTAATGGCTACAAAGGTCCTAATTTTTTTTCCCGAAATATGAAAATAGACCCACCAAAGTAAAACATACTTTTTGATGATTCTGACTTGACCAGTGTGATTGTGAAGTCAAATCATCCTATCAAAATAATTTTCAATCATTTTTGGAAAGGTCCTATTTTTTAGGGTTTTCCTAAAAACAGGGGTTTGAAACCCTAATTTTCAAATTTTCAAAAATTTGCAAGCATCTTCCTTGACATAAACCCGCAAAAACCTTATGTTTGGTTTGACCTAAAACATACTTTTGACAACATTTTTACATGATTTAGCTCAATTTAAGCAAAATGCCGAAAAATTATTTTGGGTACAACACATATAATGAATCTTGCTTCTTTTTGACATGTTGTAAACTGTGACAGCTGTATATTTGATTCATGGGACAACTCTTTTTCCTTTGTGACCTTAAAGGCTTTCCCTATGTTGTTTTGTATGGCATGTATGTTGTTGTGAACTAGTTGAAAGGGTATCTGAGCAATATAGAATTGGTATAGGATGTTTACGTTTTAAAGTTGCATCTATATCACATAGCTCTTTGATGAAGTACAATTTAATATTTAATATTTTGATTGTGAATAACATAGTAGTCAAAAGATGTGTCTGTTGACCCTTGTGGTGCATTTCCGAGATGGGTATGTGTTCCAAGTACAGGAGAAGAGGCTTTTCTTGAAGTTTCCAGTTGTCTCCCTCAGTAGTATCCTAGAATGACTTCAAAATGAAAACAAGTCCATCTAATATTGTTTCTGTTATACCCAAAATGAAATTTTTGGCATTCTGCTTAAATTGAGCTAAACAACGTAAAAATGCCATTGAAAGTATGTTTTAGGTCAAACCAAATATGAAATCTTTGTGGGTTTCCGTCAAGGAACCCATGGTTAAAATTCTAAAAAAATGAAAATTAGGGTTTTACACCCCTATTTTTATGGAAACCCTAAAAAATAGGACCTTCCCGGAAATGATTGAAAATAATTCTGATAGGATTAATTGCCTTCACGATCACACTGATCAAGTTAGAATTACCAAAAATTATGTTTTACTCTGGTGGGTCTATTTCTATTTTTCAGGAACAAAGTTAGGAGCTCCGCAGCCATTAATGGCAGATTGGCCAGTACCAGGTGCTGAAAGCTAAACCTCAAAAGCTTCAACAAAGAAACCATGGCGGAAAAGGATGAAAATGATGCCGTTCAATGAAGGAGATTCTCAAAACGGAAAAGGCCAAAATTTGGCTAAGTCTGGAAGGTGCATGTTTTGTCTACCAAGGCAAAACACAGTCTACAGTGGCTAAAAGCGCCCCTCTTGAAGAAAGGCGCCCTTGGATCTCAGAGGACAAATCAAATCATTTGGCATTGTCAAAACAGTCATCCTCTTCACTTTCATACTGGCTCGACAACGAAACAATCAGCAAGATCATCTGATTCAGGGATCATTGACCAAACCGTCAGCGAAGTATGGAGGATCCATTGACGACAGAAATGCCAAATCAGAGAGCTTCAAAGCTAAAAGCGCCCCTGCTGGCCAGGGGCGCCCCTCAGTTGCAGGCACCAGATGAATCCAAAAGCTGCAGCTCTATACATGATATCTTTCCAGCTTCCTCCCAGCTACGTGATCAATCTAACAGCAAGTCCATAAGACACACCAGACGATCACGAGATGAGATCAAGCAGAAAAAGCCAAATTTGAAGAACTGGAAAGATAAGCCAGAAAATGGCTAAGGCATGGCTAAAAGCGCCCCTCTCAAGGAAAGGCGCCCTTTCCTAAAGGTATCTAGATTCAGCCAGAATCTTCACTGCCTCCCAGGATGACCTTCTCAGCTATGACCTATCTCGTCAACGAGACTATCAGCAAGAACTTCCGACAAATCAATCAACTGATGGAGGAGGTCAAAGACTGGCAGTCCACAACCAAGATGAAACCAAGCAAAAGCTAAAAGCGCCCCTGCTGGCCAGGGGCGCCCTTTAGTTTGAAGGCCCAAAACTTGCCAGCTTCAACTGAGAAGTTAGGCATCGTGAACAAGACGGAACCAGCTACCTGACACATCGTCAAGCAGAATCATCTGATTCATCAAACATCGAGAACGTCAGATCAAAGCAAAGAGGGTCTGAAAAGGTCAAAACGAAGAACAAGTCAATAAAAATTGACTAAGGCATTGTCAAAAGCGCCCCTTTCAAGGAAAGGCGCCCTTCTTTCTAGAGACCTAAACTCAATTTTCTGAGTTAATCTCTCCCAGGCATATCTAATCATACTGATCCTGCCTCGACAACAGAACTGTCGGACACTACCTGAGATCAACTGAGTAACCTGAATCGAAGATCAAACGGGAGCACTTCAGCTTGCAAAATAGACAAAAATGATCAAACTCAAGGTTGGATGCCTAAAAGAAGTCAAACAGAAATGTTGACTTGAGTTAGCAAATTTGGAGCCAAAAAAAAGAGAAAAACACTCCACAATTAGTGGAAATCATCTTTTGGAACTCCAAATCAGGCTTGAATGATGAGTTATCTTCCATACTTTGTGGATCTTAACCCTAATTGCTTTATATTCATGCTAGGCGTCCCTTTCCTCATTATTCTTTTTGCAGGTTGAAGGATAAAACATCAAGTAGCTCCCAAAAACAAGTTTTCAAGATTTGGCAGGGGTTTTGAACGGATCTTCAATATTTTTGAAGATCATTGGCAGTAAAAGCATTCTTTTCCCAAGATTGCTTCCAGAGACAGATTATTACAAAGTGGCAGTTTATAACTTCCAATCCATCTTTTGTCTACTTCCTCTACTTCTATCTATATTTCTTTTGCATGTCATAGGAAACGATAGATTATCACAGATCTGACCAACTGGGTATGATCAGCACGGCTTTTTCAACAAAACCCACATGGTAGATTTTTTCAAAAAAAGTAGCCCTGCTGCCCCTATTTTTTAGGGTTTTCGGAAAAAGTCATAATATTGAAAAACAGACAAACTGGGTTTGTTTGGCTTTGAAGCACGAACAAAACCCATGTGTTAGATTTTTCTGAGAAAAATCACTTTCTGGTGCCCCTGCTGCCTCTGCCACCGAAGGGCTCTTGCATGTCAAAGAAAAACTCGTTTTTTCGAATTTCTGACGATCTAGGTCTGTTTAGAAAATCATTTTTAACAAAACCCATGTCTCAGAATTTTTCGTAAAAACTACCCCCGACGAGGCTATTTTTAGCAGTTCCAGAAAAGTGTCAGAACAGGGTCAAGTGCCCAGTCAATATTCAAGGTTTTCAGAATGCAGTACTCTTAGGTACAATACAAGACCAAAACGGTCTTATACCATGATTACCTGAAAACGACTGATACAGACTTATGGCAGAAAAATCCAGAGGTCAGTTCTGAAGACTTGGAGGGCATGAATCAAATCACATTGCAGAACATCGAAGAATCCGGTTTGTTTCAAGCAGCATCTATTCCAATCACCTTACAAAGCATCGAGCTTGTAATTGCTTGCACTAAGCATTACAACCCGACTACAAGAGAGATCCTGTCAGTAGACGGGAGGGTGATTTGCAGCTTGAAGCCGGTGGACATAGAGACTTGTTTTGCAATTCCACCATGCCCTACCAAGAAGGTCATATCAGTGACAGAATGCGAAAAGGCATTCGAGGCTTCGAAGGACAAGTGTTCGCTTATAATGGCTGAACATTGGTTGAAAACAAAGAGAACCAGCTTGCCCAGATTGGTTGGTAGAGGAGAATTCAAAGACGAGTACGGAGTGCTAATCACCCTACTCAGCAGAGTCACTGGACAAGAGGAGGGAAAATCCTTCCAGCCGTGGATGTTCTACATTATTGGCAAGATAATCAGCAGAAAAGAACGTTACGACTGGGCCTCCCTGATCAGTGACACACTCCACCAACAATTCACCGGATTTCTAGAAGAGCACCGTTTCCACATGTGTTCATACCTGGTCTACCTGATAGCCTTCCAAGGCGATTTCAGAACATTAAACACTGTGGGAACCCTGGGTGTGCAAAAGGTACAAGAATACTTTTCCTCGCTTGGAGTTCACTCTAGCGGAAAGACATTTCAAAAGGATAAATGACCTTTTTACTATGCACACCGTGCACGAGCTAGACCATGAGATGCACGTGCGTATTTCACCAGCAGCTAAGGCAGCAATGGTGGACTGGGCGGATTGGTTCATACAATTCCCCACTTTCACCTACATACGCGTGTATGGCTATAATGGCCACCCCGCCATGATGCCACGTTACCCCTCAGATAGGGTAGTGTTCATGGAATTCCTGAGGCAATTGGCCGAGGTTCACTCTTACCTTCGCGTAAAGAAAAAGACTGCAGCAAACTTTCCTTTTCAGATGGGACTCTACAGATGCAGGACTGCAGCCGATGCAAGGTTGATAAGCCAAGAAATAGTGAGATTTAATCTCAAGTACCTCATCGACAGGAGGCCATCCTATGACCCCAGAGGCATCTTCGCAGCTCACCTTGAGCAAAGATCATCACATGAACCTTTCATGGAAGATTTTTGGGTCAACTGCGAGGATGAGTTCGAAGTGAGAAGAAGGAACCATAGTAGATTCAAGCTCTCGCAGATTGCAGAATTCATGTCAGAAGATATCGAGGGCTTATCTGAGGACGAAGAAGAAGTTATTCTTTCTTCCTTCTTCACGGGTCTAGTGGATTCACAACCACTCGACAAAGTAGACTGGTATGCGAAAGAGAGTACGTCTATTGAGGAAAGAACGGGTAGAGTAGTTCGACACAGTCAACTCTACCTGGACAGTAAAAGGACAAGGAAGGTAGTACTTCTCCGATCAGAGCCGCCAACAGTTCAGTTTACACTACCTTCCATGTCTAGGAGGAAACCTAGACAGAAGAAGATGAGCTTTCCTCCAGAAGGAATGCGTATGTCAGGGAGCACATGGGGAAGAAAAGGAATTGCCAGCACAAGTTGGCAAGAGGTATAGGTGGAGACAGCCACCAATTTGCCTGAGACAGTTGAGACCAGTGCAACTACACAAGAACCAGTGATTGAAATAATCGCTGTAGAGATGGAAACCATTGTAGAAGAAGTTGCAGTAGAAGCGGTGCCAATGATAGAAACAGAGCCACCAGCTTCACCACCATCACAGAGGTCACAAAGTTCTATTGATTTGGACTCGCCACCACGAAACATTGCCACGGCACAGTCTTGTTCTTCTAGCATTCAGGGGACCTATGTTTCTCCTCCCAGCGATGCTAGCCGAGATTCTATCTGGCTGGAAAGCTCACTTGGGAGGAAGAGGGAGAGACCTTCTTATCAGCTTGACTTCTTTAAATTCCATCATGTCCCACAAGACATGCCGATAAAGAAGTTGAAGAAGCAGACGCATGTAGAAAAGAATGCAGAGAACGAGGTTATCATAGAGACTGCCGCCCCACCTGAAGACAAAGATATACATAATGTGAGGGTTGAGGATTTCACGCTTTCAAAGGTGAACCTTGGAAAGACCACTCGACAGGTGGAGGCAGACCTTCTTGGAATTGCCTCGGCGAGTGTCAAAGAAAGGATGACAAAAGATGTACAAGACAAAGCAGCCTTGAAGGCTGAAATCCGTCAGCTAAAGTTGTACATTTCTAGTTTGATACATGACACTACAAACTCCTCGGCTTTGCCTCAAGAACTGTTGGATCTCCCAGCTGAAAGAAACCATCATCAGTTGATTACATACGGTAAACACTTGAGACGTCAAGTGGATGAGTTTGTCGTCAAAGGGCGGTGTGTGTTGACAAAAGCATATCAGCTGAGAGACAGAGCACATGGACTTCGATCAGAAATCCAGAAGTCAGATGTAAAGGCAGCTCAAGAGAGGCCGAGAGAGGAGGCGACGGTTGCTGATTTGCAACAAGCATATGAATCAGTTACGACCACAGAAAATAAACACCATCTCTTTGAGTGGAAAGAACAGGTGGCATACAAGGTGAGATCCTATGATGCCAACTCTGTGGAGCTGATTGACTATAGATGCTTCTTCGCCAATATTATCAACTTCGCAAGAACGTTGGTAATATCCTTCCCTGAGTTAGAATATCAGCGGGAAGGAGGAGAATATGTGGAACTTGAAACAATGCAGACACGATTCCAAGATGTCATCCGATCTTCATTCCTTGAAGATCCCAATGGCTGCAAATTAGCCAAAATTGCAGCCATGTCTGTCCAGTTAGATGAAGCAGCTGCCCAATGCATAACCTATCATCAGCAGCTTACGACGGGTGAAGAAATGCTTAGACGCCACATAGTCATCTTGAAGAGCATTAATTGCCCGGAGGCCGAAGAGGTCAATGACTGGATAGAGACTTTGTTGACCAGTGGTGAAGAGGTATAAAGCACCAAGAAAAGACGTCCTACCCTCCAAGTAGCATTAATGATGACTGAAGTCAACTTGATGCCCCTTTCCAAGTTGACTCTAGATCTCCACAGATCATGCATGTCAGATCCCACTAATCTAGGATGTCTATTTGACTCCCACGATTTGTGGATCTCAGATCTCCTCAAAAGGTGGATGTCTATTTGGAGACACATTTGTAACATAAGTTCACTTTTAGTTAGGTGTCAGTCAACTGAGGTAGACTTCCAGTTTGACTTTTGTTTAGTTTCAGTTAACTGAAGTAGATTTCCAGTTAACTGTTTGCTCACCTACTTTTAGACATAGAATAATATCTTGCTGATTGGCAAGAACTGTTTGTTAACTCAAGGAGATTTTAGAGTTGCCTACTCCTTTGAGTTTCTATAAATAAGAGCCTTAGGTTCTTTATTTGTTTAACCTTTATTTGCTAGCAAAATTGCTGCGCCACTGTTGCCAGAGTTCGCTTGTTTATATCTGTTCACTCTTGGATGAGAGTTCGTTGGTTGATCGCAATTGTGCATGATTTCGTGCCTTTGCTGTCCCGACCTTTGTAATTCTTTGAAGAACTTTGAAGAAATAAATCAGATGGTGCAAGCTTGATTGATCTAATCATTTGAGTTATTCAAAGTCTTGTTTTTAAATAGTGCATTGTTTCAATCTCCTCCTTGGACAGGTGTCGTCGCCTCCTTGGATATTTTGTCATTGATCATTATCGTTTGATGTTGTTTAATGATCTCTCTTGCAGCCTAGACTTTGGACAGGTGTCGTCACCTCCTCGGGAATCCTGTTAGAAAGGCCATCGTTCCTTGTTGTTTCCAGTGAGCTGCTTCCAAGCCTATACCTCGGATAGGGGTTCCTCCTCCTTGGCAAGTCTCAGATCCAGTTTACCGTAACGAGTGTTTGCTTGTATCGAGCCCTATCTTGGTATATATCCGAAGGTTCAGAGCCTCGGCCATATTCCATTGAGACGGAGGATTCAAGTGATCCAACCCAATCCATTTCGCTCCTATGCCCTCATGCTTTGTTTATCTTGAGGAGGTAGGATAGTTTAGAAGCTTAGTTAGTCGTAGTTAAGATCTGCGGAAACCAGAGAAAAAGCTTAGCTACGGCGCATTGGTTTATGCACCCTTGTGTCTTGCCGCTGAGTAAAAAAGATAGGAAATCTTAGTACACCCCTTTTTTATAGTAGAAAATCAGCAAAGAGAGATCTTCCTCTCTATAATCCGAAGAGCATGTACTAACACACTTGCAATAGCTGTCCGTTTCCAATAAGCACTTCAGAGGTGCTAATTGAAACGCCAACAGTTTCCTAACCCAAAATTTCGAAATATAATATTTTTGCCTACATTGCAATGTTTTTCTAGAAAAAATGGCATGTTCATCCTAGTCCATGTCTCCCAAAGCTAGTACATGCCTTGTCTTCACGTGACTCTGGTTTATAGTAAGTCTTGATATCTAGAAAATGTTACAATGTAGAGAAAGATTCATACAATCATCAAGAACCCAACCACTGATTGTTGATTTTTATTTGATATGAAAGAAGTACTTCCATATCTATATTGCTGTTAATCTTGGAGTTAGAATCCCAAAAAGGGTTTGGTGTTTTGACAATTTCCCCATGTGGAAAGGTGTAAAAATCTTTAAAAGTATGCACCATAGCTTGGGCTTAACATTTATTGCGTGCAATTTAAGGCACTTGATTGAATGTACCATGATACACCTTTTCTTAGTGCCACATTGATTTAAGATTGCCATTCTCCTCCTTTAGTGTTCCCATTCCAAGATCAAGGTCAACTATTTTTAATAACTTTCGAAGGATAATTTCTATGAATAATAATGCTCTTTTATTAATTTCTATAATAAATTTACTTGAAAAACCCTTTCAAATAATTATATGTTCTCTTAGTTTTAAAGGTTTGTGGTCACATAACAATCTACCTTGAGTATTTGTCTGACTCAATTTTTTGGAATCCTACTTTTGGTTCCTCAAATAATTGATTTCATTTTCTATGTATAAATATAGATAAAAAGTTGACATGGGATGCAAAATATGAAAGGTTGATGATTATAGAAAATTTATGTATGGTGCTTTTTTTTGTTTTTTAGTTAGCATGTTGGCCATTGATACTAGTGTTGCTAATCATTGTACATCTCATTGTTGTTACCCATGACAATAGATCCAGTCTTGTTGCCTAGGAGTTATTTTTGTCTATAAGTATCTCCTTGTGGCTCCAAATATAAACCTACCATATTTTGCTGGAAAGCTTTTGATCTGCATTTTTCAAAAATTAACAATCAAGTTTAATATCCATTGTGAAAAAACATTCTTTAATGAAATTATCATTCTTATACATAATAACAACAAGTGATTGAGGATTTCCTTTTCGCAGGACTATTATTTACTAGCATGTGTCAAGGCTTTCACACATCTACATTGCATTTTCTACTTTTCTATGCAAAGTTGTAAGACTTAATTTATTTTTGTATATGAGGTAGTGTTGATTATAGTATTAAAAAATTGCAATCTGTGTTTACCTATAGCCGTAAACAACTCTTCACTTTAACATGTAGGTTCCAAAGTTTTGCTTTTATGATGCAGCAAAGCCAATATTCACTTCACCTCGTTTTCTGCCACCAACTAAAATAGAGAAATGTCAGGTGAGCATGGTTGTAATTTATAAAATGATCTTTGTTATTATTTTTTAAATTGTACAAATTTTGGTGAACCCACCTCCTTGAGATTATCTTGGCTAATGTTGCAGGTACGAGATTCAGTAATTTCACATGGATGTTTTCTTCGGGAATGTAGTGTAGACCATTCCATTGTTGGAATCCGCTCAAGATTGGAGTCAGGTGTTAAATTAGAGGTAGAAATAGTGTTAGGCTTCTTTTCATTGTGGATAACTAATCAAAGTTGACTCATTTGTAGAGCATGGAGATTGATTTCACCCTTGTATCTGACACCCTGGATGCTGCCCTTTCCAGGATGCCATGATGGTTGGGGCTGATTACTATGAAACAGAATCTGAGATTGCATCATTACTAGCAGAAGGGAAGGTTCCTATTGGAATAGGGAAGAACTCAAAAATAAGGTTAGAATGACATGCTTTCAGTATTTAAGAGTAGTTTTAGTCTTTATACAATTTCTTATATGGTATCTTCCTTCAACAGGAATTGCATCATTGATAAAAATGCGAGGATTGGGAAGAATGTTATGATATTGAACACTGATGTAAGATTACTCTTCCTTTATGTTGTATTTATCTTCATCCTCTGGTTTGCTAGTTGGTGCCTTGTGTGTGCTAATAGTTTCTTTTGCTTGCAGTCTGGATATAATTTACTCCACAGATGGAAGTTTCAAAAATAATCTCATATGTTATTACACCCAAAGAACATTAATAACAGAAGATGAACTGGCATGGTATATGTAGAAGCTTATCGATGATATTATAAGCCATTGTACAAACCAGTGCAAGAAATCTATAGGTGCCCATGAAAATCTAGGGTAAAAGTGGAATAATACTATATATGCCTGCAAACATAAGCCCACTTGCTGAAAGCCCTTCTTACCTGCCCTTTCCTTTGAAAAAAATTCTTCTTCTATCCATGTTCTCTTGTTCCATTTGGACAATTTCACTCATAAATCCTATAAAAACTTCATCTCTGAAAACAACTGAACAAGAGGTAAAGTCTTGCAAATCAGAAAATCACGATTTTGAATCCCATAAAGCCAAAATGTGAAACTGGCAAAAAATCTAATTAAGTCCTGAAATGTGATGCACAATGGGAATTGCAAAAATTGTACCCTTAGGACCAATTTACTCAAAATGAGAAACCCTTGAAGATGCAACAAACAAAACTTAATGCTCAAAATCACAAAAATTAGTAGGCTGGATTACTTTCATTTGGAATGCAAAAAGAGTAAACAGGCCTAAAATTCTTGATTTTCACAATTGTTTATCTAAATTGCATTCTCTATCTTTTTTGCCAAAAATCATGAAAATGTGAAATTGCTCAAAACCTTTGCATTCTTCGCTTTTTGTGTCTTAACTACATGTTGTACCCTAAATTAAAATTTTTGCTACACTTAAGCATTTTGAAGAAATGAGTCAAAATATTGTTAAATTTGTCAGAAACAAAAATGTGAAATTGCTCAAAACCTTTGCATTCTCCGCTTTTTGTGTCTTAACTACATGTACCTCAAATTAAAATTTTCGCTACACTTAGGCATTTTGAAAAAATGAGTCAAAATACTGTTAAATCTGTCAGAAAATGTTAAAATTGGGGTTTTGCATGTCTTGCATGAGGGTCAAAAACTTAGAAATTTCAAAATCAGGCAATCTGGGTCGGTTCAAAATGATCAAACCAACAATACCCAGACTTCAGTTTTTCATCCCTAAATATTAGGAAAATTTCTATTTTTAGTAGTTTTCTAAAAATAGAAACTTTTTCTGGGTTTCTTACAAAACGGATGCTTGTAAAATTTTCTAAAAATAGAAAGTTTAGCCATTAGGGTTAAGACTGATTTTGATTGGCTTAAAATCTATGTTACACGGGGACGCGTCCCCTGCCCCAAAATCCTCTGTACCCGGCCCCATTTGTCCCGAGGACAGAGGGACGCATTGGGGACAGTCCCCCGCCGTCCCCAAATTAAGAAAATCCACAGGAGACGGTAGGAAACGTTTCCTCCTGGTTGGGAACGGTCCCTTGTCCTCGGGGACGGCGGGGGACGTTGGAAACGTCCCCCCGTCGTACCCGGGGACAACTAACCGTCCCCTGCGTGCCTCAAGCCTCCAAACATTAAAAAAACATAAAATTTTGTTTTTTTTAAATATTTTTGCCTGCTGCTAAATGTTGTGCGGCGCCCATGTTGATTGGCAACCTAAATTTTTCTCCAAAAACTATAGAGTAAAATGTAAATGAAACTTAATAAAGTTTCACGACTATCAAACTAGTCTCTCACGGCAAGTGATGACTCTGAGGAAATAACTAATAAGGTCATGGGATTTTACCAGATCTGTGTGCTACATATTTTCATCAAAGATTTTGTACACAAGATCGTTTCCATTGAAACAGGAACTAGTTTTTCATAAAAGATTGCAAACATCTTTATGTAGTTTTTCACCATATGAAACTCAATGCAACAGGAGCATATGTTTAGGCTAACACAAACAATAAATAAGGTTGTGCTGACACATAATGGAAGCAACATATCACACTTGTGAGATTTAAGGCAAGCAATAAACATTTTGGCCAAATCATATTTTTGTTTTTCTTGTGCAGAAGATTCCTCAAGCTTGATCATCTTAACTTTAAGCTCATTTTACCTCTGTTCTAGCTGGTATTTTATGTTTTGAACCTTTGGTATCAAGCTGTCTATAGAACGGTAATGATATATAATCAAGTATAATCTATCTATACAAGATGGTGATCAAATACAAACTCGATACAATTTTTGTATGTGGGTTCTGGAAGCTTCACAGACCACGACCAATATGTAAATTTGTGATATTGATAAAAAGATAGATTTATTCCTACTGCACAACATCAAAAATTCCATGATTCAACTGATAATGCAGACATATATTTCAGAATCATGTGCCCATCTTTTGTATGAATAATAAATTGCAATTGACAACTAAAACCAAGTTTTAGACATATGGATGTGAAGAAATGTGATTGATAACAAATCGGATGGCCTCAATTTTATCAACTCCCTTTTCAGGGTTTTCAAAAGTAAACACTTCCTCAAGAATCATTACAAGTTCAACAGTACCTAAGTTGTCTAATCCCAAGTTCTTTTAAAAGTTAGTAGACCAAAGAACTTGCCATAGTTGCAATTGCAATGTCTTAAATAGGACGCATAAGATCATCCCAATATTTCAGAAAAGCCTACGCCAAGGTATTTTAGCTACAAAGTATTTCAAATATTTTATTGAAATGGTTTATGAAACACTCATTGCATGCTGAAACAAAGAAATTTTGTTTGAGCCCAAAGTAAACTCCATTTCAAAAAAGGCAATGGTTCTTACCAAAAGGTTTGTATCCTTTATATATTGATATTGCTGTTATGAGTTACTAATTTATTGACATATATCTCTCTCTTTCCCTCTCTCTGTCTATAATATATTAATATATATTGAAAAAATCATATATATATATATATATATATATATATATATATATATGTATTTTGTATGTCGCCGTCCCCTACCGTCCCCTAAAAATGCCCCCCTAGGAAATGTCCCGGAAATGCGTCCCCAGCCGTCCCCCCGTCCCCGTCCCCGTCCCCGTCCCCAAAAGGCCATGCAACATAGCTTAAAATACTTCCTCATCAGGCTGGTACAGTTAGAATCACAAAAAGATCAGTTTTACCCTACTGGGTCTATTCTGCTTTTTCAGAAGCTATTTCCGGAGATCCAAGGTCATCAATGGAGGTCAGTCAACTGCCAAGTGTCAGAATCAAACAGAGGCTGTCAACGAACAATGTGCACAAAGAGCAAGGAACAGGCATAAGAAGTTTGAAAAATGAAAAATGCAAAATTTTGTCTAAGCTTGGAGACTATAGGTGCCCCAGTCAAGAAGAGGTGCCCATACTTCAATGCCTTAGAATATTTTTCATTCCGACAGTCAAAGACAAGGAGGGGAAGTTAAACAAGGTAAAAAGTTGAAAAATTCATAAATTTTTCTAGAAGGAGAAAGGCGCCCAGCTTTTCAAGAGGTCAAAAGCCAAAATTAGGGTTTTTTCCTTCAGGCCAATGTTGCTCAGAATCATCCCAGCTCCACAACGAATCAGTTAGCACGCCCGTTAGATGATCCAATCATCGGCAAATCCAAGACAAATAGAGCTCACGAAGAGAGATGTTTTAAGACTTTGAAGACGAAGAACACAAAATAAATACTAAGTCTGGAGAAGATGGGCGCCCTTGAAGGAGAAGGGCGCCCAAGCTTTTGAGGTGCTAAATGATAAAATTTGCAGAAGGTCCTTCCATTGTAACTTCGTGAAACTGGATCCAGCTTTCCAACGCAACCATCAGCTCGTCCGTCAGAGTTAACAGTCGTCATATGTCGCAAGCGAATAGAGGAGAAAAAGTGTGTGAAATGACGGATGTTGGAAGCAACAGTGAAAATTCAAAATAAAAAACTATCTCCAGAGGAGATGGGCGCCCTTGAAGGGGAAGGGCGCCTAGGGTTTAGAGCCACCAGAAGTCAGTTTTTGGAGATGAGGTATCCAAAAGACCCCTTCCAGAATCATCTCAGCTATCTAGTGAATCCATCAACCAGTCAGTCTGATCAGCACAACGCTCGAAATCATCAATTCCTCTGAAGGTCAAAAGACGAGCATAAAGTTGAAGATTATAAAAATGGCTAACACTGGAGAAAATGGGTGCCCCTATCAGAGATAGGCACCTGACAATTCGAAGGGTCAAAGGAATCTTTTAGCAGATGACGTCTCCAAAACCATATTGTTAGATTCGATCAGGCTTCGTAATGGAATATTCAGTTCGTTCGTCGGATCAATTAGGAAGCCGGGAGACAGAGTTCAAACAGGGTTGAAAAATGAACGGAAGATGAAAATGATGGAAAACTGGATAAGTCTGGGGAGATTGGGCGTGCCATACCTCAAGAAGGGTGCCCAACTTCTCATGCCTTAGTAAATTTTTTAGAATTTTCAAAAATTTCAAAAGAGAGAAAAAACGCCTTTGCTCAAGGCGTGAGCTAAGTTTAGGGTTTCATCAAATTAAGGTTTTGAGAAGCTGTTTTCAAAGCAAAAACTTATTTAAGGACATCTCTATGCATTATTTTTCATATTTTCTTGCAGGTGTCTTCAAGGAGAAACAAAACAGCAACTTCAAACCTATATTTTTCAAAATTCAAGAACCTTAACTTGCTGGTTTCTCATAAAATTTCAGATCAGCAATCAAAGAAGGCCTCTTTTTTCATATTTCGTCATCAAGAACATCAAATTTGTGAAGAAGAAGGCTAATATTATCAATTTTCAGTAGGCTGATCTCCATATTTGTTCTATCTTCTGGACAAATTGTTGAAGAATTTTCTCAAAATTGCAGCAGTTGTTTTTATTTTGCATGTCAAAGAAAACTTCAAATTCTTCCATTTCTAATCTTCTGGGTCTATGCTAAACCTTCTTCTGGACAAAACCCATATCACAGCTTTTTTAGAGAAACTTAAAGTTATTGCTTTTTCAGTCATAAGTCAGGGTTTGCAAAATCTAATCTAATCTTCACTTCAAATTTTCAAAAAGGGACGATCTGGGTTGGCTTGTAACGAAATTCTAATCAAAACCCATATCTCAGAAAAAATCTCAAAATTTCATCCGTTTGAGGAAGAAAAATCAGCAAGCTAAAATTAGAAAGTTTGTTAAAAATTGTCAGAACCTAAGCATGTTTACTGTCAATCTTTAAATTTTGTAGAATCGAGTACACTCTTACAGAGTTCAAGACCAAATCAGCGTTGTACCATGATTTCATTGAAACGGTCGAGACTGACTTGCTTCATATCAAGCCAGTATTCAATTTACGTCCTTTGGAAGATGCAGGCAACACCACCATCAGGCATCTTGGCCATTCAGGGCTTCTTGCAGCAGCATCCATACCTTTCTTAGTATAGAGCCTAGAATTCATAATTGCTTGTATCAAGAGGTTACAAAGGGTAGTAGATCAGCAATGAGTGCCAAAAGGAGGTTGGACTATACATGACTTGTTATACAGGAGCAACCTACAGCTGAAACATAAATTCCTCCACCAACGCCCATATTTCAAGAAGAAGTACAAGATGAGCCTTTGATACAAAATCCCTTACCATCTCCTAGGTCTTCGCCACTTCACATTGATTTGGAAGACGAGGAGATAGAGGGCGATGTTACAATTATTCCTCCCTTGGATGTTAATAAAGATACCACATCTTGGCTTGAGAGCTCCTTGGGAAGGACGAGAAGAAGGCCTCCGTATCAGGTGATTGATGATGACCTCAGTATATATCAGGAAACACCCAAAAAGAAGGCCAAGAAACAAATGTATTTTGAGAGGAATCTTGAGGGTGAAATGGTCATGGAGACAGCTACGCCTCTTGAAGATAAAATCAGGGATGAGGTGGATGTTGATGATTTCATAATGGTCAAAGCAAACCTCGGTAAAAGTACCCGACATGCTGATATGAGTTTGCTTAAGATGGTAACTGAAAATATTCAAGAAAGAGTGCATAAGGATGGAGAAGACAAGGCAGCCCTCAAGGCTGAAAATCGTCAACTCCGGTTATATATATCAAATCTTATTCAAGGCACCTCACAAACAACACAGTTGTTGCCACAAGTTTTAGAAACACCAGCTGATCAGCAGCAGTTGAGGCAGTTGGTTATTTGTGGAAAACAAACTCAGGAATGGATTGAAGAGTTCATCGTCAAAGGAAAAGAAATTCTAACACAGGTCTTCCAATTAAGATACAAAGCTCATGACTTACGTCAAGGTATCCAAGATTTTGAGCAATTGATAGCCAAGTTCAAGCCAATGCACGAAATCATAATTGCAGACTTAGAGATGGCTTATGGCTCTACAATGGCAAGAGAACACAAAAGACAAATCCTGGAGTGGAAAGAAGGTCACCTTTTCAAGGTAAATACATATGTTAGAATATCTGAGAAGTTTGCAGTGTATAAACAAAGAGTCATTGATACTCTTAGGTTCATCAGAGAATTTGTTGCAGCAATTCCTTGTCAGTATTGCCTTGAGGATGGTTCATACATTGGGCTTGACGTAGTCCAAGCTGAGTTTCAGAGTGTCTTGCACGGCAGCGATGACAGTGTTGGAAGAATGAAGATGATTTCCATGATGTCAGCATAGTTCGAGAAAGCGGCCTATGAGAGTGAAGATTTCTTGAGATCTATTGCAGATGGTGAAGAAATCTTGGAAAAACGACATTTTTCTATTAATAGTATCAACACTCCTACTACAGATGAAGTTGCTCGTTTTTTAGCGGATGTGATCAAGATTTAAATCTGCTTTCTTCTAGAAGCTTCTTCCACCCTTTGTTTCTATTCTTATCTCAATTCTTATCCATTCTTTGAGGATAGAAAGAAAACAGTTGTAACAAGTTGTAATGAGTTGGCACTTTCCGTTTTTAGATGCTTTCTAGGGTTTAGATGTTTTATCTTTTCTAGAATTAGAAATAAATCTTGCATGTTGGCAAGCAGTAGTTGTAAAAGCAAGGAGATTTTAGGGTTCCCTACTTCTCTGCTTAGTTATAAATAAGAGCAGTGTTTGCTCATTTTTCTTTAACCGTGTATGTGATAATAGAATTGTTGAGCTTATGCCTTCATGTTTGTTATCGTCTAGTGTCAGTTCACTTTGTGTAAAGAGAAAGTTTGCATGCCTCCTTAGCTGCAAATCCTTGTTTAGTGCATGTGTTATGTGTCAATTATAATCACGTTGATCGCATGTTGCAAGTATTTTGCTACAACTTGCTTTCCCAAAATTGTAATCTTTGTTCCAGAAGTTTGAGTGAATAAAATCCTGAGCGTGCTTTGTTTGCCTCGATATAAATATCTCAGATTTCCATTTATCGTTTTGTGTTAGAAGTGTGAGGAAATAAAATCTTGAAGCTTGCTTTGCTACTCTTGAAATAAAAGTCTCATATTTTTGTAATACTTTTATGATCTATTTTTCAGCTTGCCTTAAATGCATGTTGAAGAAAAGTTTGTTTAAGTATCTTTGTCAAAAAATTAATCTCGTCATTTTCTAAACTCTCTTGCTTTGCGTTTACTTGAGAGGATAGAAACGTTTTAAGCGTAGGTTAAGTTGTAGCTGTCTAGTTTCATTAAAGGGAAAACCTCAGCTGCAACATCTAGTGTTCTATAACCTTGTGTTCTCGCAGCTGAACCAAAAAGATAGGCGTAATTAAGTTTAGTTTACTTTCTTTATGCAACTCAGCAAAAGAGGGAGCTTCCCCTCCTAATTTGAAGAGCAGTTTACTACACATAGCTCTCTGTTTCCAGAACGCATTCCAAAGGTGTGATTTGAAACGCCAACACTACATACACTTTTTTTGGCATAATCTTCACATTTGAAGTTCATTTTTCATCTCATTCAAAGCATAGGATCACTCTTTCAGCATATTATTAGTGGAATGATTTTCGATTTTTTTTTAGTACAAATGATGCAAAATATTTGTATAATGTACTCTTGCTTTCACAACTTTAAATTTTTTAAGATATTGCCAAATCTTTTAGAATTGGTGATGATCTTTGCCCTCAAACATGGTCATTTCTACATGTTTTTGAGGTTCTCATGTGCCCCAAGCACATGGCAAAGTACATAAATATAGCCAATTATCACCCCCTCACTTTGTGATTAGGGCTAACTCATCCACTCGCTGAATTTTGAAGCAATCAAAGGCCTAGACATAATTGCCTTTTCTATGTTCGATAGGGACATGCCCTTGGGTACTTTTCAATTATCCCCTTACTTCAGACATTTTGGGGATGCCTCAAAACTGCCCTGAGCCACCCCTGATCTTTGCAAAAATATTGGAAAAGGCTTGTAGCAATCCTAAGATGTTAGGGAATGGTTGGGGATGTTAAAGATGTCCTTGATTGTCGTGGGGATGATTGATAGTCCCTTATTGAAAAAGTATGCTTTAAAAAATTGTCTATAATTTAAACTTTTTAAAAATTAGAGTGGTACAATGTGTGGATCCAAAAGGCCCCTACACTACTTTCAGATACCGAAATGATATTTACAAATTACATTTGACTCTAGCCTTTGGCATTTCCATGTGGAGCAACATTTGGTTTGGCATTTGGAATAGCATTGGTAGTCTGTTGGATCCACAGTTCCACCTTATGGAGGTCCATGTTTGAATCAACGTTCGATTATGTTGCAGCTACTTGTAGGGAGAAGAAACAATCTGCGTAGTTTTAGTGACAGCTGAATAGTGAACAGTGAAGAGAAATTTTGTTGATATTTTGCTTTGGATCCATGGTTCCACCTCATCTACACCTTGTTTAGTATAGATAGTGATAGTTGAACAATGAACACTAATAATGAATAAAGATTCTGCAGTTTGTGGTACGAATGGTAGGTTGGTAACACTGTAGAAATATTTTTTTAGTTTGTGGTTTGAATGGAAGGCTGGCAGCCCAGTTTTCTTTATTGATTTGAATTTCTTTTTACAGTTTGAAACTTGTTCTTTTCTGAACAACATGAGCAGCAACAAGGGTAGTGGACATGAAAATGTTCGAATTGGCTTAATTGGGTGGTTCATTAGAGTGTGGTAGTGTTGTGGGTGAAGTGAGACATCCACATAACCCATTTGAATGCCCTTCCATCCTCTTAAGACCTTATGCAAAGGGTCCATTCCAACCCTCTAAATCTTTTTTGTAATATGTAATAGCTTTAGAAAAAAAATTAAAAAGAAAATTCATGGGGGAGTAGAGTTTGGTTGTGTCATTTGTGAAACAAAGATTTCAGAGACAACTACACTGGGGCATCTAGTCACCTTTTGCAGATTATCGCAATTAAGGTTCATGAAAAGATAGCCATGGCTAAGTAGGTAGAGGTAAATAGATCGTTTATGGAGAGAAAAGCAAGATTTAAGGGTGTGCCAATTAGAGTTTGCAAAATTTATTGTGCCATCTATAGTTGCTAGTGGTGAGGCTTTTACAAGAGGAAAGCAGAAGAGAAGCAAGAGGTCAGGGTCAATTGTAGGGATATTGAATGTACAATCATGGAAAGTAGTAGATACTTTAGTTGCCAAATTTTTCTTTGCTTTGCCGACACATTTCATGTGGCATGGTCTCCCTATTGCAAATAAATTTTAAAAGAGACAAATGCCATTGGTTTGTCATATGCCTCCCCAAAGAACATAAGCTACACACCAACCTCTTAGATAAAGAGTATTCTAATGTTAGTTTGTTGGTGGACATGAAGGAAACTTGGCTAAGGATGGGCTGCTCTATTATCATGGATGGTAGGACTAATAATAGACATCAACCACTCAGCAATATCATAGGCACATGTGTAGGGAATTTTTATTTATCTAGAGCTATTGATTATTCAAGGAAGCACAAGGATTGTCATACTAATAACCACCCTCAATTTTTTTTTTGACAATATGAAACACAACATGAAGCCAAACAGACTGTTATTTCTGCTGTTACAAGAGCTAATAAGATTACAATGCTGTTTTCAAGTGCTGATATAGTGACACTAAATAAAATGGACTACTCACGTTTGTCCACTGTACAAAATCCAACTCCCAGCAGGAAATGAGGATGATTTACCTTGAAAGGATGGTCTGGACTCTGGATGATGGCATGCAGGTCTGAAGCAGACTGTGAACACACACTAATGAACAAAACAACTAGAGATAATGCCCAGCTAACTCACCCACGTCATAGCCAACACACCCAATATTGCTGAAGGCAGTTTAACTCTGATAACACCCTACATTCACCCCAAAAGCATCATAGCCCTGTCAATATCAGTTGCAGGTCTGAAAATGATCAACAGTAGTCCAATCAGCAGGTATAATTGGCTGTATGGCCCCCCATAATCTCATCTGAATCACCAAAAACCACCTCAAAACCCTTTAAAAACCTTCTCAGATGTCTTGGTGCCACTGACCAGCAAGGAAAGACATCAAACATGCAACGATATGACCCTGGGTTCTAACGCCCAGCAGAGGACAACTTGGTACAGCCTGGTATAGGTACGGCCAGCAAGCAAAGGCACCAAAAAATGCTTAAAGTGTGCAGCCAGCAAATAACCTAGTCCTTTCAGATCTGAGCACAATGTTAAACACCTCCAAACTGTTTCACTCATAGAATGAAACGTGCTGATTGCATGTGACTACACAGAATGGCAGGAAAGAGTGGCTCTGATACCACTGTAACATAGACCCCTGATTTTTTTTTGGAAACCTCTGTCTCCTGATTGGTATGCTTGCTGTTATGTTCTGGTTTTGATTGTTTCATGCATTGTTTTGATCATGGTTTCATTGCCAAACAATAGAAATATGCAAGAAGGGAAAATACTGAAATAGAACTATGCTTTTCAGAACAGATTACATCATCAACTAGAATCTATTGATTTCCAGATTAAATCAGATTTATTACAAAGGTAATTCAGACCTGATACATGAAGTTTCAGACCTGAAGTTGGTCTCACAACAGCAGCAAATAAGCTTCAAAATACCTCCAATCAGCTGCCAAACACTGAAACTGGACTGATATGGAAGAGGTTATACATCAGCAACCTCACCCAATGATGTCCTCAAATGGTACGGCCCTTCTTGAGGGCGATTTTGTCCTAAAAATCAAACCTTCACCAAAAACCCTAAATGAAAGCTTGAAATGTGGTGCCAAGGAAAGAGGAGTCCAATGCTCCAATACCCAGAATGACGTGCCAAACCTTGTTGGAGCTGCAAATGGTTTTATCCTTCAACCACTAGAAAAATCTGTGTTACCAGAACTTCTGATATTTCATTTCAGACCACAAAAAACACACCAAAATGCCTACTAAACTACTCCAAAAAGATGCAAACTCCAAAACACACCAACACCAAAATACCCAAATCAAAATACCATATAAATCTTCATCTTTCACCTCTCAAAACCCTGAAAATCCGAACTCTGTTGAAGCACTGTGTGATCATTGGATGGAACCACTCAAAATTTGACTGGGGTGGATCTCTCACCATCGAAACCAACTCAATACGGCAAGGGTTTTCGTCCTCAACATGCAGCCCAAGTATTCTGGAGTGTCATTCCAACAGCATTCTATTAAGTTGCCAAAAAGAAGATAACCAAATGAGAGCCAAAATGAAGTTTTATAGAGAGTGGGAGGGAATTAGGGAAACTTTAGGTTTTGAAATGCTTTTCCCTCCCAAAATCCAATGCCCCCCTTATGAGCCTTACAAATTTAATAAATTAAAACATCTTATCCCTCCTTGGGTGTCCATGCCTCATAAGGAGACTATTTTGCTTTATTTAGCCTTCTAAAACAACGTAAAGTTATCACATTAGGCACCAAGGTACTTTTTTGATGACCACCTACCCCTCACTTAAGTTATAAAGTTATTTTATAAAAATAATTTAAGAGATTGATAAAAAACAAATATTAAATAATCCAACCTTAGGCTCTCTAATGCCACCATAGAAATAAACACTACTGAGAACACTATGGGCCTGAGACTAGTATTTTGAAATAGCCTTACTATAAATAGTAACTACTAAAAATAGTAAGTACTCACCAAACACCAATTGGCACAAAACTGAAGATTACTGAGATGCCCTGTGACTTACTAAGAATAGTAAGCACTGTAAACTGGCCACTGCTATAAATAGAAAGTCTTGCCGAAAACCAACATTGAGCCCAAAGCTCGCCATTGAGTCCCCTAATCCACTCCAACTACCCTACAGGAAGTTTGGAATAGGCTAATGGACAATCCCACTGCTCAAGAGCGAGAAGGGGACATTACAGTCCTCCCTTCCCAAGATTTCTTGCCCTCAAGCAATCGCAATTCAAGATGTTGTAATATCTTTTCATTCTCCCAAGTAGCATCCTCCACTGGCAAATTCTTCCACTTAACCAAATACTCCTTAATCACCCTCCTCTGCAATGTGCACTCCCTGACCTCCAAAATAGCCTCTGGAATGAGAATCAACTTGCCTTCCTCATCCAAATGAGGCAACTCTATAGTAAGGACCACATTTTGACGAAGTGCCTTCTTAAGGTGTGAAACATGAAAGACATTATGCACCTTGCTACTCTCAGATAGCTCCAATTCATAGGCCACCTCTCCAATTCTCTTGGTGACTCTGAAGGGACCATAAAAATGAGGCTTAAGCTTTTCTAAAACACTCTTCTTGAGAGTGGACTACCTGTAGGGTACACCATGTCCCCAATCTCAAAAACTCGCTCAATACGATGTTGATCAGCATACAACTTTTGTTGATTCTTGGCATGTTGTATGTTCTCTCTTAGAGATCTCATGATGTCTTGACTCTCCTAAAGAAGATCTTTGGATCTAGGCACCCTGCAATTTCCAAAAAGCAAATCAACAAAGATGGGAGCTTTGTAACCATACAATGCCATGAATGCATTGTAGAGTTGTAGCAATATTCTCCTAAGTGTAACCACTTAACCCACGCTTATGCTACCTTGAAACATACTTGCACAAGTAACCCTCCACCCATTTATTCACCACCTCAGTTTGCCCATCAGTCTGAGGGTGGTAACTAGTGCTAGGTGTCAGCTCCGTATGTAATGTCACCATTTTCGTTATCCTTATTCAAGTTAGTTTGGTTTTGACTCACTTACTATTTTTAGTAACTGGTCCTGGCAGTAGTACAGTGCAAGGTTTCTTGTTTGGGTAGTGTGTGGTAGTTTTCAAGTGAACTCTAATGTTTGGTGATTGTAGTATTTACTATTTTTAGCAGCTGCTATAAATAGTAAGTCTATTTTCGGTAACTCATCCTAGCCAAGGCTACTTCAGCAGTGTCTATTTCCAATTTGAGCGTTGGCATGGCTAAGGTTCAATTTAATTATTGTTTGTTTTTCTCACTTAAGTTATTTTAATAAAGTTTCTTTAACTTAAGTGAAGGGGTCAAGGGGTCATGTAAAAAGTACCTTGGAGCCTAATGTAATGATTTAACGTTGTTTTAGTAAGCAACGAAAGCAAAATGGTTTCCTTATGAGCATAGACGCCCAAGGGAGGTATTTTGAATAAAATAAAATAAAAAGGACCCCTTAGCTTGGTTGCACAACACTATTTTAAAAGAGGGGCCATGCATTTCAAGTGGATGCTTAGAAAAGAGGTTTATTTAATTATTTATCATTTTTAAAGGCTAATATTATGCCTCATAAGGTGGGACACCTAGTTTGGGCTTAATGTCAATTTTAAATTAAAAATCAAAAGTGGAATTTTGGAGGCAAAAAGCTGGATGCCCCTCTTGGGGTAATTTCATGTCATTTCATAAAGTGAAATGGGAGGAAAATATATTCAAATTCAAATGCAAGTTGCCCTAATTCTTCCCTCACTTTATAAATATGAGTTTGAGCTCTCATTTGCATATGAATATTTTGGCAACTTAAGGAGACTCTGTTGGAATGATTTCAGATTTTGATTGCAGTTGACAAAGGACGAAAGCCATCATTTTTAGCATTGGTTTCAATAGTGAGAGATCCACCCTAGCCAGTTGGAGTGGTTCTATCTCAGGGATCACCTAGGGCATCAAAGAGTTCTGGTTTTTCAGTGTTTTTGAGTGGTGAAGATGAAGATTTTCTTGGTATTTTGATGTGGGTTTTGAAACTTTTTTGGTGTGGGATTGACGGTGTGAGTGTTGTTAGGTTATTGGCTCTTTGGGGTGGTGTTTGGAGGCGATTTTGGGTAATTTTCTGAAGTCTGATCTGCATTCTCAGAAGTTCTGGAAAACTCATTTTACCAGTGGCTGAAGGTTACATTCTCTCATAGCTCTGTTTGTACTTGGCACATCTTTCTAGGTATTAGTACATTGGAATCTTCTCACTTGGGCGCCATCCTTCAAGCTATTGTTTGGTTTTAATAGTGGAGGTCTGATTTATAAGGGCAAATCACCCTATCTTGTGAATCATGCCATTTGGGGGTTTCATGAATAAGGGTCTTCTGTTATGTAGACCTCTTATTCTGCCTTTTTTCAGTGATCAAGTAGCTGGTTGTGGCATAGAAGATCAGTGGGACTTGGGCATTTCATGCATGAGACAAGTTGGGCAAAGTTATGTTGAGTTGTTGCCATTGTAAGCTCAATACCAAGTCTGAAAACTGCTCTTATCAGGTCTGATCAACATTTGTAATTGTCTGATTTTGAACTCTACCAAATGCTCTTATCATAAGTTACTATTCATTAAAGGAAGCAATGTTTCTTCTTAATATTTCCTTGAATTTTGCAATATGCAATGTGTTGTTATGCATCATGAAAACAATGGAAACAATCAACTAAACACCACAGAAAAACAATACAATAAGCATACAGAGTTTTCAAAAAGTTATTTCTTTGTTTTTCCATTTCAATTCATTGTTTTAGAAAGTTTTTATTATGTTGCAAAAGCATGAAAATTAGACACACAAATACATCAGCAAACAAACCAAACAACAGATTGCATCTTCAAAAAAAATCTGGGGTGACCATTACAGTGGTATCAGAGCACAGAGTATTCTACCAGCCTATTGGGTAGTTTAGAGGTTGAGTTTTAGCTGCAAATCATGGCATCATTGAGTGAAAAAAAGTTGGGCGAAACACTTTTTAATGCAGGTAAGAAACTTGAACACCTACCTCAGTCAAAAGGGGTTCTTCATAGCACTTTGGAGGAAGTAGAAAGGTGTTTATACATGGTTAATCAATTACCTTCTCAGCTGTTGCATCTAGCTATGACTCCATCGGTGCATTCTTTGGTTAAGCCAATGCTTCTGAGACATCAAGATAAAAATGTGAGACTTCTAGTCATCAGCTGTCTTAGTGAATTCACAAGGATTACAGCTCCTAAGGTTCCCTATGAAGATGGCATAACGAAGGAGGTTCTACAACTGATTGTTGAGTGTTTTTGTGGGATACTTGATGACCAAGGCCCTTCTTTGGTAGGAGGGTTAAGATGTTAGAAGTAATGGTGAGAGTTAGAACTTTTTACTTTTTGATTGATTTAGAATGTGAAGATCTTATTCTCCAGATGTTTCATTATTTCATAGCATCCATTAGTAAGGATCATGGAGAAGCTGTGTTTTCTTACGTGCAAACCATTATGGCCCTTGATGATTATGATACTATTCCCCAGTTCCTTGTATCTATGTTGATACCTATTTTGAGGAAACAAAATGTCTCTACAGCTGCTTCTGAGTTGGTCGATAGAGTGTTCAAACAATGTGAGGGGAGGTTGAAGCCCTTCTTGGATATTGAGGGATACAGTACAAAGCCTCAAGATGATTCTATGATGGTGCATGCATCTATTCATATTGAGGATGTGTGCAATACAACAGAGCTATCTTACAGAGAATGTATGAAAAGAACCCAGGATGACCTTTTAGGCATGCATGTGGCTACCATTGATGAGATAGTGCATGAGGAAAAGGACATAACAGCAGCCCTGAATGCATCTCTTGAGCTTTCCAATGCAGTTGTTGACGCTAGTACCAAGTTTGACAGGGTTGAGATCAGTCATATACCTTCAGATGATGGGTTCAGTGAGAGCATAAGGGATGAAGTTTTCAAAGCAGCTGAAATAGATGAACCTTTCCAAACAACAAACAATGATGGTCACAGATATGAAGGCTTAGGTGGTTTTGGTTTGGATTTCCAAACTAAGGTTATGGAGAGAGATGCTTATGTTGACATCAATATTGGTGAGTTGGAAAGTGATTTATTCAGAGAGACAACATCACAAGAGGAGCATAGTGAACACATATTCTGTGAACAAAGCAATCAGCATTTTAACACATGGGATCCGATCGTGTTGAAACCAAAGTATGGTGAGGAACCTACATGGTATAAATTTCCTTTTGATTGTGATGATGTTTTGATTTTAGAGCACAATGCATGCATGGAGGATGGCATTGATGGTGTTGATTCATTTCTTGAAAACAAATCTGATTCATCAACACATGAAGCAAACTTTGAGCAGAAGTTTAGTGACTTTGATGAGTTGGATCCACAGTTTACTATTGAAAATGATAATGGAAAGGCTCAAGTGACTTGGGACAGCCTTGGGGTCATTAGTGATAGGTATGAAGGTTCTGATTATAGTATTCATCATAGCAGCAGTTCACTTTCTTCACATCAACATGATTGGGAGAATCAATTTGTGGTGATTGTTGATAATCCTTTGTTTGAGGTAGATGCTGATATGGCGTATGACAATCCACTTTTTGAGTTGGATGATGGGACTACTCCTGGTTATAGCAATGCATTGGGTGAAAATAGCAACGTATGGGACCCGAGAGAAGATTCAAAACTTGAGTTGGAGTGTGGTTTTGATTAAAGTTCACATTATGAGGTGATTGGTTACCCTCCTAGGAGACCATCGGATATGAAATATGCAAAGGAAGCAAATGAAGATTGCATAGGGAGTATTATGACATTAGGAGATGCAGTATCTTCATGGGATGTATGAATGAATGAATGAAAGATTTTAATGACGTCCACGAGACTAAACAGTCTAAGGGACCAAGACAAAACCAGGCCTAATCAATCTTCATGCTCTTTTCCAAGTCGAGTCTCCTACTATTAAATTTGACTAGAAGGCTAGCCGTCTGATTAATCTTATCTTCCCCAAAGAGTTGTTGCATATTATCAACTTTCAAACCATTTTTGTGTTGAGTACGGATATCCTTGTAAGCGGTGCATTTCATGATGATGTGCCATTCCGTTTCCACAGTCCCTTAACATTTCAAATTTTGAAAAGTTTCCAAACAATGTTCTAGAGTTTGCTGAAAATTTCAGAACAGTAGCAAGGAAAGTTGGTTTAAAGCTTTTTACTTACGTAAATCTGGAGAAAGAAGGATTTAAACATGACATCTACATGTTTTACAATCCATCCTTTGGATTGAGTGATGTTATATATTATACTAATCTTTCTTTGGGGATGGTTTTGATGGCAACAATTGCTCCTCACATTTTAGTTGTTGGTGCTTTCATGGATGGGCTACAAGGAATTACTAAAGAATTCACAAATTTTCATGATGTGCATGTTGATTTAGATGGCACTTGGAGTTATGTTGTGCACCTTTCTAGGCACGTTGGAGATCATTTTTGGTTGTGTACTCATGCTTGGGATCCTCAACAAGGATTCATGAAGTTAATTGGGAATGGAAGGGAGGACATTTGGAGGTATAAGGATGAAAAGTTCAGAATTAATGATGTTCCTTTATTTACCAACCATTTGGTGATCCCATTTGCTTATCTACAAATGGATTGGAAAGCGATTTTAAGTAAAGATTGGAGTAATGAACAAATGGTTACTCTTGGGAGTGTTACTTGGCAAAGAATGGATAAGAATTTCAGTGTTAAGCTTGTGTTTGGATTGCAGGTCAGTCACTTCACTTTTTGGTTTGCTCTCTGTTGAGGATCGAACAACTTAGACAAGTCTCTATATCTTTCTGTAGAGATTCAATCTACAAGAGCAGAACATTTATTGATTTCGATGTTCTACTTTGAAGATCAAGTCTCTTATATATATGTTTGAGAAAAGACGTGACTTTTCGATTGACATCCCTCCGATTAAACAAGGCCGACAATCAATCATAATCAAGACATATATATATATATATATATTGATTGCACTCATGAATTATCATTATTGATATCAAATCTCCTGTGCTAAGTTTAATTTGCTATATATCTGATTTAATGAAAGCAAATTAAACTTAGCACAGGAGATTTGATATCAATAATGATAATTCATGAGTGCAATCAATATTGATCTCTGACCGAAGCTACCAGTTTTCAACACTCCCTCTTAGCTAGGGAAGAGAACTCCAATCAAGTTTATATTGATATCACCTAACTTGTGATATCAGAAGATATGCTATGCTTCTGGAAGTGTCAAGTCACATGACATTCTTCATAACACATCTTCACTATACAACACTCCCTCTAAGGAAATAACCTCCATCAAGTATACGTGATAACACCTAACTCGTGATATCATAAGATATGGTATGCTTCTGAAAGTGTCAAGTCACATGACATTCTTCATAACACATCTTCTTAATCAATACTCCCTCTAGGCTAAGGAGGATAACTTCCACTAAGTAAAAATGATATCACTTAACTCGTGATATCAGAAGATATGGTATGCATCTGAAAGTGTCAAGTCACATGACATTCTTCATAACACATCTTCATTATTCAACACTCCCTCTTTAACTAGGGAGGATAACTTCCATCAAGTAAACGTGATATCACCTAACTCGTGATATCAGAAGATATGGTATGCTTTTGAAAGTGTCAAGTCACATGACATTCTCCATAACATATCTTTATTATGGTATGTGCACTGACATCAAGTCACATGATGTCTACCATAATTCATGGCATATCCACGGATATAAATATCCACCATGATTATCTCTTTAAGGATCACAATGATCTTCAGAGATCAAGTCTCATGATATCCATCAAGGTGTCCAAGAGATACTATCATGACATGTCCACAGATATCAAGTCACATGATATCTATCATGATAGTTTATCATTGTAGAGTTGTCACTTTACAATGTCAAATACAAGTGTTCATTATCAGAAAGATCGTCACCTTTCGATAATGTACACAGGAGGAGTAGGCCCATAAAGTCATGGAGTCACACACATGACCAAAGAGTTTACACATTAAACTTCTTTATATATTAGTACAATTTATAAACAATTTGTATTTCAAACATAAATAACAAATTACATTTCAACCATACCAAGTTTCTTCCTAAAGTGCTCTACCTTGACTCGGGAGAAAGGTGTGGTGAGAATGTCTGCTATTTGATCATTTGAACTAACATACTCCAACTGGATCACATTCCTTTCTAACATGTCTCATAATGGTAGGGGATCTCAATGTGCTTAGATCAAGCAGTCCCACAAGCAATTTACGAAGCCAAACTGCTTCTCTTGCCCTCATAAAGTTTGCAATGTATTCAGTTTATGTCAAGCTTTGTGCCTGCAGATCCAAGAGATCATAGGCGATCCTAAACTAAAGCAACATCCCGATGTGCTTTTGTGATCGGTTACACTCCCAGCCTAAACAAATACAATGGTGCTTTGAAGATATCTCATTATGTGTTTTACAGCCATAAGGTGAATTTCCTTTGGCTCGCACATGAACTGGCTTAGAGCATTCACTAGGACCTTCCATTTGTAGTTGGAGTGCTTTATTAATTGAGCTATTGGCCTCTTGTGGCCAGCCCATCATTAGTCCGAGTGTGGCTTATATCCAACACCCCCCCTTAAGCCATACTGCGGGTGCATGGGGCACTTTAGATCCGAGGACCTGTCGTCATGGAGTCTCTAAACATGACGCCTCATCTCAATCTCAGAGATGAACAAAGCTTTCACCTCATATTTCTCTATCTCAAAGCATTACAGCAAGTGAAGATGAGACTCCTTCTGAAGCTCTAATTACTTCTTCTTAGAAGGGATGACTTCAGCCATCCACACAGTCTAATGGTTGCAAGCAAAGTCTTCATTTTCTTCTTCTTTTGTAAAACAATCTCTTATGCTTTTGATTCATCCTGAAAGCATTTAGAAGAGATTATAAATAGTTAAAAAAACTAAATTGTCCCAAAGAGAAATACCAATGCTAGAAGCACACATGATTCATTATTCCACTATTATTGCATGAATTAATAACTACATAAAAAATTCATGAACATTTTCCAAGCATGGAATACTTATCTCTTCAAAAATCAATCTAGCCATCTTGAATAAGTCACTGTCACAGGCCAAAAAGGAGCTCAAATTGCTACAGCAAAACTTAGAGATGTCTGCAACTTCATAAAACACCAACGCTTAGTAGGTACATAGTCTCAGAGACTCCCAACTACTCCCAGAATAGGATATGTGCTTCAAATGAAGTCATAACTCCTACACAAATGGAGAGGAGAGCTACGTTTGGACACCAAGGATACATGCCAAGCAATGGAGTCTCCACAGTTATAGAGATTAAGGCTAGTGAACAAGATACCTCCGTCCCTTAGAGGTTCTCGAGAATGTGTTAAGATGCATGTTCGTTATTGTCAGCTCTGTCTCAGCCAGTCCACACTTTCACCAATCATCAATGATTTCCCTGCTAATTCCTGATGAAAGGTTATGCACAAAAGGAGACTTCTGAAGATACATGGCTTCGCATAAGTGTTATCCTTAACCGAAAATAATCTTCCACAGAGGTAGTAATCCCAACTTTCCTCCAATGCCTTTAGCAACTATATACCATGTGCCTTCGACAACGGCCATCTTGATGACTTCGCGCTAATAAGAAAGGTGCCAGATATTAAATTTCGCCAGTGACGGGAAATATCTCGATTACGAAGAGCAACATTCAACCATTAATAAGTTTCAATCATTATCAATGGCTTCTATATCGCTTTCAGAATCTGCTATGCCATCTCCTTCACAGATTCGTGCCTTCCCTACACTGTCGACACTTCCAACGCAAAGATAAATATATATACTCCGACTTTCTCCAAGTTCAAGCGTGGAGAATAAATTCAACGGAGCAGATGAGGCACTGCGCATCGCCATCGCACTTGTCGCAGTCGCATGCAAAGTTCATCTCGATTTCCACTAGGTCTAGGAAATCATCGGCACTTCTTTAGAGTGGCCCAAAATCTTTCAGAAATATCTCTCTGTCTTTATAAAATCAAATCACACCACTCTATCAAAATTTGGTCTTATGACCATTAAATTTTGATAATGTCAGATGACCAACAGTGAATTCCTCCTTCCAAAATGCTTAATCAAATATGATCTGGTCTTCCCTAAACTTGGCTCTGATACCATGTTGAGGATCGAACAACTTAGACAAGTCTCTATATCTTTCTGGAGAGATTCAATCTACAAGAGCAGAACATTTATTGATTTCGATGTTCTACTTTGAAGATCAAGACTCTTATATATATGTTTGAGAAAAGACGTGACTTTTCAATTGACATCCCTCCGATTAAACAAGGCCGACAATCAATCATAATCAAAACATATATATATATATATATATCTGATTTAATGAAAGCAGATTAAACTTAGCAGTGGAGATTTGATATCAATAATGATAATTCATGAGTGCAATCAATATTGATCTCTGACCGAAGCTACCAGTTTTCAACACTCTCATTCAAGGGAGTTGGCACTTTCTTCTTTGTCAAGGAAGTAATAGATTTTAGTTGGAGATTGCTTGGAGGTGTCTCCCAACCACTTCTGAGCTATTTTGGTGCAACACAATGTTTTTCACTCATGCTTGTACTTTTGGGAAATTCATTGGTGTTGCTGTTGTTCTTTGTGTGGAGCACAACAATCAAATTGTACTCCATCGCTTCCAATTTTAAACAACGGACATTATTGTTTACTTCAAATCTTCATAACTCAGGGAGTCCATCTTATGAAGGTTTGTGATGTAAACTTTGATAATTTACACTCAGTCAGTTGTCTTTGCCGATTGTGTAGATAGTTTAGACCTGTTGGAGTACAAAGTCAGTGCCTTGCCGAACATTACCATTGAGGAGGTTGTCGCCATTGTGTCCAGATTTGTCGAACGAAGCATTGTTGAAGCGGATAAGGACGCAACTCTCAGTGGATGACTCATTTGCTTGTCAACTGGTTGATGTTTTAGCAACCCTAGTTAGGATTTTCTTGTTTAAATATGGGCCCTTGATCTTGTTTTAATCTCGGCCATTCATTGTATTTGAGAATTCTATAAGTACCCTTTCACTTTCATTTGAAACGACGAGAATCAGAGGAATTATTATCAGAGGATTAGAGATTAGAATTTTGGAGTTAGAAGAATTAGTTTAGAGATTTAAATTTTAGAAGAGAATAGTTTTATGAAATTGCTGCAAAAAACTATTGTGATAATGAAATTCATAATTGCATGAGATGCTTTGAAATCTTTATTGTCAAATGGGTGCATGGTTGCATATTTTCTCTTTCTCATAGGATTGTTCTAGATTAGAAATTTATTTGTTAATGGAATGAAAGATTAATAGTGAAGATTGAGGTAACTTAGCTCATACTTTCTTCAAATGGATGCTTTTCATTTGATGCGTAAAGTTAAACTGAGCTTTTAATGTGGATGCTTTCAACGTTTACTTCAAATGATGTTGTTCAATTCATGGTATTATTTGCAGTAGAAAATCTTAAGCACAAATCCTGGAAGATTGCACCAGCTTTAGTGTAGTTGTCGTTTTACGTGACGAGACAAAGCATGGTTTTGTTTAAGTTCCATTCGATATTTACAGTCTCCTAGTTCCTTAGGATTAGTATAGGATTTCTCACCCCCCTCTCCTTTTTTCATTTTTTATTCAAAGTTCGAAAAGTCCCAAAGTTATGGTATTGCATTCAATTTCGTGCTTCTAAGTAACTTACCGAAGTAAAATGCCCCTTGGGTTATCAGCAAACCACAAACTACCACAGAGCCTATCCGCACCCCAATTTTGAAACATTGGAATTACCGTGTGACCTATCTAGCAATCTTAGCACAATAGGTAAATTTTCAAGGGAGGATAGAGCGTCTATGGAAACTTTATTCTAGAGTATTGGGTGTGTCACAAAACACTCATCAAGTAGAAGATCTGGATAATTCCATCCATATACAAAAAATAAAAATAATGAATATCAAAGCATTTGGCTTTTAGGTGTACGAACATCTCTACAGGTGTACAATTCAAAATGAAGAAAATAAATCGCCAGAAGTAGAGCAATCTCCGTGAGATTATAGCGATAACCTTGTCGGGGCTATAGACGCTCGCTGGCAGCAAGGCTCTATCCAGGATGCTTTTGAAGTTAAGACAAAGTTGCCCAAAAAGCCATGATGGAACCAAAGAATCATATTGTTCTCATGAGTCGGAAATGAATGCATTTGCACACACTCGTAACTAAAGGACGAGAAATCTTGATACAATTTAGGATTCCTCTTTCTTTTGAGTATTTTTCTTAGCTAAAGGAGTAAGTTACTTAGAATTAATTCCGGATTTCGAGTTTTGAAATAGGTCTTATCTTTAGAAATGTTCAAGAACATTCCTCACGTGGAGTCGCCAAATGTTGTGACCTTTTCACACATCGATCCATTTCAAATGGGGACCCTAGTAATATTTTCCCTCTGAGCTTTTGCCTTTACGTTTTGGTCTTTTGGTGGGGTACTTAGAATTTGAATTTTTGAAGGTCATCCGAGTTAAGAAATGATTGTGAACCAGAATCAGTGCACGGACGTCGCCAAAGTGCTTAGAAGACCTTGTGGACGAAGATCGACTGCATTTCAGTCAATTCTGACACTTCCTAAATTTTAGGGTTTCCACCTCGGGCGCCTTTTTTTAGGAACTTTTTTTTGGCATTTTTAGCTCATTCTGGATTCCCTATTTTTTAGGGGCTATTTCTCGAAAGTATCTATTTTTGACAGGGTTTCTATTTTTGGAAAATGTGCAGTTCATGGCTATGTCGAGATCAACTCCAGAAACCTCTGAAATGGAAAAATTTGAAAAATTTAAAAATTTGCCTAAGGCATGAACATGCATATGCTAAATTCGACCAAGCATGAAGAAACGAAAAATGGCGAATGGACAAACAAGTCCGCCATGTCAAAAATGGCACATGGACAAGCAAGTCCACCATGCAGTTTAGAAATTGGCAAGGCAGCAAGGAAGTCCACCCCAAAGAGATGGCACAGAGAGGTGGCAAGTCCGCCTAGCAACATGAAAAAATGGCTAAGTCTAAGTCAAGTCCGCCCTTGCATGGATGACATGGAAGTAGGTAAAGTCCGCTCCAAGGTGTTGGGAGATGGCATGGAGACCATGCAAGTCCGCCCAGCAATGTGAAGATGGCACAACCACCAGGCAAGTCCCCCATATGTCAAATGGAATGAGTATGATGAAGTCCACCCAGCCTAAATGGAAATGGCAATGACAAGATAAAGTCCGCCCCAAGGAGAAAATGGCAGAGACATGAGAAAGTCTGCCCAAGATGTTGGGAGATGGCTTGAGACATGGTGAAGTCCGCTCCAAGAAGGTTGGAGATGGCATGAATGTCAAGGAAGTCCGCTCCAAGGTGTTTGGAAGTGGTAAATGACAAGAGAAAATTCGCCACATGATAAATAAAATGGCAAATTGCTAGTGCAAGTCTGCCCCTCAAAGGAATTCACGAGGACTTGTCAGTACAAGAAGTCCAAGACATTCAAGACATTTCGGACTACGAGGATGATGGAATCGAGCAACCGACAATCCCAGATTGGTTGAAGGAAAGGATTAAGGTCAAGGTACCAGTTGAGGCACCGGAAGTGGATGACATTGGTGATTTCTTGTCAAGGTTGGAGCAAGTAAATACGAAAAAGCTGGCCAAGAAATTATCTACCATTCAGAGAGATGAGATTGGTAACCGTACGGTGCAAATTGCAGTTCCAACGGTTGAGAAGCCACAAGATGAGATTACTCTTGCCGAGTATGCTATTATCGTCATTGACATTGGTCCATCTACAAAAGGACAAGAAGTAGAAGATCTGGATAATTCCGTCTCCACCATTAAGTCCAAATTGGAAAAAGAGACTACGAAGAAAAAATAATATAAGATGGAGGTTGAGCGCTTGAAGGAATATATTCGGCATTTGACAAGGCCACTCAACCAAGGTGATCAACCAACCCCTCTACTCCCAAATGCATCACAGGAGCCGGCAGAAAATCTTGAAAAGGAACTAACTACTGCCAGAGAAACAAAGGAATGGATAGCAGGGAAAGAGGGAGAAGTAATGGCATTTGTGAAGGAGTTGGCACATGCTCATGGGCAAACTTCTCCCTTACTCACAAGAGTTACAAACTTGGCTGAAGCATGGGACGGACTGTAGGACTTGCAAGACAGAATCATTCCTTGACTCCGAGACATAAGGAAAATCCCCAAGCAAAGGCTAGTCGACGAGGAAATTATTGCAGTTGGAGTGACATACGACTTCAACAATTAGTATTGTGCATTGGTCTCACGTAGAGAAGTGTTGGAAAAGGCTAAGGCGGAAAGTGCCAAAATTGATGAGCAAGTGAAGGGTGTTCAGAATAGTATTTTTCATATGGCAGCAGATGTGTTGGACAAGGACATTGTCCGGGAAAATGACTTCCGGCCGCGTAATATGCAAAGGGAAGTTCAAAAGGTTTTCTCCAGCATGCCAATCTTGGGAGAAAATTTGACTAAGGCATTTGACCTCTTGATTGTCCGTAATACTTTCTTGCAGCGTGAATCGGAGTGGACAGTTGTCTTTGCCGATTGTGCAGACAGTTTAGACCTGCTGGAGTACAAAGTCAATGCCTTGCCGGACATTACCATTGAGGAGGTTGGCGCCATTGTGTCTAGATTCGTCGGACGGAGCATTGCTGAAGCGGATAAGGATGCAACTCTCAATGGATGACTCATTTGCTTGTCAACTGGTTGATGTTTTAGCAACCCTAATTAGAGTTTTCTTGCTCTACTTCCTTTTCAAGATTTTTTGCCGGCTCCTTTTCTTCATTCGTGCAAAGTTTTGATGCTTTTCAAGATTTTATGCCGGCTCCTGTGATGCATTTGGGAGTAGAGGGGTTGGTTGATCACCTTGGTTGAGTGGCCTTGTCAAATGTCGGATATATTCCTTCAAGCGCTCAACCTCCATCTTATATTCTTTTTTCTTCACAGTCTCTTTTTCCAATCTGGACTTAATGGTAGAGATGGAATTATCCAGATCTTCTACTTTTTGTCCTTTTGTAGATGGACCAATGTCAATGACGGTAATGGCATACTCGATAGGAGTAATCTCATCCTGTGGTTTCTCAACCGTTGGAACTGCAATCTGCACCGTACGGTTACTAGTCTCATCTCTCTGAATGGTAGAGAATTTCTTGGCCGGCTTTTTTGTATTTACTTGCTCCAACCTTGCCAAGAAATCATCAATGTCATTCGCTTCTAGTGCCTCAATTGGTACCTTGACCTTAATCCTTTCCTTCAACCAATCTGGGATTGTCGGCTGCTCGATTCCATCATCCTCGTAGTCCGGAATGTCTTGAATGTCTTGGACTTCTCATACTGACAGGTCCTTGTGAATTCCTTTGAGGGCTGAAATCATCCCCTCTTGGAAGTCGCCTCCCATGACATTCAAATCCTCATCCGACTCACAAATTTTTGTGCCGATTGGAGAATGATGAAAGTCATCTTCAAGTTGCATGGGCTCCATGTCCTTTTCAAGCACTGGTGAGGGCATTTTGATATGTCCCCATGATTCTTCGTCCATAATCAACAATTGCTCCACATTCCTGGATGCAGCTGAATAAAGGGGTTTAGATTTCTTCAGGATTGGCTCTTCACCTGTCGCCTTTTCCTTACCCTTTCTTTTCTTCTGGTTGGTAGGCTCAATTAACTCATCTCCTTGAGAAGTGCCAACATTGGAAGAACATGATTCAACTTTTCCCATCAAGTCGTAGGTGAATGGTATACCCCATTGCCTCAAAGTCTGTACCTGCTGGTCTACCCACCATTGTGAGTACTTAACCACTGGCCTCATAAGAATTGTCAGGTCACCAAGCTCCGACTCTGACCATTTAACAGGAGGAAGTGGCAATCCTTCATCATAGCCAGGTTGCATGTATACTTCATCATCATCTAGTTGGTCGGGCACACGGAAGAGTTTCGTCGCCCTGATCATGTCTAAAGGTAATCTTGACTAAAATCTTTTTCTCACTTCATATTCGTCAACAACATTCACCCAAAAGTCCTCAAGATCAATCCTGTGCCTATACTTCTGTATGTTCACGGTTCCAACATGATTGAGTGGATCGAAGATACTTCTGGATTTGTACGAAGTGAATGGATACAACTGTATCTCCACTCGGGCACTTTCTGTTGCCTGTGCTGACAGATAAAACTCTACCATGTTTCCGATGAAAAGAGGAAACATGACGGTTGCTTTCTGCTTTGGTCTCTGGATACTTTGGAATGTTTCCAACTGTCTTAGCACTTCCAGCAAAACCATATTGTTGGTAGGATAGATCGTCAACTTGTAAGGAGAGTCCGTGAATCCCTGTAATCGGATATAAGTAAATCTAGGAAACTGGATAAACCAAGATCCGTATTTGCTAATTAAGCTCTTTGCTTCACGGGTGAGCCTTTGATGTGTTCCACCTTGAAGTATCCTGGTGATGTACATGATAAAAGCATTATGTACCCGGCGGAAGTGTGACTTCTCGCTCAACTGCAATTGAGGATAGCAGTTATAGACCTTGAGCTCCCTTTCGCCATTGCTGACTACACCTTTGCAGATTAGACCGGCATATCGGTAGGTCCGAGCAAGCGAGTATACAATGTAGGAACCCATATGAAAGGATTTGGTCTTCTCCAAGTTGACCAATTGCTCGTGAATATTATCACTGATCATTCTTGACTAGTTAATCATTTTGTTCCGAAAGATACTTCGTCAATGAAGTAGTACATCCAATTTTTGAAAGGTGCTCCTTGAGGATTACCTACCAATCTGTTCAGCAGCAAGACTATGTCTCCGTACTCCTTTAAAAACTGCCTGAGCAACTTCTTGGGCACCCTTTTGGTTGAAGTTCTAGGCTTTACCAACCAGTTTTTCTTCATGTTTGCCATACAAAGAATTTGTTTATCTTCGTATATTTTTTGTGCATCTTCTTTTGACCGGTAGTACGTTTGGTGGTAAGTTGGAATGCCAAATGTCTTCTGTATAGCCAATTTGCCTAAATATGCCAACACTCTACCATCTGGTGCTTGAATTTGTCTTTCCTTGGCGTTGTAGTGCAAGGCGCATTCCATAATTAATTTTGGACATTTGATTGCCGGCGGAAACCCTGCAGCTTGAACTATGTCATTTCGCATCATTTTTCGCGCAATTGGAGTTGGCAAGCGTTCATCACTTCCATACATTCTTTTCCGGAATTCGTCTAAGTCAATATGGCCAAGATCGATGTCAGCAACATTCTTCCATTTTGAAACAATCTTAGACTTCGGTTGCAAACATTTGCTGGCGAATTTCATTTTCTTTGATGATTCTCCGTTGTTCAGCATAAATCTGCAAAAGAAAACATTTAAAATTCAAAAATTATTTATGCCATATATTCCAGCAAACTTGATAAGTTAATAATTATTGCTGGAAATAAGAGAATTAAATCGTTTCGAAAAGAGAAATCTTTGCCGGAATAGAGAAAGTAAAATCTGTCTAGCAAAGAAAACTGTGTTGCTGATGAACAAATTCGCACTTTCAGCTTTTACTTCGAAAGAAAAATATTACTTTCTTCACAAACTTCTCTTGCCTTAACAAATTTTTTCAACTTCGCTTTTGAAAGAATGAATGAAAATGAAATGCAAAACCAATTTAAGTTTGAAAGAATCGACCCATTTAGCAAATTTTAATTGTTTCCAATTAATTCAGTTTGATCTTGGCTTGCACTTCTCCTTCAAATAGTAATTTACATCTTCAACACTAGTCAGTAAAGAAAGTTTCTAATTTTGACGCCAGTTAAGAGAAGTTCCTTTTCCTTCTCTCTTTTTCAAAAATTTGCCTAGAGAAAATTTGAATTTTCTCATTAAATGGTTTTGGAAAATAAAATACTAAAATAATATTTTATGTGTTATTTCCAACCCGTTCGTTAAAATAATTAAATCATAATATTTAATTATTCTTTAATCCAAAGGCAAATTTATCTTTTCAAATTTCTCTGTGCCTCTGCCTAAGGCGAATTTCATCTTGCCATGATTTTTTTTTTTACTTCAGGCGAATTTCATCTTTGCCAGACATGCAATTTGATTTTATTTTAATTTTAAATGTTTGGACTTAGGCAAATTTTAAATTTTATTCTTTAAATTTCACACTTAGGCAAAAAGACTTCAATTTGAACTTCTCCAAGTATTTTTCATACCATTCAAACTTGCCTTGTGAATTTTTTCATTTTACCCAACTTCGGGCGGACTTGCACTAGCAATTTGCCATTTTATTTATCATATGGCGAATTTTCTCCTGTCATTTACCACTTCCAAACACCTTGGAGCGGACTTCCTTGACATTCATGCCATCTCCAACCTTCTTGGAGCGGACTTCACCATGTCTCAAGCCATCTCCCAACATCTTGGGTGGACTTTCTCATGTCTCTGCCATTTTCTCCTTGGGGCGGACTTCATCTTGTCATTGCCATTTCCATTTGGGCTGGGTGGACTTCATCATGCTCATGCCATTTGACATATGGCGGACTTGCTTGGTGGTTGTGCCATCTTCACATTGCTGGGCGGACTTGCATGTTCTCCATGCCATCTCCCAACACCTTGGAGCGGACTTTACCTACTTCCATGTCATCCATGCAAGGGCGGACTTGGCTTAGACTTAGCCATTTTTTCATGTTGCTGGGCGGACTTGCCACCTCTCATTGCCATCTCTTTGGGGCGGACTTCCTTGCTGCCTTGCCACTTTCTAAACTACATGGCAGACTTGCTTGTCCATGTGCCATTTTTGACATGGCGGACTTGTCTATCCATTCGCCATTTTTGGTTTCTTCATGCTTGGGCGAATTTAGCATATGCATGTCCATGCCTTAGGCAAATTTTCAGATTTTTCCATTTTTTCCATTTGAGAGGTTTCTGGAGTTGATCCCGACATAGCCCTAACTTGCACATTTTCCGAAAATAGAAACCCTACCAAAAATAGAGGTTTTTCCAAAAATAGAAACTTTCCAAAAATAGCCCCTAAAAATTAGGGAATCCAGAATGGGCTAAAAATGCCAAAAAAAAGTTCCTAAAAAATAGGGGCCCGGGGTGGAAACCCTAAAATTTAGGAACTGTCAAAATTGACTGAAATGACAGTCAATCTTCGTCCACAAGGTCTTCTAAGCACTTCGGCGACGTCTGTGCATTGATTCTGGTTCACAATCATTTCTTGACTCGGATGACCTTCAAAAATTCAAATTCTAAGTACCTCACCAAAAGACCAAAACGCAAAGGCAAAAGCTCTGAGGGAAAAAATTACTAGGGTCCCCATTTGCAATGAGGCGATGTGTGAAAAGGTCAACATCTGGCGACTCCACGTGAGGAATGTTCTTGAACATTTCTAAAGATAAGACCTATTTCAAAACTCGGAATCCGGAATTAATTCTAAGTAACTTACTCCTTTAGCTAAGAAAAATACTCAAAAAGAAAGAGGAATCCTAAATTTCATCGAGATTTCTCGTCCTTCAGTTACGAGTGTGTGCAAATGCGTTCATTTCCATCTCATGAGAACAATATGATTCTTTGGTTCCATCATGGCTTTTTGTGCAACTTTGTCTTAACATAGAGCCTTGCTGCCAGCGAGCATCTATAACCCCGACAAGGTTATCGCTATAATCTCACAGAGATTGGTCTACTTCCGACAATTTATTTTCTTCATTTTGAATTGTACACCTGTAGAGATGTCCGTACACCCAAAAGCCAAATGCTTTGATATTCATTTTTTTGTTTTGTTTTAATATTCTAATATTGTTTTCATACTTGTTTCCGCACTTTGGCTTTGTAAGCAATGAAGCTTACATGGGCTTGAGCATTATAGTGGCGTTGAAGCAAGACTTTTGATTTATTTATGTTGTTTAGCCACGACTTTGCCTAGGAAACCATAATGACTCGGAGAATTCTTTAAGTGCAAAAGATATAATAACTGTAAAACTCAAATTCAAGATACAATAGATGATTCCCTTTCTAGTTAAGTACTAACGTTAACTTCTAAAATACTTTAGAAACTATTAATTTAAGATTCCAAGATTATCTATAAGTGTTCATCCAAGGAAAAGTCCTAACATACCTTGGCGGGGTCGATTTCGAGTGTGCATGTAAGCAACATCACCTTTCTCACAAATGAGAAACCCTTTATTCAGGACCTACACTACAGAAAGCAAACGAAAGCAAAGCGGGAAACTAACCTAAGAAAGCAAGAAAAACCGAAAGCAAATGAAAGCAACAAAAAAAACCAAACCAGAAAGGAAACTAAACTAGCTATATACAAAGGCCAGACTCATTAGGAGCCTAAGATTCGAAATAATGTTTGAGGAATTGCCCATTGATTGGCAATGGGACATCCTCACTGATTAACGCCTTCAGTCTGAATGCATTTTCTCCAAGAATTTATGTGATCTGATAGGGACCTTTCCATAAATTGTCAAATTTGTCGTGATCTACCTTTCGTTCATGAGCCTTGTCCCAGCATAGGACTAAATCAGAAATTCTAAATGCCTTTATCCTTGCTCTCCGATTGAACCATCTTTTTACAACACCTTGATGCTTTGCGAAATTATCCAACGCTTGTGTAAATGTAATCAAATCTTTCCTAAAATTGGGATCCTAATACCTAAGGGCAAAGACTAAGTTCGAATTTCTGAGTAATACAATTATAAGTTTAAAATGAAATTTCCAAAATTTCTTCTAACTGCGATTTCCAAATTTTCTTCTAACTTCGATTTCCAAATTTTAGATTAAATGTGAATGTGCTGATTGCAGAACATTATCTGATTTGTATGTTTGCATATCAACGAATGAACTCCTATATGTAAGAGGAGAGACCCGCCTCCAAGGGATGCGTCCCTTGAGAGGACGTGGAGAGGACGTGTCTCCACGTCCGCTCAAGGGACGTGTCCCTTTGCACGCGGGCAGACTACAGTCTAATGCTTATTGTTAAGTATGTATTAACACATACGCATCCTTCTACATGCTGGCGGGTGACATTAAGAGGATTTCGATTTCAAACAAATGCAGAATATAAAATCACAGGAATGATCGAATTTATATGAATACTCATAATTTCGATTTAAATGTTTCCTTTAGAAATATCATACAATCTGACCGAAGCTATTATCCATTAACACTCCCTCTTAGCTAGGGAAGATATTTCAAGTCAAATAAGTCAATATATCACCTTCATATGTGATATGATATGTTTTCTCAAAGTTGTTAAGTCACATGACATTCTTCATAACATATTTTTTATCATTTCTCCACTCCCTCTTTAACTAGGAAGAATAACTTCCAAAAGTGATATCACCTAACTCGTGATATCAGAAGATATGATATGCTTCTGAAAGTGTCAAGTCACATGACATTCTTCATACATATCTTCATTATGGTATGTGCACTAACATCAAGTCACATGATGTCTACCATAGATCATGGCATATCCACGGATATAATCATCCACCATGATTATCTCTTATGGGTCACAATGACCTTCAGATATCAAGTCTCATGATATCCATCAAGGTGTCTAAGAGATACTATCATGACATGTCTATAGATATCAAGCCGTATGATATCTATTATGATAGTTTTATCATTGTAGAGTCGTCACTTTACAATGTCAAATACAAGTGTTCATTATCAGAAAGATCGTCACCTTTCGATAATGTACATAGGAGGGGTAGGCCCATAAAGTCATGGAGTCACACACATGACACAAGAGTTTACACATTAAACATCTTTATATATTAGTACAATTTATAAACAATTTGTACTTAAAACATAAATAACAAATTACATTTCAACCATACCAAGTTTCTTCCTGAAGTGCTCTACCTTGATCCGGGAGAGAGGTTTGGTGAGAATGTCTGCAGTTTGATCATTTGTACTAATATACTCCAACTGAATCACTTTCCTTTCCACCATATCTCTCACATAATGATAGGGGATCTCAATGTGTTTAGATCTGTCATGAAAGACAGGATTCATAGAGAGCTTTATACAACTCTGATTATCACAATGAATAATCGTAGGATTCAAGGGCTCACCAAAGAGTCCCACAATCAATTTACGAAGCCATATTGCTTCTCTTGCACCCATTGAGGCTGCAATATATTCAGCTTCTGTCGAGCTCTGTGCAACTGACGATTGTTTTCTACAAATCCAGGAGATCATAGCTGATCCCAAACTAAAACAGCATCCTAATGTGCTTTTTCGATCAGTTAGACTTCCAGCCCAATCTAAATCTGAGTACCCATGTAGATCTAATGGATCATTCTTGTAATGAAGCCCATATCCAATGGTGCCTTGAAGATATGTAAAGATATGTTTTACAGCCATCAAGTGAATTTCCTTGGGTTCACACATGAACTAGCTGAGTGCATTTACAGCATAGCAAATATCAGGTCTGGTGTTAACCAGATACATCGAGGATCCAATCATCTGTCTATAAAGGGTCGGATCTGCACATTTGGATTTTGCTGCTACTTCTTTCAATTTGTGAAGGTTGGTTTCCATGGGTGTGGACATTGGTCTACAGTCCAACATTCCAAATCTTTTCAGAATGTCAATAGTATACTTCCCTTGATTTAGTATGATACCTTCTGATATCTGCCATACTTCCAAACCGAGGAAGTAGTGAAGAATACCCAAGTCTTTCATGTCAAATTCGGAGATTAGATCTTGTTTCCCTTGAGTAATGAGGTGATCTTCCCCTGTTATTAGCAGGTCATCAACATATAAAATAATTATAAGCATATCACCTTTGATTACCTTGAAGTATAGATTGGAGTCAGCATCATTCTTGGAAAATCCTAATCCCAAGAGACAGCTATCAATTCTTTCATACCAGACCCTGGGAGCCTGTTTAAGTCCATAGAGAGCTTTCTTGAGCCTGCACACATGTGAGTTAGATTTATATATCACAAATCCTTCAGGTTGTTCCAGGTAGACTTCCTCTTCAATGGTTCCATTCAGGAAGGCAGTTTTCACATCCATTTGGTGGACCTTCCAACCTTTAGCTGCTGCAATAGCTAACACTGTTCTTACTGATGTATAGCAGGCAACAGGTGCAAATGTTTTTTCGTAATCAATGCCTTCCTTTTGAGAGAAGCCCCTAGCCACGAAACGTGCTTTATGTTTTTCTATACTGCCATCAGCAGCATGCTTGATTTTAAGAGCCATTTAGAAACGACAACAGATTTCTCTTTTGGTCTGGGCATTATGTCCCATACATCATTCTTTAGGATGGATTGATATTCCTCCGTCATTGCATCCTTCCAAGCTTGATGTCGGAAGACTTTCTCCCTGAATGATCCTTTAGGTGCTGCATGATCCTCTGCTTCTTTGATCATCTTCCTTGCCCAAAGTGGTCTCTTTCTGCCAATGTCATTTGTGTCCTCATTTGAAGTGGTAGGAGATTTAAGTGGCATTTCCTTAGAATGCTCCCTCTGAATCTCAAGAGCAGGTTCCATTTCAGGTATCCTAGGGAAATAGATCTCTGTCTTACTTGAATTTTATGACCTTTTGAATGGTTTTAATGTTTAGGTCAAACAACTTGTGAACTCCCTCTTAATTCCAGCACTCATGCAGAGTTCCTTAAGATGTAGGTTTCTATTATACACTTTTAAGGTTTTATTTTCTTTTCTAAGACACAACTTTTACAAGTTCCTCCATGGGATGGTTTTTTTTTTTTGTTAAATAGTTGAGTTTTAGACCATGCTTAGAGTTTTCCCATCCATAAGGGTAACTCTAAGTCCATTTGTCCTTTTAGAACACAAGGTCTTCAGATTCATGATCTGAGTTTGTCTTTCCTACTTTGGCAAAGGATGCTTGTTGTTTAGATCTGTCAGGGCACTTCATTGCATAGTGACCATATTGATCACATCTAAAGCATTGTACTTGAGAGATGTCTTTCCTTTTAAAAGATTCCTTTCCATTGGAATTTCTCTTTCTTTTAAAATATCCTTTCTTGTAGGAGTTTTTCTTGTTCCTTTTATTAGACGTTGTGTTGAGTACATGAATGTCTTCATCTATGTTCTTTTGTTTATTTTCCTTAGAGGAGAGTCTTGTTTCTTCTTGAAGGCAGTCAGTTCTTAGCCTATCAAATTTAGGGAGTTTAGATCTCGCACTTACTCCTTGAACAAATGACTCCCATGAGTTTGGTAGGCCTCCTAGTGCAATTAGGGTTAACTCTTTGTTGTCAATCTGATATCCAATTGTGGATAATTGATCCCTAAGTTCAATAATCCTCATGAAGTATGCATTAATGGGCTCCCCTTTATTCATTTGGGCATTGTTGATTTGTCGTTTTAATGCAAAAGTCCTACAGGTGTTGTTGATCTCATAAGTACTCTCAAGAGATTTGTACATAAGGTAAGCAGTTTCATGTTTTGCTAAGATAGGCACTATATGATCCCTTACTGCATCTACAAGGATTTTCATGGCCCTTTCATTGCTTTCAATCCATTGACTTTCTCAGGTTCAGACTCAGGTTCCCATTTATTTTCTCTCACAAGTGAGTCTAGTTTATTCTCTTTTAGGATCATCATGATTCTAAATTTCCATGATGTAAAGTTATCTGCTCCTGCAAGACGATCTTCAAATCTGATCATAGTTGACATTGTGAAGAATGTGAATTCGATTTTAAAAATACGAATTTCTTTTGAGCAATCTGATTTTAGATTTGATTTGGATTCGCACGTGGCTCTGATACCATGTAAATGTAATCAAATCTTTCCTAAAATTGGGATCCTAATACCTAAGGGCAAAGACTAAGTTCGAATTTCTGAGTAATACAATTATAAGTTTAAAATGAAATTTCAAGAATTTCTTCTAACTGCGATTTCCAGATTTTAGATTAAATGTGAACGTGCTGATTGCATAACATTATCTGATTTCTATGTTTGCATATCAATGAATGAACTCCAATATGTAAGAGGAGAGACCCGCATCCAAGGGATGCGTCCCTTTGCACGCGGGCAGACTACAGTCTAATGCTTATTGTTAAGTATGTATTAACACATACGCATCCTTCTACATGTTGGCGGGTGACATTAAGAGGATTTCGATTTCAAACAAAGGCAGAATATAAAATCACGGGAATGATCGAATTTATATGAATGCTCATAATTTCGATTTAAATGTTTCCTTTAGAAATATCATACAATCTGACCGAAGCTATTATCCATTAACAGCTTGATCTCTTTTTTCTTCCAACAGTAGCAATTGTGATAACCTGGTCTTCACTCTGTCCTCTTGTTCCAAACATTCTTGCATGAATTGGAAAGTGGGAATTCTTAGTTGTATGGGAAACACGGGATCCTGTCCGTACACCAGATGATATGCTGATGTTCCCAAGGAACCTTTTATCCTTACTCTATCTGCCCAAAGAGCGAATCTCGGTTATGTATGTTAGTCCCGTGGATTCTTATCTAACAACTTCTTGATCACATTCAACAGATTCTTGTTTGTGGATTCTGCCAATCCATTTCCTTGGGGATAGGAGTTTGATGAAAACTTCAAAGTGAACCCATATTTATATGCCCAGTTAGAAATTCAAAGAAGAAAATGCAGAACCATTATCACAAACTAAAGCATAAGGACAACCAAATCTAGTGATAATGTTTTCTTCTAAAAACTTAATGACAATGTCAGTCGTGCACAATTTTAAAGCTTGAGCTTCTAACCATCTGGTACAATAGTCAGTTGCGGTCAGAATATACCTGTGTTGCGCAGAGGAAGGTGGATTGATCATACCGATAAAGTCGAGTCCCCATTTCGCAAAAGGTCGTACCTCAATCACAGGTTGAAGTGGCATAGCTGGTTTCTTTTCTCGCGCAGCAGTTACCTGATATGCATGACAAGTTTTCACATGATCGTATACATCTTTGAACATTGTTGGCCGATAATAGCCAGCCATTAGAACTTGATGTGTCATTGCTAATGCTCCTCCATGGCCAGTCCCAAACTTGGAATGGAAATGTTCCATCACCTGCTTTGCTTCTTCTCTGCCAAGGCATCTCAGGAAAATACCTTCATGATTTCTTTTGTATAACACTGTTCCTTGCAACATATACCTCTGGCTTTTCATTCTCAAGGCCCTCTTTTGTACTAGATTCAGATAGTTAGGACACTTGTGATTGAGTAGGAAGAAAGTGATATCATCATACCATTCAACAGGAGATACTTCATGTAGTTCATACACTTGTTGCACCAGTCCCGGTCCTGTGGCGATGGTTTGTGTTAAATCCTGGCCGCAAACAATTCTCATTTGCTGGATCTCTACATCATATTCCTGAATGATAGTAACCCACTTGCCCCTTTTTCCACCCATTTCATTTTGCATTAGAAGGGTCTTCACAGCTACATCTGGGACTATGGCAAATACTTTGCTTCTCAGAATGTAATGTCGGAATTTCTTGATTGCTTTGACCAAAGCATATGCTTGCTTTTCTACATTCAGGTATCTCAATTCTGCATCTTTGAAAGGCACACTCATGAAAGCTATAGGATGTTCATCCTTTTCTTCTGTCTTTTGGGTAAGCATCGCAACACATGTATGTTTTGACGCGAAAGAATATAGATAGAAGGGCTTTGTGTAGTCAGGGCTGATCAAGACAGGAGCATCAACGATGGCCTGTTTGATTTCTTCGAATGCCTTCTTTGTTGGCTCTATCCACTCTATCTTTGCATCCTTCTTTAACATTTCATTCAGAGGGCGGACTATCTCAGCAAACCCTGTTATGAATTTTCTCACAAAGTTTATCTTTCCGAAGAAAGACTTCAATTCTTTCTGGCTTGATGGCAAGCCGATTCTTGATATGGCCTCTATTCGATCAGGATCAATAAGAATCCCTTTCTCTGTTATCACGTGGCCAAGTAATTTCCCTTCTGTCATGCCGAATATGCACTTCTTCGGGTTTAATGAGATTCCATACCTTCTGCACCTCTGGAATATCTTCCTCAGATCTTCAACATGACTCTCTTTTCTCTTGGAAAACACAGTGAGGTCGTCCATAGAGACAATAATGCACTTTCCTATGAGACCTTTGAATGCTATGTCCATAGCCCTTTGGAAGGTGGCTCCGACGTTGATCAACCAAACGGCATTCTCTGGTATGCGAATGTACCCCACTTTGTTGTGAATGTTGTCTTAAGTCTATCCTCAGGTTCGACTAGCACTTGATTGTATCCCAAGTATCCATCAAGGAAAGACATCATTTGGGATCCATTTACAATCCGAATTACTTCATCTAGCGAAGGCAATGGATAATTGTCTTTTTCTGAAGCCTTGTTGAGATTTTGAAAATCTACACATAGCCGTATTTCTCAATTCTTTTTACGGACGGGTACCAAATTGGCGACCCATGTCGAGTGGCGTACTAGAAAAATAATGCCTACTGACAATAATTTCTTCACTTCTTTGAAAAAGAGGGGCTCCAGTAATGGGTTTACTGGTCTTTGACGCTGTCTGAATGGTTTATTGCCTGCCATGAGAGGGATTATATGTGTAATAATTGAGGTATCATACATCTTTAAATCCTCGTAACTCCAGGCGATGATGTCTTTGAACTCTCTCAAGCTTTTGGTTATTTGCTCCTTTTCTTCATGCATGCATACTTTCCCAATGAGGACATTTTCGACTTCCTCTTTTGTGCCTAAGTTTACTGCTTCATGTTGACCTCCATCACCTCTCTGATACTTGATCACATTGATCTGATCTTGATCAAAGATTCTTTCAAGTTGTATCATACCTTTGGGAATGCTGTTAGTCTTTAAATTCATTATACCTTCGGCATCAAATTCAGCTTCCCCTCGGTCTTCTTCTTCATCAATGATCTGAGTGAGGAAAACATCTAAGTTTGTTAAGAAATCCACAATGTGTTTTTCGTCATCAAATACTTGAAAGTTCGTAATATTGTCTCGGATTGCTGGTGTCGAAGTGATTTCAATTGTGAATTTCTTCACCATATCCATCTCAAGTGGTTCCAATGAACTTGCTGATTGTGCCTCTAATGTCCCTTACCTGTCGTGTCCTAAGATTTGCTTGTTGATTAGGTTTAGGGTTTCTTCTTTCCAAAAGTATGTTCTCCTAGATTCAATAATCCTAAGTTTGAGTCATGTATTCAACATATCAACAACACATCTGTTAGCATTAATATCTAGTAACCCAAATAAGACATAATCACCAATGCAAATTGCAAAACATAAGAGAAGTCACTCAGTCCATCAGGAGAGGGGAACCCTTAAGGGCCTGCGGTCTACCACCTTCCAATGCCCAACCCGTATCTTAGGCCTGTGGGGCAGAATGCCTAGGTGGAACCCTCACCCCTCCATGACCCAACCCTAGCAATGGGCCTGTGGGGCAGACTACCCAACCCTTGTTATGGGCCTGTGGGGCAAAACTGCCCAACCCATGGGCCTGTGGGGCAGACTACCCAACCCTTGCTTTGGGCCATTGGGGCGGAACTTGGGTGAGGTTTTTAGACGAACCACTTTAAGTTATGGTTTGACGCTCCTGGTGGGATTACAAACACAATTCAGACAATCGATATGCAGTCATTAGTACTTCATTTGTATTTACATATTTTATTTAATATGATGAAACAATTCCTGGAGTCCTAATATGAAGGTATGTCAAAAATACATAACTAAATTGAGAAATATTCTTATCTACATATTCATTATGTCCTTTTTGCCATTTAATACATCCTGCAAGTCCAATATTAGTAGGAATCAAATATAAATGCAAATTAATCATCATTAAAGCCATATCTACAGAAGATAAACCCTTTGGCCTCTTGATCAGTCAGGGATTACACAATCCGCCTAAGTTCAATACCAATTCCCAATATAATGAATCTATTTCCAGATTTGGTAAAGAGAGAATGGTTCCAACACATCATAGGGGATTGTGTGCATTCCAAAATAATACATAGATCGGTTGGGTATTTAAGGTTCATGCAACATTGTTATGTCAGATTGAGGACAATTAAATATTAAAGCTAAGTGAGTAATCTCACCTGTATTTCTATGCCATTCCCTTTCTACTTCTAATCCTCCTTCATTCCCTATTCCTTAATTTTGCTTGCCTTTTTATATGCTTATGTCTCTTTCAAGGGACACATACCCTTTGGGACTGGTGTGACCATCTGATGGGTCATGTCTCTTAGTTAGGCAATTCATATTAATTATTGCTGGTTACGATATTAAATGATTTGAGTTGTTATCTCTCTTATGTTTCCTGTTCCTATTCCTTTAGGGTTTCGAGACTTCCTTACATATCTTTTGTAATCGATATGTAACATATATAGTTGCAGCATCGTCTTGTGTTCTGAAATGTATATATGTATAAGCTAAACTTAATTCCTGATATCTCTCCTAACACCTCACATACCCCTCTTCGTCCTTATGCTCCCTATGTAATTTATATTCTATGTCTCTAAGAGAGACACCGTTTCATAATAAGGGGATACATCCTTTCGGTTGCTAAACAAACTGAAATCACTCTTAATTAGATCAGCATGTCTGGGCGCTGTCCTTTAGTTCTGAGTTTTGGTTCTATTAACAAGTCTTTCAATATCGAATCTTTGTCTTATCCAGATGATTGCCAAATTAGATTCATGACATCCCCTATACTTTGTCGTCAATATTTAAGGACCCGTTGCGCATAGCACCCATAGTCGCTACCCATTAAATTCTACTATATGTGTTTGTCGAGACTTCATATAATCTTATTATTAATTGGGCATGTTATGGGGCGTGGCTATGCTTATCGTTATTTCATATAATCGGGCTCTTTGTTTGATCATCATTCCCGCCTCCACTTCACTCATAAATGCCTGGCATGACGAAAATGTTGGAGTGGCATCGATGGGTTCTGATCGATGGTATCACCTTGCCTTAACCATAATGACCTTATGGAGAAGTGAATCGTCGATAGAGGAAAGCTCGGGCATTGGGTAATCTCCTTTCGTTCAAGACTTAAGGACAGAGACGTTGCTTCTTGTGTTTTTCGTTCATGTTCAGGCGTATGAATTTTAGCTTGTAATGTTCCTTGTATCAAATATTATGTCTCCTTTTTCCATTATAAACATAATTGTTTAATACTTTATAGGTTGTATTGAATTGGTTTTATCATCTATTTCGATTACAATATTTAAATTATAAATATTATTCCCTTGATAATTATAATATTATCCTGTGAGAATTATATTAAATTATTAATATTTATATTTGATGTTATTATTTATAGCTTGTAATGATATTCTAGATTATCTTTATTTTATTATCTTCTTTAAGATATTGAGTTATATCATTTATTTATCTTGTATTATTGCAATGATTATAATATCTAATATTTATATTTTGGAGCTTACAGTATTTATAGTATATGAATTATAATTACAATATTGTCTTCCGTCAATTGTAATTATAATGGTATCAAATCATTAATAACTTTAAATATGTCTTTGTTATCTTAGTGTCCAATTTCAGGGACATGACAGTGGCAGTGAATTAGCAACTTTGTTCTGAGAGCGGTATACAGATTTAATATTGAAAGCATCAAAACTTTGGGTTCATCATCTAGTGACCTTTGGGGTTGGAACAATAAGTGTTTTTACTAGTCTTCATGGTTTATCAGATTAGTACAAAGAAGATATATTAGATCCATATGGTGTCATGTTGGTGAGCTTGTTGAACTCTTGCAAATGATTGTTTCTCTTTTTGTAGGAGGATTGGAGGACTTCGCATCTATAGTTATGACTTTGCATGATACCTTGAGGAGGTATATTGGGGAGTATGGTTATGGGTTGCACAAACATTTCTTCCAGTTGCCTAAAATCATGCTAGGTACTGGGATTGTAGTCATGGACACTATTGGGATGCTTCGGTGGGAGATGTTTCATGGTACAAGTTTCAACCCTTACAAGGAAGTGCAGTATGAGCATGTTGGATTGTCAATTATGATCAGAGTGGTGCAACGACATCATGGTGGACATTTGCAGAGATTGACTTGGGATCCCAAGATTACACTTGGGTTCAGTTAGTTTTAGTCGATTGTTATGGAGGATACCATGGTGTTGCTTGAGGACAAGCAATCTTTGGGAAGGGAGGACTGTAATGTCCCTATTTTTGGTGTCCTTATTTAGGCTAGTTTGGTTTTGACTCACTTACTACTTTTAATAACTGGTCCTAGCAGCAGTGCAATGCAAGGTTTCCTATCTGGGTAGTGTGTGGCACTTGTCAAGTGAACTCTAATGTTTTGTGCCAGTTAGGTGATTTGGAGTATTTACTATTTTTAGCAGTTGCTATAAATAGTAAGTCTATTTTCAATAACTAGTCCTGGCCAAGGCTACTTCGGCAGTGTCTATTTCCAATTTGGGCATTGGCATGGCTAAGGTTCAATTTAATTATTATTTGTATTTCTCACTTAAGTTATTTTAATAAAGTTTCTTTAACTTAAGTGAAGGGGTTAGGGGGTCATGTAAAGACTACCTTGGAGCCTAATGTAATGACTTAACGTTGTTTTAGTAGGCAACAAAAACAAAATAGTTTTCTTATGAGCATAGACACCCAAGGGATGTATTTTGAATAAAATAAAATAAAAAGGACCCCTTGGCCTAGTTGCACAACGTTGTTTTAAAAGAGGGGCCATGTATTTCAAGTGGATGCCTAGAAAAGAGGTTTATTTATCATTTTTAAATGCTAATGTTATGCCTCATAAAGTGGGACGCCTAGTTTGGGCTTAATATTAATTTTAAATTAAAAATCAGAAGTGAAATTTTGGAGGCAAAAAGTTGGACGCCCCTCTTGGGGGTAATTTCATGTCATTTCATAAAGTGAAATGAAAGGGAAATGTATTCAAATTCAAATGCAAGTTGCCTTAATTCTTCCCTTTATAAATATGAGTTTGAGCTCTCATTTGCATATGAATATTTTGGCAACTCAATGAGACTCTGCTGGAATGATTCCAAATTTCGATTGTAGTTGATTGAAGACAAAAACCCTCATTTTTAACGTTGGTTTCGGCGGTGAGAGATCCACCCTAGCTGGTTGGAGTGGTTCTGTCTCAGGGATCACCTAGGGCATCAAAAAGTTTTGATTTTCAATGTTTTTGAGTGATAAAGATGAAGATTTTCTTGGTATTTTGTGTTAGTGTTTCTTAGATCAGATAAATAACTGAAAGCACTTATAATATTTGCAACACATAAGACAATAAACACAGCAAGATACCCTCGGAAAACCCTCCTCCTGAGGGAGAAAAACCCAACAAATATTTCTCTTATATATATAGGAACAAGAGCAGAAATCTGCTTACAACTCAGGCCCAGCGATGGCCGAATTTGATACAAAGAACAATCACACCTCTCCTAGATGCAAAGATACAAACGAATATGTTTTTCCTTGAATTTGGTTTGCTGCTACAAAACAAAGATTTGCTGCAACTGTACGATTTGCTGCTACTGTACAATCTGCTGCACAATAATGATCTGCTGCTCAAGATGTTAATCTGCTGCACTTGTGTGACCTTCTCCTAGGAATGCGAATTATGAAGAATGAACTTGATTGTTAAATGACAAGGAAAGACCTTTTACTTATACAAAGTAAGGCACCTCCTCACTTAGGTCGGCCCCCTTTGAAGAATACATAATATATTAATTACAAGGTGGTCGGCCCAATGAATAAATAAATCATGCGAACCATCATAGGGTCGGCCCTTTATGTTTATCAAATATTAGCAACATAAATTAAATAGCCGAAAGGCTATCATTTGATTTATGCTTTCTTCTTGGAGCGTGTGCAATGGAAGTGCAACCCTAAGCTGCTATAACATCAACACTCCCTCTCAGCTAGGGATGATACTTCCACCTGCACAAGACACATTATCTCAATATGAAAACAAATAGAATATCACCTCATCGTGATATCAACCATCATGGCTACCTCCATAGATGGTATGTACAAGTGCTTATCACTTAATGTGACGTTGTCACCTCAATGTGACTTTCACCATGGCTCCTCCAGAGGGTGACACACAAGTACAAGTAAATCATCACGGATTCCCTCACGTGATGCTGTTATGGAGTCACACACATGACATCCACCATGGCTCTCCCAAAGGGTGGAAACAAGGGCTTTCACATCAAATCTCAAAGAGAAATGCACTACCAAGGGCTTACACCTCAAATCTCTCTCAATAGAGAAATGCATTATCAAGGGCTTACACCTCAAATCTCTCTCAATAGAGAAATGCAGTAACAAATCTGAAGATCACTGATACAGAGATTCCCTCTCAGCTAGGGCTTCATTCTCCACCATATCAAGCTTGTCTCGAAGGTACACAACCATTGTCCTGAAAGAGATGCTTGATGAGAATGATTGCCATCTGCTCATCAGTGCTGATATATCTCAATTGAATATCTTTCCTCGATACCATATCTCTGATATAGTGGTATGCTTACTTTATCATGAAACCCATGGAAAGATAGAAAACTTCTCAAAGCTTTGATTAACACAAGGGATGACAGTTGGCTTCAATACTTGTTCAACCAATCTTGCAAAGAGCTTTTGAAGTCACACTGCTTCTTGAGCGGCCACACAAGCTGTAATGTACTCGGCCTCCGCTGTACTCAGTGCCACAGAAGACTACTTCCTTCTATACTGGGATATCATCGCAGACTTCAACTGAAACAGCATCCAGGGCAACACAACCATCTTCTTTAGGTTCAATAGGCTCCCTCTGAATCTTCAATCTCTTGCATCAACCACTTGACCTCATTGCCTGCAACGCTTGCCTTTAGAGAAATGGTTTCCAACGCACACCTCTGTAGAGATTCAGGGTTGTCCTCTTCGACCGCATTCTAGATCACTCTATTCTGAATAGGTTTGCGGAGCTACCAATCCAGGTTGACCTGACTTGAGCAATTCAGAACTCAACTGCTAAAGAGGTACTTCAACAATTTAGCATCCGGCCTTGCAACACTGCAACCTTTACTTATTCTCAGTGAGTCATAGTACTCCCTCTTAAGGTTAATTCTTCCTCTTCTAAAAGATGTCTTCAGCTAATCACTTAGTCTCTAAGCTACAAGTAGAGTCTCCATTCTTCAACCTATAGGATGCATCAAACTCTTCTTGAAAGAAATCTCTTACGCTTCTTGATTTATCCTGAAATCATTAACAAGAGATTACTAATAGTTCATGGAACTCAACTATCTCAAATAGACATACCATAACTAGGAGAATACATGATTGACTATCTCAATAGCATGAATTAGTAGCTATAAAAACAATTCATGAACATTATTCAACCATGCTATATTTCAAAATCTCCTGAGTAATAGATAATTAATTCATCAATCATGACATAACTTTCTTTCAATTTCTCAGAAGAGCTAATCTCAAAAGACAATCTTCACAATTTAGCATGATACAACTTGTAATGAATAAATCTAAAGAATCTTATCACAGAGATCACTATTTATTGGTCACACATAATCCTAAGTAAATAATGTCGGATTTGCATAACTCAACAAACTGAATTTTAGCCTAGAATGGTAATCAAAACAAAGAATACTTATCTCTTAAATATTCTGAAGGGTGGACACAGTATGATACGCTGCTCTTGCACTTAGTACACAACCTTCACAGCTTGAACATAGGCCCATGACTAGAGTAGAAATTCACTAGAATCATTTTGGGGAGAGGTCTCAATCACATCCGCAAATGAAACATGTTGATTAGGCCTGATAGGAAAATCCTTCGCATAGTGACCAAATTTGTCACATCTAAAGCATTGAACACAAGAGAGGTCCCACTTCTTCTTGAATGAAGGAGCACCCATCTGACCCATTATCTCTATTCCTCTTGAAGAATCCTTTCTTCCAAAATTTTCCTTTCTTCGATGAATGAGAGGTGAGAACATGTAAATCTTCGTTCTTTGAACTTTGACCAATGCCTCTAGCCGCCAACCTCGACTCCTCTTGAATGCAGTCTGCCCTTAATCAATCAAACTTGGGAAGTTTCGATCTCGCACCCAATTCCTTGAATGTAAGACTCCCAAGATGAAGGAAGACCATTAAGAGCCAACATGGTCAAATCCTTGTCATCAACAATATGACCAATGGTAGAGAGTTGATCTCTCAATTCAGAAATCTTCATGAAGTAGGTGATGACAAACTCTCCTTCTGCCATCTTAATGTGAATTAGTTGTTGCTTCAAGGTTAGGGCATGACTGGTGTTGTTGATTTCGTACATCTCTTCCAATGTTTTGAACATCTCCCTTGCGGTATCCAACTTGAAGACAATCGGAACAATATGATCTTTGACAAAATCAACCAACACTTTCTTTGCCCTAGTATCTTTCTTCCTCCACTACAACTTTTCTTCTTCCTCCTTAGGTTCGGGAACTTTTGTTTTCACAACCTCAGCCAAATCATTCTCTTCCAATGTGAGCATGATCCTGAACCTCCATGATGTGTAGTTAGAAACTCCTTCGAGTCTATCCTCGATTTTCAAACCATTCACCATCTTGAAATTCAAAAAATAGAGATAGACTGAAAAAAATTAAAGTGAGTGCTTGCAAAATAAATCTGATCACAATCTTTTTCAAACCCGCTTTGATACCATGTTCGTGTTTCTTAGATCAGATAAATAACTGAAAACACTTATAATATTTGCAACACATAAGACAATAAACACAGCAAGATACCCTAGGAAAACCCTCCTCCTGAGGGAGAAAAACCCAACAAATATTTCTCTTATATATATAGGAACAAGAGCAGAAATCTGCTTACAACTCAGGCCCAGCGATGGCCGAATTTGATACAAAGAACAATCGCACCTCTCCTAGATGCAAAGATACAAACGAATATGTTTTTCCTTGAATTTGGTCTGCTGCTACAAAACAAAGATTTGCTGCAACTGTACGATCTGCTGCTACTGTACAATCTGCTGCACAATAATGATCTGCTGCTCAAGATGTTAATCTGCTGCACTTGTGCGACCTTCTCCTAGGAATGCGAATTATGAAGAATGAACTTGATTGTTAAATGACAAGGAAAGACCTTTTACTTATACAAAGTAAGGCACCTCCTCACTTAGGTCGGCCCCCTTTGAAGAATACATAATATATTAATTACAAGGTAGGTCGGCCCAATGAATAAACAAATCATGCGAAACATCATAGGGTCGGCCCTTTATGTTTATCAAATATTAGCAACATAAATTAAATAGCCGAAAGGCTATCATTTAATTTATGCTTTCTTCTTGGAGCGTGTGCAATGGAAGTGCAGCCCTAAGCTGCTATAACATCAACATTTTGAAGCGGGATTTGAAGGTTTTTTGGTGTGGGATTGATAGTGTGAGTGTTGTTAGGTTATTGGCTCTTTCGTGTGGTGTTTGGAGGCGATTTTGGGTATTCTTTTGAAGTCTGATCTGCATTCTCAAAAGTTCTGGAAAACTCATTTTACCAATGGCTGAAGGTTACATTCTCTCATAACTCTGTTTGTACTTGGCACATCTTTTTGGGCATTGTTGCATTGGAAACCACTCATTTGGGCGCCATATCTCAAGCACTTGTTTGTATTTTTTGGTTGAGGTTGGATTTATGAGAAAAAATCACCCTACTTGGGAGGCCATCCCCTTCTTGGGAAGTGCGCAAGGCCAGGTCTGCTGATGTATAGAGCTGAAAATTCAGTCTTTTGGCTTTCGTCCTGCTGTCTTAGGGCATGAGGATGCATGGGTTCATGGGTGACCTTGAAATCTGATTTGTGTGCGAATTTTGCAAAGTATAGTTGTTGTTGATGAGGGCTATCAGGTCTACTATACACTATTACAGGTTTGAGATTACATTTTAAATCAGAAAATTCAATGAACTTGTTTGTATTGATGCATTGTTATGTTTCTAAATGAGAAAGAAAGTAATTTCCTTGTTTTTCCATTTCAATGTATTTTTTAGAAAGGCTTTTTTATGTTGCAAAAGCATGAAAATTAGGCACACAAATACATCAACAAACAAACCAAACAGCAAACTGCATTTTCAAAAAAATAATTCGGGGGTAACCATTTCACCGTATGACATAATCTAAATAAATCCTGCCAAAACAAACTCATGAACTTCTTGTCCCTGTCATTGATGATGATCTTAGGTGTTCCATGAAGCCTAAACACCTCCCTGAAAAATAATTATGTTACTTGTACTGCTGTAAACCCTACTGATATGGCAAAAAAGTGAGCAAATTTAGTCAATCTATCGACCACTACATAAATGTTGTCTTTCCTTGCACCTTAGGAAGCCCTAAGATGAAATCCATTGATATACTTTCCCATTTCTGAGTAGGAATGAAAAGGGGCTGCAATAAACTAGTAGGATAAGTATGCTCATTTTTGTTTTGTTGGCATAGTTGGCACTCATGGACATACTTGAGAATGTCATCCTTCATCCCCTTCCATGAGAATCTCTCACGGATCTACCTTTATGTCTTATAATATCTAGGATGACGAGCCATAGGAATGTAATGGAAATCCTTAAATATGTGCACTTTCACCTTAGATTCAAGAGCTAACCATATTCTATCCTTGTAATAAATGAGTCCATCCCTCACTTGGTACTTATCATCCTACAATGATCCATCAAGAATTTTGTTGGCTAGTGCATTTTTAGCATAATCAACCTCTATTTTATCCTTCCAATCTGCTGCTATGACTAAAATGGAGCTCAAATGTGGTCTTCTAGACAAGGTATCAGCCACTACATTCTTCATTCCTTTGACATATTCAATGTCAAAGTCTGAAATATTCTCTCTCAATTTTTTTGATTTTTAAACCAAACATTTACAATGTAACCAAGCACCTGTTAAGGTTAGCATAACCCAAAACGTGCTTGAAAGAACTCTAACCAAGAATGTGCCCTAAAACCACTTAAGGAGGAGGGGCGGGCATATGGTCAGAGGATCCCTAGGATCTATTGAATCAAGATTACAAGATTATACTGAAAGAGAGAAATTAAACTCAATACCAAAAATCTGCGCTCAAGATCCTTAGGCGAGGTGCTAACATATGGTGGAGTACTAATACTGAAATTGAAATGAACAAAGGCAGATAATCAGCCATAAGGAACTTTCCACGCTACCACCAAAGAGTGGGGGGAAAAGATTACAATATTAGTACTTTTGCTGCGGCAGGCATCCACTCAAGAGTGGGAGTTCTCCACTTTACAGTGGGTAAGATGAGAGATACAAGTTTATTCTCCACCCTGGCAGTAAACCATCCAGGGGTACTTAATGTTAGCTTAGAAATTACAAGTAAATGCAGCAATAACATATGGTTGGATTAGTACTACTAATTCACAACCTTACAATCCAATAATCTACAATTTACGAGTATTACAATGATAGACAAAGCCACAATGTGAAGAATGATTATCTCAATCTAGAAAGCTCATAAACATTGAAAAGGAAGCTAAAATCTGATCTCTTTGAAGTCTGATAATTAAAAACAGCAAACTGAAATTGTAAATCAGCAACCTGTGAATCAATGAAATGCTTATATCTTAATCAATTTACCTCCGAATTGCGTGAAACCAAGTGCAATGAACCTTTGGAGGATAGGTGCCCATGCCATGATGAAGAAACAGTTCCAAAAACCCAGCATTTATTTATTGGCACAATTCCCAATGCAAACAAGAAGGTACGGCCCTAGCAAGGGTGATTTTGCTAGTAAAAAACATACACTTTGAAATTAAATTTGGAATTCGCTAAGAAGGGTTGCCATGACCTTAGCAATGATATTATTAAATGCCCATAACAAGGAATAAATGATACAAGAAGCTGTTAACAAATTCAACTTTCAGCTGTGTAAATATCAGCAACTTGAAATTTGGAAAACACACCACAATTCTCCAATTTGAAGCTCAATATGTACTTCTGAATGAAGCACACTCTCAATCCATCATCTACGGAACCATAGTTTCAGGTTCGAAGAGTGGAATAGAATTTGCTAAGCTTTCCCTTAGCCGGATTCTGGATTTCAAACCAGCAACATAACTTTGTTTTTCAAAACATAACATAATTAGCCCTCTACAATGCAGCAATATATAAGTTTCAATGGCAAATGAAACACTTCGAATTCCAAGAAGTTGAATCACTTCAACTTCCCAAGGGACGCCCTTCAACCATTCACTTTATTGTGAAATAATAAAACATTATTTCCATTCCCTTTAGGCATCCATTTCTATTTGCAACAATAAAGCATTTTAATAAATCATTAAATGCTCAACATGACCCCTTAATGTCCCCTCTTTAAAACAACATGAAGTTATCACTCCTAGGCATGGGGTACAGCTTTAAAACATGAAATTAACTAAGTATAACACTTAGTCCAAGGAGATAACCAAAACCAATGCCAATTTTGAAACTGAAGGATTACCACAAATAGCATGACGACTTGAGCTAAACTGCAGATGATGATACTGTCAAAATTAGACTTACTAAAAATAGCCACTGCCAAAAATAGTAAATTCATTTCAACTCACAAAAAGCCAAACTGATCGGCCACACTGAATTGCAAAAGATTGAGTTGCTACTAGAGTGATACTGCTATAAATATACTTACCAAAAATAGCATATTGCTATAAATAGTAAGTTTGTCAAAACCACATTTGTATGCCAATTGACCAGTAAGTGTTCCCATTTTTCTTAGCCTACGAGTTTTCGGAAATAGGCTAAATCCAATTGTAGAGGGTAGGGCTAAATCGGGGACATTACAAAGTCATACCCCTAAAGTTTACTCACCCATTTATGTTGCCTCTCATTAAGATCCCTTTGATTAAGGAAGTACTTTAAGCTATTATGATCAAATTTCATTAAAAATCTGCCTCCAACAAGGTACTGTCTGAACTTTGCAAGAGCATGCATGACCGCCAACATCTTATCCTTCTTATGCTTGAATGGCTTGGACTGAAATTTTGTTTTAGGGATAGCCCACTCCATGCTTCTAACTTTCTTCATTGCCTCTTGCAAAGTTGGTGGTTTAAAAGCCTTAATCCATCGCCTAAGTGGCTCCATAAGTCTCTTGTTAGAGTTATCATACATTAGCTAATAATTAATTAATCTTTAATTGATTATTAGTCTATGTAATGCCCCTTACCTGACTTGTCCTAGAATTTGCTTGTTGATTAGGTTTAGGTTCTCTTCTATCCAAATGAATGTTCTCCTAATTCAGTAACCTTAGATTTGAATCCTGTATTCAACATATTAGCAACATATTTGTTAGCATTAAGATCTAGATATTCAAGAATACAAACATAATCACAAAGCAATAATGAAGACATATGAGGACTGGCATGGGTAGATTTTCCTGAAGCTATCCATCTAAGCCCAAGGGCACAAGCATCCTATCAGGATAACCCACCCCTTGGCTCCGAGCTGAACGTCCAAACTAAGACTATTCCATCCTTGGAGTGGCATGCTTAGTGGAAACACTTGTACTTGCTTTCTCTACCCGTGCCATCACCTCGAAAGACACTCAACCTACTGGGGGAAGCCAGTGGAGCTTATAAGTGGTTCTGGGCCTACCACCCCTCCATGGCCGCAATGGATTGTTAAGTGGGGTTTTTAGGCACCACCTGTCTCAGGCCCTTCCACCCTAGTAGGCTTACAAACACATAGAAGACAATCTTTAAGCATTCTGATATAATTGTATCCATTATCCATTCTTATCAAATCATTTCATAGGCCAATTACAACTTTGATAATGTTTTAGGAGACCATAATCAATTCTTAGAGCTCTTACGGTTATGATGATATTAAAGACATCCTTTCACTAACCATTAGATAAGCACAATTAGTTTGTATATTCAATTTTGAATTAATGGAAAAACATATATCTACTAAATAACCCATGAGGCTAGACATTATCTAAAAGGCATAATTCATAGATAATTTAGCCGCAATTTGTAATATTCAGGTTCCTTGCCTAGATAGAATGTATAGGAGTTTATAATTAATCAGTCAAGAAGATCTTTGATTTAGACGCAGTCAAGGCAGGAATCGGATGGGGCTCTACAAAATATTTGGCTCGTATATTTGAGAGATTGCAGAATGGAGTTACATCGCCTATTTCATCCAATCAATCATTTGCTAATCGACTATCAAATCTGAAGTTTGGGATTGCTAGATTATTAATACTAAGTGAAGTTACATCACCTGAAAGCTTGTGTTTGATCCTGTCACCTATTCCTTGCCTCTCGTGTGCCCCGATGATGATCATGCTTGGTTTATCTCCTCTATATTTACGCTTGAGACGAGTTGTACCTGTCTATGTTTGGTCGCACCGTTTGATCAGAGGCACCCGTTTCATTTCAGATGCTAGCGCTTGACCCTGAAGGATGATTATCGCGTACCACCTCTGTCTCAGGCCCGATCAATGGTTAAAGATAATACGTTTTAATCTTATTTTATCTCCTTTGACTATTCTTGCGATGTATTGCATATCCCTTTGAGGGCCCGATAATATTGTTGTCTTGTTTATTTGGGAGCCTGATGAGGACCCGATAATAATATTATCGACTTATTTATTTGATGACTTTGTTATTGCTAAAATAATAATTATGCTATCCTCCTTCCAAGGTATTAATCGTTTATTATCATTGTTTCCTTATAATACTTTATTGTCCCTTAAGGTGATATTTGCGATTATCTATCTTCATATTCCAATGTTTATTTAAATTTTATCGTTAATTTTATATTAGTTATCAAATCATATAAAAATGGTATTTACCAAAATAACAATGAATATTATCTATTCCATATCAATACAATGTCTAATACTTATAATTTTGGGGATTTACGATATATAGTCTAATGATTATAATTATAATATTGTCTTCTGACAATTATAATTATAATGGTATCGAAATTATTTTTAAAATATGTTTTTGTTATCTTAGTATCCAATTTTGGGGACATGACAGTCTAATTTATTCTTTGCACTTAAGCTAAACTTATGAGTGTTTTTATGCTTTATTAATTGAATTAATATTAGATCATTATGTCTCATCTCATATGATGTTTACACTTGTCATGATCTGATCCCTTTCTCATTTAGTGTTTTGTTCTTATAAGCACTTAACCCTCATTATAATTATCTTGAGCTTTCATATCTTCTTGAGAGTCTCTTGCTTCCGTAGCTTTTTCTTTTTTGAGGAATATTGCACATTTTGTTTGCAGATCTCTTGCGTGGAAGGTGTACTTGTTTGTTGTTTGATCATGTGGCTCGTGGATTTGTGCTTGTTTCACAATTCTAACATCCCTCACTGAATAAGACCACCAGTCTTCTCTCTAGAATCTCTGAAACCATCATTGAAAGCCTCTAAAATTCTGCTATGTAAGCTTCCACAGTGCCATATTGCTTTAGCTGGGCCAGCTCTTTGAAATGAATCTCGGGGTCTTTCTTATCAAACCTCTCGTTGAGCTTAGTGGTAAACTCATCATACGAAGTGATAGACCTACAGCTCTCTGAAATGAATCTCGGGGTCTTTCTTATCAAACCTCTCATTGAGCTTAGTGGTAAACTCATCATACGAAGTGATAGACCTACAGCTCTCTAAAATGAATCTCGGGGTCTTTCTTATCAAACCTCTCGTTGAGCTTAGTGGTAAACTCATCATACGAAGTGATAGACCTATGACCCAAGGTAACAAGGCCATGGTATCACCACTCATGTGCTACCCCATCAAGATATAAAGTGGCAAACTTAATTGCCTCATCCTTCGCCATGGGTCTAAGGGCCAAGTAGTTGTCAAGCTTTTGTACCCAAGCCCTTGTTGTGCACTTATCATTCCCATCAAAGTGGGCAAGTGTTACCTTGCCAATGGCTTGCTGCAAGTCTCTCTGCACTATTGGTCCTCTATGATCAACTCTACCACCATTTCTCTTCCTCTTTTGATCCAAGAACTTGTTGTAAGACAAGTTTGCCTTAATGACTTCAAAGAGAGGGTCATATTCTGCATAACCTTCCATTAAGCTATCCACAAAGGTAAGGAAGAATTTGGATTAGGTTGTGGTCTCCTTGGGTAAGAAAGTGGGTTGGAAAGGTCTGGAAAAAGTGTTTGAACCCACTGTAATACGTTGTCCACCATTGCCACCCTACTGATATGTAGAACTACAATCTCCATTACGCATTGTGTTACCCTGTGTATTGTTAGGAGTAGTATGAACTACAACGTTCTGCCCAATCTTTCCCAAAAGCTGAGACATCATGTCCATCATTGTGTCAAACTTCTTCTCCATCCTAGCTCTTGGACTCACTGATCTCCATCTACCTTTCCCTTTATCAGCCATGTCATCTATAGTTCTTTCCTCATCACCCCGTGGATCCTGATGCATCTTTGCACCCTATGAAGACTCCCAATGAGCCTTAAGAACTTCTAAGATAGTTTGACCTTCCGGAATAGGTGGGGGTTGCCAATGTTCTTTCCTTAACTCCCTCTGTATATACCTCTGTACTCTTTCACTCATAGAATGAAACGTGCTGATTGCATGTGACTACACATAATGGCAGGAAAGAGTGGCTCTGATACCACTGTAACATAGATCCCTGATTTTTTTTTTTGGAAACTTATGTCTGCTGATTGGAATGCTTGCTGTTATGTTTTGGTTTTGATTGTTTCACGCATTGTTTTGATCATTGTTTCATTGCCAAACAATAGAAATATGCAAGGGAAAATAGTGAAATAGAACTATGCTTTATGCCAGTTTCTCTAGCAATTCCCTTGCTTTTATCATTTTGTAAGATGCTCAGTTGTGAGGACGATTTGGTTGCATCACTATAATCTAATAGGCTTCTTGAATGGACCTATGATGTCCATACCCCAACTTATAAATAGTCTTTGCAGTTGCATGGGATACAGAGGCATAAATTCTCTTTTTACCAGCTTTCCCATTCTTTGGCAAGCTTCACAAGATATTGCCTCCTACTTCATATGTCTAAAAGTGTAGGCTGCTGTGGATTTCAATCTCCTTCTGTTGCTTCTCTAACGGCCATGCAAAATTAACGCAATCACCTTTGTTTCCCTCAATTTTTGCTGCTGCTTCTTTGTGGTGGATAATCACTTACCATCTCTGGCCTAAAATGCAAAATGAATCTGTTGTCTTCAACGGGAATCTTCTTCCTGCCCTCTCTGATGTTCTTCCATGAGTTATCTCTATATCTGCTCTGGGTTTCCTGCCGCCTTCTACCCTTCTCTTCTAATGCAGCAAGCACCTGTGCATATTTAATCGATCAATTCTTACTCTCTGGCTAGAAACAAGCTGTTGCATCCTATGACTAGATAGAGGCCATAATATTAGCATGTCAGATATATTCCAATTTCCATATTTGCAGTTTCCATTTATTACGTAATATCATTGGCAGGTATTTTCTAGTAATCATCCTAGATATGATTTTGAGAATAAATATTGGGTTTCGATGAGAGATATTTACTAGCAAAAGAAATGAGAGATTGATCTTCCAATGCATGTTTGTGCTTTAGGCCCCGACTTTAATTGTTTTTATCACTTGGTACAAAAATCTACTTCTCTTGCAAGTCAGAACAGATGAATACAAAACAAATACGTAGTTCTTTTGAGGGATGAAAAAGAGGAGAACGATACTTGTGAGCAAGATTTTTCATAACTTTATCTTTGATCTTGTAAGTGTGGTTTGCATTATTCTGATGGTCTTCCATTTTTGTTGTTTCTGATGTTATGTAGAATGTACAAGAAGCAGATAGACTGTCCGAAGGGTTTTACATCCGTTCAGGGATAGTTATAGTTATAAAGAATTCGGCAATTAAAGACAGCACTGTAATCTAGCTACGAACATTGATTTTTGGTGCCTACATTTGCTGTCCATAGCAAGATATAAGCAAGGAAATTAGCACTTGTGGATTAGTTTCAGTAGAGTTTCATCTCAATAAAAGATAGCATTTATCTTCGCTCAATGCCAAATTAAAGGCTTAGATACTGTAATCGGAATCGATTGAACATCATTTGTATTAATTCAAATTCAATTCCTACTTTCTAAACACTGCATGCTTAATCACAGAAATAAAATGATGATCACAGTTGATTCCGAGTCTGCACATTCAGCATTTATATTTGTATAACTAGTGCACAAGTTAGCAAATAATCTTAGAATGAGAGCTGATTTAAACGATAGTTTTCTAAATTCAGTTATTTTATATAATATATGTTTCTAATATTAGTGAACCATCATCTAGCAAATAACTGTGAGCTTGAAACAACTGATTTAAATAAGTTTTATGAATTCAGCATTCTGTCAAAAATCTCGATAACTTGCTTTGACAATTATTTGGATCCTTGGTTAATTGGTTCACTTTTGAGCAGCAGATTAGAGAAGAAGATTAATCAATGAAATGTTATCTCAAACAACTTATCTCGGCTCTGTGTTAATGGTATTTTTATTATTAGGGATTTATATCTCTATTTTACAAGAGTTCAATTTGGAAATTTTATTCTACTTTGGAATTATTTTATTTACTACATATATGGAGACATAAATTTTATGTGTTGTTTATTTTACAAATATAATGTTTATTATAAGATATTAATATTTTGACATGTAAATAATTGTCAAATTTAAGGTGAAAAATAGAAGTTTCTGTTAGCATGCTCATGCCATTACACTCCACCCCTTGCTGCCGTTGTAAAATGCCTCTTTGCAATAACTAACCAACATTTTGGGTAAGGGTATGAGACTATATTTTTTTCTATTTAAACATTAAATTGTAAATTACATAAGAACAAAGGTAGACATCTAAATCAAAGCTAGTAGAGAATTACATTCCAACTTAATTTTATGTATTTGTGAAGGAAAATAAACTTAATCTAGGTTAATCAAGTAAGATGCATACACATAAGCATTAAGTAGCCTAGAATAATAAATGGCATTTGTGTGACTAATTAATTGAGAATTAAATGTGATGTATAGAGTTACTTAGCTTTAAACTTGAAGAAGAAGAATTTTTATATGAAGTTATAATGCTTTGAAATTGGATTTTGGTCTTATCTGTATCTACCTTGCATTGGATCTAGAACAATTTGTGTACTATATGGGGCTCAAGTTTGCAGGTGCATATTTAATCTATGGATGATCTAGCACAATGTGCACTCATGTTTTTGCATCTCGCTTGATTTTTTGTTTGCTCTATTATGAGGGCTAGTGATATTTAAGAATAATTTTAGAGGGTTGTTGGATTGTTATGGTACATGTTCCCCTTGCTTAGCCCTTAGTAAAGACCCACTTTATAGTCATGCTAAGGATCAAAGACAAGCAGCAATCACACTAATGTTCTAAGATGTGATGCAAATTAGATTTTTTTTAGATACTCCAATTGAAATGTTCCTAGCTTGCTTGCTTCCTTGATGCAAATGATAGTTGATAATGCTTGTGGAATCTGTAATGTGAGGATGATAAAATTAGCCTTTAAATTCAAGGGCATTATTACAATTCACACAAATGTGTGATTAGTCAATTCATGACTTGTGAAATGGGTGAGTTAGCAGAATTTGAATTTGAATTTTAGAAAATTGGAGATCAAATTTGTGGTTGTGAGTTGATCTTGTGCCTACAAAAGTGACTCAGGATAATGAGTAGTCAACTTCAAACATGAAATGAGTGTTTGGATCTATGGGTGTGATAAATGTGTAATGTATGGGAATATGTGCAAAAATTGATAAGGTATGATTATAATGTGGGAAGAAGTGTAAATAGGGATAGATGTGATGGGAATTATGGTGTCTCAACTTGAAGATTTTTTTTATTTTATTTAATTATTATTTAGCATTTTTCATATGTACTATTATTTAATTAGCCTCCCATCACAAATGGGGTGTGCAATTTTTTGGTGTAAATAGACATTATCTAACCAACTAGCTTTTAGCCTACCTAGGAGAGTCCTATACACACTAGTTAAGTATCCACTTAGGGACTTTTACCTTTTTGTCTCATTTCATGTGGTTGCATGTCCTCATCATTTGAGACACCTATTGCATGCATACTTGCTACTTGTTCACACACTTGTCAAGTGAACTCACAAGCGTTGCTCCTTTGGAGGGGAAGTTAGTCATTTAGTCCTACCCTTTTACCTCTTCATCTTTGCTTATATAAGCAAGACTCTCATTGCATTTTATATACCATTCTTGTATTTTATTTTGGAGAACTTCTTAGGGAAGTTAATCATTTAGTCCTACCCTTTTACCTCTTCATCTTTGCTTATATAAGCAAGACTCTCATTGCATTTTAATACCATTCTTGTATTTTGTTCTGGAGAACTTTTTAATGCAATTTTGTCATACTATTATTTGCATCTTTTAGAAATGTTGGTTTGTTTTTATGCATTTATAATTTGTAGGCTAGAATCTCTCTTAAAATTTCTTGGTTAATTCATTTATTTTCAAATTTCTAACATGGTATTAGAGTGTAGTTTTGAGAGTTTTGAGTTCATAGATTCTTAATTGAGAGAATAGAGGTTTTTATATGATCTTGCAAATTTTTGCAAGCTCTTCTCTTGCATTTTGTATGATTTAGAGAATTAGAAAGGAATTATGAAGATTTCTTAACCTTGTATTTGCATGTGTGCTTTTGGTGAGACATGGTGGTAGCAACATTTTTTGGTTATATTGGCAACATTTTTTACTAGTCCAATGCATTCAGAAGGTTCAAGAAAGTCAAGATTGGTTTTTGTGTCATTTGATTAAGTCGTATGACACAATAGTGAATGAGGGTTTGAAGCATAATTTAGTGAACACGTTTTTATTGGAGTAGTTTTAGGATAAAAGGATCATTTCATTGAGTCAAGAGGGTCGAACAGACGAATCTTGATATAAAACTTGCCTACTTTCCATGTTGGGAGCATTTAAGGCAAAAAAATGTCATAGGATGTCGTATGACTCCTTAACGTAGAACAAGGTATGGTGGGTTCAACTCTCATAGGCCTTAAGCCAACGGCCATAAGGCCACTTATGGCCTTTAAAGTTGTTGACAATAGGTAAGCCGCCAACGACTTCAACTTGATTGTGACCACATTTGTTAACTATGATGCCTCACTTGTCAACCATTGTTGTCCTTGCTCCACTTGAGCGTCGACCTTGTGGCCACTACCTCTAGCAGCACCGTCCAAGGGCCACCAGTGCCCTCCAACAAGGCCTTAAATAGGCCCTTTTTTCATTTTTTTCTTAACATTTTCCTTGGGAGGTGAAATTTTACAAACAAATAATTGATGAAAAGTTGATTTCGTTAAAAACACGGTGATATCATCAAATTTATGATTTTGTGTTGTTTTAACACATATTTTGGCCTTCCAAATCAAGCTTTGTAAGAAAAATTTGACGGGGCATAACTCACACCCTAATTGTTGAAATTTCACAAACATGTATTTTTTCGTGCATCATGTCGCAAACACTTATACAATTGCTTTCAATTTTTTCCTTGAGCACTAATCATTTTAGGGGGATCTAAACTTGAATCGAGGGGGTGTCTTGAGTTGTGCCTTTGAGCACTTACGTGAGTCTTGTCCTGAACACTTCTACATTTCCCTTAAGTGTTTTTTGTCCACTCTTCATTTATGCTTTTGATCTTGTTGGTCATAATCATGTCTCCAACTCCATGGAAAATCAAATGTGATTATTGTAAGAAAAAAAGACATAGCATAGAGGAATACATGTTTTAAAAACTTGATGACTTGGAACTTGCTTGGCAACTTCATTAGTTAACACAACTTTGCATTCCAAATGAAATCAACTTGTCAAATTCTTCTAATCCAACATTTGCAAAAACATTTAGTCTCACTCAAACATCTTGTGAGACACCATCATTTGGAGATGAACAATGTAGTTTGAGGTCATGCATTGCAATCTCATCACCTGTTGCTACATCAAAATCAATAATTGCTTCCTTGAGAACTTCAAAAGATTCAATGCACCAGGATATTGTCTTTCTAGATCCGCCACATTGAGACAAATTTCTACCAAATATTGCATCTTTAATTGTAAAGTCTCGCATTGCAAATTTGGAAGACACCATTGAAGACATAAGTCTTCTATTTGATAACAATTTCTTCCCAACCTCAAAGTTCAGAGATACTTCACTAAGAGGATCTTGAGATTCTTTACAACAGGACCTCATGTGGGATTTGGATTCTAGTCATATGACATGCATTGACATTCCACACATCATATCTTTAATTCATGTTCTACCTCAGCCTTCACATGGAGCATTTGAGCATTTTTTAGAGAGTTAATTTAGGTCTTTGGATCATGTACAAAAATCAAAGACCTTCATCCATTTTACTATATATTCCTATTTGGAATGGGAAGTCATCTTGCACACATTTGTGGTGTTGTTTCTTTTAAAGAGAAATATTGTTCATCGTTCATGGATCAACTTCAACATCTAATTTCAAGCATCTACCAACACTACATACATCATATTAAGGGGAGGTTGCATAGTTGCTATTGTCATCTCAGTTTTGGAAGGGAACCTTTCTTTGCATGGAGTTCTTTTCTTCTCATTTTTTGGGGGAGTCGATTGGGCTTTCTCCTTTACTCCACTTTATGATAAATTTGTACATGAGTACTTACATGGCCTAGTAATCGAGACTCATCATTTGTGTATACATTAATCCCTAAGTTGCACTTAAAGGGGGGTGTTGGTATAAATAGACATTATCCATCTAGCAAGTTTTTAGCCTACCTAGGAGAGTCATATTCACATTAGTTAAGTCTCCACTTAGGGACTTTTACCTTTTTGTCTCATTTCATGTGGTTGACAGATGTCTCATCATTTAAGACACTTATTGCATGGATATTTGTCACTTGCTCACACACTTGTCAAGTGAGCTCAGAAGTATTGCACCTTTGGTGGGGTAGTTAGTCTTTAAGTCCTACCTTCTTACCTCCTCATCCTTGAGTATATAGGAAAGACTCTCATTGTATTTTATACGCCATTCTTGGAGTTGAAGAAATTTTAATGCAATTTTGTCATACTAACATTTGTATCTCTCTAAATTGTTGGTTTGTTTTATGCATTTACAATTTGTAGCTTAGAATCTCTCTTATAAACTTCCTATTTATTTCATCTATTTTCAGATTTCTAACAAGATTGAGTTGGCATTATGTGCCACATCTCGATGCTTTGTAAGATGTCATTAAGGTGGTTATACTTTCTATAAATGTGTCCTTGTAGATACTAATTAAATAATAGTAGGTGGTTCTTGAACTTGTTAAATCACTAAACAGGTTTAGTTACAAAGAAAATCACTAATAGAGAAAAATAATTCGCTAAGGTTTTTGGACTTGGTTGTCCAAGCATGCCTTTCCCCTAGGGTTTGAAGGTTTGAATTTCTTTTATTATTGTCAAACTTTCAACTTTCTTCAATATCCTATTTAAATGGATTCTATAACGAAATTTTATGATGCACAAGAGCTTGTAAGAGGGAGGTTACTTTGGAATCTTGACCAACTATGACAAAGATTTATTATTTGTCATGAAATTCCTATTTTGAGATATAGAATAATGATAAGTTGGTTGTCCATGTTGGGTGGATAAATTTATTTAATTATGATAGTTGTAAAAATGTAAGAGAATATGCTATTTTTAGGAAACAATGAGAATCACCAAGGTGGTGTTGGAGAATGAGTTAGAACTAGGTGTCATATTTTTGGGGGTTTCAGCACACGGTATTGTAAACTATAAATAGTTTTTCAACTTGCTCATTTGTTTATGAATTGGGTACTTGAGGAGTTATACATATGTTGAATTGGTAGGTGCTAGAATGCTATCAAAATTATTTCTAATTTGTTTGTTAGTGAAACTCCTGTGAATGCTTTTCTTTGCAAGTCTATTGTAATCTTATGTTAGGTTTGAATATAAAACCAATCACATTTTGCTAAGTGGTCCAATTACTTGGGAGTGGTGGCCCAATATTACCTATCTAGAAGACTTCAAATAATTTTTTCATAGTAACCTTGACACTGTGTGTCCATTTTTTATTTTCTTAGGAAAAACAAAAAAGGTAGCTTGTAGTGACTTGAGATCTTGTTTTACTTTTGACCATTGGTCATTTTATCATTCAATGTGGGTCATTTGATTTGCTAGCTACTTAATGAACATGATGGTAGAAACAAAGGTAAAATTGTAGTCTTTTATTAACACTTGGTTTGAAGTGTCTCGATAATAATGGTTGAGGGTTGAAGTATGTGGCTAACTCAGATGGGTTTGTAATATGAGCAAATGAGTTGTTGTCACATGCTATCAAATGAAAAATAATGGTGCGTCCATTTAATTTTCCTTGTGTAAGCACAACTCGATGTATTAGGGTGTTTACTAATGTTGAATATTGGTGATATGTTTGGTTCTTATGTATATAGGTGAAACGACAAAAAGTAGTGGCCTTCACATTTGCTTTATCTATTTTATCCTTGATCATTGATTGTTTAGCAATCAACTTGGGATGTCAATAGTAGGAAACACTTAATGAATTTAAGTGATGACTATAGTGCCTGTAGACAAGGTATTCAAATTATTTATCATTAGACCAATTGTTTCTTTGCTTGGGGTTGGGGTAATTTAGTGTTGTTGATTCTAAAGAATAATGAACATGGGCTGCCAAATTTGCTATTGTCTTGTGCACAAAGCACTTGGTCTATGAAGTTTGAAAAGGTTGTGTGGCAACATTTGGTGCATAACAACTCATTAATTGGTCAATATGGTGTTCATTCTAGAAATCCAATAATTACTCGTAGTCATAGATCTTGAAGGTGAAGAGTTCTCAACGAATGATTCATGTGGGGTTTTAAAATGTAAGTAAGTGTAAATGACATGCTTGAATGAGTGAAGAGAATCTATGGTGTTCTCTATTTGGTAGTAGTGCATTGGCCCATCATAAGGTTGACACTTTTATAGCTTCCTAATCATCTATGATTGCCAATCTAAAAGGCGATTAATTAAGTCATTGATCAAAGGTAAAATTTAAAAGCCTTAAGTGATAAAGTTGTACATTTTAAATGAAAAATAGTAAAACGTGGGTCTTGTGGAGATCTTTCTAGTTACAAATTTGATGTAGTAGGTGGCATTGAATATTAAGTAGATTAGTTCATATAGACAATATACCATGTGATATGGCTAAAGCATTGGTTTCTATTGGGAACATAATACTTGATCAAAACATTTCCTATATAACTCCATGAGAGAAAATCATGTATAAAAGTTTACAAAATAACCATATGCAAAGATCAAGACATATCACAAGATAACACATGATATACCAGGGAAAAGCCTCAAATGGGGAAAATCCAGCCTCCAAAAGCATCCAAGCTCAATTTATTCAATAATGAAAACATTACAATACACTTATAGAGTCTTCATGAATACTTATGAAACATCAAGCTCCTCTAATGCATTCTCCATGTGTCTAAGTATATATCTGCACATCCCGTGTCATGCTTCACATATGCACCTTTTAGAAGAGATCTTAATACAATGACACCCAAGCCAAAACCATTAACCAACCAACTAGCCAACCTCAACAACTAAACATTTTCTTACTTTTATATAGTGAAGCTCACATAAAACAATCAAGTGGTAAGGTAAAACCATGTGTCTCAAAGCCATTAGTACACAAAACCATTGCCACTAGCATTTACTTTTTGGTACTAATTTTCCCAGCATTAAATATTTTCATATGTGCTACCCACATCTAAAATATATTACTAATGTTACATACACCTTTAAAAGTTGACTTAGATAATTATTTAATGTCGCTAAACACCTCTCGTAAAGATGCACCACAAATAAATATTTATTTTACACGATTAAAATATTTCTTTCATGTGCAAGGTGTATAACACCATTATCCTAACATTCTCCCAATTGTTGTATACATTGCATAAGTGTCAATCGATGAAATGCATCATCATAGCCATCCATGAAATCATTTGAATCTCTAGCATGCTCTTGTGCTCCATCAAGATATATGCAATAACATCCAAGATGTCCAAAATCTCAAGAAAGAACTCCCCTTATCCTCCAACATGCCACCTATGGAAGAAAAGGAACAAGACAATGTGAAGATGCGCCAATCCAAAAAAAACAAGCACCAAATCCAAGTGATAACAAAGGCTCAAGTTGTTGTCAAATGAAAAAAGTCAACAAGACTAGAAATAAAAACCACAAAAAATGTTAATCCATCTAATCATCTATTCCTCAAAGGTATCCAACATCAATAGAACTCATGCAAACAACATATCCAATCCATAAACTGCAATTACAAGTTCCATGTAATAAGCATGTCAATGAAGAACATTCACATTTAGGAACTCTCATTTGGGTAATGTCAAATTTAATAATAGATCATGGTGTACCAAGTCTACCAATCAACACTCAAACCAAGGTGTGGCTAATAATCAAACCATGTAGTATCAAATAACAATCGCAATGTGTTGTAAATATTATCATTGATGTCAAAGTAGTAATGTCATTGATGTCAAAGTAGTAATGTCATTGATGTCAAAGAGTGCAAGAATAAAGAATTATAAGTAGATGTCTTTGATGTCTTTGTGCAGATCTTATACCTGATTTAAAAGTCTTATAGTTTTTTTGAAGCAAATATCATCACATTGGAGTGATTCATAACATACTAGATTGGCATATTTAAGGTGATTGGGATCAATTTTATAAGGCAATTTCGAGTAGATACAGAAGAAAAATTTAAGCAGACATATAAAGTCAAATGGGCGATTATATTTGAAGTTTAAATTAAAGATTTAAACTTGGTGATAAATTTTGAAGATATGAAATCAAATGGTATGAAGCACCTCATTAGAGAATTTGAAATTAAAATAAATAAAATACCTATTTTGTCTGGGCCAACCATGCTTAGAAAATTGCCTCCCTTGTGTAAAATAAAATAAATTAAAATCTTTATTTTTGTAAGGCGTTGACCCCTCTTGGAAGGATCACCCCTCTTGGGAGAGTCACCTCCTTTGGTCGAAGGGGCATGTTGGATGAGGTATAAAACAAGGCAAATTAGAGATGTGAGAAGCAAGTTTTTAATGAAATATCCTTCTATATATTAGAAGATTTAAGTGCAGATCTGAAGGCAAATTAAAAGAAAATCCAAGAGAAAATCTAAGAAGACTTATAGCAAAATTATTGCAAACTAGAAAAGGGGATTTAGAGAAAAAAATTATAGCTGACTTATAAGAGGAATTATTGCAAACTTGCAAGAAGAAATATTGTAGAGGATTTATAACAAAATTTTGAAGAAATAAGAGCATAATTTTAAGAGACATGTGAGAAAATTTATAAGAGCTTTATGGGAGAATATATGAAGGATTTTTAGGAGATTCTAAAGGTATATTTTGATGAATTAGTGAGTATATTTATGAAGGTGAATTGTAGAAAATCTAAGAAGAAGTTTCAAATAAGTATCATATTGTTCATTTGGAGGTTGGTGCCTCTTAATCAAGGAGATTGGGATGTCGGTGCCTCTCATTAGAAGAGATTGTTGTCTCTTGCTGAGTTGGTGCTCGATTGTAGAGATTGATGTCTCTTATTGAGTTGGTGCTCAAATGTCGGTACCTCCAATGGGTTGGTGCCTACAAAAATAAATTTATAAAAGAAGTAGGTTGGTACCTACAAAGAAGGAAAATATATAAGCAATATTTAATCATGGTTTCCTATCACAAGGGTTTCCACATAAATTGTGTGTTTGTCTTGTGTTCTTAGTTGCTAGATATTGCATGTGTGCTATTGCTATGGTTAATTAAGTTTTGATAAGTAAAATATTATGTTATATTAATTCACCTCACCTCTCGGTATAATTATTTTCTCATCACAATGATCCATACATACAACCAAAACTGTTGCATAAATTCTCACAATGTGTCACCATAACTCTCCCAAGTCTACCACGATGAACCATGTGAGTATGAACCTCCAAGAAGTAGGCATACACTACTGAATTTGACCCCAATTTTCAACGGTCGTTCGTTGAACTTTCGACGATATATTGTTGGCCGACCGACAAATCACAAAAATCAGCATCGTCACTCAATTTTCGTCTATATCCCGATGGACTGTAAAATGTCGACCTCACGACACAAGCTCGTCGGAACAGCGACGCCCACTTCGTCGATCACGCGACGAATAGTACCCGGACCACAGGAGGCATCCCTTTGCCAAAACGTCGACCTCACAACGCAAGCTCGTCAGAACCGCGATGCCCACTTTGTCGATCGCGCGACGAACAGTACCCGGAGCACGAGAGGCATACCTTTGCCAAACCATCGGATTAACAACATAAGTTTGTCACCATTACGACAAAGGTTTGACGTATTGCCAATATCATTGAGAGATCAAGATTGTTATAGCGATCAAAATTGCCTAAGAAGATATATCGGGAGGATTGGATTTTGGTCTCAGCGATGAAGTTTCATCGGCGAGATACACATCTTGTCTCATCGACGAAGCACGAGGGAAGCATATCAGCAAGACATATATCATCGGAGTAAGTTTTGAATGTCTATCCGACAAGCTATGTGATGCCGTTAAGAATACTTCGGCAGGAGTCTTGGCGACATACTTTAGATTGAAATAGTGACAGAAGTTCATCGAATGCACGACGAAATAGGCAAGTCATTACGGCGAAAATTCGTTGGATACATTGCAAATTCGTTGGACGCTTTGTGCGGTTCGTCGCAAATTCGATGAAACAATGCAATTTTTTAAATTAAAAAATATTCGTTGAAATGTAGGCATATCGGTGAAAGATCAAGACTATTACAGAGATCAAAATTGCCTGAGAAGATATATCGAGAGGACTGGATTTTGGTCTCAGCGATGACATTTCATTGGCGAGATACTCACCTTGTCTCATCGATGAAGCACGAGGGAAGCATATCGGCAAGACATATAACATCGGAGTAAGTTTTGAATGTCTACCCGACCCGCTATGTGACGCCGATAAGATTACATCAGCAGGAATCTTGGCGACATAGTTGAGATTGAAAGAATAATCATCGGGGAGACTCACCACATCGGGGAAAGTGTAGAATAGCCTAGCGATACATGACCTCTTGTCGATGAAGACACAAATGGATCGCAATACTTATCGAGGTGACTCTGGGCGATATATAAAAGTAGTAGGAGGCTCCAAAGTGCATTTATAGGGATAATGACAGGACATAAGGACAGGTCAATCAAAGAGAGAAAGTTGATGTGCCAAGACCATGAGCATTTAATAGGGGTAGTAAAAGACAATATGGATTGTCATCAATGCCTAGATTTAAAGGACAGATTGGAAGACTTCATTATGAAAATTTAGATCACAATATGATTAACCCTATTTGGACAAATGCAATGACATTAGTGTCAAGAGTTAAGAGGCCATTCAACTTTGCATTTCAATAAATTATTGTATGCATTGAGTAAGTGTTTACAAGGTAGAAAAAGGATAGTCATATGACTGTTTAAAATATCAAACAACATGTCAATTGTTGTGTTTAATTAGGCTTATAGAGGCAGGGATTTATCATTTTTTGCATACATCTACAATCCAAGCTCTAGGCCTACATTATTTGGTTACTATGTATGAGAAATGAGCAATGAATAATTTTAGAATATGGAGGCTATGGATGATATTATGCTGGCCACATTTGATGTTGATCAACAATTGGAGCAAAATATAAAACCTATGATGAGTCATGAGATCAAGGGGACTGCCATGGACAACAAGCACAACCTACGAACTGGATTCTAATTTTGCTAAAAAAGAAAAAATCAAACTAGTGAATATTAAACTACACACTAGAATCTAAATTTGTGGAAAATGAGCAATTTGGTGAGAAAAAGTACCTGCAGTGCGTCTTGGATACTTAGCTAGTGTACTAAAAAATAGGATTGCAAACCCAAAATTATTCTCACTCTGGAAATTCAATAGAAAATACATAATGTTATCCTGGATACTTAGCTCTTAGACAGTCAATAAAACAATATGAGCATGATTATGAATGATTTTACCTAGTCCCACTCTTGATCTCCATGTTTGAGAGCCTTCTCTTTAAGACCCCATGAATCCACTTTGATCCATTGCTTCCAAAAGAGATATTAATGTGTAAACAAGGAGCCACATTTAGAAAAATTGGTTGTTGATTTCTTCTAACAAATTTAGAGACTACAAAAAGAAGATACCTGATGGGGATCATGTGGGCTTCCTAGAGAAAGCACTGCAATATGGCCTCGAGCAGCAATAAAAAACTTTGGATTAGCTTCACAGTAAATCCTAATAGCATGACATTGAAAGTTGCTCGGGTATTGGGTCCTCTCCCCTAGATTAAATTAAGGAAAACATTATTGTAAACACAATATGTATAGAAGAATATGAATGTAAAGGAAAATGGATATTAGCAAAACATAAATGTAAATAAAAGTACTGTGAGTAGAAAATAAATCTAAATTGGTTTTGAAAAAATAAAATCATACCCAATTAGCATTAAGTTATACTAAGCTTGTACTCATTTCCATTGTCAATCTTGAAGGTTACTTTTATGCCTTCTGCAGAAACTCTCTGGCCACGAGGCAAGAGAAGGTGGGAAAACCAAGTGTATATTGATGACTTCCTAACAATCAAAAAGAAACAAGCAACCAGTCAACCCTATTAGAACAGAATAATCTTATGAATTGATTTTATTTGTTTTACTAGCTAATGGATAGTGGACCTAGCTCTCTTGAATTGAGATACTACTAAGATGTGCTGACTGGTGATTTTAGACTACTGATATTTTGCTTCAATCTGTATAAGTTACTTTTGTCTTAAATATATTCAAGATAACTCTGCAAAAAAATTCTCTGATCTCTTATAAATTATGCAGATTATTTTTTTAATTCTTCTCCATTTTTATATTTTCTTTCAAAAATTCATAGAAAGATATGTAATGCCATATTTGAAATTTACATATTTTAATTTTACTAGTTCTGTAATTATAGGATATGATTCCAACAATTGTGAAACGCATTGGCAATATGCTAGCTGAATGAAGTAAACTATGCAATTGGCAGGTGTAAAGCCAAATTCCTTAACCCTTGCCAGCATCCTTCTTGCCTGTTTTAAAACATGTGCTTTGGAACAAGGCATGAAAATCCATCTAAGTATAATGAAAAGGAGATTTTTGTCAAATATTGCATTACACTAAGTTGAATGAATGTAAGTAGAGATATTTTAGAATACCTGCAGATGGTACAAAATTTCATGGTTAAGTGGGAGCCTCCCATCAACAACAAGATCCAAATATCCGTGTATCTATCTCAATCGAGCCTCTAAACCTTTCAGATTTGTCAAATTTTTCACTAACTTGTTATGCACAAAAGTGAAATTAATGAGACCACTAAAATAAAAATAAAAAACAAAGCTTTGAAACCAAATCCACACACAACACAATGTTCATAGTGAAAAGTTAGCACTTTCTTTCATCTTTGCAGATTGGTTTGATGCTTCAAACGATGCATTTCTTATATTGAAAAGTGCATTACTTACCTTATTGAGCTTCTCTTTGTTTTGAGAATAGTTTAATATTCTCTACTTAACAGGGCCAACCACGTGAAGGTGGAAGCTCATTTGGACCCCGCCCTCCCCTCACATCACTCTCAATTCCCCGTACCCGATCATATAACACATTAATCATTCATTCATCCATTAATAACATATAACATTCATTCATTCATCCTGCATTAATAACATATAGCATTCATTCATTAACATATTCACATTCATTCACTCATCCATTAATAACATATAACATTCATTCATTCATCCATTAATAAAATATAACATTCATTCATTAATAACATATAACATTTATTCATTAACATATTCACATTCATTCATCAACATATTTCATTTTTTTAGTTTTTACATATTATCAAAAATATGGCTATCATAATATGATTACAATCACTTCTTTTTTTGTTTTTTTTTGCAGCTAAAAAAAGTTGAAGTGGAGTATCGTTTTCAAAATCATTTGTCCCCCCTTCAGTTGTTATGAGCTTTGCTCGTGATCTTAATGTATGCCTAGTTGTGTACTCACAACGTGGACGTAGCTGCAAGGGGTGGTCTACTGCAATAGCAAAGAAATGTCAAATTGATATGTTTTATTATTATTGTTACACATATTTCATTAATTAAAAGAACATCAGAGTGGTGCTCTCTACCTAATTGGGCCACATCATGTTCCTGATATTGTCTTATAGCCCCATGCTCAACATGTTGAACACCCTTGTGTATTTGATCTAGAGTTGAAACACGAAAGATTACATTAATTAATACACCAATTGCAATTAAATATGTTTAAAAGAACATTAGAGTGGTCCTCTTTACTTGATGGAGCCACATCATGTTCTTGATCTTGTCTAGCCTAATCATGCTCAACATGTTGATCATGCTCTACATGCTCAACACATTGATCATGCTCTACATGCTCAACACGTTGATCACGCTCTACATGCTCTAAAGTTGAAACACGAAAGGTTGCATTGATTAATACACCAAATGCAATTAAAGATGTTTAATTGTATTAATCCATACTGGTACTAGGATGCACACCATGGCCTTCATCGGAAGGTTGTGCTCCACCCTCACCAGGCTGCATTCCAATGTCATGTGTAGTATTATCATTGCTTATCCATATAAAACAAATAGGCACATTATTATGGTGGAAATTAATATTGAACAGATTGCACAAGTATTCAATTTGAAATAAACTTTATTGAGTTTATTTACCTATGTGTTGGATGCAGTGGAAGATTGTGTTTGCCCAGTCGATACTCTTAGTTGTTCAGTTAGGCCTCCATAGTCTTGGTGGAAGGCAATCTTCAGGTCCTCTTTTGTGGGCACTCTGTTGAAATAAAAGCCCTGCATTTTTGCATGCGATCATGAATTTTGCTTCTATGGTGTGATAAAAACAAAATTGTTTGCAATTTATTATTTGGATGCAATATTTCAGTTATTGATACTTACAAATCATGCGGCTATTTTCATATAACCACCAGAGCGAAGTTTGTGTTGCCCATGTTTTTCTATTCTTGCCTTTGTTGCCTTCAATGTGTCGGGCAACCTATGAAAAATTTGAAATACGTTAGATTATGTAAAAAGAAAGAGTAATCAGTATATAATTAAATTTTTGATAGTATCACATACCTTCCTTGGCCCGGTAGTATCTTTCCTTTCTTCTTTTCAGCCTTCTCCTTTCCATCTGACACCAAGTCCTTCCACTCCCTTTTCGGAATCATGGGAGGACGCTCGTGCTTTCTGTTCTTCTCTAAATGTGACCTATATTGGTCCCTCACATACTTTAGATAGGTACCAGCTTTCTTAAGGACCTTCGTTCGGTTGAATATTTTATCACCGAACAACACAACTAAACAGTTAATGAGCTCATCTTTTAAATCTTCATTTTGGGCATTCCACTGTGTACGTATGGTGGGCCCAAAAAGCTCCAATGTAATATCACTTAGATGTTTATAAAAAACATCATTTCCTAGAAAATGATCATGGGATCATTAGTCTATAAAGAGTGATCAATAAGTAAATTTCAATTGGATTATATATAATAAAAAAAATAAAAAATTAAAGTACTTGGGACCTTCTCTATCTTTATGGGAAGGAAATCCTCGGTCACCACCAATGTGACCGGCAATGTTCCCGTACTAGTAATACGGGAATATCCAGGAAATGCTCCTAAAACATCACCAGTACTGGTGGCCTCTGTATCCACAAGTACTAACACATGTAGTGGCATGTGCTCGCTGCCAGATGGTGCACTACCGAATGCCTGCATGGTATGTGTTGCCGACATTTCAGTCGACAATATAGGCATGGATGATGGGGTCGGATGATGTGTTGTATGCATAGGAAGATCAAGATTGACACTTGTACTGACCCCTACTTCCTGGGTAACACGTGCAGTACCTTGATCATGGCCTGCAGCATGATGAGGATGCAAATAATCCTGTAAAAACAACACATATTTTAGTTCATGACATAAAAGAGTACAAAATAAAAAACCATGAATGAACTTATGTTATAATTAAAGATTTCATGACATCTTACTTGCAAGTTTTATGCTCTCTCAGACAATATTTTAACCCTTTCTCTTATCTCATTTGTTTGAGGCACTATGAATACCAACTTAAGGATTTCTTCATTGCATTTTTTTTGGGCCTTCCTCATCATATCTACAGGGTTTGCAGAAAATGTGATGTCATCATCGCATAATAGTGACTGCACCTCCATATGGATGCTCTCCTGTACTGCTGGTGCCTTTCCCCGATCAGCCATCTGCAACAAGAATAGTAAAAACATTATCAAAATTAACCCAATAAACTCATGAAAAAAACATAATAATAAAACATTTTGCTCGTATCTAATTTGTACAATTACAATGAGGTAAACCTGTTGGATAGAAGCGCCTAAAGATGGATCACGATCTACGCTCTGGGCCAGAGCCTTCCTCATATGATGAATGTCCCGCTGTGACAAAAATTGAATATAAAAAACATTACCGAAATGAAACCAATAGACTTACGAAAAAAAAACTTAATAATAAAATGGTATATTGGAGTCATAAATTAGAGGTTGGGTAAAATAGTATAGAGTACATACCACCCCCATAGTAAATATGTTTGTATCTAAGCGATTCAAATTGTAATCGATTAGCAACTCTTCCCCTGCAGTTATTGATTTTATCGCACATACGAATACACGGTTTCCCTCTTGCGCCTCGAATATACAATTGGGTTGCTTATTTGTTGACACAGGTCGTGTACTATTTATAAACCCTGCAATATTCCCTGATGCTTTTGGCCTCCCGTCAATGTACCTAGCCACTCCTTTATTTTGATCCTTATCTTTTAGTTGTATATAATTTGCTGATAGTGCATACCTACGCATACTTCGTGTATATCGAACCAGCTGCATCCAATCTTTGTAACTGTAATAGGGTCCAACATACTCCATCAACTCAGTAACTTTGTCATAACATACTTTTATGCTGTCCATGCAAAATAGGCCCAAACCATGTAATGACGATGGTGCTATGCGATATATCCTCTCGTTGACACAAAGATCAGTGTTTATTGGAGGAAGTTCCTTGGGTACCCATTGTTTCCGTAGATGTTTGTACCTCAAGGGCACCTCGATGTCGCCTATGCTCTCATCATCATTAGAACATGACCCCTCTTCAGCAAGAAAAAATTTCATGCGTTTATGGAATTTTCTTCTAATCTTTTGACCTCTAGTTGATCTCCCTCTTTTAGACCTACTACATGTCTCACTTTCCTCTTCTCTTCCTGAATTTCCCTCGCTTGAGGAACAAATCTGAAAAATACCTATTTGGTGGTACCTGCACTCATAAGGATGTTGGATGAATTTCTTTCATGGTGATGTGATCCGAAGGTGACATTATGATTAATCTATCATTTCATCCTTATAAATTGACAGGTTATAAGGTAATCAAGTCTTGATAGATTGCAAGTTATTGTTACTACTGTCCAAATGTGTCCATCACAAATCAAATCTACTTAACGTTTTAACTCCCAAAATTTGTAACAAGTGTTAAATGTGACTATGGTCCACCAGTTACACAACCAAGGCGTCAAATTTATTCTCTAATTGTAATCAAAGTAATTTTTCTCTTCATTCAAGTAAATAAACTTGAAGGGAAACACCACCAAGTGGTTTATTGGACACCTAAATGACTAAAAATAGCAATAAATTTACATTTAATTTCCATATGTCTAAGTGGTTAACAGGGAGGGAGTGTTACTAGGCCTAGTAAAGTCATCATAAGTTTATGCTTTGGTAATAAAAATTGTTTAAGTCATCTTAAATATTCCTATGTATAATTGCTAGGAGACTTTCGGTATGTTTTAAAGTAGGATGAGTGGTCGCATCAATGTTCTAAGAAACTTAAAGTTAAAAGAAACTTTTTCAATTTAAGGGGTTAGCATTTTCTTTCATCTTTGCATATTGGTTAAATGCTTCAAACGATGTATTTTTTATCCCACTTCTATCATATTGTATTCCCATCCCATTGCAATTGTTGGGGGAGTTGATACCAAAATTTCATAACAAATACCACGTTCTTGAAGCAATTTTCTGTGTTTTTACAATTTTTCTAAAGTTCTTTTGTGTTGTATGGATCCATACAAGCTTGAAATGCTCTGAGATCATTGGTGTAGATAAATATACGTGTTCCCTTTCATTTTCATTTGTTTTGAAGTTCTCAATCACTGTTTTGTGGGATTAAACAATCAAATACAGGGACTGCCCTGTTGTGCCTATGTAAGGGTTTGAGGGCTAAATAGAAATGACATCCACCAATCCACCCACTATCTTGGAACTGTAACTCGGTGGATTGGTGTGCATCATGGTGGATTTGATGGAGTATACCATTATTAGAGAGTATAGTAGAATGCAGAAAAGGAATGTTGAGCTACAAACTGAGGTAGACAGGTTGACGTACAGACATGTGGGGGAGTCTTCTAGTGCTCTTGGAAAAGTATGATCAAATTCTTCTATTATGAATAATTGGTCTATGTGCCTCTAGTAATCACTATAAAAATGTGAAATACTAAGCTATTTTATTTTTTGTCTTATCTTATACCATTTTACAAGAATGGGGGGGCCAATGTACGAGAAGATCTTTGGAAACTAGGCATGAAAATTGCAGGTTAAAGAGAATGGGGGTGCCAAACTTATAGTACTCATTGTCCCTTGGTCGTTGATTTTCCCTAAGTGCCCTCAACCTCGTCCTCGGTGCTGGTATTGACCTTATTTTAGCTCCAAACTCTTCATCGGTGATGGTATTGACCTTGTTTTCACTCCTCCAAACTCTTCCTCAGCGCTAGTATTGACCTTTCACTTGTCCAATTTGACGAGCTACAACCTACTTTAGTTAGGTTTTAGAGTATGTTAATCAAATTTAAAATTATGGTGCCATTTAGAGTAGTGAATATAAAGCAAGCAAATCCTATTATGACACCATTTAGAGTAGTGAATATAAAGTAAGCCAAGCCTATTCTAGTCATGAGGGAAATAATAAAACTCCTAGGATACTTTGTGAAACCATTTTCCTTGGTTAAAGGGAGGCCATAAAATATACCTTTGGATTTTTTCAATCTTCAAATATGAGGATTTGCAAGGTTCTTAGCAACATGAGTAATGGAAATGTGTGCAACAAGAATTTTTGAACACACATGGAATCTCCTTGCCAAAGAAAGGGGCTTCATAATTTAATATGATAATTTTTCTCAGCTCTAGAAATGATATGTTTCCTTAAAGAGGAAGGAGAAACCTAAAAGGTAAAAGAGATGCTTAGGAATCTCAACACTTCCTTATGATCAACCCCCTTCTATCCATAGGAATTGAACAAATTGGGCTTGGCTAAGAATGATTTCCTATAACATTGAGTTTTATGCCACTATATATTTGACCTTAAAGCTTTCCAGAAAATATCTAGGCATTGAATATCCTAAATAATGTCATGTTTGTCCTCCAAGAGAGTGAGAAAGGATTCATAGAAAAATGACCATTGAATATTTGGGCTATAGAGTTGCTAAAAGTAGCACCTTTAATAAGGTTCCATGAAATACTATTAACCAAAAGATATCCAAAGGCTTCCATAAAAAACACACATAAAGTAGGAGTTGAGGGGAAAACATGAAAAATTGAATGAAAACACCCAAAACCCTCCGTTAAGTTTTACATTCCTCACAATAAAACATGTTGATTGAAACAAACAAATATATATAGTCTAAGCTAACATCATTTTACTTTTCTTTAATTCCTCCTTTAAGAACATCATTGGATTGAGTTATACAAGTCCACACTATGTGATCCTTTTTCTTACAATAATAACATTCATTTTTGTTTTTTAATTATTATTACCTCATGAGTATAATACATTCTCATGTTGAGAATCAACTTTTAAATCTTTTCCATTGTTCTTTATTTTTCTCCTAATAGGGCCAAAATCACATCTTCTTGTGTTTGAGAAGTTATCGAACGACTGCCTTCAAAAGGCTGATGTAATCTCCATATCAACACCAAGGGCCCACCACATTATGCATCGCCAAGGAAAGACACATGGTGCTCGCCCGTGATATCGCAATCAATAAACACCTTGCATCTTTGTATCACGCGAGGGCGGGCAACCGTTGATCTCCACCATCGGCAATCGTGTTCATTCATTGTAGTCACCAGCACTGAATACATAACCGCCAAGCAAATTTTCATCAAGATTATAACATCACCATCGATTTTGAGCACGTGCATCTCAGAGCCGCTTTAGTAACCTGTCATATAATGTATTAAAAATCGACATAAATATTAAAGCACTTTAATTAATAGTAATGTTATAATATTAATCTATTATATAACAATATTATATTACATTATATGAATTATAATGATATATTTGATATATTAAGATTATATATAATCTATAGATTAATAGTAATTATATTAGATTATTAATATTATTGGTATATTATTAATAATATTAATATTGTATTAGATTAATAATAATTATAATATTGTTAAATCATTAATTATATTACAAATGAACACTACTTTCAAATTCTTAGCTTTGAATGAATGGTTGAAGCACCAATGTTGAATGTTGTAACTCCAGTAGGCATGAATAGAAGTAGAGGAGATTGTTTGGGAGAAGAATTTTTTCTAGTGCTAGGTTATGTGTTAGGTTATATAGGGTTAGGTTATATAGTGTTTGAGCCTAGCCTCAAACACTATAATTAGGGTTAGGTTATGTGTTTTCTTTAGGATTAGGTTTGGGATTAGGTTTATGGTTATGGTCAGAGTTTAGGGTAATCCAAATCATAACCTAAACATTTTTCTCAAAACCTTAACCTTGACCCTAACCCTCACCTTTACCCCATCTTTATAACCCTAACCACAACCAAAACTCTAACCCCAACCCTAACCCTAATTACCTAACCCTAAATATTTTTTCTTTTATTAATTAGTTGCATTCACTCTAATAACCCTAAACATATCCCTAAACTTAACCCTAGCCCTATCCTTGACCCTAATCCTAACCCCAACTCTAAGCCAAATATAAAAACAACCCTTAATCATAACAATAACCGTAAAACTTAATTCTAGATATAACCCTAATACTATAATCCCTAATTGTAATCCTAAACCCTAACCCTAATTTCATATCTAATCCCAACCATAACCAAAACTCTAAATCTAACCCTAACCATAAAACATAAACCCTAATCTAACCCTAATCCTAACATTATTTTTCCTAACCCTAACCCTAACTCTAAACCTAACACTAACCCGAACACTAAATCCTAACCCTAATTAAATACCCAATCATAACCCTAAATTGTAACATGATCCTTTGAATTGGATACTACATAAAAAATTATGTGTTACAATCATTGCTTCCATTGTTGGCATTTTTACATTGGGATGCATATATTTTTAAAATCAACAAAATCTTTTAATGTCTTGCCAAAATTAATATTATTAATTGTAATTTCAAACTTATAAACATGTATGCAAAATAAGAACATAAATAAGAAATATATGGTAATAGTTTCTTCAAAAAACAAAGTGATGTGGACTACAAGGACTATAAGATATCCACAAAAGATATCTACATTGAAAATATTGTAGGGAAATTCAAGAAAATACAATTGGTAGATGCAAAGCCAAATAAATGTGAAATTGTGTATTATAATGATTTTAGAATATACACATAATGGATTTGTTGAAAAGGTTTTAGAAAATTTAAAACAAATGCAATTGGTAGATGCAAAGAAAAATTCCACAACCTTCACCAAAATCCTTATTGGTTTCCTTAATATGGGAGATTTGGAACAAGGTATAGACATCCATCAAAGCATAATATGAAGATGAATTTTTTCAAATGTTGTGGTTGTATATGCCCTTTTAAAATTTATACAGAATGTGGAAAGATAGAAAAAGCTTGTGAACTATTTGACAAAATGTCTTAAAGAATTATAATCTCTCAATTTATTTTAGTGTCTATATTGTTATACCCCATGTCCCAACTTGGGTATAACACAATAGACACTAAAACAAATTGATAGATTTTTATGAGAGCAGTGATGAGACTTTTCTAATTAGAGTGTATTCCATGAGATTACAATTATTCGAGGCACTGTGTCAAATAGTTCATGAGCTTTGTCTATCCTCCCACATTTTGCATAGATTTCAAAAGGGCATCTACAACCACAAGATTTGAGAAAATTCATCTTCATATTATGTTTTCCTTATGATTGGTTGACTCTTATACTAAATTAATATGTTCAATTTATGTTTCCTACTTGATCTAACTATCCACAAATGGCAATTTAACAATGGAAAGATATGATTCTTCTTTGGTATAAATTGTATATGCAATATCAAGGAATGAATTAATATGTTCAATTAAGAGATGTTAAATGAAATGAATAAAACTAATGTAATGTAAATAAGGGAGACCAGTGCCTTATTGGGTAAAATGGAGTCAAATGAAAGCCTTTAATGAATGGTTTATATCTAGCAGGTCCTCTAATTGTTTGGCATATAACTATGAGTTTACAATTGGTATAAATATGCAAGAGTGTAATTGATAAACCCTACTTGAGGCAGAATATCAAATCTAATTATCTAATTCTTCTTACTGATCCAAATGGCATTCCTAGATTACTGTAATTTATTGAAAGGAATTTTAATTCTTCTTTAAAGAATCCAATTAACCAAATCACACAGAAACAACAAATGTGTACTGATAAATCGAATATATACTTGATAATTCAATTTAAACAACCAAGAAATATTAGATTGGAGACAATCAAATAATCGCAAGAATCCAACAAACAATTGATACCAGAATGAAGCCACTAAATCAACAATCTTTCATTATCTCCTTCAAAATTCATACACGCAACATAGTCTCCTTGAATGTCATCATTTCTGAAAATTTAATGCTTACAGCAGTCTATCCTATTCTAATTCTATCTTCTACCCCTTTACATTTATCCAACAATGGATACTTATACATCAGTTTGCAAAAGGACGTGCCTTTTCAAAAAGGTTTAAAGCATAAAAGGTTTAACAAATCCACTATTAACTAATTTTTGTTAAGCCACAAATGGACTGCAGACATATGCTCTATATAATCCTGGCACTCATGAGTGTCAGCATCTCCCAACGCATCGCGGATCACAATCTCCATCATTATTATTCGCTCATTTTGCTCACATGTTGCATCCAATATCACATCTTTCACAGCGGTTGTCTCCAGCATCCCTTGGAGTATTGTTTCGCACTCACTTTTCCATGTAGTCGCTTCCTTCATTTTCCCTTCATCATCACATAACTTGGACAATCTATCTTCGGCAGCCTTTGTCAATCCCTGCATATCCCCTTGTAACTCCTCAAAGAAATCCCTATGCCTATCCATAATACAATTAGAATTTTCAATCTCTTCATTACTAGGAGTGTCCTTCTGCTCCAATTCCTCAATTCTTTCCTGAATTCTGCTATCCACTCTCCTGTGTTCCTTTATTGCATCTACGTACTGTGAATGTTTTCCCCAGAGTTTATTTAACCAAGTGGTTAAAACAACCTACCTTTTTTTTATTATTGCATCAAATGCATCCATTCTCCCTTGAGAGTATGCAGTTGACCCTTCCCAACAGTCTTTTTTTTGTGAACTCTCACCTTGAGTGAGCATCCTTGTTGGTTCTGTTACAACACCTACCAAGTATTTCAAGCGTTCATTCTCTCTCAACATCCTCTCATTATTGGTTTTATACATCTCCCTTTCCCTTATCAATGCTTGGATTTGGGCTTTATTCAACTTGGCTATATTTATCCCAATATCAGCAGTCGCTACAGGATCAACCTCCCCAGCCTTCAGGGTCATGACATGTCTGAATTCATTTTCAGTATCAATAACAATTGATTTCTTGTGAGGAGGATACAAGGCCCAAATCATCAATGTTTCATCATCAGGATTGTATCTTGATCCTATGTATACCTCTGTCACCTTCTCTATACTGAGCTTGTGGGTAGCATTGTTATCTTTTAAGAAACTATCAAAAACTAATGCAGAATTCATATCCAAACCTAGAAAAATCATAACACTTGCCTTTTCAAGCAGCTCCCTCCCCTTTTCAGGGGTCATGTCAATCATCTCTTTGTCTACTTCATCCTTTAAGATTTTTAACAGTTGATCCCCATTCCCTGGAGTGACATTGTCAATATGTCCCCTTATCTCTTTCCCTTTTTTCTTATATAAAAATGTCTTAAACTCCGAGGTCTTTATAAATTCATCATCTGATATGAAAGACCTATAGTCTTCATGTCTTGTACCTACATCCATGTTTTCCTCAACATCTATTTCTCTGGCAACATAGGCATAGTTCTGAGTCTTCATTCTTGAAACTTTCCCAGATGAGCTTTGTGGCCTGTCTATTTCTGAAATCCCCTTAATGGAAGATAACAACTTAGCATCCACCAACTCCTAATTATGTTTTTCAATCACAATTTCAACTTCCTCTACCTCCAGGTTTCTAATTATGCCATCAGATTTAAAGGGCACATGATGGTACCCTCCTAAATTTATTTTTTGTTTGGCAGAGTGGATATACCCTTTTGGATCAATGTTCTTTCTCATTGGTGCTCTTCTCATTTTGTAGTGCAATAATTTGTCCAGAATCAGATCATAACCTTCCTTGTCTAATATAGTGAAATCACTAAAACACAATGTATTGGGCATAAAATCTTGTTTCCCATATGAACTTAAGTTCATAACACTGGAGTAATCCATTTGCCTAACAATTTCTAGGTATGCAATTCTATCTGGGACAATTCTGGGTAAAATGAAAGGTGTATCCTCAAAGCCATAAACCCTAATCATTGTGGCATTTTCTAAGCAATACCAATACCCCCAGTTGTGGTTAATTGGTCCATTGTAATCTCTAGGCCTAAGAAACATTTTTACTTCTTCAAATAAAGAATAATCACAAGGATGGTTAAAAAATCTATACAAGGGTTTCACAAAGAATTCTTCAAAATGCAAGAAATTTGAATTGGCAAACCTGTTGTCCCAAACAGTTGTCCATAATTGAATAGGCAATGGCCTACCTTCCTTATCGGATTGTGAAATCCTCAACTCCTCATTCCATAAACCTAACTCTTGTCCAAAATACAACACTAAGTGCATCAGCAGTGAGTAATTTATGAGATGGAGAACAGAAGCACCACTCTTTATCGCCATCAAACCTGCATCCAGCTCCTTAAAAACATGTGCAGCATAGTCAAATGATCTGGAATTATGATACTGAATGTCTACAGCAATCACCATGGGAACAACCGCCATATTCTCAGGTACCTCCATCCCTAATACCTATCCCACTGAGTAGTAAGTATATTTTAGGTAAGGCTCGAAGAGGTCTACATGAAAGGGTGGCCCCTCACTGTCCTCCATTGGAGTAGGTCTTCCATGACACCTAATTCTATGCAGAGGTAACCTCCACCCTTTATAAATGGTGTCCATCCTTCTGAACTCACTATCGAGCTCTTCAGTCACTACTTTCTCACTGCATATTCCCTCCATTTTGAAAACCTCAGCAATTGCATTCTCAGATACATGTATCAATGGATTCCCTGACAAATCACATATAGCTTTGTTTTTTGAATCATAGTGTCCGGCCAGCAATTTTACTAGTTCGACATCAATAAAAACATTAGGGCACACTAATTTCCCTAAATTGAGCCTCCATGGATTGCATACTGACTCAAAGCAATTTCTCCTGTGGTAATGGAAATTGAATAACTCATAGCCTCTAATCGGAGTCCAAACATCACCTATAAATTTGCATTTGTCATCCAATTTGTCAACTTCCGCTTTGAGCTGTGCAGAACGCCTAGCTCTAGGTCCAGAACTAGGTAAATGGTCTATGAGGTCTTGATATAGCTTCCTTTCAATACCTTCTGGTTGCAACTCAGTCTTTTGCTTTTTTTATTTTGATTGGCTTCCCTCCCTGGGTTTTCTTCCCTTTAGTTTTCCTGAACCAATGCCTTCCATAATTCAATTTTTTACGAATTCTGAGAGGACGAGAAATTTACTATAACTTTCTTTCAAACTCAAGCCAGGTGAATGCCTTAATTTCTCTACTGGTTCCCTTGCTCTACTTTGCTTTGAATTATGTGACACAATGATTTCAATTCATCATACCCTGATATGCAAAATCTCCTATGCTTTGTGGCGCCATTAATGTCTTTACTGAGACATGAATGCTACAAGTTTTTTTTTTCGAAATTATCGCTGTCACATCAAGGCTTATATCGGCAAGACATTTCAAATCTCTGTTCGATCCGCCTATTCAACCTTCACCCATCCGCCAATACGTCTTGCAGTTTCCCCGACATCACAAGTCTCCCCGATAGTTTCTTTCCTTTTGCTTTCTATATCGCCATGACTTTCACCAAAACAACTATCGCTCAGACTTAATGAATCGGGCCAACAGTTCTTTACCTTACTCTAAAAGTACTTTGTCTCACCGATATGTTTACTTTATCGACTTATGTCTCCAAGACCAAGCAATTTGTTTTACCAACATAATAATACTCGATGTGATGTCTCTTAGATCTCCCCGCGGTGACATGTCTCACCGATACACCTCTTCTTTGGCAAGACAATGAGCATTGTCTTCTCGATACCCTTTATCTCCACATGCTCAATTTTGTCGATGTAACCTGAGGGGTTGGTAAGACTTTTATGAACTCTTCCCGGCATCGTTTGTCTTACCGATTGAGTCCTCCTTTTGCTTTATCGGCAAGACCAATAGTGCTTCGGCCAGTGTTTTGAAATCTCTCTCTGACGACCAAAGTCTCTCCAATAGACTTTACTTTTCTCCAATCAGCAAAAGGTAACTTAGCTTGATATGACCTCACACCGCCACGTCGATACCTTTTGTCTTGTTGATAAGTAATACAAGCCCGCATTCTCCTAGTGTATAACTTTATTGATATGACCCGTCTGATGTCTCGCCGATATATTGAAGATATGTATATTATAATCGATGAGACTTGCATCAACTTATGCTGATATTTTCATATGTTAAAGATTTAATGCCATATGAATTTTATAGGGATTTATGACAAAATTTTAAAATGGATTTAGGTAAAAGATGTTATGTGGGGATTTTTATGTCTGTATTATGAACCTTTTGGGAGACTAATAGTCACAAAGGGTGAATGAAATTTCCAAAATTTCACACTTCCAACAAAGACCATGTGCATTATCTTCTCGACACCCTTTATCTTCGTATGCTTAGTTCTGTCGGTGTAACCCGAGGGGTTGGTAAGATTTTCCGAATTCTCCCCGACATCGTTTGTCTCACCGAGTGAGTCCTCCCCTAGCTTTATCGGCAAGACTAATAACGCTTCGGGCAGTGTTTTAAAATATCTCTCCGATGACCAAATTCTCTCTGATAGACTTTATGTTACTCCAATTGGCAAAAGGTAATTTAGCTCGATGTGACCTTACATCGTCACGCCTATACTTTTTGTCTTGCCGATAAGATATACAAACCCGCATTCTCTTTGTGTATAACTTGATCAGTGTGACCCTTCTGATGTCTTGCCGATACATTTAGGATATGTATATTATCATCAATGAGACCTGCATCAACTTATGTCGATATTTTCATATGTTAAGATTTTAATGTCAGATGAAATTTATGGGGCATTATGGCACAATTTTAAATCGGATTTTGGTAAAAAAATGCTATGTGAGGATTTTTATGTTTGCATTATGAATATTTTTTGGGAGACTAATAATCATGAAGAAATAATGAATTTGTCAAAATTTCGCAGTTCCAACAGCATGAAGGTTTGATGTTTCATGACAGTACTAGCATTTGATTTATAATGATATATTTAGAGCTCATGGCTCTACTTTGTATAAACATATCACAATTTTGAATAATATAATCAAGGTTTATGGTGTTCATCTCACTATTATGGTGTGTATGAATTCCATTTTTGCTTTAATTCAAAGAGTTAATTAAAATGCTTGGATGGAGTCATAGATGGATATGTTTGTAAAGGGATTTGATAAGAAGTATTGAGTTAGGATAGAAATTGACACTGTTGTAATGCAATATTGTCAGAGATCTTATATGTTATGTGTTTGAACCTATTATGGAAATCTAAATATTTGTGAATTCGACTCCCCAATAGTATATGGCACTGGCCTAAATCGTATGTGTTTGTAAGGTTCTATGTTTGTTTGTCTTTTACGCTTTGTGGTGCCATTAATGTCTTTACTAAGACATGAATGCTGCAATTTTTTTCAAAATTCTCACTGTCACATCAAGGATCACATCAGTAAGACATTTCAAACCTCTGGCCGATCTACCTGTTCAACGTTCACCCATCTGCTAAGACGTCTTGCAGTTTCCCCGACATCACAAGTCTCCCCGATAGTTTCTTTCTTTCTACTTTTTTATTGCCATGACCTTCACCAAAACAACTATCACCCAGACTTAATGAATCGATCCAACAGTTCATAACCTTACTTCGAAATCGTTTCGTCTCACCGAGATGCTCACTTTATTGACTTATGTCACCGAGACCAAGTATTTGTTTTGCCGACAAAACGATACTCGCCGTGATGTCTCTTAGATCTCCCCGCGGTGACATGTCTAACCAATACGCTTTTTCTTCGATGAGACCATGTGCATTGTCTTCTTGAAACCCTTTATCTTCGTATGCTTAGTTTTTTCAGTGTAACCCGAGGGGTCGGTAAGACTTTATGAATTCTCCCCGGCATCGTTTATCTCACCGAGTGAGTCCTCCCCTTGCTTTATTGGTGAGACTAATAACACTTCATGCAGTGTTTTAAAATCTCTCTCCGATGACCAAAGTCTCTCTAATAGACTTTACGTTACTCTAATCGACAAAAGGTAATTTAGCTCGATGTGACCTTACATCGTCACGTCGATACTTTTTGTCTTGTCGATAAGATATACAAACCCGCATTCTCTCTATGTATAACTTGATCGGTGTGACCCTTCTGATGTCTTGCCAATACATTTAGGATATGTATATTATCATCGATGAGACCTGCATCAACTTATGCCAATATTTTCATATGTTAAGATTCTAATGTCAAATAAAATTTATGGGGCGTTATGGCAATTTCAAATCGGATTTTGGTAAAAAATGTTATGTGAGGATTTTTATGTCTGCATTATGAATTTTTTTGGGAGACTAATAATCATGAAGAAATAATGAATTTGTCAAAATTTCACAGTTTCAACAACATGAAGGTTTGATGTTTCATGACAGTGCTAGAATTTGAGTTATAATGATATATTTAGAGCTCATGGCTCTCCTTTGTATAAACATATCACAATTTTGAATAATATAATCAAGGGTTATGGTGTTCATCTCACTGTTATGGTGTGTATGATTTCTATTTTTGCTTTAATTCAAAGAGTTAATTAAAATGCTTGGATGGAGTCATAGATGGATATGTTTTTAAAGGGATTTGATAAGAAGTATTGAGTTAGGATAGAAATTGACACTGTTGTAATGCAATATTGTCAGAGATCTTATATATTATGTGTTTGAACCTGTTATGGAAATCTGAATATTTGTGAATTCGACTCCCCAATAGTATATGGCACTGGCCTAAATCGTATGTGTTTGTAAGGTACTGTGTCTGTTTGTCTTAGCTTAGAGCTTGCTGCCAAATTTCAAATTAAATGACTATCTTAAGTGGTGAAATGTCATTGTAATCATATCATGCTCCAAGTAGTTGATACTATTGATGAAGGGCCAATTCAGTTCAATATTATCCTATTTTGTTGAGCTATTAAATGGGATTATTTGTTAATTGTTAATGATTATCTATAAATTCGGTGCATAGATTGTAAACACATTGAGGGATCACCCTCCATGTCTTGCAGAGCCCAAAGTGTAGGAGGTCTTTTAAAATCCTCGTCAATTGGTCCAAGTCCTCTGAGCTGCCCTTGATTGGAATTGGCAATTTCATAGGTAAATTAGGAGATAAACCTGGTTCACATTAAAAAACCACCAACAGCCTGAATGGGACATAGTTGATGCAATTGCATTCAATGCTATCTTACAGTCCAACCACCCTATACAAAACAGTGAAGAAGAGGTTAAGGCAACTCTGCAGCACTTTTCCTTCAGTGAGGAGTATGAAACTTTGGCCATATGGGCATTGGCACCCCAGGGCAGAAAGCCAAATGTAACTGATATTATCCCACACCTAAGGGGAGGGCTAATCATCAAGAGAGCTTCTGATATTTATATATGTTTCATAATGTAAAATAGATATAGGTGGATAGGAAAAAGATATAGTAGATAGTTTGCAAGGAAACTTTCCTTTAAAAGACTCACATGCATGTATGAATTTTGATGAAGTTAATGAAGATGTCTAAACTTGTGGCTTAATCTTGGTATCAGTTGTTTGTGGAATTATATAGTTATCTAGTTGTCTCCATTTTGATTCTTTTCTGTTGTTTAAATTGATATATCAAGCATATATATATTCAGTTTACCGATACACATTTGTTGTATTTGTGTGATGTGATTATTTGGTTCTTTCAAGTAAAGATTAAACCCTTCTAGTCAATCACAATAACTGAGGAGTATCAATTGGATCAATAAGAAGAATCACATAACTAGGATTGTCATTCTATCTCAAGTAGAGTTTGTCACTCATTTACTTGCACATTTATACAAGTTATAAACTACATCTGTGTGCCAAACACTTTGAATTATTGCCATCATAGATTACATTTTTATAGATCTTCATTAGACTCCATACACCCAACAAGGCAATGGTCTCACGCTTTCATCTTTTGGTTTATCCATTTTATTTTTTACATCTGTTAACTGAACATATTCTAATATAATTCAAATATAATTGAAATTAAAAACATCATAAATTAATTATGTAACCACATAAGTCGAATATAATTCTATCAAGAAATTAATATCAAATAGATAATAAAATCACATAACTCATACATTTCAATGTCATTGATCTTCTTCTTCATCCAACTCTTTGTCTGTATCATCCGATCCAGATTCAACATTGTAAGGATTGGTCGTATCATCATCATCATTGATATCAGTTTCGATAATGTCATCATCCACACGAATATCATCTTCATGAACATTAACTCCTACATCATCATGATCTAGTTTCTCCTCTTCAACATCTTCGTCAGGCACATCATCAACTAAATGTTGATCCTGATCATCATCTACATCATCTTCTATTTCTTCAGTATCTTCTTCTTCCACCACATTATACTTTATTGGCCTTCCTCTTGGATCATGTCTAACAACATATGACCAACCCTCTTTACCTGGAACCTCTGAGTAAAATACCTACTCACATTGGCTTGGAAGAACATAGGTCTCATTTCCAGCTCACTCAAAATACCTTGTATTAACCATGGTAAATCCATTATCATGTTCAATAACAGTTCTTTTGGGATCATTTTCATTCAATTGTAGCATGTACCATAGGATGACGAACAAAACTAATTTGAAGGACTTAAAGTCACACTCAAGTATATCATCCAAAATCCCATAGTATTTATTTTCTGAGACTTTTGGATGTATGTCACTTCTAGATGAAACATTAGTCACCTGGAAGACTACAGTTATCCCAAGTTTTCTTCATGTCATCCAACTTTTTGATTCGAAATTTACAACCATTGCACCACATAGCTTTGTGGTGTTTCACCTGCAATATTTCAAACATGTAAAATTTATTGCAATATCGTCACTTGATAAGCATATTTATTCTTGGCCGAATGTATGCAAAGAAAAAAATCTCAACATATATATACATATATATACATCAATATAATTGAAAATAATTAAATAATATGGGTTATTAATATATTTATACATACCTATTTATCTCTTAAACCATATGCTAAATCAATTTCCCTTGGTGTAACATTGGAATCTCCATTACGATGAGCTTCTTTAACCAATGAAGCCACACCTTCCCATGTTAATGCGCGACCAGATTGTTGACATCGTTCAATCCATACCGTCATCCATTCAAGATTGTTTACAATGTACAAATGTAATGCATCCCACTCTCGACCAACTATATCAAAAAAAATTAAAATTCACAAATGACGTATAATTAGTTAATTACCACAGTATGTGACCTTAATTTATAATTGATGAATACTGAAGATTAAAAATTAAATAAGTACAATATACATAAAAACCAAATGTAAAATGTATTCTAATTAATCTCCATGATCATCTTATAATTACCTATCACTTTCCTCAATCTACCTTTCCCCATCAGGTACTCCCCTTTGAATTTGTTAATGGACATGGGATCCCAAATGCGATCTACATGGATCTTTGCTACAAACTTAGGAAGATATTCAGTAATGTACACCATGGTCTAGTATACCATCTATCCCTCCACCATAGAACCCTCGGGATGTGCTCTTTGTCTAACCAAAGCCTTCAAAAATTTCAAGTGTCTCTCAACCATCCACATTGACCTTGTGTGTGCAGGTCCACACAATTCAATCTCCTCAACTTGGTGTATGAGGTAGTGTTCTTGTGCATTGAAAAATGTCGAAGGTAGACACTTTTGCATTTCACACATTAGACGAGGATTTTTTCTCTTCCAATAATTTATATCTTCTTTATGGATTGGTTTAGATGATAGCCATCTACAAGTGATTCAATGCACAAATATATTAACGAGATTTAACAAAAATATACAACAAATTGAACAAATATCGCTACTTACCTCATGTATTTTCCAAGATCATATATAACTTGCTTGACATTGTTGTCTAAGTTGTTTGGGAGAGATAGAGGTAGAATGTACTGCAACAATTATAAAATGATCTTTTCATTATTTTCCCAAAATTGGTAAACATAATACACTAAAAAGTACATGCAGTATACAAATATATATATATATAATATACCAAAATAATTACCTTAATGAAGGTATGCCAGTCATGCATTTTCATTCCTGGCCCAAATTCACCTTTCTTTGTTATGATATTGTTTATGTTTGCGGCAAATCTTGTGGGAAATCGAATTTTTTGTATGACTTCTTTTATAGCATTCCTTTGCTGCTCCATTAATAACCAAGGAAGGGAGCTTATATTAATTTGGTCTCCATCACTATTTAATTGAATGACATTTTTCATTGCATGATTGGCTTCCTAAATGTCACTACAAATTTTGACAATTTTTTCTTTGTCATGCCTTCCATCCAATATTTTCCATAACGTTTATGTCATATTCTTTCCGATATGCATTGTATCAAACAAATGCACAATTTGTAGCTGCTCATAGTAGGGCAACCTACTAAATTTTCTAGGATAACTTTTCAGTCCCTGTGGAAGCCGACCATTAATGCCTTGACGACCTTCATGAAGCATATAAGTTAAACAAATTAACAACGACAATCATTGTCAATTACAGCATGAGTAAACACAACACAATATAAAAATATAAATTCAAAACATATCATATATGATAGATAAACAATTTGATCCGATGTATAACTTTGACGATTAATTCTATTATATTCCAACTTCCATAGGCAAGGTGTCATTCTTCGTAGTTTTGATGTAGTCTCTTATTTTCCATTGAAAAGATATTTTTCAGTAGTTTGATACTTATGGTTTATGTGGAGGAAGTGCCTATACTCATCAAACACCTGCTTTCCTAAACTTGTTGAATGACGAGATTTCATCTTTGGACCATGAATTGGACATGCAAATTTTCCCTTTGTTTGAAGACCTGCAAACTATCATATATAATTGAATTAAATATGTCAATTTTTATAATTATATATAATGAATAGATTATTTAAAAAACATGCATGATATCTACTTCATAAAATTAAATATCGTTAAAGTCATGCAATCGAACGTTATAACATAACAAAAAAATGTGTTAGCCCTGGGGCATCATGAACTGTCCATACAAGCATTGCATGAAATTCAAATTGTCTCTATCCTATTGGTCTAGATACGTCATACATAGTCACGCCATTCCATAACTTTAGTAACTCGTCGATAAGAGGCTCAATATATACATTCATATCTTTAACTTGGTACTTACCTAGTTGAATGAACATAAACATTACATAATTATTATAACCATTTTACTGCAATATATATAAATTCATGTACATTACTATTAAATGAAAAAACATATAATTCATTATGCAACAAATAAGACAAATGAGATGCTACTACGTTAAAGAAAATTGATGCAAGCAAATACCTAGAACAATCATTGCCAACATTATGTGCTCCCTCTTTATTGACATCCATAGAGGAATGTTATTGTTGATAACAAAAATAGGCCACACTGAGTAAATAGATCTCAGCTCTCCAAATGGATTGACACCGTCCACTACCAATGAAAGCCTGAGATTACAAGGTTCTTCTTTAAAGTGTGGCCATTTTTCCTCCATGTCCTTAAATGCACAACCATTTGCAGACATTCGAAGAATGTCATCTCCACTTCTATTTTGTGCATGGTAATCCATAAATTGCGCTAATCTTTCGCACCTAAATAATTGTTGCATACGTGGAATAATGAGAATATAACGAAGAACCTTGTGAGGCACCTTTTTTGTTAGTTGATTTGTTCGATATCTACTGATATGACGTTCTAGGCATTCTGTTGCAAATTCATGTTGTTCATGATATATAATATGATCATTGGGACATGCATCTATTGCTTGATACTCCATTCCAATATCTTTCATAATGCCAAATAAATCACGGTATGAGCGAGGTAAAATATTTGATGGTGGTAACAAAAATTCACCAATCAATCTACAACAAAAAATAATTTCTTAATATAAATAATATTAATGGTACATACTTCATCCTTTATTTACTAGTGATGAACTAACAACAATTAAAATGGATGAAAAAAGATGACATATATGACATACCTTAACATCCATGATATTTCTATTTGGATAAACCATTCATAACCTTCAAGTTCACCAGCAACAATACAGCATAGAGAAGAGTTGTTTGGGAGCCTTCATAAAGGGGCTCGTATGCCTTCTCAAGTATAGGTAAATCATGAACATCATCAAATTCATCTCAATCAACATGATCATTTGTGACACTACATGTGTCATGAATCAATGTATTTGTACCATCATCTTCAATTGTGTTTTTTGGCACATGATCATCTTCTTCCATAGGATCATTAACTTCATCTTCGATATTCACAACTCCATGTTCCTTTGCTTGCAAAACCACATTCTTTGGGCCGTGATAATCCATATCATGTGCCCTAGGGCATCCCACCTTTATAATAATGATAGACACAAATAAACCATGATCATGATCAAGTGATTTTATATATATATATCAAATTTTAAAACAATATAAACATTTACAAATCCAATCAATATAAACACATATAATAAAAAAATTACCAATGGACGATAACCATGCCCCCCTTCAACGTGACCATTATGCCTACAATGTTTCTCAGCTATTGTAATTAAAAGTCTTCTCATCTTTAAGCCCTTGCAATTATTGAAAGGACAATAACATTTCCCATCACCCTTTCTTTTCAATCTAGCCCACAATCTATCAAGTGACTCTTCATTTTGTTCTGGACTAATATTATTTGACATGATTTTTCTTTACCAAACTTGAATATTTAGATCTTCAAAAAATATCAAACTCACACTCCAATAATTTTTAATCATACACAGGTAACAATATATAATAATTATGATATTTTACACCAAAAAAATTCGGCATGCAACCACCCCTGCAAAAGAGAAGATAGTTTGAAGTTAATGACCCCAAAAAACACTTTAAAATGCTAATTCCAGAAATGATTAAATTCTGATTTTACTATGATTTCCAACTGTTAGACTCCTAAAATCAGAATATTGAACTTGCACAACAAAATATGGAAATGAAATTCTCAAAATTCAGCTTGAGTGAGGTTATAGGTGACTATGTTCATATAAGGATTTGATAAGTAGTATTGGGTTAGAATATAGATTGATGGTATTGTAAGGCAGTATTATCTAAGATTTTATATTCTATGTGTCTAGAAGATAAACTTGGTTATAAGTAAAAAACAACCAACATCTTTGATATTATCTAGCTATGGCTACCAAATCTATTAAAAATTGATCATTAGGGTTAAAATTGAAACCTTGCAAATATAATCTTTGTCCAAATCCATCAAGAATTTTCCATCAGTTATAAACAATTCCCTTATAAAGAACTTGTGAAGACAGATCTAAAATCTGGAAATGAAATTCTGAAAATGCACAAGACTAATAATGAAATATGATGAGATGTGTTGCTTTAAAATAAGATTTGCAAACCTGGAAGCACAAATCTTATTTCACAAATGAATTTTGGAAAAAGACAATGACTACCCTCAACCTGGCGATATCTTCTTGAGTTTCTTCTGATTTTCCCCAAGAAAACCATCGAGCAAAACAATGTCGCAATAAATAGTCGAGCTCATTTTTATTTATGTCCGCCACAATTTAACTTTGCATGCAACCACCCTTGGCAAAGAGAAGATAGTCTGAAGTTAATGAACCCAAAAAACACTTTCAAATGCTAATTCTAGAAATTATTAAATTCTGATTTTACTATGATTTTCAACTGTTAGACTCCTAAAATCATAATATTGAACTTGCACAACAAAATCTAGAAATGAAATTCTCAAAATGCAGCTAATAGGCCTCAACAATTAAGGCCTACTCAAGACTTTGTGAAGTCACTGCAAGGTTTCCAGGCCTTGCCTGATGATTTCAGCAGGAGGATTAAAAAGTCGGTAAAGAGTTTTGATGATTGGAGTGACACATCTTTACCATATATTGTAGATGCCCAAGGAAATGTTAGATCACTGCAACAATGGCAGGACAGGGTAGATGAAATCATCATTGCATAAATCAAATTGATTTGCGATGACTCATATTATGACATGTTGATGAGTAGTATGGATAAAATCATTAACACTAGCACATTTTTGGAATCTTTTGAAAGGGAGGCAAATCAAGTAGCAGTAAAGTATACACCTTACAGTGCCAAGGTAAATGAGGTGGTAAATTTTAATTGGCCAACGGATGAAGAATATCAAGGATGGGTAGAAAAGTACTTAACTAAACAAGAATAGGACAAAGTCTACAACCGGTAGTTAACAGCTCAGTGGTTATGGTTATAACAAATTTTGGCTATGTCTTGGTGGCAGTTTTGGTGCAAGTTTTCGAAGTTTGGCAAATGCAACAGTTATTCTCCAGTGGACGGGATGAACAAGAAGATTCTACAAAGACTCAGCTGTTGTGACCAATTTTTGAAATGTCATAAGGCGGTCCAAGTGACCAGTGACAGGTGTATTTCTAGTTCGATGCTTGTTGCTCCTTCATTTTCCCTATAAGAAGGATTTCAAGACCAGAAATACAGGTTAGCAAGTTAGATATCTTTAGGTCAAGTCTAACTAAAGTTGCAAAGAGAATTTGTAAAGAGCCTAATATTATAGTGAAGATACTATTCTTAGGTTTGGTGTCATTTTGTTGTAGGTTTTAGTTTCATGGATACTTAATTTTCAAGACAGTACTAGCATCTGAATGAAAATTACTCATTTCAAGGTCATGTATCTCCATTGTATGAATATATTATTATCTTGAATGAAATGATCAAGGGTTATTCTGTTCATCTCATTGTTATGGTGTGTGTAATTCTCATTTTGGCTTTAATTCAAAGAATTAATTAAAATTCTTGAGTGAGGTTATAGGTGACTATGTTCATATAAGGATTTGATAAGTAGTATTGGGTTAGAATATAGATTGATGGTATTGTAAGGCAGTATTATCTGATATTTTATATGCTATGTGTCTAGAAGATAAACTTGGTTACAGTAAAAAACAACCAACACCTTTGATATTATCTATCTATGGCTCCCAAATCTATTGGAAATTGATCATTAGGGTTAAAATTGAAGCCTTGCAAATATAATCTTTGTCCAAATCCATCAAGAATTTTCCATCAGTTATAAACAATTCCCTTATAAAGAATTTGTGAATTCAGGTCTAAAATTTGGAAATGAAACTCTAAAAATGCACAAGACTAAAAATGAAATCTGATGAGATGTTGCTTTAAAATATGATTTTCAAACTTGGAAGTACAAATCTGACTTCACAAATGAATTCTGGAAAAAGACGATGACTACCCTCAACCTGGCGATATCTTCTTGAGTTTCTTTTGATTTTCCCCAAGAAAATCATCGAGCAAAACACTGTCGCAATAAATAGTCGAGCTCATTTTAATTTATGCCTACCACAATTTAACTTTGCAGGTCCATCAAAATTTCGGCAAAAGATCTTCGTCGGAATGTAGACGAAAAAAATGGTTCGTTGAAATTTTGATGAACGTCGGGGATAAAAAAAAAATTTCAATGAAAATTCGCACAAGTGCCCGATGATACATCTGATTATATAGCTTTCGTCGAAAGGTTTCATCAAAAATTGGGGTCAAATGAGTTAGTGATAGAATCAAGAAATAAAACATGTAGATTGTGTCCCATAACATGTCCTTCTACCATCACCTTGAAGTGCTAGGTTGTGTCAAGTTATATCGCATTCACAACCCCAAATAAAAATCCTCAACAACACCCAATTATTCAATCTCCTAGATCAAACAATAAATATGTCGCATATAACCAATATGGATGTAAGCCTCTCTAACCAAGGAATATCAAACTCAATCCATTCCCAAACTAGGAAATCGACCCAATAACATCTCTTAAACTCTTCATCAATGGATGACATCATAAACAAACTCATATGCACAAGGAGATAAAAATGTCAAACATTCATCAAATGAACCCTCTAGAACTAGAAAGCATAGCTCAAGATCTATATCCATGAGAAGAAAAAATATAAAACATAATGCATCTGAAAATAGGCAATACCTCTCAGATGACTATCTACCAAGTAGACCAAGAGTAGGGAATGATATTGCTCCTCCATAATACACCAAGCAGAAATGACCCTCTAAGAACAATCTCCTCTATAGGTCTATCATGAACTTGCATCCATATCCAATTCAAGACTCATCAAAATTATTGTTGAAACCTCCAAAGAGTAACCATCTCAACTAATGCCTCACTCAAGTCTCCAAGTACCCATGAGCACCTACAATTGATCAATCCATGCTAAGCTCCAAATGCAACAAAATAATCTCATGAAACTCCCAAGCACATGACCAATGTACTTAATATAAAGAGGAATATATTGAGATCATTATCAAAGCTCCAACTATAAAATCATAACACATCATGACATCGTGATCTATGGTCTCCTCAAAAGATCATATGATCCAATGAACATATCATGCTCCCAATATCACTTATATTGTGTCAAAGCAACAACTAGTATCCAAATTGAACCAGGACACAATACCAAAACATCATCTCAACCAAGGATCACCTATGAAAAACAAGTGATAATCCAACACCTCAACCAAAGACTAGGAGTCCTCCATGGTTAATTAAGATGTCAACATCTCCAATCACATGAAGATAACCATATCTTAACAATAAAATTAAAATGCCATAGAAATTTCACTACATCAAATAGGATCCAAGATCTCCTCAATGACACCAACAACCACTACAAAAGATAATCCATCACCAAGTGATGAATACCAAAGCTCCCATTGAACCGTGATACCAAGATATCTATGGAATCATGATAACCATCTCCTAAATGAAATGGCCGAAACATTCAACTACAATACTAGTAACTACAAAGAATAAAATAGAACCAAGATCTCCAAGCCAAGAAGATGCAACCACCACCAAAATATCACAGTCAAGAGCTCCCATTTAAATGTGTAACTAGGCTATCCATGGCATCGTGATAACCAACATGCCACAAGTCCCCATAACCGACTATTTGGGCACTCTACTCATCCATCCTCTCTTTATGATGCAATAGACCAATTTATAAATGAACACATTCAAGGGCAACTAATTGAATCTACAACAACACTGAAAATACCTATGGATATAGACAGTCCACATCCAATTCATCCTATTGCAACCAAATGGATGGAAAACCCACGCAATTGCATAATTTTTAGACCCTCAATCAATGAAAAATGGACACTTACCATCACATCAATAACCTACAAATTGAGATAACCATGAAGATAAAAATAGATCTCAATATTTAAACACCAGATCACATGTAGATCTAATTTTCCAAGCAAATCTACAACTAAGTACTATAGTCAAGAAACCATATAAGCATCCAAGAGATAAGAACAAACTAAAATTGAACCATGTCACCACTTGTCAATTGCTTACATTATCATGTTGTTCCAATGGTCAAGTGAACATGAACATCCATGACACCATAATCATTGCCATCGATGCACTTGTAATAAAATCTCATTGTACCAAGACTCCAAATCTCACATGCATATCAATCATGCCCTCAAACCAAATAACAACCTATGTACCTATCTCCATCAAATCCCAAACTCTTAAAACACTCGTAAACATGTATCAAGAAGTACACAATTTGATAATAAACTATACCTTCATATAGATTTCATAAAAATTGCACTCCCTCAATTTTTCTCCCTCTAATTCATCCAAATGCTCACATAATCACACCCCAAATTTAAGGCTCCTATAATTTTTCAAACAAGTACAATCCTCTCCCCGTTTATCCAAGTGAAAAAGAACATGATCCACTATATAGTGCACTACAGATGCTCTCCATTTCCTATTCAAAATAAAAAATATAATTTCATAGATGAAATTTATGTCATGTTAATCATATTAGAGCAATGTTTGGATTCATGAAACTAAAATTTGATAAAAATAGTAAAATATTGCAACCAAAATTGTACCACTACATAATGCTTAGAGAAAGCTTTACGACAACTACTGAAAGTTGAAAATCCAATATCATGGGTGAAATTTATGCCCCCCAAAAGAAAACTACTCTTTTAGGCATACGGTTCCATACAGTGTTGATGCTATCATGAAATCAGTGGTGATTATCGGGTGGTGACAACACGAGGTGTAAAAATAGGGGGTGGAACTAAAAAATGTTTAAAATTAATTTTTTTAAATCCATTTAAACCCCATAGGGGTTGGCTAATAGCCTATTTGTGACCAAGGGCCAATAATTGAGGTCTTAAGCCCCACCAGCTCGACACCATTGATTGGAGTTGAAAGGCTATCGATGGTACCCTTGTTGGTACTTGATAATAATTCTATCATAGTGTACATTGTGCACACCAAAGCATACAAGGGGTCTATGGACCCCCCACCCCCCTCCCCTCCCCTTTAAATTTTTTAATTTGATTTTTCAATTATGGATATTTTATTATTTTAAAAATTTGTAATTTTGATCGTGCGATAGTATAACTATATGATCAAGTGGGAGGTGGAAAAACATTTTTTCTTCAAGTAATAGTGTCCAAAATGGGTCAAATTTTGTGTCAATCTTCATTTTGCAAGCCTCCTAGATCCAATGACAAGGTCAATTTTATCCCAAGGGGCCATTTGTGAAACTTCCCCCACAAAACCTTCATAGTGAATATGCAAAAAAAAAAAAATTCCAACTCATTTTCATACCCTAGATCTACAGAAAAGCATCACTAATTTGCAAACTCCAAAACCCCAAATCTACAAATATCAACCTACACAACATATCTCATACCTTGAAATGTATGAAATATCTCCAGCATTGGCATGCTTCAACTTGGCATGAGATAGACTCATATAAATCAAAACAAGGATCTCTCACCTTGAATAACTGCAACCATGGCATTAATACCACTTGTTAGGAAAATAATACATGTTGATCAAAATATTTCCAATATATCCCCATGAGAGAAAAACATGCATACAAGCTTAAAAAATAATTATATGCAAAAATAAATACATGTCACAAGATAACACAAGATATACCCCAGGAAAAACCCAACCTCCAAAAGCATCCACACTCAATGTATTATCTAGTAATGAAAAATTACAATACGCTTACAAAGTCTCCATGAATACTTATGAAACATTGAGCTCCTCTAATGCATCCTCAATGTGTCCAAGCATGTTTCCACACATATTGTGTCATTGCTTCACATATTCACTCTTTAGAAGAGAGCTCAATACAATAACAACCAAGCCAGAACCACTAACCAACCAACCAACCTCAACAACTAAACATGTGTGATTTTATAGAATGAAGTTCACATAAAACAACCAAGTGGTAAGATAAAATTGTGTGCCTCAAAGCCATGAGTATACAAAACCATTGATCCCCACATTTACTTAATGGTACTAAGTTTCCCAACATTAAGTATTTCCCATGTGCAACTCATACATAAAATATCTAGCCAATGTTTATACAAATTTACAAGTGAATTCAAATAAATATGAATTGTGGCTAAACACGTCTCCTAAAGATTCACCACAAATAGATATTTACTTTACATGATTAAAATATTCATTTCTTGTGCAAGGTTTACAACACCCTTTTTCTAACAATTTCTTGGTTGAGAGCAAGTGGTAGAGGTGGTTATGATTTAATCACATGGTTGTTTCTTGAGGAATTCGTATCTAAGGAGGTAAGTGGGAAGCAAAAAATGGCCTAGAAATTAAAGCAACACTTATTTAGAAATGAGAAATTTTGTCCAAGTTCTAGGAGTTTGTCACTATTTTAGGGTTTGTATTGAGTGCCTTGAAATCATTTTTTCCTAGAGGTTGTTGCAAAAAATGAATGAATTGATTTTGTACTTGAGGAAGGTGCATTTTTTGGAAGACTTGTGTAAATATATACATTTATATATATAAGGGGCTTGAATACAATCAAACCTTGTTCATTCTAATTGATTTTGTTAAGAGGCATTCGAGAATGACTTATATAATAAGTAGCTAGATGTGCATGTCTTTTATGATCTATGCAAGGAATTTTTTTGGTGAGGTTTCTCATGTAACAATATGAGTAGTTGGAATCATATGAGGTGTAAGGAATCATATATTTTATTGGCTTATAGAGTGGAAAGAAGCAAACAACATGTCAAGCTAGTTATTACTTGAAAAAATATGGACAAGGGCCATGGATTTTTTGTAGGGAGAAATGAATGTTTACTTTTTTATTTTATTGTGTCAATATGTTCTTTTTTGGAGGAGGGAGAGGCTAGATTTACTAATTGATTGAGGAGATGTTTCATGGAAACGATTCTATTTCTTGATAAATAATTTGGTGGTTGATAAATAAATGGAGATACTCACAATGGCTAGTTTGTTTTTTTCATTATGAGTTATTATAAAATTAATGCTAACACTAGTTAGAAGTGTAAGGAAATTGGATCACCATAGCAGAGATGGAGAGGTCCACCAATTTATGGGGAATTGATATAAAAGGATATTTGATACATGTGAATCAATGATGAGATGAGTAGGAACCTTGATTTTGTAAGAATTTAGTTAAGGTTATCAAAAAGTGAGAGATAGGGTGTGAATAATCTTTCTAGATGGGAAAGATAGAGAGGTAGATTATGGTGTAGCCTAAGAAATGAACACTAAGATTAACAAAAATATAGATCTTTTTACTGATGATTAAGAGATCTAAGGAGATTTTAGGAGGAAGGAGGGAAGACCATAATTATGTCCCTTAAGATAAATTGCCTCATGCATATTTTAAAATAAGAGTGCTTGGAAACAATTATCAATTTAAAGAAGTGGATTTATAAAAGGAGAAAGAGTTATTTTGATAAATTCCAATCAAATAACTAATTGAGATTCTAGTAATAATGAATGGGAAATTTGTGAACCATAACTAACCAACACTATCACCAATTCACTTATGATGAGATACACAATTAACTTTTGCACATTATAAGGGTTGTGAGGACATAAAAACTCATGTTACAAATTATGAGCTAATATAGTCATAAAATCGAGTGTTAGACCATTTGAGGGGAGCCATTGATTTTATTGTGATTCTATTGCACCAATCTCATCAATGGTAAGAAAATGAAACCTAGAGATAACTTGTGTTGATTATGGCTAAATGATAATATTTTTCTTAATGAATTTCAAAACACATATGTTAATAATACACAAGTACTTTAAGAGATATTATGCAAGGAGTAATGAAATTTGTGTAACAAAAATATTCAAGGATTTATAACCCCGTAGAAAGGTAAGCATTTGTTGTGACTAAAAAACAACACAAAGAATAGTTTATTAGTGGAATGGTCCTAACAATTAAGTGATAAATAAGCTTTTAAACTTATGTAATATAGAGAATTTTAGTGGAAATTAATTTTATGACTAGAGCTATCAATGAAATTGGAGATGTTTTGTGGGTAATCCAAATACTAGAACCATAAATCATGGAAGTGGCCTAAAGAGTTAAACAACTAATGAACCTCAAGTTTCAAGAAATGACAAAGAATATGTGGTGTACCACTTGTGAATATAAGTACCATACAAATATGAACTCTATACATTACAAAAAGGAAAAAATATTTTATGTAGTATGTGATGTCAAAGAATATAAATAGATATAGTGCCCAACGTTGAAGAGAATGAAGAGGATGACAAAGTGGTAGTATATCTAGAATGAATAATTACAAAACCATGAAATATGTGTGATTAGTTGAAAAACAAGGAGAAAATTCCTACAATCCATTCCAATCAACAACAATGAGAGATGGTGGTACAAGAGAATGTGATTGTGGATGCAAGTTTTGTAGGCAAACTTATGAAAAATGGAGATGTGGGTGTTATCATTGTGACAGCCCCAGTTAATTTTGGTGAGTCTATCATAAGCTCCCAACTTACATGACTAACAATGGTTAAATATATTATGTTTAACTTGAAGGTAAATGAATAAGTGTGATAAGGAAAATTTTTTGATGTTTTACAATGATTAACCTTACGTCAACATAAGAACAAGGTTTGGTGGACTATATGGAAACCTTTATGTCATGTATCAGCCAGAAACAAGTGAAGGTATACACATGGATTTATATGCCATAACAAGGAGCTACCTAGACCCTATGTTGGAGAAATACATTCTAAATGATTATTTTAATTACCTGTTGTAGGATAGCATTGTAAAGTTTGGTTAGTTGACATGGGTGAGAGCTAGTGTGGGTTCTTGAAGGGATGAAGGGGTACTTATGGGATGGGAACACTAATGATACATTGGTGTTGCTCCAATAATATGTACAAGTATAGAGGAATTTTTAAAAATTCCTATAGAAAATAATAAAGGAAATAGAAAACTTAAACTAAGTTGATACCAAAGAGGATTCATTAAAAGGCCAATGTAGGTTATAAGAATAAATTAAGTATTGACGTAGTAATTGATAGGTAGGATATATTAGAATTGGTGTTGAGGAAACACATGTTGATCAAACATGTGTAGATTATGATGGAATGGCCACTTTGTAATCATCCCCCTGTATCTAATAATATGACCAATAAGATAGAGGAAAAATTATTAGGCATCCTAAAAGATGTGAAAATGGAAATCATGGGTGTAATTTTCGCCATGTATTTTGAGGTAATAGAATTGGTGGAGATAGATCTCTTCTTGAATGTACAGAAAAGGAACAATTTTTATGAAAACATATAATTGTACAAATGGTAACAAGTTTTAATCAATATGGATCAACTTAGCATTAATCCAAAGGGAAGATATCCCTACATCGAAACTTTAATTAAATAGGAATTAAATGATCTCTATAAATTCACCACAAAAGAAAACAATTACTTATACAAATGGATTGTTTGAATTGATGATTATATCGAATAAAAAAATAAGATATTTTACCATGGGATGCTTAGTTGATAGTAGCAAAATAAAAATGCCCTAAATAAAAAATGGATGAAGGAAACTATGAGTTTTCCAAATTTTTATGCACACAATTGTGAAAGGACATGAATGAAAATTTTAAAAACTCTTTTAACCAATTATATTCTTCATCCATGTTCCTCGCTGAGTTCAACACCTTTAGTAGTGGATAACTTTCTACTCATAGATTCCTCATATTTTATTTTATCTCTCATTGTGTCTATAGTAAGTAATTCCTTTCTTTCTTTTGTCTACACTCTTGCTTCTTATCTTTACATTTTTTTATTTAGCTCTTTCAATTTCATCTTCATTATTGTAAATTATTTTCTCCTTACATTTAATTTCACCAAAAAAATTCTTCAACTCTTTTGATTTCATCTTTGCTATTGTGATTGGGGCTACTCTGGAAAGCCTCGCTCATTTTTCTACATTAAATTATATTGATGAGTCCCACCCACCTCTTACTCTAGTTGCTCAATCTACTATTCCTTAAACTTTGGCTCCATTTTAGCTTTCTCTTGAGGTAGTTGTTTTATGTTTGGCTACTCCAACTTGATCTTATTTTTATTATGTTGTTCCCAACCCTGTGTGGGTGAATGCCCCTATTGCTTCTAGATCTAATGAATTTGTAGATAATATTTACTAGAAATTTGTACAAAAGTGAAATAAGTTTCTTCCCAAATATGTTTCTCAATATCATAATAGAGTGAAGGGTGTGAGATTGAATAGGGTTGGTTCTAGCATTATCTAGGATAGATCCATGGGTTCTCTTTATTTCATGTAATTATGTTTTTTGTGCTTGGTAGTTTGGCTACAATTGTGTCTTACTCCCTTATGGGAGACTATTGTAATCGCTTCAAGTTGTTATTTTTGTCTTTGCCTATGGAATTTTTTTGTAATAGGGTTGGGACCCTTGTTTCTTGCTTTATCTAATAAAAAATGGATCTCTTTCATTCTAATTTTGTGTATTTTCCCCTCATAAATTTCCTCACCCACCCTAATAGTAAATGTACGTATAGTTTACACTCGCTACTTTATTTTCTTTCAACACCCTTTCTCTTCTCCTTTCTTTTATTTTAACATCATCTAATAGTAACTCTCTACTATCACTAGCATCCTTCTCTTCATATCACCTCATATCATCCATTTTGTTCCTTCTCATTTTCACTTTTTTTTAATTATGAACCCCTCATACATTTTCCCCCTCTACTTATTTTCCTTTTTTTTAGTTCTTACTTTTATTTTGGAATGTTTGTCTTCCAACCATTACCTATTTTGTGTTTATGTTTCTCATTTTATCATGTTCTTTTGTAGTTTGAATTTATTTCTATTAAATACTTCTCTTTCAAATCCTCTTTTCAATTTCCTATTTCCATGTTTTAGTGTTACCTCCCTCCTTATAATTGTGTACTTAATACCCATAAAATTTTATTGATTTTGGTGATATAACTCTCATTTACCTATTGATTCAGTCATTTCACTATTTTGAACATCAATATACCCATGTATCTTTCTACTTACTCTATCTCTTAATGTATTAAATTGTTATACTCTCTCCCCTTTATATTATTTTTACATTTAGCTTGTATCACCTTATTTTATCTTACTTTGGTCTATGACCTAATTTACTCTTATCTACTTCATCTCATCTTTATCAGTGAATCATTATTTTTGGTACCTATAGCACCATATTTGTCATGTAATTCCCTATAAGCACAGTTCTTGCATTATTTTACAAGTCCTTTGTATTTATATTTATGTTTATTATGCTAAATTAACTATATCCTTAGGCAATGCCCAAGTTTTTAAATCCATTTTGGCTATTATTCATTTTTTACTATAGTTAGCATTATACCAATTCTATACAACTTATGTCACCAAATTTTGTTTTTAAAACTTAATAAGATCATTTGATCCCATTTCTTTATTTGTATTATTTTATTTTAGATCTCTTTTCAATCCCCATTTTCTCTTGGTTTCCTTTGTGGTTCATGTTATCCCAACTTTACCTGACTTTTGATAAATTTCCCCTTGTTAACATAGCAACTCATATGATCACATCATTGAATCCATGTCCTCATCTCTTGGATCCTTCTAATCCTATTTTATTTTGGTCTCTCATTAATTTTCTCTAGTGCTAAACTAGACTTAATCCCTAAGTCTCATTGTCATTGATTTTATTTCTACATTGTTTCTCTTATCCCTTGAGGAAGAAATCCCAATAGTTTACACACTACTTCCTTATTTAGACATTCCAATTTTGATGTGTTACATATATTCCATTTTAGTAGCAATATATTCATCCCACAACATAGGCACTAAGTGCTTGGTTCAATATTTACTTGCTCCACCAACACTTTCCATTTTGTATTACCATGCACTTGCTTTCTTGTGATTCACAATCTAGTGATATTATCTCAATCCACATAAAAAAACTCCCACAGTAGGTTGCTTCAACTTACCTATGTGTAGAAAATAATTCATCTACACACATGACCTAGTGAGAAAGGGCATGGGAGGAGGGATAAGGATTTATATAGGGGTAAATACTACATAGGGAACATAGTATTTAAGGAATATTTCCTTTTTAGGTAGTTTTGATTTTCTAGTGTGATTGCAAAATGAATTGAAATTTCACCTACCTAATTAGTAGTAAATTTTTGGTTGGACTCTCCTACAACTCCACCTTGTGCAACTAATTGTGATCCCCTAGTTGGAGACAAACTCTAGGTTAGTAAGTCACTTCAACACTTGTCATGTTAAGGTGTCATTTGTTAGTATATTCCTAGTCTATATTTCTCTATAATACTCTTCTATGGTAAAGAACTATAACCAATTTAGCAGTAAAGGTTAGAATTACTATGTGTAATTAAAAGCAACTTATTTTCACTTGCAAACATTTTCCTATAATTTGTATTTGCATATTTTCTTTTCTTTTCTTTTAAATTTGATAATCAGATTTATAGCTTTCAAGTTATAACTATTTTTTTGTTTATTATATTTGACTTTGATTTCCATAACAATTGATAGTATAAATTTTTTAATCTACTAAATTTTTTAAACAATTTATATTTAGATTGATTATTTTTATTGATCTCTTAAATTGTTAAAAAAATATTCCTAGGTAAATTCCAACAACACCATTACATTCAGAAGCCCTCAAAAATGAAAAAAATCTTCCTCTATTTTTTAATTCTATATCATACTCTATGGTCAAATCATCAAGAGAAATAATTTCATTGTAGTAATGTCTGTAATTAGTTCCTCATAATAGCTACCTCTCCACCAATGCTCTACCGAACTCATTTCGACAATCATTTTGATAGTCAGTCATTAAAACTATCACTTATGACCTCTCATCAAAATCATCAAAAAAAATTAGACCCACTAACCAGTTCGTCACCCTAATTTTTCCATCTAGCACTGAAATTTTGTTGAATAGAGAGCATATTCCAGTCATCTAGAATATTCTCGTATATATTTCTTGCCACACAAGTTTCTTATGTCATTTCAAGTTAGCTCCATGCCAGGTCAAATCGGTATGTCACATCAATGTCATGTCACATTAATTGTACCACTTTCAATGCCATGTTCACAATCTACAATGTCAGCATTATGTACATGTTAGAACTATGTCCTGCCACATCATCATCCCTATCAATATGATGAAATTTGTTAGATGCACAAGACAACTAAAAGGGGGGTGAATTATTTGTACATTAAAACATTCAATCCTTCATTAACTTTCAAACCCTCATCAAACTATAAACACTCATTAAGCATTAGAAAAATGTAAACATGTGAAACAACAATGCAAACACAACCATACACAAGAGAACACCAGACTTATGTGGAAAAACCTAAGTAGGGAAAACTACAATGAGGATTAGCTTACACATATATGAATAACAACACTAAATACAATTAGGCTCATTGCCAAGGGCCCACTACCTAGAAAAGAAGAAAGGCTCAACCAGGTGGCTCACTGCCAAGGGCTCACTACTCAAAAGAAAGAAGAATAGAAGAAATTTTTATAGAGAGATTCACTATCTTAGAGAAACAGGAAGAATCCACAACTGCAACTCTATGCCATTTGTAACCTTTGGCTCACTACCTCCAATAACTTCAAGCACACTTGAAAATGTAGACACCTTCTACCCACTAATTCAAAGTCGTAGGCATTTAAGATCGCACTCAGATCATCACACTCGGTCAAATTCACATCACACAAAACCTTACTTATGCCACACTACATCTCCAATAATTCACCTTGCATTTATACCATCCACGACCTCAAACAATCTTAATTAGATCGACCTAATGCAAAGGTATGTACCTCAAGTGTGCAACACCAAATAAGTCAGAACCAAACACTTCTGTAGTGGAAAGAAGTGAAGGCGGACCACACAAAGGGTTAAATAGGACCCAAATCTACACCAACACACTTCACCATGCTTCCATAAACAACAAACAATCTCTATAATTAGCACTAGCACCCAAGCCGACCAAACCTACACTAACACTAACAAGCGACAATGCCTCTCCAAGTCTGAAAATAACATATGGACCACAAGGAAACATTTCACAACATCCAAACAACATCTCAAAATATTCCAGCATCATCAAAATATTTTGATTTACTACCACAACCACCTGCAACTAAGAACACCATCATTTTGTGCAACCAGACACACTGCCACTGAACTTTAACACATGCACTAAGCTTGTGGAGCATCTCAACACTAGAAACTCCAAGGGAAGATAAATACAAAAAATATAAGAATATTCCCAAATCCACAATACAAGAAATAACAACACGGAGAAATGTGAAGCAATATCATTTCTCCCAGACAACCTTGTTCACAGACAAACACAACTTCCTCTACCACACGATCCAAAACCTAAAACTTTGGATATAAAACCTATGAACACCTTTGGTGATAACATCTAAACCACACAATAATATATTCAACCATGAATAAATGTGGAGCACAACATTGAACACACCTTTGTTACACTGCACACTCTTTTATTCATTTTTTCTCAAAAGCACTTGGAAACCAAGTGAACCAGTTGCATCAGCAACACCAAAAACATCTCTTCAACATATATATAGCACTTGCAAAACCAACAATCTCCCCATCTACAATATCTTCTCAATACCACACTAGAGGTTGGCATTAGCGACAACACTAAAGACAACATAGTGCAACACACTCACTGCTGACATCAATGACAACACTACAACAATCTTCTTGACCATATTGGAAGTAGACATCAATGACCAATTTTTGAAATCAATGACAACACCTATAACATATTTGCAAAAATATCCCCCTTTATCATTGATGGCAACACCAACTCTGAAAAACCATCAACAACAGAAGTAACTTTGTATAAAGTAACACTCCCCCTTATCGAGGCATCTCTTATACTTCACTCTCTCCTTTTTCCTTTATTCTTCAAATATCATTCTCCACACCTTTTCTATTCTCTCCCCCTTTCTTGAGGAGTAGTTTTAGACGTCACTCTTTTTCCATTTTTCAGACTTCATTCTCCCCCTTTGACAACAATGGCAAAGTGCAATAAATTTTCCCTTTGACACATCACTTGCATAGAATTCTCCATGCCTTTTCTATTCTCTCCCCCTTTGACATATTCATACATAACTTTGACACCACTTTCGAACTTCTCTTTAGGCAACACCAACTAGCAATTGCTCTCTTTCCACTGCTCTTCTCCATACAACTCTCACTACTGTACATTTTGCACTAACCCCTCTATTGTTTACTCTTTTCTGCACACTCCCCTTAGGGACACAAGATATGTTTCACCTGACTGCACCAATCAAAAATGCTACTACCTACTCCCCCTGAGAGGTATCCTTACATCAATCTAGGACAAAGAATGTATCTTCGATGCTTACCTAGACAGATAAACCAACTTATGCATCTAGTTGAAAGGAGGGGCAGTAACCCATAACTTCTATCAGAGATACTCTAAAGTATATTTAGGAAGAGACTTTATAAAAATATTTGCAACTTGATCCTTTGTAGGTACATATTCCAACTTCACCTCATTCTCTGCAACTTTCTCCCTTAGAAAGTGATACTGGATAGAGATATGTTTTTTTTAAATTGCATTATAAATTTATTTTAAATATTGATAGCACTTGTATTATCACATAGGGTAGAAATAGGTTCATCATATGATACTCTGATATCCTTCAATTTTTGCTTCATCCACAACACTTGTGTGTAACATAATGTTGTTGCAATGTACTCAGCATCTACAGTAGATAATGATATTGAATCTTGCTTCTTACTCAACTAAGAAACCAATCTACTTCCAAGAAATAAATCACCTCCACTTGTACTTTTTGTGTCATCTATACAACTTTCCCAATCTGTATATGTATATGCACCCAAAGATAAATTATTATCCTTGGGATACCATAGACCAAAATTCGGAGTGCCCTTCAAGTATCTAAATATCTTTTTAACTGTTGCAACATTTGATTCTCTAGGATCTCCTTGAAATCTTGCCACAAGACATACTACATGCATGATATCCAATCTAGTAGTAGTTAGATATAGCAGTCCACCAATCATTGATTTTTGCATGCTCTAATATGTCTTAGAAGATTCATCATTTTTTCTCAACTTGCAACTAATAACCTTAGGAGTACATATTGGTTTAGAATCCTCCATTCCAAAAAATTTGAACATTTCTTTAACATATTTTTACTAAGAAATTAAAACACATTTTCTAGATTGACTAATTTGTAACCCAAGGAATAAATTCATCTCCCCACACATTGACATCTCAAAATATTTATATATCTCTTATGTAAATTTCTTAAACATACCTTCATTTCCTCCAAAGATAATGTCATCAACTTACACTACCACAATCAAGATTTATTCTCCCTCAACCTTGAAGTAAATATTACTTTTTGTAGTACCCTTTTTGAATCCTTGTTGTGACAAGTACTTATTGAACCTTACATACCAAGCTCTAGGAGATTTTTTGGGTCCATACAATGCCTTCTTTAACCTACAAAACACATCAGCAACATCTTCTTCTAATTGATCATTCAAGAATGCAGACTTGACATCCATATGATATACCTTGAAGTTTTTATGTGTTACAAAAGACAAAAACATTCTAATGGCTCTTGTCCTTACCATCAGAGAAAAATTCTCTTCAAATCTATTGCTTTCACTTGTGAGTAGTCCTTACACACAATTCTAGCCTTGTTTCTGAAAAAATGTCCATCCTCATTCAGTTTGCATCTAAAAATCCATTCCTATTACATTCTTGTTTGTTGGCCTTGGTTCCAGTTCCCAAGTTTGATTCTTCTCAATCTATTCTAGTTCTTCTTTCATAGACTTGATCCAATTCTCATCTTTACATGCCTCAGTTATAGTTTTAGGTTAGATACTTCTAAAATTAAATAAAAGTTTACATGTTCCTCTGTAATAACAACTCTTCTTCTTGGATTGTGGAAATCTATGCAAAAAATTACTACACAATCTAAGCCAAAAGCACTCAACAATAATCTAAATGGATTGTGGAAATCTATTATCTTTAAGCTCTTCTTCTTGTCAACACATATTTGTTCTAATCTCTAATGATCTGATGTTCAGAATGATTCTTCTACACATACTTAGGAGTCTTAGAGATCTTTTTTAGAGCTTCTTCCTCTTCAACTGTCATCCCTTTTTCTTTCTCTTCATCTTTCTCTTCTTCACTATAAGGGGATTCATTAGATTCATATCCTTCTATCAACACTAAACTCTACAGTGGTTCTTCACCCACCTTAACACTTGCACTCTCAACAATATCTTTAGTCTTTTATTGTATCACTGGTAAGCTTTGATTCTTGTAGAGTATCCAAGGAATATTCCTTCATTAGATCTTGCATAAAACTTTCCTAATTTTCTTCATCTCTTTTGATATAGCATTTTCTTCCAAAAACTCTAAAATATTTCATAGTGGGAGGTTTTTCATACCATAACTCATAGGGAGTTTTTGAACTATTCACTCTTGCTTGACATTTTTTAAGAATCTAGACAATATTATGAATAGCTTATCTCCAATAAACATCTGGTAGACTTTCTTCCTGCATCATAGTCCTAGTTGCCTCTTGAACAATCTTGTTCTTCCTCTCCACAACTCCATTCTGCTGAGGAGTCCTAGGGGCTGAAAAGTGTCTCTTTATTCCATGATCTTCACAAAAATTGTTAAACTCATTGGAGGTGAGCTCACCACCTCTATCAACCTCAATCACTTTATTTTAAAATTCATTCCATTCTCAACCATAGATTTAAAGGCATTAAACTTATCTAGAGCTTTTGATTTTTCTTTGAGTAATGTCACCCAAGTCATTCTAGAATAATCATCAATTAATAAAATGAAATACTTGTCACCTTGAGAGCTTCTTATTCTAGTAGGTCCACATAGGTATGTATGCACGAACTCCAAAGGACCTATGGTAAAATATTCTTTAGTTTTGAACCTCTTCTTTGTTTTCTTTCCAAACTAACATTCCTTGCAGATTGCATTGATCAGCTTTGTAATTCTTGGTAGATCTCTCACAACATCAGTAGAAATTGATGTTTACTAGGCTATCAAAATCGATGTGACCCTTTCTTCTATGCCATAGACAAATTTCATTGATTTGAGACATAAAGAACTTAGCACCACTACCTTTGAGTTGATAAACATTACCTTCTATCATTGTCCCTACAGGAACCAAAGTTTCAGAACTTCCTTTTCTAATTTCATAACCATCATCCTAAAACACAAAATTGTATCATGTGCTACACATTTTTCTTACACTTAGAAGATTATGCCAGAGACCCTTGACATAAAGAACATCATCTATTTTTTGCTTTCCATCAAAACTAATTAAACTTTTTCCACAAAACTCGGTAGATGTATCATCACCAAACTTAACAGGAACACCATCATACTTTTAAAGTTTAAAAAACTTACTCTTATCACTTTTCATATGATTTGAGCATCCACTATCAATTATCGAGTAGTTCTTGTCTTCTCTTGCATGAAAAGTAGTCACCATAGTTCCTTCAATGTTGTGACCTATTTTCAGAGCACTTTCCTTTGCACATCTTTCATAATTAGTAGAATTAGTTCCAACATTTAGAGCCATGAACAAGAATTCATCACTGTCCTCATCAAGGTAGTCAAATTCCTCATCATCAGATACACCATTTTCTTTTTCAACACAATAACTCTATCCTGAATATCTTTAAGCAATGTTTTATCTCACATTTATCGTGAGGGTAATGGGTTAGCTGAAAATTTTGCTAATGTTGGGGTTCTTGATCCTAGATTTTGGGATTGGCTAGATCCCCTTCCCATTGATATTCAAACTATTGTTAATTACGAAATGTAGACTATGTAGGGAGGTGGTTTCTATAATGATTATTTTATGTCACATGTTGATTCTTATTGCCAATATCACATTGTAATATGATAATTTTGAGGGGAGATCAAGCCTCATTAACGATTTTGAAGTTTTTTGAAAGGTCCTGAATTTAAAGATAATGATGGCCTTTAGTCTTTTTGGTACTTTCTCCACACAGATTCTTGAGGTTTGTAGATCCCTTTTCTTCTCAAGGCTTCTCATTTGCATTTTTATCCTTCATTTGTGGTGGCTTTGGTCTGTGTTCAATATGGAGGGTGAAAGGAACAAAATTGAGCCTATTTCCTATGATGCCTCAAGAAGTAATAAGAATATTTGGGGTCTTTTGGAGGAGGGTGGTGTTACCCCTTTCTTCAAAAAGATTCATGGCTTCAATCCTATGGTTTCTCAAGCCTTTATCAATGGTTGGGAGAATAGGGTGCTATGGGTGTTTGGTTTGGAATTCAATATCACTGAGGAGATGATTGTTAGCATTACGAGCTTGGCCATTGATGGTAGAAAGGTGTACAAGGATAGGAAGGATTCCAATGCTGCTATGGTGATTTTTTTCAAGAGGAAGGAAAGGGACCAGTTGTAGTTTCTAAAATATGGTGGCTTTGATCAAAATTCCATCAAACCCATCTGGACAGACCTGGTTGTGGAGATTATGAGGTATATAACCCTTGATGGTAGATTTTATGTCGTCTTTGGTTACCATTTTGTGTTATTGAACCATTTCAAGCATAAAAAGAGAGTGTTTTTACATATTATTTGTTGGTTTCTTTAGAAAGTGGGATTAAGGATTTTAAGAGGAACCTTAAGAATCCTATTTTGCATGAGGATTTAATCTTTTGATCATGAATTATCTTTTGCTATTCTAGAAAAACCTAACAAAATTGCTAAAATTCATCTGAAACATGTGAAGTCGGGTTCTTACACGAGTTTTGTGTAACGCCACACCACGTAACCCTAGAGGATGACGCAATCACAACAAAAGCGTAACAATTTTTTTTTTGAAAGTGCAATTAACAATAAGTAAAGTGAACTACACTTATCGCATACATCCTCTAAGGTATGTGAAAACGCTTACATTTGAAACCCCTAACATACAAAAGTAAACTAATCCATAGAATATAAAATTATATTCATGTTACAAGGCTCATTTCCAAAATGAGGTAGATCATACAAACAATGTTACAATTACAAGGAATTCTCCTCGAATACAAATGAGGAGTAGTACATATAAAATAACATCCAAATGATCCAATAGAACATAAGAGATGGAATAAAGCAACTGGAACATGCGAGCTCTCCAATCTGGAAGATCTTGTCGTGACGAAAAAGAAGTGGAAACCCAATAGTGTGGTGCACATTCTACCCAACCAAGTGATACCTGAAGGCCCACCCCCCTTGCTAGGAGATAGTAAAAGGGATTCCTAGGCATAACAAACAACCTCATGGCATAGGCAACCACAAGACTAAACTATACAAGTACAATACATACATAACATGAAGGTTACATTACTTCTAGAGTAAAATAATCAAGTACATCAACTAAACAATATAAATTGTTATCATAGGAGGAGTGTCATCACAAAGTAGCATGGGTTACCCTAACAGATCTTCCTAGGCCTTGGCCCCCATCTTGGGTTACCCTAGTAGCCTCTCACGATCCCCGGCCCTACATGCAAACCAATGCAGGATCAAATATCTTTTGAAGGGACAAGATAATGATCTTCCATTCCTGGCCTTCTCATCTCATCTCAAGTCTAAATGAGCCCTTGAGCCAATGAGCGGGGAACAATTAACAAGTTATGTGTTTAAGAATACCCTTTCCCCTAATATTTTTATTTAATTTCCACCAAATTTTCTAACTCTCACATGAGTTACCCTGGCACCACTTTGTGCATCGGCCCCCATTGAGAACCACTCCCCTATTGAAAACACAAGGATCTAATCCATAAACCAAGGGTAAACAAAGTGCACACAAACCGATGATAAATATCAACCATAATGCCAGAGGCAACATAACCTGTTCGTAGTAACCAGGTGTCTAAACTGAATCACAACCAAGTATATTGCTCAAGGAAAACAAAGAGCTTAAGAAAATATCACAACAACCCCTTCACAGTATTAAAACATCTGGAAGGCTTACACATTCACACTAACTGATTTCCCAAATACGTGAACAAAACATCATAATTAAATAAGCAATTCAGGCAAGTGATTAAAACAATCTTTATGATTTCCTTAATCTAATTTCGATTCCAAGAAAAACTAGAAGACTCTTTTCAAAATAATTCTAGCTTGATACAATTTCATTCAAAGTCAATAAGAAATTAAATATAATTATTTAATTCAATTTCTCTGAGTTACATCAATATAAAAATCAATTTCCCTTTCTTTTAAATCATTTCATTTTGAAAACATCTAGTTTGTGCATTTGCATGCACCTATTATAAAATATTCTTTTAAATATATATATATGTATGTATGTATTTATATATAATTATACATATATAAATATATTATTTAAATATTCAAAAATTATATTACAATTTTCCAAACCGTATTTAATATATATAATTATATATAAATATATAATTACATGTATATAATTATGCATATTATATATTAATATAAATAAAACTTAATAAATAAAATCGCATTGAAAAGGAAAGCGACGAAAGGTTTGAGCGCCATGGTTGTTAACACAGCCAACCCCCATATGGGGGGGGGCGGCCTGTGAAGGCAGTGTTGGGCGCTGCCTCCTTCACAGCCTGCCTCCCCTATGGGGGTGGTTGTGGAGGCAGACCCAAGCTTCCCCCAAATACATTTAAAACTTTGATTTCTTTAAACCTATGATTAATATATAAATCGTTGTATGAATTCTTGATTCTAGTTTTTTAAAATAAAACTTCTACAGGAACTTCTTAAATAAAATATGCATATATATATATATATATATATATATATATATATATATATATATATTAGTGTCTATATATATATGTATATGTATATATATTAGTGTATATATATATATAAATATATCAAAACATTTGCTCCAGATGAGCAACTTTTCACAAAAACTTTCTACAAGAAATTATTTACAAATTTACCAGAGGTTTTCAATTTCCCAGCCAAATAAAACTAATTGGAAGAAAAATAATAATCTTCTACAGGAATATCTTTTCCAATACAATCAGATATTTTCAACAAATTTTGACAGATCTTTTTCAATACAATCAGAGATTTTCTACAAATTTTGACAGGAAGATTGAAATAAATTCCTACAGAGGTTTTCCATTTTTTCTATATAATCATTCTGGGAAATTCTATTGTTTAAAAACAATTCATACAAAGGCTCTAAAGCTTTCATGACAATCTTTCCAATTTTCAAAACATATTGAAGCTTTAAAAATAATTAAAATCTTCTTCTTTGTACAAGTAATATTTTCCCAGATAACAACTAATTCTAATAACCTTTTTTAATTTGAATTTAAATAAAGCAATAAAGAACCTGTTTCAGATGCTTGAAGGAATGAAGTTTGAAGTAGAGCCTCGCCTTCAGATTCCAAAACTATCAAAGCCTCTTCCAAAATAATCCTCTTTTCTAGAATATGAAAATAAAACCAGAGCCAAAATCCCAAGAACTTCTTCCCCAATTTTCAACAACGCCAAAAGGTATTTTTCATTCCCGTGAAATAGCCTTTTGCCCTATTTCAGTTAATGCAATTACTCTCTCCATGAATTATTTCCCAACACCAAATTATTAATTTCTAATTCATGTCACAATCCCAAAATATCTTCCCAAATCAAATCACAGATATTTTCTCCAAGATATTTTATATGATATTTGTTTATTTAATAATTTAAAATGAAATATTAATTTAAATTATCTATTCATTTAAATTCATAACTTTATTTAATTAATTTAAATAATCAATTAAATAAGACTTTTATAATCTAACAATTTTAATATCAAATTTAATCTAATTCATTTTAATCACTTTATAAAATTAATTTAATCTAAATAATTAAATTTATTTACATAATAAATTAAATCAAATTTAAAGCTTCTAACAACTTTAATCATGATTACATAAATAATCAATTTAAAACATTAATTAACATTAATTTCCCACAGAGTATACCTTGGAAAATAATTAAACGACAAGGAAAACGAGGACAACATGACAACAAAGCATGACCAAAACAAGGACTGATGACACACTGTGACTAGGGTTGTGGTTTGACAAGGAAATCCTGTTACTACCTCCCAATCAACTATTATGTTGGGCAATGGACACACTAAAACCTATGAATCTAGGTGGAGTCGATGTCTTGTACTTGCAATCCTGCAATCAAAATAGATGTTGAATATGTATATAAATCATGAACAATCACACCGTGAAGAGAAAATCATGGAATCGCAGTGCACTTGCAAGCGAGTGATGTAATCTCGTCCCCTTTACCAATACAATGTCACATCAAACTGACTAAACTAAAACATCAAATAACTACAAATGAACATATATCAATATCAACTCACATAATCAACCATGCTAACCAGAAAGCATGTCATAATCAATAATCATCAGTATAGTGTGCCATCACATCTCAATATAAAAACCATCTTCACTATAATGTCAACGATCAAATAACAACATCATAGTATCATAGTCTATCAAAATAAAAGAATTGTTTAAAAACATAAGCAAATCAGAGGGTGCTACATTTTGATTCTAAGGAAGTTGAAGGAGATGTTGAAGGGTTTGATGATTCTATGGAGGTGCTCTCTGAGCCCCCTAAAGACTTTGATCCTAAGCTGAAAAAGAAGGTGCATAAGACTCAATATCCCACCTGGCTTGAAGGGTGCCAAACTGGCTATGAGGAGGATGAGATCCATGTTGTTTTTTCTAAGGTGAAGAAGGTGAAGAAGGGGAAATTCCTAGCCCCTGTTCTGGTGAGGAAAAAGAAGTTTATGGCTAAGGGTGAGGGCCATTCTTCTGCTAAGAAGTTGTCTTCGGCTACTAAAGATGAAGCTTGTGATGAGGTTGATTCCCTTGTTTCAAAGCAGAAAGGGAAGACTTGTTTGCATTGTGGTAATAGTTCAAAGAAGGCTAAGGGTAAGGAGTAGTCTATTGGAATGAATAAATGGTCTTTGGAGGATAATGCTAGTGATGACTTGGATGGGTTGTGGTTGGAGGAGAGTCTGAGTGGGGAGCATCAGTTATCTACTAATAAAGGTTTTGAGGTGGAAAAGGAGTTGGGAAATTCTAGTGGTCATTTTGTTCCTGCTAAGGTGGAAAATCTTCAACACAAAATCAAAGTCCCTGATGGTGACTATGCTCCCAAAAAAGGCAAAGTGGTTTTTCAAGGTGTAGGAGACTCAGGCTACTCCTAAGGATAACTTAGTTGATGAAAGGGATAGTTTTAATTGCAATTGTGAAGAGTTATCTAATGTTTTAGGCATGGCGAAGGATGGTTCGATCATTTTATTTAGAATCTTTAAATGGTTGTTCAATGAGTTGAACCTTACCAATGTTAAGGTTCAGTCCTTGATTATCAATGTTGAGGTTAATATTAATTCTCATGAGTCTTCTATTCTGGCCCAAGTTAATCAATTGTTTGATATCTTGAAGATGGTTATTGATGAAATGTTAAAAATGAAGAAGGAATTTGAGTATAGAGTCTCGGTCCTGGAAGAAAAAATGAGCAAAGCCTATGAAAATATTGATACTATGGTCAAAGTTAGTCGTTCTACTTTCCATAATAATGTTGAGGGTTTTCAATTTCTTAATGAAAATGCCAAATTGTAGAAAGGTGAGTCATATGGTGCATTGAAGGATGTTGTTGGTATGGTTGATCTCCCCAAAGACAAGAAGGGGGGAGAATGATAAGGGCCTCTGCACCCAAACTCATAACAAGACTAAAAATAACTTGAGGGTTCCTAATAATGAGATTTTCGACATGGTGGAAATGCACGAGAAGATTATTGCTCGTGATCTTGAAGGAATAATATTCTAAAAAATTTATAGTTGCCTGTTGGTTCTATCCTGCTTTTTTGCTAGTGTTTCATTGGTTTTTTGTTGATGGTTGGTTGCTTGTTATGTTTTTATTATTTTTAAAGAAGAAACATTTTCTGTAGATGGTTTTGGGGCCCCTTCAAAACCTGCTTCTCCTATAATCAAAAACATTTTCAATTTCAATACCAATTTCAACATTTTCTATATCAGTTTCAATATTTTTATTTTCAATTTTAATATGATGTTCAATATTTTCAAATTCTATTTCATCTTCACTTGAATTAACATTTAGGGGTGGAGAAGAAGCCTCAGTTGAGTATTTTCCATACCTTGTTTTCTCTTCCTATGACTTTCTCTATTTTTTACTCTATATCCTTTAATTTGATTTGTTGTTAGTTTCCTCTTTCATTTTCTCTTATGACAACTATTTCTCCCCATTACACAAACAAAAAAGAGCACACAAATGATTGTAAAGTTGAAAAATATGTTAAAAAATCTTCCAAAAGTTGAACTTTGTCTATTATAGACAGAGAACACGCGATTTCAAGCAACAAAAAGAATATGGGGATCGTTGGAATGCTCAAAATGGTCCCCCTTTTTTTCATATAATTCACAAAAGGATATATGTTATGTTTTGCATGCAAAAATTCAAAACTTATACAAAGAAAATAAATGTGTGTTTCCCTTATTTTTCAAAAACTAAAAATTCATAAAACCATGTATTATTAATAGCATGATATATATTATATTATGATATATTTTATATTATATATTATATATTATGATATATATATGTATTATATATTATGATATATATATTTATTATATATTATATAATATAATATATATTAATATTTATATGATTTTTTAATAAATGCATGATACATTATATTATGATATATTATTTATTATATTAAATATATAATGTATTGTATAATATATACTATATATTGTATATAGTATATATTGTATAATATATACTATATATTGTATATATTAAATATAATATATACTAGATATTGTATATATTATATAGTATATACATTATATTGTATATTAATATGTATGCATAAGGGAAGCTTCAAATCTTATAAAGAAATAATGGATAGTTGTTTATAATAGCATATCTACTTGCTTTAGCTTTTTATAAACCAAATAATACATAAAGCCAATATTATGTATTATTAATATATAATAGATATATTATATATTAATATATCATAATATATTATATATTACATATTATATAATAGACTTAATCATAGTATATATTATATAATATATATTTAATACATAGTATATATTTTATACTATATAGTATATAAATAATATATTATATATTATATATTATATACAATATACTCTCTCAACTCTCTCCCTCTCTATATCCCTCCCACCCCCTCTCTATCATGTTCCTCCCTCTCAAGTCTATCTCTCTCCATCTCTCTCTCTCTCTATCCCTCAAACCCTAACTACACAACTCTCTCTCAATATAACCCCTTCTCTCCCACTCCCTCTCTCTCCCTCCCTCTTTCTCAAGTCTCTCCCTCCCTCTATCCGTCCCACCCCATCTCTCTCTCTTAGGTCTCTACCTTAGGAACCCTACCTAGATAAATCTCTCTCTCTCTTTATTTGGTCTCTCCCTCCCACCCTAACTAGATAACTCTCTCTCAAGTATCTCTCACTCTCCATCTCTCTCTATCTTTGGTCTCTCCCTCCCTCTATTTTTCCCACCCTACCTACAAAACTCTCTCTCACTCCAATCCCCTCTCTCCCATTCCCCCTCTCTCCCACTCCCTCTCTCTCCCTCCCTCTCTCTCAGGTCTCTCCCTCCCTCTATCCCTACCACCCCCTCTCTCTCTCTCTCTTAGGTCTCTCCCTCAAGCACCCTACCTAGATAACTCTCTCTCTCAGGTCTCTCCCTCCCACCCTAACTAGATAACTCTCTTCCCCCTCTCATTTCTCTCTCTATATATCTCTCTCTCTCAAGTCTCTCCCACCCCCTCTCTCTCAAGTCTCTCCCTCCCACCCTAACTAGATAAAACTCTGCCTCTCCCTCTCAAGTCTCTCTCTCTCTAGCCTCTCTCCCTCTTACCTCTCTCTCTCTTTCTCTAGTTTCTCTCTCCCACCCTATATATATATATATCTAACTAGATAACTCCCCCCTCTCTCAAGTCTCCCCCTCCCACCCTCTCTCTCTTGGGTCTCTCACACCCTCTATCCCCCCACCCTCTCTCTACCTCTCAAGTCTCTCTCTAGTTTCTCCCTCCCACCCTACCTAGATAAATATCTCTATCTCTCTCCCTCCCACCCCCTCTCTCTCAGGTATCTCCCTCCCTCTATCCCTCCCAGCCCCTCTCTTTTATGTCTCTCCCTCCATCTATCCCTCCCACCCTCTTTCTCTCTCTCTTCGGTCTCTCACTCCCTCCATCCCCCTGAACCCTACCTAAACAACTCTCTCTCAGCCCCTCTCTCTCATATTTGTCCCTTTTTCTATCACTCCCAAACCCCTCTCTCTCCTAGGTCTCTCTCCCACCCTAGCCTAGATAACTTTCTCTCCCTGTCTCTTACGTCTCTTCTTCCCACCCTACCTAGACAACTCTCTCTCAGTCTCTCTCTCTAACCTCTCTCTCTCCCTATATCCCTTCCTCTCTTAGGTTTTTCCCTCCCCCTATCCCTCCCACCAAGTACCTAGATAACTCTATCTCTCACTCCCCCTCTCTTTATCTCACTATATATATATGGTATATAATATATATTACATAATATTAATATAATATTTAATATTTACTATATAATATATTATATAATATGTACTATATAGTATATAATATATAATATACTATATAAAATATATGTAGTATATAATATAATATAATATATAATTGATTAATATATTATATATATTATGTATTATTAATAATAATACAAAATATTATAAATAATGCATGTAACATATATCCATTTTTTTTGACAAAATTAGTAGGCTCGAGATTTGCCTCGGGATTGCCTTGGGCTTTTTCTTGGGGTGTCATACTTGGAAAGCCAACTGAAAAAAATGTGTTTACAAAATTTCGTTAGTTTTCCAAAGTTCGCCCTAGTGGCTGACGACTTTTTTTTATCTGAATTTGATGAAACGAAAAGGGTTTATTAAATAAATTGTTAGCTTTCCACCAATATAAGATATATCTTATTTTGAATTTAATAGATAATTATTATTTTTCTACATACGTTACGACTAAAGTCCTGATTGATAGGCTGATTGAAAAACTTCTATAATTTTCAAACTATTTCACATTTTTTTAATCTAAAAGATGTGTCAAATTCTAAGCTTCTCATACTATAGGATTAAAAAAAAAATCATAAATTTTTGACCAAGTTATGGTGGTTATACAAACACGTTTTAATATTTTTGAAATGTTCTAATAAACAAATCATAACTAATTATTTACTTTCAAAAAATTAACAAAAAAATGTGACACCTCTGAGCATGTGTCCTCTACTTATATTGAAAGTTTCAAAAATAATATATTTATTTTTCTTGTACTTAGGTTGGTCAGACATACACCTACTTTTTATCTTTTTTCCTAAAAATTTAGTACTACTTCATTAAAATTTCAAATTTTCACAAAATAGATTTACTTTTTGCCCAAAAAAAAACTAGTAGCCTAGAAACTACATTCAATTTGCTACAAATTTTGTTCTTACATATATTTTCAAATTATGTTAATAACCTATTCAAATTTTTATGTCAAGTCACCTAACTCTTTTTTTTTAATTTTCATTGCCACTTAGGGGCCTAGTTTGGACCTCCATGATCCTTCACTGACCCTTTTAAAAACCTTGTTATTTCACTAATTCTTCTTGCTTTTTCTTATTCAACTTTCTTCCAAGTTTTAAATTCATTGGCAAGCTCTAATTTAGGATTTTGAATGCGGAATGGCTAATGCATTTGGGATTGATAATGTCCAATTCATTTGTCTTTGATTCACCATTTTTTGTTTCTTGTCCCATTGCTTCTCTTTCCTTCTCATGCAACCCTATTTCTTATTTTTTCTCTAATGATGTGTATGGGACAATCGCCAGTGATTCTCCAACTTCCATGAGTTTTTCTAGCATTTTATCTTGTCTTATGTCATCTCCTCCTTCCTCACTACTTCCTAATTCCTCTACATTTTCACCCCCCAAGTTTCAATTTAGTTCTTGCTCTCTCCAAACTTGTTCCTTTTCTTTTGGTCTTCTAAGAAAACATCAACACTTCTCCTCCCAATGATTCCTTCCCTTACATTTTAAGCAATAAAAGAATGAGGTTTCCACCTCGATCTATTGCTCCCATATACTCACCTTTGTTTGTAGCTTTATGAATGATGGAACTTCATGGATCACAAGCAGACATATTCATGCATATATTAATGATTCACCATTCCTTAGGTCCACTTCCAGGGTGTTACCAATCGCATCCCCGATTTTCATGAGGCATATACCAGACTGAAATTCAAAAAGTAGGTTATACAACTTAACCCATCCTAGCCCATTTGCTAGTTTTATTTTTGTTGGATTGAAATTCAGAACCCATGCTTGCACATAGATGTGTGATTTTCCATACTTCCATTCAGACTCTAATATTTTGTTTATTTTTTCTTTGGTTGTGAATGCTCCCATGAAGAAGCCTTTTGGCATAACATTTTCTACTGGTTCTCCTTATAAATTTTCCTTGATCCAATTTTTGAATTCCTCCCTCAAAATTTTCCTTCCCAACACTCTCTTGATAACCATTGCCTTCTCAATTCTACATCTTTGCAAACAACCACAGTCAAATCGACTTCCTTCACCACTTCTGCTTTATTTTATTTTTTGTGACATGTATATCTATCATATATTATTTTTATCTTTATTATATATATATGTTTGTGTGAATATAAATTATTGAAACAAGAACATCTATATGGTTTGTTGTGCATTTTTATTTTCCTATTGTCTTGAACAGGGGTCATTAATTCTTGTAATGGACATACATTCACTATTAAAAAATTTAAAAATAATATTAAAAATATATATATTATATTATGGTTTCAAAATGCCAATCCTAAGGGCTACACATTTAAAAAATGGAGTTCTAAAAGGATGAAGCAAAATTATTATTTTTATTAGAAATTTGATAGGTACAAAGGAGAATTTTTTAGGGTTTTGATTTAGGGCTAGGAATTTCTATCAAAGTGACTTTAATCTAAGGGTTTTGATCTAACTTTGTTAGAAAAAACCATCTAGGTTGAAATTTTTGATTTTTCTAAAAAATATGTGATTTCAAGAAAAAATTAGGATATTCCACAAGTGGGACACACTATTGTAGGATTAACCCAAAGTGAACACTCCTCTTCATGGACTACTTATGTGTGGTAGGGTGGAGTATCCAATATCCCATTACACAATTTATATATCCAACGAAAATGCAAGGCCTACTTTGTAAGTCTATTGCCTTACATTTCTCCATTGGAATATGGGCACATGTTGGAGAGCCTAAAATCCCAAAATGCATAAATATGGGATTTTACCTACACCATGCTTCAAAAGGAGAGATACCCTTCAAAAATTTATGTGGAACTTATTTTTGAATATAATATACATAGTTAATGACCTCTACCTGGTACTATGGTGTAAGAGATCTAGAGTGAGTTATATAGTTGGCCATTTCCTTCAAGGATTTATTACTATGCTCTACCACAATATTTTATTAAGGATTGTATAGAACTATGTCCTACAAATTAATCCCCTCTAAAGTACAATTAACACACTCACCACAATTTTTTGTGCATAAAACTCTACCAACTTTCCTCGACTATTTTGTTATGATTTCCAAGATCATAAAGAAGAAACCAAGACACTTCCACAAAATGCATGCACACAAATAAGCCTAATTGATATTATCAAGAGATGAAAAAAGATTTAAGTATAATTTACAATGTAACCTTTCTTATATAGGCAAGGTGGTGAAGGTAGGCAAGTCAAACACAATGACTAACTACTCCTCCAATTATGGAACACTTGTTAACTCACATGACAAGTGTTCTAATGAGTGGAAAATGACCATACAAGTGGTGTCTCAAAAAGTGAGGGCACATTTATCAACCACATGAGGTGAGAAAATTCTAAAAAGTTCCTAACTAAACTTAAGAAAATGTGAATAAGTCAAACTAGAAGGTGATGGCAACTAACTAGTTATCTAATCATATTATTTACACTAACACCCCCTCTTAAGTGAAACTTAGGGAGTAATTTATAGATGATTATGAGTCTTGACTACTATCCATGTTAGGTACTCATGTATAAATTTCTCATAAAGTGGGTAAACGGAGAAAAACATAGTGGGAAATAAAAACCCCTTGCCACAAGAGAAATGATACAATGAAGAAAGACTATGTATCCCCCCCATAAGATGGTGATGAAATCTTTGAATGTTGCTCAAATTCTCCATGTGAATACTGATGTAGAATAGGTACTAAAAAGAAGTGATAAATAATCTTTGGATGCTCTTGGTGAAGCATCTCATAATTCTAATGCAAGAGGTGATGGTGGAGGAGATGAGTTGTTCATCAATCTTTGTTTTCAATCATTCCCACATTATTTGAGTTGAAAACTTAGAATCATAAAATAAATTTAGGAGAAATATAAATTTCTCAAGGCATGATGACAATGGAAAGCCCCCTTGATTATTTTGATCTCACCTAATTTGACACTTTATATATTTTAGTGCATATAACAATTTCAATGTAATGAATAATGACACTTTATAATTGAGTGTGATATCGTTTCCAATGAAATGGGCAAGTGATATTGTAATTGTTCCTCACTTATAATTAAAATGAATGCTTTATTTTAGTCATCAACATTCTCTATAAAATTTTAATCATAATTATCATATACATACACATATTTATTATTAGCAATTAATTTACTAATATATTCCTTAACATTTGGATGAAGATATCTTGTAACTTAAATTGATCTTCCTTCACAAAAATGGTTACATATTCACTTTCATAAAAGAAACACTCAATTTGAGTTGCTAAAAAAAACATACAATAATCATATGTGCCTAATTTTGCACTTAGAAACTTAAAGTTTTCCTCTTAAAAGAGGAGATAAAGTATGTTGTAAATAACACATTTTTCACATCATCTCAATTTTGAAGTCTCTAAAGTGTAAATAGCTTTCTGTCAACTATTCACAATTGAAAATACAACTTACGGTTTGAAAGTTATGCCAAAATATAAAAAATCCCCCCTTACAAACTCTTGATGGTTAGTCAAGCAATTTATATAAACCACTAATGGTTCATCTAAGCTGCTAGTTGTTAGCATTCAATGTTATGATTAAATAAAAAATTAAATACAAATAATTATGATTAACTTAGTTTTCATGCAAGGCACTTGTGGGAGTGAAGTGTATATGGTAAAAAAAAAAAAAAAAAATGGCCTACAAAAAAAGAAAAGACCTTCAATAAAGTGGATCACCCTATGCTATTTAAAGATTTATGCCTGCTCAATCCTGGCATAGAACCTTTCAAAGGAAATATGTGACCTATATTTTGAACTGTTATCATAGAAATCAAAATAATTTCATAGTATCCCTACCTTAATATGTTTATCCACACAACTTATGTGAAAATTCTCCAATTGTAACTTTGTGTGAGAAATTTTGTGGTGCAAATAGTTCACCCCAATGAGAAGGTCTCCCATTAACATTCGGATGATGCACAATTGGTGAGATACTTTGGGTCCTCTATTAATGTCATATCTCTCACTCTTCATCTAAAGAAAGCTTCCCTTCAAAGGTAGGGAGCCAATATACCTTCATCAACCGATGCTCGATGGAGTAGCTACCATAATATTCATGGACTAACATGAATTCGCATTCGCATCCACTCCCATGTGGAGGGATGTATCCATGAATTTGAGTGGCATAAGACCCTTATATTGTTGCTTGTTGATATTTCTCACAACAATAGCTTCAAATAAGCATTGCTTGAATAAGATGGAGGCCACATGTTGTAAAAAGAAGTGGGTTTAAAGGCACAATCTTGGCATGAGATGGGAAACACCATAGCCCACATGCCAAATATGATGATGGAATTCATGGTGTAGGTCGGGATGGAGAAGCCGTTGCTAGTGATAACCTCTATAGTTTTGGGTGAGACTAGATTCAATCCCATGGCTTGCAACTAATGCACTTGGTTTAGGACCTATGTTCCTCAATAGAGAACAATAAATTTACAAAAAAATAAAGGTACAATGACCTCAAAAACCTTTGTTAGTGAGCCCAAAGTAAAAACATTGCTAGGGGGTGTGGTTGGGCTAAGTGTGAGGGATCTTTTAATCTAGTTGTAGGAAAACCAAATGGAGAACCCAAACTGTTGGAAACTCCTTCACTACTAAAAAATTTCATTCTCGAACTCAAATAGAGACCCAAATACACACAACAAACCAATCAAATCAACTTTCAAATAGATAAAACACTCAGAAATAATCAAATCAACATTCAAATGCAACAATTGATCAGTGAATTGGGCTCTCGAGCTCTACCACCTATCAATTGGGATGAGGTTAATATGGGTATGTTTTGCAGGATGGCTAAGGATGGAACTCACAACTTGTCTCTAGTTAAGTGGCTCTTCTAGAAGGTTAAGGAGCTCAATGTTAAACTTAAGAATTGGAAGGATGTGTGTGTGGTTTCAGTGCATAGTAATCAGAAGGAATGGGCAATTAAAGGTAAGGTTAAAACCATGAATGTTATGCTTGATAAACTGGTGGTGAATCCAGATCATCTTGGCACTTCTCATGAGGAGAGGATTACTTCCTTGGAATTGGTAGTCCAAAAGACTTTTGAAGAGAGATTTTTTAACATTGAGGACAAAAATTCTAAGTTGTCTGATGATTTGAAGACTGTGGTTAACATTAGCAAAAATTATTTGAAGTTGACTACTAAGGGCCTCTCTTTTTTGAATGATATTGCCTTGAAATGGACTGGTAATCCCCTGAAGCTAGGTGATATTGAGACAACCATGGAGGAGGTTTGTCTCAAGAACCTGATGGAGAAGAATGATGCTTTAGCTCCTATTGTGCAGAAGGTTGTTGATGTTGGCTCGTGTTTGAGAACAAGGAGTAAAACTAAGAAACATGATTCTATCTCATTTGAGGAGCTCAAGGATGTGATGTAAATGCATGAGGGGGTAATTGAGGAAATTTGGCCTCAATTAATGATCTAGAAAAAAAATTGTATCTTTGTTGTGTTTTTTGCTCGGTCAACTTTATTGTTGATGTTTTGCTTCTAGGTTGCTGATGGGTTTCTTGGTTAATTTTTGTTGTTAGATTTTTGGTCTTTTAGCATTGCAGGTTCTTATGGTTTAGTCTTTCTTGCATCTTTTTTCCTTTGTAAAGGGTTTTGGGGTCCCTTCAAAACCTATTTTTTCATATCAGTGAGGAACTCTTGATTAGGCTAGGTGCAAGATTTTGGGAGGTTTTACAAACATATATGATACCATGTTATGATTTCCAAGATCATAGAGAAAAAATCAAGAAACTTCCACAAAATACATGCACACAAATAAGCCTAATTGATATTATCAAGAAATGATAAATGAGTTAATTAGAATGTATAATGTAACCTTGCTTATATAGGCAAGGTGGTGAAGGTAGGCAAGTCAAACATAATGACTAACTACCCCTCCTATGATGGAACACTTGTTGACTCACATGACAAGTGTTCTAGTGAGTGGAAAATGACCATGCAAGTAGTGTCTCACAAAGTGAGGACACATGTCTCAACCACATGAGGTGAGACAACTCTAAATTTTCTTAAGTAAACTTAATAAAATATGAATATGTAAAACTAGAAGGTGATGATGTAATGCCCCGCCACGTAACCCTAGAGGAAGTTGCAAACAATTACTTAAATGGACTAATTTTTTTTTGTTTAAGTACAATTAATTAGAAAGCTCACTAATTAATTCCAACAACCTTTAAGGTTATGATACAGAGGGTATATAGAACCCAAACAAAAAACATGAATTTAAACCATGTCATTTAGTTAATTAAGAAATAAACACATACATTCCAATTAAGATAATTACATCAACGCATAAGGGATAACTTCCAATTTTACTATCCATAAATAAACAATAAGGTTACAACACTCATTCCCCAAATGAGGCAAGTCCAATAAAAAGATTACAATTACGACTTCCACCTTGATAACAAATGAGGGGTAATAAATCATAAGATCAACTGAACTAAATAAGGTATGAAAGTAACTAGATCATACGATCTCTCCAAATGGAAGTCTCGTCCACATGATCAAGAAGGAAAACCCAACAGAGTAAGGTGCACATTCCACCCAACCAAGTGGAACCCAAAGGTCCACCCCCCATGCTAGGAGATAGTAACAAGGATTTCTAGCCAAGACCATCTACATCAAGACATAGGCTAACACAACCAAACTAAAATAAATACACTGACATCACTTATCACAATGGTTACAATGCTTCCAGAATTACCAAATCAATTGCATCATTGATGCGAACATAAAGTTGACTTAGGAGAAGTGTCATCACAATGTTACATGAGTTATCCTGGTGCATCTTCCTAGGCCCCAGCCCCCATCTTGGGTTATCCTAGTAACCTCTAACGACTTTCAGCCCCTCATGCAATCCAATGCGAAATCAGTTATCTTTCGTAGGGACAAGATAACGATCTTTCCATTCCAGGCCTTCTCGTCTCAACCCAAGTCTTCACAAGCCCTTGCATTCATGAGCGAGGAATAATTATCTTATTAAGTGTTTGATACTACGTGATACTCTAATCAGTTAATTACGTTATCACCGGATTAACTAACTTGCAATGAGTTATCCTGGCACCACTTTGTGTGTCAGCCCTCGTTACAAGCCACTCCTCTAAGATGACACGTGGAACAACTCCACAACCCAATCGTACACAAGTGCAACATAAGGATATCAAATCCCTATCCAAGACATACAGTCAACACATTCTCATTCGTGACAACCGGGTAACAAACTTGTTACAATTAAACACACTACCCAAGGCAATCCAAAGGCTGACTAATACATTACGATAACCCACGAATTCGAAAACCAAATTGTAAGACTTGTCATATTCTATAACTCAATTTCCCCCCAAACGATAATGGAAACATATCACAATCAAGACAAGAAAGGAGGGGAGAATTAAATTCTACTTTGGATTCACTAAATCCATTCCCTCATTAACATTCAGTAATTTATTGCATTAAATAAATTGAATTAAATTCGTCTTTTCAAAGAAGGGAGAAATTAATGCTAATTATTTATTTTCCCTACTTGCATTTAATTAATGATAAATTAACCAGTTAATTTCCCCAAGTCAAAATACATTGCTTTAAAATAAATATTGTTTCTTCAGTTCAAAATAACCATTTAAAATTCAAAACTAATTCACCTTTAAAATAATATTTTAATAAAAAATAAAACAATACTTTAAATAAATTTATCATGGTTTCAATTTGTTTTATCTGACTTAAGTCATGCCTTTAAGAAAAACATAATTTAATACATATATACATAGTATATATATAACTATTTTAAAATCCAAATCAAATATACATATAATAATATAGTATTATATAATATAATATTAATTATTAATGCATGGTATAAAACCATAACATATATTAATAATTTAATATTATAATATAACAATAAGTATTAATATATATATATATATATATATATATATTATAATAATATATATTATTTTATTTTTATAAAACAAAGCTAGTCGCGTGTCTCGGGTCATGCGCCAACCCCAGGGTTGGGTCACGGACCTCGAGGTGCGTGTGAAGCCAAGCTGGGAGGTTTGGTGCTGGCGTCAACCATGGTTTGAACAGCGGCGACATTGGTTGGGCCGCCTGCTTGGTGGGCGACGACTGTGCTCAGTCGGCCACCATTAGTGGTGGCACGATTCTGCTTAGCACAGCGATCGGGCGGAGGGAGCGCTGGGCGCAGCTCCCCCACACTGCCTCCCATGGGGACGGCTGTGGGGTGAGCCCCAACCCCCAAAAAATTTTGAAACCTCTTTTTTTTTCATAGTTTTTAAGCCAAGAAAACCAATAGTTTTAAAATCCGAACCTGGGTATACTTTTTTTTCTTTTTAAACAATTTTGCCAAAGATAACCCTTTTTAGAAATATTTTAAAAATGTATGTATATATATATATATATATATATATATATATATATATATGACAATATATATATATATATATATATATATATGACAATATCTATATATATATATATATATATTACCCTTCCATAAACAAATTTTCAAAATAAATTGAGAGATCACAGTAGAACAATCATTTATAGTCATGAATTTTCTTTTTTCTTTTTTTTTTGAAACAATTCATTTTTAAAAACAGAGGTTTTATTCCCAGTTTGAAAACAAGAATCCAAACAGGGTTTGTTTTTGCAAATCTAACAGAAGAATTTAGATGTTCTTTTAACATGATTTTTCAACAGCAAAATATAGGTAAATACATTTTCAAAACAAATAATTTTAAAAAGAATGAACCTGGTTTTCTTGATTTTGAGAAGATCTAGATGGTGCTCAGCTTCCAACCTTGCTTCCAACTTCAGCTCCACCAATTTTCACAGCTTTAATCCAAAACCCACAAAAATGCAACAATTCTTCCTCTTTTTCCTTTCAAAATTTCATGCTTGTTTTTAGAAAACTTGTGAAGGAATTTTCAAATAATAAAGAAAATTCAACAAATATCATGCAACCACCCTCATTAATTTCTAAAAATAGAATAGCAAATATCTTCCTTTTTCCAATTTTTGAATTCAAACTTCTAAAAATGCAATTCAATTCATTTTCTTTTATTTTGTTAATTTTCATCTTTTTAATTTTCTCCACTTCACACAAAAAACCTATTAACTCCAAAATGGAAAAACTTAATTTATTTCAAGACAATTAATTTAATTATCAATAAACTAAATCTAATCCAAGATTTAATTATTTATTAATAAATTAAATCACATTTCAACATAAACCAAATAAAGTTAAATGACAATTTAACTACCAAGCATATATTTTAACCTTTTTTCCAACTTGTAATTTAAACTGAAAACAAGGCCAGAAGAGCAACATTAAGGCAACTTAACCCGACTAGCACCTGACGACACATTATGACTAGGGTGATGACTTGGCACGGAAAACCTAGCTACCATCTCCCAATCGAATGTCGTTGAGCAATGGACATGCTCAAACCTATGAAACTAGGTGGAGTCGATGTCCTGTACCTGTCAACCTGTGAACAAAGAGTATATCCACATGCATAAATATGTCATAAATAAGGCACATTGTGAAAAGGAAATCACAGAATCGTAGGGCGCTCACAAGCAAGTGATGTGATACCATCCTCTTCACCAATACAATGTTACTAACTGGCGTATCTAACATAGCACCATAATCAAAGGCATAAACATCATTAATTTGAATATCCACTTATGTTAATTCAAAACATGCCATAATAATAACATCAAAATACAGTATCATCACATAAAGATACATCATGATAAAATAGTGATTAACCGTAATCAACTACATAGTCAAAGTACAAACTAAAACTGAAACATAAAAAGGAGAACAACATTGTTCACGCAATAGAGAAAAATAGAGGGGTATTACATCCTCCCCCTAGGGTCAAGCTTACTCCTAGAAGCCTGCGAACAAATAGGGATAAAGCTCCCTCATTCTAGTTGCATCTTCCCATGTGGATGACATGTCATCCCTAGGATCCCACTATACCCTAACCTAATCAATATCTCACCCTCAAAGAGTGAGCATATTCGCTCCATTACGGCCACGGGCTCCAAAGCCAGTTGTCCATCCTCTACCTGCAATGCATTCCAATCAAGGACATGAGAAATGTTTGGATGGTACGGTCGAAGAACTGAAACATGAAACGCATCGTGAATGCGCGAGAGACTGGGCGGTAAAGCAAGACGATAAGCAACTGAACCAATCTTCTCGAATATCTTGAATGGTCTGACAAAGCGAGGTGCCAACTTAGAGCCCTTCCCATAATGGATGGGACTCTTTCGTGGACGCACTCACAAGAAGACTCTATCGCCTATAACAAACTGATGATCCACTCTATGTGCATCCACATACTTCTTCTGCCTATCTTGCGCTGCCACCAAGTGCTCTCTAATCCTATCCACCTGTTGCTCCATATCCTGCAACATCTCAAGACCCAACACTATCCTATCCTCCAGTTGATCCCAACTCAAGGGAGTACGACATGGTCTCTTATACAATGCCTGGAACGGAGGCATGCCAATGGAACTCTGGAAACCATTATTATAGGAAAACTCTACCAAATAGAGGTAATCCTCCCACATGTCTACTGGTCCATCACATACATACGTAACATATCCTCAAGGATCTGATTGATCCTCTCAATCTGTCCATCTGTCTCTGGGTGATAACCTGAACTGAAGTTCAACTGTGTCCCCATCACATGTTGTAATGATGTCCAAAGAGTTGAGGTAAACACTGGATCCTTGTCAAAAATAATCTGACACGGAATACCATGTAACCTCACTATGTCCTCCATGAACACTCTAGCTACAGACGATGTGGTATAGGATGAGCACATAGGTGAGAAGTGTGCCACCTTCATCAACCTATCAACTATCACCATAATTGCATTATGTCATCTCTAAGATTTGGGTGAACCAATAACAAAATCCAATGAGATTATATCCCACTTCCACTCTGGTACTAAATATAGTTGCAAGAGTCTCGCTAGATGCTAGTGTTCAGCCTTAACTTGTTGACACTCTAGACATTAGACACATAATCCACGATGTCACGCTTCATCCATGGCCAAAAATACAACTGACACAAATCTGCATGCGTCTTCTTCACCCCAAGATGGGTTGAATAAGGTGCACGATGTGCCTCAGTCATGACAAGGTACGAAGACCATTTGATGAAGGAATGTATATGCATCCCATGTGTCTCAATATCTCATCTGAATCCAGAGAATAGCCTAAATGTTTTCCCTCAAGAGGTCTACCTACCTCTATCACTGTCCTAACCTCCTGGTACCAACTATCTACTTGAAGGGCAGAAAGAATCCGGCTTCACAAATCCACAACTAGAGTCATCTTGGATATCCCATGCCTCCATCTACTGAGTGCATCCGCTACAAAATTCTCCTTTCCTTGGATATACTTCACCTCAAAGTCATATTCACAGAGAAACTCCATCCAATGCCTCTACCTAGCATTAAGGTTGGGTTGCATGAAGATATACTGAAGACTCTTGTGATCACTGTGCAGCTCAAACCTATGGCCAAGAAGGAAATGCTTCCATCTCATCAATGCATGCACAACTATTGTTAACTCAAGATCATGTGTGGGGTAATTCAACTCATGATCCTTGAGTTTCTATGACTCATATGCAATGACTCAACCTTCTTACATCAACACTGCACCTAGTCCCTCCAAGGATGCATCTGTACAAAATACAAAGTCCCCAATCAGATCCGGTATCGCTAGTATCGATGCACTAGTCATCTTCTCCTTTAGATTCTAAAATGTTGCCTCACACTTCTCTGACCACTCGAACCTCTTCCCTTTCCTCTGAAGGGTGGTGATAGGATAACCTATCCTCGAAAAACCCTACACAAAGCGTCTGTAATAACCTGCTAGCCCCATAAAGCTACGTATCTCTACCACATTTGTGGGTGTAGGCAAATCTGAGATCGCTTGGATCTTTGCAGGATCCACTGAAATACCCTTCCCTAAGATCACATTCCCAAGATATTGAACCTTAGACTTGAAGAACTCACACTTCGACAGGTTAGCAAACAACTGATTATCCCGTAAGCACTGCAATACCTGTTGCAAATGTTCCTCATGCACTACCATTGTCCTGGAATAAATCAGAATGTCATCAAGGAACACAAGGACAAATCTATCTAGGTATGTATTAAATACACCGTTCATCAGACTCATGAACACAAAGGGTGCATTTGTCAACCTGAATGGTACCACTGTGAACTCGTAGTGGCCATACCGCGTTCGAAACGTTGTCTTATGGATATCTGAGTCAAAGATCTAAAGCTGATGATATCCTAACTTAAGATCAATCTTCGAAAAGATGGTGGCACCCTTGATCTGATCAAATAGATCATTGATCCTACGAAGCAGATATCAGTTCCTGATGGTCACTTTGTTCAATTGTCGGTAATCAATACATAACCGAAGTGAACCATCCTTCTTCTTCATGAAGATGACTGGAGCTCCCCATGGTGAAACACTAGGGCGAATGAAGCCCTTCTCTAAAAACTCCTCCAGCTGTAAATGAAGCTCTTTTAGATCCTGGGTGGTCATACGATAAGGAGCTCAAGAAATTGGTTCTGAACCAAGTATAAGGTCAATCTTGAAGTCTATGTCCCTCTAAGGTGGCATCCCTGGAATCTCGTCTAGAAAGACATCGGAATACTCTTGAAGAATGAGGTGACTATCAAGAGAAAATTTCTCTTCTCCACCACCTAGATCCAAGTCATCCACTGTGACAACAAACAACTAGCAACCCTGATGCACACACCTTCTCAACTGCATTGCTGAGATGACCCTCAAGGAAATCGGCCTCTGGACTCCCACTATCTCTACCTCTCTACCAAATGCCTCAATGCATCGAATCAACTTGCGTCAACAATCCATGATCGTACTATGTGCCTCCAACCAATCCATCCCTATGACTATGTCATAAGAACCCAAGGGAATAACTTAGAGGTCCATCGTAGTCTAGAGAGGTCCAACCTCCAATCTACACTCTAGCACGATGGAATGCGATGTGACTTTTGCACCCGAAGCTAACTCTACCTGCCACCTATCAACTTGCCTTACCGCACCCAGTCTACATCGCATCATGACTAATGAAGAAATGAAGGAGTCTGACGCTCCTTAATCAAATAAGATGGTAACTGGGTTACCCATCAACATACCATATGAATCGATGACAATGCCCTGATGCTCTATCTGGCAGTTATCAACCATTACAAAAACTCAATGCCCTATGCCTGCATCACCAACTATCGTCTCAGATGCCGCTAGTCCCTAAGAAAAACCCAATGTGCTCCTATAGTGACACATTCTAGCTATGTGACCCTATTGGCCACAAGAAAAAAAACTTGTACCTCTAAAATAACCTATACTCCCAGATGGTGCGCTAGACTACTGCGCACTACCCCTAAAAGTAGACTGTGAACTCTGAGTTGGCTGATCATAGCTGAAGCGTTTCGCACGCCTCCAATTTTTGTCCCCTACCTCTGCTGGAAACCTTTACGTTTCCCTTGCAATACCTGATACTGATGTTGACCACCCTGAGATGGCCCCTACTGAGACCTAGGAGGTACACCTCCCTAAGGCTACCCTCTTGTAGCACTAGATCTTGTTGCTGAACTACTACCAATCGGTACACTCATGTGACCTCCTAGTGCCATGGTCAGATTCTCCTCAACAAGGCGTGCTTTCTCCCCTACTACCTCCATGGTTTTGGGTTTGAAAACCCTCACACCACTACTGAGATGAGCATTTAAGCCCCTGACAAAATGGTACACCAACATACTCTCATCGTCACCAATCCCTACAAAATTTTTGAGCTCATAAAAGCGTCACTCATATTGCTCAACAGATAAGGCCATTTGGTGCAAGGCATGAAACTCGTCACCTCGACGCTGACGTCAATGCTCAGATAGGAAACGAGCTCTGAATCGCTCTAGGAAGATCTCCCAAGATACTAATTGAATGTCAATATGGATCTTCTGCTCCTCTAGCCTCCACCAAGTGGATGCAAACCCTCTCAACTGCATGATAGTGTAATGTTCTTTGGTGTTACTGCCATACAGATGCATGGAAAAACACCTATCCAAGTCTATAAGCCAAGTCTTTGCCTCTAAACCAGTACCAGATCCATCATATAATGGAGGATGTGCCTTGAGTAGGTCCCTCATGTGTGACTCGGACTAGGGTTGAACTTCCCTCACAACCGGATTAACCTGAACCTCTACCTGCCTCTGACCCAGGAGTGCCAAAGCCTCCTCAAGCGCTCTATGTGCACCCTCAATCCCTGGTGGATCCTGTTGATGATCTTTGACCCCTGGTGCATTCTGAGATCCTCGGTGTTCCTCCTGATCTGGGATAAGAGGAACTAGAGGATGAGAGTCATGCTGACTCTCTCCACAACCGCCTATACGGCCACGTCCATGCCCTCTACCTCTTCCGCATCTGGGAGGCATATTCCTGCACAGACACATCAAGGTATTAGGCAAGATACACAACTTAAAAGCATAAAAATATAAAATCTTAATGGGTCCATCATAATCCCAGAGTACCCAATGTTTAAACCTAGGCTCTGATACCATGTGTAACGCCCCGCCACACAACCCTACAGGAAGTTGCAAATAACTACTTAAACGGACTAAATTTTTTTTTTTTTTAAGTACAATCAATTAGAAAGTTCACTAACTAATGCCAACAACCTCTAAGGTTATGAGACAGAGGGTATATAGAACCCAATTAAAAAACATGAATTTAAACCATGTCATTTAGTTAATTAAGAAATAAACACATACATTCCAATTAAGATAATTACATCAACGCATAAGGGATAAATTTCAATTTTATTATCCATAAATAAACGATAAGGTTACAACACTCATTCCTACAATGAGGCAAGTCCAATAAAAAGATTACAATTACAACTTCCACCTCGATAACAAATGAGGGGTAATAAATCACAAGATCAACTGAACTAAATAAGGTATGAAAGTAACTGGATCATACGATCTCTCCAACTGGAAGTCTCATCCACATGATCAAGAAGGAAAACCCAACAGAGTAAGGTGCACATTCCACCCAACCAAGTGGAACCCAAAGGTCCACCCCCCCATGCTAGGAGATAGTAACAAGGATTTCTAGCCAAGACCATCTACCTCAAGACATAGGCTAACACAACCAAACTGAAATAAATACAATGACATCACTTATCACAATGGTTGCAATGCTTCTAGAATTACCAAATCAATTGCATCACTGATGCGAACATACAGTTGACTTAGGAGAAGTGTCATCGCAATATTACATGATTTATCCTGGTGAGTCTTCCTAGGCCCCAGCCCCCATCTCGGGTTATCCTGGTAACATCTAACGAATTCTGACCCATCATGCAATCCAATGCGGAATCAGTTATCTTTCGTAGGGACAAGATAACGATCTTTCCATTCCAGGCCTTCTCGTCTCAACCCAAGTCTTAACAAGCCCTTGCGTTCATGAGCGAGGCATAATTATCTTATTAAGTGTTTGATACTACGTGATACTCTAATCAGTTAATTACGTTATCACTGGATTAACTAACTTGTAATGAGTTATCCTGGCACCACTTTGTGTGTCGGCCCTCGTTACAAGTCACTCCTCTAAGACAACACGTGGAACAACTCCACAACCCAAGGGTACACAAGTGCGATATAAGGATATCAAATCCCTATCCAAGACATACAGTCAACACATTCTCATTCATGACAACCGGGTAACAAACTGGTTACAATTAAATGCACTACCCAAGGCAATTCAAAGGTTGACTAATACATTACGACAACCCACGAATTTGAAACCCAACTGGAAGACTTGTCATATTTTGTAACTCAATTTCCCCCCAAACGATAACAGAAACATATCACAATCAAGATGAGAAAGGAGGCGAGAATTAAATTCTACTTTGGATTCACTAAATCCATTCCCTCATTAACATTTAGTTATTTATTGCATTAAATAAATTGAATTAAATTCGTCTTTTCAAATAAGGGAGAAATTAATGCTAATTGTTTATTTTCCCTACTTGCATTTAAATAATAATAAATTAACTAGTTAATTTCCCCAAGTCAAAATACATTGCTTTAAAATAAATATTGTTTCTTTAGTTCAAAATAATATTTAAAATTCGAAACTAATTCACCTTTAAAATAATGTTTTAATAAAAAATAAAATAATACTTTAACTATAGTTATTATGGTTTCAATTTGTTCTATCTGACTTAAGTCATGTCTTTAAGAAAAACATAATTTAATACATATATACATAGTATATATATATAACTATTTTAAAATCCAAATCAAATATATATATAATAATATTATATTATATAATATAATATTAATTATTAATGCATGTTATAAAACCATAACATATATTAATAATTTAATATTATAATATTATAATATAACAATAAGTATTAATATATATATTATTTTATTTTTATAAAACAAAGCCAGTCGCGCGTCTCAAGCCGCGCACCAACCCTAGGGTTGGGCCATAGACCTCGAGGCACGTGCGAATCCAAGCTGGGAGGTTTGGCATTGGCGTCCGCCACGGTTTGAAGAGCAACGGCGTTGGCTGGGCCGCCTGGCTTGGTGGGCGGCGACTGTGCTCAGTCGGCCACCATTAATGGTGGTGCGGTTGTGCTTAGCACAGTCGACCACCATTAATGGTGGTTGTTGCGCACAATGATTAGGCGGAGGGAGCGCTGGGTGCGGCTCCCCCACACTGCCTCCCATGGGGGCGGTTGTGGGGTGAGCCCCTAGCCCCCAAAAAAATTTGAAACCTCTTTTTTTTTCATAGTTTTTTTTTTATATTAACAAAAATGAAAAAGCTAAGAAAAATAGTAGTTTTAAAATCTGAAATTGAGTATACTTTTTTTTTCTTTTTTAAAATTTTTTGCCAGCATAACCCCCTTTCTAGAAATATTTTTTAAAAAAAATGTATATATATATATATATATATATATGACAATATAGATATATATTACCCTTCCATATTAAAAATAAATTGAGAGATCACAGTAGAACAATCATTTACAGTCATGAACTTTTTATTTTCTTTTTTTTTTAAACAATTCATTTTTAAAAATAGAGGTTTTATTCCCAATTTGAAAACAAGAATCCAAACAGGGTTTGTTTTTGCAAATCTAACAGAAAAATTTAGATTTTGTTTTAACATGATTTTTCAACAACAAAATATAGGTAAATACATTTTCAAAAAAAATAATTTTAAAAAGAATGAACCTGGTTTTATTGAGTTTGAGAAGATCTAGATGGTGTTCAGCTTCCAACTTCAGCTCCACCAATTTTCACAGCTTTAATCCAAAACCCACAAAAATGCAACAATTCTTCCTCTTTTTCCTTTCAGAATTTCATGCTTGTTTTTAGAAAACTTGTGAAGGAATTTTCAAATAATAAAAAAAATTCAACAAATATCATGCAACCACCCTCATTAATTTTTGAAAACAGAATAGCAAATATCTTCCTTTTTCCAATTTTTGAATTCAAACTTCTAAAAATGCAATTCAATTCATTTTTCTTTTATTTTGTTAATTTTCATCTTTTTAATTTTCTCAACTTCACACAAAAAACCTATTAACTCCAAAATGGAAAACCTTGATTTATTTCAAGACAATTAATTTAATTATCAATAAACTAAATCTAATCCAAGATTTAATTATTTATTAATAAATTAAATCACATTTCAACATAAACCAAATAAAGTTAAATGACAATTTAACTACCAAGCATATATTTTAACCTTTTTTCCAACTTGTAATTTAAACTGAAAACAAGGCCAGAAGAGCAACATTAAGGCAACTTAACCCGACTAGCACCTGACGACACATTATGACTAGGGTGACGACTTGGCACGGAAAACCTAGCTTCTATCTCCCAATCGAATGTCGTTGAGCAATGGACATGCTCAAACCTATGAAACTAGGTGGAGTCGATGTCCTGTACCTGTCAACCTGTGAACAAAGAGTATATCCACATGCATAAATATGTCATAAATAAGGCACACCGTGAAAAGAAAATCACAGAATCGTAGGGTGCTCACAAGCAAGTGATGTGATACCATCCTCTTCACCAATACAATGTTACTAACTGGCGTATCTAACATAGCACCATAATCAAAGGCATAAAACGTCATTAATTTGAATATCCACTTATGCTAATTCAAAACATGTCATAATAATAACATCAAAATATAGTATCATCACATCAAGATACATCATGATAAAATAGTGATTAACCGTAACCAAGTACATAGTCAAAGTATAAACAAAAACTAAAACATAAAAAAGAGAACAACATTGTTCACGCAATAGAGCAAAATGGAGGGGTATTATAGATGACAACTAACTAGTTATCTAATGACACTATTTAAACATACATGTTTCACCATAAGTGATTTGAAGTACTAATTTTTTTAAAGACCTCAAAATTCTATCAAAGATAGTACACCCACGCATACTTGGAAAAATTATCAATGAAGGTTAAGATATATTTGGCCTTGTTGAATGAAGGATATAAAAATAGATTACATAAATCACTATGAATCAGCTCCAAAATATGTATAGCTCTCCATGATTTGAATTCTCCAAAGTTATCTTTAGGATTCTTACTAAGGGTGCATCCCTAACAAACAACATGAGAAAAGAGAATAGAATGAAACCCAATAAACATGCCTTGTTGGTTGGACTATTGTAAATAATGTTAGTCCAAATACCTAAATTGCTTAGTCACAACTTATCCACCTCATAAAAATGAGATAAATGTAGTAGAAGGTGAATTAAAAATAAAGAGAGAAAGTGTAGAATCAATACTAGCAATTTTATCTCCTAATTACCACTTTAAAACTACAATGTTTCTCATAAATAGCCACTATGTTAGGAGTGACTCAAATAATTTTCCTAAATATATGCGAGTGATTTGGTTAATTGATAAAAGTTTAGTCAACAACAAAGGCACACAAACAACATCTTGAATTATTTCATCACTCACATCAACAAACCCTTTCCCACATACCTCAATTGGAGTGTCATAAATGTGTGGCATCAAAGATAGCTCTAAATATATATGTAATCTAGGGTAAAATTTAGGATAAGATAAAATAGCATTAAAACTACACTTATGAAGCCCTAAACCAACAATAGAGCACAATCCAACATAAGAAATATAAACACAAAGTAAATATCACCTATGCTATGGTTGCTTGACCTCCATTGCCCTTCTCCATTTTTCTTGAATGTACTTGATGCCCTTAGATTTGAGTGTGCAATAGTAGCCTAATGTCTATGATAGCAAAATATTGAAGATAGTTGTCTCACTAATAGCATGCACTTGCACATGAACTACATGTATGAAAATGACAAGGATAGGTGCATTTTATAGAAAAGACAAATTTGAATGAAGGGTTGAGATTCAATGCCAATAATATATGTCAATCAATGGCCAAAATTGAAAGATGTAGTGTGAAATAGGGTTAGGGAAAAATTAGGACAATGTCAAGAAATGAATGGCCAAGATTGAATTATAAAATAATTCTATCAAGGGCTGAAATTGAATGAGAGGTCAAGAGATAAGATTGTCACGGATAATGAGGTTGGCACAAAAAAGAGGTTGTAGGAGAGATTCAAATAATTATAAAATCGTTTGATTTGAGAGGGAAATGAGTAAATTAAATAAACAAAATTTATTTAATTTTATGACAGAAAAGGCTAGTGAATAATTAATTAATTTAATGATAGGTTGACTTTCTCATTAAATAACAATTTAATTCAAAAGTGGGGAATGAATAATTAAATAATGGAAACATTATTTAATTATAGAAGACATGTGACATGTTGACTTTCTCATTAAATAACAATTTAATTCAAAAGTGGAAAGAAGATGACAATTTAGTAAACAATTAAATAATTAAAATAGGGGCGGGGGCCCTAGCTCAGTTGGCTAAACCTTTCCTATTGCAGGAGGTTGGTCACGAGCTCTAGTCTCCCTCATCCCCGTGGTATCAGAGGGCATGTCACACCAACGTCGTTGATCACGTTAAAAAATTTACCAGGCACATTGCAATTAATAGGGGGTCATGCTATCTGATTCTTCACAGTCTAAAAAAATTAAAATAACTATTTAATTATAGTAGAAAGTGGTAAATAATTAAATAAATAAAATTTACTTAATTATAGAGAAAAAGGAGATTAGTGACGTAATTAAATAAATAACAATAAAAAGATAGGAATGAATTAATTAATAGAAGACTTATGACATTAAAAAAATTAAATAATTAAAATTATTTAATTATCAAGGATGAAAGGGGAATTTATGAAGAAAATAAAGTTCGCAAGCCTAGGACAATTTTTAGTGTCTACGTTTTGCTCCTCTTTGATACAATATAGTTTATCGTGTTGTATCAAAAAAAATAGTCAAAACATGCCTCAATGTAAGTAGGGTGGACCTATGCCCCCTCATAAATTTTTTTGCAATTTTTTGAAATTTTCTAATAAAATTTGGAAATTATTCCATTAAGTCAATTTGACAGCCAGGAATGCAATGGTGGCGAAAAAAATGATTTTCAGGACCATTTGGTTGGTGAAATTTAGGTTTGAAGTTTCTCAAAAGTGTGTCCAATATGAACCCTAGTGCAAACCCTAGCCTTGATTTCCTATAAATAGGAATTTGATTGGGTAAATTTCTCATTTGTGCACTTTGAAGTTGGAGATTGGAGAGCTCTGGAGAGAAAGAAACTACCAGGATGTCGCTCATTATGTATGCTGAGCATTGTGGATATCGCATTCGCACCTTTCGACAGCTAGAGGGCGTAGGGGACCCGATAAGTACTTTGTACCTTCCTTATGATTTTTTCATTGTTGTGCGTTTTGAGGGCCTAAGAATTTAGCAAGAAATTGCAGTGAATAAAATTTGTTGCAATTTCCATCACAAGCGACATTTGCGACTGCAGTTCACTACAATTTTCACATCGCAATGCAACTACTAGGGTAGGATAGGGGGTTGAATGCGGTGTGAAACAACTGTAAAGTGTGTCGCATTTGCTTCCTACACTGCACCCATGGACATGAATGATGCATTCGACAAACCAAACCGCATACGTTTTGGGAAAAGAATCAAATGAAGGGAAATGATGCAAGTGACTGGGGATTGACCAAAATCGACCTCGACGAAGCATTTGTTGAGGAATGAGACACAATCATAATTATGTGACACATATGCAAAAATGGTGATGTGATTTATTTATGTGAAGCATTTTCCAAACAAAACGACACAATTGACTGGTTAAAAAATTTTCCTAGTTTAGGATGAATGTTTTTGTGTAATTTAGGTCCAATAAGCCTAACTAGGGTGTTGGATTGATGCAATAATTTTTTCTTGTGACCACAGGTTTTTCTTTCCCCTATTTATACTCGAGAGATGTGACCATCAATTTTTTAGCTTTAGATCAGTTATCTAATACTGAAAAGCACTGAATGATGTAGCTTGGGTTGTATCATGCGACCTATATGCCCATTATTAGGGCAAGCAGAGGTTTGTTGACTACACTCATGGAGAGGTGGCACTCTGAGACATGTTCATTTCATTTATCGATCGAGGAGGCGATTCTAACCCTAGAGGATGTGTACAGGATACTCACATTGTCGATTTGAAGAGAGTGGGTTAGATATGATCCTAGGTGAGGGCTATAGACCATCTGTGACCATTATGATTACGAGGATGTGGCAGAGCTCAATGTGCATGGCTATGAGATTAGGTGGGAGACACTGGCAGAGCGATATGAGAGATTTGATTGCATGTTATGTACTTTGATTGGGCATGTTATCATTCTAGATTATAGAGGGCATGACTTTCTAGTTGGTGGGGACAGATGCTAGCAGGAATGATGCAGGATGGTATGATCTATGCCTGGAGGCTTTGTTTGTTAGAAATTCTCTATTGTCAGCTACATGATATTGCACATTGGGAGGGTCAAAGTATGAGATGTGGGGTGATGTTCCTAATGGTGTGGGCATGGGAGCACATCACAATGTTCCATCCTATAGTGGGTTGATATCTAGGATATGGGATGTCATATGTGTATCTATATGGAGGCATTATGATGCAAACTCATGTGGAGGATACAGGATATTGGAGTCATGGGATTGATGTTTTGTCTAGCTTTGTATGGAGATATTGTCAGCAGTGAGCAGACGATGATCAAGACTTACCATGGTGCAAGTAGGCTAGGTACTTGCTCGATTGCACTATGGAGTCACAACATATCATTGAGAAATACTTGCCAAAGCAGGAGAGGTGACAGTTTGGAGAGGCGCAGGATGTGCCTCAGGGTTCAATAGATTTTGTGCACTCCTCGTGTGAGGTAAACCTATGGGGTAAAATGACTCTCATGACTATGATAGAGCAAGATATAGACACACTACAACAAGTGCAGTGGGTATGGAGGGCTAGTGCAGAAAATCCAGGGACCACGGAAAATTATGATGCATGGTGGGCCACCCACAAACCAAAGTCGTACACAAACCAAGATTAGTCGATGCTAATAGAGCATCGAGGCAGGGGCCCACAAGGTTGGAGGGGAGACCGTGGACAGAGAGAAGGATGAGGAGATGGAGGGAGGGGAGATGGAGGGAGAGGTGATGGAGGGAGAGGTGATGATGGTGGAGACAAACAGGGAGGGAAAGGAGGCAAGGATAGGAGGAGGAGAATGGGGAGACAACAAGGGAGACCACTATCACTGATCTGAGAGGAGGGTGAGGAGGGGAGGTTTGAGGTGGAGAGAGATGAGGGGGAGAGAGTGGCATAGGAGGAGTGACATGAGGATATTCCATCTCTTGAGGTGGGGCAACATGATGTGGTGATGGAGGAGGTCAAGGTGGAGGAGGAGCACCAAGAGGAGGAGAGACGGGAGGAGGAGGCGATGGGAGAGGGTGAGCAGATCCTTTGAGAGAGGATTTTCATGGGTGTAGATGTAGAGGAGGGACTGGAGGAGGTGAAGCTTGGAGGAGGAGATGAATTGATAGATTAGAGGATATTTGATCTTTAGGCATGGTTAGAGTAGGCTACAACTAGGATCCAAGCACTGGAGGCCGAAGTGGGGGCCCTACAAATAGAGAGAGATGGTTTGCAAATAGAGAGGGACACAACAATGATCAGGAGCCAGTAGGTAGACCAACGGGTTATAGATTTCATTGCTACTTGCAATGGGACAATAGGAGATATGACCAAAGCAATTTTCAGGTATAGTAGGAGGGAGCAGTATTGTAGGGATTTGTACGAGGCCAAGGTTCCACCAAAGAGGAGAGCATCGAGCGCACCAGAGGCCTTAAGCAATGGAAAGTTTGATAGCAGACGATCTCATAGAAGGTCTCAAAGAAGTGGAATTGTTCCAGGGCTGACACAGTCAAGGACATATGACAAGCCACATACAGAGCACAAGTCATCAGGTTCCCCACATCGAGGGGATAGACAACCATTACCACAGTAGTCACCTTTTGGGGAGCATGGTAGCTCGAGCTAGAGCATATTTTGATATTGTATTAGGACACTTTATATTTTTGAGCTTGTGAGCTCCATTTTTGGGACACATCTTGACATTGTACTTGTGAAACTTTTTGAGTGATATATATAATATATGATTTTGGTGGCGATTTATATGATATGCATTCTTATTTTATGATGTTATGCGATGGATGATCCTATTTATGATGTTTATGCATTTTTATGATTATGTAATGATGTATGTTAATGCAATATGATGGACGACTAATTTATGCTTAGATATGATGTTTAGATGGTAAATGGATGCATTTAATGCCATGATAATATGTATGCAAATGTGATAATTATGAATGTTATGTAAATGAAAATATGATGTATGTTGAGATGGTTTATAATACAAATATGAACGTCATTTATATATCTTATAATGTATGGTAAATAAATTATGGGTGCCAAATGATATGATGTGACTATGCAATGTGATGTTTATTGAATGCAATGTTTTAGGATGCAAATGTGATGTATGTTCGATGAATATGAAATGTAACTTATGCTAATGGATTACACTTATGACATGATGTAAATGTAATGACATGCTTAATATGATATGATGTGATCAAATTATAATTTCATATGGATGTAATCGATGTTTTTGTATTTCTCATGCAATATGAATGAGCTACTATGGGGATGGTGCCTATGATGATAATGATATCTATAATGCTTTCTAACATGATTATGTGTGCTGGATATTTGTGTGTGTCACAGGATGTTGTCAAGATGTGAAGAGAAGAAATATTAGTGTGGAATACATGGATGTTAGCATGGCGTTAGTGGAGACAACTTAAAGATCTATATTTTTCTATGCAAGGATTTTTTTTAACCATCATTGGGTGATAAAATGTGACAAATGGACAAAAAATATCATGGTATGATATAGACCATGTGCAAGGTAATCCATTTGCAAAACAAATAGTCGCAACCAAGGAATGTCCTAATTCTTACTAAAGGAAAATTTTCCCTAGTCTTTTTGCCAAGACAATCCACAAACAACAGCCAAACAAAAGGTAAGTCATGAGACATCATCACTCCTCTAAATCCTTCGTGAGACATCCTCGAGGTAGCTAGTAACATAATTCAAAAGATAAATCAAATAGATAAGACAAAAATAGCCCAATAAAGTCAACATCCATTCAAATTGTTTGCCAATAATTTTGTGTTCATGTTTAATTGACTAGGTGATTGATGGATTGATTATTTTGACAAGGCTTGGTTTCAGGATAGGAAACATGTCGTATAAGATGTCAAGTCTAATTTTGATCATGTGACCACTTGTATAAGGCAAGGAAAAAAATGGCAATGTCTTATTTACAAGAAGGACACATCCTGTAAAAGACAAGTGAGTGACTATTTGACTGTTTGATGTCGGTTTGGTGTTATTGACTATTTTGATAATTGACTAAGTTAACTTGAAGATTTTTTGGCTTGTTTGTCTTGTTGATTCATGACTTGTTCTATTTTTTGATGACTAATTGTATCCAAGTTAAAGTCACTAATGTGACAAACCCTAAAGGACCGACTTAGGTGGCCTCAGGGGCTCATCGACAAATGGCCTTTCCTTCATAACAATGCATAGAGACCTCTTAGTTTGACATGACTTGACTTTGTTTTATTGACAAAGGATAGCATCATGATTTGACTTTTATTTGACAAACCCTAAAGGATTGACCTATTGCCTCGAGGGCTCATCAAAAAATGGCCTTTCCTATGTTATACACATAGAGGCGTCATAGTTTGATTGGACTTGGACTGACATGACTGACTTTGACTCTATTTTTGGGATTTTGAAGGTTATTTGGATGTTTTGTGTTTTTGAAATGTTTTTATTTTTATTTTATTTTTGAGGTTTTATCATTTTTTATCGTTTTAGGAATATTTGATTTTTTTTGTCCTTTTGGTATAGTGACCTCCAACAGTAAGTGTAGGATCCAATGATGATAGAGATCAAGTATTTTCCCCCGGTCAGGCAAAAGACTAATTTATTAGGGGTGGAATGAGATAGGTGTTATGGAGAATCGATATTTTAGATGAAAAGATGCATAATGTCAATCATTCCTGATTATGGAAAGGACAACTAAGCATTATTATGGATGTCATGCAAAATAGAGTGGAAAATGAATGGATAGTGAGAATCAAATAGAATGATGGTAGACAATAGAGAAAAGATCAACTAAATATGGCACCTATTTGCCAAGTTTTTACCATGGTACTTATCCAAAGCACCACCGAAGTGGTTTTCACTATTGGGAAAATTATTTCTCTTTACTATTTTCTTGATTTTTTTATTTTTTGGGTGTCATCAAGATGCTTGTTTGCCAAGTTTTCATCAAGGTAATGATTTCTTGGATTTTTTTTATTTTTTTGACTTTTTTGGTTAGGACATGGCTCTCAGAAGCTAAGTGTACAATCTATGCAAGTGTAGGTTGTTGATTGGTTCTAACAAGGGTTCCCTTTTAGGAGTCAAAAGTTGGTATTCTCCTAAATAGAAAATTGTAGTGACAATGTAGGGACCCAACCAATTCGGCTCAAATTTTCTTGGATTTTCTCACTCTGCTTGATTCTTAGGATTCTCTATTAACACTAGGTCACCAACGTCAAGGTTTTGGTTCAAAAATTTCTTAATTATAGCTATGATGAAGATGATTTTGATAAGCTTGTAGATGGACCAATGCATTTTGTCTCTGTTCATCTATAAATTCCAACTCATGTAGCCTTGATACATAATATTCTTCATCATCAATTTTCCCTTGCATGGATACCCTCAAGGAAGGTAATTTGACCTCACTAGGTAAGATGGCTTCGGAACCAAAGACTAGTGAATATGGAGTGGCATCGGTGGGAGTACGAATACTAGTGTGGTAGGCCCATAAGGAATGGTTAAGCTAAAGGTGCTAGTCACGACCAACATCATTGATAGTATTTTTAAGGATTCTAAGAATGGTTTTCTTAGACGCCTCAGCTTGGTTGTTATCTTGTGGGTAGTAGGGAGTGGAGAAATGATGCTAAATATGGAAATTTTCATAAAGTTGGCAGAATTATTGGTTCTTGAATGGACGATCATTGTCAATAATAATGGAATAAGGGACACCATACTAAAAAATGATATAATTAAGGATAAAATTTGAGATTTGTTTGTTAGTGATGTATTTCATGGGAATGGCTTCAATCCATTTAGTAAAGTATTCAGTCATGATGATGATAAATTTGTGACCATTGGATGACAGGGGATGGATATTATCTATCAGTTCAAGTCCCCATTGGGTGAAGGGCCATTGTGATGTTATTAAACACAACTCCTATGTTGGTGCATGTATCAAGTCTCCATGAATCTGACATTGTTGATATCTTTTGACGAAATGATATGAATCTCATTCCATGGTAGGCTAGTAGTATCTCACTCTCATGATCTTCTTAGCTAGGGTTGGACCACTATAATGGGCTCCACATATACCTTTGTGTATTTCACGTAAGGTTTTTTATGCTTTATCGATATCGAGACATCGCAAGAGGGTATTGTCAATGGCTTGTATGTAAAGGGTGTCGTGAATGATGACATATTTGAAGGCTTTGTGAATGAATGTCTTGCATTAGTTGGAAAAGAGGTCAGGGGACATGATATGGTCATGGAGATAGTCATAAATGTATTGGTAACTATGACCAATGACTTAGTATAGGTTGAATACACTTGATCCATTAGGATTCAAAGTATATTTAAGCCATTGAACATCAATCTAATAAGATCATTCAATGCAAACTAAACTAAGAATCCATTAAAACTAACATATTAAAATATGAAAGCTTCATAAACACCTATTCTATTCCATTAAAACTTATCCTATTGGGGGAGTGGTGTTGCATTGATGTGGAATGGTGACCCTTTCCCAATCCCTTGGATAATGAGCTTGTCTCGATCAATTCTATTGAAGAGAATCAACAAAACTAATGAGATATATGTATGATAACATGATTTAAAAGATAAATTAATATGATGAGAACTATTTTAACATGATATATGCTTACATGATCGATATAGGTGTATACAAAGCTACTCTAAATGGAGTTTAAGCTCAAAATATTAAAACCCTAATTTCAAAACATGTTAAATGGATGCACCTATGTGACCATGGAAGATATTAATGGAAGCTAAGCTCATATGATGTAATAAATTAACCTAAAATTCCTTTTAAAACATGAAATATGAATGCAAGATGAAAGTGATTTTAACAACATGAGTTTTCTCTTAAAAGATGGATCCATTTATCTCCAAATAGTGACCTATTTATAGGAGGACAAATGAGAAATGAAGGGCTAAGATTGAAAAAGTTAATCAATTTTCAATATGGAAGGAAAACGGAGGCATGGATCATGGATTCCCAACTAGGGTTGAGGATGAAAGATGATATCTAATCAAGGGCTTACATTCACCCAAACAAACACACTTTCAAAACTTGCACAAGAAGCTTTGTTGAAATTTTGTTGCAAAAAAGGAATATTCCCCTTTTCAAATGAGTGAAGAAAGAGAATATTCTCATGGGTGAGGAAAGTTAGATATTTAGTTAATTAAATCCAAATTTAATTGTGCAAAGGAGAAGGAATATTCTATGGGAATATTCCCTTTTTGGAGGAATGTGCAAAGGAGGAATATTCCCTTGCATGTGGGAGGATTAGATTAATTAGTAATTTGATAATTAAAATCAATTTCAATTATGCAAATTAGAGTAATTAAATGATATTCATTAAAAAAATGATTTAATGAAAAAGGGGGATGTGATATGATATTTAATTAAATAGCGTTAGGGCTATTTAATTAAATAAGAGGACTTTAGGGATTAAATTAAATAATTTGATTTATTCAATTTAATAGGATGAATGTTAGCATGAAAGGGGATGAATTCACCTAATTAGGTTAATCGGGTTAATAGATGAAAATGATTCAATTAATTAAATAGTTAGGCTAATTTAATTCATTAAGCAAAAAGAGGATGGGTTTTAGGATGAAATAGTGTTATTATATTTGATTCAAGTGCATGATATTATTTAGGATATTTTTAAGTGTCTACATTTTTCCCTCTTTGAAGCGAGGTACTTGTTATGTTGGTTCAAAGACTAACACATTTTGGATTGAAAACGATTTCTTAGATCAAAATTTTTATTTTTTTTTATTTTTTTTGATGCCTCATTGTTTCCCCAACGGAAGGAATAAGCTCATTCCCTGCCCCCTCGAGAAATCAAGTGGAAATTTTGAATTTTGGGTTAATTTCTCAAAAAATGTTTAATATAAGTTCAGGTGCTAAAACAGGCCCTGAGATGCCAAAAATGGCCTCAGAAACACAATAAACAGCTCAAAATAGGTTGCAAAGGGTGGAAATATGTAAAATAGGTCAAAACCCTAGCTTTTGGCTCAAATTAAGGCAAAAAACCCTAATTTTAAGGCTTAAATAGGTGATGAAGGGTCACTTTCAAGTCATTTGTGCATTCACACCTAATAGATTTGTTGCATTTTGAGATTTTACCTCCTGAAAAAATGGTGCAATGAGTGCTCCCATAACACATTTTTTACCAAGTGCGAGAGTACCAGAGGCCTCCAGGTGCAAGACCAGCAATACACAATTTGAAACTTTCCCTGCATTTTGACTTTTTAGTGCATTTATTATGCTTTGAAATTTGGTTTAGGGCGATGTCGCTATATTGTGACACTATTTTAAGAATCGATGACGCTTCTTGCCTTTTTAGTGACACCATTATGAATGGCGACACACTTCATTATTTAGAATTAGGGTTTCCACTTGTTAAATTGTGACACGAGTGTAATGAGCAACATACGTATTTGATTTGTATTTTAGAATTAGGGTTTGCAGTTTTTAAATAGCGACGCCCATGTCAATAGTGGCGCTAATCACGATTTATAATTTGAATGCATATAGCATCCTTGTTTGGAATTTGAAATATGGTGACGCCTTTGTAAATGGAAACGCCTTTGTCATTTGGGGGATAAAAACTCCAAACTTAGCCAATTTTAGCAAAATTTGACGTCGTGTGCTTCGTGGGTGCAGGACGTTATCTAGCCTTTGATGTCCCGTGAGCGTCGGCCTATTGTTCTATCTAGACTTGATGATTTATCTGAGCTTTAAAAAGAGCACCTTGGAGAGATCGAATTGTGGTATGTTGCCTATATGTCTATTGTAAGGACTCATTTAGTGATGATGACAACACTATGCGAGCGATGGAATAGTGAGATCTCATTGTTCCACTTACCCACCGACGAGGCGACAGTCATGTTGGAGGATGTATGGCATATTTTACGATTGTCCATACATGGAGAGGAGGTGATTTATGATAGTGATGCTAGATATGATGCTTGTCACGAGGTTCTTGGCTAGGAGAATATTGTCCTAGTCAACTCATAGATTGACCTCAAGATGTATAGAGGTCGATCGTCGACCTTTAGATTGATCATTGGAGCAGTGATTTTGGGGTTGGTTGCCCCAAATCGACGGAGCAGAGGATTCAGTCCCGGATGGGGGCTGGCTTGGCATCGAATGTTGTTCAAGAGCACCTAGTATGCATGGGGGCCAGTGATGTTGGCCTCCATTTATCATGATATGCATTAGTTTGTATATTGTGATGGCAGAGCTATTGGTACAGGGATCACACTCTTGCACATATGGGTTGTTGGAGCAAAGCTCCAAATTACCCGAGAGCAATCCGCAACTCAACCCTCACAACCGAGAAAAAAGTAATCACCAAATAGTGATAAGATTTATTAAAAGTTAAGATTATTGAATAATATTGTACATAGAAGCCTATTAAATAAGCAAGAAAGGCGATGAATAGACTCATCGGCATTGAATCACGGGTGAAACTACCCGAGACAAATATTAGCAAATATTAAATATATGTCCTAAGTTAAGCTTAAGACAATGTGTAAAAGGTAAAAACCTATTTACACCAACACCTCCCCCCCCCCTTAAGTGCAAACTTAGGGAGATTATTATGCAAATGAGTCTCGACTACAAGGCCATATTAGGTACTCATGTACAAATGCAAATAATCTCTCACAACCAGAGAAAAGGATAAAACCCAGTGGGACAAAACTCCTCTCCAAAAGAGAGATACAATACAATAATGATATATATCACAAATCCAATCAACATCTATCCATAATAGAGATTATAAAACCCCCCATAATGAGATAACCTGTTGCAAGAAGAAGCACCGGAAGTATACTATGGAGTAACACTGGAATCCTTAATTTAGAAAGCAAGGAAAGATACTTATGTTTGCTAGAAACCATATTAGAGTCACTCAAGGACTCAAGTCAGAATCATGAAAAGAAACAGTAGAATTGATTCTAAGGAACACTAGAAATCTCGCAAACTGGCACATCTCCGGAATCTATGAAGCAACAGTCGATTGAAAGATGATCTAGAACTGAGCTGAAGTGCAGAGATAAAATAATGCAAACCTAATGCACACAAACAATAAAATAGTGCATGCATTGATGAATGTTAAAATCTTCCTCCATGATGAAAAATAACCTCAAATCTGTATAGAGGACAAATTCGGCTTTCCAATGATATCTTGTTTCTGAAAAATTACCTTCGTTTGTAAAAGTTATGAAAAAAAGAAAAAAAAGGCCTATAAAAAGGCACTTGGGGGCAAATACAGATTTCTAAAGGCTAAGTTAGCACAATTTTTAAGCACTTGGATCTGAAATACAGTCACCAATGTGACCTCGGCCTGCGTAGAGGAAAAATTAAAAACCGCTAATACAAAGCCCCATGGGAAATACAATATGGTCAGCTAAACTTTGTTACAAGGGTTTTTAATAAATCAAAAACTTTTAAGAATGTCGAACTAAAAGATAGGTCAAAAAAATAAATCAAAATTTATGATATATAAACCTATGAAAGTAGGGCCGACACCTATAATATGCAGATTTTTTTAAAAAAGAAAAACAAAGCCTACATTAAATACAATTTTTTCGATGAGATCCAACTATGACAGCGATCGCTGGTACATTGAGAAGGATGTGTATCATCTGCAGAGATTAAATGCCCATCGTACCACACATTTTTCATTTTGACCGTTGATGGTGATGTGACAGGGAAGTCGAGCGATGTAACCAAAATAAGAAGGTATGTTGATGTGAGAGGGCCCGAAAGACTTCAAGCGATGACGTCGATGTGACAACACACGTACAATAAGCCAATCCCCCCTTTTTTTAATAATAAATCTCTACAAAAACACCACTGCCAATGTTAGATCTGAAATTCAAATCGAGTCGATGTCGATGATGACTATGAGCCAAGTACCAGGGCCAAATATTTTAACCTGCGAAGGAAGAGAGGATGTATGCCGGCGTCAAACCAATCAAAGCCCCTACAAAAAAAAATGTCTCCATCCAAAAGAAAGCCGCAGAGAATTTAAAACCCCACAATAATTATTACAAAACATTTTTCCCAAATATTTTATTCAAAAATATAGCCCGATGATAAAAAAAAAATTGCCCCAAATTTTCAAAGAAAATACCGCAGAAAAATATTTTGCAAAATATGCACTGCAAAAATCTCAATAAAGGTGCAGGCTAACCACACGAAGGTCTACCAAAACAATAGTGACCTCAACTCTCAAGCTCACCAACAGGAAAAAAATCCTCAGCAGAAGCAAGGGCAAGAGCTCTGTTCTGATACCATGTTGGAGCAAAGCTCCAAATTACCCAAGAACAACCTACAACTCAACCCTCATAGCTGAGAAAAAATAATCACCAAACAGTGATAAGCTTTATTAAAAGCTAAGATTATTGAATAATCATGTACATAGAAGCCTATTAAATAGGAAATAAAGGAAGTGAACAGACTCAGTGACATTGAATCATGGGTGAAACTACTCGAGACAAATATTAAATATATGTCCTAAGTTAAGCTTAAGACAATGTGTAAAAGGTAAAAACCTATTTACACCAACATGGGCATGGGAGCACATTGTTGCTTTGATCGATTGTCCACATGGAAAACATGGAGCCAAATGATCTTGTCATCTAGAGGTATGAAGGGGTCATCACCCTACAACACACAAGGCAATTGGGTATCCCTTATTGGAGGAGAGTTATTGATGACATGATAGTATTCTGATGGTAGATGTGGCAACAAATGTCAACTTGGTATGATGACGTGCAACAAATATTCTTTGCTCGATGGACCCGTTACATGCAGGGTCGAGAGCATACCATGATCGAGAGGTACCTGGTAGATAGAGTAGCCAAATAGTTCGGATAGAGGTAGGACAAGCTTGATGATTAGTACACTATTATTTTTCCAGGTCAACATGGGGGAACACTATACCGGCCCATGAGGTCATTGAGGGATTCAAAAAATTGGTTGTCAGGCCATGGGCCTATGATCAGGGGAAGGTTGATGCTTAGACGATGCTTGGTTTGTACCCCCTCCTAGACTTATAGATCCAATGGGCATAGCTCCATGAGGGAGGTCGAGAGGGAGGGCAGTAGGTAGAGGATGAGGCCAACCATACGATGGGCAAGGCAGAGGATAGGGGAGAGAACATGATGGCTAAGATGGCCACAAGAATGATGCATAGGTCCCTGGTACTTTTCCACTACACTAGCAGCTACCCATGTAGCAGCCACCCATTCAGCAGCCATCAGTACAATAGCCACCATCGGGGCGAGATCCCCAAGATTCACAAATTTAGCAATTGCAGCAATAGTTACAAGATGTGACAGTTGAGCGAGATCAAGCTTGACAACAGGTGTTGGAACTTACATCTATGAGGGCCCATGAGTGTCAACTCAAACATACCTCATATGTTTATTTGGCTTAGGAGATCGACTAGTGATAGAAGTTAGAGGCAGTGTCTCAACAATAGTCCCAGCAGGCTTAGGGGTTGGTTGGACAGATGGTGTTTGCACAACTGTATGGTACCGCAAGGGAGGAGGTGGCATACTAGTGGACATTGTACTATAGAGATGTCCCTCTGTGTCATAGAAAGCTCAATTTTGAGCACCAAATCTAGGTACAACTGAGTGCTTCCACCTCAGTCAAACAGCCAGATCAACCCACTCATGGTGACAGAGCCAGCGAGGGATAGACCTATGTTGATTCTGTAGACACCTTTTTTTGTATAGCCTGATTATTTATGTAGACATACACTCATAGGCTCATTTTTGATAGCCTCATGTAAATTGTACATTTTTATGATATTCATACATATTGATTCATATATTATACCATGACAGTCATTTTTTAATATATATACGAGATGGTACAAACTTATGATGTGATATGCCTTTATTTCATGCTTTTATGAATGTATGATGTATATGATGCAATGTGATGTGATATGTGTTATGATATGATTATCTATGAATGTAATGCGATGGATGTACTTCTTTTATTTATTTGATATGTGATGATGAGATATGATGTGATGATATGTGATGCAATGCAATAGATGTGTTATACTCTTTTTCAGCATCTTTTTTATGATATGTTATGGGATGGATGTTATGATATGCAGGCGATATGCCATGCTTATGCAGGATGTATGAATGGATGCATTTCTTTTTGTGTACTTTTCTATGCAATTTATGATGTCGTGGTGATGTATGCATATGGATGTATATATGGATAATGCTTATAGTATGGAAGTTATGAATGTGCATTATGGATGTGATGAATGATAGTGCAATGGATTAAGATGCTTAGAATAAAAAATCTATATTATTCAAAACAACTTAAATGATAATGATGATGTATTGGATTATGTTTTCCTTTATTATGAGGATATGTTTTCATAATGAAATATGTATACATGGTGATGATTTTGTGGATGCAGGATGGATGCAGGATGATTTTTTTATTGACTATCATGATACTAGGTTAGCATTGAAAGAAGATAGAAGAAATAAGATGAGTTGACGATTGATTTTGAAGATTGATTCAATAATTCAAACAAGTCCATGATCCACCGAGACTTTATTAGATATGGTGCGGAGAGATGATGATGATTTTCTCATATCTTGGGATTGGGATTTTCCATCATTCCTTATTTTTGATATAACACATAGGCACGATGCATAAAGGTATTGAAAACTAGGACGTCGTTGTATCTAGTGTAATGGACTTTGACTCTACAAACAAATAGGATAGTTCTTGTTCACACCTTGACATACAGAAACCTCGTTTGAATGTAGGTTAGTAGTTCATAATATATTGAACCAAAGCATACACAATAGTCAACAATCTACTCCAAGCAACTTCCCTACACACAACTAAGCAAGTATGCGCCAAGATTATTTTACAAGAGTATCCACAAGAACATCAAATGAAAGATAATGATTGATGCCCTATTCCTTTATCTCTAAATCATTTTGATAGAAATCATCTAGAGATCCTTGGAATGGGTCAATAAGATAAATCTTAAGAAAAGATCAAAGACAAACAATCAGTGTTATCTATATCTCTTGCCAGTTTAATTTTAGCTAAGGTGATTTCAAATGTTGATGTCCATCGCAAGAAGGATGCATCCTAGGACATGTTATCAAATTTTTTGATTAGGATGAGGTGTGTGGCAAGCAATTGATACAAACTCCACTGACTCATTTACCTATGATCTAGACTTTAGCTTTTAACACTTAAGTTCTCACTTTACGACTTGCGATACTTGCTTTCTATTTATTTTTCCAAAGGTTGATGATGACGATTGATTTATTTTGGGTGAAGGTTTATTGTGGGTGAAAGCGAAATGGCATGGATGGTTTTCAATTTTTTGGAATATTTCAATGTTTTTCATATTTTGAAATGGTTTTGAGGTTGTTTAGGTCTTTTTCAATAATTTATGTGAATCTTTTTGGTTTTCCATTATTTGAGGTTGTTTAGGGTTTTCTCTAAGATATTTTTTATTGTTTAGGTCTTTTGAATGTTTTCTAATGTTTTGGGATTTTCAATTTTTATTTGTTTTTGGATTTTTCTAAGTTTTCGAATGTGTAGGGGTTTTTCGAGATTTTGCAAATGTTTAAGGAATTTTCTAAGTTTTTTGACCAAGAACCCAACCTAAAAGACTATTCCAGGGGCCTTGGGGGCTTATCAAAGATGAGCCTTGCCTATGTTATACACGCAGAGACCACGTATTTTGACTGACTTGACTTATTATTGATGAGAGACGAAAAATTGATGGATTTCTAGTTTATGACAGACTCCTAAAGACTGACCTAGGGTGTCTCGGGGGCACATCAATGATGGCCTTGCCTATGTTCAAGCTTAGAGACTCGTAGTTCAACTGAATTGAATTATTGTTGATAAGAGATGAATAGTTGATGGATTGTCAGTTTATTATGACACTCTTAAAGACTGACCTAAGGTGTCTCAGGGGCACATCAATGATGGCCTTTCTTGTGTTCAAGCTCAGAGACTCGTAGTTCGACATGGCACTATTTTTGGATTTTCAATGTTTGACCTTTTTAGGAATTTTGATATGATTTGGATGTTAGGAATTTTGATATGATTTGTATGTTTTAGATTTTGACTTTACAATTTTTTGAATGTTTTTGGATTTTAGTTGCATAGGATTTTGCAAGTGTTTTTTGGATTTTTTGGATTTTTTGATGAACATTTTATGAATGTTTTTGGGATTTTCACTGAGATTTCCAATAACCTTAAGATATACAAGAACCCAATGTAATCCAAAACAAATTGCCCCTAGAGTGACACAATAGCCTACCTCGACATAGGTAGGATAAAATAATCGTAGGAATATTCAAAGTAGTACTAAAAGGGATACGATACTTCACAATATCAAGCTATGATAAGGACACAGATAGGATGTATGATGCAATGGATGGATGTGATGCAAAGGATAGGATAAAGATCCAAATAATAGATAGAGGTGCTTTATTTACATGAGGTGCATGTTTTCCACGTTTTCACCAAGATACTTGCTAAAAATGCCATCGAAGTGGTTTTCACTAGAGGATGATTTTTCTTTACTCTTTTCAATCCTTTTTCTTATTTTTTTGGATTTTGATCATTTTTTTTTGTATTTTTCAAATTTGCACCCTTCAATTTTAGGAATAAAACTTTTTAAGATGCAAAATATTGGTTGGTTCTTGCAAGGTTTCACCTTCAAGTGTTGATAATTGATATGCTCCTGATCCATAGCTTGATGTGGCGACAAAGGGACCTAACCAGATAGGCTCAAACTTCCCTTTATTGTCCTAATCTAGAAGATTTTTTTGATTCTACTTTAGAACAAGATCCCCTACCTAGAAATACCAACACTTGATCTTCTTGTTATAGCTTTGTTTCAGTCATTTTTGGTATAATTGCAAGTGATTAAGGGCGTCAAGATGATGCTCATCCAAGAATTTTGGCTCATTTAGTCAAGATACTATGTACTCTTTTTCAGTGATCATATTTTACAGTGACACTCACAATGAAGGAATCTCAACCTCAATAGGCAAAATGGCTTCTAATCTGTAGACCAAGGAGAATGGGTTTACACCTATAGGTGTGTGGATACTGGTTCAATAGTCCTAGAGGGTGAGATTTAACTATAGATGTCGTTCACTACCAGCTTCATTAATCGTTTTCTTTAGGATTTTTAGAATGGTCTTGTTTGTAGCCTCAGCTTGACCGCTGCCCTGGGGGTAATACGAGGTAGAGAATCGATGTTGGATGTTGAATCTTTGACATAGCTCCTTCACATCCTAATTCTTGAATGGAATTTTGTTGTATAAGATAAGGGCTTGTGGAACACCATAATGACAAATGAGGTAATTCAAGATAAATTTGGAAATTTTCTTCCCCATTAGATAGGTCATAGGAATGGCTTCAACCTACTTAGTAAATTATTAAGTGGTCGTTATGATGAACTTTTGGCCATTAGATGAGGTGGGATTAATTTTTCCTATGAGGTAAGCCCCCACTACGAGAAAGGCCAAGGTGTGACCACGGGTTGCAACTCCTGAGTTGGAGCATGAATAAGATCTCCATGTTGTTGACACTGGACACACTTCTACACATATTGATGCACTTCTCTTTCCATGGTTGGCCAGTAGTACCTTGTCCTCAACAGATTCTTACCTAAAGTCATACCACCAGATGGGAACCGCATATACCATCATGTAGTTTTGTTAAGGTAGTCAAGGCTTCCTCTTGGTTAAGGCATCATAGTAATATCCCCTCGATGCTTCAGCGGTATAAGGTATCACCTAGGATCATGAATCGGGATGCCTTTTTAACTAAGGTATTCTTAATATTGGAGGCGATATTAGATGAGATAATTCCTTTGCTAAGGTAGGTGAATATATCATGATACCACGGGGATCGAGAACCAATGATGACACATGAAAATTTAGAATCTGGGATTTCAAAAGTTGGTATGAGAAGTTTTTCTACCAAGAATTCACATTGAAGGGAATTGTGCGACATGTCTAACAATGATCTAATTATTGCCATAGCGTTTGTTGCTCGATTATTCATGTGAGGAATCTGCTCAAAAGTTGTATCAATGAAAAGGTCCTTGAGATTCTTTACCATCTTATTATAATGAGTGAGTTTATCATCCTTAGCTTGGTAGTCATCATTGACTTGGTTGATAGCAAGATATGATTCCCCATAGACTTTCATCTCTTGTATCTTCCATTGAATTGCTATCCTTAGATCGATTATCAGGGCTTCATACTTAGCAATGTTGTTAGTACATGGGAATGATATCCTTTATGACTTTGGGATGCAATCTCCTTGAAGGGTGATAAAAAGAATACCTGCCCTTGATCCATGTTGAGTAAATGATCCATCAAAGTACATTTTCCACTGATCTATTAGATTGACAAGGAACACTAATTCATAAGAAAATTAAGATATCAAAGGGTTCTTTGCATAGATAGGCACTTTTTTTAGTTATTTCACAATCACTTGTCCTTTGATTACCTTATGCTCCACGTACTCTATGTCAAATTCAATTAAGATCATCACCCATTTGGCCATTCACCCAATGAGAGTTGCTTTGGATAATAGGTATTTCAATGGGTTGATATTTACAATAAGCTTGATTTGATGTGATAGCATGTAGTGTCTGAAATTTTGTGAATAAAAAACCACCGCTAAGCATGCTTTCTCAATGGATGAATAGTTCATTTCATAGCCTACCAAGGTCTTGCTAATGTAATAGATAGCTCTTTCCTTTCCATTTCCATCATGTTGTGCTAGAAGAGCACCTAGTGTTGTCGATGTTGTTGAGATGTATAGGATCAATGGTTTGTTGGGTATCAATGGAATGAGCATCAGAGGTGTCAATAGGTAGTCTTTGATCTATTGGAAGGATTTATCTCACTTCTTGTCCCACCTGTAAACTATTACTTTATGGAGAAATTACGAGTCAGGGTGGATTATATCTAATAATTACACTATGAACCTTCTGATGAATTGCAATATTTCTTATAACCCTCTCATTTGATTCAATGTTTGTGGTGGCTCCATTTCTAGGATGGATTTCACTTTTGTTGGATCAATTTCTATCCCTCTTTGTGATACAATGTAGCCAAGAATTTTCCCTGATGTGACCCCAAAGACACACTTTTTCGGGTTTAGTCGTACCTTATACTCTTCGAGCTTATCGAAGATGGGTCCCAATAACTCTATGTGCTCACTCCTTTTCTTTGATTTGGCCAAGATATCATCCACATAGTCTTTGACTATTTTGTGGATCATGTCATGAAATATGAGGGTCATTTCTCTTTGATAGGTTGCTCTTGCATTCTTTAGCCCAAATGACATCATGTTCCAACAATATGTTCCCCACGGACAAGTGAATGCAATTTTGTGTTGATCCTCCTTGGTGATCATGATTTGATTATAGCCTGAAAAATAATCCATGAGTGATATCATTTCATGCCTAGCTATTAAATCCATGATGATGATGTTAGGAAGAGGGGAATCATCCTTTAGGCATGCTTTATTTAAGTCTTTGAAATCCATTCATATTCTGATGCCCCCAGTGGGTTTGGAGACTGGTACTAGGTTGGAAACCCACTCAAGATACTCTATTAATCAGATAAATCCGATGTCAAGAAGCTTTTGTAACTCAAATTTGACCAAGAGTGTTATTTGAGAGTGCATCTTTCTTAATTTTTGATTCACTGGTTTGTCTTCAGGATAGACTGCTAAATGATGCACAACCACTCTTGGATTGAACCTTGGAATATCTGTGTATGACCATGCAAAGTTAGCTCTTCGCTCTTTCAATAATGTTGCTAGGTTTTCCCATTCTTCATCCAACAAATATGCAGCATAGAAAGTGATCTTGGGTGCTTCTTTTGTTACTACATTGACTAGAGTGGCCTTTTCTACTAGCACTACTAACTTCTCTGGGTACATTGCACAAAGGGGAAGATTGAATCCCTCATCCTTGGGTCCCTCAAAGAGGTTTTCACCCTCAAATGCATCCTTTATTTTTACTATTCTAGGATCAGAAAGTGTCACAGTGTGGTTTTCACTCAAAGATCTGCATGTTAGTTGCATGTTATCAATTTTGTGACTGAAGGGTTCAATCGCCTCCCCATAGTACTCCCCTATGTCTAGCTCTATGTCAAAACCAGCTTTGTGATCCACCCATGGTGAATTGTCATGAAGTCCCATGAATTCTGAGATCACTTCATCATTTTCAAATAAATCTAGAATCAGTGGTCCTTGATGGCCCCGGTCAATGAGTTGTGGGTACACTAGGCTTATTTCAGTCACTTGATCACTCGAGGCGAAGGATGTTGTTGATATCATGAAGAGAGACTTATTCTTGAATAGCTCAGAAACATCAAGGGGGAAGTCATCTAGGGTATTATTACATGATTTTGGTAACCAAGAGGAAGCCTCAACCCTTTTAGCAGAAGTGCCTTTTCCAAGAAGGGTAACCTTGCTAGTAGTACATCCTAAGCCGAGATTCTTTGGGCATTTCTCAGGAACGATGGGTTCTAGCAAACCATAGTCGTTTAGTCCCAATTTCTCATTATTGTTATAGCCCCATCCCTTCATTAGTTTCAAGCCTTTGTTGTCATCTTCCATGGGAAGGAAAGGGATGGGTCGCTCATCTTGATAGAATAGTTTAGAGACATCCTCCTTATTGACATCTTCTTTGTTCAAATCCCCCCACTTAGTGAAGGTGGTAGCTGCCATATTGATTTTTTTGGGCACTTCATTGATAAGTGTGGGTTTCCCATGAGATTGGGAGAAAGAGGTAGCTCCCCCAACATAAAAGTGTCATTTTTTAGTTTATAGTTTCCACAAACATCATCTTGGATCACTGCTTTGATATCAAGAATGTTCTGCACAATGACTGTTATTTTTTTTTTTCTGAGGTAGATGCAAGGGATGATGGGTCAAAAAATCAGGAGGATGGTGTAGGCACTTCATCATTTTTAGGGATTTGACGTATCTTGTAAAACTTGGCCTCAAGGTTCTTGCAATAGTAAAAAGGCTCGGGATCTCCATGGATGGTAACTTCTCTTCCCTCAAAAGGAAACTTTACACATTGATGATAGGTCGAAGCTGCAACTTTCAAGGCATGAATCCATGGTTATCCAAGTAAGATGTTGTAGGGGAGATCAGTATTTTTTGCAATGATAGGTCCTACCTGGATGGGTATTGTGATGATGCCTTGCGATACTCGCTCTTGATCATCATATGCTTTGATGGTGGTACTCTTTGCTTTCTCAATAGTATCTTGTGAATAACCCAATTTCTTGATCAACTGAAGGGTGCAAATATTTAAACCAGCACCTCTATCTACTAAGACTCTTTTAACCTTGTTCTTATGAATAATGACCTCAAGGTGCAAATCACAGTTGTGAGATTATTGCGATGGTAGGTATTGTTCAGAGAAGGTGAGAAGATGATTAGTGATATGCCCTACCATAGATTGAAACTACTATGTTTCAATATCCCTAGGTATGAATGATGAAGACAAAGCTTTATCTAAGATTTCCCTATGTGTCGGGGATAGCCTCAATAGTTCCAAGATAGAAATATGTGTGGGGATCTTCTTAAGTTGATCTAGGAGATTTTACTTGCTAGGGTTTGATGTTGGTAAAAGTAGGTTGTGCCCTAGATTGAGATGGGACTCCTTGGATGGTGACTTTTCCATGACGTGTGGTGACTCCACACTCTATACGAGGCCCTTTGATGGTGATGACGATGATGACACTATCATAGGAAGTGACTACATTAGAAAAGGTATGTTGCATGTTTGTGTAATCCTTAGCTTTTCCAGTGTTGTTTCCTTTGCTATGATCTGGCATAGAGTTCTTATATATCTTAATATCCTAGTTTTTAGATGGTACCTCAACAGATATGTCTCCATTCTTGATAAGGTCTTGGATAACATTTTTGAACCTCATGCAGTTCGATGTTTTGTGTCCCTTTATTTTTTGAAAGTCACAAAGACCTTTTTCGTTGTACTAGGGTGGTTTATCTTGTGTTTCTTGGTAGTTTTCAAATTTTGGAAGCATTATCAAGTTTGACTCTACCAATTTTTTCATTATGGTTTTGATAGGTTCTACCAACTGTGTGTATTTGCGTTAAGGATAGTTGTATACATGCATGTTTCTCTTCACCCAATATCGCACGAAGTGCAATGGGGTTGATACGCATGACAAGCATACTCAAGCGATTCATACGCATGTTCATTTTAATCTATCATAGAAAAATGAGTTTGTTTTAAGCACCAATTTTAAGTGTTGGGATTGTGTTGTTCAATTTTAAACCAACAAGCATAATGATGTGAGGGTTCCATTTTAACCAATTTGAATGTTCATTTTAAACCTAAAGGAAATCTAGTTTGGTCCTAAAACGTGAAATAAAGCATCATAAATGGGTTATAATTGCCCCAAAAGTGTCGAAACACTTGTTATAATTATAAAATGAAATGATGATATGCTCCTTCACTTCAAATTTCATTGTCCAAACCTGCAAAACCAATTAGCCTAAAAAAAACAAAATCCAGGAGTCAGTAACATGTTAAAGAGCAAATAAAATAAAAAAATTTAAAGCACATGCTAAAATTCAGTCACTATTTTTGCTTACCAGTAAAAAGCGTCATTGTTTACGATGGCATCACCATAATTCAAAAAGGCGTCGCTATTTGTGATGGCGTTGTTGTTTGCAAATCTTCGATACCTACAAAAAGTATTAGTGTCACAATTTTTAATAAGCATCAGTGATTTAATTAAGTGTCATTGTATATGCAAGAAAGGTCATCACTATATGGCGATGCCTAACAAAGGCATCACTATAGCCTCCAAAAGAATTGTTGTAGTCTCGAAAAGCGTTGATGTATTCGCAAAACTAGAAAAATGGAATTCGAGAGACAAATTCATTAAATTTGATCGGAATTTCCCTCCTTCTAGCACCAAAATGTGACCAACGACTTAGTATAGGCTAACTACACTTGATCCATGAGGATTCAAAGTATATTTGGGCCACTAAACATCAGTCTAATAAGATCATTCAATGCAAACTAAACTAAGAATCCATTAAAACTAACATATTAAAATATGAAAGCTTCATAAACACCTATTCTAATCCATTAAAACTTATCCTATTGGGGGAGTGGTGTCACATTGATGTGGAATGATGACCCTTTCCCAATCCCTTGGATAATGAGTTTGTCTTAATTGATTCTTTTGAAGAGAATCGACGAAACCGATGAAATATGTGTATGAAAACATGATTTAAAAGCTAAATTAATATGATGAGAACTATTTTAATATGATATATGCTTAGATGATCGATATGGGTGTATATAAAGCTACTCTAAATGGATTTTAATCTCAAAAGATTAAAACCCTAATTTCAAAACATGTTAAATGGATGCACCTATGTTACCATGGAATCCATTAATGGAAGCTAAGCTAATATGATGTAAGAAATTAAACTAAAATTCCTTTTAAAACATGAAATATGAGTGCAAGATGAAAGTGATTTTAACAACATGATTTTTATCTTAAAAGATGGATCCATTTGTCTCCAAATAGTGACCTATTTATAGGAGGACAAATGATAAATGAAGGGCTAAGATTGAAAAAGTTAATCAATTGTCAATATGGAAGGAAAATGGAGGCATGGATCATGGATTCCCGTCAAGGGTTGAGGATGCAAGATGATATTTAATCAAGGGCTTACATTCATCCAAAAAAACACACTTTCAAAACTTGCACAAGAAGATTTGTTGAAATAAGTGAAGAAAGAGAATATTCGCATGGGTGAGGAAAACTAGATATTTAGTTAATTAAAACCAAATTTAATTGTGCAAAAGAGAAGGAATATTCCATGGGAATATTCTCTTTTTGGAGGAATGTACAAAGGAGGAATATTCCCTTGCAGGTGGGAGGATTAGATTAATTAGTAATTTGATAATTAAAATCAAGTTTTAATTATACAAATTATATAAATCAAATGATATTCATTAAATAAATATTTTGATGAAAAACGAGGATGTGATATGATATTTAATTAAATAGAGGTAGGGTTATTTAATTAAATAGGAGGACTTTAGGGATTAAATTAAATAATTTGATTTATTCAATTTAATAGGATGAAATGTTAGCATGAAAGTGGATGAATTCACCTAATTAGGTTAATCAGGTTAATAGATGAAAATGATGCAATTAATTAAATAGCTAGGCTAATTTAATTAATTAAGTGAAAAGAGGATGGGTTTTAGAACAAAATGGTGTTAGTATATCTGGTTTGAGTGCATGATATCATTTAGGACATTTTAAAGTGTCTACAGTACCATGGGGAGTTAGGAACAACAAGTTTGTAGACCATCTCAGACTCGGGGATGTCGAAGGCAGTGATCAACAACTATTCTACCAAAAACTTATATTGAGGCACATTGTTTGGGATATCCAAGAGAGAGCCAATGGTATCCATGGCATCTACTTCTTTTCTTTGAATATGATGGACTTGATGAAAAATAACATTGTCAAAGTATTGTCTAAAACTGTCCACCATTCATTTGTATGGAGTAAGCTTTTCAGCCTTAGTGTCATAATCATCATTGACCTATCAGATTACTAGTTAGGATTCACCGTATGCTTGCAAGTTCTTGATTTTCCACTTGATTGCCATGTGAAATCCTATGAGGAGAGCCTCATACTCTACTATGTTGTTGTTACATGAGAATTCAATCCTGAATGATTTGGGTATGGTATCACCTTGAGGAGTGATAAAGAGTATGCCTGCTCTTGAACCGTGATTTGTGTGAGGCTTGTTGAAATATAATGTCCATGTCACTAGCATGTCCAAAGTGAATATAGAATCATCTAGAAAATTGGAGACTAATAGATGATTGACTTTGGTTGGTGCATCTACAAGTTGATCGGTGATGGCTTGTCCTTTTATTGTTTTTCCCTCAACATACTAAATATCATACTCACTAAGTATCATAAGCCATTTAGCTAGTCGTCTTGTCAAGGTTGCCTTACTGAGAAGATTTTTCAATTGGTCTATCTTGGCAACAAGCTTTGTCTGATGATTCAACATGTAGTGCCTAAGTTGTTGAGTAGCAAAAACTACCGCAAGACAAGCACATTCTATAGGACTGTAATTGAGTTCATAACTGACCAAGGTGTGATTGATATAGTATATTGCTCGTTCACAACCTTCATCATTATTTTGTGCAAGTAATAACCCCAGTGCTGATATAGTTGATGAAATGTAGAGGATGAGATGTCTCCCATCAACATGTGGCATTAAAATCGGTGGCACTAATAGGTAATCCTTAATCTACTGGAAGGATTCCTAACACTTATATCTATCCACATGAACGGTACACCTTTTCTGAGCTAGTGTTGAAATGGATGTATTTTGTCAACTAGTTGTGCAATGAATCTTCTAATAGAGTGGAGTCTTCCTTGCAATGTGCATAGTTGACCTATGTTGGTAGGTGGATTCATCTCTATTATAGCTTTGAATTTGGTCGGGTCAACTTCGATGCCTCGTCTAGAAATAATATAGCCTAGGAGCTTTCCCAATGTCACTCCAAATACACACTTCTTTGGATTTAGTCTTACTTTGTACTCTTCCAATATTTTGAATTTTTTGTCTGACTCGCAAGTGGTCGCCTCGTGTCAATGATTTTTCTAGCAAGTCATCCACATAGTCTTCCATTAGAGTATGCATGAGGTCATGAAAAATTATTTTCATAGCAAATTTGTATGTAGTCCTAGCATTTTTTAGTCCAAAAGGCATGACATTCCAACAATAAGTTCCCCAGGGACATGTGAAGGTTGTCTTATGATAATCTTCAAGAGATATTTTTATTTGGTTGTATCACAAGAAGCCATCCATGAGGGACATCTCATAGCCAGTTGTCAAGTCCATAATTATGTCAATGTTCGACAAGGGAAAATCATCCTTCGAGCATGCCTTATTCAATTCTCAAAAGTCGGTGCAAATACAGATCCTACCTGTTGGTTTTGTCACTGGTACAAGGTTAGATATCCACTTTGCATAGTTGATAGATCTAATAAAGCCAACATCTAGTAACTTCTTTAGCTTGGCCTTGACCAATAAAGCAATTTGTGGGTGCATCTTCCTCAGATTTTATTTGACAGGTTTGGCATCATGGAATAATGGAAAATGGTGCAATACCAACTCATGATCTAGTCCAGGCATGTCAGCACAGGACCAAGTGAAATTAATCTATCGCTCTACAAAGAAATCACAAAACTCGGGTTGCTCTGATTCAATCAACGATGTTGCAAAGTGGATAACTCTGGGATTTTCATTTGTGCCAATGTTGACTTCCATAGATTGTTTTGATAAGAATTGGTTAGTTCTCTTGGTTAATGGGAAGAATTTCCAACCCTCCATCCTTGGGCACCTTGAGGAGGTTTTCACCCTCGAATATGTCCTTTCTTTTTACTTTTTCTTTGTCTAAAGGTGCCTTATGGTTTTCACCTAGAGACTCATCATTTTTTGTTTTATCATTTTTATTTTTGCAACTAGAGGGGTGGACAAACTCTCCAAAGTATGTCGTGTGGTCTAAGTCAATGGTAAATCCAAATTTATGATCGCCACTAAGAATTCCTTCTCGTAATCCCATGAACTTAGGGATGGCTTTGTCATTCTTGAATACATCTAAGACGGGTGGTCCTTGTTGGTTCCAATCGATGAGTTGGGGTAGACTAAAGGCATGCCATCATTGATAGTGTCAAGGTTTAGAGAGGACAAGGTAAAAATGAAAGTATTGTCAAGGTCTCGGGTCATGGTGTCAGATAAGTCAAGTTTGGAAAACATCTCGACTATATCATATTCACTAGAGACAAGAGAGTCCAATTCATATTCATTAGAGTCAATCTCGATATAGTAATTGTCATATATCTCGAATGGTTTGGGGGTGTTAGGTGTTGTGGATGTCTCGATATTCTCAAAAGTACTTACTTCCTCAATCGAAAGTACCTTAGTACTAGGAGCACCAATATTTATTGGTTTAAACCCTATCCCTAGGCCTTTTGGTCACTTAGATACTGACAAAGGTTTTGTCATCCCACTTTTGTTTAATCCAAGTCCACTATGTCCATCATAGCCTTTGTTCTTTATTATTTCAAAACCTTTGCCATATTGTTCAATGAGTATTTGTGTGGTTGTAAGAGGTTCTTCTTCTTCTCTATATAGCCAAGAGGTCACTTCTTCTTTGTTAATAGCTTCTTTGCTTAGATCCCCCCATTTTGTGAAAGTGGTTATGGGAGGTATTCGAATAATGACCTTAGATTGTCTCTTGTCTACTGTCAATTTTCCATATGACTTAGGAGACGTCAGCTTACTGATGTAATAAGATGTCTTCATGTGATATTCACCACACCCCTTGTCTTGGACCTCAATTATGGGATCAAAGGGTGGATTTTTGTAGGTGGTTGCTTCGGATAAGGTGGAAGGGTTAATATAATGAGATGAAGAGGATGACGAGACTTCCCAATTTATGGGAAATTTTTGTTTAGGTGTTCCTCTCAAATTGTTGCAATATTAAAATCAGTCAAGATCACCAACAATTGTGATCTCGGTGCCATTATATTGGAATTTGAGGCATTGGTGGTAGGTGGATGGTACGACCTTTGTGGTGTGGATCCATGGTCGGCCAAGGAGGAGATTGTATGGGAGATCAAGGTCCAAGACTTGGAATGTAGTGTCCATGATAGTAAGTTTAACTCAAATTGGTAGTGTTATAACACCCTTGGAAGAGCATTCTTCATCGTCATAAGCTTTGATAACAACACTCTTTGTTGTGTATATGTTGGGAATTAGTGTTCACATGATTATTGATAAATTACGATGTGGTAATATTACTATATGTAAATAAGTTGGTTGAATGAACAATTCAATATAAAAAGTATTTTTAGTGGGTTACGTGAGTTATACTCACCCCACTTAAATAGATTTTATAATTAAGTGGTTTCATATATTGTAGTAAAACTACAATCTATATATGTAAACTAAAGTATGGTGTGAAATATTCAGAAACACGAGATTATTTATGTAGAAGATTATATGCTTCAATTATTTTGTACTATATTTTCTAATATGGTATCAGAGCTACACTATTCTATGGGCCTGTCATTTAGTAATTAGATAGATTCGAGGGAATATTAGCATTTTGAATGCCTTGAATCTTGTAGCAATTAGGAATTAAGCTTTGGAGATCAATAGCAGCATTTGTGCAAGATTGGCTACACCTCCCGGGTCCTTAGCGGCATTCATCATAGAGTGGGGCCTTTGCATATCAATCACGACACCCAGACCCAAGTTTGACTGCAGTCAAAGATCAAGATCAGTATCGAGTTTGGGCAAGCTGATCATAGCATCTCCTATTTGTGGTCATATCTCATTACAGAATCATACATGGAATAGTGACGCACACACAGAGCGACTCATAATTCATCAATATTGGAGATCAATATCCTTGACATCAGGATCGCTGTGATTACCATCTATAGCACATGGTTTCACATCTTCTGTGATATTCAAACCAGACACAAAGTCATAGTAAGTTTGTACAACACGGCACGTCATCCTTTGCACATTGATATAAATTGAATTCTCTGAGAAGAGTCGATCGGTGATCCCGTTGGAGCAAAGCATTTCTCCTTGTGCGCAGAGGTTTCAGATTCATCTCAGAGGCATCGAGAGCACCCATTGGTATCGTATTTGTTTCTCCAGACCTTTGACCTATTGCATAATAGAGGCGCCAGCATTGGACTCGCCACCTCTTTGAAGCTTGTGGATTCATATGATCTACTCGAGTTTGACCTTCAATAACTCGTGGTTTGTGTAGCACATCATCTTCCTTCTAGATCGGCATTCTTTCTTTGTGTTTGACTGGTATTCACATAGATCTCTGTATTAAGGCATATTTCAGATCGATGTTTGATGCGGTAGAGCTCTTCCTTGTTGGTTGTTGGGAGCAGTGCATTAACTCTGATCTGGGTTCCGCGTGTTGAAGGGATCGGTGCTTCTTGCTATTGGCTGTAGCATTGATAAATATGCACCCTTACTGGTGGATTGGCGACCCATCTATAGCGCATTAGAGAGATCATAATATTGGCAACCGACTAGAGACGTGATTGCTTTGCTTTCGACACTATGATTGGTTGGAGAGGCATGTTTTTGTATTGCATTTTGGTAGTTGTCTTCTATTAGGTGCATTCTTGGTTAAATATGACACCTTTGGCTTATTCATGCTTAAGTTGAAGTTAAGTCGATTACCATTAAGTCAAGTGAATCATTTTAAATAGTAATTTTGTATTATTTAGTTTCATTTTTTAGAATTTAGATCCATCTTAATGAGTTTTTATTATCGTAAGTGAATCATTTCAAAAAGTAATTTTGTATTATTTAGTTTCATTTTTTAGAATGTAGATCAATCTTAATGAGTTTTTATTATCGTCAAGTCCTTCAAAATTTAAAAATTATTTCAATTGAATCAGAGTGCATGATCGGTGGGTACCCGACACTCCTTGTAACAAGTTCACATTATGGGGGGGATTATATTTTTTCCTTATAATTGTTGGAATAAGCCTCAAAAGACAAATTTGCTAAGTAGCAAACTTATTGGAGGCGGGAGGAAATGGAGGAAGGAGGACAATCAATGTCCTCTCGTTAGTCACCAACGACGAGGTCACTCATCAGCTTTGGTGGCATTTTATTTTCTAGTATGCAACTTGATATGATTTGTTTTTCAGTGTTACAGGTTGTGTGGATAAGTGGAAATTTCACATTGTGGGGGGAATATAACCAATGTTCCATTCCCTTTTGCAATATGAATTTTGGTTCCTATATAACTTCCCAAGTGTAAAATAGTGTAATGAACAAAAGCACTAATGTAATACAATTCATGGATCTTGAAAGGGTTTGTGGGAGGATACAAAAAACCACACAAGGGGGACAGTTGGTGGATTCTTTTTCATGTCCAGGTTTGTGGTAAGCCTGTGTGAAAACCATGAAAGGTTGATGGGAGGTGCCTTTCATTTTGAATCAAGATCATGAGCCTGAAGAGAGTTGGGCCTATTGCAGATGTAGGTTTGAGTTCTTACCACGTGTTCACACTAAGGGGGGGGGGGAATGTTGGGAATTAGTGTTCACATGGTTATTGATAAAATTACGATGTGGTAATATTATATATATAAATGAGTTGTTTGAATGAAAAACTCATATTAAATAGTATTGTTAGTGGGTTACGTGAGTTGTACTCACCCTGCTTAAATAGATTTTATAGTCAAGTGGTTTCCTAGATTATAGGAAAACTACAATCTATATATGTAGACTAAAGTATGGTGTGAAATACGCAAAAGCACAAGATTATTTGTGTAAAAGATTATATGCTTCAATTATATTATGTACCATATTTTCTAATATTCTACACATGCTTCAGAGAAGCCTAATGCCTTTACCAATTTGAGGGTACAAATGTTCAACCTTGCTCCATTGTCTACTAAGAGCCATCTAAATTTGTGTTTACGGACGAAGACTTCAAGGTGTAAGGGATCATTATGATTAGTCTTTTGGGAAAAATAATCTTGGTCAGACAAAGTGACATGATGAGAATTAGCCAAGTAGCCCACCGTCTCCTAGAAGCGATTGACATCAAGTTCAATGGGTACGGTAGTATCCTATAAGGCTTTGTCAAGAATGGCCCTGTGTTTGGGTGATATACGCAACAACTCAAGGATAGAGATTTATGCAGGTGTCTTCCCCAAATGGTCTAGTCGATTGTATTAAGGCTTTGGTTGTTGTTGTTTTGGGGGAGCACCTTGGAAAGTCACCTTGGTTCGATGGTATTGGTGGCAAATTCTGGTGGTTTCTTGATAGTAATGGTATTGACATAATCGTCTACAACTTGAATATGATGGATGTTAGTGTATTCATATTTGGCATTGGTATAGTTGAAAAAATTATTGGTCTTAGAGCCTGAATTGGAGGCCTTTCCTTTGCCATGGTCATGTAATAGATCCATAAAGACTTTAAGGTCACTATTGGAGGTTTGTTGTCCATCGACTTCTATAATGTTATTTTCAATGAGGTCCTGAATGATATTTTTCAATTGTCTGTATTGTGAAGTGGTGTGTCCTTTAATTCGTTGATAGTCACAAAAGGAGTCATCATCCCAACATGAAGGTTTGAATTGCCTTGGGTCATATGGTTTTGCATCAAGAAGTTATATGACATTTTGTTGCAATATTTGTTTGAGGACTGATTCGATTGGCTCCCCTAAGGGAGTATATTTACGTCTTATGGGAAACTTCCTTTGGGTTATTTGCTCTTGCATGTTTTGGATGAAATTTGTTGTGTGATTGGGAACACGTGGTGGGTTGTTTGATGTGTTGGTTCCCCTAAGTGTGATTGTAAGACCTATTTGTATTTCCTTGGCATTCACTACTCTGTCATTGGTGACAATTTTTTTTGTGGGCCCAATATTTATTCTTGTCATTTGAAGAGTTTTGGGTAGCCATGTTCTTGTTGAAAATTTTGACATCTCCCTTGTCAATAAGTGCCTTCTCAAGTATGATTCCCTTCTCTACAAAGTCTGCAAAGGAGGCACAACAATGCATTCACAATTCGTATCTCAAATTTCAATTAAGGTTTTACACTGTAAGAGAGGGGGACCAACTATTGCAAGGCCCCAGGCCATGAAAGGCCAAGAGCGGTAAGGTTTCCCTAACTTACCTCAATTTAAAGGAAGGTTAGGATAGGTGGGATGAGAATGATGAAAACTGTGGGGTCCATCAATCAATCTACAAACTCGAGAGTTGAAAGGAGACTAGGCGAGTCGATCTTCAAAGTCAACTCTATGTCTCAAGTAGCTTTCTATCAGAGGACAAAAGCGTGGTTCTGGGATGACAGCGCGGTGCACTAGCATCTCACAGGTGTGCTGACGTCTGTACGGCCAAAAAACCAAAGAGACGAGGTTTAAGCTCTGAAAAAGGGCTAACATCCTAGTTTAAGAGTTTCGGGATGTGTAGAATAAGACTAAGAAGAGTGAAATGTATAGACGAATGTGATAAAAGAAATAGATTACTGCAAGGGTGAAGAATATGATTTTGTACAATAATCTTCTCGCCAGCTTGCTCCAAGATCTCTCCACCTGCACACAACAAAGAGGGAAAATGTCAAGGGATTGTTTAGGGGTTTGCCTCAGTCAAACCCTTGTTTTGGTGTTTCCACCTCCACGGACAACCAAGTTTGCAATGATAGAAATAATGATAAAGAAGGGAATACAAGCTACGTAAACAAAAGGCACTACAAAATAGTACATGCTTACTCAACCAAGATGATAGAGAAGATAAGAGGAGCTTACCACCTCCGTCCAAAGCGTTCAAGGCTTGTGGAGGAGAAAATGAGAGGAACTCAAGCCTCTGTTGCAATGGTGTATGTCATGTGCTTGCACTCTCAGAGTGATGGAGTAGTGGATTGCTGCTATGGAGTGTGAAGTGTTGCTACAAAGCTTGAAGTGAATGAATGGAATGGAGAGAATGCTCAAAAGATCTTGCAAAACTTGAGAATGGATGAGAGAGTGAAGAATATGAATGAAGAAGATGAAAAATGGCCATATTTGGGTCGGCCAGTCGAAGAGGTGTGTTACACTTCGACTTCCAATAGGAAGTGTAACATCTTTGCAGACTCCAACCACAAGAATCTACTAGGTATGTAAGTGCGTCGCGCAGATGTCTGCGCACCGCACGGGCATCCCCGATAGAAATGCCTCCACCGACACACAAAGTAAGCACCAAGTGGGATGTGAGCAATGAGCTTAAGTGGAATTAAGCGTCTGCCTTAGGTTTTCTAAAGTGTAAGGGGGTAAAGGGGAATTTGCGTTAGGGGTGCAAATTCGCTCCCATACATTTTTCCCTCACTTTAGCGAGCACGAGTACTAATGATTGCTTTGATAAAGTGGAGTAGTAAGGAAGTTAACAAAGTAAGAGATGTATACCTAAATTGACGAGGAAGCAAAGCATGGTTTGGAAAAGTCAGAAGTGCAGGAAAGGAATTCATAGTTCCATAAAACTATAAAGTTGAAGAACAAAAGCACCTCACAAGCTCTTGTCTTGCAAGGGAGGTATCCTTCAAGAACTCTCACATGAAGGAGACCGAGCAAAGGGGACTCCACAAAGTCAGATATGGTGACATGTTTACCCACAGATAGAACATGTCAGGAAGCGGTCGTGCAGGCCAGTGAACGGACAGTCATGCAGACCATCGCTAAGTTGTAAGACTCTCAAAGGGATCCCTCGGGAACCCTTCATAAGGAAGGAGGGTCCACTCAAGGGACACACCATTTGAAAAGTGAATTCTAGTCAGGCTGCCCCCGAGCTAGACATAAGGATGCAAAGTAGGTCTAGTCAAGCTACCCCCAGACTAAACAGGAAGAAGTAAGACTGGTCTAGTTGGGTTGCCCCTAAGCTAGACGCAAGGATGTGAAACCGGTCTAGTCGGGCTACCCCCGGGCTAGACAACATATAATTTTGCTGAGAACATTCGAAGGGGTCCCTTGGGAACCCAATGTGAAAGGAAGGGGTCCGCTCAAGGGACACACTGTTCGAAAGCTGATGTCTTCTTTCTCGAATCAATTCATCATCAAGGAATCCTTTCTAAAGATGTCCACTTCATCAAGGAATTCGAAAGGAAGGATATGCGCCCATGCGAGGGGAAGACTAAGACCGTTCCCGCTTCAGAGGAAGGTTTCCAGGTCCTTTCTTTACGAACCCATGATGAAGGAAACATGTTCCATTAGGGTTTTAAGTTGAGAATGCAATTCTAGAGAAGAAGCGTGTGAAGGGTCTTCGAGAAAAGATTTGTTTGACAACGAATGCATTTTCTATAGACCAAGTAATGTAGAAGTAACGTTGTCACACATGAAAGGGAAAACTCAAGAAAAGAAGAGAGAAATATGAAGAGAAAGGTAAAAGAAAATAGATCACACACAAAGGGCACAAGGGGAACTGATTTCGCGGGGTCAAATCTGCCTTTATTTATATATGTAGTAAGTAACCACGGTGTGAGGCGAAAGATCATCAATCCCCAACTAGATCAGGAAGAATGTACAGAAGACAAAATAAAGAAAAAAATTGGGTCAACATGGAAGGAGGCCTAAATGCTCCTGATGCTTTGCATCGTCCCCAATTTACCCAAAATCAATCACAAACATGGAAGAATGAAGATACATAAAGAGGAAGGTTTACAACACAAACACTATGCTTGTATCCAAGCACCAACATGGGTGACGAGGGTCATCTAGGCACATATAGGTGCACGATCATGAAGGAACACATCATAACACACACACACATTTAATCTAAAGATCAAGAAGAGGGTCTCCCCCTAACATTGGTTGACCAGGAGGTTGTCAGCTTCCCACTCTAGATCATCATAATAGGAAGGATGACTGGTTCCTTCCCTAGGACATAACAAGTCAACTTGGGGCCACCTTTCAGAGAAGGTGGGCTCTTCTTATGTCCTCCATTGCTGGAGGGACCATGCTCTACCTTCTTCTTCATCAGAGGAGTTGAACTCCCCATAGATGAAGTAAGGAGGGTCGAAGGAGAAGAGGAAAGAACCGTAGTGGATACAACCAAAGTATTAACCATATCCACGACCTTTGGGAAAGGTGAGACATCTGGGATGAAATTCAACAGAGGCGGCTCCACAGAAGGAGTGATAAACACTTGCACCTTTCCAGGTGCATATGTGCTTGCAGCGAAAGCCGAAAGTGATATAGAGTTAATTTGGATAGAGATGGGAGGGGGGAGAGGAGGACACAACAAGAGGTGTGGTCATCTCCTCCTCCTTCTATAGGGAGGCTTTCTTAGATAGGAGAGCCTTTTTTCGATGCTTGTGCTCGCGTGCAAGGCGGTTCCTACAACTCTTCGAGCCAGAAGTCGAGGCTTGCGAAGGGACAGAAGGTTTTTGCTAAGCCATGGGAGTGTCCTCCACAACTGTTTCCAACGAAAGGATAGACTCTTGGATGGGAACGAAAGGCACAGGTTCGGAAATGATAGGAAGAATCAACTCTAGTGCTTCAATGGCGAGCCTTTTCCCATTCATTTTTTTAGAAACAGGAACAATAGGAGGCCTTAGAGGTTGATACAAAGAGGAATCTCCACATGGGCCTTTATGTCTCCCATACCGAATGGACCTAGGCTCCATGGGTAAGACAAGAAGCTCGAATGCAGGACGCTTGGCCTTTCACCAAGCAGGCACCATGAGATTCTCTCGAAAGCGTGAGACAAAAGAAGATGGCACCACGACAGGGTGAGAGGAAGCATCGGGCTGAACAATGGAAGGGGAAGGAGGATCTCAGGACCACTTCTCTTCTTCTCTTCTACGTGCCTTGGTGGCATCACTGTCAGCTTTCAGACAAGCTCTATGTGAAACAACATAAGGCGAAGGAGGGTACCTCACTTTTGGCCTAGCACACCCTTTCTTATAGTTTTGATATGTACGATACAAGAGCTCCTTCCTAGGCGAGAGAGGACCAAGAGATGCAGGCCATAAGTAATCTAGGGTATAGCTTCCATGTGAAATCGGTGGTCTATAACCGGTGTCATGGACAACATGTACCGAACCTCCATGAACAAACTTTAGACACTTGTGCACAGTTGAGGGAACTGCATTCATAGACACCAACCAGGGGATGCCTAGCTTCACTCTAAATAGTTTAGACCCTGGGATGATGTTGAACTTAAGGCTCACAGATTGAGGTCCAACGAGGACCGATAGGACAATACTCCCTATAGGAGGTACGAAAAGTTTGTCATGTGAGAAGACGGTACTCTTAGGTGCATCATATCCATCTTTATGTAGGAAGTTAATTCGCATGATCTCCTCAGTTATGATATTCACTTGAGATGTCAGATCAATGAGAACACCTGCTATAGTATTCCCATTTATCCTTGCAGGAATGTAAAGAGGAGATGGTTCTCTATTGAAGCCCATCGGCAGGTCCTGTGAAGTGAAGGTTATGCTAGTACCATTACTCACAATCTGTGTGGAGAGAATAGGTTGGTTTAAGAAAGAGGTCATCGCAGACATCAAATAGTACCTCTATAAATCCCCTAAGGTCTATGAGATAGGATAGTGACCCAATCAAGGTTTTGTTGCACAACACCGTCGGAACCTTCCAACTATGCCTACTAGGGGTCGTAGATTGGGTTGTAAGATAAAATCTTTACAACATTCACACCTACAACACTCCTAGAACATGAGGAAAGGGACTTTCAATATCATAAAATGAAACCAAAATGGTTCATGTTGTGTTCACAAAAAAATGTAAGAGAGGGGGACCAACCACTGCAAGGCCCCAAGTCATGAAAGACCAAGAGCGGTAAGGCTACCCTAACTTACCTCAATTTAAAGGAAGGTTAGGATAGGCGGGATGAAAATGATGAGAATTGTGGGGTCCTTAAAGCAATCTGCAAACCCGAGAGTTGAAAGGAGACTAGGTGAGTTGATCTTTGGAGTCAACTCTGCATCTCAGGTAGCTTTCTATCAAAGGACAGAATTGCGGTTCTGGGATGACAGCACGATGCACTAGCGTCTCATAGGTGTGTTGGAGTCTGTATGACTATAAAACTAGAGAGACGAGGTTTAAGCTTTGAAAAAGGGCTAACAACCTAGTTTAAGAGTTTAAAGATGTGTAGAATAAGACTAAGAAGAGTGAAATGTAGAGAGGAATGTGATAAAGGAAATAGATTACCGCAAGGGTGACGAAGATGATTTCGTACAACAATATTCTCACCAGCTTGCTCCAAGATCTCTCCACCTACACACAACAAAGAGGGAAAAGTTGGGGAGCTATTTAGGGGTTTGCCTCAGTCAGACCCTCATTTTGGTGTTTCCACCTCCACGGACAACCAAGTTTGCAACGATAGAAATATTGATAAAGAAGGGAATATAAGCTACATAAATAAAAGACACTACAAAATAGTATGTGCTTACTCAACCAAGATGATAGAGAAGATAAGAGGAGCTTACCACCTCCGTCCAAAGCGCTCAAGGCTTGTGGAGGAGAAAATGAGAGGAACTCAAGCCTCTAATACAATGGTGTTTGTCCTGCGCTCGCACTATCGAAGTGATGGAGTAGTGGATTGCTTCTATGGAGTGTGAAGTGTTGCTACAAAGCTTGAAGTGAATGATTAGAATGGAGAGAGTGCTCAAACGATCTTGCAAAACCTGAGAATGGATGAGAGAGTGAAGAATATGAATGAAGAAGATGGAAATGGTCATATTCGGGTAGGCCAGCCGAAGAGGGGCGTTACACTTCGACTTCCAATAGGAAGTGTTACGTCTTTGCAGAATCCAGCCGCAGGAATCTGCCAAGGACGTAAGCATGCCATGGGGATGTCTATGCGTCGCATGTGTGTCCCTGACAAAAATGCCTCCACCGACACACAAAGTAGGCACCAAGTGGGATGTGAGCAGCGGACTTAAGTGGAATCAATCCTTCGCCTTAGGTTTTATAAAGTGTAAGGGGGTACAAGGGAATTTGCGTTAGGGGTGCAAATTCGCTCCTATACATACACAAACATGACAACTTTTTTGCTTTTTGGGTATTTCTACGGGACATCTACTAGCCAAACTCCTCCATCATTAGAAGAATGTCACAAAGTTTTTGCCTTCTTCTTATGTAGTGTGACATAGGGTGGAGATTGTTATCTCATTATCAATGTTTAATGCAAAGTGTTCTACAAATTTATCATCCAAGTCTCCCCATGTATGTACTCTCATTGGTAAGTGAGAAAACCACTCAAGTGCTTTTCCTGTATGACTTCGTGGGAATAATCTCATTAGATATGTGAGTTCATGTGCAATATCTATGCAAGTTGTAGAAAACTCTCTCACATGTTCAATAGGGTTTCCTTCCCTCTATATTTAGGAAAGTTAGGCATGACATAGCCATGTGGGAAGGGATTCATGTATAGAATTTTGTCAAATGGGTATGGACATAAGTATTTTATAGAGTATTTTTTCTTGTTTGATACTTGCATATTCTCCACTTGTTGTTGCAAAAAGCATTTGAGTTTTTAAGATGTCTACTTGGGTCAATGATGTGTCTTATGTATTGTGATAAAAGTCCATGTTGGCATTGTGTAACCCAATATTGTGAGGTGGATTTTGATTGGTTGTGAATGTATGTGATGGATTTTGGTTTTGTATATGAGGAGTGAAAGGTGGTATTTGGTTATGAATGTTTTGGTTGAAAGTTGGAGTGTGATTTGTGTAGGGAGGATTGGATTGTGTTTGCCATGAACTTGCAAAAGTGTGGCCATATAAGTTTTGGTTGTCATGTTTTATGAAAGGTCCTTGTGTATTGTGTTGTGTATACATACTAGGAGTAGGTCCTTATTGTGATGTGATGGTATATTGAGGGGTCCCCATGTTTGGTATAACATTTATCTTGGGATTTTTAGGACCATTAACAACAATCTTAGGTCTTTTTCATGTCTTGTTTAAACCCATGACAAATGGATTGAAAGATGATGCTCCCATAGCTTTAGATGTGGAAAATGGATTAAGTGTAGTGCTAAAGGGTTGTGTCATAGATTGTGTCATGGTCTGGGTCGTTCCTTGTTTCATTATTTAGGTGCCAAATGGTGATGTGTGAATTGTTGTCGAGTCTTGTGTGGAACCTCCTAATGGATGGAAGTATTGAATTGTGGGATGGATCCACTAAAGGTAGACATACTATGTCCTTGGTTTTTTTTGTTTGGGGTAGGCATTGCTTGGAGTCTGTTGATATAAAAGCCATGTGGTAGTGCAGCTCCTTCATGTAATAGTTTAGCTAAGAAGCATTGTGGGTCTAATGCCACTATCTCATTCATAAAGCAGGCTATTTTGGGATCTTGTGTGGCATCCTCTACTTCCTCTATAGTCACATGACCCTCTTTGTCTCTTATTATGAACTTTTCAAATGGATTGGGAAATGATTTTTGTGGTCTAGGCACCCCATGGGAAGAATTACCAAAAGGGTTGACAAACTCATCTTCTTGGGGGAAGTCCATCTCTTTTCATTTATTTTGCAACCTTGTTTCGACCATAAAATACTTTCAAGGGGGAGGTGAATGTGATATGATGTCCAAGGTATGACAATGCAAAGGTATGACTATAACTAAGGTTATGCAACTATGTTTTTGGATTTTTCAAAGTATAGGGGATGTCTAATGTTGAGACCAAGATAAATAGTCAAAGTGACAATATTCAAGATGTCAATGGGATAGTGTCACAATAAGGTCAATATCTATGGTGTGTTTAAGACTAGGTATGCAAGATGACTATTTTTTTATTTTTATAGGTATAAATGATGTCTAATGATGATACCAAGATAAAGATTCAAAGTGACAATAGTCAAGATGTCAATAAGATAATGTCACAATGAGATCAAAATCTATGGTATGATTTAGGACTAAGGTATGCCAAATGTAATGCAAATATGAGATGATGATGGAGGGGGATGGTAATATGACCTAAAATGATGACTAAGATTATGAAAACTAAGCACCTTATGGTAAACCTAGGGTAAGGCCACTAACCAAACTAAGGTAGCCAAGGAGACAAATCTAATTTATCAAGACCTCAAGGATGATAAAGACTGAAATGACAAGTTGACAAGGTGGCCTCAAACTAGCCTTGTGAGTTGAGGAGCTAACCTAAACGATAAAGGAATAAATTGATGGGAAAGTAAGGTCATGATAAATCAATTTTTTTGTAACTATGGATTGCTCTAAAGTTTCATGAATTTATAAAGCCAAAGTCTACAGTAAGGTATATACAAGCTAAGAGATGGCCTAATGTTTGACCTATGGCTAATGTAACTAATGCAAAGGTGTGGTAATGGATGGACTAAAAATGACAGGTCTGATGATTGCAAGTCTATGATCAAAGGACAAGATTGTGCTTAGGAATTGATCAAAGAATGGACCGTTTCAAGTTCCCCTAAAATTTTCAATAGCTAGCAATTGTGTCATTCTAATTATTAGATGCAGTGTTTTGGGAACTAGTTGCGTTCTTCTATTTTTAGTATTTGTAGATTTCTAGACAATAGTTATGGTGAAATATAATTAGTTGCGAGCAACAGTTTGTTTTGACCCTAAATTGATTGGTTTTGAATCAATTTGGATCTAATTTTTTTGAAGTCTAAATAGAAAACACTATAAAGAGTCTGAAAACAATTGGGTTGGTCTAAATTTCCAAGAATGTGTTTTCAATGTGTATGTTCGGAGGTCATTCACCTCAAATTTCCATGGGTGAAGCACATATCGAATACAAAATCATACACATAAAAAACTTAACTATCCCTGAGGTCGATGGCCAATGGTGACACTCTTAGACCTACTCTAGGAATCTCCTTCGATGCAAGCGATGGACACCCTTTCGGGTTATGTATCACCTTCTATCTATGAACATGGATGGTAGGGGCCTCTTGCTATGGAAGGATACCACAAATCACCCTCTCCGTGGAAAGTCACCAATTTCAACTAGTAGCTTATGTTAAGCCAGGGATTTTCATCTCACGTAAGGGAGCCAAATGTTAGGCGTAAAAATCTTATGGGTGTGGTGCTACACCCCTACACTAAGAACATTTCCAAAACTCAATCAAAAGGGTGGCTTCTAACTAGTTTTTCTATTAGTTACAACTTAGGGACATACCTCCCAACAACCGTAACAATTGGGCAACAAGGTTGTTCAGAATCAGGTTTCCCCTATCCTTTTATTTATCAGCCTAAGGGAAAAACCCATTGGGGTCATCAAGGAGTTCTCCGTACGGATGTGTCTCACATTGGTAGGCCCACTCTAAGGGTAAAACAAAAGCGAGAAAAGTATATTCTTTTTAATCTCCAAGATCACACAAAGCACAAGGAGAGAGCATACACAACACACTTGACTCACACTTGCATGGTGTTCATTAACCTTAAAATAAATCCAAATGTGTGGGTGATGATGCAAATGTTAAGAGATGTTTGTTATTTTTAAGATCACTAAAATAGTGTGAGAGAAGAGCATACACACCTCTACAAAAAAATGCAAAACCACAAAACAATGAAGACAATAATTATTTTAGGTCCCCAAATCAAAATGTGAGAAAAGACACTTGATTCAAAGTTGTCAATTTGAAAGCCAATGAGTGAATATGCAAGGTTAATTTAAGCCCCAAATGAATGTGTTATGTAAATTGTTGTAAATTTTAAACTATATGAGTGAATATGCAAGTTGTGTTCATTTTAACCCATGAGTGAGATGATGCAGGTTGTAAATTTTAAACCAAATGAGTGAATATGTAAGGTTAATTTTAACCAAATGAGTATGGATAAACAAAATGAAATTACAAAATGAGACAAGATAAACAAGTTAGAAAAATAAAATGAAAATGCCTCCTTTCCACTTGTGCGACACGTTGCAAATCAAATATTAGACCCAGAAAATCCATAAACTATCGAATGCAAAAGACTAAAATTGAAAATTCGTAATGAAATGCAAGATTTTAGAGAACATGCAATTGTGTCATTGTAAATGATAGTTGCAGTGCAAGACCTGTTGACTGTGGCTTCTAGAATGGTGACTGCATCAATAAAATGCAGTGAAGATGATATCAGTTGCGTTGAACCCCTCAATAGTTGTGATGAATGGACCTGGAGCTACAAAAACACAAGAAATCTAACCAATCTTGACAAAACTAGAAACCAAGATGACATAATGATGATGTTAGATGATAAAACTTGAAACTACTAACCGAAAACAAGAGAAAAATCTAAAAATAGATGCAACAAATGATGTTCTTGAGTTCTAAATTGTTGTGGTGATGCCCTAAACAATTATGTTGCAATAACTTGTAGCTACAAAACACAAAAAAATGCAACCAATTTCGACAAAACTAGAGAGTAATATGATGAAAATTTGATGTTACCTAATAAAAACAAAAACCAGAAACCAGGAATAAGTGAAAAATCTAAAAATAGATGCAACCCAAATGATGTTTTTGATTTCCAAATAGTTGTGGCTTTCTAGATGTCAATTTGGTCACACTAGCTTTTGATAATTGCATCCTTTCAACTTGTAGTTGCCTCACAGACCTGAAAAACTCAGAATTTCTAAAAAATCCTACAAGATTTGGTTAGTTTCACGTTGGGTTCACAAATGTAATCTAGGATAAAATTCAGGTTAAGATAAAATAACATTAAAACTAAACCTATGAAGCCCTAAACCAACAATAGAGCACAATCCAACATAAGAAACATAAACACAAAGTAAATATCACCTATGCTATGGTTGCTTGACCTCCATTGCCCTTCTCCATTTTGCTTGAATGTACTTGATGCCCTCATTTTGAGTATGCAATAGTAGCCTAATGTCTATGATAGCAAAATATTGAAGATAGTTGTCTCACTAACAACATGTACTTGCACATGAACTAGATGTATGAAAATGACAAGGATAGGTGCCTTTTATAGAAAAGACAAATTTGAATGAAGGGTTGAATTCAATGTCAATAAGATATGTCAATCAATAGCCAAGATTGAGAGATGTAGTATGAAATAGGGTTAGGACAAAATTATGGCAATGTCAAGCAATGAATGGCTAAGATTGAATTATAAAATAATTCAATCAAGAGTTGAAATTGAACGAGATGTCAACAGATAAGATTGACATGGATAATGAGGTTGGCATAGAAAAAGAGGTTGTAGGAGAGATTCAAATAATTATAAAACTTTTTTTTAAATGAGTAATTAAATAATAAAATTATTATTTAATTATAGAGGACATGTGATAGGTTGACTTTCTCATTAAAAAATAATTTAATTCAAAAGTGGGGAATGAATAATTAAATAATAGAAACATTATTTAATTATAGAAGACATGTGACAGGTTGACTTTCTCATTAAATAACAATTTAATTCAAAAGTGGGAAGAAGATGACAAATTAGTAAACAATTAAATAAACAAAATTTATTTAATTTAACGATAGAAAAGGCTAGTGAATAATTAAATAATTAAAATAACTATTTAATTATAGTAGAAAGTGGTAAATAATTAAATAAATAAAATTTATTTAATTGTAGAGGAAAAAGACATTAGTGACACAACTAAATAAATAACATTTATTTAATTAATAAAAAGAGGAAATAAAAAGATAAGAATGAATTAATTAAATAATTAAAATTATTACACCAAGAGGCATTCCTATAGTGGCATCACATGTTTATAGATCCGTGCAAATAAAAAGAAATGACAGTTACAAAGTCTAGCAGAATTCAAATGCATGGTGGAATTCAAATGCACGCATGGAAGTGGAAGAGGCTTTAGTTACAAAATTGTCGTTGAAGCTGAGCATCAAATTTCATTCAAGTGTTTGGTCTATAATGAAAGAGGAGATGAGGAGGCTCAAAAGTAACGACAAAGATTAAAATTTCTTTGCATGAAAATCGTTTCAAACAATCGTGGGTGGCAGTGTAGTGCTTGTTATGCAAATGATGTTATATATGGTTTCCCATTTCAAAAATACATATTTTTGTCTTCTCTAGATGATAAATTTCCATTCATACCGCTCGCTTGTAGCTTTCTACATAGTTTTGGCTTTAGTTTTGTTTGTTTAAATTGGATTTACTTTTAAAATGGTTCAATTGTGTTTGAGAATGATTTTGTTGGTTGTAGTAAAAAGAGAACAAATATCCAGTGATTCAAGCAATCTCTGTCAGGAATTCTATCAAGCATATTAATCCTATTGTATGTGCCAATTCCTTTTACTTGAACAAGATTCTTGACCTGACCTGCTATTCCAAATGCACCATCTTCAAATATTTTCTCCAGCATTTATAGCTAATCCTGATTCATTTTTCTAGCATTTCTATTTCCAGTTTTCTTTTCTTACAAAAGATTACATGGCATTTACAAATATTGACAACATACAAAACAACAAGAACCAAAAAAATAGTTTTGAATGTACAAAGTCTTGATCACAACTAAAACAGTCATTAATGACTTCTCAAAATATATGTCCATCCTTCATGATTTCATCATCATCTTGCATATCTGAAGCCCTTAAGTCTATCAAGCCAATTGATTTTCTATAATATTTCCAACAAAATTTCATTTCAGATATACATATTTTGATTCATAATATTTGATGAATCCTACAAAATATCTGCATATAACCGTAGTTTGCATGTTGCAAAATACTCTTGATTGCATTTGGATGCCTCGATAAACACCATGAGGATTTAGTCATATTAACTCTTGCTTCATTCCATAATCTGAATAGCTTGAGCAAGGGCCCGAGACTTATTAGACTGAATAGAGGAAACAAGGGATATTGATGCTTTAGTTACTACTTTCTACTGCCCCTCCACCATTTGTATCTTCAAAATATCCTTTTTCCCAGCTTCAGACCAATATTGCAATCCCCTACTAATTTTGTCCCTTGTGTTTTACCCAAAATTATCTCTTGGGAATCTCTTCTACCCAGTTAATTTCTCAAGCCTAGAAACCCACTTTGGTGCTCTTGAAATCCTTGTTTTCCATTTTGATTATGCAAGGATCTTTTTGAACTTTCACATAATCATTCAGAGATTGTGTCTTCTTTTGAGTTGGTTCCCTCTACAACATCAAATGCTCCAAATCCCAATAGTAAGGTTGCATGTCCCAGTTCATTAATGCTTGTGACAAAGTCCTAAAAAACATAACTTGAAAGATTCTTTAGAAATTTCTAATGGACGTCTCGAAAGATTGTTGGGGGTACAAGTAATTTGTGATATAACGCTTTAAAGATGTGATACCAAACTACATTTTCTTTATTCATTATATTTGTCTTTATAACCAAAAGTGAAACAAAACTTTAAATACATATAACACCAACTTACAGTGCTAAAAAGACAAATGTGACCAATAAAGCAAATGTAGGCTTTATGGTACAACCATAACATAAATTTTAATTGGAAAAATCTAATCTTATGGTGGATATTTAAACTGAATTGTCCTTTTATTTTCTCGCTATTTATTTTGTCTACCAATGATTTGGAGAAAACATCGAGGACATATGTTTTTCCTTTATTGGTGATGATTACTTGAAAACTATTTGGTTGATCTCTTGATAGGTTCATTTTGTTCTCTTTAAAGCACCTGCTTAGAAGGAATGGGTGGAAGAAGCCAATGAGTTGTTTGAACAAGCTTAAATGTACAGTCAATAAAGGAAGCACAAGATTATTTTTATGGTTTGGTTATTAGGTTGAGGTCCATCATTTTGACATCAATATGGTTGTTGGATCATATGCTACATAGTCATTAGTTTTTCATCCTTATCTACATTTATTTCCACTTGTTTAGAGTCCTTTATGTTTCTCCCATTTTTGATGTATTTATTTCTCCATATGTATTTATTTATCTAATTTTCTTCGAATGAAAATGGAAGTTATGTTGTGTTTATGATTTCAATTGTATTGCTTAGATATGTATTCATATAAAAATAATTTTTAAATTAGACATAAAAAGAAGTTTCTAAATTTAAAAAAATTAAATGCAAAATAAATATTCTAAATTTATTATTTCATATAAAAGTAGTTTGTTAATTAGATATAAAAAGAAGTTTCTAAATTTTAGAAAATTAAGTGCAAAAGAAATATTCTAAATTTACTATTTCATATTGAAAAATTATAAAAAGAAGTTTCTAAATTTTAAACTTGGTAGGTGAGATACCTGATTTAAAATCTTTATTTATTTCCTTAAGGTATGGTATAAAGAATTTTTGTATTGATTTAAGCATGAGTGTATATTCTATTCTTATTTTGTTATTATCTCTCCTTTACTAAATTATAATAATAATAATAATAATAATAATATTATAAATTTTAAGAATATTGGGTAAAAAATAAATTATTTTTTCTTAGATAAAATAAATTACTAATATTATTAATGAGTTCATCTTCATCTTATCTTGATTACAAGTGATAAATGATATAAAGGAATATTTGTTTTGTTCAAAGTAGTAATTTGATATATTTGCATGATATACTTCCAAATTAGATTAAACATAGGTAAATTTGAAAAATATTTTAAATGACATAAATTCAAAATAATATTAATATTTTAAATGTATATTTATTAGGTTGTGTCCAAAAAATCATGCATTTCACATAGGATGGTTTATGTACTTCAAGCTCTTTTTCAAATGCACCCCAATATCCATAGAATGAGTATGCATCTTACATGTTTTAGAATTTAAGGTGTTTAGTGCATGTTATTGGTTATCTCATTCAAAATGCTACCACAAGCATTAAATTGTTCACAATAAATTAACTTCCAACTTAATTAAAGTGAAGGATGTAATAACACCATAAAAATAACACCAAGAAAGAAAATAAGAAAAAATGAATAAAAAAGAAATGGATAGAAAGCAATATCCTCTCACCTAGAGTGAGGGAAGCACTTTCATTCAAAGTTAGGGCTACAATTCAATTAGAGTTAGGGTTATGGCACAACTAGGGTTAGGTTTCGATAAGATTCGATTAGGATTAAGATTCAATTAAGGTTTCAATTAAGATTTGATTAAGATTAAGATTTAAATAGGCTTAAGGTTAGAGTTCAATTAGCATTCAACTAGAGTTATGGATTAATTAGACGTAGGGTTAGGATTAGAGTTAAATTAGATTTTGAATTAGAGTTTGGTTAAGTTTGGATTAGTGTTTAATTATAATTACAATTTAATTAGGGCTATGATTATGGTTAGGGCTTCAATTTATTTAGAGTTACGGTTCAAATAAAATTAGGCTTGAATTAGGCTTAGGGTTAGGGTTCAATTAGGGATAGGGTTAGATTAAGGTTAGGGTTAAAGTTATGGTTATGGTTAAGTTCTAATTATGGGGTATGTGCAAGATCATGATGGGCCAAAACGTGGCAATGAGAAAAATTCACGTTTTGAATCAGCTCAAAAATGCGGAAATGGCCTAGTTGACTTTTCTAGGTTCGGGTGACAGTACATCTACCCGAACCAAAAACCAAAGGTAGTTTCCACAAATCGGATATCCGATTTTTGGAAACTGTATATTAAAAAACAACCGACTCTTTAATTTCATTTCTCACAGTTTGACGCGGGTGCAAGAGGAGAAACCCAAATCCGATATCCGTTTTGATCCGATATTCGATTTGAAAGGTATGTATTTGGTTTTTTCGATTTTGTAATTGATTTTTCAATAGATTTTGTTAAGTTTAATTAGGTTTTATTAAAAAAAAATCAAAAATACGGTTTTCTATTGATTTTTTATTAAAACTTAATGTTTTGAAATGGATCTTGATTAAAAATTAGTGTTGTTGATGTATTTTTATCAAAAATAAGAGTTTGTTATTGATTTTTGTGAAAAAGTATGGTTTTTTTTGGATTTTTATTAAAAACTAGGGTTTTTTTACAATAATTTCGTTTATATTGTGTAATTTCAATTAGTTTAATTAGTTTTTAACTTTAATCAGGTATTATGGCTACGAATGTAAATCCACAAATGCCAAATGCTCCACCACCTCCACAACCAAATGCTCCACCACCTCCGCAGCCACCAATCGAAGACTTAATTGGTGAAAAATTGGGGCAATTGAGGGGCATTTGTGAAATTTATCAAACAATGCCTCGATTGAGAGATATGACAAACAAATTGAGAGAAATAATTAAAAATATAGAAACCCTCTCCACCCAACATAATTCCTTTTATTCGTGGCGAGAAGACATGAGGGAGTATTATCGATGTGGATTGTCTTACGATGATGTGAAAGATCTCCAAATAACCAAAGCCCAAATAGCCTCTTTATTCATTGACCCCCACACCGGTTTGCCAGTGAATGTTAATAGAACAAAACTTTCCATAAAATGGTGCATGCATAGGGACATTGTAGCTAACTTTTGGGATCGTTGGTGTATGGTTTTTGATAAACCACAGAACAATAATTCTGACATACCATTTTACTTTATTAAAAAAAAATATGTTGAGTTTGTGTTAGGGCATCATGTCAATTACTTTGACATTAAACCCTTCCAGGGCATCGGTGGAGGTATGCCCCAAGATAGACCAGGGGCAGTTAGAGTAGTCCCGTGCCCAAATGTTCCCCTTCCTCCCCTTCCTCCGCCACCTCCAATATATCATCCAAAGATTATTGAGGATGCATCCACACAGACTATTCAGGCTATTCACTCTTTGAGTGGTCATTTGGTTCCGCATGCTTCTACAGTAGCTCAGCCACATTTTGGTTATGTTGGTGAAAGCTCCAGTGCTGCTGCATCATCCTCCTCAGGTCCACATATTTGTGTGCCACATGCTTGCACTATGTGTTGCCAGATATGATTGGGTCCTCTTGTACAGCCCGCTGAGCATCCCTTGGACACTTCTGATTATGACCTCCATGATGTAGACATTATAGATCAGTCACAAGGGAGTGGAGTGCACCCTACAGAGTCCTCTCCTGCTAGAGAGGGAGATGCTGGAATAGTGACACAGGTAAGATTTAAGTTGTAATTTCATAACTTGCATTTGTTTTTAAATGAATATTAATAAGAGATAGTATCAAGTACTAATATTTATTTACATGGTCTATTTAACAGTTGATGTCTGAGGAGGAGCTCGCACGGGTGACTGATAACACCCTTAGGGCCATTTCATTTGGATTGGACACACACGTAGTATATATTTTCGCACTCACTCGTTTACATTTTATATTATATACTTGTTTGTCATTTGAATTGTCATTAATGAAATTATATAATAGCTTATATGTTTATCTTGTTTTCCTCCTGTAGGAAATACCCAATGTGAGTGAGGTGCAGCCTCGTCCAGACTATGGAGGCGCAAATCTAGATAAGGGGAAGGTAATTGAACTCAAATTGGATTGAATTAAGATTTTTAAGATCTTATATTGATTATACATACGTCAAAATAGATTGGTAGTTTTATATGTAGTTGTCAATTTTATTTACAGGCAATTATGAGCTTTATAGATATGTTGACAAGGGACACACCGCCTAGAGGAGTAGTTATTGGAACACCTCAAAGAGTAGGTGTTGAAACCCATCAAAGAGGAGGTGTCGAAACACCTAAAGGAGATAAAGAAAAAGATCAACCTAAAGAGGTACATGTGCTTATTTTATTTTGTGTTTGGTAAATAAGTTCTTATTACCAATAATCATATGCTAACTTGGATCAATTTTATGTTTTTGTTCATATATATAGATTGGCATTTCAAAAGTTGATTTGGTATATTCTAGGACTCTTGACCCTTTGAAGAGATGTATATTTCAAGTAATCAAGATTTCAATTTTAGATTTCAATAAAAATTCAATGTATATTGATTTTGATGTTAATTATTCGATTTTAAATTATATAGTATAACTAATCTCAATTGTGGTTTGAATTTTTCCTATGTAGCTACCTTCAGAGCCAACATGTGCTTCAAAGAGGCTCCATTTTGATGATCCACCAGTATTTTAGGATGAGATAGACATTTTGGCATGTAAATTTTGAATACATATTGAGATGGCATATGCCACATTTTGTAAAACTTTGTTTGAGTTGGTGTCGATGCCATTTTTGTATATGGACATACACTTGATTATTAGATAATTTGATATATAGAAGTTGACAATTGAAATTTAATTTGTTCCTCATGTGCATGATTAAACTCTTTGAAAATTTTATCTTGAGCAATGGTTAAATATCAATGTACAATAGCTTAAAACTAAATGGTTATATTATGTAGTTTATATTTATATCGCTGATTACATTGTATTACACATCTTTCAAACTCAAATCATTAATTCACATTGCATAACTAACAACTAGATGTTCATAGATGAAAAATTTTCAATTACAATATAGTTCTTACAAAGTCAACCTAAGCAGTTATGCAATTACTTCGCATTGCATAACTAAAAACTATGAGCAGTTGTCAATTGCATTTGTTTGTCATTGAATTCTATGAGACCACATTTCTTTGAAGTTTTTTTTCAAATATTCCACTGCCTTGTCTATGCTACCACATTTTTCATACATGACAGCGATCACATTAAGTTGTAATAAATTAAATGATAGCCTATGGCTATTTAATTTATACTCATTTTATTTAAATGGATGAGGCCAACTGATAGGGTAGGGTTGGATGGAACAATCATTGTTCCATGCTCTGGGTCTTGCTTGCAAGATCTCCTTGGTGTCTTACTTCATCACCTTAACCTTTAGGACCTTCTTCATGTTTAGGTACCCCTAGTTCTCCTAGCCAACCCCACTACCATCACAAATCAACCTACCAAGTCAATCTTGGTGCAATGTCTCTAACTCTTCCTTAGCCCTTAATCTACCCTAAAGACTAAAATTCTCCAAGAACTAAATCCCTTAATCTACCCTTAATCAGTAAAATGAGTTCTGAAACTCATTAAGCCTTTCCACTCCTTATCCTCCTGATCACTCCTGATCAAGACATGTTCCTAAGCCTCTAACTCTATCTCAATGGTCAAAAGAAACGAACTAACTACAAAAGAATGCTTGAATCGAAGAAAATAGCTACCTACTGTTCCACACAGTGCTTGGAAGACAATTGCATTATATTCTACACAATTCACAGTGTCAGGATCACTCCATTAACACACAATTCAAAGCAAAAACCAAAAAAATTACACAAATTTATCACTGTCTTCTCTTGTAATCATAAATTTCCAATAATGCAAAAGCTTCCAACCTTCCTCTCAGGTCGAGGCACACCCTATATAGGTCAAAAAAAGTAGTTATGCCTCCCCTTGGTCGGACATTATAGTTACCTTGTGGTAAATTTGCAAAAATGTACCATTTTACAATTTTTGCCAATGTCTAGTAAAATGATTTTCTAATCTTATCAGTAAAATGAGTTCCAAAACTCATTAAGCCTTTCCACTCCTTATCCTCCTGATCACTCGTGATCAAGACATGTTCCTAAGCCTCTAACTCTATCTCAATGGGCAACATGACCTTCAAGGTAACACATCAAAAACAAAAATTCATCCTAGACTTCCTAATTGCCTAGTGTTTTCTATGTGCTCCTGCACCACCGACCTTCCTTGATATTATTTTGTAAATTATTATTTTCAAGAGAGGTCGACCTCCTTGAAGAGTCACCTTATTTTGTATAAATACGAGGTGATGTTTGTTCATTTCCTCAATCAAGTTCATTCAACATAATTTTCAATCCAAGCAAACGTTTGCACTTGAGCAGCAACACTTCATCTTGCAACAGCAAGCCGATTTCAAGGAGAAGCACCCAAATACGTCGAATCGCTCCGAGCTGCATCGGGGTGACATTTTCCCTTAAGAGTCCAAAGTGCTAAAAGACAACAAACTTTGACGGACTATTTTTCGGAAACCGTGATGCTTACAGACTCTTTGTCTGAGGATATAGGATTGTGTTGAGACCATCTACAATAACCTCTCTCATTTTTTCTATCTCGAAGGCGTTTTCCCGTGGTGATGAGTTTTCAGTTGAGGCAAAAGTTGTCAAATGCAAGCAGTGTAAAGTTGCAAAGTGGTGCAACTTTCATTCTCGAACTCATACGACCCAATGAACTGTTCCAACACGTCCATATGGGTATGTTTACGCTAGGTATGGTTCTCTCTTGCACCCAAATACGTCGAATCGCTCCAAGCTGCATCGAAGCGGCGTTTTCCCTTAAGAGTCAAAAGTGCTAAAAGACAACAAACTTTGATGAACTATTTCTCAAAAACCATGATGCTTATAGACTCTTTGTCTAAGGATATGGAATCATATTGAGACTATCTACAATAACCTCTCTCGGTTTTTGCTATCTCAAAGTTGTTTTCCCGTGGTGATGAGTTTTCAGTTGAGGGAAAAGTTATCAAATGCAAGCAGTGTAAAGTTGCAAAGTGGTGCAACTTTCATTCTTGAACTTTTACAACCCAATGGATTGTTCTAACACATCCGGATGGGTACGTTTACACTAGGTATGGTTCTCTTTTGCACCCAAATACGTTGAATCGCTCCGAGCTGCATTGGAGCGGCGTTTTCCCTTAAGAGTCCAAAGTGCTAAAAGGAAAAAAAATTTGACGGACTATTTCTCAGAAACCATGATGCTTACAAACTCTTTGTCTAAGGATATGGGATCGTGTTGAGACCATCTACAATAACCTCTCTCAGTTTTTGCTATCTCGAAGGCGTTTTCCCGTGGTGATGAGTTTTCAGTTGAGGGAAAAGTTGCCAAATACAAGCAGTGTAAAGTTGTAAAGTGGTGCAACTTTCATTCTCAAACTCGTACGACCCAACAAAATGTTCCAACACATCTGGATGGGTACTTTTACGCTAGGTATGGTTCTCTTTTGCATCCAAATATGTCGAATCGCTCCAAGCTGCATCGGATCAGCGTTTTCTCTTAAGAGTCCAAAGTGCTAAAAGGCAGCAAAATTTGATAGACTATTTCTCAGAAACTGTGATACTTACAAACTCTTCGTCTGAGGATATGGGATCGTTTTGAGACCATCTACAATAACCTCTCTCGATTTTCGCTATCTCGAAGGCGTTTTTCCGTGGTGATGAGTTTTCAATTGAGGGAAAAGTTGTCAAATGCAAGCAGTGTAAAGTTGCAAAGTGGTGCAACTTCATTCTCGAACTTGTACGACCCAATAGGTTATTCCAACATGTCTGGATGGGTACGTTTATGCTAGATATGGTTCTCTCTTCCACCCAAATACGTCGAATCGCTCTGAGCTGCATCGGAGCGGCGTTTTCCCTTAAGAGTCCAAAGTGCTAAAAGGTAGCAAACTTTGACGGACTATTTCTCAGAAATCGTGATGCTTACAGACTCTTCGTCTGAGGATATGGGATCGTGTTGAGACCATCTACAATAACCTCTCTCGGTTTTTGCTATCTCAAAGGCATTTTCCCGTGGTGATGAGTTTTCAATTGAGGGAAAAGTTGCCAAATGCAAGCAGTGTAAAGTTGCAAAGTGGTGCAACTTTCATTCTCGAACTTGTACGATCCAATGAACTATTCCAACACATCTGGATGGATACGTTTACACTAGGTATGGTTCTCTCTTGCACCCAAATACATCGAATCACTCCAAGCTACATCGAACTGGCGTTTTCCCTTAAGAGCCCAAAGTGCTAATGTCAATTAAATGTGGGGGCAAAAATATTTAAGGTTGGATCAAGATTCTGCAAGTCCTAGCTCTTTCCCAATCAACTTGAATCAATTACATGGAAAATGAAATTCACAATGAACTTTTTACTTTTTTGTTTTTCGAAAAAGTGGCAAGCCACTGTAATTTGTTATATATAAATGGGAGATATTACAAAACTTGGTTCAAACGAGCATACCGACAAGAAAGAACCAAGAAGAAAACCTATGGTTGTAGCTCGATTAAGTACAATGGCAGACATTTGAACTGTATTTCAAAAAACATCACAATATATAGATTATGTCTATACACAATTATGACCTTTTTTAACCTTTGAACAAACTTTGACAAGCCACCACATTGTGAGCACTTCGCATTTAAACAATCATTTCTATAGAAAAAGGAACCATCATCCCTAGAACATAAAAATAGATCTAGCAAGTCCCTTGATGGTTTCGGAAGATGCATTACACCACACTCCTGTAACATTTCATTAGTATGCAAAGTAGAACAGATATAGCATAATAGTTCATGGTACATTGAAAACTCCACATGGTATTTGCAACAACAAGTATTACGAATATTAAGAGGCACACAATAGAATGGCTTCAAACCTTCAAAATTTCTTTGCGAGATTTCCATATTTGGATGTGTTTGATTAAATTTTTTGAACAACATTGTTTGGCTTGATTCCAAGAAATGTTTAGGATGCGGTGTACAGTCTTGACTTCCAATTCTTAACTTTAAAACATCCTTTGCATTGGGTGATACTCTAGAGTTATCATGCCAAAATTGTTGAATTGTTTGCTTTACATTATCGGCTAGCTTCTTATCAACACGTGTAAGCCTTCCGACAAAAGCCCATGTATCATTTTGAAGAGGATCATCTATTCTTTCTCTTCTTGCAAGTGCTTTATCCAAAGTTTTACGATTTAAGTCAAAATCAATACAAATTTGTCTCATAAAGCGAGCCTTTTTCAATTGATGGCTTACTATGGCGGTGGTAATGACTCTCCGAGTAGCTCTCTTATCTTTTTCCTTGTTATTTTTTCCAATAGACTTGAGAGCATTAAAAAGATTTTTAACAATAATAGAATATTTTTTTCGGTCCTCTTGTTTAGACGATTCTTCAATTTGGCTAGCAAAGGTCTCATCTTTTGCATCTTTAGCAATTGTACAAAAATTTGGCATTGCTCGGTCAATGTCTTATCGCTAAAATATTGGTTGAAAAGTATTCTAGCCCACAACCGAATAGTTCGTGTTGACCTCTTGCCTTCAAAATTGTTTATAATGTTATCATCAATTTCAACTAACCATTTAGGGGTCCTTGAAGGTCTTGAATTTGGAATACCTCTTTCTTCCACACAAGGTTCTTCATTTCTCATGTAATCTGGTGAAACATAATTTACACTTGCTTCAATATTATGTTCAACATCTTCATTTCCAACATTTTCACCTTGAACATTTTCAATATCAATTTGAACAATTTCATTCCCAATTTCAATATCATGTTCAACATCTTCAATTCCAACATTTTCATTATCAATTTCAATATTTTCATTCCCAATTTCAATATCATGTTCAACATCTTCAATTCCAACATTTTCATTATCAATTTCAAAATTTTCATTCCCAATTTCAATATCATGTTCAACATCTTCAATTCCAACATTTTCACCTTGAAAATTTTCAATATCAATTTGAACATTTTCATTCCCAATTTCAATATCATGTTCTACATTTTCACCTTGAACATATTCAATTTCCTCTTCACTTGAAAGACCATAGGGCTCAGGTTCACCAGTATTTAACATACCTTGTCTTTTCTTTCTATGACCTTCTCTATCTCTTTGTCTATATCCTTCAATTTGTTATTTTGTCACCTTTCTCTTACGTTTTTGCTTCCGATGACTGTTGCTCCTCATTATACCAAATAAAAGATGCTAAAAAATCAATATGTATGACAAATTTGAGTACAAGAATCTCCTAAAATTTTATCTTTGTCTCTTCCTGTCTGAAACCGCGTGTTTGTCGCCTGCAAAGTGCTGCAAACAAAATGCAAGGTCCGTTGGAATGCACAAAAATGACCCACATGGGGTGTTTCTATGGCCCACAAATCGGATATCCGATTTATAAAACATGTTCTCCAATGGTAAGATTTAACCTCTGCACAATGGAGTTCCACAAATCGGATATTCGATTTGTACACACATAGACCAGAGGGAGAGGGAGAGGGAGAGGGAGAGGGAGAGTGAGATGGAGAGGGAAAAAGGGTGAGTGGGAGAGTGAGAGTGGGAGAGATAGAAGGAGAGGGAGGGAGAGGGAGAGGGGAGAGGGAGAGGGAGAAAGAGGGAGAGGGTGAGAGAGGGAGAAAGAGGGAGAGAGAGAGGGAGAGG